>CM074576.1:146777109-148027109 GCA_037305975.1 Chrysolophus pictus
GCAGAAGATCCTAAATAGTAGTTGGGACTTGGAATAAACATCTGGCACAGAGAGAATAGCAGTATGCACAGGTGACAAAGCAGTTACAACGGGCAGACTGTGCATCTCTAGTTTCTCTGAACAAATTAACCAATGGTGTGAAATGATAAGATTCTTGGTGTTTCCCAGAAAGGCTTTGATGATGTACCTCTGAAGAGTCTACTACAGGAATTATGTTCAGATCACTCATACAATTACACTGCCACATCTGGCATTTTCACTCCTCCCTGACAATGCTGGAGGGTTTTTCTTGCTGCTCTCCTGTTAACTGAGTAGATGTTGGTCCACCCACAAAGTTGCCTGGCTGTTTTTTTGCCACAGGGTCTTGTTTAGTGCAGAATCCAGCCTGGTAATGGGAATGCTTTAGAGAGGAAACATGTTTTAAATTTTCTTTACCATTCTTTGATGTAGTTGGAGGCAACTAACTCAGTTTACTGTTCAACTCTCTGTCACTATTGCGCATGGAGTCCTTAGCCTTGACTTGGCTCATGAAGGACAGTGAAGAACAAGCAGCATACTGTGGCAAATGCCATCTGCATTTTGCCCAGCTGTCTTCACTTACTCATGGCCACAGGAAAAAAAAAAAGTTTCAACACTAGAGTTTCTAAGACAATGTGTTGCTTGTGAATCATATGCAGGATTACTCCACTAATACTGCATGTAGTACTCTGAGTGCTCTAGTATTCAAGCATCCTGCTCTTTACCTCACCCCATATTTATTTTATTTTTAGAAGTCTCTTTGCTCCCTCTTTTCTTCTTCCTTCCTCTTCTACCTGTAGAAGAAATGGATTGATTTTTGCTTCTTGCCTCATTTTCTCAAAGGAGTCACTTTCAAAAGAGAAGCTGAGGAGATAAAAGCAAGCTAGGAGTTTAGCTGCAGAGGTGGTCAGTAAGTCTTGTGCTTATTCTTATCTTTTTCAACAACGGGACAGCTATAATCTTTTTCTGCAGAGAAGTGGATAAGATTATTACCTCTCTTAAGTACAATCCTTGTTAAGGCAACAGATGAAAGGTGGTTGTCACCATTCTCTGAGAAGGCCTTAGCCTTGGAGCAGAGAGCTTGATTTAGGCACCAGTGCTCTGCAAAAATAGGAAGGGAGCATCCATCGTTCATAGCAGCTTGCATTTGAAACCAGTGGGCTGTTGCATTTCACAGCCATTTGAGCTTTTACAGAACATGTGGCTTTGTTCATGGGGATAATGGATGGCACTTATAGAGTGAAGGTTCCCATGATTTGAAAATGTGGGTGGGCAGGACTGTTTCTTTCTATGGTGTGGCTATTCACAGACATACCTTGCTATCTTCTTCTGTCATTGGAAATCAGAGCCTTTGTGTTACTAGTGAAGTTGCAAAAGATGCTGAAGTGTTAAAAGTAATCAACATTACTGATCACTTTTTGCTTCCCAGACTTTCTCTTTGGGATAGTTCATGCTTTTTATTGGAAAACATTCTTTCATATCTGGGAGTGTTTTCCAACCACTACATTTCTAGACCATATTGTTCAGTTAGTTCAGATTTCTGGGAGTAGGAGAAGGCAGTCACTTGCTAAGGACTTCATTTGAAATTCAGTCTTCTGACAGGAGCTATATGTCTTTGTCCTGCTGTTTCTTCATGCGAAGGATCACAGTGCAGGAGTGAAGAATGGAGATGATGGAGGTTGCTTTGGCCATTTCTCTGCCAGATCCAGTGCAGTGAATTAACTCTTCACTGTGGTTTTTCCAACTTTGTAGCTTTTGCCCCCAAAGTGTAGATCAGGGCTGTGTCCAGCTCTGGACTACTTAGACATGAGAGAGAGTTGCAGTTTTACTAACTCTACATTGTGTCTTTTGGGATTAACGGCTAACAAGGAAAAAATCTACAACAGCTCTGATCTGGGAGTACCAGCTAGGCAGCAGTTGCCATTCTGGAGGCCTCAGCAAAACTTCCTGGAGAAAGTCCTTTAATCCTGCCCAAACCCTGTATAAACAGCAGTATTACTGTCTGGCAGGGATTTGGATAGCTGAAATCACGGATGAGGAAACTGAAGTCCGGTGTACTGTGGCTTACCCAAGTTGCACACAACCCAAGCTGAGATGAAAACTTGTGTTTGCTGGCCCTTATCTTCTGGAACATGCTGACTCCCAAATCAGAGACCATGTCCATGTAGCATGTCTGCAGAGCACCAAACTTTGATAATAGAAGCTGTTGGTAAAAGCAAAACAAGCAATTTTGTAAGCCCTCTGGGCTGGGAGTACTACACCAAGGCCATCCTCAGCATCCCATTTGTTGCACTCAACTAGCAGTTGTAAGATACTTCTTCAGTTTGTTTTGACAGATATTTCAGGTCTTTACAGCACTTAAATAACATGGCTTATCTCTAGTGGAGCCAGTTCTCACACTGACCAGCCAGCTCCTATTCTTCCATACTTTTCTTTTGATATTTAGTTTTCTGAGAATTGTGGCACCAGTCTAATCTGGCTGGTGCTGACAGAGGCTGTTACTTCACCCTTGAGTTGGCCAGGAGCTAATTCCTTAGATAAAGTCTGACCAACCCTTCTTCTCCTTGGCTGATGCATTTCTGATTCCTGAAACCTTGCAGATCCTTTCTTGCTGGTTACAGAGAAGCAGCTGTTTCTTTGTTGGTTTTGCACTTTTGATATTTCCTTTCTACTTTGGCTGGACTGTTGAAATTCAGCTTTTTCCTTCACTTATTGATTGATGAACACTCAACTTGAAGTGTGTAGCAGGCTAATTAATTCTAGCAGGGATTAGGTGAGATTTCTGGGAGCTTGAAGATTCTAGATGTCTCAAACAGTGGGATATCTGTGATCTTCCAAGCTAATGGCAGAAACTCCAGAATACAATAGATCAACAGTAACAAAATGTCATCTTTAGAGCCTTGAGTAGATCTGTTGATTTGGTGTTGGTCAAGGTCTTGATCCCTAGTCAAGAATCAGCATCTTGGAGGCAGCATCAAGGTTTTTTGTACACAGTCTGAGAAGAATGCCAGATCTGAATATGCTCAGAAGACCAAACTCTTCCCATTTCTGTGGTTGGAGTGAGAGTGCTGGAGAGAGATCCTTCTCTACCTTGTTTTTTGAACAGTTCTATGGTGGTGTTGGATCCCCTCACGACCCACCTGCTGGCATTCCTGGTGGGACTGCTGGGAGCTGTTAGCCACACAGGGGATTCCTAAACCTCAGTGCTGGAAGTCCTGCCAGCCCTCCCTCCCTCTCTTCTGTTGACCAAAGTGGAGTAGCTCAGTCCTGTCTCCTCCTTCTTGTTCCCAGGAATGACCCACGAAGATATTGTGCAGGAATCTAAGAAGTACTGGCAACAGATGGAGGCACATGCCAGCAAACCAACCAACAGCATGGTAAGGTGCATCTCAGGCTTGCAGCCTGGTTTTGCTCCTAACTGTTCGAGCACTTTTTCTCTCTTTTCCTCCCACTATTATGCCTTGTGCCTAACAGGTCCCAGCAAACCAGGCTGGCCACAGAGGAGGAGGACAGCTGTGAGCTTTCTGTTTTGCAGTGCTTGTGATGATCTTTGCACCTTGTTTATCAACATTGTATGTGCTCAGTTCAGTGGTGGAGAAAAGCCCTCAGAACAGAGAGGGCAACACACAGAGAATGGTGCTTCTTGCAACATCTTGCTAGTGAAACAGAGACTTTGGGGGTCCTGTTCACACAAAGGGATCAAAGATGTCCTGCTGCCCTTTAGTGGCCAAGGGATGATATGGCAATCTGGAAGGACTGTAAGAAACAACTCATGATCCATGGGGCTACTCTTAACACGGGAGTGTGTGGAACTTGTGGCTTAGGTACTGTTGGGGCTGGTCAGAGGCCTTGGTGGCACCTTGACAGGGGGACAATGTGAGCTTTGTCTTTGCTTTGTTTCACCAGTCTCTCAATATAGGAAAAAGTGTTTTGGGCTGCACTTGAAGCACAGCCAAGAGATTTCTCTGGAGGGGCGTGTTTCAAGCAAAGAACACCTCTTTGTTTACTTTATTCCAGCTCACTATCTATGGGTGGTGTCACCTTACCCTTTCATTCCTCCAAGGAGGTGTTCTGTAGCATAGGAGCAGAGCCCACCTAGTGAGGTTGATTCCTAGCACTGAGATTGAACTAAAGCAGTTTTCTGTCATTAGAACAGTGATTTTCTGTTCCTTAGTTACTTTCAAAAGATAAATCTGGTGAAATTTATAAATGTTGTGCCTCCTGGCAAGCTCTCAAGGGTAGGCACAACCCTCTCCCCTGCAAAATGGTGGAGAATGTGTTGTGAATCCATTTTATTCCCACCTGACAGCTTTCTTCCCCTTCTGGAGGCCTAAACCTACTACTACTTGGCCTGTGCCTTACTGTCAGGGCAAGGGTGATTCACCTCTGTTTGGGACCTCCCACCAAGAGTTTCCTTGTACTACTGAATACAGCTTCTGAGCGTCCTGGAAGAAAATGCTTTGTAGGACAGAGGTCTGAGTCACTCACATGGTGTATGGCAGCTTTTTTTGGCAAGCCACCAGAAATATTCTGAAGGCCAGGGTGCTGCTGCTGGGAAAAGCGGCTGTGATCAGCATGGGTTATCCCACTAGGAAAAACTCAGGTGACTTGCAGTGATGATCTCAGTGTGCTGTATGCCCAAATATCTACTGGTTATGCTGCATGAGATGGAGTCATCTTTGAGGAAATGCTTAGCAGCGTACATCCATATTCTGCTGTCATGGTCTGAAATGACAGGGGAAGAGAGTGCTGACTGAGGAATGGGAAGCAACAGTCAAGAGTAACCAAGGTCACTAGGCCCCAAAGCTGTCTGACTTGCCTAAATAACTTGTTCTAACCTGTCAGGAAACTGTATGTTTGGTCCTGAAGGTATGAGATACGTTCTTACCATCTGTATTATGTGAGAAATGAAAAATCTGGATGGTTCCATCAGACAGAGCTGCCTATGCTCTCTTTCTAGCCTGGCATAGAGGCGGAGATGGATACCTACCTCTCCACAGGGGAGGAAACTAAGTATGAATCTGCAGCACTTTGTGACAGTAGTTGGATCTATCTCAGCAGTCCCTGCCCTATGGAGAATGAAGTCTAGTGACTGGTTCTATCCTGCCTGCAATGGAGCTGCCAGTGTTTTCCAGAAAGCTCTGCCTTGTCATTCTCTGTATAATGTTGGGGTAAAACAATATCGATGGACATCTGTATTTTTGAAGCCTTGCAACATCAAGTTCATCTTTCACTGGAGGTGCTGCTGTTAGAATAAACTAAAAGCATGGTCAGAGCATGTCCACTGAAGCATGTGAACTCTAGATGCTGAGTAAGGGTTTCATTTCTGGCTGCTAAGGCTTGCAGGGGCAGAGGCTGAGAAAAAGAAATGCCAGCGCTGTTACAACAGCCATCAGGGGATTGGCAGAGAGCTATATTTTCTGAGTCTTATGGGCAGTGTTTCATACTGATGGTCAATACAAAGTCTGGTTGTGCCCCACACATGCCTGATGCAGAGTTGGATTTACCCTGAGCCCTTTCAGGACTTCAGTTTGTTCAGAGGTGAAGCAGCAGCCTTGTTGGTACAATCAGAATGTGCTTACTAGTGGCACCATCAATTATCTGTAGGACTTGGCAGCCTATCACGGGGTAGTGAGACAGTCAAGTCAGTCAGACATCTCTGTTTGCAGTAGCAGACCATGGCTTGGGCATCAGCACATATTCAGGCAGAGGGCTCTGCTCTGGGATGAGACACGGGCTTGCTGCTGAAGAACCTGGCGGCAGGAATAATGTATCTGTTGAGAGATGTTTTCTTTTGCTATTATGTTCCCCAGTTCAAGCAGGCTAATGTGACTCAGAGTTTTCTCAGTGTCCTTCCAGCTTTTGAAGTTGGCCTCCTGGCAAAGACAACTTCCCAGGACTACTGTAAAAGCAGACCTCTTCTTCCCATCGTCCAGTGTGATCCATACTTGCCCTGGTGCCCTCCAGTCAGTGGAAGTAATGTTCTTCCCAGGGATTTTGCAGCAGCTTTGTCACAGCAGTCAGTTGGACACAGCAGCTGAGGGCTATCCAGTTGTGAAAAAGAGGCAGGCAGCATACAGGCACCTGGCAGCTGTGATGATACAGAAGATCTAGTAAGAAATGGAATATGATGATACACTTCTTGCTGAACACTTGGCAGGGAGCTCATATGTAGGCTGCAATGGGAATAAGCCCTGTGGCTACTGATGGAAGAGGCAGTCATTCATCAGGAGAGACAGTTGTAGGTAGTTGGGAGTTCTCAACTCCCACTGCATCCCAGGAACTGAGAGGTTTAAGCCCTTGTTTTTTCTGTTTTTTGAGGGCTGTTTTGTTTCACCCCACTGGCCAGCTGCAGAACTGCCACACAAACTAGTCCCAGAATTAGCAACTTCAGCAGGGAGAGGAAAGGATCATCCCTCCCTGTCATAAGGGAGGCTTGTGCCTAAATACAGCTCACTCAGGTGACCCAGGCTGCTATGTTGTTCCCCAAGGGCACATGGATCCTCCAGATAGCATTTTAGTATGACTGAAAAGATTTCCTGTAGCTGAGAGACATGCATGGCAGTGCTGGGGCTTTGCTTTTTGCAAATCCTCAAGTGGAGAGCTGTTGTGCCAAAGACTTTTATTTATTTGGTTGCCATGGTGCATAGCTAACACTATATTGCCTGGCTTTAGATCAAGGGGTGGTACCACAGCCGGAGGCACTTTTGCCTGGCTTGGTCTGCTACAGCCTCATGTGATACTAATTTCCACACTGCTGGTTATCAACAGCCTGCCAGGTATGTGTCTTGCCTTTACAAATACAATCGTGTAGTGGCAACAGCAGCAGCTTTGATTTTTGTTTTACTCCTAATTCCCTGGGAGCATACATGCCCACTGGATTATTGACCAGCAGTTGGCAAGACTCCCATGAAGAAATGCACAGGGCTTCATTTTGTCACAAATTTCTGAAAAAGCAGCCTAGAGCACCAGAATTACCTGAGAAACATGTTCTCTCTCTCTTTGATCTATTGCGACTTCTGGAGCCACTCAGTTTTTCCTTTTGCTGGTTCAGTAGATTTGAGCTGAGCTTTCTGGCTGTGCTGCAGAATGTGTTGCCTGGTAGATTATATGGCAGATAGCACTGGGCTGATAAGAGCCAGTATTCCAGCAGTACTGTTTTATTATTTCAGCCCCATAGGTATGGTGGGTCAGTGGCAAACTGTAATTTTCTTTAAACACCAAATGGAGATTAACACTACTGCTGAATTGCCACATTTGAGAGCGAGACACCTTACTGCCTTCTATGATATCCCAGACCTCAACCCTGTTCATCCTGCAGCTGGCCACTTTACTATGTTCTTGGTGGTCACCAGCATCAGTGAAGACAAACAGATGAACAAGTCATATCACAGATGCCACCAGAAGGGCCACCTTGCAGGCAAGTAGGCCAGAATCAACACTGCTTTGCAATAGAGATGGTGGTTCTCCAGAAGTCCTTTTGCAGTGAGAACCTTGCAGTCAGCACAGGCAAATGTTACCTCTCTGGATAGCTTTTCACAGAGCCAGAGAGTCTCTGTCTGCCAGATCTGCTTTGAAAGACTGGATCTGACAGATGCAGAGTGGTAACCAGTAGCTTATGTAGTGTTTCCTGGGAGATGCTTTGATTCTGCACCTCCCTGCATTTGCTGCTTTCCTTTTGCCAGATGATGCATGCAGGATTGACATTACTGCTGTTGCTGGCAGAAGCCAGCTCCTCTGGGACACTGCTTGCCTGTCTGTTTCTTATGAGGTGCTCAAGATTAGAAGTGAAGGCATGGCAGCTGTGGGAGCTGCTTGTGTGGTTAGCAGCTAGTGAGCTGCTTACTGATATGTCACTCTCGTGCTTCATAGTTGGCTCCATCACCAGGATGTTCCATATACCTGTGCCCAGAGCTGCTGGCTTGCAGTCAGGTTTGGTCTTTGGTTTGGAAATGAACAGGAGACACTAGCATTGTGTCTGCCAGTGATGGTATAAAGTTTAAATGACTTTTCAGAGATTTGCTGAGATAATGCAAGACAGTGGTGATATGGGACTTGCTTAGGTTGTTGGGTTTTTTCCTGCACAATCTGTTGGTCATAATCCCAAAGCATCCACTTGTGATGATGACAGGTAGAAGGCCAATTAGCTAAGTGGCTGAGAGGATATGAAGTGTGGGTGTTTATGGTTGTACCTGTGTCCAGAGATTGTAATTAACTGCCTGTGAAACCCATAGTAAGGGAACTATGAGGGATGGAAACCTGCCCAGAAATGGCTTTAAAAAGTATTAACAAGAGGACCCCAATCTGATTTTGGTGTTTCAAATGCTCAGTGTAACATGAACTTTTTGGTCCAGAAGCAGCTCCTGCCTCGTGTCACAGCCTGGCTTCCTCCCCAGGGGATCCTCTCTGTGCATAGCAAGGAGGATGTGGGTTGCCCTCCCTGTGGGGAAGCAGGGATTAAGCACTGGGGCAGCTCTTGCAGAGCTTGTCTGTACATGGAGGTACGCTGCAGGGGTTTGGCAGCCAGGCCTGGTCAGTGCTGGGAGTTGCCAGGCTGGCTGTGCTCTTGGCCAGAAGTCAAAATGCAGGAAATCATGCTGAAGCAAGCACTAGTTTCACTCCCATCTGGTATTTCAATGGGCTACCAGCTAACTCTGGTGAAGGAGAGCTGGGCTGTCTCTTTTTAATCAACGAGATGCTGAAACATGGGAGCTGCCACTGTGGCATTTTAGGGCATGTGTTTTGGCTCTGTTTGCCTGAGGTGCTGGTTCTCTTCCCCAGGCTTCATCCCGGGCCCCAACATCGAGCACCTTTGACCTCCAGATGAAATTTGTGTGTGGCCAATGCTGGAGAAATGGACAGCTGGTGGAGCCAGATAAAGACCTCAAGTACTGTAGTGCCAAAGCCCGCCACTGGTGAGCAATGCAACCTCCTCTTCTCCCCACCCCTCCTGAAGGGCAGGAATTTCTCCTCTTACATTCTCCAAGGCTTCATTTGGCATTGTTGGAAGAGGTTGTAAGGTTTCCTAGCAGCCTCTTTGTCCTCAGGGTGTTTTATAGTGAGCGTTGCAGGTAGCTGTTTTCCAGTTTCCAGCTCTCTTTATTACTGCATGTATCTGCTGCCAGCACCGTGCATGATGCATCACAGCCAGACTCTTAATCTTAGTGCTTGCAGTCCAGCTCCTGCGATTCCATTTCCTCCAGCTGCTATCATTACTCCTTAGCAAGGTCACTAAAATAGTTCTGCTCCGCGCTTGTTTATACTCTGTGCTGTTTGAAGATGTCTGTCGTGTCACTATTAGCAATTATTCAAGGCGTTGTATTTCTTTTTAAATTAGTTTCCTTGGCCCTTTCATTGCTTTTGTTGGTCTTCTCTGACATAAGTCTTGTCTGTTTGTACCTCCTAGTTACATGGAACCCATTGGGTTTGATAGAAAGGGAATATTGGCTGGAAATAGGCCATTGGTCCATGGAAACTGTGTCCCCTCTCACCAAGGCAACTTGGCAGCACAGGATGGAAAGGTTTATAGGACATCAGTTCCCAAAACACAAGCCACATAGGTACAGTTCAGCATCCTATTGCAAATGTTAAGACCTTTGATGGAAAAGACACAGAGGCAGGAGTTGCTGGAGGAAGTGAGAAGGAAAGGATTACTTCTTGAAATGGGAAAATAACACCTCTATGCAGCTGCTGAACAGAGCTGGGGCTTTTGCCCAGGGTATTTCCTGGTGATCACTTGCTGATGCTGCCTGAGAATTAGTACTTAATGTTCATAAGACAGTGCTTGTAATGACTTGCATTTCTGCTGTACCTTTCAAGCAGAAAATATTCCCAAATGTTTTCCATGGATCTTGTTGCACAAGAATTGGCTGTGTCAAAGGGTGGAATGCAGCTGTTTAGTAATCCATAGTGATGCCACACAAGACGTGGGGGAAACTTTTGTGGCTTTACAAAAAAATATATCCCAGAAAACATGTAAGAAGTAGAGGGAGAAATCCTCCTAAATACCCTTCTTCTGACTCCTCTGCCAAAGATGTGGATATCTAGGAGCAGGTAGATAGCGGCAGGGACAACTGGAGGGTCTGGTCATCACTCCATATTCAAGAGATCTCTGAGGAAAACAAAGCTTTGTTTTGCTCTTCCTTTTATCTTGACTGATTTATTCTCTCTTCCTTAGTTGGACAAAGGAACGTCGAGTTCTGCTGGTGATGTCCAAAGCGAAGAAGAAGTGGGTGTCTGTCCGACCACTGCCTTCCATCCGCAACTTCCCACAGCAATATGATGTAAGCCCCATAAATGGCCTGGCCAAGTGCCCCTTTCCTCCCACCATTGTGCAGTGCTTTGAGGCATGCTCTGTTGTAGACCTGTCTGGGAAGCAGGCACGTGGTGTTGACTGAGGTGTGAGAACAGGACAAACTGAAGGCAGTGAGATCTCAGATGCATCCAGAAAAATGGTGGAGCAGGAAAAGGAGCAGCACTCATTTGAAACACTCAGTTACACACGTATGCAAGTTTCTGTCACTGTTGTTAATGCAGTCACCATCTCTAGAACTGATTGGCACAGGGTTTGGAGATGAGGTTTAAGGCTTTCCTTAGGTCAAGGTTTCTCAGTGTGGGTGAGAGGCGAGATGGAGTACTGGGGAGAAGCCTACCCCTGCCTTTGCCGTGTCTGGGCTGCTGTCTATTGTGAAATTTGCCCAAATTGTGTTTTGAAAGTTGAACAAAGAACTCAACTAAAAAGCCTCATGCTATGAGGAAGACAACAGATATCCAACCTCTTCCCCTAGCTCCAAATATGGCAAACAGTTATCACTCTCACCCTCTCTTTTCCTTTCTCCCTAAAAAGGAAAAGCTCCTCTTCTTGCTGCCCCATGGGATCCCCTGTATCCATGTGCAGGTGGAAGGTGAGGCCTTTGGCACTCTCCAGTTGAAGGCCCATTGCTGGAGGCTGGGAGGGGGCAGCAAGAGATTATTATGGTTGCTGCAGTTGGAGATAAGGCCCCTGTGAGTCGAGGGTCACGCAACAAAGGCAAGTTCCCATAGGCCTATCTTTGCCTGCTTGGAGATGGCTGGAGAGTGTGTCACTTTTGGGGCCAGCAGTGTGACCAGCAGGAGACATTGTTGGGTCAGTCCAGGTTGGTCCCTGCTATTTTTCCCCAGGGCCAGCTGCATGTGGAAAAGGCACTTAGAGAGGCCAGGTGCTGAACTGAGCTGCCTCTGTGTTTATAGGGAAATCTTACCTTTCATGTCATAGGGAGCTTGAGGAAAAGAGGCGTGAGTTAATGATATATGATGTGTCCTGTTTTGTGACCTCTCCTGTGTGCAGTTTAACACCCTTATTGTTTTTTTGAGTCCATTTTCCCCTCCAGCAAGGAATGTTTGTGCAGATGCTAATTTTTGCTCTCTGTCTTTTAACAGTTATGTATCCATGCACAAAATGGCAGGAAATGCCAGTATGTGGGCAACTGCTCCTTCGCCCATAGTCCTGAGGAGAGAGACATGTGGACCTTCATGAAGGAAAATAAAAGTGAGTGTGGGAAATGTGGGCTGTGGATGCAGGGTCTGTTCAGACATATTCCTGACAAGGTGTTACCCTGGCAATTCCCCAGAAAAGCTTCAGTGGCACTGACATCAGCTGAACTCCATGCAGCTTTGTGCCCATGGAAGCAGAGTAGGACTCGTGGAGGGACTGTCAGCTCTCTGTCATCTATTGTTTATTCAGACCAAGAGCGAGCTGGGGAAAAAAGATTCTTTGCACTGCCCAGTTTTTCAAGTGCTTACCTAGCTCTGGTGGGAGCTGCTGATAAGCTCGAAGGATTTCCTGAAGGTTGTTCAATTTTTGTGCTTGGATAGAGGGTCTTTCTCTGCAGTGCCAAATGCTATTGTTTGTTGTGGTTCAAGAGCTTTTGTTACTGGGCCTTTGTTAAGCACATCAGACCAGTTTGGGTGTGTTTGTTTGAGCATGAAGGTGAATCTTCAGACAACAGCCATTGTTTCAGTTTTGGGCAATTTGCATTAATTATTCCCCATTACCTCGAGTTCTTCAATTACCTATTTAATGAGGAGTAAATCACTAACTCATTGCATTTAGAATGTCACACTGCTATCTGTAAATTCTTATTTTTCCATGGCCTATCTCACAAATTGATCTTGAAAAGGCAGATATGCAGTCAAATCTTCCAGCCAAAATTTCTCAGCAGCATCCCAAATGGATTTTAAACCAAAAGCACCAAGACACTTGGATTGCACTCCTCTGGGCAGGGTTTGAACTCTGGGACAGGCTATCAGTAGGTCTTCCTCCTCTCCCTAGTGCTTCCTATGGCCAGCTTGCTTATGGGCTCTTATCCTCCTTGAGCACTGAGGATGAAGTGTAGGCTTAGAGGAAGGGGATGGAAAGAGGAAAGGGGATCCAGCCCCTGCGTTTGCTGTGGCTGCAGTGAGACGCCTGCTGGGGTCAAGCAGAATCAAGCCTGATGGAGAGTTGCCTCATAGGGTGAAGTCCATGGGGATCTTGGGGCACCTTCTGTCCTTCCTGAATACTTTGTGTACCTGCTGTCATGGGTGCCCCTTGACTCATAAAAGACAGCTCCTCATGACAGGCTGAAAGATGTAAATTAGCTCCTCTGCCCACAGCTCTCATCTGGGGAGGTGACACTGAGCCTGCTGAGCACTGGCCTGAGCTCTGATGGCAGGAGTTGCTGCACTGGAGAGGGGAGGAAAGGGCTGCCCCACCATTCATCCTTTTCTTGTAGTTTGTGCACGGTGCGGGAGGTTGTCTGAGTGACTTCACGGGTCGCCTTTGTGCAGTACTAGATATGCAGCAGACCTATGACATGTGGCTAAAGAAACACAATCCTGGGAAGCCTGGAGAGGGAACACCACTCACTTCGCGAGAAGGGGAGAAACAGATCCAGATGCCCACTGACTATGCTGACATCATGGTAAACAGCTAATCTCTTGTCCTTCATCCTTCTCCTTCAGTGCTCCAGGTATAAGCCAGCAGGGGCTGAATTGCTTTTCTGAGAAAGAGCCCGTGCTGATGTAGGTTAAATGGACAGCTTGGAGCAGCACAGATGAGGTGGGAGGGGATTTACCTGGGGCAAGAAGGCTTTGCAACAGCTTTTCTGTTAATCCTCAAGTGAGTAGGCATCTACCTTGCGCTCCCTTTCGCACGGGCTCAGCCTCTCCCCAGGATTCCTGCTCCTGGGGAAGCTGGGAAAGCCACTGCTGGCCTGTGAGAAAAGAAGGGGAACCTTGGAGTTGAGCTGTGTGTAGAGCACAGAAACCTGAGAAAATCAAAGGCAGGTGTGTCTCCTTAGCCCAGGAATGGTGGCTGGGGAAAGAGTTTGTGCTCCTGAGGGGTCTTGTGCTGCCTGAGTGCCTCACAGTCAGCTTGAGCTGTGGGTAGACTCAGAGCATCTCCTCTGCTCGCCTTCAGCAGCAGCGAAACGACCAGAAGATGATGTGTCAAGGGAGAGTGCGAGGTCTTAGACTGAGGTGAATATCCAGGTTGCTCAGGAGGGAGATGGGGAGAGGTGATGCCTGCATAAGGAAGGCAGTGAGTGTGAATATTGATGCATAACTGGCCTTTTGCCCTTTCTGCACCCATTAGATGGGCTACCACTGCTGGCTCTGCGGGAAGAACAGCAACAGCAAGAAGCAATGGCAGCAGCACATCCAGTCAGAGAAGCACAAGGAGAAGGTCTTCACTTCAGATAGTGACTCCAGCTGCTGGAGCTATCGCTTCCCTATGGGCGAGTTCCAGCTCTGTGAAAGGTACCATGCACACGGCTCTGTTTGATCCCAGAAGTGAGGACTACTTAGTGGTAAAAATACATTTCCAGATACACAGCTTCAGAAAAGGAGAGCAAGCTTCAAGTCTGCCCTTTGTAGCCATAATGTGCTCAGCTCTCGGTCTGCTAAATAGAGTCTGCTTGGCTCATTTCTTGGGGGAATCCCAGATGCTTTATTAAATTGTTTGAATGGCTCACGCCCTCTGAATCAGTGCCTTGAGGTGCCTTCAGAAGGCTTGTGATGGTTAGAAATGCCATTTTGGTTAGAGAGAAGGCTGTGTCTCTTGTGGCTGCTTTAGAATTTCCTGGCATTTCCTCTCTTGGGTGGTGGCTTCTTCTTGTCCCTGCTGGTCCAGCTCTAGCTCACACCATTTCATTCTTTTGACTGAGTCTCCCCATAGATGCTGCTGTTTCTGCATCCAGCTTCTCTCTTTGCCTCCCTTTGGCTGCACACAGGTTGTAGAAGAATCACCTCCCCTTTAGCAGGGAGAGTCTGCAGCCAGTTTTGGTGGGCCCCAGTGGAGTCTCAGAGAGCTCAAACCCCCTGTCCCAGTGAGGGATCCCTGCTGACAGTGCTGCTTGTGCTGGCAGGTTCCAGAAGAGCAAGGCTTGCCCCGAAGGAGAAGAATGTCGCTATGCCCATGGCCAGGACGAGCTGACGGAGTGGCTAGACCGCAGGGAGGTGCTGAAACAGAAATTGGCCAAAGCCCGCAAGGACATGCTGCTCTGCCCCCGGGACGACGACTTCGGGAAATACAACTTCTTATTGAGGGATGGTGTATAGTAAGGGCTGGGAGGGGGGGAGAGCCTGTTGGCTGGAGAAATGCAGGGCGGGTTTTCTGAGTGAGGCGGTAGCAAGGCGAGCGAGATCCGTGTCTCGCAAAGAGAACTTTTTCTTTTCTTTCGTTTTAAGATTTTGAGATGATGATTTATTAGTGGTGAATGAAAACGTGAATTTAATTCTCCTTGGCCAGCGAACGCCATGCTCACTGAGTTTGTGGTCCATCTTCTCTCTGTTATTTCCCCTAAATTCTCCTTTCTCTCCATCTTTTTTGTTTTCGCTGTCCTTCGTTTAAAGGAATGGATCCAGTCTGTACTGGGATGTGAATGAGAATTTTTCCTTATCGTTCCCCTGCCCTTCAATTGGGACTGTGGCTGCAGAGGTCAGGAAGAGAGAGCTGAGAGAAAGGGCTAGACAGCTGCTGAAAAGGGGACCATGAAGTTCATGTGCTTCTTTTCTCAGTGCTGCAGAGCAAGCATCGCAACTGGCCTGCTTTCTTGGGAGTTCAGTACCAGAAGAAGTGGGAATTGAGATGCAAAGAAAAGCCACAAGATGTGGTTTAAAACATCTGGGTTTACACCCCTACTGATTATATTCCGCTGAGGCATCAACTGGAGCTGAGGGGGGTAACAGCCATCTAGTAGAAAGAGTGCAGCTAAGTGCAGCAAAGTAATTACACTTTTTACAATGGTGGGAACTACATTGTAAGAACCTATAGACTGTTTTGGCTGACTGTAACCAGGAAACAAGTTGATGATGCCTTACTAGATGTCTTTCTCAAGTGTGCAACATGTTTTTGGAGTGGGTGGTTTTGGTTTGTTATTTGTCTGGTCTGACTGGTGCAAGTAAGCAAAGTCATCTAAGAGGTGTACTGGAGACTTTGATGTGCCGTGTGTCACTATACTCCACACAGCAAGATCAGTCAGGAAGAAGGCTGTAACCAAAAGGAGTCTGTATTTCTCTGTCTGCTTGTGTCCAGGAAAGAGGCAGTGAGGTTCCCTTCTTGCTCTCTAAGTGGTGTGTGTTGGTGGTTACTTAGAGCTGAGCTTTATACTGCACCAGCAGATGATGAGTTGATGGTTGGACTAGATGATCTTAATGGTGTTTGCCCACCTTAATGATTCTATGAACTGGATGGGGATTGAATTAGAAGGACACCATCAGGCAGTATGGGGGTAATGTGGAGGGCCTGGCACTGGTTATGCTTTGCTGATGGGAATTCAGCTGGAAGCACGTTTACAAGTGCTAAAGGTCCAGTCCAGACTCACTGGGCCTCAGCCCCCTGATGGTTCTCCATCAGGGCTGAACCCCTGGCCAAGATTTTTGGTTTTCATGGTGGCAGCAGTGAGAGGCCTCATTCTGTATGCCAGCCTTATTCTTTCTGGTGTTCCTATCCTGTAAGTAGTAAACATGTCTTACCCTGAGCTTCCCTCTCATGTCTCCTACATCCAGCTGTGCTCTGCAGTTTTGTTTGCATGGATGGCATCATTTTGTCCAACACAAAAGCATCTCCTTCCCTGCCTTCATGATGATGTCTTTTTTGTATACAGGTTCCCAGAACAGCAAGCTGAGAGCCCTCGGGGCTGGCAGACAGCACTGTATCCATGGCAAATACAATTTGGCTGTGTTCCACATGGTGCTTTGGCATTGTTGAGTCCCACTTTACCCTGCCTGCTCCCATATCCTTCAGGTTCCCAGCTTTGACAAAGATGGGACATGATAATAATATGCAGGAGATGCTGTGGGAACAGCTGGCACCTTTCTAAACCAGCCTCCAGGTAGCTGCATCAGCAGCACTGAGATAGTTATGGCCCAGGAGCAGAATGTGCTGCATGCTGGTCTTGGGTCTTTCTGGTAGTATGATGTGCCCCAGATAAGCCACATGTGCCTCTGAGCTTGCTTCCTCACCTGTAAAAACACAGAGGGGGTCATCGTTTTCATAGGAGGTTCCCTTCTTGGCTGCACACACCACCTTGAGATCTGCCCTGAAAGGGGCCTGGGCTGTAGCATCTGATGAAACATGAGTGGCTTATGGTAGATCAGGGAGATGAGGGGAGGGAAGTGGCCATTTCCAGCTCTGCCCATATGAGAGGTGAAGGATGAGAGCCAGAAGAATCTGCACGGATGGAGAAAAAGAATGACCAATGCAATATCAGATATGGCATTTTTTGAGAGCTAAGATACTGTGTCTTCTCTGCTCTTTGTTGTTCAGATCGTATCTTCTGCTGGTGCTCCTTGTGCTGCTCAATTTTATGAATAGAGAAGGAGAGGGGAAGTGATAGGCACCAGCTCCTGGGTTATCTTGTCCTGCTGGGCAGAGATGCCAAGGAACTAACCTGGACTGGGAAATGTTGGAATAATATGTTTTTATTTTTAATACAAATCTGCATCTCTAGTGTGATTCAAGCGTTCGCTGAGCTGTGATTTCTCATACAGTAACTTGTTTTAGGTTCCAGAGTGGGTCATTATCCCCTCTCCCTGTCTCTGCATGGGGAGCTGAGCTGCTCAGTGGGACTGAGATGGGGAGAGGCCAAGCATGCGTGAGGGGAGGGAGGCCCACAGTCACGGGTGTTGCGTTGAGTATCTCTTTTTGTTTTCCCTGATATGATAACCTGGTCTGTGGTGTTGCAGTACTTTGTCACCAGACTTGTTTTAGTGTGTATATATGTGACCCCTCCCATGAAGCATATATACACAGGTATTAAATATATCGCTCTATATAATATTATATGTGTGTGGTATCAAAGGAATCTTTTTAATGAGGGTAAAGGAAAAGGACTCAGGCCAGGAAACGCAGCATCTCCATTTAAAATATGAAGGCTTCTATTTGGATTAGGGAAAGGGAAATAACAGAGGGGAGGGTTTTATATAGATAGTATAAATTGTGAGATGGGGCAGGTTTACCTGTTCATGCTTTTAAAACCCCCTAGGATGTCCTTACAGTCCCATCTCAGTGAAAGGGTATTATACTGCTAATTAGCGAGTGAAGTTTTCACAATAAGGCTTTGCTTATATTATCTAAAGGGACATTGTAAAAGGCAGGAAGCTTCACACTTGGCTTCCCAGGCTCACTTATTGAGTCAAGAGGTTTTTCTTCAGCACGTTATGTACTTTCAGTAGAAATGCTTGGCTCTCTCAGCTCCACAGGAGCCCTACAGGTAAGTTGCAGGGCTGCTTTAGCAGTGCATTCGCAAGACCCTCTGATAACTCTCTCTTTTATTCATTCTTCTGAGGGAAGAAGAAAATTTTGCAGTGTGGAACTTAGTGTGGAACTAAGTCCGAGGGTTATTAACAATGCTTTGATTTTATAACATTAGAAGAAAATCTCACGTCCTGTAGAATAATCACACACACAGAGTAGAGACTTTGATTTAGATCAGCTTGTTAAATGCTGAAGGACTTGGTGAGAATCTCTTCCCAAATCCTTTGGTAAGGGGTCAAGGTTAAAGTGATGCTGGTGTGAACCTGACCTTTACAAGGAAAAGGAAAAACAAATAAAATACCCTACTTTGCTTGTATGAAACTGTATGTCAAAAACAAATGGGTTTTAGCATGTGAAAGGAAAAGATAGCAAGGGGATGCTGCAGTTCTGAGCTGGGTAGTAATGATTTCGAGTCCTTTAATATGTCTTTGTATTAATATAATTTAAGAATACCACGCTTTACTATTAAAAAAGAACTTAGTATCTTTCATAAGGTCTAGTATCAGGATAATAATGTAGATGTTTTAACAACATTTTTGTTTTTGTTCTTAAAAAAAAAACAACAACAAAAAACTTGCTTCTTTTAGCCTTTGTAATAGAAAATAAAAGTGTGCACTTTAAACCCTCTTCTGACACAGTGTGTGTTTGCATTTTTCAAATAGCCCACAAAGGCTTCTTAACCAGGTTCCGGGTTTCCTTGCTGTAAGGAGGGAAGCAAGGAGAGTACTTCTGGCATTGGATCGTTTTTGCTTTCTACCTTCCTTCCATATAATCTACTGCTCATCTTGCCAAGTAGAAAATTGCGTACATGTTTACCAGCAGATTCTGCAGTTCATCTCAATCTAGAGATTGCTCTGCTGTGCAGACTGCTCTGTTCAGCTGGATCAGCCAGTTGTGCACCTTGCCAAGGAAATGCCCTTATTCCCATCCCAAGTCACATGCAGCTCAAGCCATGAAAAGTGTTGGTGCAGATTCCCCCTGGTGGGATGCTGTGTGAAGGTCATACCTGGGGGACAACAGCAGTATGGAAACATTTATTAATAAAACTTTCTTTTTTCTCTGCTTATACATCGTGATGCAGATGACATGCCAAAACTGAAAATGGGGCAAAGACAAGGGCATCCCTTGGAGGCACCCTGCTACTGCTGTACAAACTGCAGGAGTGACTAGAAGGTCAGACTCAGTGAGACCTAAGGAGGGGAGAGTTGATAGGCATCTTCCTAATGTGCCTGGATGCAAGCATGACAGCTCAGGGCCTTCTGGTCAAAGGAGAGGCCTGGATACAATATTAGAGTGCAGGGAGAATGAGATGGGTGCATTTTTAAATGCATTGACTCAATATGTACAATATGAGAGGCATTTGTTTTAGCCTCCACAGACGACTGAGACCCTGCTGGCAAGAGTGAGTGTAGCCTTTCCAGTTCAATGGAGACCAAAACTGTCAAACTGTGAGGCAGACAAAGCATAGGGAGAAAAACAAAAGTACTAACTGCAGTGTTTTCCTGGCAAACCTGAGCTTCAGCTGTAAACTCCTCACCAGTGTTTTTTCACTCAAGAATAGCAATGTACACTTTGAGGAGGCAGGAAAAGGAGTGGTGGCTTCACCCTCCCAGGAATTTCAGCAGACATGAAGGCAAAGGGGAGAGCACAAGTTCAGCCAGGAAGGATTTGGGTCTGATGGCAGAATGAAAGGAGCTAGGGAAGGGACCTTCTCCTTGAGAGGTGAGAGAAAGGCTGCCTTTAATGCTACGATGCAGCAGTATGGCAGAGGCAGTTTGCCTTCCAAAGTCCTTAAGTTGCAGATGGAATTCCTAAGCAGTTTTGTGACTGAGTCTGTCTTTCCACACTACAGGGAAAAATTTCTGGGCAGTGACAGCAGGTGATGTAAACATGTCATCACTGTTGGTTGTTTGTAGCCGCCATTGCAACCAAGGATGGGAGTGTGTTGCATCATGCCTGTGCAAGGAGAGCAGCAGATGGTTTGTGCCTTGAGGGAGCTGGAACTTGTTGAGGTGTGTGGGTTGATGGCCAGAGAGGAGGGCACAGAGTAGGTAATGCTGTAGGGCACGTGGTGAGGAAAACATTGGACAAAAAGTGATGTGCTAAATAGTAAAGGAGAGAGGCAAGGCTGGATGGAAGTGACTGGTACGAAGGGAAATGGAGGAGGAAAGGCTGCAGGAGTGCAGGCTGGAGCACACAGCTTATTTGGTGCAAGGCAAAGGAAGATGCAGAACAGATGGATAGGCACCTACAGGGTGAGTCTGGACAGAGGTCTTCTTTCCTCCTGGAAAGCTGTGGGTGCTGCTCAGGAGCTCTGTCCTATGTCTCAGCCAGCCTCACTCCTTTATCCCCAGGATGGGAGGGGAATGGCCAGAGCCGTCTGTTCCCATTAACTTCTCTCCCTCACACTGGCTGGATTCTTGCTTTCTGCTTCTCTGCAGTTCCCCCTCCTGGCAGGAGCAGCAGGTCCCACTGCCCCCAGGGCAGGAGTGTTGTTTCCCAAAAGCAGATCCAGCTGCTTTCCCCAGAGCAGGGAACAGACAGGACGACAGCTCTGATTTACTCAGTGCCCTCTGCAACAGCTCCTGAGATTGCCCTTCATGAGTGCTCCCCTCTGTGGTTTAGCTTATGGTTAGCAGTTCCCCAGAAAACTTCTTTTCTTTTTCTTCTTCTTCTATTTTTTTTTTTTTTTCATGAGAGCCTTGTGAGGTACAGACAGCAGTGTTCCAGGAAATAGGGTTATTTGTTATTATCTGGGATAATCCTCCCAAAAATGACATTTACCAAGGATTGAGATGGAAATCTCTAAACCCAGATGCCAGAGTAGATCTGGCTTGCTTGGAACCGGAAAAACACTCAGTGCTTGAGGTGCTTTTCCATGCATTTCTCTGTGGATTTCCTCTCTCTGATTCAGTTGTGGGCCTTCAGTAGTGCTGGGGCCCTCCAGGCAGACGGTCAGGGAGGATGAAAAGCTGCATACTTTCTGTAATTGAATACTAGGCACGCTCCCCTGTTTGTACCCCAGCAAAGCTCAGCAGCAGAAACAGAGAGTCCTAGTTCCACAGGAGTGAGATGGCCTCTGTTTTCCTCAGCCGAATGGCTTGAAGATACCTACAAAGTTGCTGGATGTGGGGATCCAGTACAGAAGTGGATTTTCAAGAGAGACTATCAGCAGACTACATTGTGTCTTGTTGGAAAAGTAGACATTCGTATCTTGGCTTTTGGGGATCAACTATAGCCAAGCTATCCAGGCTTCTTGGGAGACTGGCTATTTTCTTTCAGCTTGTGTTCTTTCCCCAGACTCAAGCTAACTCTTAGCTATCTATCGGGTTCTGACCTCTTGGGCTACAGGCCTGCGGGGTTCCTTCTCCTACCAGAGGTAACATAGTTCCTCAGAAAGGTGAGTGAGTCTGGGATGTGTTGGCCAAGGGATGGCTGAGATCACTTACAGCCAGCCTCTCTCTTTTGAGAAGTGGCTGCAAGAACATGCATCTTCCTTACTATCCCACCCAACCATCTTCCATGGACCCTGGCAGAGGCCCAGCAATTGCTGTCCTTGGATTTCCCCATCCTTCCTTAAACACCTTTGTTTTTTGTTGCTCTTGGCATCTCCTGGGCTATGCCTCCTGCCAAGGGTCTGATAAAGCAAAGGCTTGGAGAGCTCCCAAAGCCAGCTCTGCCCAGGCACCCCGAGTATTTCTGGAACAGGGAAATGCATAAAAGCAGCTTTAGGCGTCCTTCCTGTGCAGGGCAGCACAACCTTTGGTGACCCTGAGTCCTTCTCATGTTATCTCCCTGCCTAGCACCTACTTTTCTGGCATATTACACCACACAGGGAAGGCCACGTGCAGAACAACAAAGATGCTGTGAGCCTGGCTGCCGCGTGAGCGCCCCAAGAGGTGGGTATGTCTTGGCAGCAGGGTGGGAAGGAAAAACTCATTAGCTTTTGGCACACGTTTTGAGAAATTAGTTTTTAGAAATACTTTTTGCCTCAGGCAGAAGATGTAGGTGATTCCTTCTGCTCAGCTGTGCTGTTTGCTCAGGGGTTCCCAGTGCTGTTGATAGGACTGTAGGAGATGCCCGTCCCAATGCCAGCCCTGGCTTGCAGAGAAAGCAAAGCTGCTGGCTGCCTCCAGCCGTGGGCTGTATCCCTGCACTGGGGAGGTATGGGTACTGAAGGCTGTGCCAGGGCCAGGCCAGCACCAGGGGATACAAATAGAGGGGCTTGCAGCAGCAATCTGTCCTTTCCCAGGTACATGAATCACTCATCAGCCCTCCTCCACATGGGGATACAGGCATACGTACATGTGAATGTATGCAATGACCTGTCTGGGGAAGAAGTGGCCCATTAGAAGGTGGGAAGGGGGTTCAGCATAATACTTCATCAAGCCTGCCTGTCCATATTCCACATTGCTACCATCAAAAAGGGTTTTATGCATGCATTTCATGCACCTGTCCACTAGCAGTAGCATCTTGAGACTATAGAAGAGTCTCCAGGATGTGGGCAGACATTCTTTCAGAAAGACCATGGCAAAATTTATCCTGCCAGTCCCTGCCAAAGTGAAAAAAGAACACCTACTAAGTCCAACGCGCTATGCAAATAAATAGTTAAGTTCCCCAGTGGAGGCTCTCATTGGAGCACAGTATTTATTTGTCCTAGGAGCTAGCACTGGAAAAAAAAAATTACGGATGTCTGGAAAGAGGCAGTGACTGACCTCTGGCAAAGGGTTTGCTTGGGCAAGAGAAGAAAGAGGAAACCATTTACCAGGCTGGGTTTGATGAAAGAATTGGGGCTGGAGCCTCCACCCAGACCACGGGGAGTAGGTTTGATCTGCAAGACCTGCAAGAGAAGACCGTGTGAGATGATATGGAAATTTCCAAATAATGGCTGTGCTGCCAAAGTGGATGCTCTCAAGTGACTGAAAAAAGAAAGCTGTTTCAAGAGCAGCAGGGCTTGTAAAGCTTCTAAGGGTTTCTACAGACTTTTATCCTTATTTCTAGGTATACCTCAGAGGAGCAGCAAACCTTATCTGTCACCTCAAAGTCCTCTCAGTTCTACTGGCTTCTGCCTGTACCCACACTATTGCCTGCCAGGGGCAATATGTGCTTTGGGGTACCAATACACATGCCCCAGGTCAAACAGAATAAAAACCAGCAAGTTTTCTTGCTGAAGAGTCATTAATTTGACTTTCTTCTTCCTAGCTTATCTGTCCAGTAGAAAAAAATATATTTAAATATATTTATCCCTTTGTCAAAGTGGATAGTGTGTTCTGGGTAAGGGAGGGGTGAATAGATGGACAGATAGATATTACTGTTGTGTAAGCTTCGCATCCTTATCAAATCAGACAAAAATATTTTTTATTTTCTAAGAGGAAACATCCCATTGGATTATTGAGCCAAGCTTTCATTTCATCTGAGGAAGCTGAGATAGCAATTAGTAATAATAACCATTAATGCTGCACTTTTGTCAAATATCCTTGCTGCTGGTGGGCTCCCCATAAGCTGTGTTCTCATAACACACAACTAAGTTCCCTTATGAAACTGCGGCCTCACAGTGTGCAGCCAGGTGCCGTCACACAATACAAGACCCACAGAGACAATTTTCAGGAGTTTCTGCCCAAGAAGGCACCCAGGCATGCCACTGTCTCATGTTTTGGGGCTGAGATTGTGAAAAACTGGCATGAGGGGAGGCAGCAGAAAGGCCGCTCCAGAAGTACTGCAGATGTGGATCTTTGAAGAGACCGAGGGAGCATTCCTGGGGCTGAGGGAAAGTTGGTAACATTTAGATCTTTACAAGGAGCCTTCTCATCCAGCTCCTTGCAATAAACAGAGCTGTATCAGAGAAGTCCAAGTGCACAAAATAATTCCTTGGAGCCTCAGGGTGTCAGGAAGGCAGATGACCCCTGCAGCAGGTGCCCTGCAATTCCTGGTGCACTTTGGGCCTGTAGAAAGATCCCTGCAAAGAGAGCAGGAGAATTATGGTTTTAAAATGAATGTATCCCTAGCTTCTGCAATTTAAATAGTTGTTCCTGGAGTCTGGCTCTCTATGTCATGTTCAGTGTACCCTTCTCTGTGCCACCCATTTAGAGCCAGTGCAAGTTGACTGTGGCTGGTCAAGTGTGTGAGAAAATCTGCTGTGAGTGGCTAACTGGGTTTCTCCATCAGGCATAAGATGATGGAGAAGGCTGCAGAGAACTCCACTCATATGGGATTACAGTGAAAATAAATAATGAACTGATCTGATAACAGTGCAGCCAGAACAAATTATGCGATCTATGGCCATGCCCGCAGCTCTTCATGATGACACAGAGCCAACATTTCAACTCCATTCACTAAAGCAACTCAAGCTTTCTCCATGTTGGGGACATGAGGGCAGGTGGATGCTCTGCACTGCTGTGATGTTAGTCCATAGCATGATTTCTGCTTCTCTGGGGCAGTGTTGATGCATCCTACTAGTGATGTCACCAAGCTCTTCATAGAATCACAGAATGGTTGGGTTGGAAGAGACCTTAAAGCCCACTCAGTTCCACCCCCGTGCCATAGACAGGGCTGCCACCCAGCAGCTCGGGCTGCCCAGGGTCCCATCCAACCTGGCCTTGAACCTCCAGGATGGGGCACCATAGCTCCCTGGGCAGCCTGTGCCAGTGCTTTACCACCCTCTGAATAAAGAAGTTCCTCTTAATGTTTAATCTAAATCTCCTCTCTTTTAGTTTAAAACCTATCACTGCCCATGTAAAACTTTCTCCTGATTGAGAGCTTGATTTTCATCGGGTTGTGAGTCAAGAAGGACACATGGTGTTGGCAGGAGATTTTGTGGACATCGCAAACACAAGATGAGATGTGCCTTCTCAGCTCTATACACAGTAACTTGTAAATGTCCACTGAAATTTAAGAATTTAAGATCTTAAGTTACAGTTTCCTCCCAACAAACCTAATTTGCCAAAGCAATAAATGTCAGCAACAGGACTAGAGGGAATAACCTCAAGTCACACCAGTGGAGGTTGAGGTTGGATATTAGGAAAAGTTTCTTCTCCAAAAGAGTGGTCAGGCACTGGCACAGGCTGATAATGGAGGTGATGGAGTCACCATCCCTGGAGGTGTTTAAGAAACATTTATGTTGTACTAAGGGACATGGTTTAGTGAGGAAGTACTGGCAGTAACAGGATAGTTGGACTAGATGACCTTGGAGGTCTTGGTGATTCTATGACTCAAACCACTGTAAGGCTGAGCAAGACAGGAGCAAAAAGAAACAAAGGCACTTCAGTTCTCATTATCACACTCAGCAAGAGAAGACCCCAGCACATGTAAGCTTCTTCTTGCCAAGGCAGATCCCTATAAAGATGATCAGACTTTTTTTCCTCCTGTCTCCTGTCCATCCCTCCACACTAAAAAAAAAGAATCCTTCACTAATAGAAGGGGCTTGAATGCTAAAGATCTTACCTAACCAACTGTTACCAGAGTATTCTCAGGGTACATGAACTTGCCTCACATCACCGCTTTGAGAGGGGGTTGTTGGATTTCCAATAAAACTCTGTGTCGCTTCCGAAGAGAAATTCTGCACTTGTGTCTGATGCAAACTTGATAAGGAGGATGCCTTTCGCCGTTAATCAGTGGGGACTTAGCATGGACACACAATAAGTGTTACATCATAGAAAAACAGGCTCTATCTGCCTCTCTGACAGCTGGAAAGTTAACAGGCAGATGCAGGCACGGTGTGTACGTCTCTGTGGGGCAGGTTGGGCAGCTCGTAGCTCCACAGATCCATTTGCTGTTGTGCTCACAGCCAACGTGTGCACCCCTGACTGTGCATGCACTTTTTTTTTTTCTTCAAAATGTTTGTATTTATTATAACACCTTGGGAAAGAAAAGGGTGCTGCCTTTTCAAAGTTAGATAACTGGCCCAGTTCTTCGCAGTCGGATTGGCTGCGAGAGGCCCTGTAAAACCGTGCTGGCCAGCAGCCCGGCCCAGCCCTGCTAGGCTGCAAGCGATTTCCACAATTGGCCACTTCAGAGTGGGAGTGGGGGAGGTGAAGACAGCTGGGCAAACTGCATCTCCACCAAGCTGCTTCCTTTCCTCCTCGGGTTTTCTCAGCCGGAGTTATTTGGCAAAGCCTGCTCCGGGTGCCTCCAAACCCCTCTCGTGAGGTCCAAGCGAGCGGGTTGCGGCACTGGCGGCCAGGCTGCTGGCACTACATTGGCCTCTCTAGAGCAGTCCCGGCACAGGACATGTCAGTCTGCAACAGCCCTGGGGGCCCCGCTGCCCTGGACTTTCCTGAAGTCCTGAAGTCTCTGCTGGAGTACTCCTTACCCTGGACCAACAAAATGACAGGTAGGATGGAGGGAATGCTTAGGGGGTCTGGTTTTGTTCCTCCTTAAATTGCGAGAAGGGGGCAAAAGTTTGTTCGCTGCAAACTTTTCCAGGGTGTGCTTCCGCTGAACCCAAGTGAGCTGGGGAGCGCTGGGACTGAGTGTGGCGTGCAGCTAGGAATAAAACAGCAGTGATGGATTGATTACAAAATCCATCAGGAGTGCTGAGCTCCTGATCCTTTTAATCTCTTCTCAGCTACTTCTTGAAAGCCCTCAAAGCTTTCAGCACAGAGAAGAACTGGGTACAAACCTTTGTGCTCACATAGGAGCAACTTCCAGGATTTCTATCTGTGCTATCTAATGGTTAATGGGTTCTCAGTCTCTGGACACTACTGCTCCCCAGATGTGCACTGCCTGGGGTGGGGTGCCCAGCTGGCTGATTCTGTGCAAACTTTGTGCATGATGCTACAGTTGTTTATCGGTTGGAAGCTGGGGTACAGAACAAAGCAAATGTTGTGTTTTCTTTGCAAGAGCACTTGGGTACTCCTAGGCTTTCCCACTCTCTGTGCACCCTCCGAAAAAACAAATGGAAATGATCCAAGAAGTTGTTTAGTCTGTGCTTCTGCTGGGCTGACCGATTCTCTCCTGTTGGGCACGCTCCAAGCGCCCATCACATAACTCACAGACTTGATGGTTTTGGATGGGATGCCACATGCTCTTGGCAAGTTGTTTTTTGGTTGTTGTGTTGTAATGTTTGCTGCCGAGTGCTAGCGAGGTGTGTGGGAACACCTCGGCACCACATGCTCATGTCCAGGCATGAGCAAGTTGAACTCAACAAAAAAAAACCTCCCGCTGAGTTGGCTGTTGGGCAGGGAGCTGCCAGAGGACAAGGCAGACAGCTCGGCAGTCTTGAGAGGGAGCGTGACCCAAGCTGGGAGCAGAAAAGCCAGGCCCACAGTGTGGAGGGGAGCTTTCCTTTTTCCTGATTGTCAACAGGAAAGAAAAATGCTGTGGCAGTAAAGCAGCTGCCAACACCCGCTGGAATACAGCAGACTTTGTGGGAAAAGGCAAGGGGAAATGCCCATACCTTCCAGAGGCTTATTTTATCACATTACTCTGCTGCTCCCATTTGTGAGTTTGCTTGGCTCACTCCTTTGCTGAGACTTTGACTATTACCTGGTGTGCTTACATACCACACGGTGTGAAGCCGCATGCTGGAAGCAGGTCATGTTTTCAGGGCTGACTGATGCCCATGTGGAAAGCAGACCTCGCTGGAAGGCAGCAGTAATGGACAGAGGTGGCTCACATGGCACAGAGCCTTGCTGGGGCACAGCTGAAGTATGGCTGGCCCTCTGGGACCTCTGGTCTCCACAGCCAGGTAGACTGAACTAATCCATGGGAGGAGTGCTGGCAAGATTGATCTGTCTGGCAAGTAGGAATAGGGGCGGTTGAGGATCAATGATTTGCAGAGGGAATAATTTCATTTTAACTGAATGTGGCTTATTTGGCAGCTGAGGGTGCTGTCTTGTGGCAGCTTTCCTCTTCAGACCTGGGACCACCCTGCCTCTTAGCATCACCTCATGTAACCCTCAGAATTGTGATTATTATGCTGCTTCCCTCCTGAGGCCACTGTTCCCATCACGTTCCACTTCCCACAAAGCTCTGTTCTCCCTCCCGGGTCTCCATACCTACACATCCCTCTTCTGTTTTTGCTGGGTTTTGGCCCTGTGTTTGAAATGAGGCTTCAGACCTCCCAGCAGAGCTTGCTGGACATGTCCTACCCTGTGCTTAGCACTGGGCTGCTTTCTGCTTCCCTCCCTGATGCATCAAAGCTGGGCTGTTCTGCATCATCTGTCCCTGACAGTGACAGCCAAGGCCACTACATTCCTCTCCTCACATCTCATTGTCCCCCTCTCTTCCTCCTCAGCTGCAGAGCAAAATACCAAGTGTAAAGATCCAGGCAGATTCCAACTCAACCAGGAAGGTACAGCTGATGGAGCAATGTCCACTTTGTGCTGGCAGCAACTTGAATCCCTACTCCCCTGAAGCAGTCTCTCAGAGCAACCTCCCTCCTTGTTGGTGGGGCAGAGCTGACGCCTGGGCAGGGTGCTGTGAGAGGAAACCCACAGGAATGCTCCCCAGGACCTCCTGCCCTTAGGCAGAAACAGCTAACATTGTGCAGGCTGAACCCTCCCCAAACGGAGTCACGAGGCAGTGGCAGTGTAGGGCGAACTTTAGCTTCAGCAACTACTTAGCTGGGGTGGAAATGGGCTGGAGAAAGAGCACGATCAATCTAAAGGGAAAATCCCTGGAGGAAAGGCTGCTGAGTGGATGTAGCAACCTCCATTCACGCGGACGTCACCCAGCAAAGTAGCTGCCATTTAGATCTGTAGGGGGGGATGCACACAGAGCACATTCCTTGAAGGAGCTATGTACTGTACTGATACATAGCATCATCCCTGGGGGCCTCCAGCCACAACAACAATGGAACAAAGCAACCCAGAGAGCTGTAGCTGAATGGGGAGCCTGCAGCCTGCCCCACTTTGGCCAAGTCTCCTCACCCTATTCATAACAAGCTGCTGCTTCCCAGCCTTGCTAGGTTGTGTTCTTGTTACCACCTACCAGTTAGCTGTTTTCTGGGCAAGGGCTTTACTGTAAACCTTTACTTGCCCCTTGCTGAGCTGCATGTGCTGCCTCTGTCCTGTGTGGTCTGACATCTGTCTTTCATTGTCCTGTGTGAAGTGCCATCCCTCTTCCACTCATATGATTATTTCTTCTGCCAGCTAAGCTTGGCAAGGCAGAAGGAGCCTGTGAAAGGCACGTGGCAGCCCTGGAGCACACCAGGCAATGGAGCATGACCTGTTCTGCATGCTTTTGCAGCTGGGTTTATCAGCTGCAATGATACGTTAACCCACACTGCTCCGGCATCCTACATTCACCAGGTGGCCTTCCACGTGCGCTGGCATTGTGCTGCAGTGTCAAGGAGATTCTGTCTCCAGCCTGTGCAAAAGCAGCAGCTGGCATTTAGGGTAGCGTGTGCTCCACGTCCCTCTGAGTTGGACAAGGGCTTGCTGCAATGACATATCAGTGGGGAGCACCTACCACGTGTTGCTTCCAATCCTTTCCCTTTTCTCTGGGGCACGTGGAGAGGAATTCAGACCTGATTTTGTGTCTCAGTGATCACTGAGGTTTATCAGGAAGGGTCAAGTCAAGCCGTGCTTTGAAACCGCAATGTCTGAAGTTATTTCTGAAGCCTTTGCCCTGGAGGTCTGCAGAGGTGCAGCTGAACCAAGGCAGCGTTATTGTCTGCTGGGAGGGACAGGGCCCTTTTTTTTGGGGGGGGAACCTCTCAGCCCTTTCAGCCGCGGTGCCGCAGGGTGCAGCTGGGGCTCTTGCAGAGGGGCTGCGTGCCCGTTCCTCCGGCCTCTCGCAGCACCGGGCAGGTTCGCTGCAGCCAGCCTTCAGCGGCAGGAGGCAGCAGCTGCTGCCAGGAGAGGCCCGCGTCTGTGGTGCTGCCACTTCTCCGAGCTCGCTCGTTCGGCAGAAGCTCCTCACGCTCTGCCTGTGCTCTCGGGGATAAACTGGCATACGTACATCTCCCCGCGCCTTCAGAAGCTTAAATCCCAGCGCGAATCCCTGCCGCTGGAAGAGAAGGCAGGCCCTGCCCGGACCGCTGAGGGCAGCTGATGTCCCTCCTGGCTGCTCACGCTATGCGGGGCACACAGCGGCCGCACTGCGATGTAGGGCAGAGGGAGATTAAATCCGGGCCGCGTAGGCACGGCGATCCCGGGCTTCAGACGAGAGATATTTAGGGATCTGCCTGCCAGCGGCGGGGCCTTGTCCCACAGCAACCACCGCTGTGATGCAGCTCCCCAGCAGCAGGCCCGGGCCCACAGAGATCAGGGCTAGCGACAGCACTTCGCGGCTTCACCGTCTTCTCCACAGCCGCTAACGGTTGCCGGAGGCGAGATGTGTGCGCGGCGGGAGGGGTGTCTCTCGCTTCTGCGCATGCGCGCCCACCCCGCGACAGGCTCTGCTCCTCCGCCGCCCACGCGCGCACTCCGTCCACCCCTCCCGCCGCCTTTAGGAGCAGCTGGCGGTGACGCAACGCTCTACGGGAGGGGCGAGAGGCGGGGCCTCGCATGCTAATGAGCCGCCGCAGCCTGCCTCTGCACGTGCCCCGGAGGGCGGGGGACGCGTGCCCGCGCCGGCCGCGGCGGGGCGGGGAGGGCGGAGCCTGGCGGCGAGGGCCCGCCCTTAGAGCGGCACGGACCAATCGGCGCCGCGGAGAGGGCGGGTCGAGTCGCGAGGGCTCGGGTGGGCGGCGCCGCGGCGCTCGTGAATATTGAAGCGAGAGGCGGGCGCGCATGCGCCCTTCCGCTCCAGCTGCTCGGTGTCGCTGGGTCCCGGGGTGCCGCCGCAGCAGCCTGGCGCCGCGCGCCGCGGCCGTCGGCGATCGTTGACAGCCCGTCAGGCGCCCGCCGGCTCGCGGGGAGTATGCCCGGCCGCGCCGCGCACCAGGAGGCGGCGGCGGCGGGAGGAGCGGCAGCGGAGCCCGCGGCAGCCGGGGGGAGCGCGGGGGCCGTCGCGCAGCAGCCGGAGCAGCAGGGCCTGGCGGGAGCCTTCCCGCTGGTGCTGAAGAAGCTGATGGAGAACCCCCCGCGGGACGCGCGGCTGGGTGAGCGCGCGGGGGCGGCGGGAGCGCGCGGCACCTCAACCCCCCCTCTCCCCCCCGCTTCCCCTCTCTCCGTTCCCATTCCCCTCCTTCCACCGCTCCCCCCTCCCTCTGCCGCCGTCCTCCTCCCGCCTTAGGGGCGGGCCCGGTGCGGGCTGGGGGGGTGGCGATCGGGGGGCGCCCCCTGCGCCCATTCTCTCCGCCCCGAGCCCCGCAGCGTGGCGGGGGGGACGGGGGGAGGTTGGGGCCGGGCCGCTCCGGGTGCGTCGAGGCGGCGAGAAACGCTTCAGGTGGGAGGGGTGTAGGGCGCGCTGCGGGAGGAGGCCGCCACCGTTGCCGCAAAGTTGGGCTGGAAGGAGCCTTCAGGTGCCTGTGTCTGCTCCCAGCACGCTGCTGTGGGCAGAGCTAATCCCCAAGGGTGTGCCCGGTACCTGCACCGTCCTGCCCGGCCGGGGCTCCTCTGCTCCTGCGGGCGGCGTTGTGCAAACGGGACTGGCTGCAGCCTTCCCAGTGCGGAGCCGTTGGCGTTTTCTATCTTTGCACAGTACCGCGTAAGCCTATTCATTCATCTCGTGATCCTGGTGAATACCTTTTTTTCCTTTCTGCTTAAAAAAAAAAGAAAATAATAACAATAATAGAAAGGTCAGCCTCGGGTAGAGTCTGGCCGTGTTGCTATGGCACAGGATGCTGCAGTGCATTTTGAATCTCCGACATGTTACGGCAGTGCTGAGGTTATTATCCTCACCCAATACCCTTTAGAGGTGACAGTGCTATCAGAAACAACCTCAGGTGGTGTGTGGTGACCAAAGAGGATATGGCCGCTTTGTTTTCTACATCCAGGAGCTGTGAAATTTTAAAGCAAATAAGGATTTCATGCCTTGCACTGCTCTAAAATGAGAAGCATTGAATTCTTTTCCCCTTACCAGATGACCCCGTTCCAGCTTGGGAAGGCACACAGCGTGACCCTGTTAAGCTTATTGGTGGGCCCGCTGAATTCTGATTACCCCTCTCCATTCATGCTGGGATGAAGTTCACACTGTTCCCATTCTTAAATTTCTCCCTGGGCTTCCTTTAGTTCACCTGGCACTATGTCATTTCATTTCACGCTTCCTGAAACGTGTTGCTTTGTTTATTTCGATCTCTGGATGCTTCAATTCTCTGCATGTTTGCAAGACAGAGGAAAAAAAGGCACCCCTATTAGCAGGTAACTGTTCTTAATTTTACAAAAGACCTGCCAGTACAATTGCAACTACTGACTTCAGAGGATCCTTCTTTTATTTTCTGTTCCTTTACAATGCATGGATGGAGCCAAAGTGTCAGCAGGCTTTCTAAGAAAGGCTCCCGTGTGCTTTGCCTGTTGACAATATACAATTTGCTGTATTATTCTGAGATAAATGGTATCAACTAGCTGCAGTTGTGTCCATTTATAGTCTGCACAAGCTTCCTATGGGTTTTCCAACTGCCCTGGGTAATTTGACTACCCAGTAAGCGAGCAGGCTTTCTAATCCTTCTGAGCAACAGCAGAGGACATCCAGTTCCAACTGAATGCCATCATCTTGAATGCTCTGCCATGTACTGAGTATATGCAACAGCACTTGTTGTAAGTTGTTCTTGAGCAGAGCATAAGGGTTAAATAAAAAAAATAGTAATTTAAAATAATAGAGTCTGTGGAGTAAGGGAAGAGGATTAATATTTTGGAGCAGGAGTGTAGGTCCTGCCTATTAATAATGAACTGCTGCATACTCTCCAGTCCAAAGGAGGCCTTAATCACCAGTTGCATGCTGCTGTGGCAGGAATGCCTCAACAAACACCACAGTAATGGACATCAGGAGTACCTTACTCTATAACCTATCTTGTTGCACTGTCACAAATGGGGCTGAAGATCTGTGGAAGAATCAGCCTTGGACTATACAGCATTTTTGGTATAATTTGGCAAAATATTTTTGATGAAGGGGGGCTTCCTCAAAAGCGTGGGTACTGGCAGTGGCCTAAATATCTGTCTTGTCTTGTGGAAAAACAAGCATGAGCAATAAAGCTCTTTCCAGCTTGCTAAAATAAGTATTTCCAGCTGTTAGTGACCTGGAGTTCTTGCTTTTCATTGCCAGAATTATTTAAGGTAAACTAGTGACCTCTCTTAACAGCAGATGTACGAGCTAGTTAATAGGTCACAGTAGCAGAATGAGGGGACTAAATTGGACATGAGCTTTCAGCTGCAGAACTACAGTCCAGATTTACCAGGGTGACCTTGAATCACTGCAAATGGAGCCTCTTAGGATACTGCAGCTCTGCTGTCAGGTAATACCTGTTTACACTATAAATATATTTGGAGAATGAATGTTTCAGGTCCCTGTGCTGGGGCAGGCGGAAACTTTCACCTCAAGATGCAAGAAGTTAATTAGTGTTTCATTAGATATTGTGTACCCAGCAGGATGTTGTGCAGCAGGAAATAAAGATTAAATGAATTGAAAGAAAGCCAGTGGGAAAATGTCAGTGTAAAAATGATCACACAACAGTTCTATCTTTTTATGCGTCATGTTTGAAATACATGGGCACTCGGTTTGCCTGCTAACGGCTGCTATTTTAATTTTGTTTCAGATATTGCTGCTAGAAGTGAGGGTGGAGAAAGAGACAGCATAGCTAAACAAAGATGACACTGGGGACTCAGTGCTTGTCCAGTTCTCAACGAGTAGCAAAAGGAAAAGAATCAGGTGGTCCCCTCATGTGAAGAAAGGATTTAATTTGATGTGAGCCAGGGACAATAGCAAGAGGAAGTTGGAAGGACTGCGGTCTTTTTGGGGTGCTAAAGTACAGCAGGATGATGGTGCACATCTGTGGGGCTCTGAAAGTTCTTATAAGGGCCACGCATGCCTGCAGTATGGCATCTATCTTCTGGGGGGAGGGGGAAGGGAGGGGTTGGAGACACAACAACTAAGCTTTGTATTTTGAGGTGTTGCGTTAGATGTTGCAATGCCCATGCACTACTGGCTGTGTTAAGACTTGCATAGTTTATAATGAAATACTGATGTTTTTAAGACCAAGGGGTGACGGCGCTTTGATTCAACATTCACAAGTTGTTTATCATGTTGATAAAAAAAATAAAGTGATTTATAAAGAAATCATTATTGTCACTTTTTTTGTATCGTTACAATACTGTACACAACTCCTTGTGCAGATCTGGGTGGTTGTGTTGAGCAATATGCAAACCTTATGGGAATGCACTATCCTAGATTCAAAAGCTTGATGTAAAATGGCTGTTCTGATTTGGTGGAGTGTGCCTCACTAGTGACGTCATCTTTGTATGTGAAACAGAGCAGACAGCATTTCTTTACTTGCTTCAAGTACAAGCTGTTTAGAACATTCAGTCAGTTTGGATCGTGGCTGTTAACCTGAACATTTGCTTTGCCTGGGAAAAGGTAGGGAAGTTAGCAAAGGAGTTTATAGCAGGGATAGGTGTTGGGAGGTGGAAGTTCAGAGGCAGCAGTGTGAAGTTGTGAGGGGAGCACCCCATAGCTGCAAGGAGATAATGTTAGCAAAGCTTACCCTTTAGGTACTTATTGTTAGTCTGTAGCTGATAAGTATTTTCTTATATGTTTAGATTACTAACTATCTCTTGTGTAAAATGTTCGGGGGATGGTAGATGAAAACGATAATTTATTTTGTATGGCAGTGCTGTTCTTTGAGCCATAAAAAGCTCTTTCAATCTCAGTTCCGTCTCAGCTAAGGCAGCAGTGGAAGGAATGCCAGTTTTATCAAATAGGCTTTATATAAATAGGCTTTTCTGATTTAGAGCACGGTTTCAACCACACTCCCACCTCGATGAAGTAGAATACTCCTTTAGTATATTTTAGCTGGTCTGGAATATCCTATTGCCAAGGGCTTGTGCGTTTTGTCAGGCTGATGTGTGCAGATGCTGGAGATGCACAGTGCTCCAGTATGTGTTCCTGCAGCCCTTGTTCTCTCAGAGTGGCTATTTATCTGTTTCCTTGACAAGATGCAATTCCCAGTTGGTACAGCTGCACCTGGTGACTGTTCCTTTTGATGGCAGCACTGGCTCCAGTAGTTGCTGCCTTAACATTGCTTCTGCAGTGCTTCCTTGCAGTGCAGGTAGAATTGCATGGCTATGTGGAGAACTGGATCAGGAGCAGAACTTGGACTTTTTTTTTTTGCCGATTTATTTTTATCTCATAAATTATGTAATTATTGAGTTTTAACTTGAGTTTTTTGCTTGGATTCTGTCCCAGACAGTTGTGAAGATTCAGTAGTTATGGGGAATGTAAAAACAGCCATTTTTCAGTATTACATGCTTTGAAGCATAGTAAATGGAGAGCTCATCAGTCTTTTCTGGCTTGGGGGTGGAGATGTGGGAGTATGCCTTATCAGACATCTCCCCAAAGAGTAAAAATTGTGTGTAGGTACACTGAGCTATCTATAGTGAACAGCATTTGGAGCTATTACTTTATGTGGACATGCTGAGTCATTTTAGAAAGGAATGCATCTAAAATACTGAACAGTAGTGGTCCTGGTCTCTGATGTGCTGTGGACCCTTCTAGCTGATTTTCAAATGCAATCTGAAAACCCTTATTTACTTCTGAATGCCAATCTAAATTATTCTTCTGCACCTTCTTTCCCTTATGCATAGAATAAACTGCTTCCTCAAAGTTCTCTTAATGGCTTCTGCTGTAATTCTATGTCAGGACATTCACTTCCCCATCTTCCAGGACAAGTCAGGAAAAGACAAATGAACCCACAACAGCAAAACTAGTCTATTTTGCAGTGGCTAGTGAATAATAAGCCAGATGCAGTATTATAGTGTACTTTGGTGAGTTATCAGAGCAGAGTTGCTGATCTTCAAGGCTACTCAACTGTGGTCCAGCCCTTGCAGGGAGGCAAAGCGCTCCATGCTGAGCTGCATACAAACGTTGCCTTTCAACATCTGCATTTCCAGATCGTGTCTTGAGGCAGAAATATGGTTTACTGAATTTTCTTCCATGGGATTTTTTTTTTTTTTTTAAAGCTGCAACTTGTGCAGTGACCTACTTGTATCTTTCAGATAAAGAGAAGAAGATAAAGCTTGAGGAAGATGAGGCGGCCGCTGCCAGCACTATGGCAGTCTCAGCTTCCCTCATGCCACCTATCTGGGACAAAACTATTCCTTACGATGGGGAGTCTTTCCATCTGGAGTACATGGATCTGGATGAATTTCTCCTAGAGAATGGAATTCCTTCCAGCCCTACTCACCTGGATTTAAACCAGAATCCACTCATGCCTGTGGCTAAGCTGGAGGAAAAGGAGCCAGCCAGTGCATCCACTGGTTCTCCTGTGTCTTCGTCATCTACTGCCGTCTACCAGCAATCTGAAGCAGCCTCCAGCACAGGTAGTTGGAATTGTTTTGATTGTTCTGCTATCAACAGGTGCCTCTTCAGATCCAAGAGGAGATGTGCTAACCCATCGCTGTTAGCTGTGGCAGGCTAAGTAACATGTTACTTAGATGCTGCCTCTCGTCTTTCTCAGTTTCCTTACTGGAAAAATGAGTCAGGGTTTACAAGTATGCAGCCTTTCTCTTTTGAAATCAGTGGAGCTGGAATGCCAGCATAAAGAATTTGCTTTCTTAATTTTGCTTATTTGGTGAGAAGCTGGGTGTGTTGTGAATTTAGCTGCTCAGATTGTCTTCTAACAGATTCAGTAGGTTGTGCCAAGTCACTTGTACTGCCTTGGTTTTCCCTCAAATAACAATGCTTAATTGGAAAAAAAAATAACAAAGCAGCCTTTCCTTGCTGGCCTGTGAAACTGGCAAACTGACCTTTGGAATAGGTCTATTAATGGTACTGTTTAATATTCTGTGTTGCTTTGAAGAGAGAATGGAGAAACAAAGAAACAAAACTATGTACTTAAATGGTACTGAGAGAATTCTGCTTTTCATAAGTAGTGTTTGAGCTAGATTTGGAGTTTAAACTTCTTAGCCACTACACTTGCACAGTGCTATTTCAGGAGCAGAGTTTACAGCATTTTGCTGAGGACCTCCTCCTGGGAACCTGTGCAAAAAGCAAAACATGAAATTCTTTCTGTAAGACATAAGGTGTGTTGGTTGTTTTTTTTTTGTTTGTTTGTTTGTTTGTTTTCCCAGGTAGCATATGAAAAAGTTTATTCATTGATCTCTGCTTCAGATTGCACTGACACTATAAACTTCATGAACTTGAATTGCTAAGCAATAGATAAATATGTGAGAGTTCATGTGAACACTGTCAGGCAGCTTGTTGGGGCACTTCTGTTCCCATGTGGCAAGGTAGTAGCATGTATTTAAATTTGTACCAAATCTACACTTCTTTAGTCCTTTGGTAACGCAATTGTCTTACCTTTGAAGGACTTAGGACTGCAGTGTTTGGGCAAGCTTTTTTCTGTGAAGTTTTCAAAGTGACAAATCTCAGGCTGATACAATTTCCATACTTAGAAACACTTGTTGTAGCAATGCTAAATGTGCTCAAGTGCAAAAAGCACTTTGAGGAAGTCTTAGTTTTTGTCCCACACCTGTCCACTCATGTCTGTTAGTCTGGCAGATGTTCCTGGAGCTTGTGTTACAATGAACATGCAGTCCCAAGCATTGCATTAGAGAAATATCAGGTAGTGCTATTAAATGCTAGCTGCAACAACAGAGATATCCAGCGTGGCTTCTGAGTTAATTCTCTTCATCCTGCTGAATGTGTTGCAACTTCTGTTTTTGCCAGAATCCCCACCGCAAAATGAGAGAAATACACCCAGCCCCATTGATCCTGACTGTGTAGAAGTTGAGGTGAATTTTAATCCTGACCCTGCTGATTTAGTGCTGTCCAGTGTGCCTGGTGGTGAGCTTTTCAATCCTCGCAAGCACAAGTTTACTGAAGAGGACCTGAAACCACAACCAATGATTAAAAAAGCAAAGAAGGTTTTTGTCCCAGATGAGCAAAAGGTAACAGATTTATTACTGCAGACTTCTCTAGGCTGTGATCAAATTTTTTCACTCTTTGACCAAACACATTCACATATAAAGGTAACATGCTATACACACATGATTGGGGAAAAGCACTGCCAGGAATAGAATTGACAAGTAAACTGCTGTTCTTGCTGTTTTGCTGTTTTAGTACCATGAGATAATTACCAGGCAGGAGCAGCTGAAAATGATACACACAGAAATTAGAAGAACTATCAGGTCACATCCACGTTGCGCTGCGCTTTGAAGGCCAGTGTATGTATTTGCCCAGCATTATGCCTGCTATAGCTTTGAGCAGACAAGAAAATAGGCTGTTTTCCTTGGAAGTTCATTCTTGAATTGGAATTAAGTCAAGGGCAGATTTCAATTGGACAGCTTAGTAGCCAAATCTTTTCTCCCCAGTTCTAGCAGCGTGTTTTGTTTATGCTAAAACAAGACTTGTGTGTGATTATGAAATCTTACAGCTCTCTCTTGCTTATATTTTAGCATCTGAGCCTTACGAACCAATGAAGAAAGCTTTCAAGTACAGCATGTGGTGCCCTTATAGGACAGAGGTGTTTATTTGATACAAAATGTCAGGTTGGCATCTTTTTTTTTTTTTTCTTATTTCTTTTTGCTCCAGGATGAAAAGTACTGGACAAGGCGAAAGAAGAACAATGTGGCAGCAAAGCGTTCTCGTGATGCTCGACGATTAAAGGAGAATCAGATCACAATTCGGGCAGCCTTCCTTGAGAAAGAGAATACGGCCCTGAGGACGGAGGTTGCAGAGCTGCGCAAGGAAGTGGGGCGATGCAAGAACATTGTTTCTAAATACGAGACCAGATACGGACCCTTGTAAGCACACCCCTTTTCCTTGTTAGGGCTCCTTGTTTTAGCCTCTTAGACTTCTCTGCCTTCTGTAGAGACTTTCAGAAATAAAGTTTGTGGAGGCTTTGCCATTTTGCATCTTAAAAAAATCTGTTGGCACAACATTCAGACACATTTCCTGATTATCATGTTGCCCGAAACCTTTGTGTCCGTATTTACAACTTAGCACTAATAGAGCACTTTCTGATGTCATACGAAAGAACAGATTATCCTGTCCAAAGGAATATATATGGATTCCTTGTGACTGGACAGAGCTTTTGCTTTCTGTTCTAATCTCTCTTTTTTTCAATGGAGGGAAAAAAGCAAAGACCAGAGTCCCTTAGGCTCTTTTCTTTTTTCTTTTTCTTTTTTTTTTTGTTTTCAAGAAAATCCTACTCTTTTGTACCTGTGTGCCACCTCCCTGCCCCGGTCAAATTGTGAAACGTAATTTTAAGATGTTGCTGTGCAGCATCGTGAAATTTTCCTCTCCCATTTAGAGGCACTAGAAAGCACTCTCTTCCTGTTGAAGAGGAACAGAGAATCTTTAGGACAGGGAAGTGTTCAATCTCTTGTGGAAACTGAGGTCTCTACCTTAAGCATTAGGAAAACTACAATCAGTACAGTGTTGGTAAAATACTGCTCAAGCCTCTTGATAGGCTCTAGTTCTGGATAACTTCCAGGAGCCTAGAGAACAGCAGGGGCTCTCACTTTACAGATGACTACAGAATAGTTTGTTGTGGATTTTAGGCTGTAATTCTACCACCACCCCTCATTTTTTGTTCCCCGAGGGGAGACTTCTTCCTTGAATTGCTGATGAAGCAGCATATTCATCATAACTGAGGAGTAAGGGAGAAAAAGAAGTCTGCCTTCTTATGCTGAATTTGAGGCCCATCTGTTAAAGAATTGCTTTTAAAATTTTTACAGGAAATCTTCCATAGCATGAGAAACAGAGAAACCAGCCACTCTTACTTTGTTACACCTTACCTGATGTACAAAGTTGTTGTTGTTTGTTTGTTTGTTTTGGTCCTTTGCCTCCCGAATATGCTATGGAACAAGCTACCAACAGTACACCTCCATATCTCTTGTGCAGTGTATCTGGACTCTCTGTGCCTGCTGGTTCTCTCTCTAGCATGCTTCTTGATAGAAAATTAATATACAAGACTTGCCCTCTTGAAAATAATCCATTCTCAGCACCAAGTGCTGCTTCAACAGTATGTGCTGCTAAAAGAGAACTATGCTGTGTGTGATGTTGGGACCTTCTCCATGACCTCCAGCTGCAAGAACCAGAAGCTTTAACAGAAGTATTTGTGCAGAAGTTCCCTTCTAGACAAGAGAAGCTATCTTAAGATAGTGGTTTTGTCAGAACTTCTAAGCTATGCTTCCTGGGCTAATGCTTCTATTAGGGAGTAAATGAGGTAGAGGATGTTGAGAAGATAGTTTCCAGTTCCCCTCTTGAAGTCTGAAAAGAATGTTGAGGGAAATGAAACAGTGTTTTTTTCCTGTACTAAAGACTTTGTGCCCAGCTTGTCTTTTAAACATAATGGAAAAATTGGTACGAATTTAAACCAATTGTGCGTTGACTTCTTAAGAAAGTGGAGAAGCAGGCTAATTCAGTACAGTTAAAGTAAATGTATGCTTTGATCTCTCTCCCCTTTTTATGTTCTAATTCGATCAGAATGTCTCTTCATACTGTGTTGGTCTGATTTCTTTCAAACATGCTAAAAATGGTCACCCTTTCAGCAGGGGATTTGCTTTCACAGGGTGGTGTGTGGTGGTGGTGATGGTGGGAAGTATATTATAAATAAATTGTCACACTTAACACTTTGCTTTGTTTAAAGTGACTTATCTGATTCCGAGTGATGCAACTTTAAAGACTTTTAAAAACAAAGAAACTAAAAAGCACACATGAATCGCCAGTCTTCAGAGTGAGCAGTGAAATCTTTGAGGTGTCCCAACACAACTGACGATGACCCTGCCTGCCTGCTTGCCTGCAAGTACCCCATCTGAACTACCCAGGGCTGGGCATGATGAAAAGTGCAAAGTCTCCTTAATTCTGTATATGGCTTTCTTATCTGTCTTTCTCACTGTAACTATGAACTACAATAAGCTTACTTACTGGGGTTTTGTCAAGATGCTCAAAGTTCATGTTTCAAAGTCTGTTGACAGCCTGTGTGAGTAGTGACTGTTTTGGCACTCGAGTGGAAGAAAATAGAGAGATTTAAATGGAAGTGTCTGTATATATTAAGAACTGCTATACTTTAAAACTTCTTTCCCCTGCAGTAGAATAAGTTGTACCTAATGCTGCAGCTCGCTTCTGGTACAGCATAGCATCTTGTGGAGTATTGTGAGTGCAGAATCAAAGACAGCAGTTTGTGATGTGTAAGGCTTCCAGTGCAGAGTAATACAGCAGATGTATTGAAACAGTCCAGAAAGTGCCCCAGTGTGCCATACGAAGGCTTGTAAGAAATCTCTATCAAACGACCCATGTAAGTGAAAACACTGCTGTAACCTGCCTTCTTATTATTTTTCAAGGCTCACTTTCTTTAATGGTATCTCGCTGAAACAAAGTCTGATCTTCTGTTATGAGTTAGCAGTCATGGACAAGGTGCTAGTCTGATCCCCATGTCTTTTGGCAGTGTAAGACTACCAAGTGAGTATTAGTGCCAGCAAAGCAATGGCTATGAGCTGCCGTACTGCAATTTGTTCTCTCTTGACTACATGAGAACTGCGGTGGCAGAAGAGTGTTTCATCTGTTTGACAAATCTGAAACAGCTAAAGACTATGCAGAGGTACAGCAGACCATTCCTTGTGCTGGTGTGGGAGAGTAGCTGAAAGCTTAGGCAGATTGTGGAGATGATTATTGTGTGTAGAAGATGGGGAAAGTAGGTGGAAGTTCCTTTGTAATAGCTTCATCAGCCAAACAAGAATTTACCTTTATATTGAGGAAGGTTAAGAGCTATATTTAAGTGGGAAGAACAAGTACTTACTTTCTGGGAAAGTAGCACAGAGCTGAAGCCTGTAAGACAGGAGTGAATGTTTGGTGTATTTGTGCCTGGAGATGGATGAACAGCATACACCTCAAGAGAAATAATCCAAAAAGCTTTCAGAAGCACAAGTGCCTGAGTTATGAGGCACAACTAGTTACCAGCAAAACCTGACACAACATTGAGCAAGTATTCTGAGTTAGTGTTTATCCAAGAGATACCACTCTTCAGAGCAGAAAGGCAAAGAGAAAAAGATGCGAGGCAGCAGATAATGTTGTACCTTCACTTAAAAAATAAAAATTAAAATGCAGAATTTGTAACTTTTTTTTTTGAAAGCATAACCTCTGTAAAGGGCATATATATTTTAAATGCACTTATTGACCTGTTATTTGTAATGGACCATGATCTGGAGTAGAGAAAGTATTCTTAACTTTCGTTGGTTACAGAATTATACTGAGTGCACGATCAGAATTTGTGATTCTGAGGTGATCTCTGAGTATCCTCAGATGGATGAATAGCTTAGCTCTGCATTGCTGAAACATCAGCATATATCACTACCTGTAGCAAATATTGCAGATTCGAATGGATATTTTTGGTATGTCCTGTTTTCCTTTTTCCTTTATTTTGGTGATACTGACAGCATGTAAATATAGCAAAGCAACTCTTTTTCCATTTATCATTTCTACATTTCCAGTTGGTTTTGGCTATTCTTGAAAGTCCTGCTTCCTGCTTAAATCAAAGAATATTGTAACTGGGCAAGGAGTTGCTAATCCTTCATTGGGTCTTGCTGTCTTACTGCTTTAGGAGCATGTTTTAAATGCCTATACAGTGTATACAGGACCTGGTTTTGCAGTATGCCACGCTATTTTAACAGCAAAACAGTAAGAATAGTATGTGCAATTCTATCTTTTCCTGTCTATCAAATGTTTATACAGTGGAAACTAACAGTGAATTATATATATATATATTTTTTTTTATTTCAGAGAAGACTGTTAGTAAATTCTTGTGCTTCCCTGTAGAACAGTGCATAACTACACAATCTGTTTCACGTATCTACAGGTTGCAAAACTGGAAAATCACACTTCAGGATAAATGTGACTGATCTTCTATAGTTGGAGATTTTTTTTGTTGTTGTTAAGAATCAACATTTTCAAGGGTAGATGAGAAGGTAATAACTACGAAAGGAGTGTGCGCGTTGCCAGACAGCAAAGTGATGTGCAGTGCTGATTCCCACTCTCAGCTTTTGCAGTCTTGGGAAGTTGAGCTTGCTGCTTCAGAACGTGCTGCTCCTTTCAGAGAGATTCACTTACAGTCTTGTTTCTTTGACGAGGATGCCTATCCTATTTGTAAATGATAGTTTGGATACGTTTTCCATAGTGATCATAAGACCAATAATCTTCTAGCTCAGTCTACGTGTTAAAAGATGCTGAATTGACAGTGTTAGTGTCTGAAGTTCTCTGACCTTGGAACGTGCTACGTAGAGGCCTAAGTGTGCCTATTGCCAATGCACTCCATTGCATCCACAAAGGGACCATCTCCAAGGGGAGGGAATCAAGGGAATGCATCTTGGAGCATCGCTGCAGGGATTGCCATTAAAGGGAGCTGTTTTTGACAGCTCTACATTCATTAAGAAATAGATAGAAATCAAACAGCCGTTGCACAGCACTGGCTTTCAAAGTGCACAAACTGTTGATAATGGCAATTGACTGTTGTCTTATTCTACAGAAAAAATGACAATGAATAAGTGATGCTCAGAACTTATTGCAGTACTGCTTTCGTGCATGACCTTGTAATCCATGCAGTTACATTTCCATGCAGCAATGCATTTCGGTACTTAATAAGTCCCTAGAACTTTATTCTTTCATCCGATGCCAAGATTTGCTCCCAGTGAAGCCACTAACAAAGATCTCATTAACTTCCATAGGAAAAAGTCTTTGTTCTGGTGAGGTGAGCATCAAGCTTTAAGCAAGCACTGGAGCCCTGGCTGTATTTGTGTTGCTCTGGAGCGCCCTGTGCTGGGATCAGGTGGATGTATCCCTGATTGCAGGTGTCATGCTCATAAACTGATCCTTCACTTCTTTGTTCACACAATTTTGATACTCAGTCTGAAATCTTTTCCCTCCCTCCCCCACCATGGACAGGGTTAAAAAGCATACTATAAACTTGTGCTGGGAGAAGAAATGGTTTTTGTTGTCGCTTTTTCTTGTTTGGTTGTTTCTTTTCTTAAAAAGAATGTTACGTGGCTTTCTACCAGTTCTTTTGATAACGTTTTATGTAATTTCTGACAATTTTCCTTTTCCCTGCTGTGCTTTTTGAAAGCCCAAGGTATTACAGCTGTCAAAATCACTTTCAGTGTTACCTGCAGGATTGCTACTGATTTTAACAAATGTATTTCACGTTGAAGGGTGTAGTGGAAGGCCAGCAGTAACAGCTCAATAAAACATTCTTGTGTGGGGAATTTTTTTTCCCCAAAAATAATGGATTTGCACAGAAGAGAATATTGTTGCTTCAGCCTTGTAAACCTCTTCAGGATAACATGGCTCTGTTCCTTGTGATCGGATGCCTTCATTTTTAGTGAGAGTGAAGGTATCTTGCACCCTTTAAAACCTAGACAGGATTTCATTTGCCCTCGCTGTTTTAGCTGATGAGCAGGAGATAAGAAATGCAAACTTATCTTAATGCATAAATCTTTTTTTTTCTTAGTAATCTTCATCTAAATCCAAAAGCAGCAAACTAAATTTGTCAGTGCTGTTGTTTTGCCTTTGCAATACTGGAAGATACTGGCTAGTTTTCTAGATTTTCAGCCGATTATTCTGATCTGTATAGCTGCCACTGTAACAGGGTGAAGATGGATAAATTCACAACAAAAGAATGGGAAGAAGGTAGAAAGGAGTAAGTGTGACTTCTGTGGAGATGCTAACATAACACTAATTGAGAAACTACAATGATTTAATTGTCAGTAATGCAGATTTGTCATACAGAACGTTCATTTTTAACTGGAGAGTATGCTGTCCCCTAGGAAGTCCCTTCTGGAATGCAGACTTCAAGTTGAAGCAACTATGGGAGAAAGGGAATATGTTGAGGAAGATGCATATATAGATAAACATAAAAATACCTGTCAAATAAAGCAGAAAATGGAAGTGGGGAAAACAGTACCACAGGTTACTGACCCAAATTAGGCTGCTGAAACCAAAGCCTCGCTGTTTAAATTCTGCAGCAGTTTGGATCCCCATCCTATAGAAGATTGTTTAGGTTTTAGGAAACTTATTTAGGTTTGGGAATCTCCTTTTCTTGATCTTATGCCCACGGTTCAGAATGAAGTGAAAGGAATACAGAGATGGGGGTGGAGAGTGACCGCAGAAAGGCATGAACAAATAGCTATTGCTTGAACTGAGTGTGCTGTTGTGCCACGACTTGACTTGCCCCTGTGAACTGATAGTGCTGTGTCATGAAGAATTTACTATCTGAGGCCCCAAGTGTTTTAAGACCTCAGTTCTGCATGGGATGAGCCCTGTATCTATAGAGAACCGTGTGGACTTCACAGCATCTATCTTTGAACGTGAGGCTCTGTCCAGGCAGTCGGCTGCAGAATTGTGTCCTTAACACTGTCAGTTGTAGTTATAAGGCTGTTCATATTAAAGGTAATTTGGGTGCCTGTTAACGTAGCCAAAACCCTTGTTACGTCATTTTCCCAACCAAGGCATGAGCAGAAGCCCTTTCCTGTACAACACCTGTAAAAAAGTACTTCACATCCATCTAGTAAATTAAGGCATGTGATTTTGGTCTGTGGGTCTCAACAAACTTTGCTCGTGTACCTGCCTGAATGTTTCCTTAGATCTGCAGCTGTGTCTCAGTGAGAAGGTATGGCGGCGTTTGTTTTCCCCAGGGAGCACAATAGCAGCTCTTATCTGTCACGCTGCAGGTGACCGCTTGCTGCTGGCCAGGACCGTGGAAGGATGCATCCTCTGCACTTTTATGTGAAGTTGTCTCAAATATGGTGATTGACATGACTATTGAAATACTGTATTTTGTATAACTTAGAACGTGTAAATACACTTTTAAAACTGATCTGTTCTATGAAGTAATAAATAAGTGCTTCCATTGTAATTCCTGAATATTGTTAATGCTTCGTGTAGCTTGATTTGGGACGATTTTATTTTTTTTTTTTCCTAGAGAACTACAGAAATCAAAACCAAGATTGATGTTGTGGAATTCTAGTCTAGTTGTGATGCTTTCTATCAAGACAAAATGTGTTTAAAAAAAAAAAAAAAAAAGAGCTACTTTAGCAGAGAAACTGAGAATTTGAGGGAACTGATTCTCTTCCAGTCTCTCTTTAAGGGTAGTCACCCATGGCACCAGTAACTGTATTCTTCCCACCCCATTAGCTGAGCAATTAATTTTGTTGTGTGTGAGTAGCATTTGGAAAGTGGCAGTGTTAAATGATTCATAACACTTAGTGATTGAGGAAAATGAAAGGGTTTGGTTTTTTCCAACTGTTCCCTCTTTTGGCTTGAACAGATCTGCCTCCACCCTTCAGCCTGACTGCAGCAAGTTGCAGTGAAACAGTGAGTGACTGTTTCTGAAGCTCATTTGTAACCTGGATAGCCTGCATCTCTATTAGATGCATTATGTACGTAGATGACACGAGTACCCTGTCTTGGTTTTGGAGAGGGAAAGCAATTAACGAGTTGAGGTTTTGCTGGATGCTGCACAGCTGGAACTCTCATCAGCTTTCACGACCTGTTCTGTCTTGTGTTAAAAGAGGAACAGTGGAGCAAGCTGGGTTGATGGTTGGACTAAATGATTTTACAGGTCCCTTCCAACCTTAATGATTCTAATCACAAGCAGTCCGTTAGGAAACACCAATACTTTGAGGAGATGTAGAGACTGGTCTGTCAGTCTTCAGCTAGGAGATCAGCCTGTGATAACAGCCTCTCCAGCCATAACATAACTTCTTTGTCTTCGATGCTGTACTGAACCAGTCTTTATCTGGTATCAGCTGCTTCTCTGGTGTTCCATAAACAACAAAGCTACAGCATCTTTTCTAGTGAGCACAGATGATCTCTTCCTCCCCCCCACCCATGTCTCTAGGCTATAAAATAGCAAAGCATATGTGCAGGGCGTTCAGAAAATTCTGTTCCTATAAGGCTTTTTCAAAGACGTTCAGTTTGAACTAAAAAGTTCAGAGGGAACTCCTGTCTGCTATATTTGGCCTAAAATTTTGTTTCCTCTCGGATAAAAATATTTTATTTGGCTTCAGACGTGGCACTGATCTGTCCCAGCAGTTCAATGGGATGGATGATAAATCTGCACAGTATTTATAGGAGAGACAAATGAACCTTAGTTTTACTCCGTGCTAAGTTGTCTAATCTCTTTGGATGCCTACTCCTAAAGGTTGTCTAAATAATTCCTGTAAATGTAGCTGCTTTTCAGAGCAGCCCATGAAGTGCATTTGAGATCATTCTGGCTGAGAGATTCTATAGAAACAAAAGAAATAATAAGGATTGTACAGTGGCTGGGTAAAGCTGGATCGCCATAAATGGTTTTAATTCATATATGAATCTTTTGTCCCAACCTACTTATTTTGTACATAAACCTACACACTCTTGGCAGCTGATAGAAGAAAATAAAGGTGCTTAAACAGCAATCAAATGAAGAAAGGGCATTTCACTGTTGCAGAGTTGGTATTATTTTATATTTCCATTTATTACACTTTTTAAATTGTATAAACCACAGATTTGAATTCTCAAAGTCTTCAGCTTGGATTCTGTGAGTAGTTTCAATCCTCTCACCTCTCTGCTCATAACTGGTTTTTAAGAAAAATAAAAGCTTTTGTTTAAAATGTAAAATTTTGACTGTATTAAATTCTGTTAGTACCCTTCCTTTTTAAGAAATAAAAACTATATTCCACTACACAGAGATTCAGCAGTTTTGTTCTCTAGATAGCAATCTGTGTGCTGTACACTTCCAACTGCCAGCCTTACACCTGCAGTTTGCACTGAAGACGGTAGATGCTGAGGAGCTGATTGCCTTCCGTGACCCCACTGCTGTTCCCACATGTTAACTATTTGGTGTGCAGGTAGCTGCCATCTGGCTCCCCTATTCTGAATTAACCGGTTTAAAAATCCGCAAGGTTTTGAGGACAGCTTTTCCATTCCTTCATTTTCAACCTAAATTTTGCTTTTTTGCTTCCAAGGATTGGTAGGTAAAGATCAACTTGGTGGGAAAGGAGTGGTAAGAAATGCCATTTATACGCTCGGTGTCTGACTGACCTTCCAGAGGAAGATGCTTGGTGTCCTTGACCTCTTGCAGTCTATAATAGCTCTACCTGAGATGTATGCTCTCAAGGAAGATGAGGTCACTGGCGTTGTAGCATACCATGAAAATGCAGTAAGGTTGATTTGATTCTTCGCTTTTGTTAGAAGTATCTCATGAAGAGTATCTTGTGATTTGGAGGGTGGGGGCAGGTAGGAAAGAAATGATTTCAAACAGGAAATGCAGATATTCACTGATTGTTTTCTGGCATTTGAGGAAGGGAAGAGGTGTACAGACTAGGCAGTATATAAAGTCTATGAAGAGCGGCTTAACCTCTTGTTGAAAAGGGTAATTCTGAAACGAATGCATGAAGATGACTATGAAGATGGCTACCGTGCAACCTACCGTGGTGGATTAGCAAATGAATTGTTGTGATTTTGCAGAAGGAAGGAAGTGTAACTGAGTAGCTTTTCCCTGGCTATCTGCCTGAGACATGATTAGCTATTCAGGCAATCTGAGCAGGAAAGCTAAAAAGCTAAATGCTGTGTAGAGGGAGAGGCCTGATCTGCGCTGTGTGTTGTAGGCCAAGAAAATGACGTTGCCAAAACAAAGTACTGCAGTAGAAACTGAATGGCTACAAGGGTGTGTTGGATGCATCCTCATAGTTCTTCTTGGCCTCAATGCTAGAATCAGTAGGAGATGCTTGGTATCTGTTCCCCGTTGTGAGCACAGCTGGCAGCAGTGCAGATGTTGATCATTCAGTGCCTTCTTTCCAGGGTCGTTGTACATCCTCTTGGGTGTGTGGGGGACAAGTTTCCAAACATGCCAGCTCTGCACATTGTACTGCTAGTTCCTTTCAGGAAATGGAAGTGCTTTCTCCTGCTTGTAGCCATTAGTGATCTGAAAGATGGCAATGGAAAAAAAAAAAACAGCTTCTTATTCAACCTCCTTCCTGTTATACGCCGGGGGGATCTGCTGACTTCGGGACTCGAACTGTATTCCATTTTCTTCTTTTCTCCTCTGATCTGCAGAGCAGCAGGGAAAGGATCTGTCTTCTGGTTTCTGCTGCTCTGGAATGCTTTCATTGAGAAATATGCAACAGTTGTGTACACTAAGCTCAGGGTGCTTGCTTGCTGCTGGTTGTGATAGCTGTAGTTATAGTATAGTTACATACATCTACGTATAGTTAGATGTAGTCACTGGAGAGAACATTTCAAGTATTTTATGTAGCTTTCAAACGTTACAACTCTCAACTGGGATCACTTGGGCTTTAAGATGCTAAATCCATGGGTGACCAGGTTGCAAAAATGTTTTCAACTTCCTCTTGCCCTTAAAACAAGAAGAACGAAAGTAACTGAAGAGCAGGCCGATACCTTCCCTGCTGATGTGCAAAGCCGGAGGCAGCCTGCTGTGGGCCTGGTGAAGCAGCAGGACCTGCAGCAGGGTGGGCATCCCAACTCCTGGGCGGGACATTGCTGGAGACCCTGTGTGTATAACAGTATTACTGCCAAAATTGCCCGCAGTGGGAGGAGGCAGAAGACTTCAGATGCAGTTGTGTAAAGGATTCAGTCTTTCACCCCGTCCCTGGGGTGCTGGGAGGGGAAGGCGTTCAGGGGAGAGAGACTGCTGCTGGACTAAGGAGTGAAAAAGCAATGGAAGGGAACCAGGAGCAAACCAGTCGTGAGGATTTAAGATGAAAGTTGGCCATTTATGCTGGAATGAGGGGGGACAGGGTGTCCCCGGGAAATAATAGTGAAAGGGCAACAGGCGACGACCCTCCTTCCCTCTGAAAAAGGAGAAGGCAGAAGAGGGCTGTGAGGCTGCCTCCCTCAGTATCGGTGCTGCCAAATGGCGGCGGGGCGGTGTCATGGCGGCAGCCTGCCGCCAGGTGGCGCTGCGGTAGCGCGCAGGGCTGCTCAAGGGCGCTCCCCCGCGGCTCGCGATGGGCTGGGTGCCCGGGGAGCGTCCTGATCGCCCCCTGGAGATCCTTCCTGCCGTGCGCTCGGAGGAACGGCGGTAACCCTGTGGCTGGAGGAGGGAGTGACCTTTCTAAGGTTACGGGGGGAGATGGGGAGGACGACGACTTAGGGGTGAGGAGAGGGACAGGTGAGGGCGGGAGGCCCGGGGGAGGTGGGAAGGTGCAGGGCAGGAGGGCTGAGGAGGATGCTTCCTCTGGGTACCGCCACCCTGCCCTTGTCCCTCCGTGGCCGTCGCTCACGACCAGCTCAGCGGGGCCACCAGAATTTCCCCCCGTGTGCCCGCGCCCGAACGGCCGCATGGCCCAGCTGAGGCTGCGGGAAGAGCTGGGGAAGGAGCGAGGGGGGCGGGGGGGTTAAAAATAGTCCTCTTTGCATTTCTGCAGCTGTCATTCTCAGCTCCGCGTGAGCCTGAGGCGCCCCGGCTCCTGTTTGCACAGCGACGTACGTAATGGGAGACACGTGGGCACGGCCGCTGGCTGGGAGCGGGGACAGCCGTGACATTTACCCGGCACGGCCCGTCCCCAGCACTGCCGCAGCCAGGAGACGCCGAGCCGGCCGTGCTGCTCCTGGGAAGGGGCCGTGGGATGGGCTGGGGGCTTCAGAGGGCAAAGCAGCGCTCCGGGTCCCCGTGCTTGCTATGCTGGGCCCGGGCACTGCGCTGCGTGCCCCATCTCTACCTCTGGTGCAGCCCGGAGCCACAGATACTGCTGACTCGGGGCAATTCCTGAGCAAACGTGGCATGTGCAGGCAGGTCAGGAGGACGGAGCCTCCCAGCCTATCTCATCCCCAAACACGTCCATCCCTCCCACCTTCTGGCCAGGAACTGAGCCATATGTCTGCTCGCTGTAGGATCCTCTCCTCTTCCAGAGATCACCGGCTTTCACGCTATGTAAGCCGGCAGCCAGACTGCCTGGGGTGACGCGTGAGTCATTGCGGTGCGGTTATTTAAAGTCTGTCCTCTGAGTGCCAGCCACGTGCCTGCGCTGCGCAGAAGGAGCAGAAAGCCCCGGAGGAACCTGGGGTTGGCGTGCAGAAGGATGGCCACAACTGCTGTGTCCAAACCCACAAACTCACCGCAGGAGGTGGCCGTGTCACTGCCCACCATTGGTCACTGGCACTGAGCGGTGCTGTGCTTCTCCCGGTGCTGGAACGGAAGCCAGAACCTCAGCCCAAAGCCTCAGGCAGCTGCGGGCTTCCAACAGCAGTTAGGAAATGGATGTTCTCGCTCGTAAATATTTATGGCATATTCTAACTACTCCCTGATGTTTTCCATTAGGACTGACATCCCAGAGTGATGAGTAAGCCCCAGCCAATGCTCTTCTTGGCACAGCATTACTCTGCTGGTCCCGCAGAGGAGCCTGGCCTGTGGATGAGGCTCTTTCCCTGCTCCCTGCTGGCACCACAGGGACGTGGAGTTTAGCAAATGCTGGGGTTAGGTTGGGCCTTGCTGCTGTCCTGCCCTGCTGAGAGGTGGTGGGACCTCCAGGCATCTGCTCTGGGACTGCTCATGGTGCCCCAGAACAGGGCTGGCCCTGCACTTCCAAGGGGATCTTCTCACCCCTTGAGCCCACACAGCATATATTTTCTCATTGATATCATACAGCCTTTTATTGAATCATACAATCATTAGGGTTGGAAAGACCACTGTGGCCATCCGGTCCAACCATCAACTCATGTCTGTGACTGCTCTAGACCACGTCCCTCAGTGTCACATGTACCCATCAAAGCATCACAAAGGTATCAGGAAAGATATTGGTGCTAATTGCTCATTAAGCATTTCCAGAAAAAGCCAGCCCTCCCACTCCTACGAACCGCATTACAGCCCCAAACACCGCTTCCACCCAAGACCTTGGGCTCCAAGCCCATCTGCAGCTCCAACCTCCCTCTGCTGAGCCCTCCTACACCGTTCCGCTGCATCAGACCTCCGCTCCTTGTTGCTACAGCTGTAGAAGCAGGGGCTGACAGAGCAGGGGAGGGATCGGCGCTGCTCCAAACACGTGCTCTGTGCTCCAGCTTAATCTGCTCCAGGCCCTCGGCAGCTGCTGTTTATTGGATCTGCTGTCTGCTGCCAGAAGTCCATGTGAGCCTCGGGACCTTCGCTGCAGTGATGGACGTGCTCAGGGCGGTGCAGAGCTCATGCTGAGCCTGGTCCCAGCAAACAAGCACTGAGATGTTCTCTCATTGTCTTCATTCCACCACTTGGAGAGAGCTCTGGACAGCGAGCAACTGTTGGAGAATGATTTAGAGCATGAAGAATCCTAGAATCATAGAGTGGTTTGGAGCTGGAAGGGACCTTAAAGCCCACCCATTTCCAACCCCCTGCCGTCACCCAACACCTCCATCCATTATAGAGTTGTTCAAGGTTGGGTTGGGTGGGGCCCTGGGCATCCTGAAGATAGGGAATGCTCTGCAACAAAGCCCAGAGGTGGGTGGCGGGCAGCCTTGTGCTGCGCTCAGGTACAGTGACAGCCTGACACCTTGGTGGCAATGTCAGGAGGATTAAGTCCTGTGGTATTTTTGTAATAGCAGAGCTGTGAATCGCAGCTTCCCGGCTAAATTGCGCTTGAGTAATGCTCTCATGACTTGACTATCTACCCAACATTTTAATTAGTCATTTCTGTCTTCCCTCCCGTGACACCGTATTAAGTACAAAATTATTGTTATTAGCACAAAATGGCTGCCCTCACGCCCACACCCTCACGGCTCTTTTCAAATGGGGCTGTGTTTCAGAGGCAAGGGGTAATCTCCAAAGCATTTTTGAAGCCATTGGAAGAAAAATCACCAACGCGGTAGAAATGGGCTAGAAATCATCCCTCTGTACTCAACACTGTGAGGCTGCACCTCGAGTGCTGTGTTCAGTTCTGGGCCCCTCACTAAGGAAAGACATGGAGGCCCTGGAGTGTGTCCAGAGAAGGGGAGCAGAGCTGGGAGGGGTCTGGAGCAAAAGTCTGGTGGGGAGCAGCTGAGGGAATTGGGGTTGTTCAGTGTGGGGAAAAGGAGCTCAGGGGAGACCTCATCGCTCTCTACAATGACCTGAAAGTAGGCTGTGGTGAGGTGGGGGTTGCCCTCTTCTCCCAGCTAACAGCGATAGGACAAGAGGGAATAGCTTCAAGTTGCGCCAGGGGAGGTTCACATTGGATATTAGGAAACATTTCTTCTCAAAAAGAGTGATGCTAGTTGGAACAGACTGTCCAGGGAGGTGATGGAGTCACTGTCCCTGCAGGTATACAAGGAAAGGGTAGATGTAGTACTTAGGGACATGGCTTAGTGAGTGGTATTGGTGGTAGGTGGATAGTTGGACTAGATGATCTTAGTGGTCTTTTCCAACCTCAATGATTCCATGAATCTATGAAATAACCTTTTCACCCCTCTTTTTACAGCTGACTTGGGGGCTGGCACTCACTGAAGTCAACTAAGTTTGATACTGAGTGCAAGAGAAAGAGACACAGGCACTGGAGAAGGATGTCTGTGGCAGAGGTACAGGGCAGGAATTTGGCAAGGCAAAGGCCTCTTCCACTACTGAGTGCCCTCGATGCCCCCCTGTCATAGCATTGCATCAGTATCCATGATGTGTCAATGCCCCATTGCCAATTGGCTTCTGATTAAACCCCTCTGGACTTTAATCAGATTTCCTCCTTCTCTAAACCAGTGGTCATGGGTATGGTCACCCCAGTAATCCCAGAGTAATTTTGGACATCCTGGGAGGGGTGGCAGAGCCGAATGCAGCACCCTTCAAAGGCAAAAGGGTGTTTTGGAGACTTCCAACAAAGCAAGAATCCACCTTGCAGAACCCATTGTCTCGGCGGTGAGCAGAGGCGGGTCTGAAGAAGCCGTCCATCCAGCTCCTTCATCCCCAGCCATGCAATCCTCACATCTGCTACCTGCTCTGTCATTTAGCTCCTGGGCCACTGCCAGTGGCTGTGGCAACACCTGAGCTACTAATTGGGCTATTGCAGCAACACCAGGAAACTTGTGCCAGCTGAGCTATGTGCTGCAGCACAGCCTGAGCTCCCTGTGTGCCATGCTGACATTGATAGAAACATCACATTGCTGCATGCAGGTGACTGTGGCCAACTTCCCAAGTTTCCTGATGGGCACGTTCCCACCTGGCGAATGCTGGTACCTGTGGTTGCTTTACCTGCTCTCATATCCAGAGAGCTGGGAAACCCTGCTGCACTCCTGGGGTCTTCTCATGGGCTCTGGCAGCAGGTACATGCAGTGACAAACAGATGGAGATGCAGATCCATCCCTTCACTTCCTTTTTTATGGCCTGCCTGGTGAAGAGCATCGGCACCAGGAGGTGCTCCAGGCAGGAGCTGAGCAGGCTGTGCCCAAGGGCAGGAAGACCTGGAGAGGCCCTGCAGCCTGCCTTGCTGAGTTAGATCCGCCAAGTGACAATTACCTCCTGCAGCAGTGGTTGCCAATTCCTTTGCCAGCATCATCCCCAAAAAACAGGAGGCCTGGCACTCCAGCTGGCCCAAGCTCCTTGCATCCAGGCTTGGGTACAAGAGGGATGTTAGAGCTGTTGGAGCAGGTGCAGAGGAGGCCACAAAGATGCTCAGAGGGCTGAAGCACCTCTCCTACAAAGACAGGCTGAGGGAGCTGGGCTTGTTCAGCCTGGAGAATAGAAGGCTGTGGGAAGACTTCATTGTGGCCTTCCATTACTTGAGGGGAGTTTATATGCAGAAGAGGAAGTGACTTTTTACATGGGCAAGTAGTAATAGGACAAAGGGGAATGGCTTTAAACTAAAAGAGGGGAGATTTAGGTCAGAAGTTAGGAAGAAATTCTCTACTCAGAGGGTGGTGAAGCACTGGCACAGGCTGCCCAGAGAGCTGTGGGTGCGCCATCCCTGGAGGTTCAAGGCCAGGTTGGATGGGGCCCTGTGTAGCTGAGCTGGGGGGTGGCAGCCCTGCCCACAGCATGGGGTGGGACTGGGTGGGCTTTGAGGTCCCTTCCAACCCAACCATCCCGTGATTCTATGGTTCTATGATTCCCTGTACTTGAGGAGACAAAAATGGTGATGTATCTTCATCCAAGAGAATATCTAGGGGGAGATAAAGACTGGATTGATCAAACCAGCATTCAGGAGCTTCTCCATCAAGACACCTCGTTCCTACCTTTGTGGCTCTACGATGATGATGGGCAGCTGCCACCAGCCCTATGTGTGAGACACTAGCCTGGGGGAAGGCAGTTGTGCAACTTCAGGGGCCACTGATGGTGTTCTAGATGATGATGATGTCCAGCCCTGACTGGTTCTTGGCTATGCAGCTGTACCAGACAGGCAAGGGAAGGGTCCAGTCCACATTGGCCCAGGAGGCTTCACAGGTGACTGTTGTGGTCCCTAAGTGACCCAGCATAACGAGTTCCTCCTGCTTTCCAGGAAAGTTGAGTGATGTGCAGCCACTGGGGACACGTGGCACTTGTGCTGTGTCCCCAGGGCAGCCAGCACTTTGTCCCCAAGCAATGCAGGGCACTGAACACCCAGGCCAAGGTCAGCGTGGGGCCACTGGGGTTTTCCCATCTTCTGCCTGGCCATGGGAGGGGACAGGACAGACTCTATGAATGGGAGGACAACGAGATGTGGTGAATGGATTTCTCCTCCAGCAAATGCCAGTCTGGTGCAGCTGTTGTGGAGCAGATGTTGGTTAGATGTGTGGTGCTCTGCTTACTATGAAGCTGTTGAAGTTTACTGCAGTCGTTGGCTTCCAGAAGGTTTCCACCTGTAGGAATCACCAGTTGGTCAAAAAATTCACAAAGTACACAGGGAAAATAATACTTTTCAAAGAGTACTTTGAATGAAAATGATTCACTCTAAGATTAAAAACTGACCAGATAGTTTTAGTGAGCAAGTTTCTAGTCTAAAGGAATATTGCTCCTTGGTAGATGCTTAGCAATGGCATGACTGGGATGGACTAGCCGTCTGTCCCCAGCACGTCTCTATTTAGGATGAGAGGTAATGGCCTTAAGTAATGCTGAGGGAGATTCAGATGGCTATGAGGGAAAATTTCTTCTCAGGATGAGTGGTGCTGCAGTGGCACAGGCTGCCCAGGGAGGTGGTGCAGTCACCAACCCTGGAGGTGTTCCAGAACCGTGTGGATGTGGCACTGAGGACATGGTCAGTGGGCATGGTGGGGATGGGCTGGCAGTTGGACCAGGTGATCTTAGTGGTCTTTTCCAACCTTAATGACTCCATGACTCCACCCCTCAGCATCCTCTCCTTTCTGCTCAGGGGACCATGAGAGGTACCACGAGAGGTGGATGGGTACCGGAGTACTCTGTGTGACCACGATGGAATCATGTCCTCTCCTTGGACCTGAGCACCTCTGTCCCAGTGCTGGTGATGACAGCACTGCAACTTGGTGCTCATGTCCAGGTGGGAGCTGCCATGCTGGGAGGGTTGCAGCAGTACTGCCCATCACCCCATTACTTACTGCCTCCTGTGGGTGTTGGCTTTTGCTGCTGAGAGCACAGCTGCAACTTCTGCAAGCACTTGCTAGCTGACTCACTCCAAGGAAAACTTTGCCCTCAGTGGAAACACCCTGTGGAGCAAGAGGGATGCACTCCCTCATGGGGATCTGCACCAGCAGCATGGCTCTTGTGCCAGCTGAACAAAATCAAGTGGGGGAAAAAAAACCTTGACAGCATCCACAGTGGCTTCCTCAGCATTTGGTGAGGAATGTGAGGGTCCCCCAGGCCTTCCTACAGACAAAATGCAGGCATGAATTTCTTTGCAGAGGTCTCACTGCCTTCACTCTCTCCATAGCAATGGGAAAACCTCACGTGTCCCTCCCAGCATGCGCTTGCCAGGCTGGAGTCACTCTTGCTGTTGGCTGTGGCCAACGGATTGGCTGTCGCACAAATTGGCTGTCTCCAAGTGGCACAGATAGGAAGCAGCATTCACACTGGCAGAGGCTTTGCAGTGTTTTTCCACATCCTGGTTCTGGCCTAGTACAAGAGCCAGGGCACAGGAAGGCACCTGTGCAAAGCGGTGTTTGTCTCCAGCTGTGCCATGGCCTCAAAGGCTCTGGGGTAGCAGGAAGTGCTCACCAGCCAGAGCAAACTTGGGTTGCTCTTGGTGGGCCTGTATTTAAAACACAAGCCAGTGCATGGCTGTCTTACAGCTGGCTTTCCATGCTTTCATAAGGTAGTTGTGCCACGATTCCTGCTGTCACAGGCTGAAAAGTGCAGGGGTAAGCATGGCATTCCCTACCCAAGCTGCCTCCTCCCTAGAGTTGACTGCCTGGTGACTCAAGTAGCAAGTTTTTCTCCTTAGCAGCAGAGCTTCCTGCAATGAACATCTGAATGACATCCCCACACCCTTGCCTTGCTGAAACCACCTTCTGGCTCCAAACGAGCCCCACCTCGCTGCCACATATTGCACCCCATTTGGGAACTGACTTGCTCAGCACCCTGGCCTGGTATGATGCTCACAGCCACCACTCACACACCCTGCCCACGGAATCAGCACAAGGGCAAACACCAAGAACAAGGTGATACCAAACTACCACTTTAATCCCTGCTTGGCTATCAGCTCTGGACTAACTGCAAGCACTGCCCCTTTGCACACCTGTGCCCACAAAGGACCTGTGTCAGACCCAGGCAAAAACAAGACAAGGAGCAGGCAGGCACAGCTGCCCTTTTCCATTTCTAGCAGCACAGTGAATGGCAAGAGTTGGTGCACGTTTCAGATAAATGATTACAAGGGGTTCAAGACACAAAGAGGTTGTTGCTTAGCACAGCGTGACAGTCACATGGAGTGCAGCGTGCCTGGCTCCTGGGGCTTGCAAACCCAAGGGCAAAGCAGCACCAACTTCTCCAGGAAGAAATGCAGACCCAAGGGTTGTGGGCTGCCAGGAGCTGCTCCTGCTGGCAGCCTGCTGCAGGAAGCCAGCTATTTTGGCAACTGGTTTGCCTGAAGGGCCTGGTGGCACTTGCAGCCAAAGGCACTGCTAACTGCCTTCCCCCTCCCCAGGGCACTGAACCTCACTGCAAGGCAAAGCAGCCACTGCTGTTCCTGGGGAGCTGCCCTTGGCACAAACCTAGGCAGCACCAGATGTTCCCAGCACAGCAGCACTTCCATTAGCACTTCCCACCAGACAGCAACACATGACGAGCAGTTATTATATCATGCTTTTAATACAAACTTAAAAAAATCTGGAACAATAGAAACTGTACAGATTTGATCAACCTTTTTTTTTTTGTTGTTTGTTTGTTTTTTAACTAAATCTCTAGACACACCAATGTCCCGTTCCAAAATATTGCACAACATTCTGAATACAAAACTCTGATTGTATTCCTCCTTCGCTACAGAAAAAGAAAAAAAAAAAAAAAAGAAAAAATGAAAAAAGAAAAAAAAAAGCCATCAGTCCCCCATATTCCCTCCCCAACCCCCCTCAGTGCCCCCTGTCTCAGAAAGGAACCACCAAAGCACACACAGATCTTCCACCCGGAGCAGTATGGACCTCTTCCATTCATTCATTTTCCACAAGGCAACTTCCCATTCACTGCTGGCAGTGGGGTGGGAGGGACAGGAGGAGGCTGAGCAGGGGAGAAAGGAATCTTCACTGCCTTTTTTTTGTTTGTTTGTTTTTTAAGGTTTTTTTTTTCCTGAAAAAATATTTTTCTCTCTCCTCTTTTTAAGAAAAAATCTTGAAAAGAAAAAAATTACAATTTTTCTTTTTTTTTTTTTACGTTAGAAATATACATATATTATATATACCTCTTGCATTTTACAAATGTAGCAAATTATTCAATACAAACGGACATCAACAAAAAGAACACAAACCCATAAAAAATAAAAGTTAAAAAAAAAAATTCTCTCTTCTCTCCCTAAGAAACCAGGTAAATTAGTGCAGGTTTTAAAAAATAAAATTGAAGCTGAACGCCTACATCCAAGACTAGAAAAGCCCTGAAAAGGCTGCTAGTTTCCATCGCTGCCTGACGCCGAGGGAACGCTTCTGAAGCACACTTGTTTAATACAGAGCTTGGTCCCTCCCTCCCCTCGCACCACGGTTCCCAACGTGGCTATGGGGGCAAAGCGGCATCGAAGCTTCACACGCACAGGGTTGGGGCTCCCTGCCTCTCCCCAAAGGTGCCAAAGGGGTCCGCTGTCCTGCGGCAGCGACTGGCAGGTGGCACTGCCAGCACTGGGGACAGCCGGGTCCCACAAGCGGGGGCCCTGGCAGTCAGTAGTGTGCTCCCAGGGAGAGGGTGGCAGTGGTAACATCCGTAAGTAGGTTAAAAACCAAACAGAATAGGCAAAGAAAGATACAGATGGCTCAGCTGTTCCTGAGCAGCTTGCTCCAGCCTGGAAACCCGCAGGGCCGAGGCTACGGACGCCATTTTAGGAGAAGCCAAGTGAGCCCGGCCCGCCGTGCCGGTCATAGCCCGATGGCAGTAAGCAGCCTGCTGGGGGCCTGCCCCCGCCAGGATGGAAATGCTCCTCAGGGTTGTGGCAGCAATGGCCCCCCACACCCATCCCGTTGCCTCTGCAAAGGCTCACCGGCAACAACAGGAGGGCTGGCACGCCTTCATCTTGGGTCAAGGAGAGGGAAAAAGCACAAGCTGCAGACCACCTCCCTGAACAGGGATGTCCTGAAGGAGCACATTGGTACAGCAGCCATAAAAATGGGCTTCAGAGGGTGCTCCAGAAACACCGTTTCAAGAAAATTAAACCCCAGGCAGCAAAAAGCTCATTTTTCTTTTAAACTTCAAACACTGGAGTCTCATGACTGCTTCTCTCCTCTCTACACTCTTCCGCGCTCCCACCACAGCCTCCAAGGAGGCTCCTTCACACCCAGGGGTCCTGCAGCCCCACCTGGGGGCCCAGACCCTGGCACAGAAGTGACCTGTACACCACTTACCATCGCTCAAGACAGCAGCTTCAACAACATAGCCCTTTTTCTCCTCCAAAATAGTGCTGCCTCTAACTACTGAAAAAATCCCCTCTCCAAGTTGAAGACATATCCACAGCCAGCAACAAGAGCTCAAACCTAGGACCAAAGGATCACGAGTGAATGCTCAGCCCTGCAGGTAGGGTGTCCACCAGGAGGGGACAGGATCCAACGGCTCAGCACCACCTCCTCACACAGGGACAGACCTGCAGTGTTCCTATGCTGCAGGGCTGTCCTCCAAAACAACCCCAAAAGGGCACAGAAAAAGCCCCTTGGTTGGTGCACAAGAGGGACTGCTGCCCTCCTATAGCTGGAGATGAGAGGGGGCATCAGGTGCTTCTCAGCACAGACAGAACTGGATGCTAGCCTGGAGCAACAGCAGTGCAGCAGTGTGAACCTCCAGGCACACGAGATGCTCTCCTCCCACACACACGGCAGTAACAGCAAAGCAAGCCTACCTTGTCCTGCCTGCCCCTCCTACAGCCAGGTGGGAGTGGAAAGGGAGCATTGTGACCTACACCTGTGCCGATCTGGGGCTGGGGAAGGGGGAACACAACCCAAAAGACCACAGACTCATTTAAAGAGTAAAAAAGTGAGTAGGAGAAAAAGCACAGGGACTGAGTTAAAAAAAAAAAAAAAACAAGTCAGTGCTTCAGGAGCGTTGCCAGCACAGCGCAACAACACTGGGTTCTCTCTTTTTCCAAGAAGCTATATTTATAAGATTTGAATATTTTCTGTATATTTCTGTTTTCTCTCCCCGTGTGTTTTGTTGTTGTTGTTGTTGTTCCCCCCCTCCCTCCCCTGCCCCCCAATACTCTCCTTCCCTGCGTTCAGTTGGCCAGGACGACAGGCTGGAAGGACTGGCTGGGATACTGCATGGCGTTCAGGTTGTAGCTGAGTCCTTCCACAAAGGGAGACTTCTCCAAGAAGAGGTTGTTGGTGCTGCCGCCGAAGACCTGAGCCATATCAAAGGTGCTGCCCGTGCCAGCGTTGAACTGCGACGCTGGAGGGATGCTGCTGGCCTGGCTCTCGCTGGCAACACCGTCGAAGAATAGGCTGCTGGCCCCTGGCGAGCTGCCGCTGTAAACGAACTCCTTGGCATTGGGGGAGAGCTGTGACTGCGGGGCTTGGCTCCCAGCGCTCCCGACGAAGTTCAGAGAGTGCATGGACAGGGAGAGGCCCTTGTGCTTCAGCAGGTTGGTAGTGGGTGACCTGACCATCCGCGGTTGCTGCGTGGCCCCTGTACCGCCACCCCCTCCTCCGGCCCCTCCACCCTTCTTCATCTTGGTGGAGCCAAACTTAGTGGCAGCAAATGTGGCAGTGGTGAAGGTGATGGGCTGGGCAGAGCGAGGAATGAAGGTGGGGCTCGGTGACTGGCCGAAAGAAGGGGATGGAGAGTTGGACAGCGAGTTGTCCTGGCTGCCAATGGGGACGAATACCTGGGCGTCAGGGTTGAAGCTGCTCTTGATTTCTTTGTCCAGCTCAGCAGCGCTGCAGCCCTCGCTGTCATCCAGGTAGAGGACCTTAACGGAGCCCTTCTCACCGATCTGGTAGGAGACCTCGAAAGGATCGATCCAGACGCTCAGTTCCTCCGGCACGTTGGCACGCACATCCTCCACAGCCAGCCCGCTCCGCTTGGCCGCCAACTCCACTACCGGGTCCACCGTCTCCCCAATATGAACGCAGCGGTAGCCTGAGCCCTTCAGAGGCTTCTCTGGGTACCAGTGACCCTCATATTTCTTCTTCAGCAGACGCTCTAGCTCCTCACCGAACAGGTCAGCCCGCCTCCGAGGAAGCTTGTTGTACAGGTATGAGATGATGAAGTTAAGAGCAACTTTAATCTCCAGATGCATACTCCCTTCACAGCAAGCAAGTCAGGGCAGTGTATTAAAAGAGACAAAATGACACACACATAGACAAGACTTGGCTCCAAGCAGACCTAGAAAAAAAGAAAGGAAAGGATGGATGAAGATAAGAAAAATACAGCAACTCTCCACCTACTGAGATAAACAGCCAGGCTGTTTTATTAGCAGAAGCGGAACAAGCAGCGATGCTCACTAGGCGTCAGCCCAGATTTCCTGGTGCTGCTGGGGAACAGCCTCCCCGGTCCTGTGCAGGAAACAGGAGTGTAGCTGCTCCCTGCACAAGCTACGTGTCGTGTACCCATCTTGCTGCCAAAAGCAGGCAGGCCAACTGCCTGCTGTGGCAGAGCTATTTCAGCCAACACGCCTCGCTACGCCCTGGCACCCGGCTGCTTCCAGCACAGCTCCCTGCAGCCGCTTCTCCAAGCACACGAGCACCACCTGGAAGCCTCGTGACTCTCTCGGCAGCTCTGCAGGGACCTGTCTGAGATGGCTCTCCTCAGGAGGCCAGGAGCACCATGTCCTATCGGAACAGGCAGGAGGATAAGGAACAAGAGAGGGTGCAGAGGCACCACCTGCCAGACCATGTTTACTCTCCCTTGACTGGTAGGCACGTAGACATCTTATTAAGTGTACCCAGTTGAGGTTCAGTCTAGCCACAAGCCTGAAATCCCAGCTTAATTCAGATGGAGGCAGGAAATGTGTGCAGGATCACAAGACACACATGTGCCACCAGCCTGTCCAGCACCGCTCACATCCTTCTCCCCGTGCAGAGAGCAGGTGAGCAGTGCCAGGGCCAGGTACTGAATAAAAACTGGAACTGCTTGCCGGAGACTGAAGTAATCCTTTCTCACCTCTCACCCACCCAAGGAAGTCCTTGAAATTGAGAGAAACCAGAAAACCACAGTGTGAAATCACAACGCACAGCTCTCCCATTACACTCAGATTTAGGATTAGCGTTTACCTGTGTACAACCCCCAGGTAGGACTGCACCGTGTGTTGTCACCCACCCAGAGCAAGCGCATCCCACAGATGCGCTCTGACGAAGAAGCGCACCTCCAGCAGCCTACACGCCTCTCTGCAGGCGAGCAGAATATCCAGTTTTTAATTGGCAGCTTCGTCAGAGGCTGCTCAGCCTTTAGCTACCCTCACCTTGTTCAAGCAGCCACACGACTCTCAGCTGCCTTCCTAACATGGGCTGCGGGGATGCTCTCACGCAGTGCCCGGCGGTATTTACAACCTGTGCCAATTATCTGGGGGCGGGGATGGAGCACAAACCTCAGCTGTCAGCATTCCCCCAAAAAAGAAGGAGCCCAGTAGCACAGCCCCGCACCCAGGCTAGGAGGAACTGCCCAGACTTGTTGGCTTGGGCTGACTGAGTGGACAAGTAGGATTAAATAAGTACATTTTAAGAAAACCCTCAACTATTTTTAAGCTTTATTACTAAGTAAAACAAACAGGTAGATTCTACGTTTTCTTTCTGCATGAATCGTGGTCAAAGAAGGCTCAGTTTAAGGAACAAATAGCAAATCCCACAGCCCAAGCTTGCCAATAGCAAGGCCAGTCTGGAGGAATCCCCTCTGGGTTTAACTCAGCAACATGAGAAACCACAGGAACGAGACTAGGGCCTGACCAAGAATGGATGAACACCGAAGAAAAAATAAGAAAGCAGAGCCTCCAGGAGGCAGAAAGGAGGAACCATTTCCAGAAGGCAGAAGCCTCAGAGCTGTGCAGAGAAAGGGGCACCGAGCAGAGCCCTGGAGGAGCACAGTGACCTCTCAAAGAGGGCTCGCAAAGCCCCGTGCTACCCCAAGAGGGGGTTTTAAAAAACCCGGCCTGCTACGAGGCCCCCTAGGAACGGGCAGCTTGGGACGCCAGCAAATTCAACAGAAAAAAAGCAGCCTCTTGGTAAATCTTTACATCCCATGTGCTAAATGCTAAGACCCAACATTAGTGAGAGATCTATGGTTACAAGCGGGAAATAGAGGGTCCCCCACCCTCACCAGCCGTCTGTAGGTCCCTTTTCTCTTTCACCGAGTCCTCTCTCTTTACAGAGGAACACACTCTGAACCTTCTCTATGAAGGAGACGAGTTAATCAACCCCAAGGCTCACAGGGACACTCCAAAAGGCCCAGAGCCACCTCTCCCGCCTAACAAGCAGAGGACCCGCTCCCGAGGACCCCTTCCAACACGTATTCACACAGGGACAGGCAAAGAAAAGCCGGGGATCCAACCGCTCCGAGGCCGCGCCGCCCCACCCCCCGGGCCGCTCCCCCAGGGCCGGCTGCCCCCGTGCCACGGCCGCCATTACCGCCCAGCCCTGGGGCCGCCTCCCGCCGCGCGGCACTCTGGGAGCTGCAGTCCGCGCTTCCCCCCCGCGCCGCCCCTCTTCCCGTGACCCACTTCCCCCCCGAACTACGACTCCCGGCACGCCCCGCGCGAGGCCCCGCCCGCCGCCCCAGCGCTGCCACGGTGGGGCAGGGCGAAAAATTTTCCACGGCACATGCGCGGTGTGTCACCGCCCGCCCCGGAGCAACGCCCCGAAGCCGGGGACCGCCGGGCAGCCGCCCCCCTCCCTCCCTCCTTCTTCTCCTCCTCCCTCTCCCTGTCAGCGAAGCGGTGGGGGGGGGAGGGGGGGAGAAGGCGATGCGGCCCCCTTTCAGGCCGAGACCCCCGAGGCGGCCCCACGAGAACGGAACCGGGCCTGACCTCCGCTCCCGGCAGCGAAGGGCACCCCCGGGCCGCCGGCGGAGCCCTCCCGGCCCCCTCCCCGGCGCAGAGCCGGCGGCGGCTTTGTTGAGCGCGGCCGAGCGGAGCCTTTCGGCCCCGTTAAGACGCACGGAAAGCCCCGGGACGCCGCCCTCGGCCCATCCCGTCGGTCCGAGCCCTCCGCCCCACTCACTGTGTCCTCAGCTCCAGGCTCTGAGGGGGCCGGGGGAGCCCGGGCGCTGCGTGCCGCTCTCCGCCCCGTCCCTCGCTTCTCTCTGTCTACGCCGAGCGCTGCGCTCCCTCCGCGGGGCGGGCCCGGGGGTGGCGTCGCGGCTGTAGGGCCGAAGGTGCCGAGGGACGCCAGGAGGTGTGGGTTCGAGTACGGCCGCCGCCTCGCCCCCGCCGGCCTGGAGCCGCCCGCGCCCTGGCCCCGAGTGAGCCAACTCACGGCAAACTTTCACCCTTAGCAACCCCGCGCACGGATCCGCGCTCCCGCCCCGCGTGATGCGGCCGCGGAGGGGCGGGCCGGGACTACATCCCCTCCCCTCAGCGCTGCGCGGCGGGATGAGCCCGCGGGGGAGGGGAAGGAGTTCTTTTTTTTTCTCTTTTTTCACTCTTTTTTCACCTCGTGCAGACGGGCAAGCAGGGAAGGCAGGGGGCGGGGGCCTTAGCGGGGATCACGCGGCTGACCCGAGGAGGGACCCCCCTCCGCCCCGCGGCTTCACTGAGGGGCAAGCGCAGCTCGGCGCTGTCTCTCACGCACCGACCCCTGTGAATGAGTCCCGCGACCCCGGGGATCCCACCCCCCGCCCGTGGTCGCTGATCTCTTGAAAGGACTCCGCACCCCCCGCCCCGCCGTTCGCGAACTATATTCTCACAGTGCGCCTGTACGCTTCCGCCGTCGTGAATAGGGCCGGCCCGGCCACGGCGGAGGCGAGCCGCAAGGTGCGCCGACGGCGGAGTGCTAAAAATAACTGAGGCCTGTTAGCAACAGCCTTCCCATTGGCCGACCGGGCCCGACGGCGCGTCCGGATTGGTGCGCTGCCTCAGCCAATGAGCCAAAGGAGGTGTGCGCGCGGGGCGGGGCCGGGCTCGGCGCGGGGTCTGCTGGGAATCGTAGTTCCCAGCACAGCGAGGCCGGGCTGTAGGTGGTGTGAGGGCCCCAGCCCCGGGTTAAAGAATTCCCAAGGAACGTTCCATCGCATAGCGGCATTTCTCTTGTAATAGGATCTTCTCGGTACACAGCCATACATACAAACGTTTCTTTCACTGCCTATTTTCCAGACCACCAGAGTAGTTCTCCATCCCCTGGTCAGATAACTTTCTATGGCCACTGTCCCCTGACACCAAATACCGAGTTCCTCTACAGCCCTGCTCCCACAGAGATCCTCAGTGCCTTTCTCGGCTTTGCTTGTCTTGCCTCAGTCAGGACCCCTTCACCTTAGAATAGAACAATTAAAGTTGGAAAAGACCATTAAGATCATTGAGTCCAACTGCCAGCCCACCCCCACCGTGCCCACTGACCATGTCCTCAGTGCCACATCCACACGGTTCTGGTACACCTCCAGGGACGGTGACTGCACCACCTCCCCGGGCAGCCTGTGCCACTGCAGCACCGCTCTTTCTGAGAAGAAATTCTTCCTCATATCCAACCTGAACCTCTCCCGAAGTCTCAAGAACCTGAATCTTTCCTGTAATCTCAGAAACCTGAGGTTTGCCACAGAACTGGGGTACTTTTGGAGCTAGGTTTATTTTCATCACTTGGAGTTTAACAGGAACTCAGCTACAAAAGAGCTTCCTAACAATCACTTGCTTGGCTGGAAACAAAGTCACGCTGTCAGCCAGCAATCAGGAAATTAAAACCATGGCACTATTTTTAGCATCGTTAAGAAAAAATGGCAATTACGTTGCTAAAATTCTATTGTTGTCTTAATAAGGTGTTACTAAGAGGGTGTTTACACATTAGGACTCTTGAAGATATTTGCATCTTGACCACGCTCCTGTAATTAGCCAGCCGCGCTGGCTCACGTGCGTGAAGAGGAATCCTGTCCCTGTATCCGCTTCTGCATTCCCGGCCGTGTGGTGTTACATCAAAGCACAGCCACCAAGTCACACACACAGAGAACAGGAATGGCCCAGCCGCAGGGGCAAGGTAAGTCCTGCTGGGCTCATCAATGCTGAGGAAGGGCAGTCAGGTTGTAATCAGCATAATTAACACCGCCGTACCCTGAATCCTCTTTACATCCAAGTCACACAACAACCTCAAGGAAATGGATTTCTTTTTCCTGCTATTGAAATAGGCAAAACATCTCCAGCTGATCTCCATAATGAGAAAGCAACGTCTCCTCTGAGGCAGGGTTTCTGAAAGCAGGATTTCACCTATGTGCAGGGAAAGCTCAGAAGTAGGTTCAAGGCATCTGCCAGCCCTCAGCACTTTTTAAAGGTCATGTTTCAGGCTCAAGAGCTTTGTCAATGCCCTTGATGAGACAATTCAATGACAGGAGGTGGATTGGAGAACTACTGCTGAGCTCAGAACTGAGCTGTGACACGGTGGCTGGCCTTTGGTCGGAAGGGGTGTGTAGGGAACATCCCTGTTTCACAAGGCAGCGATGCCTTGTTAGTACTGGCAACAGAGGCCAATTACCTAATAGGCCAAGAGTTCCCATGTTTCTCCTCCCCCTCCGTGTAAACATTTAAAATAAAAAGGATTTTTTACTTATTACATAACATCCTTTTGATTGAAGAAAAAAAAAAAAGCACTAACTTTACTTAGAAAAGCAATTGCAGGAAGACGTTCAGCCTCATGCACTCAGGATTTGCAGCCAGCACTATGGGAGTTCAGCCCCATGGGAAAGGCAGTATCCCTTCCACCTGTCCTTGTCCTCCACCTGCAGCCAGGGAGCCCCTGAATCGCCTGCACTGGGAGCACCAAGGCTGGTGATGTCTCTCCAGAGAGAAACAGCACACAGCAGAACACGCCTTGTCCCATTCCCTCCGTCATCACTCCTTTACTATGTGCTCTGGGATGCAGTACTGACAGGAAATCTACTGGACAAGAGTGATTTCCATGAGTTTTGTTCTGCTGATCTCTTTAGGTAACAAATACTGCATTTTCCTGGTAGCCCTGCGTGGGTATCATTCACCACTGAACAGAAATCATCACCATGCAAGCAAAGCTGAGTTTTTCTGGGCTACCCAGCTATATCCGTTACCCTTGTCTGAATAAGCAGCTCCAGGGCAATGTCCCATCCGTGCTCTGAAAGTACCAGAAAGGCAGTGGCACTGAAGCGATCTGAGCAGCAGCGGCATTTGGCATTCTCCCCAGAGCTGTCTGAGCAAACAAGGCAAAGGGAAAAGCACCCGTCCCTCCCTCTCTCCACCTGCCCAGTGACTCAGAACAACTAGAAATGGCAGCTTTGCTCTTGCTGCTGCCAAATGCAGACCGATACACCCGACAGAGGGAGGGCAGCAGGAGTGCCAAGGAAGTAAGTGTGCTCAGCCTTTTTTGGGGTGGGGGAAGGGATGAGGGCTCTCGGATCTCTATAGCAACCCCTGGTTAAATGGTCATGAACAAGGGCTACTCCAAAATTAGATCTTCTAGGGTACCCTGCATTAGAGGCAGTAACTCTCAGAAAAAAGAAATTCAAACTTCATTTCCCACTGGCTTCACTGAATGACATTTCTCATCTGAAAAACTTCAGGGAAAGAAAAGAAAGCAGAAAAGATATGTGATAACCCAGGCAGCCTGACTGAGAGTAACTGATAAATTCTGGTTGAAGTGATAAAGTTCCAGGTACAAAAAAAAAAAATCTGCATGTCATGTACTGGTTTTAAAGAAATACAAAATTTAATGCAGCTGATAATGGCTTTGACATGAGCTTCCCAGCCAGGAATAAGGGATAGCCACTTACTGAGGCAGAAATACTCAAAGACTGGGTTTGCTGGAACCAGAGAACTGGTTTGCACCGAGCGCATATCAGCAAATGGCATCCACATTAGTAAAAATTAACCAGAAGGGAACTAAGGTGCAGGGAAGAAGACATACAGATGTACTCAAGACTGCAAAAAGCTTGGAAGAGAAAAACAGAATTAACTGCTGGTGGGAAGGGAGGAACAGCTGAGATAGCTGTAGGACCACTCACAGCTGGAGCCAGCTACAGCAGAAATGACTTTTATGGGAAAGAAGATCACAGTTTGTCTGCTTGTTTTCTCTTAGCTGAAATACCTAAATGGCTACAACAGGCAGAAGAAACGTTTAAATCAGAGAGGAACTAGAGGAATCAGTACTAGCTTCAGGGGAATAACTGAAATCCCAGAAGGTGCCTTATACAGACAGTGACTGCCCTAAATGCAGCACATGCTGTGCTTTATGAAGACCTTAAGGACCATGGGGCACAGTACAGCTCTAATTTAACCATCTGTGGCACACACGCAGTTATCCCTCTGTGTAAAGGCACCCGTTTCCAGATCTCTGCTGAGCAAACAGACCACTTTGAGCCTGCACTGGTATTTGACAAACAAGCAGCCCCTGGTTTTCAGCATGCATACAGCTAATAGCCTATCGCACAATAGTTGGTTTCCAGTTACAGCAGGGAAGGCTTTAACTTATTCACAAGAACAGGACAGCGAGTCAAATAGCTTAGCAGGTTTTAGAAAGGGATTGGATGTTTGCATGGTGAAACAACATCCACAGCCATTTTAGCTAGGATAAGGGTTACAAGCTCAGCGATCCTCATGCTACGGGACAAAATGGTCAGTGGCTGGGATCACACAAGCACAAAAGCAACAGCCATTCCCTGAAGCTCCTTGTAGCAAGGTCACATGGCCATAAGCAGACACTGTCGGAAACCTGATAACCCATTGTACAGTTCTAGCTGGGCTAATCCTCTGTGTCCCCAGAAAGCTCCAGAGAGGCTAGGCACAGAATGAACCAGAGAGAAATCCTTCTGTTACACAAAAAATAAAAAATAAGACAAGTAGCTTTATTGGTATGCATCCTACAGGAGTGGTTACAGAAAGGGCCTTGGATTAATCTGTCAAAGAAAACATGGAACAGCTGCGCTCTCCCTAGGAAAGCACCAGCCACAAATGGTGCTAGTTTTTTCACAAAACAGGGCAGCATGGAAATGTACTGGAGGAAGAGATGGGGAACAGACACACAGGACTGGCCCTCTGTGCTTCGATACCAACATGTGGGGTGATTTCTAACAGCTGAGAGGAGACCTGGTAAGTAGGGAAGCAGAGCATTTCTCCACACCAGCAACGGCACTTGGTTTTTACTGAGCCAGTCTCCTCCACATGCAAATGATTGCCCACCAGGATATTTTTTAGCAGTTGAGACAGCTTCTAGCAAAGCTACTGAAAAAACAAGAGCCAGTCCACATTTACTCTTTCTGATAGTCGGTTCCAATCAGGTTTCAGTCCCCTCTCAGCCCCAAAGGTATTACTGAATTTGTACTGCTTTAGAAAACATGGTCAGCTGGTTTTTAATAATAGTAAAGTCCAGAGATGTTCCAAGACCCTCTTGCCAACCTGACAGGAAACGTAGCCTTGAACAGATAGGATCACCTCTTCTTGAATCCGTATTTTTTCCTTTCATAGAAGAGATCTGTCTTGGAACTGCCCAGGTTGACAATCTTAGGGCAACCATCTCTCTGCAAAGAGAAAAGAGAATGTGAAGTGGGAGTTGAGCAAACAGAACACCATCATCACATACACAGTTCCAGGAGACTCATCCCAGGTCCCTCTCTCCCCACCCTGTCCTCAACATACATTTCAAACACCTGTGTAGGCAGACTGCCCTCAAACTCTGGTTACTATCAGCAAGAAGAAAAAGGGTAGGTAACTTTTTAACACTACTCTAGGACAGTCTCCTCCTCAGGGTGAAGATGGAAAACAGCTCGTATAACAGTTTAATGAAAAGGATGTTCGGTGCCTCAAGACTGGATTCTTTCTAAATTAGGATACAGAGGATTTACGAGGCTCAGAGGAATAACCTTTCCCCTCCTTAGCCACAAAGAATCTTGCTGCTTTAGATGTCACTAAGCCACTCTTGTGTTGAGACCACTCTCAGCTGTGACAGCAAAAGAGAATCTCAGATTTCCTGCAGGTTAAATTGATTACTTCAGAGACTATGTGGTCATCCTTGGGAGAGGACAGCTATTCAGAGCAGATATGTGGATTAAGATATTGTACCTGAATTGCGGTAGAAAGTATGCAAAAAAAACCCCAAAACAACAAAACCAAAAAAAAACATATGCAAGAAGGGGAGCAGGAGAGCCCCATCTCAGAGGCATAGCTGCAAACACAAATCAGAGCCATGTACCTCTCTGCAAACCACGGAACACTGTGAGCCACCTGAGCCCAGCATCTGCATAACTCTTGAGGGCAAAATGTTGTGGCTGGCAACAGCAGCTGAGGGGCCCAACAGGCAGAGGAACACGTGTCCTTGACTGTTGCATAAGGCTGAGTGGATTACATTTAGAAAGCCTCTGGGCAGATGTCGGCCACAGAAACTGCATTCAAGCTCTGCCACCAGTACTGGCTCCTGCATGGGAGAACTGACCTGCTGGGGAGGGTCTGCATAGTGAAAGTAACAAGAAAAGAGTAGAAGGGGGAAATCAGCTGCCACAACCCATCTCTTGCTACAGTCTTGTTATTCGACTCGGAACCTCAGCAGCAGGACTCTTCCAAGCCTTGCCTCCCACAAACCAGGGTGCCTGTGACAATCTTGACAGCATTACTGCAGGGCTCTGCTTATTCTTCCACCCCCTCACAAGGAGGTAGAATATGAGCATGCTCCTGTCCCCCAAGAAAGGATTATATTTTGCAACTCAGATCTGTCCTGGATGACAAGGCAGATCTTGGACCTTACCCACAGACAGAACTGAGATGAAACAATACCTCAATTTCTCTCCAGGGAGACACAAACCAAGGCTAACCAGGCCTTTTGCGTTGTGTGCCTAAGTGCATCCACCTCCATCATTTTAAGATATGATTTCTTCCTTCCTGATCCTTTTCAGTCTTCCTCTGAGGATGAAGGAAGATAAGTGCTGTGACTGAAGCCTTAGGGTGGAGGAGCTTCAGGTGCAGAGCTATGTCCGCCTGCTTTTCCAATTCTATTCAGGTCACCACCAGCTACTGTAATTGTGATGTGTACACCACCTTTGGCTGTTTTTGCTCTGAGCACTCTACACGTACACCTGCACCAGCTCTGTTCAATCCTGCAAGTCAATCTTGTCACTTGCTCTTTTAGATCTGTAAATTCACATTCGCAATAGTTCCTAATATGGTACAGGGTAAATCTCCTACAGCAGGTTTCATCCAGCTATCAAAATACCTCAATTCTGCCTTGCTATTCTGCTCCTCCAGTCTATATTTTCTATAAACCTCCCTTCCAGAGCAGCAGGCTGTTTCACATCTGAACCTACAGATGAGACTAGATTATGAAAAACACCCATCAGGAATCAATATGAATTGGTAAAAATAAAACACATGTCTATTTTACTGATAAACTGTCAAACCAAGTGCCTCGGTTTCACAGACAAGTCAACAAAATTACTGCTTCTCACATTTCCAGACGTAGGAGGCAGCACCACCAACAGCATTTCTATCCACATATAATACTTAGATACTAAGAAAGATTGTGGTCCTGTCAGATCTACTGACTAAATTCAGATGAGGGTTTGCCCTGTAAGACCTCTAGAGAAAATATGAGTGCTGCAGAAAATTAAAGCAGCAGCTCAGTTGGCTGAGCACGTTCCTCCAAATCAAACAGAGCTGTTTGTCAGCACACTCTGCTGACATCAGGGCGTGCTGGAGATGGTGTTTGCAAAGGATCCAGCCCAAAAAACACACAACCCTTAGCAGATACTCTCCATCAGGTCCATATTCTGGCACACTGCATCATGTTTTTGCATCTCCCTACGGTCTTCCTACTACTTCACTGGCAGTCCTTCATGACTTGCATTCACTGTGATAGATATTAATGCATACCTAGAGAGTGAACATCTGCCTTGTCAAACAAGCACAGCAACTATCTTTCAGAAAGAGAAGATTAATCAGCACTGATTATTTCTATAGAAATAAGAAATTAGCAGAAAAGGAGGTGTTTATAATATAGGCCATTCCAGACAAGAATTAAAAAAATTCACACCCCACTAAAATTATACAAGAAATGTTAAGCTTGTAAAAGACAATTAGAGCAAGGACAAAGGGCACTAAGAGCTAACTTTATTGTAACATAAAGGTAAATACGGGTGTAGGCCTTACGGTACCATACATGTCAGTGGCATGATCATACCATGTATGGTATGATCATGGATTCATTGAGGAGCTGATCCTGCCACTGCCTTTGCAGCGTCTAAAATATCTCTGCTGCTGATAAAACTTAGGCTAAGAGATCTAGTAAGATAACAGCTGAAAGTGGTAACAAGCAGCATGTGAAGGAAGTGAACTGTAAGCATTCATTGCAAAGCACTCAAGGATCCACTGGGATGCAGAATCGGGGCACTGCTTGCTACCTCAAAATGCTCCATAAATACCGGGAACCAACAACAAAAAAAGAAAAATGCAAGGTAACGAAAACCAGTGCCAGTCCTGGGAGCGGAAGCCAAGCATCCAACATCCTAACACTAATACCACTAGCTTTAAGTCCCTTTAAAGATAAGCATAGCTATTAAAGAAAGACATAAGCAATTCTACAGGAGACTGGATGACAACGTACATCTTTTTCCTGGATGGTACACTCCTTGCAGTAGTAGGCATCAGACACCCCTGGGCCCCCGCAGATCACACAGCGCCCTTGGTACGAGCCGTAGTTACACTCATCACATATGCGCACGAGGGTGCAGGGCCGCACGTACGAGTCACAAATCACACATTTGCCATCACCTGCAAATACAGCAGTCCTTGGTTACAGAACGTCCTTTTCTCCACCCCGCATAAAAGAGGAAAAGCCTTCTAGACAAAGAACTTGCCTGTACACTCAAAGACGAAGCAGTTAGACTGCAGAACTTTAGCTTACAGGTACAAGGTGCAACATTATATTTGTGTACAGACTTCAGAAGCCAACAGCCATGTCCTCTGTGATTAGCTAACAGTGCTTAAGTCATACCATTACTTTTACTCTGGAAACTTCCCTTAACATTTCATTTGTGAAAAAATGCCAGATGGCCAGGACTAGTGTCCTTACCTACACAGCAGCAGCGTAAGCATCTCCCAGAGAGCCACATCAACAAAAGTCTGGTGTTACAACCCTCAGAGGGATGGGATATGAGATTGTACTTGTGGTGTTTTTAATCCTTCATGTGAGAAGGCCAAAGAAAGGGCAAACTGGCATAAACAGCCACTTCACAGAGTTGTTCTTGCTTTCTCACAAGGAACTGAGTGAAATTCAAGCACTCTTATCATACAGGCAAACAGCCATCAGATGCCATTGACAGTCTCTGCTGGGCTGGCCCTGATCCAAAACTCTGACCTCCAGATGAAAGGCTTCATATCTTATTACCAGTTCCCAAGGCATTTAATCCTGACTCCCACAAACAGCTCATTTAACCTGCTCTTAAATCTCCATCCTGACTGCCCTCAGCTACTACCACTGGGAATCTGTTTAACTTCTGCATGCTCTTGAAAACAGTTTTGAAGCTTTAGACTGTGCTTCTCCTCATTTTGCTTGTTTTTAACATTTCCTGGAGCCTAGAAATAGCTGGCTTACTTGTACTGAGCTCCTTCAAGGATCTAATGATTGATTGTGCTCTTTCTTTTCTGCTACAGGTGAGCACTAGCACAGAACTGTAGGGGTTGGAAGGGATCTCCGGGAATCACCAAGCCCAACACTCTTGCTAAAGTAGGTTCCCTGCAGTAGATATTTGTTTCTGCATATTTATCTGCTGTAGCTTTAGACAGCACTTTTTTCCATCCATTTCCCATTCTATTAGGCAATGAAAGGAACCCTTCTCAAGCTGCCGAGTCAGATTCCAAAAACGCGTTTTTCTTCTTTGAAATCATCAGGCTGATCGCTCTGCATTCTGGATTACGAGGAATCCATCAATCAAGCACTCACTGTATCCGCAGCCACTGAAACTGCTGCAGCGTAAAGAGAAACCAAGCTGCAGGCTCTTACCACAACGTTGGGTTCTCAAACAGCAGAAGATATACTTACATTTTTCACAAAGCCTTCCAATTGCTGTAAGAAGAATGAAAAAAAAAAACAAAAAAAAACATACATTACTTGAGGCAGAAATGGAAACGCGGCTACAGTTAGACCACGAACACAAGCGACGCCTGTCCTCAGGGCACACCCACCCGGCCCACAGTTCCGGCGCACGGCGTCCGGCCAACGGCACCCACCGGCCGTAAGGAAATCCGCACTCGGCGCCGCACCGCGCAGCCCGAGCCCCATCCCTGCGCTGCGGAGCGCGCCACGAACCCCGAGCTCTGAGGGCCGGGAGAAGAGCGGGGAGCTGCGCGCGCGGGGCCCCACGGCACCTAACGGGCCCCAACGGCACCTAACGAGGCCGAACGGCCGCCCGACCCCACCGTCAAGGTGCGGTGCTCACCGACGCCCGCCTGCTTGCGGCAGAAGATGAGATCCGGATGGTGCTTGGCCATGGCGCCGGCGACACTTCTCGGCGCTCTGCCGCCGTGCCCCGGTCCTAGCAGGGGTGTGGAGAGCGTCTGACAAAGCGGCGCTCCGAGAGGGGACGCCGACCCGTAACCGAGCTCGGCGTAGCGCTTCAAACGTAACCCGCCTCGCCGCTCCCTTCAGCCCGGGGACGGCCGTATCCCCGCTCGGGGGTCGCCGCTCTCCCCCCCCGTACCTCCCTGCCAGGACCCGCTCGGCCCCGCCCCTCGGCGCCCCCTCCCACGCGCCGGAGGTATCAAAAGGACCGACTGACGCCATCGAGGCGCGACTTCATCTTTGTCAGTGCACAAAATGGCGCCGTACTGCGTCCTGGCGGCTCGGCTGCGGGTGAGCGCGGCGGGACGGGCGGGGACGGGCGGGGCCGGGCGGGGCGGCGGGATGAGGGCCGCTACCCAACGGGACGGAGGGCCGAGGAACCGCGGGGCCGCGGGCGGAGGCGTGGGGCCGGATCTCCGCCGTCTCCGCGCGTAGGTCAGCGCGTCCCCGGCGCGGCCCGGAGCCCGTTTCCATGGCGATGGCGGGGCCGTACGGGCGGAGGCGGCGCGGCCGCCTCGTGGGCCTCGGTGTCGGGCGGGTCCCGCCGCCTCCGGGCACCGCCGGCCCTCAAGGTGAGCGCAAGGTGACCGCGCTCGAGTAGGCCGAGAGAACGTGCCTGGGGCCGCGCTTCCTCCTTCTGCGGGCTCCTCCTCATGTCGTGCCGTTAGCTGCGGGTGCCCTTGGGGGAAGCGCGGCGCCGCCCGGCTCCGGGATTGCTGCCCTTCGCGTCGACGGGCGTCTCTGGATCTGTGTGTTAAAGGGCCAGGCAGCAGCATCAGTTATTGTTTTATTAACGTTATTTTATTTTCCAAATGGCTCGAACCGCCGTTCATAGTGATCCGCCCAGTTTTCTTCGTCGTGACCTCTAAAACCCACGTCTGCCTGCGCCCATCACAGGCACTGCCGTACTGAGTACATTATCCCGTTCACTGTCTACTCGCTAATAAGCGCTTCGTTGTTTTCTAAAGCCCAGAAGGCAGATAGAATGCCGTTTTCTCTTGTAATGCTGCTCGCTGTACTGCCCTCAGTAAGCCACGTGGTGAAGCTGGGAGCTCTGACTGCTCCATTTGCCAGCTGTGACCTTGGGGAGGGTGTTCCTGCTCCCAGGGAGCTGCAGCAATAACCTTATCATAGAGTCGTCACGGAATATCTCAGCTTGGAAGGGACACGTAAAGGATCACTGAGTCCAGTGCTTAGAAGGCACTTTGTGAAGAAGGCAGTGAGCATGGAACAAGTTGACCAGGGCGGTGGGCACAGCACCAAGCTTGCCAGAGTTCAAGAAGTGTTTGGACAATGCTCTCACACGCTGGGTCTGATTTTTGGGTGGTGCCATGTGGAGCCAGGAGTTGGATTTGATGATCCTTATGGATCCCTTCCCACTCAAGATATTCAGTATATTCTATGGTTCTAACTCATATTTTATATTACTGTGTTGCTCTCAGTGCACGTCATAGAAAAGCATTGTTTTTTAAAGTAAGTGTTACGGCATGGCATCATTGCATTTATCTCAGTATGTTTATCATTGACTGTTAAATAGTTGCTACTTTGCACTTTGAACAGAAACAACTACTGATAAACCAAAGGCAAATCTTTTATTAGAATAATGGGTTGGTTCTCTTTTTATGGTGTGTGCAGTCATATCAGATCAACTGAATGTGTACTAAAGTGAATATGTGTCAGCACAGCGAATGCATGAAATTTAGTATTCTGGGAGTATTATATGATCAGATTCAAAGTAGGCTTTTTTTCCCCATTTAAGGGACTGTTACCAATCATTCTGGTTGGTTGCTGTAGGAAGCAAATAATCGTTTTTCTCATGTGTAGCAGTCTAGAGATGATATGATAACGTGGCTCATCTTGCCAGTTGCTGTGACAGTGCCAGCACTGAGCATGGCATTAACGTGCTGTTAATGCTGGTTCTGCTCATCTCCCTTCCTAGAACAGGTTTTTGGAGTTGGAACTGAGTAGGAGGCTTGTCTTAGAGAGAAATGAATTGGAATTAGCCCAGTTCAGGCTGACAGTCCTATTTATAGTATGGTTCCTATAAAAGCCCCAGAGGACAGAGGTTTTTTCATGCTGTTCTGAAAGATGCTTTTGGGAGCCATCTTGTTTCTCAAGCCACGTTGGCCTAAGGAATGACAGAAAGAACAGCACTGTGAAGCTGACTGAAGAGTCAGGGGTTTGCTGAAGGTCTTGTAGGTACATAAAAAAAGCAATTGCATTTTGTGAGCTTTATGTATGTTGGCAAGAAAACCATGTTGGCTAGAGTTAAACCCATCTTCGGAACGCTAATTTTGGTTGCTCCTTGGAAGCGGGTCTGGGTAAACAGCTTGCATTTACATGTTGATTATACCTTACTGCTTTTTTTAGGCTGAATCATGGTCAACGTTGGAAACTTGGCTACTGTTCTTAGATCAGGGAGGAGGAGGAAAAATGATATTCTGGGTTTTAGTTAGAATTTCTAGGAGAGCTTTTTGGGATAGGAGAGCACGTGGCAAAGTTTCTAGTCTTTTGACTACGGGCTTTATGCTTACTAGATATATCTACCATATTTGATGTCAAAATGTGAATTTCAAGAATTCGAACTTGCACCTGGACATTTACTGCTGTGAACTAATTACAAGAAAGCTGTTTTTTTCAGATGAGCTTTTAAAGTCCACATAGATAAGAGTAGGCTTCCTTAAGGAGGATTCAAAGATAATGATACCTTTAGTAAGCTGTCTTTACCAATTCTAGGGGGAAATTTTTCACCTACCAAAATACAGGTAGACTCAGGAACCCTGCAGTGGTTTCTTTTCTGTTTCTTTCTGAGTAAAGGACACTCGGGTACAGGGAAAACAAATTCAATGCCAGGTGAGAAGAGCCCGCTGGGCAGCTCTTTGCTGGTGCTCAGTCCAATACCTAATGATGTTGTCTACGTACTTCCCATGGCTGTTGTCACTACTCACCAAAAACAAACAAAAAATACCAAAGAAACCCCCTGGAGCACTTCTTGTTTCAGGGAAAAGTGGGAGAAAACGAAACTGGAAACTGTCAGTCTTGTGACTTAATCTTGTAGTTTTACGGAGGTTGCTCCAAAAGTAATGCCTCCATGGAAACTCCAACAGATACAAAGAACACACAGCACTGTCTGAAGGAACAAATTCTAAGCCACAAACCAATTTTTCAATGTAGGCACCACCATTAGCAATGTGTTTTTGCCGGTGCTCATTTCTCTTCTATATCTGGCATCTGGAGCTGTGGTGGGGATCAAACAGAAGTCAACTACTTTGTATAGCTATTACTGTGATTACCATTTGAATGTTTATGTATTCTAATGAATACTGCATTTCACTGAGCCATTTCAGTAAAGTAGTGAAGTAAAATACATAGATGTGCGTGCAGGAACTGAGAAGATACCATCTGACTTTTGTCTGATAGGAAGTTGTGGTTGGTTCTCCAGCGGGAGAGTCGTCATTTCACGTCTGACATCTGTGATATATTCTGGAAGTTTTGAGCTTAAAGTGCAGCAGGCTGAAATCTGATGACTGCCTTTCATTTGCCCTTCTGTTATAGCAATTCTCTCCCTTGTACCATCACGTTTATTTCAGATTTACTTGGATCAAAATGGTGCGTGGCTGCTAAAATGCTGCAGATGTGCATTGCTCCTACTGAGAGATGTGTATCTAATAGCTTAGGATTGTTTGGTAAGAAAACAACCAACACCCATATTGCTGGTGTGCTGGCTGCTGTGCTCTCTCCTGGATTTCCTTGACTTTTTATTATGGAAAATATTAACAAATGTTATCAAAAAGACAATAAAACAAGAGATTTGGATAAAAATTTGTGACTTTGTCTCTTGGTCTTGATAATTTTAAGCAATGTTTTGAATACTGGTATCAAGAAAGCTATGGGAAAAATATTTACTGGGAGAAATGAAAAAGATGTGATCTAAAGGTTTGATTGGCATTTTTGGTAACGCAAAATGAGTGGTTGGTGCTATGATTCTGTGGTGCACAAAGGACCTTTGCTCATTTACAGTCATACATACAATCATACATACATGAGGGATACCAAGTGTGGTGCTGGTATATTTACTAACCTGTACTTACAGAAAAATTTTCAATGTAAACTAGAGGATGAATTGAAAAAGCAGGATTCAGATTTAATTGTAAGAGGGGGGAGAACTCTGCACTCTTGTCTTGTGTCTGGTTTCAGACTTCCAGCAGTGACAACGGAGACTTTCAAAGGATGTTAAGAAATGCATGTGGCAAATCCTTGGAAGTTTTTATGGAGGCTGCCCTCTAACTCAGCTTTTAAAGCTGTGTGAGAGCCTTTCAGCCCTAGCACTGACCTGTCTCTCTTTGAGCTCAGCTGCTGCAAATGGTGTCTTGCCACAGTCTGCTCTTCTCCCATGTTCCAGGGGACTTTTGTGCAGGGACCTTGCACTGAGATCTTGGTATGTGATGGAGCAGAAAGGTATCTGCTTGGTCCTGTTCGGTGTTGTTTGCTAGCCCAACAGTGTCAACTCAATACCAATAAGTGATTCCAAGTGATACCAGTTCTGGGTTCCAGCACTAACACTCTCCTTTTTCCAGCATGCCCTGAATGGTGGGATACGGCGCTACCATGTTGCATCCGTTCTGTGCCAGCGGGCCAAGGTGGCCATGAGCCACTTTGAGCCTAATGAATACATAAATTATGAGAAGTTGGAGAAGAACATCAACATCGTACGTAAGAGGTAAGAATGGAGGACCGAAGAGGGAAAGGGTCAGGTCAGTGTGCAGAATTTAGCTCTGCAGTGGTGGGAAAGGAGGGAAAAGCATCCCAGGGCTCTGGCAAAGGGTGTCTTTATTAAGTGGAGCAACTTTGAGCCATGGCAGTTGCAAATACAGTGAAATACGGGTTGTAATGTCTCCGTGTGGCAGTGGGACACTGTGGGAGGGTTGAAGGTTACGATGAAGCACTGACATGTAGAGAACCAGGTCAGTGCAGAGGAGGTGCTAGAAAGGGCTCTGTCCCCTTTTATTAATGCCTTCCTTTTGGAGTATTTGTATTGGCCCTCACACCTTTCTGGGGAAACAGTGCGTGGGTCATTGTAGGTTAATGCTCCTTTGCGCTTTGATAGTGAATGCTCTCCTGTATTCCACTGTAGGCGTTAGGCACAAAAAGAAGGGCTAGGAATTTGTAACGTATGTAAACACGGTGACCTTAATCTGCTGATAGAGGCTTGTGTGCCTGCTGAGTTGTCATTCCTGCTCCACTTACCTTGTCAGTAGTTTGTAAGATTGTCCTTTGATCTTTGCATCCTTTGTTAGATGTGGTAACTCTCATTTCAAGTTATAGCATCTGCTCAGTTCCTTCTCACGAGATCTCACCACTGACATAAATATGCTCCTCAGCTGAGATAGCCAGTAGAACTAAAGGTCTGTGGTTGTGAAAACTCTCCTTATTTGTCCTTGTTCTGGTTCTTCTGAATTGGGTTTGACCTCTGTCTTGCTTCCTCATTCTCTGGCCTGATGTCTGACCTTGAAAAATGAGCAGTCATTGCTTTTCTGTATAGAGAGATTACATGAGGAAGCAAAAGTGACATCAGTCTGTATCCTTTTGAACTTTCTGGGCCAAGCATCTGTTTCAGTGAGCTACCAGTTGATGAGCATGCAAGTGTCTGTACTCACTTCTTAGTAGTCTGAGTGGCAAAAGAAAGCAGAGAGTATCTTTATTCAGTTACATCCTTAAAAGGGCAAATGTTAAAGTAGACAACACACAGGTGCAAAATCCCTTTGTCTCCCCAGGCTTGACCGTCCCCTGACCTTATCTGAGAAGATTGTATATGGACACCTGGATGACCCAGCAAAACAGGAGATTGAGAGAGGCAAGACCTATTTGCGCCTACGGCCTGACCGTGTGGCCATGCAGGATGCCACTGCTCAGATGGCAATGCTACAGTTCATCAGCAGCGGGCTGCCCAAAGTGGCCGTGCCTTCCACCATCCACTGTGATCACCTCATAGAAGCTCAGTCAGGTGGTGAAAAGGATCTTCGAAGAGCCAAGGTGATTAATGGAGAGACTTAAATTCACACTGTTTGAAGGCCTCTTTTTCCACTCTGGGAAGAGATTTTTTTTTATTCCAGAACAGCCATGAAATCAGACATGGTACCAGGTCACCTGTGGTAGTCAGCTCTGTAGGTATGTCAGATGCAGTGAAGAAACTGAGCAAGCAGGACTTTGGGAGTTTTTCAGCCTGAGGTTATTCCACTATATTATTTAAAGAACCCTGAATATAGAAAGAGTTAGACTTAATCTGCTAGCACTGGAAGACTAGATCATATGTGTTCTGTACAGTGAGAAGATATTTGAAGTAAAGGAAGAAGCAAAATAAATTTCATAGGTTAGAAAAGGAAGACAGGTCATGGTAGGGAGTGTGCTGTTTATGCCATGGTATAGCAGCATGAAAAACATCCTGAACGTGTGTCTATCACACTGATTTACACTGTGAATGGGCAGCAAATAACTACTTCTGTTTCCCAGACCACTTGCATGTGATTAGCTCAACGCTTACTGAGACGTGTGCAGCATTCAGGACCAGCAAGGACAGGTATAAATGTATATACAGACATGAAGGATATTGCCCTTTATTTATGAATTCCGGTGTTGTTTGTCCAACTGCATGTTCACTGAGGTTTTTTTTTTTTTTTTTAAACTTTTCCCTTTGCTTTTTTATTGCTTATTCCTCCTTAGAGATTTCTGTCAAATATAGATGCATGCACCTCTGTTCCGCATACCACAGCAAATCTGCCACGGAAGGACATCTTGTTAGTGTAGCAGGGAGATGGAGGAAGCCCCCAAGTGGGCATAGTGTGAGTCCATTGTCATAGCTAGAAAGATCTGGGATTTGGATCCTGGTACTGAAACAGAAGAATCTGTCTAGCCCTTTGTGGGTGTTCAGATGGATTTTAAGATTGTAGTCTGTATCTGTTCTTAGAAACTCCTGATGTTGAAGTAACTTTTTTTTTTCCTTCTTTCAGTCTAGAGTAAAGTAACTTACGTTGCCTAGTAGTGAATTAAGGGATTTCTTGCTCTACAGCTTGCCTTAGGCTGAAGTTGTGAGGTTAAGAATTTGGGAACTTACTAAATAAGACAGGAGGTGAACAGAGGCTGTCTTGCTCTCTCCCTTATTCCTGTATTTGTTCTTTGTAGTGCCCATGGTATTCTGCTGCTGAGCTGAGCAGAGTCCCTCCTCTGCCAGCCGCTCTGAGCAGACCAAGTAAAGGTCTTGCCTTCTTCTGACTGTGTTCTGCTTCTGAAGCTGCCAGTTGGCACACTGTGAATGCTGGCAGACCAGAGGGTGGTTTGAATCTGCTCCTGGCTCATCATCATACTTTACTGGGGAGAGATACACAAACAGAGTAAAGTGACCTGACTCCCCATGGAAAACAGGGCTTAAAGAACTGTTGCTGCCTCATGGGAAACTTCAGCAAGTGTGTGCTGAGACAGTTCTTCCATTATCCTAGTTTCCTCTTTATTCTGAAGCATAGCTGCCTGAGAAAAGTCTTTAAGAAACTCTCTTCTGTTAGCGCTTATCTTATCTACTCTGCCACTTTTCTGCCAGGAGTTATCAGAACATTTGTACTGTTGTACTTCCTTGGCAACCATGGTTATTCTCACAAGCAATTTTCACGGTGTGACCTCTGCAAGAAATGGTGGTAGTGCAGCAAGAAAGGCAGCATTGTGTGAGTCTTTAGCAGGCGACTCAACAGAATGAGAAATGACACCCACCAACTCCCCTGGCAGTGAGCAACTTTCAATTTTATTTCTTCATCCGTAAAAGTAAAGCCAAAATGCTAACCTGAGAGACTAGAAATGTCTGCAAACCATGTGTAAAACGAAGGAGACAGCTGGCAGAGAAGGAAGGAGAGGTCAAAAGAAGTGAAAAACAGGTTAAAGTACAGGTTAAAGAAATAACCAGAGCATTCTCAAATACTTATTGGCAGGGTTTTCCTTTAATCATGCTATTTGGAATTGAAACTAAAAAAGATGTATTAGTAGAGTTACAAGTGGGATGAAATTGAGTGGAATTAAGTAGCCTGTGGTGACAGACTGGCACTGATCCCTTTTGATTTTGGGAGTGATGTGCACCTCCTAGCTGTTTTAAAACCATGGAACAATCTGTGGATGGGCTTGAGTAGAAGGGAATGTGTTCAAACTCATGCTCTATGGAAGAATGTGCATTATTAATATTGTGTGTTTTCCTGTGTGACTAGGACATAAATCAGGAAGTGTACAACTTTCTATCGACGGCTGGTGCCAAGTATGGAGTGGGATTCTGGAAACCTGGATCAGGAATCATTCACCAGGTAATGTATGTATTTGCAGTCTTTGAACACACCAAGTGACTCTTTTACCTCTTTTACCAGTGGTGAAGGGAGAGCACAAACCCTTAGAAACGTCACCAGTTCAGAGGAGCAACTCTCTTTGGGGCAAGAGAGTTTTCTTGCTTTCTCTCTTTCAGTTATCTCAATGACAGTGTTTTTACTTAGAGGTTATTTTTGTCAAACTGTAACCTGATGCATGATTAGTGAGTGCCAGCAGCAGGCCATGTGAATCAGAGAACCTTTACTGTTTTGGTGCTGGCTCATTTTGATGTGGTTGGACAGTAAAGTGGTGCCATGAAGTGGCTACATAAGGCTAATATGCATTCTTTTTAGTGTTAAGAAAAGAGGCTTTTGGGGGGTTATTTTATATACATTTTGTTCCGTAGTAAACCAAGAAAGTGTATGAGGACACCAACTAAAAGCAGCTGACTTTTAGTACTCAACAACACCACATAACTAATTGCTATCTGAACTGGATAAAATGCAGAACAGTTTTCAGTAGTTTTCAGGTCTGAAATTATCTTGTTATAGCACTTGCACCTCAAAAGAAGATGACCATCCCAAGATAACTTATCACTTAATGAGGCTTTTTGGCTTTTAAAATCAATACCTCTAGCCAGATTTCCCTGACTTGGTCTTGGTTGATTCCCTGTCTACTCGCCATTTTACATTGTTCCTGAGCTGCAGGTAGGAAGAATTGAAGTGCAACACAGGCAAAAGGAGTGGAGAGGATATGAATGACTACTGTTAAACATCCTCTCAGCAGGGAGCTGGTGACCAGGCACAGTCAAGAGCTCTCTGCTCTTAGCTATGAATGACTTACTTTAATTTAGTGTGACACAGCAGAGGAAGGAAATAGAACAGGTGAACTCTCCAAAAACTTGTGGGAACACTTCAGGTTACTTCTGCTCTGAAACCACTCTTAATGTTTGTCATGTGGCAACATAGCTACCTACTGTTGTTGCCACTTTCTTGTGATTCGCTTTCTCTGATTGGAAAAAAACAGACATGCTTTATAGCTTCAGAATCCAGCTCTGGCAAAGTGAGGCCTTGGAAGTGACTTTCTTGTACATTTATGTAAATCTAGAAGTATTAGAGGCAAAGTTTTAGCTTTCTTGATAAAGGGCTAATTGAGTTCTGCCAAGGCTGTTCTGGGGTCAGTAGTGAGGGAAAGGCAGCCTCCTGCTGTATTTGCCAGTTATTCCTCCACGTGATTAGGCTTTGGCTTTGCAGCATGGGTAGGAGGGACCAGTTGGTATTCTACTGCTGTGGGACCATAAATTCTACAAAAGATCTCGCTGGCACTGGACAGGTGAATTGGTTCAGCAGTTGAGTCAAGGATTGGGGGCTGAGGAACAGATCCCTAAGCTCCAACAAAGGTTACTGGAAAGAAGTCATCTTCCAGTGGAAAAAGGAACATCAGAGTTTAAGTTTTTGTATTATCTTGGGATGAGCAGGGACCTTGGGCAAAGACCTGGTGCCTTGTTCTGTCATTCCTCTGAAAGGAATTTGAAATACAGCTGAACTTACAATCCAAAGCAAATAAAATTACTTTCTTGCTACTGAAATCTGCAAATAAAAACTAATCTAGATTCTTGTTCTTGTTGTTTTCCTTGGTGTCTCCCCCCTCCTTTCCCAACAAACAAGCAAGCAAACGATCCATTTTTATTTTCAGATCATTCTGGAGAACTACTCCTACCCTGGGGTTATGTTGATTGGCACAGACTCACACACCCCCAATGGAGGTGGCTTGGGGGGAATCTGCATCGGAGTGGGTGGAGCTGATGCTGTAGATGTCATGGCAGGAATCCCTTGGGAGCTCAAATGCCCAAAGGTAGGAGCAAAAGAAATACTAATCCTCTATGTGGCAGGTGAGATTTAAGATCCATAAGAAACATATGTTAGGCACTATGTACAATTAATGGTTTAATTTGTAATCATACATTGGTTCAAACAGCTGGTCTGTGATTCATTGGCAGCTCTGAGTTTCCATTTCCAGCTTTTTTATTCAGAGATTGAGAGAAGTAGGCAAGTAGTGATTTCCCTTCAGTTGGCCCTGTCATTGGGTTCAGCCCTTGTGCATGTATTGTGGTATTTCAGGATTTTTCATCCTTTTGGTGTTGTGTCTACCCACATTCTGAGAAGTATGAGGAATTATTTAGGCTGCTGAAGGGAAATGATGACATTATAGTATATATACATATATATATATTTTTTTTTAATGTTACTCAGGTTATCGGTGTAAAATTAACTGGCAAGCTTTCTGGCTGGAGTTCTCCTAAAGATGTGATCCTGAAAGTGGCTGGCATCCTCACTGTTAAGGGTGGAACAGGTGCCATCATCGAATACCATGGGCCTGGTGTGGATTCCATCTCTTGCACTGGTAAGACAGCAGGAATCTCTTATCTGGAGCTGGGTGTTGTTGGTGAAGGGTGTTATTGTCTGCAGAGGTTGGGAAGGGAATCATACAGAAAGTGTTACATACTCTCTCTTAGCCAGGCTGAGTGATTAGTACACTGCAAACTGTCAGTCTGGTTCTCTGCAAGCTGGCAGGGGTGTGGGTGATATAATGAGGTAACAGCCCTCTGTGAAAAAATGGCCTCTCTCCATTGAATCTTTTCGTGAAACGCTGAACAGTTAATTATGAAGAATCCTGTAAGATGGTGTTGTCAGGATGCGAGTAAGGATGGAGGTATTCTGCTGTATGCTTGGAGGATAAAGATGTCCGGACTGGTAAGGAAGACATTTTCAGTTCAGCCTAAAATAAGCTGTGGATAGAAAGGGAATGTTTGTGACATCTGCTAAAGATAAACTTCTCCAAAAAGCACAGCAGAGGGAAGACCAGGAAGTAGTAGTTTAACTTGGAGTCTAGTTGACTGTGGGTCTTGGGTGCTGAATTGGAACAAGCAGGTATTACAGTTGTCTGTTATGATACTTGTCAGGACAAAAGTATGGGAGGTGTCACTTCCTTTGGCTTAAAATGCAGCCTTCAAGCTGGACTTCTCTCTGTTCATATGGCTTGCCTACAATTTGGATAGCTTGGTTTTTACAAACTGGGAGCAATTTAAGATTTTTCTTCTCTTGAATCAGCTGGGGCTGAACTGTGGTATAAGCCTCTAGCCCCCTAAATATAAAACAGCATCTCCTACTGCTTCACGCTGTGTCCTTGAAAGGCACTGGGTGGTCCCAGTGCCACAAGTAAATGTTTTTTTATTGCACTCAATCACCAGAAGCTTTTATTCAGCTCATCAAATTTCTCTTATAGATAAATGCATTCTGGCTCTTCCAGTAAAGATAAATAAAATGCTAGGGAGAGACCGGACACTCATTGTGGGTAGCAGAGATGCTGCTCATTGCTGTAAGTATATCCCCATCAGTGCAGATGGGGAGGAGTCCCTATTAGACATTCCAGAATCAAGAATTACTATGGCTTTCAACTCCTTCCTTGTACCAAAGTCTGGTTGCAGACATAGTATTGATCAGAAACATTAGGGACTGAATCAGTCATTATGTAGTCAGCGCATCCTGTCTGCGGTGGAGTTAGGTTTTTATGCCTAATGAACCTGATCTCTCTTGGCTTTGCTGTCTTTTCTGTGGTTTGACCTTTGAAGAATTGGATGGTCTTGGACTTGGATCATTGGCCTCATGATCTTTTCTCCCATTCTTCTTCTAGGAATGGCAACAATCTGTAACATGGGGGCTGAAATTGGAGCTACCACCTCCATCTTCCCTTACAACACACGGATGAAGAAATACCTGGACAAGACTGGGCGAGCTGGTAAGAAAGCTTGAGGGCTGAAGTGGGTAGAAGCGTGGAGTGAAGGTGTATTCTGGAAGCAGCATCTTCCTGCTTCTGGGAGCAGCAGTTTTATCTGCTTTTACTTCTGACCTTGCATGTACAGGAATGGGATCTATAGATTAAGTGCCTGGGGAGATATCTTGCAGACCCTGTGTTCAGTTGTTCCAGTCTTCTTCTTTTCCCTTGTATTTGTTGCAGTTTTTCAGATCTCCCTTCTTTCTTATTCCAGACATAGCTGCGCTGGCAGATGAGTTTCAGCAATACTTGGTGCCAGATGCTGGTTGTCAGTATGACCAGGTGATAGAAATCAACCTCAGTGAGGTAAGGCTTCCTTCCTGCTTGCCATTGTGGATGTTCTGATGTGACTGTTTATGTGAATGAGGACTGTACTGGGAGTTGGATGCAACACCCCTGGCTATCCTAGAACAACACTCAGGTCTGCTCCACTGACAGCTTCTGCTCAGGTGTCTGTGTAGGTGAATCCTAAACAGCTTCTGCATGGAGCTATGAAAGGAATTTATTTGCTGCTGACTGAGGTTTTTTCTTGGCTACTATAATTTTTGACTTTGTCGCTATTTCTTAAAGCTGAAGCCACATATCAATGGACCTTTCACACCAGACCTGGCGCACCCTGTGTCAGATGTTGGTGCTGTGGCAGAAAAGGAGGGCTGGCCTGTTGATATCAGAGTTGGTGGGTAGTATTTGTTCTTTTGTCTACATCTTTGTGGCATGAATGTTGCTGTTTTGGGATAAGTGGTTTGTCATGTAGCTTGAGATCCAGTCCCTTAATTACTGCTCAGTAATTACTGCTCCTTTAATTTTGGGTCAGTGTCATTTCTTCATAGGTTTATGAACTTTCTAGGAACTGGAGTCTCTTCTCATCCTATACATGTGGCCTAGATCTGGGATGGCTGGAGAGATTTTAATCTCAAGAAGCAGGCGAGTTCTTCCCCTTGTTGGGAACTTTGAAACACTTGGGTAGACAGTAGTGTTACTTGTTGAATAACACTTCTGGTCAAATCCATGCAACAGGCTTTGAACAAAGATCTGTCAGGAGCAGGATTGTGAGTTCTCCCTGCAGATGGCTTTTGAGCTCTCAGGACCTAGAAAAGTTAATACTTGTCCTAAAGAGCAGGCTTGGATATCTGCATGTTTGTAGGACAGTAGCCTGTTGGCTGGCTTCTCTTGATTTGTTCCAGGTGGGAATGAAAATAATGCAAATACATTGTAAAGGCCACACTGCAGGTGGGAAACTTGTTATTCACTGCTGTTACAAATAACTTGAAGTAACTTGAAGAGTTACTCTTTACTGGTTAGTGCTAGAGTACTGTCTGTGCAGCACAGTGTATCTTCATGTGGTGTTTGTACCGTAACAAAGGATGCTTTATCCAAGAACTACAGAATGTCTGTACCAAAACTGAATGGTACCTTGGGGTCTAGCCAAGAAAACTGAGGTGAGCTAGTTGGGTGTGTGAATTTCTCAGAAGGAAAAAAAATGTCAATGGGTTCTTTGGTTAGCAAAAATAAAAAGTGTATGCTGAGAGGGCTGGAAAACTTGAGATTCAATTTGAATAGGCACCCACCTCTTTTAATTATTTCTTCAGTTTCTTTTCATCTTGATTTGTAGCCCTTTCTGTATCTCTGGATGAATACCTGAATACCTCTCTGTAGTAATCTGCCTAACCAAGGTGCGAGTAGGTGCCACTCTGACCTTGTAAAACAATAACTAGACTAGTGGCCAGGTAATGTGTTCTGACATAGCAGCTCCACAACCTGACAAAGGATTGCTTGTGACCACAGGATCTTGCTGGGAGGTTTGGCAGTGTTAGCACCTGAAACTGTGTCAGATTCCTTGTTAGTGGAATAGGTTGTCCCTTGTGTTTTCTGCTGAGAGGTGGTCAGGGAGGAGCATCCTGGAACCATGGCTGCAGTAACCACCTTCCTGTCTCTCTCTGTCAAACCCCGTAGGCCTGATTGGCAGCTGTACCAACTCCAGCTATGAGGATATGGGACGCTCTGCAGCAGTGGCAAAGCAGGCACTGGCACACGGGTTGAAGTGCAAATCAAAGTTCACAATCACACCAGGCTCAGAGCAGATCCGTGCCACCATTGAAAGGGACGGTTACGTGAGTATGACCACTCTTTACACTTCCAAACAATACATGTTCAGCTTTTCCAGACAATGCTCAGGAGTTTGGAGTGGCTAATGGAAGCCTCTTAAACTTTGTCTTTGCTTATTTCTAGAGGTACAATTACTGATCTAGTAACCAGCCTTGTGCTGCTATGCCCCCAGGTCCTGACATTACCTAGACAGTGTTTTGACTGGGCATGTTGATCTTTTTTCTCATTTAAGAACAGTTTGGCATGGGGAGAAAAATATAACAATTTGTTAATTGGTTCTTATAATCAGTAAATCTTGGATGCTGTCACAGCTTGGGGACCAACTACGTGAGTCCTTACATGGGCTTCTTCAAAAGCTGCCCTCTTGATTGAATCCTGTTCTGAATGCACTGAGTAGGCACATTCTTGCCTGCACTTTTACCAAGTCAATCCTTACACTGACAGGAATTGTGCAGAAAATTATTGAGACCAGCTGCCGCTCTCAGTCAAATATCTGAGTAGCTGGATTGTTCCATTTGAAATAGGTAGAATTGGAAACTTGATGGTAAAGTCTTCCTTTGCTTTTCCGAGTGTTAACTTAGAGTTTACTGGGATCAAACCCCATGCATTCATAAAAGAGTCTCAAAACTTGGGAGTGAAACAAGGAGAGGAATGCTCTTGGGCTGGTGCTTTGTGAGTGTCCTCTTTTTCTGAAAGAGCAACACCAGAAATGTATTCTGGACTTCTTACTAGTAATGAAATTGTTGTCTGTCCCCAGGCACAAATCCTGCGAGATGTTGGAGGACTGATTCTTGCCAATGCTTGTGGGCCATGCATTGGCCAGTGGGACAGGTAAAGTGAAAGTTGGACCTCTCTCTAGTTTTGCATTTTGTAGCTCTTACAGTGCTCTGTGAAGCCAAATTTGATTGTAAATTCCACACACTAGGAATTAAACACACCCTAGCCATTGGACACAGCTGCGTGATGTACACTGGAGGAGGAGAAATGAAAGACTCAGATTTAAGCTGAGCCTTTAGACGAATGAAACTGCAAAAAGACCACGCATGTGGCTACATCTGTAGGTTTCTGGTAGCAGACAAAAACAGAGAGAGAGAGATTAGTCATCTTCAAGAAGATGGGCTGGAGTTTGTTTGGTTCTTTTAAAAGAGGATAAGCTATTGGTCTGGTTTCAATCATTGGAGTGCCAGGGAGGAAAATTCCTGATAAGAGGTATGAGAGTCACATGCTTTGTCCTTGCTAATGGTGAGGTGTCCAAAGGTACATACTCTAGTAGATAATTGTTCAGACAGTTCAACAGTGCACAACATGGTCTATGAAAACTACTCTGGGAATCGATGTCTGATTTGGCTTTTCACTGTCCTTGGTTTTGAGTCTGTACTTAAGGAAGGAAAACATGTCTGAGCACTGATTAACATTTCCCAAAGTCAGTGACTGATACCAAAGTCAAGACTGGGGATTTTAACAGCAAGACATCTAGAAGTAATATTCCTTTTGGATCTGAGGAATGTGTTTCCTTCTTTTACAGGAAGGACATAAAGAAAGGAGAGAAAAACACAATAGTTACATCTTACAACCGGAATTTCACAGGTCGCAATGATGCCAACCCAGAGACCCATGCATTTGTGACCTCCCCAGAGGTAAGAGACAGCCACTGGGTGCCCGTGGGATAGTTCAGTGTCTTGGGAGCTCATTCTGCCCCTTAAGAAGGAGACACAGTGTAGTTTGGTGTGTAGTTATGAGAGCTTTCTGACTGGTATCTTTTAGGCATAGGATTTTCAAGTGAAGAGATGAGAGGAAGACTGTGCGTTCAAATTGTCGTTTTTCTTTCAGATTGTCACAGCCCTGTCCATTGCTGGCACTCTGAAATTTAACCCTGAGACAGATTTCCTGACAGGAGCAGATGGGAAGAAGTTTAAACTAGAAGCACCTGATGCAGACGAGCTGCCTAGACTGGTAACTGCTTGGTCTGGGGAGGGAAGGCCTGTCACTGTTTGTTCTTTATGTATAGTAGGGGAGCTTCCATGCACTGACCTCTTCTTAATGTCAAGGCTGTAGTTGATGCAGTTGCCATTATTGTCTTGTTGTCGTTATTGTCTCTCCCAAGTGATGTTAGAGTTGACTGAGACTGATGTTTCTTTTTGTTTTTGGAAGGATTTTGACCCAGGCCAGGACACATATCAGTACCCTCCCAAGGACGGCAGTGGGCAGCATGTGGATGTGAGCCCCACCAGCCAGCGCCTCCAGCTTCTTGAGCCCTTTGATAAGTGGGATGGCAAGGATCTAGAAGACATGCTGATCCTCATCAAGGTCAGGAGCAAAGAGGGGAACACCAGCTGTGGCAGGGCTGCTGAGCAGAGATTTGCACATCAGTTACTAGAAGCTTTGGGTGTGCCTTGAGCTGTCTGAGATTCTTCCCCTATAGTTGCATTATTATGGGAAGTGAAACAAGGGTCTTCCTTCTCTTGTGTTGATGTTTCCTTCCAATACTGCATTTAATGTAACTAAGAGACTTTTCTGTTTGGAGCTAGTTGTTAGCTAATATTGTGAAAAACAAACTTTGTTACACTGTGGAATGCCACCCATGCCGGGCAGTCTGGAGAATTTTTCCTAGTTATAACCATTCATCAGCATCTCTAATACCTGACAGTTCTAAGAGGTATTTTGTCTGAAATTAGGTTGTTAGAATCTTGTCATCCATCAGTAGTTGTGTTGTTTTACAGGAAGAGAAGCTCTTATTTCATAATAATTAAACATTACATTTCAGTCTCTTAAGGAAGACATGAGTTTCTCCTCCCTCTCTGTGGTGAGTTCAAAGTAAAAGTTTCAGTTAACACAGATAGGTGCAGAAATACAGCCCCTTAGGAATTGTCCTTCAGGAACATTGTTGGTTCTCAGTGGCAGAGCTTCAGGTATTCCCAAGAGCCGTGGTTCCATGCTGAGCTGTGCTTGTTTGACAAACACAATTCCTTTGGAAACACTGTGGGACTACCAGTAGGAAAGCTGTTCTCTCTGTTGGGAATTCTGTTCCAATAGGCTGAGAAGGCCTGTATACAGACTGGAAACTCAGAGGGGGGAACACTTGGTGTCTTGCTGAGCTTTTCCAGCAGAGAGGCTGAGCTATAATAGGAAGAACTTAATTGTTTTTGCTATTTGAACATGCTGCTGAGGGAAGTGAGAACATGGCACAAGATGTTGTGGTTAACCTCATTTTTGTACATTATCCCCTTTGGAATGAGGATCTTGTTTCTAATCAAAGCATGCAAAATGACCACTGCATTCTGCCTTAGTGCACTTTGATTGTATAACAGATGCAATTGTCTTGGGTTTGTGCTTTTAAAAAGAGATGTGAAAATTTTTCAGAATAAAAAGTGTGAGGAAGCATCAGTAATTTCTAATACGCTCATCTCTTCTACTTCCCCGTAGGTAAAAGGGAAATGCACCACTGATCATATTTCTGCTGCTGGACCATGGCTCAAATTCCGTGGCCATTTGGACAACATCTCCAACAACCTGCTCATTGGCGCTATCAACATTGAAAATGGCAAAGCCAACTCTGTGAGGAATGCACTAACCCAGGAGTTTGGGCCTGTCCCAGACACAGCCCGTTACTATAAGGTGGGACTTTGTCCTGATGCATCTGTTTTAAGAGGATGTGTGCACTGTGTATTCTGTGCTAAGGCCAAAGACCTCGCCCTACTGCTCAAGTAACAGCAGTTGTGAATTCACTCAGCGTTCAGGATTTTTCTTGGGACTTATTCTGATTGTGACAGTTCTTGTAGGAGATTCTTTCCCTGCCTGCTGTGAGGCTGAGGGAGAAGAATCTTGTGACCCAGAGGGGACCAGAAACCCTAGATGAAAGGGGAGATGAAAGGGGAAGAACACTTCTAGGCACTCGCAATTTACAGGTGTTTGTGCCACCTGTAAAAAGTTGTGATTGCAACTAAATCCCACCTTCCTATGTAAGCAGATAGACCTCAGTTACTGTGTAAACCTAAAGAATTAACCCCTGACTAGTCTAACAGTGAAATAAATATCTTGACCCCTCTGTTCTTTAAAATTTGGATTGGAACTTCAAGAAATGGCCTTTCATTCTCTGAACAGCTTGGCAGTGATCTCAAGTGGGATCCTCTGGTAGACTGAAATTCAAGCTGGAAGTATGACTTCCAAAAAGTAGAGCAGGAATCACAGCCAGTGTGAGTGCTGCCCCAGCACAAGACTGCATAAAGAAACGTGGCGACAAGGATTTGCTCTGGATCCCCAAAGCAATCCTCTTCAGTTCATGTTAGCCAAGGACAGCAATGCCTAACTGCTCTGAAGCTCTTCATTCCTCTATTTCTGTCCTTTCAGAGAGCCTTCTGGTAGAAGTTATTGTAGCACAGCACTGTCAGTAGTGTTGAGGATGTACTTATCGTAAATTTCTCATTTGAGTGGCTGCAGAATTCTAAATCTTTTTCTTTTATCACAGAAAATGGGTGTCAAATGGGCAGTTATTGGGGATGAAAACTATGGTGAGGGATCAAGCCGAGAGCACGCAGCCTTGGAGCCACGTCACTTAGGGGGCAGGGTCATCATCACCAAGAGCTTTGCCAGGATCCACGGTAAGCTGCACTTCCCCTGTAGTGTATATAAACAGGATGTTTGGTTTGGGTAGAAGAGATGTTTACCTTGCCTCAGGGCTCATTCCTTTGCCTATGGAAAGGAACTCTATCTGCTGACAAATTGCATGGTCTCATGTCAGGAATGCTGTTACATACCTAGTTAGATATGGCACAAACAGTGGATATGGTCATTTTGTTCCTGGGTTAGTAATTACTGTTGAACTCCTAATCGGAGAAGCACTGAGCAGCCACGAAGTAATCCTGATCCCCTGCAGTGAGTTGATTCAGTGGTTTGTTCTCTGCAGAAACCAACCTGAAGAAGCAAGGTCTGCTGCCTCTTACTTTTGCGGATCCAGCAGACTACAACAAGATTCATCCTGTGGACAAGCTGAGCATCGTGGGGCTGGCAGACTTTGCTCCTGGAAAGGTACCTCCTTGTCTTGTCATTGCACTCTGGGGTCAGGGATGAGCCACTAGTGGAGAACAGGGTGGAGCTGCATGCGAGGGCCTGAGGCAGCACAGGCAGGGATGGCCCTGCAACCTTCCAGCCAGAGGGAATGCTGCACACCAGCAATGGGGCCAAGAGAGCTGGGGGGAATCAGATCACGTTACCCTGACCTGTTACGAGAAAACCCTTTTGGATATTTTCAGTTCAGACTTGTTGCCTTAGGCAGGACTGCTCCCTAGAAGGAACTCCAGCCACACTTCTATGTTAAGACCACCCCTGTTTTCAGCTCCTTAGAAGCATGCAGGGATTTTCTTGTGAGAAGCTTGAGCTAACTTGTTCCTTTGAAAAAGAAGGGGGAAAATAAAAAGTCTTTTTCCTTTAGCCTCTGAAATGTATCATCAAGCATCCCAATGGGAGCCAAGAAACAATCATGTTGAACCACACCTTCAACGAGTCGCAGATTGAGTGGTTCCAGGCTGGCAGTGCCCTGAACAGAATGAAGGAGCTGCAGCAGAAATCAAGCTAAGTGCGCACAATGCCCCCAGTGCACTGGACTCGATTCAGTTCTGGCATTTTCATGAAAGTGCAATTCCATGCCTACTGTTGGAATAAACGTCTGATCAAATGTAACCATAGCTTCCTTTTTGTTATGGCACTTCCTCTTCACTGACACTATGAAAAGGGAGTGCAGCTAGGCTTACTTTTGTCTTTTAAATTCCCCAGCTCCCTTTTTCTATTTTGGCTCAATTTCAGTTGTCCCACAGTTATTTATATTTGGAAATAACCAGCTAAAGTGGGTTTGTCTGCTCAGTTGGTTGTTTTTTTGCCTATTCACTTTACTGATGGCTAAAGACTTAAAGTGGAAATAAAGACTGTGACCATCTCTTCTGCTTTGTGTTATTGTATTCACGATCCTGCTCTTCAGCCCCTTTCCCCTCACTGTTTCTAAGAGGGTGGGAAAGAACTTGGAGAAACACGCTACCTGCCTGGTTGCTGTTGTTACGCAAAGACCACGTTCTGGTTTGGTTTTTACACTGTGATAAGAACAAACTTGTAAGAACTAAGTCGTTTATGCTTTTTACTGGCATCATGCAGTAAATTAATTTCCTCTCACACAGCTCACCCTCTCCACAGCAAGAGTGATGCTGAGGATGATTTCATGAGAATGCTCTAAGAAGCAGTGAAGCTACTCTTGTGCACTGCTGGGAGCTCTGAGCTGGTGACATGTGAGCTGAGCACAGCAGCTACCTGGGATGCTTTCTCTGGAGCAACCAGTGTGGAGTACTTTTTGGCTGTTGAGGTTCTAACCTGCATCGTCTGAATTCTGACCTCTTAAAAACTGACAGGGATTTTCCTTCATGTCTAGCAGCCTGCATGTCTGAGCACCGCTGCTGTCCAGCCAGCATTCAGTAAACTGACTGACTGAGCAGATGGACCTCAGTTACTATGTGAACCTACACAATTCTAGGCTCCCTTTTAATTAGAGCAATGCACCAGGAATAACAGTTCAGAATTAAGGGGCTATAACAACACTGCAGGGAGGGTGCTGGTGACTCAGGCTTTGTTTCCACAGTTGGAGGTTAGCAGCTCCACTATCCCAGGGAATTACAGCCCCTTCCTGCTAAATGTGGCTGCCTTTGTAATTATATGCAACATCACCCTCTTGGCATTGGGCCCTGCATAGATTTTACTTGCTGTTTTGTTCCCCTCTTTCCTTTCATTGCTGTCAGAGAGGGTGATGGCAATTGTTTGCTATTGGCTGTTAGAGCAGAGCAAAGCGTTAGTCTCGACACTCAACACTGTCTGCCTTGAAATACAAGTAGCTAGACTGCAGGAGGCAGGTTTTTTTTCTTCCTGTGAGGCAGGAAGCTCATCGTTTCTCTAGAAATTGTACAGGAAGGCAGGCTGTGTGGCTCTTACTGTTTATTCCAATTCTAGCATTAACACGCTCCCACAAACATAATTAACTTGCTCAAACACAGGTTCATTTCAGTTCTTAATTATGTATTTTCAGTCAAGCTCCAGCAAAGTTTAGCTCATTCTCAATAAATACAGCCCACCTAGTGCAGTATTTTTGTTCAGCACAATAAGCAGCCCTTCCTTTTCCACGGCCGTCATCTTCACAGAGCCCATTACTTGTGAGTAAACAACTTTCGTTCCAGTTCTCTTGGCTGTTTTCATCCACTCATTAAGTTCCCCTTCTCAGCAGAACACTACCACTGCTTCCCTTGTCGTCCCAGCAAAAGGATTTTCCAGATCTCAGTACCACACCTCTCAGCTCCAGTCTTATGCTGTTTCTTCTCCAGTTCCTGTCAGAATGGCAGGTTTCTGCCCCTCTTTAAAATCAAGCTGTCATGCCAAGGAAACAATACATCTGGACAGGCATTCTCTCCCACTTTCACTCACTTGAAGTCAACTCCCTTCTTAATTCAAGCGAGTGAAGACCTCCCCAGTTTTCCCTCCAGGGCAGTAGACAAAAGCTCCAGCTGGGTTTGTTGCTGCTGGGCTCAAGGTTTTTTGTCCCTGTAAATTCACTTCTACAGATCAGTGAAGACATTTCTTGAAAGCAACTGTCTTGATCTGGCAGGTTGGAAGCTGAAGGGGAAACAAAGAATGGCAGGTCTAATTTCTCATTCAGCTTCAAAGAAGCAGTGAGCACCAGCAGGATCCCGTAATCCCCCAAACATCCACTGGAAAGACTCTCTGCGGAGCTGGCACTGATTGCAGCTAGCTGTTTGTCCACCATGACAGGAGTCCCAGGCCTGGTTCACTGATTGATCCCTGCTCACACAGAAAAGAGAGCATGCAATTGTAAACTGCATAGAGAACACAGGAGTAAATGCAAAAAAATAAATATAAAATCTCTCCCCCTTGTGTTACAGATGAGGCATTCCCTTTTTCCTACCAGATCCAGCCCAAATTTCTTCACATTTTGTCAGCACTACACCAAACCCTCAATAAAACAAAAAATCAGCCACTTGCCCACCCCATCCCTGACTGTGCCGACTGCCCCAACCTTCTCCTGCTGTGAGAAAACTGCTCGTATTGGTTTGGATCCATTTTTCTATGGCACTGTGCTCAGGGAGGTCTTGTGCCAAAACACTGCATGGGAAAGACCGCTGTGCTGCTGCATAAATTTTGGTGTGGCCTTCCCAGCTCTGTATTTCTTGTATGCCCATTCCTATCTGCAGGTCTTGCATCTTCAGTCTGTTCTCATTCAGCCTGCCAGATGGGAACTCTACCAGTCACAATTGTTCTAGCAAAAATACAGCAAACACAGAGCAACCAAAAGAACTGCCTCACTCTTCCCCTTTTGCTCTCCTTTGATTTTGTGACTGTCTTTGTTTCATGGTCAGCTTAAAGCAACCAATTCCTTGGAAAAGGGATGCTACTTTAAGAACAAAATTAACCACAGGCTTTGCAAGACTATAGGAATTATGCACATGGTTACCACAAGAGTGTAGGGTGCTTCTTTCTTCTGGACTTCTTCTGTGGCATTTGAAGTGGAGGCTTCTGCAGAGCTTGGACCTGTTGGTGATGTGTCAACAAAAGTTTCATCCACAACTCGGAAGCGGATCTCCTCTCCAATGTCCATGTAGAGGTCATGAGCCCCTTCTTCTGTCTCATATTCCCATACCCATACCTGCTCCGCTTCATCGCTGGCCACACCAAGGGCTAAGGAAGGAAATGGCATTTCACCTGGCAGATCACTTCCCTTCTAAGAATTGTCTTGATTCAAAGCCTTTTTACAATCATCTCTCAAACTCCAACACGCTCTCCTACATCACTGTCGGCACATTCCAGGACCATTGGCCTTGTTTCTCATTTTCCTGCTTCCAGGTGTATTCTCCCTGCACCTCCAAAACAAAGCAACCCCTCAGGCTCCCACAAGTAAGGACATTAGACACACCGTGTATCTACACATGTAGCAAACCCTGCATTCTGTCTCCAGCAGCACCAAAGTCTAGAGGCAGGGATTAATGGTGCGGTTGTTTGAGGGACACTGCTATTCATTTTCATCAGCTGGCACAATGATCCTGCAAAACCTAATAAGCGTGAGGCCTGCCTAGCTGTGATAACAGTCTGTGGGACTTGCCCGACACAACAGCTTAGCTTCTGCCACTGAGCACCTTCATTGTTGCAGCAGTAAATGCCTGCAGGGCCAGCACTGCACAATCTTTTGAAATGAAGTACTAAAGTTATCAAAGGTGATCAAAGGATACAACTTTGCTGGCTGCTGCAGGGATTCTGGTGGGATGACAATATCATCAAAGAATCCAATAGAAACTGCGGAGAAAAGAATTTGATTAAGACTGAAACCATTCTTCACAAATGATGTACCACAGCAATTCCTAAAGTGCAATTCTGGATTCATTTTCCTTCCTCTTTCAGGAAGGACGTCCGAGATTATGCAGGAATTATTCTTTGAGTCACAATGCTCCATTTCAGTTGGCAGCAAAGCAAACACCCAGCAGAAGTACATACAGCAACAGGGGGCACACTCTTTGTGGCCACAGGGAAAGGAAAAGGCTGCTTGGAGCAGGACTGGAAGTGTCGGCGTTCCAATAAATGAGTCAGATGCTATAGAGGTCTGTGACAGGAAAGAGCTTAGAAATCACAGACCTAACTGTACACTGCTCTTTATTTAACATGTTAGACCAATCCCCACCTCCTCCTCTAGATTACATGATGTTGAGTTTTATGAGCCTAATTCAGCAGCAAATATATCCTTGGGATCCCCAGGAGCTCGTCTGCATGGAATACTCCTACAATAGCAGAAGGCAATCCATAAGCTATGTACTTCATGAAGTATGTGGTTGATCATCTTTCTTATGTTGTTTCCCTGCCATGTCTTCAGATACAGGAATTAATCACAAATATTCAAGAAACTACAGCAATATATATCAGACCAATAGAATCTCATACTACCACCTTAAAAGAAAACCACCAGAAGTTCTGTCAATTGAAGCGAGAAAATAAATTCAGTCTAGCTCCAGATGGGCTTGCTTATTCTTCTTGGGCATGCACATGAGTGACAAAGGGAAAGGGGAGCGCAGACAAAACCATGGGAGTGCAGGGGAAGCTGCCAGGCTTAAGCTACCAATCAGACTCAGGCTGGAGCAGGGCTGGAGGCAGTACCAGCCTTCAAGCAGCTCACACACAGCATGACAGTGCCTGAAACCACAGTATCCCCAAGCACACTCAGCTCTTGTGTCCCTAATGTTAGGAGATGCAGTTTACCATGAACGCCATCCTGACTGCAGCTTTTAATCTCTCCAACCAGAATCTCGTCCAGGAAGGGATGGAAGACCACGTAGCGGAAATGCACTTGAAAGAAAGCACATCCTTAATGTTATGTACGTGTGAGTGAACCATACTCCTTCCACAGGGTGGCAGCCACTAAAACAAAATCCCACATCCTATATGCCCTCTAAAATGTTGCATCCTGCATGCTTTACAGCTTCCTTACAGGTACTGATGAGTTCAAGAAAACAGGAATCAGTTACGATTCCTGCTTTATATGAATTACAGCAGCAGCTGATCAGCAATTTCCCATTCTCTGCTCTTCAACATTGCAAGAATTGAAGTTCACAGGATAAAACTATAAAACAAGCAAGGCCTCTGATTCAGTTACAAAGCAAGCATTCCTTGGAGACCAAGAATATCGGCTGAAATATTGTTTTCCTGCCATACTTCTGCTCCGTTTATCTTTGACAGCATTGATTTATTTTCTTCAAATGAAATTATATGGTAAACAATATTATCAAAGTAAGATTCTCTGCCATAATCTTATTTAACCCGAATGAAAAAATCTAGTTATGTTGCTAACTAAGAATTTTACATTTATAAATATAAGGAAGCCATACTAAGACAACCCCAGCAAAATAACGCTTAAAAGCTGTTTAACATCATTATAACTGTTTGTTCCCAGAGCTGCTCTTCTATATAAAACCAGGCACTAGATTGGAGAAGGAGTAATAAATCCTGCTGCCTGCTAGAAAGTGCTATCCCAGCTTCTGAAAGCAGGAGGTTTCTCTGCAAACTCAGAGAACATATTCTCTTGTTTCAGTTCAAGGAGGCTCGAATTTAAGGAACAAATGGAGACTAAAGCAAGCAGGAAAGCCTGCCATCCTCCTCAGTATTAGAGAAGCTTTGATTTGTAGGGAATGAGCTCTACTGGCATTAAAAATTATGTTTGGGGTGCCACGTGCAGTCAGTCCAGTTCCCTTCTTACAGGGTTACTTCATTTGCTCAAGCATTTACATATTTACTTACAGCTTTTGCTCAGATTTGCCGAAGCCCAAAAGTAACGAATCATTTCTTATTCCCTCCCCCCCAAAAAGTCATCTAAAATCCTAAAATGTATGCTGAACCAGATCTGTCTAAGTCTCAAAGACAGATGCCGCAAAGCTTCCAGCTAAGAAAACAGCATCAACTGTTGTGTGAACGTTATATTTAGAAACGTTTCAACATTCCAGGCTGGCAAAATAAGCTTCAAAAAGAAAAAAATAATAATAATGGACAAACGCAGAACAATTAGTATGAATTATTTTCTATTTGGAGATTTCTGAGCTTTCTAAGTTAAATTAACCCCTTCCTTATGCAAGACCTATGGCTGTAACAGTAGGGCAGAGATGGACTGCTGGAGAAGGAAGATGGGACTGCCCAATTAAATATGTATTTCTAACCACAGAAGTGCAATGCAAAGGGACTTCTGCCAACTCTTCTAAAGGGAACAGTGATGGCTGCTAACTTCAGCAAGTCCCTTTAAACTTAATTTATCTAACAATGGGAACTTAATTGACACTTGCAGACCACTAACCTTCTGCAACTGCCATAACTCAGAACTTACCTTTGGTATGCGATGCACCATCCCCAGGGAATATGTATGAATCTTCCAGTTTTGTAATATCATACAGACAGATGCAGAGACCAACGTTGTATACAACCTGCTCAAATTAAAAAGTAACAAAAAAGGCTGTAAGTCAATTACCAGGTTAACTCCCTTGAAATTTATACAAAGTGCATAGCTTTTAGAAAGAAGGCAACAGAAGGTGGAAGATGGGAGAAAAGCTGCTTATGTGCACTCTTCCAACGGCCCCATCTAAGCACACTGCATTTCAGAACCCCTGTCTTCTTCAAGTGCTATGAGAGTTTGTATTCTTACTGGCACTAGAAGGAGCATGCTATAAACAGGAATCATTGGGATAATTGTCAATAATGAAAAATTTGACCTGCCACAATAGTAAAGTTGTAAAAGAACACACATCAATTCAGCAGACCCACATCTTGTCTAAAGGCCAAATGCACTTCCTGCCAGCATCCTCAGAAGCTTCTAAGCTTTTATTTGTCTGAAATTATAATAGCTCTGGGTAGAGATAAGGAGAACTCCCAGTTTCTCTGCCACTTCACAGCCTACAGAATTTATGGTACCTACCCCTAGTCAGTGGATACAAGATTGTCAGGTTTTTTTCTAACCTGTCCGTATAATCTGCTTCCTCGATCACTTTGGGCTGCTCTCCAGATCCCCCTTCACACCGCCGAGCTGCACTGAGCTCTGCACCCCCTGAAAGCTGTGTGCCCATCAGCTTCATGGGCTGCACAGGGACTCCGTGACACAACACTTTCATATAACCTGCACTAAAGGCGAGGACTGTGGCACCATTCTGTACTCAGCGCAAAGCAAGACAGGTATCACCACTTTCATTTCTCTTTCAGTATTTTTGTTTTATTTACACTGGCCTGGTTTGCATTTGTTTTTTTTTCAGATGACACTTTGTACTGCTGCCCCACACAGAAGATGGCAATGACTCTCTCTCTTTCCATGCCCCTCAGCACCTTCTCTACAGCATGAACACAAGACCCCTATGGGATGGTGCACGGCTCCCTCTTTTTTTTCTCTGTTTGGGGTTGGACTTCATATTTAAGCTCTAATGCATGTGCACAAAAACAGATACACTCTGCGATATGATGACGCTACGATGCTTACACCACCCTATACATTACCTTATTGGCCAATTTCTTGTTTAGCTCCTCAGCAATGGACTCATTCAGTTTCCTCTCAAACTGCCAGGGAGGAATCCTCACCGTGTCAGTCATCTCCACCAGGACAAACATGGCGATCACTGGGGAGACAGGGAGAGAGCACAGCAGCGCCGGGCCGCCTTAGTAAGAAGCACTCAGCCCGGGCCTTGCCCGAAGCGCGGCGGGGCAGCACTCTGCGTCTTGAGAAGGGCAAAGTAAGGGGACGAGTGGGGTTAGAGACAAGTTGGGCAGCGCTCGGCCTCCCCACGAGCCCACAGCCACGCCAAAGCAGGCCCCTGACCGCGTGAGGCCGGAGCGCACAGCAGCAGGCCCGCAGAGGCAGCAAAATCCCCGCACCGCCTCAAACCCACCTGACACACACCGAACCCCGCCACGCGCCGCACGTCCTCAAGGTGACTTCCGGTGTCGGAGCCAATCGCCTTCGGGGGGCGGGGAGACTGATTCTGATTGACGTGTGGTTGGACCTATCGCACGGCTCTGTGCGGCGCGGAGGCCCCGCCCCTGGCTCCGGCGCGAGGCCCGCCTCAGGTGGGGGCGGCCATTTTGTCTTCCTGTGAGCGAGTTATGCGCTGTGTATTGCCGAAGCGCTCCGTTCCCTGGGGGGCTCAGTTTCGTTAAGTAAAACGTGAATCTGTGGCGAATTCTCCGCTGCTGCCCGCCTCGTGATGGGGGTTGTGGAAAACGAGGGGCTGTGCCCGTACCTGGGAATTGCCCCGAGACATAGAAGGAGCTGCCTGCGCGGTGCTTAAAAGAAAGACTGAGAAAAACCAACGTGTCTGCGGCTGACAGGCAAAATTGTGCTGTCAGCACCGCGGCTTTGATGCCGACACGACGGGTGTCACCCCCCGCACCCTGTGGCAGTGTGTAGTGGGCGGTAATGAGTGCTCGGGATAAGAAATTGGTAAATGTTGAGCTGTCTTGGAGAGGGAAGGGGAAAACGAGGCCACAAATACTGCATCTCAGCCTCATTAACAAGAGATCTGTCGTGGCTAAGGAGTTTCTGATCTGTCTGAAATTATTCCTGCTCCACCAGGGTGTCTTTTTTTGTGATGATGAAATGGCCATTCTGCACATGCGTTGGCATTAAACAGGAGATGGAGGATCCAGTTTTCCTTCCCAGGTCCCTGGGAGGAGCAGTGTTATTGTCAGCAATGAGCTCTGCACGCACCACTGTCGGGACACCTCACCCCAAATCCACCCCAGCCTACTTCAGGAGCTGTACAAAGAGCCTGTGCTAATCTGGGTACAGTACAGTTCTGCTGGCATGCTCACTGCATCCCTCGCTGTTCTGTCCTGGCCCCATGCAGGTTGGACGCTGCTGGGGCTGACCTTTAGCTGCAGGTTTTGCAGGTCACTGTAGCTGCCTTTTCAGAAGGTGCTATAGTTCCTCAGCATATCCCTCTTCTGACAGCAGGGGAAGAAATAGCCTTGGTATCACACAAGAAGTTAGGTTATGTGTTGATACTAGCAAGGTGATCATTCTGGATGCTTTTGTACATAAGAGCTGGAAGGTTAAGTAGGGGCAGTGGTTCTAGGCAATACAGGGTGAATACCTGGAATAATACAGGAGACTGGATGAATAAGTAGATGAGGGTGGTCACACCACACTTGCATTTCTTGCCTGCCCTTGAGCTAACATTTTTCATGCTTCCAACAGTCATGACCCAATGGGGGCTGCTGGGTGTCCAAAACAAAACAAACAGGTCTCCTTCAGCCTATTGCACAGCCCTGAGCGCCAGCTATGTGACTAGGAGGTCTGCAAGGCATCCCCTCCTTCTGGCCCATGTCTAATGGATAGCTCCTTGGTGTTCCATGAAGTGTAATGGCAGTCAGGTGAGCTGCACTGCCTCGAGATACCAGGCTACCAGCCTCACTAGCAATTTATCAGCTTCTACCAGAAATGTCACATTCTGCCGGAAATGCTTTCCTGCAGATAACCCCTCCGACTCCAGCATGATGCACACCTGGAGCTTCAGGGATGCAATGGCTGTCGCGCTGCTACTAACTGGGTTTTCTCTGTGGAATAATTCTATATTTCCATCAGCATTGGTCATAAGCGTTGTCTCTGATGTAAAAGTATAAACTAAAGCCAAATCTTGCCTTGTAAAATGTTGCTGTCTCAACCCTGCTGTAGGTAGCACCCAGCAGCACACTATATTTCACGCTGCAGCTAAAGTATTCTGATGCTGGAAACTGTGGGAACGGCCCCATCTTGCTGAGCACTTTCTTTTTGTCCCTATAGTACTGACATGTGAAATAGCCACAAATTTACAGTGCACACATTTTTGTAACTGTGATGTCTCCAGAGTCTCTCAGTAGTCTTGAGAGCACTGAGGTTTTGCCAGCATATGGGGGCACGGTTCTCTGCTGCTGTTTTTCTGCTGCTTAGAGAAAACCTTAGGCATGTCTCATCCTCAGAACTGCAAAAAACTTGAAAACACAATCTGAAGTTACGTGAAGGCTCAGGAAAATGAAAGAAACCCCCAAATTGTTTTGCTTATGATCTCCTCTGTCTCCACATTCCCAGGGCTTTTGGGGAAAACTGGCTCAGGGATGTTGTAGGCGGAGGTGAAGGATGATTTGCATCTAGGTTGCTGAGCCCTGCTTTGATTGACTCCAAAGGATTTACGTATCTTCTCACGTACAAAGTGCTCCACACTCCTGTCTTTGCTTCTGTCTCCACAGGCATCTCTAGCACCCCCACTCCCACTCTGATCAAAGCTTCCCCTCTTCTCCTTTTATCATTGCTACATGCTTTGGACTCCCTGCCTTCTCCACTGCAACGCATGCCCAGAGCCATCCGCCAGTCTAATGCACCTCAAATTCCCTTCAGAGCCCCCACTGACTATACAGCAGAGTCAGTCTGATGCTCTGTGTTGTTCACAACTTGCAGCAGGGCACACAGCTGACCCTGATGAGGAAGAACAGGTATTGATGATGTTCAATGTACAACAATTAAATGAACACCTGGGGAAGAGGAGGGTGTGCCCATGCTGCACATTCCCAGCATTCCTCCAACTCTTCGCCCTCCTGGGCTGCTGGGGGTGAGCTGTGACCAGGAGAGGATGGGCTGGCTGAAGAGAAACTTGGACCGGAGACTGGAACAGGTTGCTGCGTTTCTCCTCTGCTTCTTTTGCAAAGTTTTGAAGGGTTGTCTGGGTGGATGAGCCTTGTGGCATCTGTAGGTGGCAAATGGGACTTGTGTTTGTTGCAGAAAACTTGAAAAGCCACAACTAGAGGGAGATGGGCACTGACAGAACCCCAAACATGCCAGCCTGGTCCATTCCCCTGCTACAAAATAAGGCCAGTAGCACCCAACTCCCCAGTGGATGCATTCCCATGATGTTTTTAAAAATCTCCTGTGATGGAGACTGGTGCTTACCCAGGTGAAACATTTGAGTAATTAGCTATCTGTTCTGATAGAAAGTGTTTCCTAATATCTAGCATCAGTCTTGCTCCTTGCAAGCCCCATTGCTCCTCACCCTATCCCCAGCAGACACAACGAACAATTGATTCCTGTCCTCATTGCAGTGAGTGCTCACATCACACCGTGCCCCCAGGAGAGGAATTATGGGGGTGATTTATTATGTTGCCTCTCCCCACAGAGATAACTTTCAAGCACAGTCTTATTGGCACAGGGCAGAAGAAAGTATCTTTTGGGATGCAGACCTGCCATATGGCAACTCGAGGGAGATGATGCTCGAAAAACAGAATTCCCCTCCTGACCGTACACGCCGTACATGGAAGAAGAAGCAGGACCAGCACGGGATGTGGCATCACCATGTGAGGAGGAGTCATGTTGGGCTTCTGTTCCCATGTCCTCTGTTCCTCTCTTTGCTGCCCAAGCCCAAGCCCCTGATCGTGCCATGGAGTGACCGTGCACTGTGGGGTGCCAGGGGGCTGCAGGCAGCAGGAGCTGGAGAGAGCTGCAGGAACACCAGCAGGGTTTGGGAAGATGTGGGGAGAGGCTGGAACGACTCGCTGGGTACACGTGTCCCCCACCGCTTTGTTCCCGCAGCCTGCAAGGCTGCCTCGTGCCGTGTCAGGCCGTGCCACCGACGTGGGCATGCGTCACGGTGCTCGAGCAGAACGATGCAGCCCCTCCACTCCCCCCCCTCCCCGGAACGGCGATGACCAGCCTGATCCCTCCCACCTGCCTGCTCCCCCTGGCCTGGCCCTGACGTCAGGGAAGGCGTGCGGATGCGTGTGTGCAGGCTGCACATCATACACACATCAGGCACCGCAGAGACATCGGGAGGCAGCCGGCAGCCGGCAGTGGAAAAGCCCTCGGAGCCGGGCTACATGCGAGAGCTCTGCTCCTCGCCGGGCAGGAAAGGAGCGCTTCCCCGTCCCCACAGTGCGCTGATGCTCTGCGAGCCGCAGCTCCAGGGAGCCCCTCATTGCTAAGGAGGTAAGGGCAGGCACGACGGCCATCGGCTATTGTAGCCAAAGGTTCAGCTTCATGCACGGTGTTTGCTTACAGGACTGCTTTTTAATTTGGGAGAGGTGTGAGGGTGAAGCGTGGCATCCCTCCTCTGTTCTGCTTACTGCTGATTCCCCACCAGCTCCCAGACAATGCCTCCTTCGGGGCAGGCGGTGCTGCATGGCCACTTTTGCTGGGGGCACACCGTGCTGCCAAACTGGGCTCAGCTGGCACCAGCTCTCCATTCACTGACAGCAGGAGAAAGCGGCGGATGAAAACCTGTCCTGGTAGAGGTGGGGGGCTTGAATGAATGTTTCTTTGGGGCTGGCTGTGCTATTCATTCCTGCAGACAGTAAGTTAGATCACAAAGGAAAGAGAAAGGATGAAAGGTTGTGGATGGGGACATTTGCGTGAGGTCTTTGAGCCGACAATACTCTGATTTAAAATCACACCCAACCACAGCCAGGCAAATCCCCCAAACCTGGTTGTTGGAGAGTGATGCTTTATGCATATATACTCCAAAGGTAAACCAAGCCTCCATGATGGCTTCTCTGGCTTCCTTTGGCTTGTGGCAGCTCTCCCCACGGCCTCCCTGAGAATCCGGAGGTACTGACGGAAGGAGCTTTTTATAATCAATCCATAAAGGTGACATTCATATTTTAGCGCTAACTAGGCTGTATCGTAGGCGAGACGATCTCAGCAAAGATGCTTGGAGTTGTGAGTGTGATTGGCTTAGATGGGGAGGGGAAGCTTTAAGTGTGTGTTCCCAATGAAAGCTGGCTTATCTTTTGTATAGTGATTCATTTCAGCCAAGGGGTTTTTAGCATGCAGGATACGTGGAGGAAATTGTTCCACTCTTCTTTAGCTCTTAATGGCATGATCTAGTAACCAAAAAAAGAGGAAGGGGGGCTAAGGGGCTTTCATTAGCATTGGACAGAGACAGCATTTAGAAAACCTGAGAGACGCCGGGGCTGCAAGGACAGAGGATGGCTGAACGTTTGCTTCCCGGCTGCCCCCTCCTGTTACAACAGCCCTTTTCTGGGTCCAAAAGATAAAACCCACAATTTCACACCCACCTCCCAGGCCACGCTCTGATTCCCAAAAGGATGGCACAGGGTTGCAGCCTCCTGGGGCGGTAGGAGGCCCAGGACCCCAGGGCTAGGTGAAGGCAAAGGGATCCCGGGGGGGGGGAAGGAGCACAAAGAGGAGCTGCGTGGGAGGGCCGGGGCGCTGAGGGAGATGACACCAATTAAATATGGATTGTGGGTGACGCGTGAGGGCTTCGTGTTGCTGCTGCTAACGACCGGGGAGTGACAGCGGCCGGAGCTTCTGGGCCACTGCCTCTCTGTGGGGCTGTGGAGTTAAACCGGGTCACGCCAGCACCCACCCGAGGGTATGTGTTTATGAGGAATGGGGCAGACAGCGACTTTGTTTGATGAGCTGCATCGTGATGAGCGAGGCTCTTGGATCTGCAGATAAAAGCCGACGTGTCTCCTGCCTGTCTATCCTAATTGGTGCGGGGTTGGTGCACGCGCCCGCTGGCAGCTCTGCATGGAGGCCTTCTCTCACAGAAACAAGGAGGCGAAACCGTGGCTGTGCCGAGGCGGCGAGTTCGCTCGTCCCCAGCCTGCAGCAGCCTCAGCTGCCCCGGACTTCATCCCCATGGTGTGGCTGAGTGCGGGGTGGGCGCAGGGAGGACATACCCACAGCTCCCCTCCGTGGTTTTCCCCATCCCTTTGTTTGCTGCGGGGACTCAGAAGAGGTGGGAATCAGTGCCCCAAAGGATGTGGGTCCCATGGGCCCCTTCTCTGATGTCAGTTTTGCCTCTAAGCATGTTCCTGTCTCATTGCTTCTGCTTCTGTGCGGGATCGTGGTGCTGAGACGGCCATGGGTGGTGGGTGAGGAGAATGGGCGTGCTCCCTCCCCACCATGCCGTCTGCTCCAGAAACCTTTTCCCATGTCCTTGGTGCTTGCTAATTTCGGAGCAGAGGTGACCCCTTTCTTCACGTTCCCTGAGGGCCCTCACCTCTCACTGTGAGTCAGAAAGCAAATTAAAGGCTCTCTGGGTTTCCTGGCATGCAATCCCAAATACACCACATGGGCATGGGGTGCTGAGGGGGGCACATCATTTTGGATGCAGCCACCGAGGAGGAAAGAAATCAGCAGGGTGTGGGGTTTCTGAGCAGCTTCAGAGCCAGGAGGCTTAAAACCACACAAAACCCTAAAAATGTCACCAATTAGGACATCCTGCCCATGCCCGTGCCAGCTCCTGCTCTTTGGCACGTGACACCTGGCTCCATCCTCCTGCCAATCATCCTGCAGCTGAACGCTGGGGGTTTTCTGCTTTTGGAAGCCAAAACGCACAGGCTTTAATTCAGGGCTCAAACAGTGTGATGCCAACCAAGAACCTGAGGTCGATGGCTACAGCCGACCTGTAACTACTCCCCCCTCTCCCTGCAGCTTGCTGAAGCAGAACCCTGCCTGCTGCTCCCCACGCCCGGCCCCGAGACGGAGGACCCCGCCGACCCCACCATGTCATCAGAGCCCGGCGCCCCACCGGCTGTGCCACCTCTGCACTCTCCCAAGTCCCCGGTCTGGCCCACCTTCCCCTTCCAGCGTGAGGGCAGCCGTGTCTGGGAGCGGGGCAACCTCCTACTGCGGGACCTGCCCAGCCCACTGCCCACTAAGAGGACCAGGACCTACTCTGCGTAAGTACCCAGCAGTCCACAGGGGATGCTGGAAATGTCCCTCCAGCTGCACGTTCAGACTTCTCCACCCCTTCCCTCCTGCAGGACGGCACGTGCTTCTGCTGGGCCGATCTACAAGGGTGTCTGCAAGCAGTTCTCCCGTTCACAGGGCCATGGGTTCATCACTCCAGAGAACGGCACAGAAGACATTTTTGTCCATGTGTCTGAGTAAGTCCGCACAGTGCTGGGTATGTGGGGGACAGTCGGTGACCCGTGGGCGGGGGTGATGCTGTGTCCATGGGTGATGGTGCATCCCTAGTTGATACTCTATCTCCATATATCTAAGACCCCATTGCAGGTGGGTTTCTCCCATGGTGCTGGGTGCCTTCATTGGTGCTGGGGGGCTCCATCTTTCGGCCCCATGGCCCCATCGCCTCCCCTCTCCTCTCCCACAGCATCGAGGGGGAGTACGTCCCAGTAGAGGGGGATGAGGTGACGTACAAGGTCTGCCCCATCCCTCCCAAGAACCAGAAGTTCCAGGCAGTGGAGGTGGTGCTCACCAACCTGGCGCCCCATACGAAGCATGAGACGTGGTCTGGGCAGATCATCGGCTCCTAGGTGCCTGAGGGGCCTGATGGCCGCTCACGGGGAGCTTGGGGAAGGCTGGGCTGGCGAAGAGGCTGGGGCCGCTCCTCAGCACGCAGGTGTTCACGTTTGGTGTCTTTTCTAAGGTTACAGTTTCCTTTTTGTGTGTGTTTGTACCTGTCTTTCAAGGGGGGTGGGGAAAGCGGTGTCCTACCCACTGACCCCCCAGCTCCTGGGGTAGCACTGAGTCCCACATCCTTGAGCCCAAGGGGAGCGGGAGGACTGATCCTGCTCCCATCCCACTGCAGCCTAGGCCTTGTGGGGGGTTTGTCCCAGCCTCCCCTGCCCTGCTCTGGCCAGATGGGCAAATCACTGTGCCGGGAGGGGACAGCTCAGCCTCTTCTGCCCCCATCACCCCAGCCCCCCTGGAACCCCATCCTGTGTGTGCCTGTGTGTGTGTGTCCGTAGGTCATCGTGGGGCTGAAGGGTTTGGTGATCTCCCTCTGCTCACGCTCCACACCGACACTTCCTGCCCCCTCGGTGTAGACAGGGTCTCGTATATAAAGCACAAATTTGTTCTCAGTCCTCTCTGCCATATCTTGGCTAGGTGGGCTCATGCGGCCTTGGGGACGGGGAAGGGGCACCTGGGGGTTGTGAGATGTGGACGTAGGGATAGCCCCATGCCATGCCCCAGGCAGTTAGCCTGGCCAAGACAAACTGTTGGATTTTTCTTTTTTCTTTTCTTTTTTATTTTTTTGGGAAATAAACTAAAATCCTAGAATTGTTGGTGTTTTTACAACTCTGGTGTGGTTCCTGCCTGTCTGACCTTGTGTCAACCTTTGTAACATTGGCAATAAACCATTAAAAGTGACTTTCCCACGAGCCCTGCCCATCCTGCTTTTTTGTGTGTAAGTGCACCCTGCAGGGGACCCAGGAAACCCAGGGCTTGCCTCAGACACTCACCAATGCTGTGCACTGCACCTCAACTTCAGCAGAACTGCTGAAGAGAGTCCAGAGGAGGGCCACAAAGATGCTCAGAGGTGCTGGAGCACCTCTCCTACGAAGACAGGCTGAAGGAGCTGGGCTTGTTCAGCTCGGAGAAGGCTGCAGTGAGGTCTCCTTGCAGCCTTCCAGTACTTAAACAGAGCTTATACAAAGGATAAACTTTTTACACAGTCTAATAGTGATAGGATGGAGGGAATGGCTTTAAAGTAGAAGACAGGAGATTTAGGTCAGATTTTAGGAAGAAATACATTATTCAGAAGGCAGTGAGGCAGTGCCACAGGCTGCCCAGCGAGCTGTGAGTGCCTCATCCCTGGGGGCTTAAGGCCAGGTTGGATGGGGCCCTGGGCAGCCTGAGCTGTGGGTTGACAGCCCTGCCCACAGCACGGAATGGGACTGGGTGGGTTCTGAGGTCCCTTCTGACCCAACCGTTCTGTGATTCCGATTCCCTGGTCCTGCAGAGCCTGCACCCAACACTTGAGGGCAGAGCAGAGCCTGCAGACAGCATACACTGACAACTGCACACTGTGGCTTTAATAGGATTTGTATACATATATATATTTATATATTTATTTCTTTAAATTTATTTCTAATCTAACAGTTGGAACCAGTCAGACAGGAGCTGCCCATCTCGCACAGATACAGAACCATATGGTCCCCACCACAGGGCCCACCACATCCACTCATTCACACACCCGTGGGGAGAAACCTGTGGCCATGCTATGGTTTCTGAGAAACCATGTCTCTGAGAAACTCCAGAGAACCCAGCCAGGCTGCAGCTGGACAGAATTACAGCAGGACAGGTTGTCCCCTCACTCACATCACAGACAGCGCAGGGAGCGAACAGATCACCTCAGCCACCAGGGCCACCACAGTGACTTGCAGCCTCACGGCCAAAAAACACAGAAATCCTGCTGACTTGGAATAGATTCACAGGAAAAATAAACCACAGCCTGATCCTCAGTGAAAGAGGAGGAACCACAAAACACAAGGTTCCTCCATGAGGGTTGGAGGGTCAAAATGGCGGCCCGCATTCAGGCTTCTCCAATATGTCCCCCCCTCCCACAGAGATTTTGTCTGGGTAGAGAGGTATTCGTGCATTTGTTGGAGATTTCTGGATGCCAAGCCACCGCACTCATGCAAATTGGACACATTACAGACTGACGTGTTGAAGAGGTACCGTCACATGGAGAAGAAAGCACCCACCAGTGCTGGTCACACACCACTGTAGCATGAGCAGGGCCAGGCAGCGGGACCAAAGTCCTCTCAGGGACTGTGAAAAGCTGCCCCAGGCCCAGAAGCACCAGCTTTTGCTTTGGTCCCGTGGTTAAAGGGTGGCAGCCATTGAGAAACCTCTCTGAGCCCAGCTCCAAGGTGGGGCCACAGCGATAGGCAATGACAGTGCAAGGACAGCAGGAGGAAGCAGGATGTAGCAGAAGAGCTGAGCACTGGGAAGGAAGGGGACTTAGTCTGCTATGAATGCCTTGGGTAAGGCTTTATAGTAACACATCTGTGACACCTAATGGACACATGGATGGGAAGACTGAGTACTGGCAATGTCTGCCAAGACAGGCTGCGGAGTCTCCTCCTTGGAGACCTTCAGATGCCATACACCTGGACGTAGGTCTGGGCACCCTGCTCCAGGTGTAGGGTTGGGCCAGATGGATGCAAAGGTCCCACAGCCATGCTGCAATTGCGTGCAGGCTTCTGGGAAGTGCCTGGGAAAGAGGGAGGGGAACATGAGAGGTAAATTCCCTTGTGCAGAGGTGTTGAAGAGCAACACAGCAAAACAGAGAAGGGAGCAAGGGAAGGATGGACAGACGTGCACGTGGACAGGCGTGGTTAAATCTGGCCCTGGCATTTGGGTCCAGAAGGCAGGAATGTATCACTGCCCACCGAGGCCCCAGCTGGCAAGAGAGATTCTGCTGGAGGAAGGACTGCCTGGTCCCACAGACCTCAGCCACAAATTGGGAGTGCCAAAGGGCTGACCAACAACAGCCCCTTTCTGCACACCCCCTGCACTCACACAACAGCTCCTGACCAGCACCGGCAAGTGTTTTTCAGTCTACCCTGAGCAGATTCCTCAAACGAAGGTGCTTTTCCTCGTGGGGGAGAGAAGGGAGGAGGGCTGCAGGGCCCTCAGAGTCAGCACTCATTCGCTCTCTCTGGAAAGAAGATTTCACGGCACCGCTGGACCGTGTCCTGGGGGGACTGGACGCTGTGTCCCACTGTCCGGGGGTCGTCATAGATTTCATAATCATTCCCTCCCTGCAGGGAAGCAGAGAACAGGGAAAGCATTAGCAGAGTCTCCTTGGAGAATCTGCATCCTGCAAGGAGCCTCCATTTGTTTCTACAGACACACGGAGAGCATCCCCCACTTGCATACCACTAAAGGTTCGTGGTGGCTGCTGGAGCACCACAGGCACCACCGAGCAAGAAGAAAGCAGCCATGTGAGGGGTGAGCAGGGTGTACTCACAGGGGTGGTCTCGTTCCCAAAGAAGTGGATGGTGTCAAACCTCTCATCATCCAGCACATTGAGGCAGTAGCGCTTGTCCCAGCCCTCTGGGAAGACGTCGAAGCTGATCATGCCACCTGCCAGCAGAAGGGTGAGTGTTAGCAGAGTAGCCTTGAGTTGGTGGGATGTCCCCCTGCCCCGGGGTTGGGGGGTCAACCTGGAGCCCTCCCCATACAGCTGTGCCCCATGGCTCTCTGGCACGTGATATTAGGAGGTTGCAGATGCTGTTTCTATGACAACAGGCTGAGTGACATCAGCAGGGCAGGGCTCCATGCCACACGTGCAAGCAGGCAGCAGCGGGCTGCAGGGGGAGCTGGTAGGGAGGTACCAGACATCCATGTGCTGGAGAAGATTTGGGGCTACACCTTGCAGATAGCATCGGTGTGTGCTGCTGTGGGGCAGCAGAAGACAAAGCACATGTTGTCAGCTACTGGCATTGAGAACTCTCCCGGGCTCCTGCATGGACGTCACACTCTCCTGCTTTGGAAATAACTGAAATAAAATGCTGCACTGCATTATGTTCTCCCCTTTCATGAGAGCTGGGCAGTGAGAAAGGCTCCTGGTGCCAGCTGGGAGGGGCAGAAAGCCAGTCGGAGTAGGGAAAAGATACTGAGGACACCAAGCACTGCCCCTTTCCTGGGCACAGCACGGGGCTGCAGTGAGGTCTCCCATCACTTCCCACCTTTCACAGCCTGGGACAAGGGTCTCAGAGCCAGCTTATCCCACCAGCCCCATTTCCATGTGTCCCTGCCCCTTTGCCCTTTGCCCAGACTTCCACCTTCTTATGTTACACAAAGCTCTGCAAAAGGTTTCTTTCTGGCTTCAGACCCATCCCTTAGATAACCTAATTTCTCCCCCAATGCTGGCCAGGTTCCCAGGATTGCTGAAGCCCCTCCTTAGCTCCCTGCCTTGGCTGTAAAGCACCTCTAGTCCCAGAAGCAGCCCTACAAAAGCCCATGACACACAGTGCCAGCTCTTCTTCCAAGGAGAAGGATGTTTCCCTAGCAGCCAGCCCTCCAAACAAAACTCTGAGCTGAGAACACGAGGCCCCTTCCTCTCACACCACTGCATTCCTGGAGGAGCCCTGCAGAGGACTGAATGTGCCCAGAGCTCTGCTGGCAGCCCTGCTGCTATGCTTGAGCCAGAGCAGAGCTGCTGCACAGGGGTGGGCTTAGCAGGGCTATCAGGAATAAGGCAGTGGTAGCGTCACGGGACAGAAAGCAGTCGGCTTGGCTGGTGCTCAGAGGAGAAACCTACGGCACAGTTTATTCCTGGAATCATAGACTCATTAAGGTTGGAAAAGACCTCTAAGATCATCTAATCCAACTGTCGAGCCATCACCACCTTGCCACTGACCTGCTGCAAATGCAAGCATGTTCCTCCCATGGCAGCTCTCCAGGAATTGCAGCTTGCTGAGCAGTCTCTGGGGTCTTCCCAGAGAGCACAGCCTCTGGGATCCTGGATCCCCACAGGGATCAGCCTCATTCCCACTCCCCATCCTAGGAAAGCAATGAAGAGGCCATGGCAAAGCCCCCTCTGCTCACCTCGAGAGAAACGCAGCCCTTTGCCAGCAAACTCCCTCTGCAAGGCTGCCACAAACTTCTCCCGGATCCGTTCTTTCTATGGAGGAGAAGGGAAAAAAGTCTGAATCACAGAGTCATTAAGGTTGGAAAAGACATCTAAGGTCATCAAGTCCAACCATCAACCCATCACCTCTAGGAACCTCCAAGCTAAGACACATAGCTTGGAGCTGGCCTCCTATCTCCTTGGGAAGTGGACAAGACTCAAGATCTGAGCGCAAGATCTGCAAAGGGAATAGCGAGTCCAAACCCAACCCACACACCTTGTCCAGCTCCGAGAATTCGATCCGCTCCTCCAGCGTGCAGCTTCTCCCGATGGGGGAGATGTTCAGCATCCCATTGCGAAACTCAATGAAGGTTCCTCTGCATGTGGGCAAGGGCACAAGGTTACTGGGGCCTTTCAAAGGCAGGGAGAGAAAAACAGCCCTTCCGAGGTCAGTGCAACCACAGCTGATGTCAGACAGCAGCGCTGGCCAAACATGCCCCCAAAATCAAGGGCTGGGCCCAGAGCTGTCGGGGCTGTTTGACTGCCTCACTGCTGCTTGGTTGCTCAACTCAGTGAGGTTCCAGCTCTCGAGTGCCTCTGTGGATTCAGGCCTGTGGGATTTCTCAAAGCTTCTCTGGACAGCCTGTGCTGTCACAGAAAGCAGAGCTCAGCGCTGCCCCTCCGCTCCCTGTGAGGAGCTGCAGCTGCCACAAGGCCTCCCTTCAGCTCCTCTGTTCTGCGCTGAGCCAACTAGGGGAGCTCAGCTGCTCCTCATACGCCTTGCCCTCCAGACCCTTCTCCATTTGTAGCCCTCCTCTGGACACCTCTTACAGCTTTATGTCCTTTACCGTTTCTTGGGCAGCTTCAGCAGAGCCATGTAGTTGAGGCAGAAGTTGATGAGGTCCTGCAGCAGCTCCTCTCCCAGGTGGTCCTGAATGGCCTACGGGAGGAGAGGGGTTGAGGAAGAAGCAGCGAGGGGACGATGGAGCAGCACTCCTCATAGAATCACAGTACAGTTGGGCTGGAGGGAACCTCAAAGCCCACCCAGTCCCACCCTGTGCATGGACAGGGCTGCCATCCACCAGCTCAGGCTGCCCAGGGCCCCATCCGACCTGGCCGGGAACACCTCCAGGGACGGGGCACGCTGGGGCCACCTGCACCCGGTGCTGACCCACCTGCTTGGCCACAAGCCGCCCGTTCTTGTACTGCACAGTGCCATTCTCGGCGAAGACGTAGTCAAACTTATCGACAACTGAAAGGGAGGAGGCGAAAGAGAAACCACACGTACCACTCGGGTCATCAGCGAGGAGAAGAGGTGCAATGGGGACACCCGGCAGGCCGCACGTCTCCCTGCCCGCGGGCCGCTATCTGCAGCGGGCAGGTGGGCGACTGACGCAGACGGGCAGCGACCCGACGGTGTCACCGCCCCGGACAAGATAAGCGCACGGAACGTCATGCGCTCGGCCACGTGCGCCCATCGCTCCATCCCCGCCGCGGTGCTCGGCGGCGCGGCGATGGGTTACCTAACGCAGCCCCCGTGCAAACACGGCGCCGCTGACTCAGCCCTCCGAGCTAACGAGGCGGAAGGGAGACCTTAGGACTCGCCGTGCGCTGGGCACGGATCTCGGGAAGGAAAACGAAGCTCGGGGCGGGGGGCTGCCCTCCCGGCGCCGCGTTTCCCCGCGTCCCGTTCGCGCCGCGCACCTTCGTCGCCCTCTCCCAGCTGCTCGGCGATCTTGGAGTAGTCGGAGCCCCCCACCACGCCGATCTGCACCCTGCCGCGCAGCTCCTGCAGGAAGCGGTCCACCTCCGGTTCGATTTTCTACGGGAGCGGGAGGACGGATGAGAGGGGCCGAGCCCGGCACGCAGCCCCCCGCTTCTCCTCCCTCCCCCCTCCGCCCGGCCCCGCTACCTGCCGAGCCGGCGTCAGCGTCCCGTCCACGTCGAAGAGGCACAGCACCCGGCCCCGCGCCGCCGCCATCCCGCAGCCTCTGCCGGAGCGCAGGGGCGGCCCGGGGGCGGGACTGCGCCGCGGCGCCATCGTGCGGCCGCCACTCCGGGAGGTGCCCGGCAGCCGCGGGCAGGTGGGAGGTGGGGGCACAGCGTCGGGAGCTGGAACCGCTCCGTGCGTCGGGAGCAGCTCTGCCGCCTCGGGGCACCTGGTCAGGAGGGGCTTCTATTCAGGAAGAGCGGTGCTGCATTGGAAAGCGCTGCCCAGGGAGGTGGTGCAGTTACCGTCCCTGGAGGTGTTCCAGAACCAAGTGTGTGTGGCACTGAGGGACGCGGTCAGTGGGCACGGTGGGGATGGGCTGGCGGTTGAAGATCCTAGGCATCTTTTTCAGTTTTAATGATTCTATGGTTCTGTGATTCTCAGCCCACCAACAGAGGCGTCATGAGCCTCTTGTCCAACAAACCCCTGCTGTCTGACCTTTATTCAGCTCATCCCAAGCTGCACCAGCCCTCAGAGAAGGGATCTGGGGCAGTTGGTCGGTGATTACCTGACTATGAGCCAGCAGTATGCCCAGGTGGCTAAGAAGGCCAAAGGGCATCCTGGCTTGTATCAGAAACAGCACAGCCAGGAAGAGCAGGGAGGTGACCGTCCCTCTGTACTCAGCTCTGGTGAAGCTGCACCTCAAGTGCTGTGTTCAGTTCAGGGCCCCTCACTAAAGAAAGACATGGAGGCCCTGGAGTGTGTCCAGAGAAGGGCAGCAGAGCTGTGAGGGGTCTGGAGCACGAGTCTGATGGGGAGCAGCTGAGGGAACTGGGGTTGTTCAGTCTGGAGGAGGTTTATTGCTCTCCATAACAACCTGAAAGGAGGTTGCAGTGAGGTGAGACTGGCCTCTTCTCCCAGGTAACAGTGATAGGGTGAGAGGGAATAGCCTAAGTTTGTGCCAGGGGAAACTCATGTTGGAAAAAAATCTGTAAGAGTGGTGTTGTGCTGGGACAGGCTGCCCAGAGAGGTAGTGGGATCACCATGCCTGCAGGTATTTAAGAGTAGCAGTAGCCACACTGAGGGATGTGGTCTAGAGTAGTCACAGGGTAACAGCTGGACTCAACAACCTTAGTAGTTTTTCCAACCCTAACGATTCTGTGACCTCAATAACATACTGCAGCGCTTGCAGAAGTTCCCCAAACTTCACTAAGATCATTGCCCACCAGCACCCCACACCAAGGGCAGTAGGCACTGCTGCTTTCCCAAGCAGAACACGGCACAAATTAGTGGGATGATTTCTTAGCTTATAACTTCCAGCCAGGAACAGCGTGAGGTAGATTAAGTAGATTTCTACCTAGTTGGGTTTGTAGAAAGATACATACAAACAGGATTACTTTTTTTTTTAATTGTAATAGAAAAAAAATCAAAACATCACTTTCTATCTAAAGATGATATTAATTAACATTTTTTTAAATGGCATGGAGGGAACCCCAGAGATACACAACAGATCAGGAAGCATGAGCAAAGGATTCTGCTCCCATTCAGGAGTGCAGCTGCCCTACCCCTTTGTCAATGAGCTGGCTGAGGTTTGCCACCTCTATACACTTACATACACGTCTCATTCTAGTTTATATTCCTACGAGTACATATGGCTGGAATGGCTTGTGCAAGTTACACCTAAACATCTTTGGAGAAAATGGGTTTCCTAAGAGGCCTATAGGGTACAAGGGTCTTGTTACCCAGTAAGATCAAATAAAGGATCTGTAGGAAGAGGTCCTGTTTACACAAAACACAGAGCAGTTCCAGAGACAAGGAGGCTGTCTGGGAGCACCATCACTGCTGCAAACAGAGTATATCTGAGAAACATAGCATAGCCCACTGATATGTTCTGAAATAGGCAGGCAAGCAGAAACTGGGCGCTCAGGACCTCTGAAGTGGACACACTTGTCATGAAACAGAGCATGCAGAGAGCAAGGTGCCTGCATTCCCTCTGCTGAGCAGCTGTACCAGCAGATTGCTGTACCTGGAGTGACAGTTTGCTGGAAGAAACAGCCACAGCTGTGCTGCTGGTGGGTACCAAGATAGCATACCCAGATGTTGTGCTCATTGTATCAGCTTTGGTATACCTGATTGTCTGGGGAAGCTCCATGATGTCTAATGTGCTTCTGCATTTTGTGGTATAGTCATGCAGGAAGATAAGAGACCAACTCCTCTTCACAAAATAGGCATCAAGAGTGTTCAGAGGTGATACACAGACAGTGGAAAAACTAAGCTATGGCTTCTATGGCTTAGCAGAAAGCAAACCTAACAATTGTTCCCCAGAACACCAGAAGGTGCTGTATGGTAAATGATTTACTACAGAATGCTTTCTGCAAACAGTACATTTTGCTGGGGAGAGACTGAAAGCTTTTGCATGAAGCTGTTGCATCTATACTAACTGCTACAGCTATCTCCTAGTCCAGTCCAAATGAAACACTCCAGGAGAAGCTGATGGCACAAGCAGAGACAAAGATAAAAAAACAAACACAGTCACCACCAAAAGCCATTCTGTGCTGCAGCAGCCACACATAACTGCAAAAGGGACAGACATGACCTGATTTCCAGTTACGTAGTGATTCCACAAGGTACTGAGCAACAGCGCATTGGGCAGAGAGAACTGCATTTTCCTTCATTCCATCCCCACAGAAATATTCAGTGTTAGTCTGCTCTGACTAATAGCATGAGAAACACACTAATTTGTATTATTCTGAGAGAAAGAGCTCAGCAGGGGAAGGACACCTCCATCAGGTACGTGGTTTCCAGCACAGGAAATTGGAGATGCAGCAGCTGTTGTCACAACAAAGCACTGCACATAGGACTATACATTTGCATAGACACTTTTTTTTCCAGCAGTATTTGAGATGTGCAATGCCCATTTGCAGGGCAATGTTCTGGGGTTTTTCTGATGTTGTTGTGTTCCTTCCTAAGCATACTTGCTACAGAATTGTTCAGAAAATTAGCATATATACGTGCACAATAAGAAATCAGTGGGGCTGTTTTTTTCTTCCTGTGATCTTTTTCTGCTGTGAATAACTGCAAAGCTGTAAGAATCTTAAATTAGAAGATGCAGCATTGACACAACCTAGTGTCAATCTGAGGATAAGACTGCTTCTCCACGTATCCCAATCAACTCAATTGTTCCACAGGAAAGCTTAATTTTACTCTTCCTTGTTTTCTTTAAATTTAGGGAGACGTACCACCTGCTTTTCCTCATGCAGCCCTCTGTGATGTACTTGGCTGCTTTAGAAAGAACAGCAATGTCAGAAACAGCTGGAAGCCTTACCATGTCTGCAACAAAAGACTGAAGGCAGAGTTGGCCTACATCATGTTATCAAGAGACTGCCGTGCTGCAACTCTTGCTTACTGAGAAAAAACAGTTCCCATGCAAAGGCAAGCAGTTAACAAGGTTCTATCCACTGTTTCCATCACTCACACTCACAAGATTTTGTTCTTTCAGCTGCTGTCTCTCATAACACTTGGATCTCATGAGTATTTTTCAGATGCAGCCTCCCTCCCACACACATACTGAAAGTTTCAGCCTTGAAAGTGACACTGCCTGGTTCAGCTGGGCCACCTTTCTCACTGCTGTGCCACTGCAAATACTCCTATCAAACGAGTTCAGCTTTTCCCCCTGAGCAAATAACACAATGTTAATGAAATATGCACAAGACGAGTACTGGGACACCTTTACTTCCTCAGCTACAAGTATCTCCCTTGCTAGAGACTGGAGCAAATACCCCCATAATATTGACAGTGACAAGACACATGAGTATGCAAGGGATGGCTAGGACACCCCCTTTACTTCAAAATGCATAATGGGCTTGAATGCTCATGGAATGAATTCCCACTTCCCAGCAGAGGAATTAGTTAGAAAGTATCAGCCTAACTTCAGGCAAGACAGCCTTTATAAATTAGCATAATACTATTAGAAATTATGGCAATCTTTTTGGTAGCCTTGGATTGCATGCACCCTGATAAATCCTCTCCCTAAGAAATTTTAAAACTGGTCTTGTAATTTCCATAGAGTTAATTCAGATGGGAAATTATAAAATAGAAATCTGGAAGATTCGTGCTTAAAAAGGAAGAGGCCTGGTGAGGCTGGGCACAGCAGGGCACTCCTGTTAGCTCTGTCCATTATCCCTGTTAAAGGTATTTCCTCCAGGTGGAGGCAACTGGCTCAGGAAGGGCCGTAAAGCTTGTCCAAAAGGTCTGAAAAGACAAATAAATAAATATTTAAAATAGTTTATTTGAATACTCCCCTCCCCCCCATTTACAACTTCATCAGCTTTCTTCTACAATGTTGGTTTGATTCTAGACTCTTCTCTCTTTTTTCACTACAAGCAGAGTAAATTTAACCTATTAAACAGAATTTTTAACCTATTAAACAGAATTTACTGTTCCCATAACTAAACAAAACCAGATTTAAGACTCTTAAAGGTAGTTCTGAGTCCTAACATGCCCACACTGATAATGTGGTAATAGCATGTCTGAAACTGGCTTCAGTAACTCACACTACTTAAGCATGTGATTGAAATCTGTGTTATGCAACTGCAGTTCTCCATTAAGTATCACATCAATATTAAAGACTCCGCAAGAAGAACAGATCTAGTCCTTTTATAAGACAGTGGTTCAACACACAATAATTTCTGTTGCAATCTGTAGCTGCTAGTTTGCCTTCAGGTATAACTCACTCTGCTACAGACTACATGACGGATCTTAGTCAATAAGAGCCCAGAGTGGAAGATATGTCTCCCAAATGATGCGATATACCACTTACAAGACCTAAATAATAAAGCCCAAATCATCCCACTGGGATCCTTGCTCGCTCAGAGCACAACAAAAATGGTTGAACTGACCTACCTTTATTTCCTCTCTCCCCATTCTTCTTCCGTCACTCATTCCTAGTTCTAAAACTGCAGCTTTAACTTTAAAATTACATCTCCCCTTCTTTGCTGGCAAAACTAACATCTCCAGTGCACTTATGGTGCTTAGAGTATTAGAAGTGATCTCTGAGAGGTACTGATTTCCCAAGACAAAGAAAAAAAAATACAAGAAAAACCCATCAAGAAACAAAAAATATATTGGCATCACTTTCTGAAAGATCCTTTACCCTTCTTGTCACATTAACTAATTATTTTACAAGGGTCTTTCAAGTTAAAGACAGAAGAACAGCTTTCCTTCTCCCTTCTTAGTAATACCAGTGCCAGTTAGTACCTGTTGTATAGTATTGTGTTAAAGTAAACAGTATCCTCTCCCTAATCTCACCCTGCTTCTCACAGAGAGACAGCACAAACTCGTACTGCTGCCTCTGTCAAATATTTAAGCATTAGCATGAAGCAATACACTACAGAGAGAAGCAGAATGCATACTCACGTGGCAAGAACTTCAGATGGAAGGTCAGTGATGTAGGAAGGGATCTTTCTTCCTGTCAGGAACTGTGCCACTTCATTACTGAAGGTGTTGCAGTTACGTTCAAAGAAGTGGTAAGACTCACTTCTGTGCCACAGGAAAGGGATTGAAATAAGAGATTCAGCAATAAAGCTAACAAGCACTAAGACACAGATCACTACTGAGGAGCATCTCCTTACATTAGCGCTTTTCTCCTCTCCCCAGCAAAGGGCTCTAAGGCAAATAGGTAAAACAGACATCAATTCACCTGCTAATTTAATTGAATCAGGGTGGAAAATGGCATCTCTCTGCATCACTGATTCTATACGATGGTTTTTTGAAGGTTAAGTGAGGTCAGGTTTCTTCATGTAAAACCACAGAAGGAATAAAGAGAAATCACAGGAATTGTTGGCACTGAAATCCAGCCAGAATACTGAATGCCAACATTTTGTGTTGTGAGAAATAGATGTGACATTTTAGCAGTCAAGACTTCGCTTTCGCTCAGCTCTAAGTTGGCAGTTTTACTACACCTCACCCATGATTCACGGGGCATTATTTTCTGAGATCTTTCATACAGTGCCTTCATTTTCCCTGGTGATCCCCACCAAGAGATTTCAAGCTTTATTTCATTTTATAAAAAAAAAAAAAAAAAGTGAAAAAGGCTTCCTAGCAGAATGCTTTCCCAGCCTAGCTCATGGCTGGCACGCCACAGGGTTGTCTAGCTGTGCATCAGTTCCAGCCTCATCTCTGGAGACTACTAAGTAATAGAATAAGCAGACAAAGCTTTATGAATGGGAGTGGGTTCATCATACTTTTCTCCTTTCTGCACCCCTCTCCTTAGAAACCTTTTCTTGGTACTCAGATGATACAGTACTAGCTGCTACTTACCGGAACATAGACTCTCCCAAGGAAGAAAGATATTCCAGAAAGATTTCTTCTGTAACTTCTGTGTTCCCCAAGTCAATAACTGAGTCTGGGGGGCCAAGAAGCGTCCCTCCCTGTGGGAATTAACATCCAGAAGACTATTCAAATCATCACACTGAATTATTTTTGGCTCCACTGAATTGAGCCCTCATGGCTTGTATAGGCACAGAAGTAGGAACTTCTAGTATGTTTATCAAGGAAAGGGCCATACTGGCCTTCCATTCTCCACTCTGAGACTGAGAGGCAATGTACTAAAAGCTCTAAGCTCTGAAAAAATTCTGTGTTAAAAGAACTATCCATCAGTTTTACCTCTCCAAGAACAGAAAGGTCTGTTGAAGCATCATGGATTTTTTCTTTAACCTTGAAAAGGATGCTCTGAGTTGCCAAGCCTTCACGCCAAGACCATGCATACAAAATCAGACAACGTATCACTGACAAAGCAGCTGCAGAAAGAGTCTGTCTACCCAGGACACCATCAGTGGAAGTAACCCTTTCGCCTGTATTTGGCTGAGCTTGAACCCACTGCCCAGTCCTTTTCCTCAGATGGACAGGGCAACCACAAGAAGCAGCCATAACTGGCCGAACTCAGAGTTCTCTTCACTTGCCGCTTTTCTAAAGGACACGAGCAAATCCAATGATGTAATTCTATCACAAAGTTAACAGAAAAGTTTAACTTACAGGTGCACAGCTGGAGATTCCCCCAGCACCGTAGTAGAACTCATCCTTATGGACTATTATGGAGGTGTGCCTGCCACAGAGAATAGAAACAGGTAAGATAAAGGACATATTTCATCTAGCACATAAAATCAATAGTAAATTCATGTGGTCAAGCTCATCATGAAGTAAATAACCTAAAAAGACAATGTGCTTCTGTGACTAGGAACAGTACCTGCTGGGACACGAATAGAAATGAAAGCAATAATTATCAAGCCTACTGTAACACATAGCTGGTTGGGAAAGGAGAGGTATAGCTGGTGCCCATGCACAACACAAAGACAGGAACTTCCACACCAGCACAAGATATCCAGCAGCCTTTCTGCTAAAGGGATGAGGGTAAAGTTGCAGAGATAGTAGCTTTGTCTCTTGCTTTGATTCTAGAGGTTTAACCAGCACGTGACTGTATTTAATCTTACTGGCAGTCTGTATTCAGAAACAGAAAGTGCATTGGTCCCTCCTCACCAAAGTGCTCTTAAGATCCAAACCACATACGATCTCATACTGATAATGCTTCCTACAGCACACATTATGCAATTCACATCTAGTCACTTACCAGATGCCATCCAGCTGTTTCCCTGCATGCAGAAAAAAAAGAAGATAGTTATTAGTAATATATTTTCCAGCTTTCAGCCTACTTTCTGTCAGTCACAAGGGATCTTTACCTATCATTCCACCACGTCAGCAACCCTGAAGATAGGATTTTCACCCCAGAGTCGCTTCTAAAGCAGCAGGATGTCTTTCTTTCAAACAAACTCCTTTGTCAACACCAATGCCTGACTTTTTTCCTCCTGCACGCAGATCTGTCAGTGCTATCCTGCCTTATCAATGCTCAGCTTCCTTGGGCTGTTGTCTACAGGGAAACTAAACCTTTTCAGAAGAGTTCAGAGTTCTGCTCTGATTCCACAATTGCAGTTTGCCAGCACAGACAAACTGAGTTTTCTTTTTTGGTAAAAGAGGAGTGATCAGACTTGAACCAATAATCTATGAGAACCGTCTCTACAATCACCCACCTCATCATCTTTCCTCAGCTCTTAAAAAACAAGCACTTAAGCACGTGTCTGCAAGACAAATACAGTTTTGCAATTTATACAAGTTACAAAATTAAACTGTGTGTTCTGTAGAACACAGCAGCAGTAAAGATATGCTTCAGGCACAATGACAGCGTGTTTCTGTCTTAGAAAAAGTCCCTTCTGAAATGCTTTAGTTCCCTGACACATCTTTTCCAAGTGGGAAATGTGAACCTCTCCTCATTCAGGGTAGGATCTCAAGATGAAACCACTCTTCAGAGGGTCACCAGCTGCTCCTACTCCTGCCTCAATTACTTCACCTATCAGAACCCAAGGGCTTGGTTCCTGGTACAGTTACCCCTTTGTAAATTTGCATGCAGTAACAGCATGCTATGTTGTTGGTCCATTTTTAAGTGACAGAATGCGATGTGATCATCTACAGATGCTTACATGCACAAGGAACCAAAATATCATAGGGCTGAGATTGATGATGGAAGCATGAAGATACCACAGTCTTTGAAGCAGTAACTATGCCATCTCCTGGCTTTAACTCAGGATTTGGATGCATCCCTCATTGCATGTCAACTTGCCTCTAAAATGACACCATCACTTACTGCAATTGCATTCCCACAGCTTATGTTGCTGAGAAGTGCATTGTGGCACTTTCAAAAGGCTGGAATCAGATGCTCAGAATAACAATCAACTATTCCACTGCCAGGCACAGTAGCAGCAGTGAGATGCATTGTCCCTGTTCCTTGTCTTGCAGAAAGCCATTCCCTGCCTGTCCCTACTCAGATCAGTGGCCACAGGAGGCAGAGGCACTCTCCTGCTCCTCTGTCACAGCTGCTGTGGTCTGCAAATCCCAGCAACGAGCACTTCCAACAGCTGCAGCTCTTCACAAGTTCTTCCTCTCGGGTAATAATCAAGAAAATCTTTATTACCATCAGAACTGGGTGAAACAGAGGAAGGAAACAGAAGGTAGTCCTCCAGGAGTTTCAAGAAAGGGATGCTTGTGCATCCAAGTAAGAAAAAGTCACTGCTGTAATCTTCTCACTTATCTTTGAAGCAAAACAGGTACAGAAATAGGTACCTGTTTCAGATGAGGGTCACATGAGAGAGGAGGCAGGGAAAAGGCTGCTGGGACAACAAAGACATCAATCAAAGTGAGCACACCCAGTTCTGAAGTAGGTGGGCTGATCTGTCACTGCCGTGCATCACAGCCAGGCAGCAAGCGTGTTTCACCATTAACCTGCTGCAGAGAAGCATGGGCATGGAGCCAGCTTAAGGCCAAAAGACAGCAGCAGCAATGAGAAGAGTGGGGCAGTGTGTTGCAACCCTTCAGTAGGATTTACTGCTTCTTTAGCATCCCATCCAGCTAAGCTAGATTCTCCAGCCTTTGTCCCATACTATCTCCATAACAGCTTTCATCTTGTGCTCTAGAGCTGCCAGAAAGAAATGATACCACCACCAGCTCATCAATAATATCACCTGGGTAGGGTACACAGCATAGCTCTGCATTCAGCAGTTGGCCTAGGACAGGCCCTACCGTGGCCTGTGTAGCTCATGTTCTGTTAATAAGTAATTACACAATTGTTCACAATAAATCACTGTTTTCCACTAAAAATTTGATCTTCACCCTCCGGGGCAGAGAAGCGAGCTGTTTCAAAGGCAGCACAAACCAGTACTGTATCCGTGCTTTTGTATGCTAAATGGAAAAGACTTAATATTTACTTTCACGCACAAATGCACACGCTTCCAGCAAACAATAACAAAAGGCTTTCTATAGAGCTGGCAGTTTGCACTGGGGTTCCGTGTGTAGGTGGAAGTCCTGGCAGACGCTGCCATTGATGCTGTCTAGAACCACATGACAGGCACAGAGGACGGGGAGCATCAGACCCAGAGATACTCAGAATTCAATCACAGGAGGCCCTGAGAAATCTGTTCTCACCACATCTACCCTGGACAGGATCTCTAGAGATCCCTTTCCATCAGCATGGATCTCTGGCCTTGCAAAGAGAAACAAACAGGATTCAGGGAAGGAACTTTGCACCAGGCTGTACTGCAATGCTACAGGCTCCTCTCTGGCAGTTACACACCACATCTGTGGTTGACAACAGGCAGCAGCTGCCAGGACAACAGCAGAACAGCTCTTGGCAGCTCTGCCCGAGGGTGTTATATGAGGTCAGCCCGTGCTGAGGACTGGTTTGATGCTCTGAATGGACCTGCTGTCTTCCAGTTTGTATGCAGCTCCTGTAAGACACTAACCAGGCCGGCACAGTGGAGAACACGTGCCGGATGTGTAGTGCTGCATCCATGGCAGCTGTGCAATCTGTTGCAGAGAACATATAATCCCTTTCTGCCACCAGTGGACTGTGCTTGGCCAGACAGATCACTCATGATCACCACGCAAGTCTCTCCAAAGCCAACACAGTTGGGCAGTCCCATACTTGAGAAACCTGCCATCACTAACCACATCTGCACCTCCCAGAGACCAAGGACTGTCAGCATGCTGCTGCTGCTTTCCATGTTGCATTGCTGGCTGTGGTCACCTCAACAGCAAACCAAGAGGAATCAAAGGTCATCAACTTCGCAAACTTCTCAAGCAACTCCCTCTCTTGTCATTTAGCGAGAATCCCAATGACATTTGTCTGCTGCATCATCCAATAGGTTCTACACAGACCTCCATGAACACCACCCCCTCCTCCTGAAGCTTTGCCTCTGCTGGTGATCTTGCTGTACTCTCTTCCCTCAAGCCCAGCCCTTGCACAGACCACAGACAGCTCACAATCACTCCCACTCCTAAGAAACAGAAGCAAAGCAATCAGGACAGCCTGTATAACGAGTTATGCCTTGCATGCATATACAAAATACATCGCTCACAGCCTCTGCAGGTGCAACACACACCTACAGCCCAACCAGGTTAAAAAAGAAAAAAAAAAAGATAACTGGAAGATGCTTAGGGAGATCCAATATTTCAGGGGACCTCTACCTGTTAAGCAAGAAAAGGTATTGCAAATTTAGATGTAGGCAACAATCAGTGCACATGGTCAAGTTACCACGTATCAGCTGTCCGGCAGTCTGCGTGTAAGCTCAGCCAGCAGTAAGCGTGAAGGAACTCAGTTTAATTTCATCTGCTGCCATTACAAGCTAATGCAAGTCACAGTACTTTGCTCTGGTTGCAGACCAAGAACATGGGTGTGAAAGTTGCTGTGTTAGGATAAGAGCTCATTAAGCTTTAGAAACCTGATTGATACATGAACTCAAGCCTTCCTTGCTCAGGCACTCTTACAGATCTTTTCTGAAGAACATATCAATTATACTAAGAGCTGCTTAAGCAGCTCTTTTGAATGAGACAAAGTACCACCTGGCAACTAAACACATTTGTGGTTTGTTTGTTTGGTTTTTTCCTAACACAGCTTACTTATTTAAGCGCCAGTGAAATATGAGAAAAATACAACATAAAACACATGAAACAATTTCAAGCCCCCACCCCCCCAGCTTAGTTATAGGAATGGGGAGAATGAAGTAGTCAGATTTGGTTTTTGTGCTACTGATTTAGGAGATGGCACTCGTGAGGATAAGAGGGCATTATGAAAGAAGAACACAAGCCTGAATAATTTTAGAATACAATCAAGTCAGATTACTTCCATGCTTGGGTTTATCTGTAAGGCCAGGCAAGAGGAAGATTAGATGCTTGCCAACCTATTTTACTGGCAGAGTTGATTTGTTAATGTGATCCATGTGATGTAGCATATTCCTGTGCATTTTAAACATCAAGTGAACGCAGAGTCTGCATATTAATCCCAATTATTAGACTGAAGAGTTGAGACACCAAGGAATTATATAAAGAGATAGGTTCTTAGCTTATCTAATTTAGAGCTTGTTATGCATCCTTCAGCACAAGCATACTAGTTCCCAAGCTGTGAAGAAATAATGTACCTGGAAGCCCAGTATTTTTTTTTTTTTTTTTTTTTAACATTTCTATCCTTGTAGGCCCCAGAAGACAGAAAATTAACAAATTGGTTTCCTATCAAGGCAGAACTAACTGGTCAGGCAGACTGGATATTCCTAGCAGAACACTGCTTTGCATAGCATTGAGATTTCTTAGACCATGCCATTGATTCCCACCCTTTTAGAAGGGAAAATCATTCTAATTAAATCAAACACTACCAAACAGAAGGAAAAAACTAACAGAGATGGAGGAGTTTGCTTCGCTTCCCTTCTTCTTGAGAGAGCAAGAAGTAGGGTAGACCGCAGGAAGGAAATGCACTTGATTTTCATGAAAGCAAGTGCTCTGGAACAGAGCTGAAATGGAAGTCCAGTTACATTCAAATTAACATTATCAGATCACATAAGTGGACAGACAAACACAGTCTCAGACTGAATGAAGGAGAAGAACAGTACTTGTAAAGAAAGTAGAGCAACAGCACGCAGAATGTGCCAGATGTGATATCAAAGCCAAATGAATCCAGTGTTGTGTCATTTACACCTCAAAACAGAAACATTCACCAAGAAAGCTATAGAAAATGCACAGAAAAGCAGCAGGAACAAAAGGAGTCTGGGTAAAAATGAATAAACTTGCCAAGAACAGTGAAGATGTGCCCAGAAGGCACAACCAAGTCACCCAAAGCCTGTGATGAGCAACACTGTGTTGTTCTATTATTCAGGTTCATTCAGCCACAAAACTGATCCTGAACGAGTCAGGATAACTTTTAACAGAGAGAGCTGATCCTGGAATGCTGAACCAACATAACACATAATAATGGTAAATCCTATTAGAGCAGCTGAAAGCGTGGTGTGGTGATGCTCTCACGAGGAGCAATTTACTCACCTGAATATGTTTCAATACCCATGGCAATGTTTCAGAACTAAAAGCAAAAACATTGCTTCAAACTTCACATTCTTGGAAAGAACACCATAAGGAGAGATGACAAGTGTTTAGCACCAGGCCATCCAATAAACTCTTTTTTGATTTCTGTGTCCTCCCAACATGCTGACAGGGGAGGTTTAGGTTAGATATTAGGAGGAAGTTTTTCACTCAGAGGGTGGTGAGGCACTGGAACAGGTTGTCCAAGGAGGTTGTGGATGCCCCATCCCTGGAGGCATTCAAGGCCAGGCTGGATGTGGCTCTGGGCAGCCTGGTCTGCTGGTTGGCGACCCTGCAGGGGGTTGAAACTAGATGATCATTGTGGTCCTTTTCAACTCAGGCCATTCTGTGATTCTATGACACACAGTTTATGAATGCCACTGATAGGTAGAAAAAAAAGGAAAGTAGCTATTGATCATCTGAAAGTTAAAGTAACAGCAGGTTTTATTGTTAAATAAAGGAAAAAATAGTAGTTGGGTGCAAGAGACAAACTCATCATTCTCTCACTGGGAGGCTTCTAAAAATAACCTGGAACCCTGCTGGGCCTGTGTGAATACAGCTAACTTGAAAGGGATGGAAACAAAAAAACCAAACAAACTATTGTTTGCGTCACAGATAACCCAGTCACCGGATCCACGTAACCCCAAGGCACTCTGCCTTGTCACTGTAGCAGGCAGGCCGTGCTGGCCCTGTTCCACCGGCAGGCCTCGAGTTCCTGGGCAGGACCAGCACACAGCACAGCACTTCCCGCACCGATGAGAGACGCAGGCAGATTTCTAAGCTTTCCTTTTCATGACTTGACTCCTACTCGACGGTTTTAGCATCAAGCCATCTCGAGCACAAAGTTACAAACTTAAAGCTGCATGAAGAACACCAGTAGTGAAGTCACGCGCTGTCAGCTGTGGAAACCTTTAAGCTACCAGACCCGAGGATGGGTTAGGAGAGCTACAAAGCCATCACAACTCAACTGACAGGAAGGTTTCGCACAATGACACCGGCAACCGATATCTGCACAAGCCTACGCCCGGACCAACACTCTGAAACGAGACCGGTCAGTGTCAGTTCAAACAATCGAACCACGGCCCAGACAATGAAGACACGGGCCTGGCCGCAGGCGCAGCCGTTCCACCGACCCGGGTCCCGCAGCCCCGCCCCGCCGAGGCCCGAGGCCGGCCCCGTTCGGCGCTTACCCAGCATGAGGGGGCTGAGGCGGCGGGCCATGCCCTTGGACAGGTCGTACACGTACAGCTTCACAGGGTGCAGCGCCGGCGGCTCCTCCATGGGGACGCGCGGCCGCCCGCCGAGAGGCGGAGGGGAAGGGACAGAGGCGCGGCACCGAACGCCGCTCCTGGGTCTCGGCGGTACGAACGGAGAGCGCAACGCCACCCCTGCGCACGCGCTTCCTCACTGCGCCGTTATGCGGCGCCGCCGTTCCGGAGGGGCGCGGACAGAAGCGAGTGGGCGGGACTTAGGAACGTCAATCGGACATTGGCTGAGGCTTGCCGCTTCTTCCGGAGTCGGTGTCGGAGCGGGCGGGGAGCTCCCTCTGTGTTTTCCTTCCCGCAACCAATACTCGTCGGGATGAGGGCGTGGCTACCCGAAGGGGGCGGGGAGAGACGCCCTTCGTGCCTCATCATTGGCTAGAGTGGCGGAGGGAGGCGGGGATTTCAGATGAGTGACGGTCCGCGGCCAGCGGCGCGTGGCGACGGAGGTTGAGGGAGCTTTGAGCGGCGGTTCCCTCGGCAGCGGCCATGGCCGACTGGGTGTCCTATTATCGTGGCGACGGGCCGGACGAGGAGGAGGACGGCGAGCAGCAGGAGGAGGAGGGGCAGGAGGCTGTCGGTAAGATACCTTCCCCTCGGCCGAGGGCAGCTCGGGGCTGCGGTCCCTCAGCGGGCGCCCCGGCCGTTGATGCGGCTGCTTTTCCCCCTCAACATAGCGGACCACAGGTTTTCGGGGCGGGACAGCTTGATTTTCTTGGTTGACGCCTCCAAGGCCATGTTCGAGCCCTACGAGGATGAGGAGGCGGCCACTCCCTTTGACATGACCATGCAGGTGAGGAACGCAGGGCGGTTATGGCCCTCCGAGGGCCGCCTGCCTTCATCACGCAGGCTGCTGCAGTCTTCCCGTAGGAACTGCTGACTGCCAAAGGCAGCATTTGGCACTGTTACTGCCACTCGTTTTCTTCACGTTTTGACCTCTGTGCTTTCTTTTCAGTGCATCCGGAATGTATACACAAGCAAAATTATTAGTAGTGACAAGGATCTGTTGAGTGTTGTGTTCTATGGCACAGAGAACAACAAGAACTCTGCAGACTTCAAGCACGTCTATGTCCTTCAGGAGCTGGACAATCCAGGTAGAGGAGTAAAGGGCTATGAAGATTTGCATGAGGACATCTGTGTAGTGTTGCTAGTAACTGGCCTCTCTGAAAGCAGCTGTCAAGTAAATGGAAAAGTTCTTGTTTCTGAGATGTGTTTTGGGAGGATGGGAAGCTACACTGAGAAGAGTGACCTGGGGATGTTAGCTGACAGCCATCTGAATGTGAACCAGCAGCATGCCCAGGTGGCCAAGAAGGCCAACGGCATCCTGCCTTGTATCAGCAATAGAGCAGCCAGCAGGAGCAGGGAGGTGACCGTCCCTCTGTACTCAGCTCTGGTGAGGCTGCACCTCGAGTGCTGTGTTCAGTTCTGGGCCCCTCACTAAAGACAGACATGGAGGCCCTGGAGTGTGTCCAGAGAAGGGCAGCAGAGCTGTGAGGGGTCTGGAGCACGAGTCTGATGGGGAGCAGCTGAGGGAACTGGGGTTGTTCAGTCTGGAGGAGGTTTATTGTTCTCCATAACAACCTGAAAGGAGGTTGCAGTGAGGTGAGACTGGCCTCTTCTCCCAGGTAACAGTGATAGGGTGAGAGGGAATGGTCATTCAAGTTGTTCATGAGGAAAAATCTGCTCTGAAAGAGCAGTGTTGCAGTGGCACAGGCTGCCCGTGGAGGTGGTGGAGTCACCATCCCTGGAGGTGTTCCAGAACCGTGTGGATGTGGCACTGAGGACATGGTCAGTGGACATGGTGGGGATGGGCTTATGGATGGACTAGATTATCTTATTGGTGTTTTAAAACACCAATTAATGATTCAATGATTGAGTAATTAGAGGAATTTTAAAAACATTGTGGGAGCTTAGCCTTTTCTGTTATACCTGGTTCTGATTCCCTTTCTATGTCTGTTTCGGTTTTTTTTTTAAATCTATTTTTCTGTGGTCATCCTCTTGCTGTCTCTTAAAGAGGATCTCAGCAGAACTCTTGAAGACCCATCATGTGCTGGCCACACTTCAGAATAAGGCTCAGACTTGATAAGGCACCACAAATTACAACTAATGGAGAATATCACAGGATCACAGAACAGCTGAGGTTAGAAGAGACCTCTGGAAGCCATCTTTATCCAACCCCCACCCTCAATCAGGCTCAGTTAGAACAGGTTGTACAATTCGTTAACTGGGTGTTCTTTCTCTTATTTTCATTATAAATTCTTGATATTTGCTCTTCTATTTTGTTAGGATTACACAGAATGTGCTTGTTAACAGGAGTGCCAGTTGATAAATTGGAGAAGATACCGGGGGGAGTGCAACAAAGACATTTTAAGAGCTACAAATTCTATGACAGCTGAGAGTCTTGTAGGGGAACTCTGTCAACTGGCTTTTAATAGCTGTCTGTATCTCTGGGGAGGTTTCATTTCATTTTCTTAATTAGGAGTAGCAAGCTAGTGTTCTTGCTCTCATGCTTTAGTAAGCCTGGGTTCCCCTGCAAGAACTGTGCCTTGTCCTAGTTTCGGAACTAATTACAAGTGGGACCTGACAAGACTGCCCTAGGTTCTTCTTCCTTCTTTGGTAATATCTTAGGCTTCTCACTCATCCTTTTTCCTTCTCCTTCCCTGTTTGCCCTTTTCCTCTGCATTAGAGGTAGTAGCTTTGTCCTGCTTGTAAAGACAGCTAATTTGAAAGGGAGATGTTGTGGAAAAGGAAGTGTATTTACTGTCATTGGAGAGATGTGTGCTCTGGAGAAGGGAGACATTATAGTTAGTTATTATGCAGTTATTATGAAAATTAATGCTATTAATTAAAGAAAAGTTGAGCATGAAAATAAAATAGCAAATGCACAAAAAAGACATTTTTGGGTGTGATTTCAAGGTTGCTATTGAATTTGAGTGAAGGATGAAAGAAGAAGCTCTGCAGATTGCAGCAGCTGAAAAATGAAAGCTTATCCTCTTTTGTAGAGTTGTAGAAGACAGGAGAATTACTTTCAGATGGGTGGGAGAAGGAGTCATAGTTGGGCTGGAGTGATCCATAGGGGTTTCAAAAGGTCACTGGCACCTGCTCTGAACATTGCTGAAGTCCTTGTGGTTATCTATGGGCTGAATCCAACGTCTGGAGTGATACTGTCAGGCATGCAGCGCAAGGGAGCAGGAGGAATTCTCCCCCTTCCCAACCTGCCATGGAGATGCAGGATGTATTTCAGCCTTGTTGCTTTTTGCTGGCGGCACAGTGGTCTGCTGTTCCTCTGCAGTGGGTGCAACTGCTGTGTTTCCTGATGAGAACTTATTCTTTCAATGCAGAAGGTGCATGATACTTTGATCCCTGCCTGTTTCCTGCAACAGAAGGCACCCCACATTTATGCTAGGGCACTCTGCATTCTCTTGGCCTTCGCAGGTGCTTTCAACTGATAACCAGCTTACAGTATTGAAAATGTTAGGGTATCTCAGTTTTCTCAGACAGGCTGTAGAAAGGCACCACTATAGAGCTGCTAAAGGATGTTTGTCACATATCAGCTGCAGGAAACTCTCAGCACTTCTTTAGAAGGGTTTGCAATACTTCTTTCAGAATTTTTGATGTTTGCAAATGCTATTATTTCCCATAGGTGCAAAGCGTATTTTAGAGCTGGACCAGTACAGGGGAGATGAAGGACGAGTACTTTTCCGTGAGACCTTTGGCCACAATGCTGACTATTCACTGGGTGAAGCACTCTGGGCCTGCTCTAATCTCTTCAGCAATGTCGGAGTCAGACTGAGCCACAAAAGGATCATGCTTTTCACCAACGAGGATAACCCTCATGCCAATGATAGTGCAAAGGCCAAACTGGCCAGGACCAGAGCTGGTGATCTGAGAGACACAGGTCGGTATTCTCCCCTTTAATTTAAGCCTCTAATTTCAGGCAGAATAAAAGTGATGTGACTTTGCAGCAGGTATTAACTGCATTGCAAGATTATGCTGAAAAAAAAATGTAAAACCATCAAAACTAAGGAAACTTTTGATGCTTTCTATGAGGGCTGATTTCAAAAATAAAGCCTTCTATTATGTTGGCCCACAATGTCAGAGGTGGATGTTGGTGCTGCAGTCTTAGAGGTTGAAGCTTCCCTCAGATATTCTCTGACATCTTGTTGCTGTGTGACAGATGGCATCAGAGGGGCAGTCTGACAAAATGGTGTCTGACATGGAAGTGCACATGAAGAAAAGGTGTGTCATTGAATTCCTCCATGTGGAAGAAAAGGCACCCATTGACATTCATCAACACTTGCAGAATGTTTGTGGGGACCAAACAGTGGATATGAACTCAGTGAAGCAGTGGGTGGTGCGTTTTAGCAGTTGTGACAGCAACATGAAGGACAAGGCAGCCTTTCAGACAGCCATGCACAGCTGTCACACCACAAAATGAAGAGTGTCTCAATCATCTCACCCTTGTGAATCGTCAGATTACATCCAGGGAACTGTGTACAGATCTGAATATCAGCTTCAATGCATTGGAAATGATGTTGCCAATGACGTTGGCAAAGTTTGTGCCAGCTGGGTCCCATTAATGCTCACAAAGGAACAGAAGGAACATCATATGCAAGTATATCAAGACCTGTTGAACCAATAGAGGCTGAAGGTAACAGTACATCACCTGTATTGCGTCATTACTGGTGATGAGACGTGGTGTCACCACTACAAGCTGGAGTAAAAAAGGGCAGTCCATGAAGCAGCAACATGTGGATTTACATGGAAGAAAAGGTTTAAGATATAGTCTTTAGCAGGTAAACTGTTGTGTGGACTTTTGGGATAGAAAACTGGTGGTCCTGGTGTACCTCTGGGAACTTGGACAATCAGCTCTGACTGCTGCATTGTGGTGCTGACTAAGCTGAAAACTCAAACTTCCAGAGTCAGACCAGAGAAGAAGACAGCCTTTCTCTAGCAACATAGTAATGCCAGGCCCCATGCCAGTTTGAGGATTGTGAAGCACATTTCAGTCTTGGCTTGAGCACGAATCAGTCTTGGCTGAACTGTGTTACTACACCCACTGATTATTCCAGATTTGGCACCTGATTTCCATCTGTTCAGACTGATGGAAGGTGGACTGTGTGGGCAACATTTTACTAGCAGCAACCATCATAGCAGCTGTGAAATGGTGGATCGTGCTGGTGCAGATTTTTACATGTGTGGAATGCAGGCTTTTGTTCATCGCTGGCAAAAATAGCTTTTGGTGGTGACTGTTGAAAAATAGTGTTTTGTAGCTGAGAATTTGCTCTGTCAAATAGTGTAATTGTATTCTTTGTATCTGTTGTAATTTTCATGGAAATAAATATGAGGCATTACTTTTGGAGCAAACCTTTGGAAACCAGTCATCCAACCTGGTTTCCAACTATGAACACTTATTTTCTAGGGCTGCTCTAGTTTCATGTCATAAATCAAAATTGGAGAAGTCCGTGGAAAACAAACTGTACTTTATTTCATTGTTCCACCATTTTCCAGGAAGGGAATAATAACACTAGGAAGGGAAATAACAGCACCAAGTCAGTGCAAAAGGAAGATCACTTTAATGATTGCACTTTGAATTAGCTGAAGAGCAGCAACTTGAGCTAGAGACTGGAGAGCAAACATTTCCTTAGCAGCTATGCAGCTGAGATAGCCATCGTTTTTGGAATCAGCATATGTTCTAGATGTAGAAGCTGTAAGCATCCTTGATTCATTAGACCTTAACGTTGGGAAAAGGGAATTGGTGAAGTCATTTCTTCTCTCTCTGCCTGAAGTAGGAGTATGTTTTATAGGAGCTTGTCAGAGCTGTTTCATGCACAAAGTTGCCTAGATTCATAATTAGGGAAGGAACATTTTCCATGCTACATTGCTTTGATTGAAACTGAAGAAAGTCTTTTGCTTCTTTCCCTTGAAACTTTCCCATCTGCTGCAGATGGGGCAATTTGGAGCTTACTTTTGGTCAGGCAGAGAAAACTGAGGACGATACCTGTGTAAGAAAAAAGCAGCTTATATGATCTTCCTTCTGTCTTTTTCTTTGTTTCTAGGTATTATCCTGGACTTGATGCACTTGAAGAAGCTCGGAGGGTTCGATATCTCTTTGTTCTACAGGGACATCATCAGCGTAGCAGAGGATGAGGACCTTGGGATCCAGCCTGATGAGTCAGGAAAACTGGAGCATCTCATGAAGAAAGTACGAGCAAAGGAGACAAGGAAACGAGCTTTAGTCAGGTGTGTGCCTAGCTATTGTACATCATTCAATGGAGGCAACTGGATGTTATTTTTAGACTGCATCCCACCTTCTTCTTCTGGAATGATTGGCATCAGTGCTTAAATTTTTCAGTATTAATTCCTCAGTTTGAGTTGATGTTTCTTCTTTGCTTCCAAGGATATTTGGCCTTGGTGGATGACAAATTGAGAGTGAAGATAGACCTCTTTTTTTGCATTATGTGAATCTCCTGTATTAACCTTGGTCAGAAATTATCATCATGAAAAATGACACCGTTGCCAAAGTAAAACACCTGCCAAAACACTTACATTTTGCAACGTACGGTGTAAAATGTTCAGTTCTTAGTGCAACCTGATTGAAATGAGGCTTTGCTTACTAGTGTTAACTTAGAAAAAGTTGTCTCAGTGTGACTGGTAGGTATTTTGTCCTATTATTTAATAGATACGTGTGGCCAGTATGTCTATGTATTTGGCATGGATTCACACAGCCTTGATATTTCTGATCTCCTACTGAAAGATTAGAAATGCTTACAGAAAGATTAAAGGGATCTTGACAAAGCGGATAGAAAGTATTTTTGGAACCACCTACTTCATAACAGTTGTTTTTTACCAATTGAATTCTTAACAGATTGATGTGGGTGCACAGTAAATAAATGACCTTTGCAGCCTGATGTTTTTTAGTATATATGAAAAAAAATCCAACTTGAGCTGTTGTCACTGGCATTGTCCTCTTTGCAACTTTATTTTCCTCTCCTGACAATATTCCTCAAGTTTTCTAACACCTGAGGAGGAAGAATCCTGTACCAGTGATATCTTTGAGATGAGAGCAAATAACATTCACTGTAATCCACTATTCTGCACTCAGAACTTGAGGTCTGCCTCAATTTTAAACTTCTGAATTTTTCTCAAAGTTTGGATTTTTTATCATGGTATTGTTTGTCTTGATGGTGTTCTTTGGGGGAATTTTACTCTCTGCTGGAGCAGTTCCGTGAATTCAGAGGTCACTTTGTGTTAAACAAAAGTGAGGTGCCCAACCATAAACTTATGCTGTGTTCTACCTGAGTGTAGCTGCCCTGGGTGTAGTGAAAAATATGGAAGAAATGTGTTAAATTAACTGTCCTTAAATATTCTTTATGACTAGAAGTGATGTAATTCCAAGAATGTTTATATGTGAGTGAAATTATGAAGTAAGTAATAACATGTTTCAGTTACAGCTGTGATTTTTGGAAGGGGAAGAGAAAGAAGATTGGAGAAAATAAGTTATATGGGAAGATGACTATTTTTTTTTAAAAAGTGATAGTTCGAAAGCCTCAAATCTGCATTCTGCTTCTTTTTACACAGGTTAAATCTGTATTTGAACAAAGATCTGTCTTTCTCTGTTGGTGTTTACAACCTTATTCAAAAAGCTTACAAGCCATATCCAGTGAAACTTTATCGGGAAACTAACGAACCTGTTAAAACAAAAACAAGGGTGTTTAATGGAAAAACAGGCAGTTTGCTTCTGCCTAGTGATACAAAAAGGGCTCAGGTAATGTACTGGTTGTGTGCCTTCTCACTCTGTGGTGGTGGGGAGATGTTCAGCCTTTTACTGCTTTTGTTTGTATTTCACTTTCAGGATGAGGTAGAGGAGTATTTACATCTGTATGCTCTTTGGGTTAGTGCAGTCATTTTGTAAGCTGTGCAGAGAGTGAGTGGGTTGTTCCTCTGGTGTGATACTCAAGGGAAAGCAGAGCTGCTGGTGGTAGTGTGTTCAGGAGCACAGGTCATTTCTTTCTGTAAGGCAGAACTGGGTTGTCAGAGCCTAACTTTGTATGGCCTTGTACTGCACTGCTGGTAGTATCCCTTGAGCCATTAGGAACAAATTTTGACCATTTATTAAACATGCAAATGTAAATCACAGAGGGGTTGCTCTTTTCCAAAGAAAAAAAAAAGAAGCACAGTAGCTTTATTCTTTATGTTTTTTTATTCTTTGCTTTGTCTTCCTGCTTGATAGTTTGTCTAATGTAGATTGAATGCTTTTTCCTCTCTGCTCAGGCACAGCCTTACTTCAAAATAGAATAGGCAGTTGCTAAATGTTTTGGCACAAGTGCACTTTGTTTCCTTGCATGCAAAAGGCTCATGAGATTGTACTGTAAGATTGATCATTATTTTTATTTATACCAAACAGTAATTTTTTGCAATAAAATACAGATGAGCAGAGAGCTGAGCAGTAAGACCTTACATGTCTAACTTCTGGAGGTTGACTATGATATGTTTTCATTTTTATGATATATGAATGATGCTTCAAAAGCATTGCTTTTTGGTCTCTGTTTCTGCCGGGAATGAGTAGCTGATGTTCATCTGCTAAAGCAAGGTTAGAGCCATGGTTTGGACAGGATCTCTGGAAGTATCTGCTCCAACAGTGCAGAACAAGACTCATAAAACTGCATCAGGTCATTCAGGGCTTGTTTGGGCCTGCTCTGAGTAACTGCAAGGATGAGATGTGACAGTCTCCCTGTGCCAGGGCTTAACCACTGGCTTAGGAAGTTGCATTTTTCTAATGTTCAGTCCAAATTTCCCATGGCACAGTGGTTGCAGACTATGACCAACAATTTTAAGTGTGCCCTGATGAGGAGAATTCACCCTGTCTTGTTTATAACCCCCTTTCCAGTAGTGGGACGCAGCAGTTGCCCCTCCCCTTCTTTACCTGTCTTATCCAGCTTTTCTTCTGCTAGCATCAGTACCACCTGTTCTTCTGTCTCCTAATTTAGACATATGGAAACCGCCAGATTGTGATGGAGAAAGAGGAAACCGAAGAAGTGAAACGGTTTGATTCTCCAGGCTTGTTTCTGATTGGCTTCAAACCACTTTCAATGCTGAAACAGCACCACCATATCAGGCCCTCCCAGTTCATGTATCCTGAAGAGTCTCTAGTAACTGGTAAGAAGGTAGCAGGAGAAGATTCACACCTTGCATTAGGATAACCAGCTGATCCATAAAGTATTGGGGTGGTGACCATTGAGTGTAAAATCTTTGTCTAACTTAAGAGCATGCTAATATTAAAATGTATAAAAATAAGTATTACTGCCCCTCTCAGTTGCAGTTAATTTTTGTTTTCTTCAGCAGAAAAGAGTTGATTGGGCAGGGAAGAATATTTCAGTCTGAATTATTAATTTGTTGCTTTTGGAAAAGGTCCTAGGTGTGCTGCTATTCCTGTGTCCACCATACCAGAGAGATGCTTTGGAGATACGTGTTTCCAGTTTTCGACCTACTTCATTTCTCAAGTGTTAGTGATTTTAGTTCTTTGCCCAGAACACACACAGTTCTGGTCAGGAGAGATAATGGCACTGTAGGGATTTCCACCTTCCAACAGCTGTTTTTTTAACATCTGAAATAGTGCAAGTATTGCAAAGAAGTCACGGCATTAAATCTGTAATGTCTGGGGTTACATTCTGGAACAAAGGAGCAAATCTGTCAGCTGACCAGTGCAGTCTTTACTTTGCAGGCAGTACAACTCTGTTTAATGCCTTATTGATGAAGTGCTTGGAGAAAGAGGTGATGGCACTGTGCAGATACATTGCCCGCCGGAATACTCCCCCTCGCTTTGTGGCCCTGGTTCCTCAGGAGGAAGAGGTGGATGAACAGAAAGTGCAGATAGCTCCTCCAGGTATGGGAAGAGATGTTGCCTTTCCCTGCTTTCTTGGGTGCAGTCAGCATCACATTTGCTGTGTTCAAATACTGTCACCTTGTAGGTACTGGGAGGTATTACTGATTGCTGCTGCTTAGGGCAAAATAGCAAGCTGGTCTGGGGAGTCATCAGACCTATCTGATAATCTTGCTTTTTCCCCTAAATTCTGATTTTGAGGCCATGGTTCTGCGTAACTGTTTTCTTGCTCTCTCTGTCCTATGTAGGTTTCCACATAATTTTCCTACCGTATGCAGACGATAAACGGAATGTTGATTTTACAGAAAAGGTACCAGCCAATCGAGAACAGGTGGACAAAATGAAGGAGATCATTCAAAAACTCCGCTTCAAATACAGGTACGTGGAGATAAACTGTGGGATGCACGTGGGGAAGAATGCTCAACACTATTGCTTTCTCAACTGTGCACATTTTTCAGCCGTATTGTCCACAAGATGAGATTTTGATGCATGTACTGACTAAATAGCTTTAATTGGGATGTTGCTTCATAGCTACTAATTTAATAGGCTCTGGCATTCTTCAGCAGGTCTACAGTAAATGTTCTAGGAAGCCATAGTTAAAAATACATTGATTGTAAAACAAACAACTGCTTAATGGTCCATACTTGGCGACCCAGCTGAGTGCCTTAAAGGTTGTGATTGCAGTAGATGTGAGACTTTGAAGTGGTCTTTAGCTTTGATCTGGATTCTGTTCCATGATGTGATCAAGCATCACTGTCTGAATATTTTTTGTTCTTTTTAAATATTAGGGATGTGGCAATTATAAGTTTAGATAACTCAGCAAGCCTTGCTCCTCCATTTCATAATGCAGTGTCCTGCATATAGAAGCTAAACGTACATTTTTACTCAAGGGCTTTAAGTATACCTCAGGTGTGGGAGAACACCTTGTCTCCCAAACACAAATGTGTCCCTTGCCTCATAGTGTAATTGCTGCAGGCAAACACATAAAATGCATTCAGTGAGGAAACTTTCAAGAGACAATGATTTGCACAAGCAAATTGCTTCCCTTTGCATTAATCTTGTGCAAACTTATTTCTCAGTCATTCTGAAATGACCAGGCATCATGTGCTTTATGTAGCATGTTCTGGAATTCTTCATAGTATTGCTCTTGTTCTCTGGGTTATTGTAATTTGTTGCAGATAACACGTTTTATTGTGCCAATCTATTGCAGATCAGGCCTGGATCTTTCAAATGAGCATGTGCTAGAGAGAATAGCTGAGCCTTTTTTCTCATAACCAGGATAAATTTCAGGAGGGGGACTTTTATGGGACTCTAAAATAAGTAGGACATAAAAAATTGTATATAGAAAGAAGCACAGTAGTGCAAATGCCAGTCTCTCTATCTCACATAGCTTTTTAAGTCTCCCACAGCTACCTAACACATTTGGTAGATGACAGGATGGTGACTCAGCAGGTAAACTGAAAAGAGGATAAGTGATTCTTCTGGTGAGATGGATTGATTTGTGGGAAAGAGGGAAGTTTAACTTTGAAATAGTCTGGTGGCAGATCTTATGTCTTAGCTTCCTGGCAGCATGCATTGAAAATCTGGGGGATTCTTGACAGGACTGACAGCTTTGAGAACCCAGTTTTGCAGCAGCACTTCAGGAATCTGGAGGCTTTGGCGCTGGATATGCTGGAACCAGAACAAGCTGAGGATCTTACAAGTGAGAATTACTGGTAGATGTTGGGGAGGTGGGTTTGAGGGCTCCTGACTTTGTCTAAGTCAGAGTTTTGGTGCTACAAAACCAAATACCTTTTAAAAGAATGTTTTAGTGGTGGTGTATTCCAAGATGCAGAATTATGGATGTTTTCATTCTGAAGTACAGAAACCTTAGTTTCTTACAATGTCAGCAAAAAGGAGAAAGGAAAAATTTTCACTTTACACTCCAAAATTGAAATTTAATTCCCCTCCCCTTCCCCCACTTTTTTTTTTTTGACGACAAACATTTTCTCTGCAATTCCTGTTTTCAAGAGTCTAATAGTATGATGAAGAGGCAGAGCTCCTTACAGAACAACATTGCCAGGAGGCAATGTTGCCACCTGGTGGCTGTGACAATTTCTCAGAACACCTATCAAAGGCTACAAACCTACTCCTGAAGGAAAGGTTTTATTTGGTTTGGTTTTAAATTTTGTTCTAATCTAGGAATAGTGTTAGAGAAGCTACTTGTTTCATATGAAGTGATATCTAACCAATAATCTGGGACCCTCTGCTAGATATTGTACAAATACATGACAGAAACAAGTTCTGCCTCCAACTACTTGTAACCTTAGCTAATAAACTGTTGCATTTTAAATGTCTGAGATTAGACCTAGCTAACAGTGCCACCAACAAGGAGATCTTCTCTATCACTTGTACCATCTGTGTTTTGTTCCATGTATATATTTAACAGTTCAGGGATATGTGCATATGTATAACACAAATCCTTGATGTTATCAAGAGCTGTGAATTTCTGATTTGTGATTATCGTAACAAAGCTCTTTGCATTTTGCATGCTTGCAAGATGCTGGCATGGTAGCTTTTACAGAAGCAAAATTGTATTGGGGAATTTGCTTTTCTTGAGGGGACAAATCTTTCTCTTTTGCCAGTGCCGAAGACTGAAGAGATGAGCCGCAGGCTAGGCAACCTGGTGGAGGAGTTCAAGCAGCTGGTTTATCCTCCTGACTACAACCCTGAAGGGAAGGTTGCAAAGCGAAAACAAGGCAAGTAATGGCAGTGCAGACGCACAACACGGTGTCTCTATTATTTTCAGTTGAGGCTTCTGCATTTTTGTTTTTTTTTGCGGGGATTTACAAGGAACAGAGAATATTGTGGTACCAAGCTGGAGAACTGCTAGAATGAGAAACTGCCTAGCGAAAACCCAGAGTAGTATAAAAGGAATTCATGTCTTCAGTCTGTATGTTGAGTGAGGAAGCAGACTTTTATGCATGGTCAATTTTGCAAGTCCAAGCTGACCATTTTGGGGAATAAGTGTCAAAGTAATGCTCAGGTCCAACTGTGGTTTGGGAATGTGCAAAACTGTGTGTAAAGCAGGAGTGTCAGCTGAATTCCCTATGTGAACCCAGGGTTTTGTACTTGAGTTTGAGATCACTGCTCTAAGTGAAATACAGTATGGTTTACATACTGACACCTACTTTAGAAAAAACAGAGTGCGTGAGTATATAGATGGACTTTAAAATACCATTCTAATGACTGTTAACTTGGTATGTATAAGAAATGCTTTTGAAAATTTTAAAAATCTTGGTGATATAAAATTTATCTTTCTAGCTGGTGATGGTCAAGCAGAAAAGAAGCCCAAGATAGAAATCTCAGAAGATTCACTGAGGAGTTACGTGCAGAGTGGCACTCTGGGCAAGCTCACTGTCTCTGCTCTGAAGGATATGTGCAGGCATTACAGGCTGAGAAGCGGGGGGAAGAAGCAGGAGCTCATAGATGCACTGACTGAATACTTCAGTGGGCGCTAAGCAGGAATGGAAGGCCATGGTTGACTTCCACTTGCTTAAAGTTGCGGTTGTTGTACTTGAATTCTGAGTTTGCTTAATCTTGCCACAGAAGAGAATGCCAATGGTTGCTGAATCTAGCACTGGAGAAACTTCTGACTTGTAGTTTCTGAGCATTTCTGCAAACTCAGATACTGTTCACAGTAGCAGAATTAAATGTCCTGCTAACTCAGGTTGCTCACAGATCACGGTTGTGCCTTCCTGGTTTCTTAATAAAGTTATTTTGGACTTTTTTCTTTGCTACACCAACTGTATGATCTTTTCATCACGAAGACTGCAAAATTCACTTAAACGTAAATAAGAAAGTGAATGATTTGTGTGACACCACATGAACACATGCAGCAGATCAAGTCTGTCTGTCAACAGAGGATGTAAACACAGTGGTTTACTTTGCTGCTCTCCAAAACTGCCAGCATCAGTGCTTGTAATCAAATTGTGTTCTTTTCCCCCATCAGTGTTATAAAGATTACTAGCAGATCACAAAGGAGAGAATCATTACTAGTGCTCAGGAGCCAATCCTTTGGGCAGAACACCAACACTTCACAGAGCTGTTCAGCCAGGTCTTCCTTTTTTAAATGGTAAAGAAGAAAAAAGTCAGTGTTCCGTGGAAAACTGCAAGCACTTATCCGAGGTAAATTACTGAGATGGCATAGTGCTTTTCTACCTCTGTAGTGAGTATGAGTCAGAATGTTATACAAGCTCCTTTGCCAAAACCTGTGCTCAGAAGTAGCAGATTGTGGAGAGTAGCCCTTGTTTGTTACTCAGAGTATTTTTAAAATCATACTGACGAAGCTGCATCTGGGATTGTACGTTTTGTTTTTTAAACTTTCACCATTGGGATGTCCCATCTGCATTGCAGCACAAGATGAGTTAAAATGATTACTTTGTGGCTATTTGTTTAGCTGAACTGTAACTTAGCACTGAATGCAGTCGTGGAATACATGAGGTATTCATTTTGGTCCTCACAATGTTTGTGTTCAGCAGATTCCCATTTGGCACACTCCATTAGGTAACTTATTGAAGAGTTAAGTTGTATATTGAGGTCATGGCTGTACTGCAAGTGCAGAATATGTATTGGGAGCTAACTGAAAACAGCCTGAGAACTGTGACCACTCTAGCTGTACCACCGCATTGCCCACTTCCACCTGCAATGCAGAGCAGCTAACATACTGAGCCCTGCAGATTGAAACTCGTGTCTTACTTTCAATCTGCTAGCATTATGATAGGTATTAATAAAGAATGTCTAAGCAATAATTCTTTTTGCCTTAGGTGGAGAAGTTACTGTAAATGCTTGTCTTAGCAAGGCCCGAATTGAGTGCAATATAATAATGAGACTACCTTAATTTTGTGAGTTTTCCTATCCTGATGCCCTTGTTAACTTCTATCTTGGCTTGCTATCCCCCAGGCACAGTATGTTCCAGGCTTTAGATAATTATGTTTCTTCTAGGTTATTACATCTCCTTTTCTTCTTTTTAAGGCAGGCTATTGCATTAAGCATAAGTTTACCAGGGATGGCAATGGAAGGCTTCAAAGCAGAAAATTAGCTTTATTTGCTCTAGAATCCTTTATTTCTGTTTTGTATGTTCTTTGTGTTACATTAGCTGTCTTGGCACGGTACAGATAGGGCAAGCTGTGGTTTTAAACGACTAGCTCAGTGATCAGAATTGGTAGATGGAACAGCAGGCTTTCCAAAATTTGTACAAACAACAGGGCTCTGAGATCTTTGTATACACGACAGTAATATTCTTGCTAAGATGAATTTATCAGCCCTTAACAAAAAGATACAGTTTGTCTTAAGTCTTGTGTGAGCTGCTTTCATCTGCTTGAGATATGCTTAATAAAAGGTATGCAGTTGGTACCACTGTGACAATGTTACACAACTTATTTTCCCTTCTGCTGTTGTACCTATTGGTCTTTCCACTCTAGTTTTCCTTTCTGCCTCGGAAAGGTGGGAGGCACGGCTGAGCTGGGCAGCCGCACAAGGAGACAAAATGCTGGGGATAAGATTCCAGCTGTTAAGTCCAGGCATCCTGCAAAAGACAAATTTGGTATGATCCACTCTAACGCAGAGGTTCACATTTCTGTTCAGAACAGAAATGGGATTTATAACACAACATGCACTGAACTACAGCTAGCTCCATGAAACCACTCCAGATCCAGAATGCTGGTGGTGCATTCATGCTTTTCAAGATCATGAAATTACGCATCATCTTCTTGAGTCACAGTTTGTTTTATCTGAGAAATCACTTTGTCCACTGTTGTCCTGGCCATGACTTGAAGGGTTGATCTTCTGCCACATAACTATAGTGCAGTAGCCTCTCTAAAAGCGTGAGATCATTTTTACAGTTATTGGCCAGATGTATGGTATTTATCAGACACAGCGAGCTGCTCTCTACCCAAGAATAAGTTTTGTATTTAAATGTCTTAGGAAGCCCAAACTTTGCAGATCACTGTTGCAATCCATGCAAAGAAAACTGAGGGAGTATTGATCTACTACATCATGATGGCCTTTAGGCAATCTCTGAGCAGTTCAGCTTCACAAGTAGGAACACTTCAGCCAGCAAGTGCTTTCCCGAGGGAATGACAATTCTGGACATTCCTGTATTTAGATTCGTCAGTAATTTTATTTTCTTTAAAAAAAAAATCAGCATTTAAAAATAAGTGAAATTAGAGATTTCCCCTTGCGCACTGCCGTACGATTTCAGCTCCCCATACACCTCTTAGAGAAGTCTCTTGCCTGATCTGAAGGAAGGGTTGTGCTATGTGTACTGATCCTGGCTCTACCAGCTGCTACACAGTAGCCACAGTCCTATGCTTGGTCTGTGCTGCTTCACTTCAAAGCAACAACTCCGGCAGCCCAAATACACGCGTTGTGCTGCGGAACCAACATACCTTATTCCCCCATAGAGTAAACCATTCTGAAACAGAGATACACCTGTTAGAGGCTGAAGTATTAGGAAGCTAGTGGGTAGGTTACAAAAGCCCTGAGCAGGCAGATGTGGAGATAGGAGGGGATTTTTTTTTTTTTTTCTTTTAAATGTCAAGCAGTAAATACAGTTGTACTATCACTTTTCAAGAAGTAATACAACAAGAATGGGTGTTGGAGTGGAATAATAGAAAAAGGGAGGGGAGAAGAGGCAGAGACACTTTAAGAATTAAGCCACTATTAAACAAAAATGTGATTTTTGAAATGGAACACTGATATCAAAACTATAATGTCATCAACTAAAGCTAGACATTAATTCCCCTTGACTTTACCATTACCCATTCCACACACGCTCAAACTCATGGGCACTCAGACCAACAGTCTCTCTATAGCTTGCTGTACAGACTGGATCTGAGGCTTTAGCTGCGATCCCTCCTTGATAGTGATGGAGCAGGCGATGACAGGCCTGGAAACCCCACACGCTCGGCCCAAGGCCTGCTTGGAGCGCACGAACACATAAGGAACGTTCTTGTCCTCGCAGAGAAGAGGGAGGTGCAGGATGATCTCCAAGGGTTCAGCATCAGCAGCCATCACAATGAACTCTGCTATTCCTCGGTTCAGTGTTTTGGTGGCTGTAAAAAGAAACTAAAAGTAAGTTCTAGGTTCCATGAAGCACATCGCATGAACAACATTAGGAGATGCTGAAGTCAACATGAGCAAGAAGGGGCAGCAAGAGGGCAGGCCAAAGAAAACTGTCAGCTACAGGGCCATGTAATAGCACAGCTCCAAGTCCAGAATGAACAATCTGCAGTCAGCAGCGCACCCATGAGAGGAAGAAGGCTGACCCTGGAGTGCCAACAGCAGGTCCCTGGGAAGGATTATTCATAGGGTCACATCTACTACACCCAGCTCCACACCTTGAGAGATTCACAAAGGAGTGAGGCCAGCACCGGGCTAGCAGCTGGAGCACTCAGTAGATGAGACCAAGGGAGCTGGATCTGTGCAGACTGGAGAAGAACCAGCCAAGGTTGGAGGACAATAACTGCCAATGCTGCCTTCTGCCACTCCAAGGAGACTGCAGAAAGGATGGAGCCAGGTTATCCCCATCAGTGCACAGTATAAAGGACAAGTTGTAGACTGTGTAGACTGTTGCCTTGGGGAAATTCTGGGGACATGAGGGGAAAAAAATTCTGACATGAGAACAGTTTAAGTTTAATGAGTTTCCATGCTTAAGGATTTTTTTTTTTTTTCAAATAAAGCTTAACCAGATAAAGCCCTGAGCAGCTTGATCCAGCTGTGAAAGGTGCCATTCTCTGAGCAAGCTGCACTATAGAGCTCCCCTCAAACCCCTGTTATCTTATGATTTTAAGCTGGCAAGGCACCTGGTCATCCCAGTGCCGCATGACAAATGATCACAGTACATGCACCAGGAACACACTCTGAGCATCTAGGAGGAGGAACGAGAGGGACATCCGTGACAGCCAGAGCTATATAATATTCACAGCTCACAGCTGGAGAAAAAAAATACAATCTCCAGCCACAGCTTCCCACAGCACTCCCAGCATGCCTTGCTGGTCCCACCTTCGTTGGCTCCTTTGCGTAGCTGCTTGTAGTTGCAGGACTGTTGCACGAGGTCCAGCAGCGTCTTGGTGAGCTGCGCGTCAGCCAGCGGGTAAGCTTTGGGGTTCACCTCTGCCTCACTCTAGAAACAGGAGAAAGGAAAAGATGGGAGAGTGGTACATCAGGGGCAAAGAACTTTGTTCCGAGGGACATCAGAGATGCAGCGAGTCCACCACGTGTAGTGCATCACAGAATCCCTATGGTTGAAAAAGAGCTCCAGGATCACCCAGTCCAACCTTCAGCTCACCCCCACCACCGACCACGTCCCTCAGTGCCACATCCACACGGCTCCGGAACACGTCCAGGGTCGGTGACCCCACCACCTCCCTGGGCAGCCTGTGCCACCGCAGCACCGCTCCTACTGAGGAATGCTTCCCGATACCCAACCCGAATGTCCCCTGGCGCAACTTGAGGCAATCACCTCTCATCCTATAGCTACCACCTGGGAGAAGAGGCTGCCCGCACCTCGCCACAACCTCCTTTCAGTCACCTACGTACACACACATCACGAATGGCAGCCCACAACCCGTTCCCGGACGCTCTTCGGCGCAGCCCCACGCAGCGCGGTCCCCACGTGCTCCCCGCCCGTCCGCCGCCTCCCCGCGCCTGGAAGCGGACCCCTCCCCCGGCCACGCCGCATCTCCCCCGGCCCCGCTCACCATGGCGGCGGCGCGGTGCAGCTCTCAGCGCGGCGCGAGAACGCACGGGGCCCAACGCTCCTGCGCGCAGCGGGCCGCACGCCGCCGGAACTGAGGGCACGGCGGAGGGAAGAGGCGGGCCGGGCTTCGCCGAGGGCCCTGCCCACCGCGCGCCCTAGCGGCCGTGGGGAGATGGCGGCGGGTTGCGAGAGGCTGCGCGACCGGCACGGCGCCCGGTGGGTCCTGCCGTTCCGGCCGCCGCTGTGCCTCGCCTGCGCTGTGGAGACCTTGGGCGACGGCGGAGCCTCGGTGGGGCTTCCCCTTCCCTCGAAGCCTCGGTACCCCGAGCGGCCTGCTCCTGCGCTGAGGCAGGGCTCGGGGCACGCGGGGTGACGCTTCTGCTGCCACGATAAGCGTCGGGGCGGGCCCGGTGCTAACGGTTGTCTTCCGCCCGCAGCTGGTGCGGAAGAAGCACGCGCTGTGCCGTCTGCGCGATGCCCTGGCGTGGCAGGCGCTGCCGGTCGTCCGGCTGCTGGCTCCAGACGAGAGGGGCTGCCTCTGTCTGATAGGAACGCTCTTCGGTAAGGGCTCCCACACGGCCTAACGCAGCACCAGGGAGTGCCCTTCTCGTAGGGTTGGAAGGGACTTGAAAGCCCACCCCGTGCTGTGTGCAGGGCTGCCACCCACAGCTCAGGCCGCCCAGGGCCCCATCCAGCCTGGCCTTGAACCTCCAGGGATGGGGCACCACAGTTCTCTGGGCAGCTGTGCCAGCTCCTCACTGCCTTCTGAGTGACAATTTTACCTGACATCTTGTCTAAATGTCCCCTCTTTTAGTTGAAAACTGTTCCACCTGGTCTTATAGCTATCTACCCGTGTGAAAAATCAGTCCCCTGTCTGCTTGTAAGCTTCTTTGAAGTACTGGAAGACTGCAATGAGGTCTCCCTGCAGCCTTCTCTTGTCCAGGCTGAACAAGCCCAGCTCCCTCAGCTTGTCTTCGTAGGAAAGGTGCTCCAGCCCTCTGAGCATCTTCGTGACCTCCTCTGGACCCAGTCCAACAGCCCCACATCTTTCTTGTGCTGAGGCCCCAGGTGTAGATGTGGTACTCCAGCTGGGGCCTTAAAAAGGCAGAGCAGAGGGGGACAATCACCTCATTCATCCTGTTGGCCACCCTTCTTTTGGTTCCGCACCAGCTGCGGGTGGAAGACTGTTGGTCTTCTGGACTACAGGAGCACGCTGCTGGTTCATGTCCAGCTTTTCATCCACCAGGATTCCCAAGTCCTTCTCTGCAGAGCTGTTCTCAATGAGTTATTCTCCCAGTCTAAATGTACCTGGGATTTCTCTAACCCAGGCTTCTCCACATTCAACTCTCCCCTAAAAACAGCAATAGACCACTGAAGTACCCAATTCCATACTTCCGCCAATGTTCTCCATTACATGTTGCTATTCCCCACAAAAAAGGGTCTGTCATTCCAAACAGACTGGGGTAATTAATTTCCTTCTTCCCCAAGGAGCAGAACTGGCATGTTAGTAAGATTCCCACAGCTTTCCTAAGCGTCTTGACAGATTTTTAAAGTCTTTATGGGGAACTGAGTGCTCTGGCTTACAGCTCTTCCCAGAACACCCTCTGTTCTGGTCTCATGCCTCAGTGCTTTCTCATCTTGTGGCACTATATGAAGATCCACACAGAAATGGAAGCGTGAACTTAAAAAGGGTCTTACAGGATTTACTATCAAATGGTACAGTATTTCTTTCCCCCACTGTCATTTTGTATTTGCTGAAATCCTTCGAGCCGTAGGACTCCAACACCTGTTTCTTCTTGGTGGGTCAGCCTCCCAGCAGAACGCAGTGCTCAGAGAGATGTCAGAAAGTGCCTTCAGTCCCTTAGATCTCGAACATCTCTCACTGTTTCTGTTTGCACAGCAGTGCTGTGGGCAAGGTCTTTGAAATATCTAAAATCCTGTCAGAGGAGAAATAATGGTGTAAATGAAGGAACGGTCAGGCAGGAAGAGAAAGGTGGAGGGTATGAATGCAAATGCATCCAAAGAGCAATTAGACTGGGTTCCTTGAAGTCCACGGTCTCATTTGCACATCACAGATATGTGCTTTGTGCGAGGTGACTTACAAACCCCTTCCCTTGCCACAACACTGAATAATTCAAGCTGCGTTTCCCAGCTGGTTTCCCAGCACAAACTGTGCTTTGCACATTGGAAACAGCTTTATTAGAATGTTGTGCAGGTTTCGTTCTCTTGGTCACACAAATTTTTATTGAGCTCTTTCTACACACAATTCTATACAGATGTGGACAGAGTAGTGCTTACGGCCAGTTCACTCCTACACTGTAGGATCCTAAACCAAATACCCTAGAAGACAGAGCTGTACTTGCATTTCAGTGCTCTGTTTTTAAATAATCAGTCTGTGTGCCTCTCTGAAAAGGTACACAGTTAAATTTTTAGGGGACAGCTTTGCTGTAATTGATTGGCATTTTCAGTACTGTAAAGGGAGAAGACTTGGTGTTGAGTAAGAATAAGGGTAAGATAAGAAGGACATCTCATAGCTGGGCTTTGACTCCTGTCATTCTGTAGTGTTGTAATTCAGATGTATGATGCTGGAACATGCAATGGTGTTTGCAGTTTCATGTTTACCTACATAGGTGGAGCCACTGATTTCAACTACAAAGCACATACATTCTGAGAGAACAGAACACCTCATGCCCCTTTTTCCTGGTTATGAGGGCACCTTTTGCAGAATCCACCCTCTTCTGACAGAGTCAGATTGGCCTCTTGTGAAGCAGGAGTAAACAAACTGGTACTGAAATAATGTGCAGCTATTTTTACTTTATTTGTAAAGAAGGCTTTACAGCACCAATGATTACAAGCAAAAATGAGTTTTGCAATTGATTGTGCTTTATCTTTTAGGGATGTGTCATGCTGTGGAAGACAGCGATACCCAGGACCAGTTTGGAGAAGGTGAGGTACAGATGCTGTGTGCTAGTCAGTGGCAGTCTGTGAGAGGCATCCATCTTGTCTAATAGCTCAGCTTCTGCACAGCTTGAATTGAGGAGAGCTTCTATTTTCTATCAGTTGCAAAAGTGATAAGCAGACCATTCCAATATTTTGTGGTGTGAACATGTGAAGTGTGTGTGAATTTAGATGTTAGCATTTCTCCCTCGAGTTCTGTGTGTGCCATCAGATGGGTAGCACTTGTAAATAAAGCCCCATCTTTGAACCTGACCAAATGGAAAACTTCATATTGGCTTCACTGAGCTTTGGAATCTAGTGCTTTCTCCTCGGGACAAACAGTATTTGGGATGTAGCTGCACAGCTTCTAGATTTCTCTCTCTTAGCAGTCCTTCATTTGTAATCTGGAAACGCCTGCAGGGCTGAGAAGGGATGTCTGCAGTCCTATTAACCTTGGGCATCTCTGCTGAGTCTTGTGATATTCACAGAGCAGTGATTTCCTCCTGTCCAGCCATGAGAGATGAAAGGAGATGTGACCAGCTCCTTTCAGAGAGGTATCAGTTTTCAGACACGTGCTTGAAAAGTGTTGCAAAGGTGAGAGATCTTTCTGTCAGGATGCAGTTCTGCTGAGAGATGGATAATTTCAAACAGAGGAATTTTAACTTAATGATACCTAATTACTGAATGTTCTTAGAAATAGAATGTTCTTAGAAATTCTGAGAGTTCCAGGCAGGAAAGGGCCATTAAAGCATCTATATATCATCTGCCTCAAGATACGCCTCTGCTCAGAAAGTTGGCCCTTCATCTAAAGTAGGTCTCCTAGATAAACTCACAGTATTGCCCTGGATATACCAAGAGATGGTACACCTAGAAGTCTCAGGGTTTTTTTTTTTTTAAATGCTTTCTTAGAATAAGAGTAAAAAGAATGTGTTAGAGTACAGTGTGCCCTGTTTGAAATGAGTCATGCCATGACAAGAAGATATATCCAAACTAGCTTTATCAAATCGTATGGAGTGATATTCTGTACTGTGTCTCAGTTAAGAGTTACAAAGATAAGTAGGGCCTCAATTTATGGAAACCTGTGTATGTTTGGTAGACTGTAATGTTACCTTCTCTGCAAGGCTGTTTTTAAAGGCCAGCTTTCATACTGTAGGGTGCCTGCTCTATTCAAGTATCAGATTTTTTAATGGTTTCAAACTTGGGCTTTGTTTCCTTCCCTTCCTTGTATTTACTTGATGTCCTGATAGACCCTTTGTCATTTTCATGCATGGGTTGTGGTGCTGCTAGAACAGGATTGCTGCTGTAATGTTGCTGCAGAGAGCCTCAGCTGGGCTATCAGAACTAATAGCATTGGGGCTTTGCTGTTACCCTGCACTCTCAGCAGCCCCACGTTCATTTAATAGCTAAGCTCTTTGCTCACTGGCCTGCTAAAGCCCTGTGGAGGATGGATTGTGAGTGCTCTTCAATGTGAATTACTGATCCCATTTCTTCTGCCTAGTTCTTGTGCAGCTTATAGTGGAGCTGAAGTCAGAGCAGTACTTGCGCTGCATTCTGGATGAAAGCCAAAAAGAGGTCAGTGAAGATGAATTCTCTGCCCTTCCCTTCAGTTCTTCAGAGGTTGAAAAGATGAGAATGAGAGGCCCTGCGAGACTGTAGCTGCTGCTTTGGGATGCAGTTTCTACTGTAGTGAGATGTCCTAATGCCAGTTCCCCTGCTGTGATTTTGGCACTGGTGTCTTCTCTGGAGTTTTGCTATTGCTCTCATGGCATGCTGTGGCTGTATGGCTTCATAATGCTTTAATGAAACTGTGTGCCTTCCTCAGTTTCTTCTTTTCCTCCTTTCCTGTGTCAGTGAAATGAGGAGCTTTCACAGCCTTCTGCTGTCTTCATTCCTAAGTTTGTGGTGGTCCTGTGGGGTACAAAAAATTGAGAAATAGCAAAAGCAGGGAGAAATTCAGCTGGTTCATCTGCTATTATAGGAGCTGGAGGGGAAAGGGGCAACAAGAAAGAGATTTCTTGGATAAATTAAAGAAACACTGCTGCATTTTGGGGATTTTAGGTGTGTTCAGAGTTTTCCTCTGATTTATCCTAAATGGTGAAAAGGTCCTGGTTTAGGTGAAGATCCTGTTTTGGAGAGAGCATATTGGTTTTCGTGTCTTTCTAACTGTGTACTGTGTTCTCAGCTGTGAAACATTTCCTTCCTCTGTCTCCTCTACAGCTGTGCAAAGCAACTACCAGGAGAGGCAGCCTGCCCACGTTCACTCTCTTGGGGAAGCTAGCAGATGCTGTCCCAGTCTTTGCTGACATACTGGTGGTCGAGCACAGTGAGTAGCCTGTCACGCTCCACTGAAGGGTTGTAGTCACAGCACTAACACACATACGCATGCACGAACTGTCTTTCTCCTGCTGTGTGCATTTACAAAGGTTGCACAAGAATCCTGTCCCTGAAGATGAAGTGGCACGCAGACCTCCTGGGTTGCTGGTCAGTACCTCAGTAGTAGGCTTGGTGTTGTGCTCTTAGCCACCCTGACAAAAACAGCCTCTGAGAATTGTGTTTGGCGGTATGCCTTGTGGGCAATATATGTTTTGTTTTCCTCTCCTTGGTTCAGCCTCTGGAGTCCGGTGAGCATACTTAGCTCTTTGTAGCGGTGCTGGTGGTGGAAATCCCTATGGTGAACAGTTTTCTCCTTGGGCCATTTTTTACTGTACCTCTGCTCAGAGACTCTTAGAAGCATTCCCAATATCCGTGAATGCGTGACTGGATCAGAGGGAGAAACAGTGGTGAGGTAGCACAACATCCATTGGTATTTGTTAATCTATGTACACCAGTCTGTGTAGTGGGCTTGTGCAAGTTGTACTGGTTTTGACTGAGAGACGATATAGTGAGTGGTTGTGTGGTGCTTGGCTGCCTACTGGATTTAAATCACAACACAGGTTTTTGAGGGAAATAGGCTGATGCTTTAAAAAAGTCAGTTTACAACTCAGCTCACTGGTATGAATGTTTGCCATTTCTGTTCCTCACACTAGGTAATTTAGTGGATCATCTGCTGGTGGGCTTGATGTACCCAAATGAAGGTGTAAAGGCTGCTGTCTGTTACTTGTATGGCAAACTGTACTCCTCTCCTGTTGGCACAGAAAAGCTCTCAGCACACTTTGAAGAAAGGCTCTGTGGCCTCTTCTTGAATACTTTTGGCCACGCACAGACAAAGGAGCTGCAGATTAATTGCTTGGGTAAGGCACTGCTGAGAGAAACTGCAAGGTGCAAGGGAAGGTTTAGAGCAAAGCAGAAATCCTTGGATGGTTTAAATACCCTGATGTGGGTCGGGCTTTAGAGGAGCTGTTTTTCTGCTCGTTTGAAGCAATTGATCCTTTGTGTTACTAGACAGCAGTGAAGTAACCCAGACCTGCTGTTGTGCTCCCCCAGCCTCTGTTGTCCCTAAGGCTCCATGGTTGCCTAGCACTGATTAATCTTCAGAGTTTCCTCAGGGTTTGCCCTGTGATTTGACTTGTCTGAATATGATGCTACTGGACTCAAACTGCCTGAATGCAAACACACTGCACAGACAGGTGGGTTTTGTATAAGCACCAGAACAGAATAACAGATGGAAGGGTCAGTTTTGTGCATTTATTCTTCATGTTGCACTTAGCAGCTGTTGGTAGAGAGCACAATTTCAGCCTTCCTGGCACTGCTTGGTTGCAAACCATCCAAGGATTTCCTTTTCCTTGTAGGATGCAAGCAGGAATTGGATTGCTCCTCAGATCTACTCAGCTGCTAGGAAAGGATGATGATTTCTTTGGAAGTTGATCTCACACCTTATCCCTTGTGAATTTGTGCCGATGTGTACAGATGATTTGCATCAATATCTGTAGCAGTGCTCTATACTTTTATACTGAAGGTTTTTTTTTTTTTTTTTTTTTTTTTGGTGTGTGTGTGTGTGTGTGTGTGTGTATGTGTGTATGTCCTTTAACAAAATGCAGCCGTTTCAGCAAGAGTCTATGAAAGCAGAAAGGGAAGATAAATGCCACGGCTCTAGGAAGTATTCCAGGGAAAATATCCAGTTAACTGTTTGGTTCTTGGCTGTAGCATGGTGAAAAATGCAAATTAAGAGCTCTCTAAAGAAACAATTTAAGGGGAAAGTACTGGAGCACAGAAGATAAGTAGAAGGCTCAAGGGGTCATTTACTACTGCACATACAGATCTCTCAGGAATGGGGAGCAATCAGACCTGGCGAAAAGAACAGCAGCAAGGGGTTGCCAGATGCATAGCTCATGGCACTTGCTGTATATGTAAGTCAGAAGAAGCTTGCTCAACTTGAAGTTAGGGTCTTTGCTCAGAATGCTGGAAAGAGAAGGAAACTGACAAGTCTTTGGCTGTAAGTACTTCTGAATTAATTCCATATCCATTTTATGATGCTCACTTTTGCTCCCCTTTTTGCAGGTTTGCTGAAGGAGCTGCTGAAATCTGACCATTTTGTATCCATTCTTATGAATAATTCAAAGCCAGAAGAAGAATCTGAAAACTCTGATTTGTTAGAAAGGGAAAATCCACTTCCGCTCATTCTCAAAAAGGTGATTGATGAAGTAGTCTTACAGCATGCAACCTATGACTTTTTAACACATTATCCCTTGTTCTGAGGTGAATTGCTAGTTCATGTAAGAGTTTGATAGCCTGTATTGAATTTTTATTTGAGGCATTTGGGTTCTGTTGCCAACACTGACCAGCAATAGAGACTGCAATGGGAAATTTGGACACCACCATTGGTGTCCTTATTGTTTGTTCCTGCATCCTGGAATTTTTACTTGTGGCCTCAGCTGGTTTTACTCACTGACGCTTAAGTTCTGATACAGCTCTGGTAGTGCCAACAATATCAAGGTGGAGCTATTCCTATTCACAATATTATTTATTGTGGTTCCCACAGTGTATTTTTGAGTGCTTATATTCCAGTATTTTATCTTGCTTTTCCAAGTTTAACCAATGAAATGCGTGTTAAAAGAGACACCTTCATTTATGTTTAAATTTTTTAAATTTAGAGGAAACTGTTACTGCACAGTTGACTTCCTCTCTTCTTTTTGCTTTATTTCACGACAGCTTTTGTTGACCAGAGATGAGATGTTACAGGCAGCAAGCTCTCACTGTATGGCTGCAGTGCTGGTTCACTCTCCCAGCAGATACGCTCCTGCCTTTATCCATGCTGATGTCCCAGGTGAAGAAGTGCAATAACATTGTATTGTCCATTTCCCTGGCTTTTTGTTCTAGGAATCAGTCTGGCTCCATGAAATCCACGGATGACATAATCTATGCAGTGACCTTTTAGTATCAGTAGAAATGTCTAATGTGATTTTAGAAACAGTAGTGAAGAATGAGTTTTCAATTGAAAGTATAGAAGTAGTTGTCAACTGGCAAAATGGGATTTCCTCAGCAAGAATTTGGTCAAGGAACCTCTTGAAGCATAGGTGCAAAGTCTAAACTAGCTGTGTTTCCATCTTATCTTACTAAATATTGTGAATTTTCATAGAATTTGATCTAGTAGATCTGGCTTTGGAATATAGCTTTAGGAGATGGTTTGTTGTTCACTCTATTCCCAGAAGACAGAAGTGCTTTGATTTTGCAAATTCTTTGTGAGATGTGAAAGTTCTTAGGAAAAAAAAGATCACCGCATCTGTGTTTAAGCTTGCTTCGTGACTTCATTTACGCCAGAGGCTAGAGCCACAATTCAGCTCCTGCCTGTTAAGTTTATGCTGGGAAGAAGCCTGCCTGGGGGACTCTGCTCTCCAGTCACTGTGTTTTGAAGGCTAGCATGCCTCTGAGTATCCACTCCATCCTCCATTCCTTCCATTTCATAATACATCCATTCTCCCTCTGGCTGTCAGTATGATTCCTGCTTTCTTCCTCCTTCTGGGAGCAGCTTTGCCATGCTGTGAGCCTCTTACCAGGGTGACCTTATTTGTATGTGTGTTTTCACAGAATTCCTTTTTGAGTGCCTCATGTGCAACAGTGAAATTCTCATCTGGTCAGTGTATTGCTCGCTGCTTCTCCTCACTGAAGAGCGCCTTTTTTTCTCCAAGTGTCACACAGTATATGGTGAGTCATCAGCCTTTCTGACAGTGACCGCGAGTAATATTGCTGGCATTTGTTGTGCCTCTAGCTGAATCTCAACGCTTTACACACAATCACAGTTTCTAGTCAGAATTGATAAAGGACTGAAAATGAGTACCTATCAGATGCATTTGTGATGTCTACCGTGGCTTGAATTTACAGTGTTGCTGTCCTAATGAGTTTCTGATGAGTGTGCATCCACTGTAATAACCAGCTGTTGTGACTGTTACTATAACCTGACTGCTAGTAATAGCCAGTTATCAGGAGTTACTGCTAGATATCTCTATGGAGATGTCAAAGGTGGACTTAGGAAGAGAGGCCAAATTACTTCCATTCTTCTGGACTTCCCTTCAGCAGTTGGAGCTGATGCCTGTTATCAGGGAGCTGAGCGAAAATGATGGCTTGGGCAGTTGTTTCAGCCAGTGGCTCAGAAGAATGATTGTTCAAATCTTCCTTCCTTTCAAATATTTGTTTTTCTCCCATCCTGAAATTGGGGGGGAGGAGGGTGGATTAAAATCTTCCTCTGTAACTTCTCTTGAACATTGCAGGCATAGAATCTCTGGTGAGGAGTCTCCAGAATGTCCTGCAGTTGAACAATGTGGAGTTACACAAGCAAGGGCTCCTGCTCTTCACTGAAATAGTGAAACGGTAAGGGATTGTCCCTGTCAGGCTCACAGACGCAGAGTTTGGTGCCCTAAAATGGAAACTGTTGTGCTTTTGAGTTCTTTTTCCTAGGCCAAATATCTGCACTTCTTGAGCCCTTGTGTTCAGTCCTGTGAAGAAGGGCCTGATAGCTGTTTCCAAATCTCCCAGCTTGCCTTCTTTGTGCACGCTTCCACCAGTACATCTGCCTCTCCCTGCTTCCTTGGCAGTCTGGGGAGTGAATTCTCCTTTCATCTGTAGGCATAAAAGGCAAAGCCTAGGAAAGTCCAGGTGTACGTGAGCCAGCTGGCTCCTGCTAAGTGACAAAACAGAGCATGTAAATTCCATGGCTTCTAGTCCTCTGTCTTCATCTGAGCTAAATTCAAACAGCAAAAAACAAATTCCAGGCCGAACTATTAATGCGTTCTGTCAGTTTCTCCCCTTGTTTTCTGCTAAGGAATAACATACTCTGGCTTGTTTTTCTTCTGTGCTTCCTGTTCCTGCCTGTATGATCTTGTTCATGTCGTGTTGTGCTAGTGACAGAATCTTGTTTTTGCCACTTAGGTCCCCCAAGAGAGCCCTAAAGCTGAATTTTGGAAATGTCAGTCAATTTTTGTAGCAAGTGGTAGGGTAAAAAGGAGAAAGAACAGTGTGATGAGGCCAGTGTGGGATCTGTCAGAAAGAGAAACCAAAACGTGGGAAATACTAATTACAGCATTTACGCTTGTAAAACAAAGAGAATGCTCTATGCAATTACTCTCATTTTCTAGCACACACGTCCTGTTTCTCAGAGGCTAACATTTAAAATGCCATTTTATTTTAAATTGTATCATATGGAGAAAATGGTCTCATGCTGGAACATCTCTTGGTTTTCCTTGCAGCTGGGTTCTCTTACTCTGTAATTGACCCCCACGCTCTGATGTTATCCAGACAAGATGTACTGCCTCTGTTGGCACTGTCAGAAGTGTCAGGAATGGTGGGTAGCTCTCTGTGGAGTGCTTTTCTCTCCCAGCACAACCAGAGTGGCGCGCAGAGTTTGGGATCCAAGGACAAGGGGCTGCAGGAAGGTGCAGGAGTTCTGTATTTAATGCATTTGTTTCCCTAGCCCTGCAAACATCATAGTATACCATATTGCAAGTGGGTTTGTGCCTCTTGGGTGAGTCAGCAGTACTCCTCCATCCCTTCTTCCCTGCATGAGTCAGTGAAGACTTTTTTTCCTGATATGTTTTACTTCAGAGGGTCAGTGATTAAAGGAAGGAAATAGAAGGGATTAATAAAAGTAGAGTGTAAGTAGAAACAACTTAAAGTTCAGCACATATGGCTTGGGCCAGAGGCTGGTCCGGGTGCCTGCATTCCCTGGCCTTATCCCTGCCTTGCCCACTTCTCTGCCCTTTCTCGCAGCAGAACGTGAAATGACTGCCAAGCTGGATTTGCTCCCACTGAGTGGCTAAAGAGTGGCTCTGCCTCTGTTCACTTTTTGCCCTGCAGCTGAGCTACTAATTTAATTTCTACTGCTGTTGATTCTTCTCTCCCATTTGTGCAGGGGAGCACGTGCTCCTGGCTTGCCTTAGTCTTGTCATGTCTATGAAAATGGAGTAATGGGGAATACTCTGGCTTCCAAGTCTGGCTGCTATCATACTCTGCTTTTTTTCTTGCTTTGCTTTTGGTGATACTTTCTGGCAGACCATTAATACCTCTTTTCCACATGTAGCTGCTTACCTTCTCCTCTCTTTCACGAGTGTACCTGACTTTCCAGGAGTCAGATGAGCACAGTATGCCATCTGTACATCTCTGCCCAGTAGTGGGATTAATGGCTTGTCATCCCTTTGTGCTCTCATGCTGATTGCTCAAAGGCGTAGGGTCACAAAGTGATCAGATGACCAGAATGGTCACTATCAAGAAAAAATGTCAAAACAATTGAATTATGGTTTTTGTTTTTTCCAGTTTACTTTTCAAGTTCTTGAAAGTCCCTGTCCTGGCAGCATCTGGCAGTAGAATCACTGCAGGACTGTTAGAGAAGCTATTCTCTTGGCATTGTCTTTCTTCTAGTACGGTGGTGTTTGCTTGTTTACTCAGAAATATGAAATACTAGATGAACCTACAAATGCCAGAGCAGATGGCCTCAGCATAAAGTCCTATACAGGGACTGTGTTCTGCAGAGCCTCTTTTTTCATGTGTTTTTCATGTCAGTATGTGCGGGCGCAGTACAAAGTCATCCAGACTGTAGGTTCTTTTCATCATAGTAGGACTCCAGACCTGCTGAAGTTCACTCTTTGTAGCAAACCCTCCACCTACTCAAGTTTGAGACTGCATCCTTGTGAGCAGCTGGCTCTGAATACTAAAAATCATGGCTGGAACCACATGGCCCTGCACTCTGTTTGGTCAAATAAGGAGAGGGCAATACAGTTACTTAACCTGACAATATTCTCCTTGCTTACTCTGTTTCCTCTTTGCAGGCAACCAGTGGAAATTAAATTATTCACAAACCGAGGTACGTGTATAGATGCCATTGGTGTTTTGATGAAGACAGTGGACTGCCCAGTGCTGGAGGTGGTAGTGGAGGCTGTGAAAGCTGTGGCAGCTTTTCTGAGGTAGGCAGGAAAGTATTTACAGGCTTTGCTTCAGATAGATCTGAAGAAATGTTGGTCTCTGCAGCTCCCCTGTGTCTGTGTGGGTGAGTGTGCTCTGCAGTGGGAATTCTGGCTGAGATAGGCATGGGTACAGCAGAGCTAGCTTCCCACCCTGTGGGAAGGTGGGCTGCCAGGGTGATGAAGCTGTGGTAGGCAGCAAGCTGCTGCAGTAAGGACCTAGCATCTCCGTCAGGCTTGTTCTGCAGCTGCTGTGACTTTGGCATACTGTTGCCCATCCAGACAGATAAGAGCAAGACTATGCACAGTTATATGGTTCTTGATTGTAGTGAGAATCTGTGATGCTGAATGTAGTGAGGGTGTGTTTGGGTTCACATCTGGAGAAGGCACTATACAGACATCCTGACTTTTGTGTGCTGTACTGGAGAGAGATGGCAGTGGCATATTGCTTTCCAAAGAGAAGTTAGTTCTGCTGGTGTTGCCTTCCCATGTGGAATGTTCCCAGCTGAGAACATGTTCACTGTCTTTCTGCTTGTTCAGGAAGGATCATCTGAGCTCCCCTCCAGTCCCATATGAAAATCTGCAGAAACTGCTGGAGGCAGTGCTGAAGCGATGTGTTGACCTTTCCCCACCACACTGTAGCAACAAGCATGAAGTAAGTCAAGAGATACTGTGCACTTTGGTAGTACCAAGCAGAACAGAGATGATCCTCCTAGCATAGCATGTGAAAGTTGCATTTTTTTTTCCATCTCCTTACCTGTGACTGTTATAGTCTCTGGTGTTTCTTTTGATCCTCATGGCTTGAGATGGTAACAGTCTTTATCTATGAAGATGGATGCTGGTGAGTGCTTTTTCTAAGTCAGTGAAAATATGTGGGGCACCATTTTAGTATACTGCTCTCTTTATATGTTTAGTGCTGCAAGGTAATTTGAACCTCCCCTTCTTTAGGCCCCCGCCTTGTAGGCTGTGTTAGTCAATTTATTCTTTGGCAATGAACATCTCTTACTGTGCCTTCAGACCAAGACAGTCACGTTGTATGCACAGTGATTGCTCAGCAAGGGAATTGGTAGCTGCTACTTGAACTGCAAATTCTTTACTGTTCCTGGAATATGCAGTTAATGTGATGTGCTGCTGGGACCTGTGCACCTGTCAGGAGAGTTCTCGTAACTGATGGCCAGTGACATGACAAGGGCTGAATCTTCTTGCTCTGTGCTTAAGGCCACTTAAGTTTAGATTGCATGTCTGAAGTGGCAAGAACATCTTGTGGGGATACCAGAACTCCAAATGCTTGTTGAACTGTCCTTAGGTCCACATTGTTTATTATCTACTACCTGTCTTCTCTGCCTGGAGAAAATAGGAGAGCTTTGTGCCCCATTGGTAGATGTTGGTCAGTCTGTTTGTGCACACAGAGCTTTGTGTCCCATTCAGGATAAAAAGCTTTACAGAAAAAAATTAGGCAAGACAGTAACGACATACAGTCTGTGTTTAGTGAGTGTAAAGGGTAAATGACTGTAATTGTGATTAGGTGTCACAGTATCAAATGGGGAAATATAAGGAGTTCTGAACTGTCAGGCACTAATGCATTGCTGTGTCCTCCTCTGGTAGTATTCAGAGAAGACCACCACAGCTTGTTAAGGTTTAATGGCAGATTTTGAGTTCCAAGTGGTTTGTTCACAGTTTGGGCAGATGACAAATTCTGATCTGGAAGTTGGCTTCTGGCTGAACTCAGTAGGATGCTGTGTTAGAACAAAGGCCAGTATGTGGATAATTTCACAGAATCACAGAATGGCCAGGGCTGAAAGGGACCTCAAGGATCATGAATCTCCAACCCCCCTGCCACACGCAGGGCCACCAACCTCCTCATTTCATACTAGACCAGGCTGCCCAGGACCCCATCCAATCTGCCTTGAATACTTCCAGGGACGGGGCATCCACAACCTCTCTGGGCAGCCTGTTCCAGCACCTCACCACTCTCTCTGTAAAGAATTTTCCCCGACATCCAACCTAAATCTCCCCTCCATCAACTTAAAACCATTTCCTCTTGTCCTGCAATTATTAACCCTTTCAAAGAGTTGATTCCCCTCCTGTTTGTAGGCTCCCTTTAGGTACTGAAATGCTGCAATGAGGTCACCCCACAGACTTCTTTTCTCCAGGCTGAACAAACCCAGCCCCCTCAGCCTGTCCTCATAGGGGTGGTGCTCCAGTCCCCTGATCATCTTTGTGGCCCTCTTCTGGACCCTCTTCAACAGCTCCCTATCTTTCTTGTACTGGGGGCTCCAGACCTGGACACAGTACTCCAGATGGGGCCTCACAAGGGCAGAGTAGAGGGGGACAATCACTTCCCTGTCCCTGCTGGCCACCCCTCTTTTGATGGAGCCCAGGATAGCATTTACCTTCCGAGCCGCAAGGGCACACTGCTGGCTCATATTAAGTTTTTCATCTATCAAGACCCCCAGGTCCTTCTCCACAGGGCTGCTCTCAAGGACCGCTCCTTCCAGTCTGTATGGATGCCTGGGATTCTTCCAGCGCAAGTGCAAAACTCTGCATTTTGCTGTGTTGAACCTCACCAGGTTCACCTGGGCCCACCTTTCTAGCCTCTCGAGGTCCCTCTGAATGGCACCCCTTCCTTCAACCGTGTCGACCGCACCACTCAGCTTGGCGTCGTCAGCAAACTTGCTGAGGGTGCACTCAATTCCGTCGTCAGTGTCATTGATAAAGATGTTAAAGAGCATCGGTCCCAAGACAGACCCCTGGGGGATGCCACTCGTTACCAGCCTCCACCTGGACATAGAGCCATTGATGACCACCCTCTGTCTGCAGCCTTTCAACCAGTTTCTTATCCATCGAGTGGTCCACCCATCAAATCCATAATCCTCCAATTTCTTACAAATCTGAGCCTAAGTAGTGATTTCTGAGCCGGGAGAGGAACTGTTCAGTGTTGTGTGAAGAGTAAATGGGAGGAACAAAATTAAAAAAAAAAAACACCCAAGTTTTCCCAGAAGGGTTTGAAGCTGAGTGGCTTAAAACTCAGATTAGACTGAACCATGGCAGTCCAGGCTATACTTGCCCAAGGGACAGAGCAGTGCAGAACTGGTGGATTTATAATTCTGTTTTCCATAGAAAGAGCAGTGTAAATCTTTTAACTCTGCCTTTCCTAGGGAGAGCACAATAATAAAAAACATCTGTGCAAAAGAAGTGATTGAAGTATGTTGTTCCTCCTACTGCTGGTATCAAAGAGGAAATCTTTTTTCTGACAGTGAATACAACATTTTGAAGACTTCTGTCCTTTAACAGGGTGATTTCCTGTTATCGATGTCCCAGAGTAGAGTTTCTTGGAAACATGGACAGCTATTACTCAACACTCTGGAAAGTTTCAGAAATGCTTGCAGGTGAGGACAAGGAAGGAATATGGATGGGTATTATGTGTGTGTCTATCCATCTTAGGGAGTGGGAATCTCAGTCTTTATGACTGAGTTCCTTTGTCAAATCCCACCACTGAAATTCACAGGTGAGTTCAATGCATGGCACTTGTCAGTTAAACAATAGGAGAAATATTTAGTGACACTGAAAATTTTTCACACCTGTTTGTGTCCCCTAAGAAATGTGATTCAGACCTATCAGGTTCTCTCATGTCTTTGGTCACTGAAGAACTGCTTGGAAATAAGACAAAACTGTTGGTGATGTATGATGTTTCTCTCTCCTCTGGTACCTGCTATCTGTTTGTAGGTTAGCGGTGGAATTACAGAGTGATCCCATGGCCCAGGAGAATGCTTTCACTGCTCCCTGCTCAGAGAGCAAGGAGACGCTGAACAACTTTTCTGAGTTCCTGTTAAGGATCTGTGACAGTCTCTGCATCCCCATGGTCATGGTAGGATTTCTTTGGGGCTTGCTCTGTTCCTTGGGTACCTGGAAAGGTGCTCTCAAGCACCAACAGTAGGTGGCATAAGTCTTTTTGGGAAAAGAGCTTGTAGAGTAAACCTAGAATAGCAGAGGCATTTGCCACTTCTCCAGAGCTGACTTTGGTATTTATTATATAGTTAATGCAAATGGGAGTATATAGTCTCAGAGGGTGGAGAAATTCATAGTGCTGTTTCTTGCTCATTGAATTTGGGTAAAAATTAATGGACTGTGATAAAATTGCCCAGTGACCTTCAGCAAGGGTGAGCTGAGTTGTTCTGCTCTAAACATTTTAGTGCTGGACTTAAATGCTTGTGTTTGCCACTGCCCAATAAAACTTTGAAGCACAGGTATTAAGTGCTACTGAAGTTGCCTGCATTTCAGTGTATGTCTTGTGTTGCATGCTGTGCCAGAGTTAGCCCTGATCTGCAAGAGCAGTTATGTCCAGGGTTATAGGGGCAGTAATATTAGTTGCTCTCAGGCATTTTGGTGGAAGAATTGTTCCTCCAATTTTTTGGTCTTAGGAATCTAACTTTCTGGGAGGGAAGGAGGCAGGAGGCAAGCTGCAGCTTTCAGTGTGTACTGTATATCTCTCATCGTCATGTTCCTTTCTTCCTTCTGCAGAACTACCTGGAAAGAGCTGTCAGCTCCTCAGTGATGGAAGTTTTCATCTCAGCACTTAATACCCTCTTTACAGTGGTGCCAAACATGCGAGATAAGTTCTCCAAAAAGCTGGGTATGGAGATGGTGTGGAATCATGCTCTTTGTGCTGTTAACTGATGGAACTTCCTACAGCAGCATATTGCAGAGGCAGGGAGCTCAACCAGAGTGTTTGTGGAGGATTATGTGACATGTTTGTATGAGTAAGAATGGAGTGCACAGTCATGATCAGTAGGATGAGAGGGTTATTTGGTCTAGCAATAGTGATTGGATAGATTTTATTTTTGATAATTAAATTATATCAGCTTCATCTTTTCCCCTGGAACATTCAGAACTGATTGTTCCTGTGGATAGAGATTATGCTGGAATTGTTAGTGGGCATTCATCGTGTAGAATTCTTATTCACTTTGTGTATTTCTTGATGTTTGTGCATCAGAGAGATGATGCAGAATTCCTCTCTTCTGAACATGTAGATCTTCCTTTCTCTTTCTGAGAAGACAAACAAAACTCAGAGTCCCCTCCAAACTAAACTTGAAATAGTTTACTGTGGGAGAGGAAACCTAAAACGTGTTCTTACTGAGATGGCCTGCCCTATTCGCTAGGTTTGTGTGGAGATGATTAGGGGGCCAGTCTTCTGTTTTGCCTTATGATACATATTCTGTGCTCCTTTGACGTTTGTGTCTTGCTTTCTCTATAGCATCCTCCTGCTTCATCCGACTGACACTGGAGCTGAAAGCCAGATTTTGCTCTGTACAAAGGTATCGTTATAGGTGTATTGTGAGAAAGTCAAGAATTTCCACATAGAAAAGCAGATCATACCTTATTTAATGCACCTGAATTAAACAAGGGAGGCTAAAAGACTCAAGAGCAAAATGTAAACACTAACTGTCTGTGGAAAAGCTGGATGTGTGAAAAGGGAGAAGCAGTCAGGAAGGACGAGGGTAAATTTTCACAGCTTTGTGAGAATCCTGAGCTCCACTGTGAGCTGTGCATACAGAGATAAAGCAGCCTGACTTTTAAATAGTGAAGTTGGTGGGTGTTTTGTAATGAAGTAACAGTAGTATGAGTCCCATCTGAACCCTGGCTTCCAAGACATGTATCAACACTACTTTTGTTCCATGTGACATCATATTATGTAAGAAAGGGAAGGGAGGAAGAAGACTTCAGCAGGAGGCATTGCAAAGAATGTCCTGTAGCAGAGGTTATAATTTCTAGGTTGAGGAGGACGGAGGGAGACTTCCTTTTGGTCTACAGAGATGTTTTACCTCCCCTTTCGTGCAACTGCATCTAATTAAAAGAGTAAACAAAATACACAGCACCCTCATCCAGGTTACTGGTTTGGGGATACTTGTGCGTGTGTGGGGTGATCTAGGTTTCTAAATGCAATAGTGTACATTACAAGGATGCTTTGCTACATGCAAAGTTATTTGATTACGTGCTGTTGGAATAACTGGACAAAGAGAAATACCTAGAAATAGAGCTGTTCTCACCCCTTTAGTCTTGGTATTCTTCCTTGTTCATCCCTGTAAACACCATTGTGTCAAAAAGGTTTGCAGTGGTAACTCCTCAGGGGTGTTTGCCAGTGGAATTAATTATTGGGAGCCACCCTCGTACAGCCTTCTTTGCACAGTTCAGGGCCCTGCACTTTCAAGACTTCCTGTGAATATAGGATTGGAGGTTTGTGAGCGTATGCCACTGTATTCATGTCATCCCAAGGCATCTAAAATTACTGTTGTCATCATTACTTGCACCTGCCACACCTGAGAGCTGACTGTTCTCTGGGAACTCTTGATTTTCCTGGAAGCCCAGGTTGGCTCCTGGAGACCAGTTGTGACAGAGCAGGTGCTTGAATATGATCAGTGAGTAAACCAAAGTCCTGGCAGTTTGTAACACTGGAAGTATAAAGAGGGTGTTTCTAGCCTTTTTACTGTATTTTCTGCTCTTCTTTACAGTAATCCTGCCTTGAATCAGGCCTGCTCCAGCTTCCTCTGCAACTTGTGCCTGAGCCTTTACTCTGCCACAGAGAAGGAGAGAACTTGTTCTCAAGAAGGCAAGTTTGGGGTTTAGTGGCCAGCCTCTATTTAGGCAAATTAAAAAAAAAGAAAAAGAGGAAGAGAAGATGAGGGAAGGGATGGGACACAGGAACATGTGAGTTCTATTTACGGATTTCTTTCTAGCTTTTTAAGAATGATTCAATTGAGATAAAAGTCAGAGAATGGTTTTAGAAGAGTTTGACTTTACTTGAATGAATGTGTGCCTGTGGTTTTGTTTACCTGATGGCATTTATTAGCACAACTGTGCATGGATTAATTACAATAATATTAGTTGCCTCAGAGTCACCCTTATCTGGGAATTCAAGTCCTTTTTTCCCTCTGGCATACTCTATTTTTCCTGTTTATACTGTGACTTTGCATTATAGTTAAGTCCCAGATAAGTAAGATGAAACTTTCCACATCACAAAATCTACTTTTCTACTGGCAGTGGTTGGTCACTGTACTGTCAGCATCAGCGAAGAGCTGAGAACCTCAAACAGAAGTTTCTTTTCATCCCCAGGGCTAGCTCTATTATATCAGATCTTACGCCTGTATTCACACCAAGTCATGGAGATGCACTTGCTGTTTCATGTACTGTTTGCAGTCTGTGAGGTACTAAATTGGCTTTAGTATTTCTTGTATCAGGAGCTTCACTAATTTAACATGCTTGAGTTATAGGCAAACAGGTGCTTCTGTCCCCCCGTTTGTCTTCCCCTGTCTGCTCATATTAGTTTTATTTCTAGAGCAAGAGATGTGTGAGCTCCTGCAGAAGAGTCTGCCTCAATTAAACTACACAATTGCAGAAAGCCTTCTCCTTCTAGCTGAAAATCCTGAACCTCTCTCTTTGGATCAGTCTCTTTGCAACCACCAACACTGCTTCATTCTCCTTTTATACTTTGCCTACACCCTTGGAGACAGGTGAGCCAAGAGCATATAAGGCAAGTGGTTATGTGGCCATCACACACATGTATCAGTGGGTAAGGCATGTCTGATTTGTTTCTGCTTCAATCTCCTTGAATGCAGGTTTGTCCCAGAAGCTGAATTGTTTTTAGCCATAAGAAATTTTCTCCTGCTAGCACAGGACCGTCGAGACTGGCCTCCTACATATGTACTCAGAGCTGTGCTTTACCTTCTTGCTGTCTGTCAGGACAAAGGCAAAGCCCTGGACTCGGTAAAAGATTTCTTTCTTAACGCTTGAACCCTTTTTGTTAAAGGTTTTCTCAGCTCTCATCAACCCTCTTGTATAAAGTAATTTGATGCATGCAGTCAGTGATGAATGAGTGAGGAGTGTGTGATGCATATACACTCTGGAAAGTTAGCCGTGAAAAGCCACTAGGGGATATAGATTTGATTGAATAAACTTGTGTCTGCGTGGGAAGCGTAAATGTGTTGGATAGGCTGTGAATTCACATACAGAATATTATGAATTTCATAGCTCCAGTCTCCTGAACACATCCACAGCCTCTGCAGCAGGCATTCTAGTGTTCCCATATGGGCCTTTGCTGCTGCACAGCTTTGAGCACTGCATAAAGCCTAAAGTTTCTTAGCCTTTGTGATGCAAATGAGCTTCACAAAATGATGTTTAACTGATATATTTGTCTAGTTAAAAGGCAATGTGATTGTTTTTCACAGTAAAATCTCACTGCTTTGGCTTTTAGATATTCACTATCTGGCAGTTATTTTGTTGTCTCCCCACCTCCCCCTTTCCCTCCCACACATTTACCAGAGGTCATTGTGCACCGTAAAGAGGATCCTGGATAATCTCCCAGATCTGAGCTTGGTCTACATTCATTGTCCTCTGCTGCTGAAATTCTTCCTGCACTACCCTGAACTTATGGGCAGATTTGGGCACCAGGTCCTGCAGCTCTGGTTTTCTTGGGAAGACTGCAATCATGTGGAGACTGAAGAAGCTGCTTTTGGCACATCTGATCAGCTGAACAATGCTAACCCTTTACTTCCCATTCTGAAGAGCAATTCCAGCATTTTACTTATTTTACTGGTACGTGACTCACAAGGACCGACTGTTATCCTGACTGTAACTTAGGGGGACCACATAGGGCTTTTTGGTTATTAAAGCATTTAGTACTGCTGTTCTGAGGCAAAAGAGCCTGCTATAAGGGCCCGTGAGTTTATACACAGGCTTCCACTTTGCATCAAGCCTGATAACGGCAAATGGGATTGTGAGTATGTGCTACCTCTTTCTCTGTCGTCCATTCACTGTGATAGAAAGAGAATTTTGAGAATTGGCTAGGAGGGGATCTGAAGGGTGCTGCTGATGTCTACCATGCAAAGAAATCATGGGCTTTTCCCTTTCTCTATCCAGACACATAGCTGGATAGTCTAGATTCTTTTGGGGCAGCCTTTTAAGAAGTTGCTTTGCTAATTTAGAAGCAGTGGTATTCTACTAATAGATGAGAAGGATATGAGGAACAAAGAACTTTCAAAAACAGCATGCAGTGAGCAGATCTTGAGGGCATGGATTTTTGTTTGCTTGGGTTTTTTCTTTTATTTGTTTTTAACTGAAGAGCCTTGTCAGAGATTTTTGCACTACTCGGAGTTTTCAAGACTGCAAGTAGCACGCTGCATTGCTCTTAAAAGTTAAAATACAAAACTCAGAGGTCTTCACTCACTTCCACCTCTCCCACCTGCCCTGTTACCCCCGCATTGGTGGCCACTTGTCCTATGACTGCCTAGCCAGTTGCATAAGTAAATCCTTGTTGATACTTCCACACAAGAATGCAAGATTTACATTTATGCCAAAAGCTAACAGCTGTGATGTTTCTTCTCCAGCCTGTTACAGTAGGAATTTTTTTAGATTCTACATATGTTTAATGTATCATCGAGAATAGAAACCAATGTCAGCAAACAGGCGTTTGCTGACAATCCATGTTTGAAGCCAGGTTTGATTTTGAGTGGGCACCCTTGTGGTGTTAAAGCTGGCATGTGTTTGTTCTAACCTTAGATACTATAAAGTAAATTTTAATATCCCAGATTATGGAAATGACTGACAGAAGGGCTTTTCCATCAGGCAGTTCTTTAACAGTTAGGTAGATATAACAGAGTAGGTAACAGAATCTAAGCTTTTATAGTATTGCCAGAGCCATAGTAAAAGTGATCAATGAGTTGACAAATCAGTGCAAATTAACAAGAAGTGTCCCAAGAGACTTGTCTACCCTATTACCTTTGGCAGTAGTTCTGGAACCTATCACTCCACAAACTAAAAATATACATCACAGGTCTATCACTACACAAAAGGGAAATGATGGCTCCTTCTCTGAATCATGCAGCATTCTTACTTTCCCCTTTCCTGTCCTGCCATGTACTTGTGCAGAAATACATTAATTTAGCTCTGTCCCAATCTTTAAAGTGAGTTGTAATAAATCACAGGCTTTGACAGTCTACCTCTAAGCTAGGGAAGAGCATAATCAATCTGAATTTAGATGGCCTAATAAAACAGTGCAATGTCCTGAAATAAATATACTGTCAGAAATAAACAAAACTTATGAGGTGAATAACCTCAGCATGAGAATCCACTAGTGAAATGGAAAGGCCTCTGCATGGTGGGGTGAAACAAAAATGAATGCCCTTCCAAGGATGATTTATTTGCTTTCTGCTTTTAATAAAAGTCTGGATTATATAGAACAGATGGTTGGTGGCTTCATCTGAGACCTTGAGATCCTGAGTAGGGAGGGAAATGTTAACACAGTGATGCATTTAGCAGTGCCAGGAAGGCTGTGGCCCTCGGTTAGCACTATTTTGTGCTATGTGTGTTCACCTGGGGATGAATGTGGTGGTGTTCACACACTGGCCCGCTTGTCTTCTTCATGCTCTAGATCTGAGCTGATCTCTCAGAGAATGGTTACAGGATATTGATATTAGATTACATTCTTGAACATTATATAGAGTAGATATATGTAAGTGGAGCAGGTTGTGCAGATAACTCTCAGGCCTTTATTCCTGAATGTCTCAGATGTGGGCAGGAAGTAGGCAAGCTAAAGGCTTTTTTTTTTCTGGCAGGAGCAGCCTGTTCTTACCTTAACTGCTTTTCTTGAGTACGGGTTCCCAAAGAGAACAGGAAAAGGCTTAGGGCAGGCTCTAGGGTTGGTAACATTGCTCAGACCAGTTTTTGTTCCTTCTTACCTCATTCTGCTGTACCATTTGCAATGCACTAGCCAAGACTACTGGGAGAGGAATGGCAGTGCTGATGTAATTTATGTTGACTATCTCATTATGTCAGCACTATGGGGCATTTTCTGCCTTGTCTTTATGGAACTGCATCTATACATGCTGTGCAGGTAAATTTAATATTAAACACCTTAGCAACAAACAAATGCCCAAATTAAGGCTACTGGCTGTGGGATTTAGCTCAGAGACTCCAGACAGAGCTCTTTATTCAGGAAGGCTTGTGGGCTGAATGCTGTATACATGACTCTTCCATTTTCAGTGACTGAGTGATTGCTTGTCTGGTTTATGTACATTTCATGCAGTTTAGCTGTTGTGTTGCTGTTGTAGATAGTAGGCTGCCAACCTCAGTCTTCTGAAAATGACTAATTACGAACTGAATCACAAGCTTGATTTTAGGCAAGCATCTTAATATGCAGCCTGATTTTTCAAAACAACTAGGAGAGCAGAAGTGCCAGAGGCTCTGCGTTCTTGGAAACAGGGCCCTGGCTTTGTGAAATCATTTTTCTATAAGCCTTGACCTTAAAAAATGTTTCCTCTACCCTTTTGTGCTGGACTGGGGGGTTCCATAGCCAAGTACATTCTTTAAACAGGATATTAGTCAGCGATGCCTATCAGAAGAGAGTCCTCCTATTTTATCCAGTACTCTGTTTAATCAGGGCATAGTCAATCTGAACAGTGCTTTATTAGAATGCTTCCCAAGACACCAGATTAGCATAATGGTATTAAATAGAGGTGATTTTTCCCTAATCAGGGCAGAAAGATAATGTGTGTGTTTCTTTCCTCCCAGGACCTGGTCTGCTCAAGTTCTGTGGAGGTGGCTCAGAAGGTGTTGATGGCTTTAAGGACCTTTCTGGAAAAAAATGAGGATGTATTTGTCTGTGACCTCCTCCGGAATCAGTTCCTACAGATTCTGCAGCAGCTACTTGTAGAGAGTAGCTCGGTCTCCTTACAAGGTGACTCCCCTCTTTGACTCGGGTCTTGTCATGTTGTTAACTAACCAGGGAAGTGGCTGGAATCATACCGTCTGGGATGAAATGTTTTTGAGCTGCTGACTTAGCTTTGGTACTTATCTACATGAGGAAACATACAAGCAGAACTGTACTGATCTAATTTTCTTATCCAGAGATTCTTGTTTTGAAGTGTCTTTTTCAGATTTAAGTTTGTTCTTTTATTGAGGTATGATTGTTAAACTGAGGCAAGTTTATGTTGCCCTAGGTATTCACATGGAGAGCTGTGCTGGTAAGTTTTCCTGAGAGATAGAATCCTTTCTTCCTCCTCTCTGTGCAAGACAGCTGGGTATGCCTGAATTCAGATGGTTTCCAGGTCACAGAGGCTGGGCACAGACATCATTTGAATCATTCATAACATTGATCCCCAAACAGGATCTGTGATGTTATCAGACTTTACAATTCTGTTAATTCTTTCAAACTTTTAGCAGGAAATCTCTCTTTTCCTTACCCACCCTGGCAATGGAGTAGGGACTGTTATCCTGTCACTAAAGGTGCTGTGCGAAGCTGCCTGTGAGCCTGAACTGAAAGAAAGAGCAGAGCTCGAATGTCTTCGGCTCTTCTAGGATAGGAGTCCAGAGCAGCTTTTGGCTGTCCTTGAGGGGGGCACTAACACTACTAACTGCTCTGTTTGGGGGTTTCCATTGCCCAAAGTTGGTATGGAAGCTTGAAAGGGGCAGTTGCTTTACCCTAGCTTGAGAAAAGTCTGGTAGGCTGGAGTAGAGGGGATGTTAAAAGTAGGAGCATGATAGAATATAATGCTGTGAGATGTGCATAAAGAAGGCAATGTTGGCATGTGCTAGATCTATCTTTTTTGGAATTGTGCACATCATGAATTAATTAGCAAGGTTACTGGCAGCCTCATCCAGAAAGGCAAATTCCATCAAGAACATAGTAATGTTTGAGATACCTGTAAATATTCTGTTGTCAAAACTGAAAACACCTAAGCCTTTGTGGAGCCATTTTCTGGAAATGAGTGTTGCTTGCTGTAGGTATGGCTCTGTTCAGTACAAAATCCTTACCTGTTTGCAGTGCTGTAGAGGATAATAAGCTAGAATCACGAGCTTATCACCACTATAGTTACTAGGGAAGGATGTGTTTGCTCTGGGAAGTTGGTGGTCTAAACAGCCTCACTCTTGCATACAGACCTGCCACGCAAGTCTCTAACCTCTCATATCTCTGTTCTCCCAGTGGTAATTTTCCAGCCTCACAAGATGCAGAACAAATGTTGCACAGCCAAGTATTCTGAGCTTCTGGGCTGCTGTCGAGGTATAGGCTGGCTGCCAGTGATGGTCAAGTAGACAGGAAGAGGGTTGTCTGGAATGGGCTGGTGATTCTAGCTTATTAAATATGTGAATTTGAATGTGTAGTGACCATGCCTCTTACATAGTTCATTAAGGGTGTAAATAATGACCCTAGCCTCCTTCTTTCCACCTCTTTTCCAGTTATTCCTAGAGTGGTACTGGCAGGATCCAGCATGTAATTCAGACCAACCCATAGTTCTAGAAAGGGGGCCTGGTCCAAAGGAACTGTAGAGATGAGAATGAGATTGGGAGGATATAGGTGTGTTTCGGTGTGGAGAAGGGGAATATTTGCTCCTTAACTCACTCTCCTTCCTGAGCCACAAAGTTAGCAATTCTTGGCTCACTTAAAGGTAGAATGTTAAAGTTCACTGACAAACTGAACTGTCAGTATCCTTCATAGCTAACAGGAACCTGCCCATTTTGTTGAGCCTCCTATTCCTGGTGCAGCTGCGGAGCAAGGGCATGAGGGATCTGGACAGCACAGACTTCAAGCTGCTTCACCAAGGTGAGTTTGTGTGCATCCATCTTCTCCCAGGGGACTTTGATCTGTTTCAGTAGTTAGTACATAAGATGATTAGGGGGTGGCTCTTCATCTTTTGAGAGGTGTGCCTTGCATTACACTTACTGTTGTTTTAAGATACTTTCATAGCCGAAGTGTTGCAAAAAACTCTTGTTACCAGTTTAGGCAACAAAATACATTTTTTCTGCCTCTTGCTTTTGCAATACATTTTTTGTTTGAAAACCTCAGAAAGTGGCTGAAGTATTCTTATGGCCATGACTTGATTTCAGAGCCTGTGACTGTTGTTGATGTGATACATGATGTGCTGATGTGCTCTGCGTCTCATCCTTCCCCATCCATGCTTGGTGTTGTGGTTTACCTCAGCCAGCATCTAAAGACCACACAGCTCACACCCCCTCCAAGTGGGATGAGGGAGATACTGGAAACAAAATAGAACTGGAAACAAAAAAGGGCTGAGATAAAAACTATTTACTGAGACAGAATAGGAAAGTGGAAACAAATATGGAGTGATAACAATATATATACACCCTCAAAGCAATTACTTGCCGCCTGCCAACTGATACCCTGCTACCAGCACAAAGTCTCACCACCCATCTGACTGAAATACAACAACCCCTGTGCAGTGGCTGCCCCCAACCAACTCCCCACAGCTTTACAGCTTTCTGTGTGATGTTACTTGATATGGAACAACCCTGTGCCTAATTCAGGCAAGGTGTCTCGGCTCCGCTGTTTTAGCTGAAACCAGGACACTTGCTAGCACAGCACTGAGATCCTGGCCATAGGGGTGTCCTGTGAACCAGCCAGCAGGGACCAACAGCCTGGTGTACCCAGACTTCCCCTGGGGTGTGAATTCAAATTATATTGGTCCCAGCCATTGGCAGGACTTGCCTGCTCCACCCCTGAGACGTAGAAGAGAGGAGTGTGTTTATTCCACGTATCCTGACCTGCTCTTGTCTGCTGATTGTTAGTAGATGACTACTCCTCTCTTGCCTAGCAACTGGAGATTCGTGCAGGCCATCAATGAAGGATACTAGAAGAGTGTTCAGCTAATCCATTCTTTCACCTCTTTCTGCTCTGTCAAATTGATTTCTACAGAAGACTTTGAAGGGCTATCACTTTGAATTAGAAATGTTCCATGTCTCAAGGCTGCCTGTGTTGTCCTTGTAAGGAAGCGGTGTTTCTCAGACATTCATTAGCTAAGGGAACTGGGACTGTGAAAGAATCATGTCTTTTTTATACTGGCTCTTCTTAGCCTCTGTAATTTCAGAGCACAGCGTAGCTGCTCTCAGAAGTCACCAGCTCCTTCTGCTTTTTCTTTCTGTTCTGTTTGTTTTGTTTCCCTACACAACTCTCTCTCTGCCCCAGCCACCCCTTCATTTCCTGTTTTACTCCTTAGCCTATGTTCTTGAAGGAAGAGTGCACTTCTCTGATGAGGCCTACACAAAACCAGCGTGTAGATGGAAGGGATGTAGGGAGGCATATCAATCTGTATTTATTTATTTATTTATTTATTTGAGAGCTGCTTACTTAGAATTTAAGCTTTTCAAAAGATTTCCTATGATAGTGCTGCTGAGCCCTGCAGTCCTGCATTTCCCTCACAAATTCTTGCTAAACACTGTTCTTAAATATCTGGTGCTTCCAGAAGGCATGGTGTGTTTGTTTCTTCTGTGAGTGGTCTGTGAGGGTGGAGAAGCAGAGCTGTTCCTACCATCCTCTGGTCTGGTTATTGGTCACCATGTGAAAAGGGCATGTGGCTTTTTATGGTTTACCCAGTGTTAGGATCAAATATGCTCAATGGAAATCGGTAACTTATCTAATAGTCTGTAGTTCTTGGATTCATTACTGCCCATGGTGCTGTATGCCCTTTAATATTCCCTTTTCTGTTGTTTTTGTTGTTTGTTTTGTTTTGCTTTTGTTCCCCCTCCCCACACACACACTTATTATCATCTTCCAGTACACTGTCTTGTCTAAAGCAGACTCTCTAGGGCCTGTTGCTTTATCTGTACCATGCTCTGTTTAATTTTGCTTCAGGTTGTGTTGCTCTTGTCTGAATTCACTCCCAACTGACTGACTTCTTTCTTGTGCTGAGGTGCTGCATTATGTTGGTGTCTGTGTTACGTGTGTTCTTTTGTTTCCAGTCAGTAACCTCTGTGGGAAATGCAGGCCGAAAGACATAGACCTCCTGCAGCCATCCTTGAATTTTCTGTACTGTAGCCTTCATCAGACAACACCTTGTAGTCAGCAGAGAGGTGAGGCAAGATTGTATTGATCGGTAAGCTAATCTCTGCAGGGTTGTGGCTTGGCCATTGGACATTGTGTTCTAACTGTCTCAGCAGGAAAGGTGGATTTTTCCCCTTTCTGATGCAGTGTTACGATTAACAAACAACACTTTGTGTTTGGGATGATTTTTTCTTTTTAGATTGAGAGTTTGGTTTTGTTTTTTGCTGCCTTCTGATGATTCAGGAGTTGGCTGTTGAGAGGCAGAACTGCTGTATTTTTTTTCTTCATAAAACACAGCGGTGGGGCTTTGGTGCCTTGTTGAATTGTCCCGGTAATTGCCATGGTTCAAAAAATTAAACAATAATAAAGGCAGCAATAACCAACCTCCTAGCTGTGTTGGCTGAAGGCTGGTCATTTTATTAGCAGGCTGAGAAGGTCGCTCATGCTGTGGGAGATGAATACTGGTATAGCTGGACAGCCTTAGCTTGACCAGCCACGGCAGCTAGGGCTGCCTCACAGCAGCAGGGGTGTGCTCTGCAATTCTCTTCTGCTTGTCAAGCTGATTTAACCTGTAACATCCCATCAGCCTCTTTGATTCACAGTGCAGCAGCCCAGATGGGTATGCCTCTGTGTTGCCAGTTTCTCTGCTTCCACTGCTGTAACCACTCCCACTGGGTACATGCCACCATCCAGGAGTCAATGTAGAAATAGAGCACTGGCCACTTCTCTTGTTCAGCAATATCTTAAACCAGCTGGATGGCCTTCACTTCTGCAAATTGGGTCAATTTCCTGTGCAGGAGGGAAGATTTAGATTAGATGTCAGGGGGAAGTTTTTCACTGAGTGTGGTGAGGTGCTTGAACAGGTATCCCACAGAGGTGGATAGATTGTGGATGCCCCATCCCTGCAGGTGTCCAACCAGCTTGGATGGGGCCCTGGGCAGCCTGATTTAGTATGTGATCTAGTGGCTGGCAGCCCTGCCCGTGGCAGGGAGGTTAGAATGGAATGATCCTTGAAGCCCCTTTACAACCTAAGCCATTCTATGATTCTGTGATTATGATTCTGTTTCTCCTGTACAGCAGTGGCAGTGCTGCTCTCCAATGTGTCCTTGCTCGAGCTCCTCCAGAAGGTTTTGGAGTGCACCTGGATGTGGTCTTTTCCCTCTGAACCTACTGACCTGTCGTCTGAGGATGCCTTGCTAAGCTCAGGATGGCTGCTGGCTGCTTCCCTTTTAATTTATCAGCATCGTTACAACACTGAGGTTAGAGCCATTCTAGTGTTTGGATCCATGCACTTGTGAAAATTTTAAAAAATAACTCTTTCTTAGCAGGGGAAAGTGGTTTATTTTGGCCTGAAATCTGCTTGTCCTTGTTGCTTTTTTATTATTGCCTACAAGTTATTCTTTATTGCATTTCTCCAGCTGGACTGGAAGCTAGCATGTTACTGAAGGATGAGACATAAATCATTGCAATTAGAGATGGGCAGAAATGCTGGGGTTTGGGGGGGGGGGGAGGGGGAAAGGGAAACATCGTACCCAGCCCTCCTGGTTCAAACCACTTTCTTCTTCAGGATAGAACAAAAAATCTTTGTAAAGGGAAAAGTAGGGGTGGAAGAACAGCTCCCATGTTTTGGTTTTTTTTTTTTTTTTTTTGTAGTAAAATGATCCAGCAGTGTGCCTGGGTGGCCAAGAAGGCCAATGGCATCCTGGCTTGTGTCAGTAGTAGTGTGACCAGCAGGAGTAGGGAAGTAATTGTCCCCCTGTACTCAATTCTGGTGAGGCCGCACCTTGAGTACTGTGTCCAGTTCTGGGCCCCTCACTGCAAGAAAGACATTGAGGCCCTGGAGCGTGTTCAAAGAAGGGCAACAAAACTGGTGAGGGGTCTGGAGCACAGGCCTTATGAGGAGCGGCTGAGGGAGCTGGGATTGTTCAGTCTGGAGAAGAGGAGGCTCAGGGGAGACCTTATTGCTCTCTATAACTACCTGAAGGGAGGTTGTAGTGAGCTGGGGGTCGGCCTCTTCTCTCGTGTAACTGGTGATAGGACTAGGGGGAATGGTTTCAAGCTGCGCCAGGGAAGATTCAGGCTGGATATTAGGAAATACTACTTCTCTGAAAGAGTGGTCAGGCAATGGAATGGGCTGCCCAGGGAGGTGGTGGAGTCACCAACCCTGGAGGTGTTCAAGGAACGTTTGGATTTTGTGTTGAGGGATATAGTTTAGCGAGAACCATGGGTGATAGGTGGATGGTTGGACTGGGTGATCTTATAGGTCTTTTCCAACCTTAGTGATTCTGTGATTCTGTGATTCTGTGATCAATAATCACTGTCCAAACCTCTTACTGTCAAATAAGTACTTAATATTAGCAAACTCATAAGAATTTAGGCAGCTGTCATTGTATTTGATGCTTTGCAATCCAACAAGAGAGCTAGGCTGGAGCTGTCAGCTGCTATTGGAACTATGGCTTAGAGGGAATGGAGAGCTTTTTAATGTGCACACAAGGCAATAACACTTCCTTCTGAAGTATGTACCCAGGCCTGTCTTCCCTCTCTTGAGATGAAGTTAAATAGCGTGTCATGAGTTCTGAACTCTACTTCTGTGGTTATGCCTGGTAGGGTATATTCTTTGGTGCATCTGCTCATGGATGATAAAGTCACATTAAGGGCATGTTTACATAAGCACAAGTAGGCAAAGATTGTTTTTTTAATGTTGAGGGAAGACTTTTGAAAAGACCAAACTAGGCCAAGTCTGTACCTGTTACTTGACGGCTGTGCTGCCTCTGGTTAAGTGTCACACTGAACTTGTAGGGACCATCAGCTGCGTGAGTGGATGGGAAGATCTTCCTGTCACTGTTTTATTAACTGCTGAGCACAATTTATATTCTCAGTTTTAAGGTCAGGGTTGTGTCTGAATGGTCAGTTGTGCCAGCCTCAAAGAGACTTTGTTCAGGTGACTAGTATTGAGTTTCATCTTCTGGGATTGACTCTCAGCTCATATTGATCCTTGAAGTGCAATCATTTAGTGGCTTATAAACTTGTTTGATTTCATCAATACCTTACTGCTATGATCTGCAATCCAGAATCCTCCTTGAACCAGAGATGTGCAAAGAAATTACAGATACAGATGGCAAATTGAAGTGGTTCAAGGATGTTTGAGTGTTTCTAATCTTCAGAACTTCTGAGCTTCAGTGTTTCTAATCTGCTGAGAGGACGAAAAGAGGATAGGAGGAGTCACTTTGCTGCTTTCTGCTGCTCAGCGTTGCAAAAGCTACAACAGAGCTATTTGGGTGCCTCTGTAGAGAGAGCAGGCTGTATTTCTGAGCCTGAAATTCATGGCTTCAAAAATGTGAGTTGCCCACATTCACCTCAGGTGTGCATTAATAATGAGGACTTGCTTTGCCGTAGCAAGTTTGTGTTTTAGCTGTGTTACTGCTCGTGACTTTAGCAGAAGCCTGTTGGTAAACATGGGTCATAGGTGGTAGGCTACTAAAGGCTTTGGCTTGCCAGTGCTTGGACAGGTAGCAAGAGCCACTCTGCTACAGCAGGTACTCCTAGCTCTTGTATTGAACATTCCTGTTTTCACAAAGGCAGCTGGAAAGAATCAGCTCTGTGGTCCTGATGCCCATGCTCCCATACCACCTGTCTGCCTGCTGAAGGGAGCAAGTTTGAACCCCTCTGGGGCTCTGTGATCCTTCATACCGTCACTGTTTGGATGGCTGCTTTGTGGGGGTAACAGGGTATTACAGACTTCCCTCTCAAGCCCACCTTTCCTGTATCCCCTTGTTCCCAAGTTCCTAACCTCCTCTGCCTCCTTTATGTACGCCTTCATGTACTCATCTGTAAGGAGGTTCTTAGCCTTAGGCACTCTGCAGGCTTCCCATACTGAGCAGGCAGGACCATAGAGCCATGTTGTCACTGCTGGCTTTTGGCTGCCTGGCTCGGTGGCGGAAGTATAGCCAAGTTTGGTGATGACTTGCCATTTTTCTTTATTTCATTCTCTTGCAGGTTCACCAGACACTCTCTCTAGACCTAAGACAAGTCCTGAATGCAATCATCTTCAGGAATAAGAGGCCAGTCGTGCTGTTAGGTATTTTGTCTCCGTTACAGGGACTTAACTGGGAGCAGCTGCTTATACGATGTTACAGGCAAGAAAGGAGATCTGGTGATTGTGGGATGGGAAGGTGCAGGAGTTGGTAATCTGGAAGCTTTGAGTCTAGATAACAGATTGTGAGAAGGGGCAAAGGGAGTCTCGAGTTCTGATGTCCATTTGGACAACTCTGTCCTGGCTGACAGTAACATCTGGAACTGAGTGTGACCTGGGACAGTGTCACGTGTGGTGGAGGTGAACAAGGGAACTTGCTGCCATTCCTGCCTGCTGCTGTGAGCAGGTGGTGGGCAATTCCACTGGGCCCATAAGTCCAAATTTTCTCTCCTCATCTCTCTCATGCTATTGCACAGGCACCAACATACAGGGCAGGGGAGAGGAAAGCACTGACACATCATTGTGACTCCTTGTCTAGTGAGCATCGTGCAGTTCCTGAGAGCCATCCTGCGACAGAATTTCTCCTCCCCGCTGGTGACTATTGTCCAAAATACAGCCCAAGGTGTTACACAATCACAGCCATCGTCGCTGGAAGATGCTGCCTTGCACCCCCTCACCACGCAGCAGGTCTTCTCCCTTGCTGTCAGTCTGCAGAACCTTTTGGTGCATGTCTACTTGCAGGTATATAAAACACCAGTTTTGGAACAACACATATAAACTAACCCGAGGAGAAATCACCCTATTGCAGAATGAAAGGGGTCTGCCTTTTCTTTCCTTCTGCCTGCGTTTTCCACCCCTTATAGACATGTGATGAGGAGGAGGGAAAATGCTCTTGCTGCGGTATGCAAGGCATGGTGTAGTGTGAAAGAACGTAAATCAAGCTATGTAGAACTCCCTGCTGCTGAACTGGAGAGCTTAAATTTTGTATGCTGATGACAATCTCTGTTACCCATCTCCTTCTCTGTGGGGGCTCCACACCCATAGGAACAGAGGTGGGAAAAATATATCAAATCTCAACCCCTCCTCTACAGCCCTGGCAAGGTACTTTGGGGGAAAAGTACATCAGCTTGTATTTAGTCACTCAAGTGATGTTGGGCTCCAGGGGATGGTACATCGGTTTACATTTAACTCTCTTAAGCAACATTGGGCTCCTATCTTTATTCTTTGGAGACAGTTACTTAATTTTTTCATCTCAGAATAAGTACTCGTGCCTTTGTCTGGCTCCTTGACATGACAGATAATTTGCAGTACGTTCATCCTGTGAAGGAGGTGAAGGCTGTTATTTTCCTGTGCTGCATGCTCTTCAGAGCCTGCCACTTTATGAATTTTCCTCTTGCAGTAGCTGTTGACTGCTTGTTTTTTCTTCTTTTTTTCTCCCCTCTTGGGATTCCAGAAAGACTTGCTGCTTTCTCAAGCTGTGGTTGCCTGCCTGGAAACATTACTTGAATACCTATATGTGAGGAACCACGATGTTGGTAAAGTCTTCCCATCCTTCCTCCTATTGGGTTTCCCTCTTGCAGTGATTTTGGGCTCTTTGATCTCCATCCTGTAATGCCTTGGAGCATATGCCTAATGCGTTTATGCCCAACAAGAAAAATTATTTGTGTGATCAAAGTTGATCACGTGCTTTGTGGGATGAAATCACAGTGCCTGGTTCCTCTGTAGGAATCAGCCCTCACTCGGACTGTGAATACCAAGATGTTCTACAGAAGAAAATAGTCATTACCACCCCACACCTTCATATGATAAGAGTGAAAGATTTAGGAAATGAAGCAATACAAGAATAGTTAGGCTTTCACTTCCAAGCCAATTTAGCAAACATTTAGACCATAAATATAGAGGAGGGAGGATCTAAATATGATGTGTCTTCCACACAGAGATGTTGGCCACAGTTTGTCCCTAAGGGATGTGAAGGGAGAAGAGAGTAGTAAACAGCCTCAGAGAATGGAAGCTGGAAATTCTATATTTCCAGGGGCAAATACAGACCTTGGTTTTAGGAGTCCACATCAGACCAAATGTATACCATATCAGCAGTATAACATATGACAGCGTTGTACAGTTGGGGGAAAAGAAGGCCCTTCTGCTCATTGTCAGCCTCCTGTCACAAAGTAGAGATGCTGGCTGTGTTCATTAAACAGAAAGTTAGTTCTCTATACACTGATCTGTTCAAATCAGTCATGTAAATACAGAGAAAGAGGGGAATGAAGTGAATGAGCACGAGACAAAAAAGACATTGTTGGGAGAGAGAAAGCTGTTGAATGAAAATATAATAGTGCAGATGAATGACAGCCAGTTGCTGAAGGGAGTCTATTAAGAGGCTTGTTATGAGGGCATTACACTGATTTGGGATTAAGATAACAAAATGTTTCAGCTGAACCCTTCACTAATTCTTACTGTGGTGCAGTTCACAACATTGACAACAAGAATCTCCTTATTCTCCCCCAACACTACTTGATTTTTTTTTTTTTTGGTGTTGCTTTACCATGGACAAGATTGTTGTAGTGGCAACAGGGAGGTTATGTGACTGCCAGTGAAAAATGAATCTTTCTAAAGCAAAGGGCTCAAACCAATTGGTGAACTGTCAAGGTATAGCAAGTTATATCAGCTGACCTGTTGTAATTGTCCATCACATGCTTTCAACCAGCAGTAAGTACAAGGTAATACAACTTAACTTTAGAGTTCAGTGAGAGATTTTGTACTGTCACAGATGGTGACCTTGAGTCTAACCTCTGTTTATCATGTACAGTTCTAATTAGAAACATTTTCTCTAGTGATTGTTCTCATTGCTGCCATCAGCCTGGCTGGTCCCTGTAGTCCCTCTCTGATGCAGATCCAGGCTCAGTTTTTGCAGCTTATGTTATAGGTCTTCCTTCATTACCCGAGGAGTATTCTGCAGCTAAATAAAACCCGTGGTCAGGAACCTTGTTCTCATATTGAAACCAGAGGGTATTATTTTTAAAACCTTGGGCTAAAGATATCCCCTTACTATTTTATGACATGAACCCCAGGAGAAGGTTTCTCTTCCTGTACAAGCACAAAGGTGGACAAAATGTATTTTGTGTTTTAAAAAGCTGTTAAGCTTTTGTCCTCATGACTAAACTCTTGCCCAAAGAGTGACAAATTTTAAAGCAAGTAAGCACAGAGCAAAAAATCCCCTTAGTGTTCCACAGTTTGGGGTCTAGAAGCGAAAATACAAGGTCAGAGTTGAAGACTCGTTTTCCAGGTCCAGTCTGCCACTTGACAGATTTTAAAGCTGTCTTTCAGTGACTTCTCCTTCCCTCCCAGCACTACATGTTGCTTCACAGCCCTGGCACCGATTCCTGCTCTTGACATTGCTCAATGGAAGCCAGAAGTCCATTCTGCAGCCAGAAATTCTGAGGCTCATGACTTTGGTGAGTGAGGGTAGGATAGGCTGTTCTGTTTTTTCTTCTGTGTTGGTATAGTACATCTGAGTTTGTTTCTGGAACTTAGTTCCTGCACATACACAATCTTGGATACTGCTGTGGTTTTGTCCGTCACTGTATTTGTGTCCTATAATAATTGTACTTTGAAGTGAATTTCCTTTCTACACTGTGCAGAAACTGACTGCTCTTAGTGAGCACATCCTGTTCTTTTGGTGTTTGTAGCATTGATTTAGCATCTCCTAGGACCCCTGGGGAGGAGAGGGGAAGACTACAGAGAATGTGCAGCTGCAGTTGTCAGCATGGGAGTGTGCTGTGACTCTTTGGAGAGCAGGGCTTTGCATGGCATCACAGCTTCTCTCCCTGTCTTTGGCCTTACAGACCTGACTTTTAAGGTCAGGGAACTACTGCAGTGTATGACCCCATTGTATCTGGGGCCTATGAGCAGGAGAGGGAGTGTGCTTCTACCCAGCAGAAACACCGATGATAAAGCCCTCATAGCAGTACATGAGAGGAAGGGATTATTTATGTGAACCTTCTTTCTCCAAATAGGTGATGTGTCTGTTGATCTTTGTTATTCTTGCTGCACTTTAAAGGGATACTTGGTTCATTTTGATTCTTGCCTGACCTAAACCAAAACAAGTTACAAGTCAGAGCACCACCAACTTGCACTTGCACTGGTTCTGTTAGAAATGGTATAAAATCAGGCCTGTGATTAGCATGCTGCAGCATCCTTTAACATAGAAGAGGTCTTTTCAGGTGATGAATCGCTATTGGAGTCTGTGGGTCACTCACTAATTATTGCCTCTCGTTTCCTTTGTTCAAGTTTCTGAAATATCAGAGCAGCAATATCATTTCTCAAAAAGAAATTAGCCAGATTCTCCAGGAAGTGGCAGAAGCCAACTTACTAGAGCTGCCAGAGGCCACATCTCAGGCTCTTCACCTCTTCCTCTGCCAGGTAAGAAAGCAGTGACTGCCTAGGAAAATGAGAAGGGAGTATCCTAAGGGGTTGCTTCAGCCTTTGATGGGGAGCCATAAACTTCCTCTGAGGCTATAGTGAGATGATGAGAAATCCTGCAGCTGCTAGCTTGGCCTTGAGTGGTGAAATGAGAACATGACTGATGCCAGCAGCTGCCTAAACTGTGTTGTCAGTATTGTCATGGGCCCGTTGATCAAAGTTTGGAGGTCTCATTGCTCTGGCTGGAGATGCAGGAGGAATGCATGAAAGAACAACAGTTTGCTGTTCATCTGGAAAACATTCCTTCTCCTGACTGCTCAGATTCAGAGCAGCCATTGTCATGTGGAGCCAGTGCAGGCACAGACCATTCAGACTTTGCTGGAGCACCTTCCAGAACAGACGAGCACCTGTGCAAAACATCAGGACATTGTGTATCCTTTTCCTGAGCAAATGCCTTTGATAAGAAAAGTGAGGGTGGGAACTGTAACAGAAGTAGAAGAGATACTTAATCTGCTGCTCCTGACCATTTTCAGCCAAAGGCAAACAGCACAAAAAGTTGGCTAACTTTGAGATGAAATACCTCAACATTCTCAAATTTGAGAAGACGTCTGGGAAATGAAAAGACAGTTGGGATGAAAGATGGCTGTCTGTGCTGGGATTGCATTAATCTGTAAGGCAGAGATGGTGTAATGAAAGGGGGGCAGGCTGGGGCACCCGCTGACTTCAAAGCAGAAGCGATTCCCATACTGATTTCCCTGGGGGCTGAGCAGCCGCTTAACCTCTGTCTGTGAGCTAACTAGCACTGCTAAGCATGTGAAATCTTGGCAACCCAAAGGTAACTCAAACACTTTTAAAGTACAGCAAGTGTTCAGAAACCGCTGAGTAGAGTTACTGAATTTCTTTTTGCTTCACATGAGCAGTGGAGTGTCCCCTGCTGAGAACCAAATCCTTCTTCATGAATGGGAGGGAGGGGCAACTCCCAGATTTCTTTTGGGGAAAGAGGGAACCTGATGCCCATGCTAAATTCAGTATTGTTTATTTCTGAAACTGCCTTCCTGTTATCATCATGCTGTGCTGCATTAAATAGGTAGCAGATATGGAACGGGTCCCAGCAATGATTTCCTGTTGGGTGGGGGACTTCCTCCCTCGTGTCTGCGGGGTGATGCTGTCCTCTGCCATGGGCAGCATCTGTGGCAGGTGAGGTGTGCATTATCTGTGAGCAGTGGCTTGTCCTCATGCCTAGTCCTTGTGTGACACTGCTTCTCTGCAGTTTGAAGCTGGGGGTGGAAGTTCTCACAGTCAAGACCGTGTAAGCCACATCAGGTTCCTCTTTGCTGGTCTGTGTAGGGGTGAGGGGTGGACGGGAGTCTTGTTACATTGCTAGAGTAGTTTGGATACCTCTGTTTTATTGAGAAAAAGCTTTCTTCAGGTTTGCCCACATTAACATTCCCCATGGGTTGGTGAGATTCTATAGTTTGGGAGAGGGGTAATTTAGTATGGTGATACTTATGGGTCCCTTCCAACTTGGGATATTCTATGATTCTACCTCCTGTCAGCAGTGTCAAATGTCCAGTGTCATGCTGGAGTTTCAGCTGTGCCTTCCCTTTGGTTTCCACTCATGCCATCAATGACAGATGCGTGGGCAGTGTGGCGATAGCCCTGTCACAGTGAAGACTGAAATGAGAAGATGGGGTACAAGCAACAGAGTTAAAGAACAGAATGGGAGACAGCATCCTGCCATTTATTCCCTGTAAGTTGTAGAGAAGAAGTGGACAGAGGAAGTTAGTTTGTTGTTAAATTGTTGAATATCATTCATAAAGCAGTTTCTTAAACAGATCTTCTTTTTGTGTTCTGTGTGGGATGCCACTTAGCTGACACTCTGCAGATAGTAAACTGCAGCACTGCTGGATGGCACGTGGTGGGGGATGGGGCCATCCTTGTTCTGCCCTTCCCAGGGGCCAGCAGGGGGCTGAGGAACGAGCTGTGTCTCACTGGGAAGGGGAGAATCAGAGAATTGTTTGAGTTGGAAGGGACCTTCAAAGGCCATCTGGTCCAACTCTCCTGCAATGAACAGGGGGATCAGGGTGCTCAGAGCCCCTCCAGCCTGACCTTGAATGTCTCCAGGAATGGGGCATCCACCACCTCTCACGGCAACCCGTGCCAGTGCCTCACCAGCCTGATTGTAAACAACTTCTTCCTTACATCCCCTCCAAACCTCCCCTCCTATCGTTTGAAACCATTTCCCCTTATCTTATACTGGCAGACTCTGCTAAAGAGTCTGTCCCCTTCTTTCTTATAGTCCCCTTTAGATACTGAAAGGCCGCTCTCAGGTCTCCCCGGAGCCCCAGCTCTCAGTCTGCGTTCACAGCGAGGCGTTCCATCCCTCGGGTCATTTCTGTGGCCCTCCTCTGGACACGCTCCAGCAGGTCCACGTCTCTCCTGTGCTGAGGACTCCCCATCTGGCCGCAGCACTCCAGGTGAGTTCTCATAACGCAGAACAAAGAGACAGGATCACCTCGGTCTCACCGCTCCGGACGCAGCCCGAGGTACGGCGGCCGGCGGGGCGGGGCGGGAGCTCAGGAAGTGACACGGCGGGGCGGGGCGGGAGGCGGTGGCGGCATGGCAGCGCGGCGCTTCTGAGCGCCGCTCCCGGCCCGCAGGTAGGGGGGTCGGGTCGGGGCGGCGCGGGCGGGGCGGGCGTGCGGCGGCTGCTCCGCGGGGCCGGGCCGGGGCCGGGTGTCGAGGGGAGCCGCGGGTTGCTGCCGTAAGCCGCCCTGCACGGCCACGCGTTGGCCGCTTCCCGGAGGACCGTGGCACCCTCCGTGCGCGCGAGAGAGGGGCAGCCCGGAGCGCTCAGCCCTGATCAAGCGCTGCTTGGAAGAGGAACTCCATCTCCCTGAGCCCGCAGCCGTGCAGAGCCACCGGCTGCTGCCGAGCACTCCGCGGGCAGCTCTGTCGCTGGCGGAGATCGCAGAACTGTGCCGGTGATGTCCCCGCGATACGAGTCTGAGTTCGGCCGGCGAGGGACTCGGAGGCGAGCAGATGTGGCCGTGCCATCGCTGTTCCGCTCCAGCCTCTCTGCTGAGCCTCGCGGAGGAATGCCGCGGCAGCAGTCCGGTACCCCGCTTAACTTCTGAAGCTTTCGGTTCGGGCTGTGACATGAGATTGAGCCACGTATGCTTGGCGGTGCGGGGATGGATGGACTCCCGGCGGTGCAGCGACCCGTCGTTTCCCCGCTCTGTGCTTCTGCACTGAGAAGGGGAAGGGGAGCTGTGCCGTGCCGGTCTCCGAGATGCTCGGTTCGGATGCAGCTCCCTCGGGAGAATCTATAAAGTAATTAAAAACACATTAATTGGAACCGCTGACTGTCTATAACGCAGCGTCTGTCGTGCCTTTGGAAAAGCACATCTAAATTAAGAGAATGGGAGACAGCGAGGCAGACGGGTGGGCTCTGTGTGCAGCAAGCAGCTGGCTGGGGATCACAGGGGAACTCCTCCCCATCTGCTGCACAGGACAGGCCCTGGCAGCCCGGTGCTTGATTTTGCAAAGAGGGGAGCAGCTCTGCAGTGTTTCTTTTCACCCTTGTGCGTGAAGGCTCGAGGAAGGGCTCTTGGGGAATGTGGAGGAACATCTGCATAGAGGGTTTTGCATCCCTGTGCTTAGGCAGCCTAGCTTAGAGAAGGAGGGCCATCGTTTGGGTCATGACCTCATGGTAGAGTCACAGCCAGTATTCAGATTGCTTAAATTAGGGAAGATTCAGGCAAACCTTCCCCAGTTCTGCGGTGTAGTCTGGGCTGGAGTGTGCATCTGGTGTTTGAGCTGATGGGGCTCTGGCGGTGCAGGAACACACCACATTGCTTTTGGCATGGGAAGCACTGGAGGGGGCTGCTCAGCAGTGATGGAGTCCCCATCCCTGGGGGTATTCAGGAAATATGTGGACGTGGCACTAATGGATATGGTTTATTGGTAGGACTTGGTTGATGATTCAACTTGGTGATCCCAGCACCTTGGTGCCTTGGTACCGTGTGTGAGCAGGGGATGGCAGTGGGTGTGCAATGAAGACACGGGAACCTCGGCTCTGAGCCAGCAGTGGCTGCTTTGTCACTGGTTTTGAGCCTGGTGGGCTGGCAGGACTCCTGTGGGGAACATCTCTGCATTGTCACTGGGTTTGTATGTTTTGTTCCAGGCTGTGGCCTCCAGGATGGATTTCCTCTGGATCTGCCTCATCCTGTTGGCAATGGTGCTGCCCGAAGGCAGCCTGGCGGACCTGGAGAAGCAGAGGATGGGCTCTGGATTGGAGATCTGTATCCTTTCCCATAGTGCCACACCTCTGTCATGCTCACACCTGAGGAGGCCGTGGAATACTTACATGTGAGAAGGTGGCTCAAGGGGGATGGAGGAGAGAGGAGAGAAGGGCCTAAGGCCATGCTTATTGCTAACGACATGGGAACAAAGTGTCACATGGCTGCTGGGCATGACCTTGAGCAACCCGATGTTGCTTTGATCTTGCCTGGAGCTGGCACTACATGCCTGCAGGGCCCCATATTGCCACCTGCTAGTTCTTGGGCAATATGAAATAGCAATCCCTGCTCAAATGCTGCCCCAGCACCAAACAGCACTGTTGAGCACTCTCCACGTCACCCTTCTGTAGGAGGGAATTTTTCAGGTGGTGTCTGATGTTCTCCTCATGCAGTGCTCTTTCTTTCTGCTCCCGTGTGCTGGGTGTTAGCAAGCACCCTGCTGGGGTATCTGGAATCCAACCTGTTGGCCCCGATACCCCACTCCCAGAACTGGGCTGAGTCTTTTTGGGAGCAGGCTGTGAGCATGCCCAGAGCCCTGCAGTGCCCTTGACATCACTGCAGATAAGAAGCTGTTTGAGGTGAAGCGCAAGGACCAGATGAATGCCCTGAAGAACCTCATCGAGCTCAATGACATCAACCAACAGTATAAAATCATTGACATCATGCTCAAGGGACTCTTCAAAGTGAGTGTGGAGTGGGCTCAGGGTGCCGTGGGGCAGGGATGGGTTTGGGGCACCTGCACAGTGATGCTGGGGGGGGCAGGCAGGAGAAGTAGGGCTCATATACAAGCAGGAAGGGGAAGGGAGAGACACAGCGAGGCACCCCATGGGATGAGAGGGCAGTGACTGAGGGCTCTTACAGGTGCTGGAGGACTCCCGGGCTGTACTCATAGCTGCAGACGTGCCCCCAGATGGGCCTTTCCCCCAGGATGAGAAGCTGAAGGATGGTGAGTGCTCCATATCGCTTAACCTCCCTAGCTAGGATCTCGCAGCCTGCATCCTCTCTCCCACTCCTGCCCTTGGGGGTTGTCCCATGTCCATCCTTGGTATCCCATGTCTGGCGATGCCCTAAAGCTGGCATTTTGGAGTCTGTGGGGTGTCCTGCTGATGGGGCTGGTTCCTCTCTTCCTCAGCGTACTCCCACGTGGTGGAGAACACAGCCTTCTTCGGGGACGTCGTGCTGCGCTTCCCCAAGATTGTGCACCACTACTTCGACCGCAACTCCAACTGGAACAACCTGATCCGCTGGGGCATCGGCTTCTGCAACCTGACGGGCGTCTTTGAGCAGGGGCCCCACTCCCAGCTCCTGGGGCTGGTACGGCCCTGAGGTCACTTTTGGGGGTGTGCAGAGGGAAGGGGGCAGGCGGAGGAGTAGGGGGCTGGTGGGGACTGAGGTGCCTGAGGGGTGGGAAGAGGTGGTGGTCACAGTCTCCCACAGGGGCTTTGCTTTCTTCCACAGATGGCTCAGGAGCTGGGCATCAGTGAGAAGTCCCCCAATTATCGCAATCCCTTCAAAGCTGACCACTCTGAGGTAAGGTGGCCGAGCCTCTTCTGTGTCCCACAGTCCCCCTCTTCTGTGACTCCACTGGGTTTTGGTTGGGTTTTGGAGAGTTTTTATTGTTGGGTTTTTACTGGGATTTTGATGGGCTTTGGGGAGTTTTTACTGGATTCTGGTTGGGTTATTACTGGGTTTTTGCCGGGCTTTGAAAGTTTTTTGTTGTATTCTGATTGCTTTTTTGTTGGGCTTTGGAGAGTTTTTGTTGGGTTCCGGTGGGTTTGTGCTCCGCAGGAGATGCCAAGCTCCAGCTCCACTGTCCCTCAAAACACTGAATTTGTCATTTCCTTCGCACTTCCATCTCCTGCCCACCCCAGTTCTTCCCCAGCGCTGACACCTTCCAGAAGGCGCTGCGCGAAGAGGAGAAGCGGCGCCGGAAGGAGGAGAAGCGCAAGGAGATCCGCAAGGGCCCGCGCATCTCTCGCTCGCAGTCTGAGCTGTAGGCCCGGGTGGGCCGGGACCTGCATCGATGCAGCCGCTCCCACCCATGGCTGGGCTGGGGATGCCCCGTCAGCCGCTTCTGTGAGTTTCAGGGTGGATTTTTGTTTTTCAGCCGATGTGGCCCAGTGGTCCCACGGCCGCAAAGTGGGGCTATCCCCGAGCAGCGGGCGCTGGGACACCACACGTCAGATGGGTCAAAGCCGTGTGCTGGGGACGGGGCATGCGTTGTTTTTCTGGAATAAATCGGAACGGTTGTTATTTTTTTTACGACGAGGCTTCTTGCTCGCTGCCATGGAGAAGGCGGTGGGCAGGGCCGTGGGCGCGGCGCTGGGCTCACGCTCGTGGGCTCGGTCACGCCCTCTCATGAATATGCAGCGCGGGAGGCGGGGGGCGTGGTCTCGCATGCAAATCGCAGCTGCTGATCGCCGACGCGCCATCACGCCACGCGGCGCCGCGCGTTCCCATTGGCTGCCGCCGACCTGGTCCCAATGACAGCGCGCGGGGGGGCGGGGCCAGGTAGGTGGGGGCGGGGCCGGGGCGGTGCAAGATGGCGCGGGGCCGGCGGCGCCGGGCTGCTTCCTCCGCTTAGAGCGGGCGGGGAGCGGAGCGGGGCCATACGACATGGAGAGCGGCGAGCTGGGCGCCGAGGGCATGGAGACCCTGACTGAGCTGGGCGACGAGCTGATGCTGGGCGACATCGACGGTGAGCGCGGGGCCGGGCAGGAGCGCGGGGCTCGGTGCTGTGCCACGCGTGGGCTACGTGGGGGTGCGGGGAAGCCCCCGCGGCGCGTGTTGGCGGGTTTGAGTCATGCGCGTGACGTCACGGGGAGCAGCATGACGTCAGAGGGCAGCGGGGGGCGAAGCAGTAATTAGTGCCGATCCTAACGAGTGGCCCCGGGGAGGGCCCCGTATCCAAGCATGGAGTGCGTTGGAGCGCATCCAACGCATTATGTCCGTCCCTTACCTGCGTAGGGCCACCTGCTCGCAAAATGGCAGTGTCATCGAGTGGGAAAGTGCCGTGTCGTGTGTCCTGGGTGCGGCGTGAGGTGGTGTGGGGACGGCCCTACTGCCACTCCTTTGCCATAAACCTCAGTGCTGCTGCCATACCCGTGTACAGCCCCTGGGGTATCTGTACCATGCGGGGTCCTGTGTGCCGGGTGTTGGGATGGGGCCAGGGGGAACTCAGGTGGTCAGTGGGGGGCAATCGGGAGGAAGCTTTGGCTGTGGGATCTCCTTAGCCATACCCATGCGTTTCTCAGCTCAAGTTCTGTAAAGCGCTGTTTTCTTGAGCGTGTTTCCTCTGTTTCCCTGAATACCTGAAATTACCCGAAGTCGGGGTGAGTCACCATCCGCGTGTCCCAGTGGGGCTCCGTGGGCAGAGGATGGGCGGTGTGAGGCAGCCCTAGGTGGGAGGACGGCTCCTACTGAAGTCATGGGGCTGCTCATCCTCCTCCTCCAAGCGTGAAGCTGGGATGGGGATTGGACAAGTGGAAATGGGCTGAAAATATTGGATCCCGAACTCTGGGAGTGTTTTGACACTGAGTTACTGGCTACCTCTGGGGCTTCTGAAGCCGCCGCTTTCTCCTGTGCCCACTGCTGGCCTCTGAGTCCTGACCCTGTGTCCCATGGAACCAACCAGCCCCAAATGTTCCCTTTCCTTCTTGCAGAGATGCTGCAATTCGTCAGCAACCAGGCAGGGGACTTCCCAGACCTGTTTTCGGACCCTCTGTGTGGCACCTTCCAGGGTGGCAGCGGTGGTGGTGGCAATGGCACGGGCGGTGGGGCCCTGGATGCCACGCGGCCCTATGGCCAGGCCCAGCAGCCCTTCCCTCCGCCTGCTGCCTCCCCGCAGCTACAGAGCATCCCGGTGAAGGTGCCCCCGGCCCCGCAGCGCCCGGCCCCGCTGCTCCAGCCCCGGCCCCAGCTCCAGCCACAGCTCCAGCAGCAGACGGTGATGATCACCCCCACCTTCAGCTCTGCGCCCCAGACCAGGATCATCCAGCAGCCCGTCCTATACCAGAACACGGCCACGAGCTTCCAAGGTAGCGTTGGGGTTGGTTGTATCCATAGCAGAAAGCTTAGAAGGCTTCAGCACGGCGCATCCCTGACGTCGTCTCTCCATCTTTGCAGTTCTCCAGCCCCAGGTGCAGAGCCTGGTGACGTCCCCCCAGGTGCAGCCAGTCACCATCCAGCAGCAGGTGCAGGCGGTGCCAGCCCCACGTGTGCTGACACAGGCTGCCGGTGGCACCATCCAGGCACTGGCACCTGCCACAGTTCAGACGGTGGCAGCACCGCAGGTCCAGCAGGTGCCGGTAAGTGGAAGTGAAAGAGCCTGGCCCATCCACCTGGCTCTCACCTTTAGTAGGTATTGATAAGCGTTAGATAAGTGTTTTTTCACTAGGGAACACTCCCTGTGGAAAAATTGCTCTGGTTCAACTGTATCAGGAATAATTGTATCAGGAATGATGTGGTGAGCAGGACTGAGGAAGTAATTCTGCCCCTGTACTCGGCACTGCCGAGGCCTCACCTTGAGTGCTGTGTTCTGTTTTGGGCATCTCAGTACAGAAAGAACATTGAGGTGCTGAAGCAGGTCCAAAGAAGGACAACAAGGCATGTGAACGCTTGGAGAATATGCCCTACAAGGAGACACTGAAGGATCTGGGGCTGTTTAGTCTGGGGAAAAGGAGGCTGAGGGGAGACCTTACTGCTCTTTCAGTATCTGAAAGGTGCTTACAGTGAGAGCAGGCTTGGTCTTTTCTCACAGGTGACAAGATGAGGGGAAGTGGCCTTAAGTTGAGCCAGGGTAAGTTTAGGTTGGATATCAGAAAAAACTTCTTTACAGAAAGGGTTGTGAAGCGCTGGAATAGGCTCCCCAGGGAGGTGGTTGAGTCACCATCCCTGGATGTATTTAAAAACCATTTGGATGTGGTGCTCAGGGACATGATGTAGCGGAGGGTTGCTAGAGTTAGGGTAGTATGGTTAGGTCACGGTTAGACTCGATGATCTTTAAGGTCTTTTCCAACCTGAGTGATTCTATGATTCCATGATTCTGTGATTCTGTTTGGGCCCTCTGTAGCGTTCTCTGTATTTGGGAGTCAGTGAGGTACTTGAAAGAGCAACAGCCAGATGTGTCATATTAAAATAACTGTTTGTTTTGACATCCTCCCAGTTAAATCAGAGGAAGGAACCGCTGCTGGCACTGGGAGGTGCTGTAACATAGAATCATTAAGGGTGGAAAAGATCACTAGGATCTAACCGCCAGCCCACCCCCACCATGCCCACTAACCATGTCCTCAGTGCCACATCCACACGGTTCTGGAACACCTCCAGAAATGGTGACTTCACTACCTCCCTGGGCAGCCTGTGCCACTGCAGCACCGCTCTTTTGGAGATGAAGTTTTTCCTAATATCCAACTCAAACCTCCTCTGGCACAACTTGAGGCTACTCCCTCTCGTCCAGTCGCCCCCACCCATGTGTTGTACCCTGAGGGCTCCCCCAGCTGACCCAGGAAACTTGCTAAAGGCAAGGGCAGAGGAACCCTTTCATCAGCTCCTTGGTGTTTTCGGACACTGGCTTACTACTGGTTTCTGATGTCAGTGCCAGTGACCCCAGGAGTTGTCACTGCCCCTGACCACTGGGAGGAACAGTGCGTGCCCACTCATCCCCTCACCTCTGGCTGTTCCCCGTGCAGGTTCTGGTCCAGCCTCAGATCATCAAGACAGATTCCCTCGTGCTGACCACGCTGAAGGCAGACGGCAATCCTGTTATGGCTGCGGTGCAGAACCCAGCACTCACCACGCTCACCACTCCTATCCAGACCACAGCTCTGCAGGTACCACTGTTAATACTCTTCTTCCTCCCCTCAATGACCTTATTTTCTAATACGAGAGGGTTTGGTGTTCGGAGTTCTCCAATGGTGTGGATGGGAGGAGTTCCAAATGCTGCTCTAAACATGTCCAACATGAGTAACATGTCCTTTCTGCCAAGGCTGAGAGCACAGACCGTGCATTTTTGGCAGCCTCCCATGGCCAGTAAACACAGAGCAAGGGCACGTTCCTGTTTACCTTTTTCTGGCATTACTAGGAGAGGAGTGTGACCGAAGAATTCCATGTGGTTTTTAACCTCTGTGAAAGACGCTTAAAGCCAACTGATTCAGGATGGCTGTGGATCTTCCTTTTTCCCTCCATAGAATCCAATGGCAAAATGTTGAATGTAAAAACTAATTAAACTACTCCTCAAAGAGCATGTGCTGCAAGGGATTAGGGTCATAATTCAAGATGGCAGCAGTGCTTCAGGGCCATGACTTATCAGCTTGGAGATGCTTGTGCGCCAAAGAGGCTTTTATCACAGCCTTGTGTATTCTGCAAAGGTCCTTCTGTTCAAATATTTACTGCTGGAGATAAGCTTGCAAGCCTGGACTTAACTTCTGTCTGCATAGCATAATGGGGTTCCTATGCCCTTGTTAGCAGCCAGACCAAAATTTTCAGTTTACTTGTTGTTAGGTCTCACTTGGTCATGGAGATGAGGCTCATGTGATTGTGTCTGGCAAATACATAACCCACAAAGCATTCTGAATGCATTGAAATATGCTGGAAAGATTCACTTATTTGTCAACTTCCAGTTTTAAGTGAACCTACATTCATTTCTGTAATGCCAATTAGAAAACTGTTTCAGAATCAAAGCTGATTCTTAGTTTGCCTGGAGCTAAATTAGTGTTGCCTACATCAGTCTGACTTTTAGCGTAAGTAACTCTTTTTTTCCATAACAACTTCTCTGATTCTGAGTGTGCTTCAGAGACCAGCTGTACCTTTCCTTGTGTTACTGGTTGGAGCAGTCTAAATGATTTCCTTTGGTCTGACTGTCCTAGAAGCCCCTCTGTGCAACCATTCTGGTGTGATTCACTATCTTTCCTCCTGTAGCACATACTGCTTTGGCTGGGGGGAGATGGTCTGTTTAAATCTAAACCATAGAATCATTAAGGTTGGAAAAGACCTTGTCCAACTGTCAGCCCATCCCCACCATGCCCACTGACCACATCCCTCAGTGCCACATCCACACAGCTCTGGAACAGCTCCAGGGACGGACCACCTCCATTACATTCCATCCTATTACTGTTACCTGGGAGAAGATGCCAACCCACCTTGCCACAACCTCCTTTCACGTTGTTGTAGAGAGTGATAGAAGTCCAAGCTCTTCACATCAGTGTCTATCACTCTGCCTTAATACCTCATCTGAAGGCATTTTGTAGCTTAAAGTGGTTAGGGATCTATTTTTTTCCCCTATGCAGTCTAATTCAAATTAACTTCAAGCCAGAGTTTGTCTTTCCACAGTCAGAACCTCTCTAATGTTATGGGTTCAGAAGTAACATTGCCTGTTTTTGGTCCAGTGACTTTCTTCGTGCATTTGGAGATGTGGGGTAGAAGTATTCTAAAAGCAGGAAGGAGCTTTGGTCTACATCTCTGTTTAAATTGTGGATGATCAGAGCGTGGTATTGGTGAAAGAGTGTTGGGGTAATGATACTCTTGGAGAAAAGAGCTCCTTTTACTGTGGGAGGCAGTGTGGATGTTTTTTCTATGCTGCTGTTCCCATGCTTGTGCCAGCTAAGGAACATGGTGAAACATGGTATACCTCTTCCTTTTTGAGCTCTGTGGACTTTTCTTGATTCTGCTCTTGTTTACTCTGTTTGTTCTTGGCATCATAATCTTGTCTATATTGGCTGATTGCTGGTGACACTTTGCTGCATGTGGTCTTTGTAGACCCTTGTTGGGAGCAATGGAACCATTCTGACCACAATGCCAGTGATGATGGGACAAGAAAAGGTGCCTATCAAACAAGTTCCTGGAGGTGTCAAGCAACCAGACCCACCAAAAGAAGGAGAAAGGAGAACAACTCACAACATCATTGAAAAGCGTTACCGATCCTCTATAAATGATAAGATCATTGAGCTGAAGGACCTCATCATGGGGACAGATGCCAAGGTAAAAAAAAGTGCAGTGAGAGCAAGTGTGGTGTCAGGAATATTTGTGTCCTCAGGTGCTCATTGCTCTATTTAATGGGGCAGATGGGTACAGACTGCTGCTAGGAGTATGCACACACATGTTGCAATAAGATAAAATTTAAAAGTGTCTTCTTGCACAGAACTTTCAAATTTGATTCCAGTAAATCTTGAGGTATATTGAAGCCACCTTGGACCATGTTTGACCTGTGCTGTTTGTTTTATGTCATGCTGGCAGCCTTTGCTGGAAGCATGTATTTTCATGGGGATGGGGGAGCAGGGGAAAGAACTACTTATGTCAATTGAATGGTGAACCCTGGTTAACTGACAGCAGCTTGCTCCATCGTCCTGGAAAAGAGCCATTTACTTCATTTCAAAACTATGATACTTTCAAAAGACTATTTCTGACTGAAGTCAAGACATGAACTCTTGTAATTGGGATGTTAATCAGTTTTCATTGTACTATTTTTATAAAAATGTTGAGAGATCTCAGATACAAGGACTCAAGCTCTGTTGTCCAGTCCTTATGTGTCTTCCAAAGTGGGATACTTTGGCCCAGAACATGTCCTACTATTCATTTCCTTTTGCTGATGCCAGCTGGCCCTCTATACCCTCCTGTTTGTATTCCCTTCTGTGATACATAGGGTTGTGGTACCCTTATGAGCAAGAGCAACCCTGGAAGCATGTAGTACAAACTGCTTTCTATGTGTCTTAATTTCTTGCAGATGCACAAGTCTGGAGTCCTGAGAAAAGCCATTGACTACATCAAATACCTGCAGCAGGCCAACCATAAGCTGAGACAGGAGAACATGGTTCTGAAGCTGGCTAACCAGAAAAACAGTAAGTTGTGAGTGTGCAGGAAGGAGGTGGTCTGCATGGATGTAGGCTGCCTCTTTCAGTTCTTTGTCGTTGGCAGAGATAGATAGGTGCATGCTGCATTGGGGGTGGCCTGTGTTCTGAGCAGGACTGGCAGGGTGTAGGATTGAGAGGTGTGTACATGATGTGTTCTGATTCTTGCAGAACTGCTGAAAGGCATTGACCTAAGCAGTCTGGTTGACAATGATGCGGACCTGAAGATAGATGACTTCAACCAGAATGTTCTTCTGATGTCTCCTCCCGCCTCTGATTCGGGATCACAGGCTGGCTTCTCCCCCTATTCCATTGATTCAGAGCCAGGAAGCCCACTCCTTGATGATGCAAAGGTATTTCTGACTTGATTTGTCAGATTTAGAGTTACTTGAGGGCCAGAGTTTATGTTCTCATAATTCTCAAGAATGGAGCTAGCAGACATCGGGCAAGAAAAGCTGTAGGGATCAGGCATATATTGTAAGGATGAGGAAGCTGCATGGGAGTGCTTTATGTGCTTATTTTGTATGATTAAGGCTACTTCCTGAGCTGTGTTATTTAAGCCATGCCGTAGCTGCTGGAACTGTGCTTGGACTTCAGCACCAGTAGGTTCTCTATGGACTCATTGCCCAGAGAGGTGGTGAATGCCCTGTCCCTGGAGACACTCAAGGTCAGGCTGGGGGCTCTGAGCACTCTGAGCTGTAGGTGTCCCTGTTCATTGCAGGGGAGTTGTACTGGATGGCCTTTAAGGGTCCCTTCCAACTCAAGTCTATGATTTTCATGGTGAATGTTCATGACCCAAATTGCCCATGGCTTTCAAGAGATAGATATGTCCTATGAATAAAGCAGGAGAACGTGGAAAAGGATGGTGATCTCAGCTGTAGGTAGCAAGACCGTGAGTACCTGCAGTTACAGCAATCTGTTAACTGCCTTTAGCTGATGGGTTTGGAAGAAATGAGTCCTCTTGGAGGCGCTCAGAGAAGAAGTTAGTCCTGGCATAAAGCAAGGTTCCAGTCAGTGGTAACTGACGTGACTGGGAGCAGGAGGAAGGTGAAGTCACTCAAGTCTTCAGTCTGACCTTACTAAGCGAGGGAAAGCTCCACTGGAGTTCTTACTGATCTCAATCTTAAATTTTAAAACTTATTCTGTCTCTTCCCTTCTTTACTGCTACATTAGCATTTTCTGTTTTATAGAATGTTAAGCAATCTTTGTGTTTTTTCTTCTCTCCACTCCAAATCCTTTGAAGGTTAAGGATGAACCTGACTCTCCTCCTGTGGCTCTTGGCATGGTGGACCGCTCCCGAATCCTCCTGTGTGCCCTGACATTCCTGTGCCTCTCCTTCAACCCTTTGACATCCCTTCTGGATGCCAGAGGGAGCCCGGAGTCTGACAGCTTCTCTCGCCATGGCTCTGGCAGGAGCATGCTGACCATTGAGTCAGGTAAAGACGTGAGTTGGGATCTCTTTGAGGCATCGTTGCAAAGGAATTGAATTAGATGGCCTTCAGAGGTCCCTTCCAACTTTAAGGATTCTGTGATTCTGTGATCTTCACCTTTAATTTGTTTTAAAGCAGCTTAATTGATTTTTGTAACTTATTAAGCTGCAGGTGAAGAATTACTTCAGAAACATTGCTGCTATGGGTTTAAACTGTTTCGCTTAATGTACTTATTCCGTACTGTCAGTAGTTTAGAGGACAGCTCAGCTAAAGATGAGCTCAGGGGATTCTGTAGGTGTGTTGTCACTTAGCCAGCTGGTCAACGTATTTCCTCATTGTTGCTTTGTACACCTAATTAAGACTGGAAAATGACCCTGAGGTATTGAATACCAATGGGTGTATCCAATAGCTTTCCTAGAATGTCTTGCATTAAGATTATTTTAGAAGTGCTGACTCAGGTTTTGTAAATCAGCCTTGTGAAAACAACTATTTCAGTTAGGTTGGGAATGTTGTGTCTTGGCATTGATGAAGAGCTGTTGATGCAATAGCTGCTTTCCAGTAAAATGCAGCCTTTGCAAAACTTGATATTACAAGTGGCAAACAGAGCCGTACAACCTTGTCGGTCTGGGCTCATTCTATTGCAGCGTTTTCAGTGTCAGGATCAACTTCTCCCTTTCCTTTTGGCGTGTCTGTTGCAGACACAGGTGGATGGTTTGGTTGGATGATGCCCACGCTGATCCTGTGGCTCGTGAACGGTGTGATCGTCCTCAGCGTGTTTGTGAAGCTCCTCGTGCATGGAGAGCCAGTGACCCGGCTGCACTCGAGGTCATCAGTCGCATTCTGGAGGCACCGCAAGCAGGCAGACCTGGATCTGGCACGGGTAGGGCTGCCTCCTTGCTTTGCATCACATGCGTCTCGGAGGAGGAGGTGTAGGAAAAGTGGCCTAACGAGATGGTGCCTTGGCAAGAGTGTGGTATTTCTGGATTGTATCTGGTCTGATTTGCAGAGAAGTTGGTGGTGCTGGCTTGTCTTGAGCAGATTGCTGTCCTCCCTCAGCCTGAATTGGTGAGCTGTCTTGTGCCTCGCTGTTGCATCTTGCAGCAATCCTTGGAAGCTGGGTGTTGGTTTGTGTCCCACTCCTGGCCTCTGCTGCTGGCAAACAGTGCTCAAGGGTGTCTTTTTGTAACATGAGCTTGTCCTGATGGTAGCTCAGCGGAAGCTACTGGCTGGCTGCTATTATAGATTTCATGGCAGTCTTCATGGTGCCTGGGTGGTGGAATCTGTAGAATCACAGAATGGTTGGTATGGAAGGGACCTCAAAGTCCACCCAGTCCCATCCCATGCATTGGGCAGGGCTGCCACCCACCAGCTCAGGCTGCCCAGGGCCCCATCCAACCTGGCCTTGAGCCTCCAGGGATGGGGCACCACAGCTCTCCGCGCAGCAGTGCCAGCACCTCACCGCCCTCTGAATAAATAATTTCTCCCTAACACCTAACCTGAATGTCCCCTCTTTTAGTTCAAGGCCATTCCCACTTGTTCTGTCACTCTTAGGCCATGCGAAAAGTAGATCTCCTTCATGTTTATAATCTCTAGTACTGGAAGGCTGCAATGAGGTCTCCTTGGAGCTTTCTCTTCTCCAAGCTAAACAAGTCTAACTGGAATGGGTGTTTGCTGCATCCCCCTGTCCTCCAGCTCTTTTCCATTGTTGAGGCAGCATTTCAGTTCTGACGTGGGCACCTCAAAGCTTCTGCCTTGTCTGAGAAGGCAGGAGCTGCTTTCAGCTGGTGCCATTCTCCCAGCTGTTGCAGCCATTGCAGGACCAGGCCCCTGTGTCAAATGTGATGTGTTGGGCCAAATTCAGTCTGAGTATCCTAAGTTGCTGACTTCCCTCAGCTGAAGCTCTTACCATAGATTACTCATTGCTTTGTCTTTCTCACAGTGGTGAGGAGGTCCGGGAGCATCTCTCTGGTTGTGCTTTTTGTTGTGTAACCTTTCGCCACGATGTTTGCAGGGGGATTTTGCTGCGGCAGCATCAAACCTGCAGACCTGCCTGTCGGTCCTGGGCCGAGCACTGCCGGCCTCCCGCCTGGACCTGGCATGCAGCCTCTCCTGGAACGTCATCCGCTACAGCCTGCAGAAGCTGGCACTGGTGCGATGGCTGCTGAAGAGGACCTCTCACCAGTGGCGGGCCAGAGAGGCCACTGCGGGCTCTGAGGACGAGGCCAAGACCAGCGCTCGGGATGCCGCTCTGGCCTACCACAAACTCCACCAGCTCCACATCACAGGTAGGGCAGAGGCAGTAGAGCTTGAAAAGTGGGCCCACGATATCCTAATGAGGTTCAGCAAGGCCAAGTGCAAGGTGCTGCACTTGGATCCGGGCAGCTCCAGACGTGAGTACAGACTGGGAGAAGAACTCGCTGGGAGCAGCCCTGTGGAGAGGGATTTATGGGGGTTCTGGTGAATGAAAAGCTCGGTGTGAGCCAGCAGTGTGTGCTTCCAGCCCAGAAGACCAGCAGTATCCTGGGCTGCATCAAAAGAGGGGTGGCCTGCAGGGCAAGGGAAAGGATTGTCCCCATCTGCTCTGCCTTTGTGAGGCCCCATCCTGACTTGGAACCTCAGCTTGGGAAAGATACAGAACTGCTGGAACATGTCCAGAGGAGGCGATGAAGATGCTCAGAGGGCTGGAGCACCTCTCCTACAAAGACTAGCTGAGGGAGATGGGCTTGTTCAACCTGGAGAAGAGAAGGCTGCAGGGAGACCTCATTGCAGCCTTCCAGTGCTTGAGAGGAGTTCATAAGCAGGAGACTGATTTTTTTATATAGGTTGTAATAGGACAAGGGGGAATGATTTTAAACTAAAAGAGGGGTGATTTAGGTTTGATGTTAGAGAGAAATAATTTACTTAGGGAGCGGTGAGGTGCTGGCACAGCTGCCTAGGGAGCTGTGGGTGCCCCATCCTTGGAGTTTCAAGGCCAGGTTGGATGGGGCCCTGGGCAGCCTGAGCTGGTGGGTCCTGGGGTGGGACTGGGTGGGCTCTGAGGTCCTGTCCAACCCAACCATTCTGTGATTCTATGATAAGAATGGCTGAAGCAACTGCAGTGTCCCCTTACATGTCCATGAGTCTGCAGAGGTGGCTTAGAGGCTGTCCCAAGCAGCCTTTGATAGAATCCTGTCATTTTTCACTGCTGTTTCTTATTTCTTTTCTGTTGCTTGGGAATGCAATGTGAAAGCAGAGGCCAGGGTTAATTGTTGGAGAAAAATCAAATTTGTGAAGCTGTGTGAAGCGCAGATGGCCAGTTGGTGTTGATGTGCTTTGAAAACCTCGGCATGTGCACGTGTACTGAGGAAGTGCTTGAATGTTCCTTGTGAACGGTTGTTTTTGCTGCCTCCTTGGCAAACTAATTTGCAATTTTAATAGGCTACAAGTACATCAGAAATCCAAGCTCAACTTCCTTCTGCTTAATTTTGTTGTGTGAATTGTAGTTACGCCATCTTAGCTGGGGTTGTCTGCCTAGGACAATTCCCCAGCAAGTCATGTTACTACAGAGTAGAAGGTGATGCCATGTCTGAGGTTAACCCTTCTCCTCTCCTGTTGGTGCAGGTAAACTCCCCTCCAGCTCCGCTTACTCCGGTTTGCACATGGCCTTGTGTGCTGTCAATCTGGCTGAGTGTGCTGAGGAAAAGATCCCGCCCAGCACAATGGCTGAAATCCACCTGACAGCCGCAGTTGGCTTGAAGACCCGCTGTGGGGGCAAGCTGGGCTTCCTGGCGGTGAGTCACAGTGTTCTCTGCCACTGCAGCTTCATGCAGAGTTCTGGGAAAGGCTGCAAGCTTGGCAGTTCTGGGGTCTGTAGTTGTGGTGTGTGGTGGTCTGACTTCCTCTGGGTGCCTCTCCTTTCCCCAGAGCTACTTCCTAAGCCAGGCGCAGAGCCTGTGCAGCTCAGAGCGCAGCGCCATCCCCGACTCGCTGCGTTGGCTTTGTCACCCTCTGGGACAGAAGTTCTTTGTGGAGCGAAGCTGGACGGTGAAGTCTGCTGCCAAGGAGAGCCTGTACTGCACCCAAAGGAACCCCGGTGAGAGCTGCTTGTGCTCTGGGCATGGGGCTGCCTGCACTTTGTCCTGGGAGCCTCCACTTCTGTGCTTTCTGGCACCAAAGCTGGTGTCTTGGAGAACGTTCTCCTGCATCTTCACCCTGCATGTGGTCTCATTGGCAGTTGGAAGGTGCCTCCAGGACTGCAGGAGCTGGTTCTGCCCTGCATACGTCATCTGTTCCTGTGTGGGGTGACCTGGGGGGTGATGGAGTGTAGCTTCCATAGAGCAGCACCCTTGCTGTTCTACTGGGTGGCTAAAGTATCTCAGGGATGTTTAGCCTTGGGCTGCAGCTGTATATAGCTGATCATTAGTAAGAAGGTGATTAAAAAGGCCCTGAAAACTCAGTCTTCAGAAGATTTTGCAGAAATTCCTCAGGAGTTTTCCTCTACTGCTCTTCCTCTCACTCTTAAAATTCAGATTTTCTTGTCTGTATCAGGAGGGGGCTGTTGCTGTAGGTAAGAAAAATGTGTTGGATTCATTCTTTTCCTTTCTCTGTAGCGGATCCCATAGCACAAGTTCATCAGGCGTTTTGTGAGAACCTGCTGGAGAGAGCAGTGGATTCCCTTGTGAAGCCTCAGGCTAGGAAAGAGGTGGTGGGACAAGAAGAGGACGAACCATGGTAAGTTCCAGTGCTGGGGGTAGCTGTAGATTCTGAAGCAGAGCTGATGGTCGCCTGAGTGGTCCAAAACAAATGTACGAGTTAGTCTTTAACCAGGACTTAGAGTGGCCCCATAGAGCTGACCACCACAGCATGTCAGAACGGTGAGCTTTGCCTCTTCATATGACAACCTGTGAAGTCTGAGGTACATTTCTGGCTGTTGTCAGATGCAGTGGGCATTTCTGGTGCCAGCTGGCGTGGTACCCATCAATTCCTAAACCGGTTGGCACGTTCTCTGCTGACAATGCAATGTTCAGGGACACTAAAATTAGCGTGCCACTATCGCTTCAGTTGACCAAAGCGTGTGCAGGGTCATAAGGCCTTGGCATGTTGCAGAGTGACCCAGCTGCCTCCCTGTGTTATGCATTCTTGTAACCAAATGAAGCATCACATGTATTGGCAGTGAAAATCCACGTATTGCACCGTGCGTCCCAAAATAGTGCAGGTAAATACCTGAGGTGGGAAGGTTCCTTAGTGGTGTCTCCTGGCTGGAAGGACTGGCTTTCCTAATGCAGGGAGCTGTTTTTTCCCCCTCTAGGGGAAGGAGCTCTAGATCCTGCTCTGTAGCATGTCCGAGGAAATTAGATCGTTGCCACACTGTCACTTGCATTCATATATATTTGCATATATGCAAATAGTCACTTGCAAAAACATTCTTCAGCTTCTTCTGGAGGCAGTGATTGAAAAGGAGCCTGTAATCAACTCATAACATATGTCCATCAGCAGATTTAAAGCACTGGAGGGGATGCTGGCGGCTTCTGCTCAGTGTCTGCAGAACGTGGGGTGCTGACTAAGTGCTAACATGGATCATCTTTCACTTGAAATGTGTATTACACGAGTTAATCTGCTTCGTGGTATATGCAGAGTGGTCCCTCACTGGAGGGTGGTGCCACCTTTAGTGAAGGACTTGGGCACAGCCTGCTCCCCTGTCCCTTAATTAGGGAGCAAAAACCCTGACAAAGGTCCACTGTAAGTACCAACATCTCTGTAGCTGCGGTGCAGGTCTTGGAACATGCACACAGGCAGATGTGCTGGTACTCCTCAAAATGGTCCATACACTCCCACTCTCTGGAGGTCTCTTCAGGTCTGACAGTGTTGTGATACCGGTAGAGCCTGAAGTTTTTGCCTCCACCCTCTGCCTTAATGGGTCAGCCTTGTTTAAAGACATGTTATGACTGATCGGAAATGCCTCCAGGCCTTGGTGCCTCCTTCTTGATGGCATAGTGAAGCTTTGCCTTGCTTCTTGTTTCAGCGAGTTCTCCAGTGCGATGGAATACCTGAAATTGCTCAACTCTTTCCTGGACTCAATGGGAAGTGGAGCACCACCCTTTGCCAGCAGTACTATGCTGAAATCAGCCCTGGGTAAGTTTGACTGAGCTGAAACTCCACTACCTGCAGGAAGTGCTGCTGTCATGTGTCTCCCCAACTTTCAAGCTCCTGGCTGAAACGCAGTCTGTGGTGGTGGAGGAATGTTTGACCATGGAGCAGCACTCCCTGATGCACAGTGAGGGGAGGAGCACAGCCTATAAACAAGCAGTGGGGAATTTATCTCACTTGGTGTTGGATGTAGACAGCATCTGGCCATTCACTAGGGTGCTGCTGGTGCTCTCAAAATCCATAGAGCAAACACAATGGGGAAACTGAATATCCCTTTTCCTAGGGGATGCCTTTCGGTTGGAAGGGAAGTATTGTATTTGAGTTAATATTGCTATGAAACTTAAAGATAGCTCTGGGCAGCAGGTTGTGTATCCTTTGGCCATAGGTTGACTTTGGGGTGTTCTGGGTAGAATGCTGAATAATGGAGGAGCTGATGGATTGGGGTGGTGAGTGCAGAGCCTTGTCAGGATGAGTGTCACGGTGTTTCTAGACAAGCAGATGGAGTAAGTTCTGGCTGTAGCGAGGTGAGGTTGGCCTCTTCTCCCAAGTAACAGCAACAGAATGAAAGGGAACGGCTTCAAATTGTGGCAGGGAAGGTTCGGGTTGGATATTAGGAAAAAATTCTTCTCAGAAAGAGCGGTGCTGCACTGGCACAGGGGGGTAGTAGAGTTACCATCCCTGGAGGTGTTCCAGAACCGTGTGAATGTGGCTCTGAGGACATGGTCAGTGGGCATAGTGGGGGTGGGCTGGCGTTTGGGCTCGGTGATCTTAGAGGTCTTTTCCAGCCTTAATAGGTTCTGTGGTTCTAACCCTTGACTCCATTCTTGTAGGCCCAGATGTGGTGTGCAGGTGGTGGTCGGCAGCAGTCGCTATGGCCATTGGTTGGCTCAGAGGGGATGACACAGCTGTGAGGTCACGTTTCAGCGAAGTGGAGCGCCTGCCAAAATCCCTGGAGATGTCTGAGTGCGTAATGCTGCTCCTGAACTCCCACTCTTCCTTCTCTAGGCTGCAGCCTGTGCTGCGCAGCCATGGGCTCCCTGTGTGTTGAGGGTGGGCTTCTATGGGGTTAATGGCTTCAAACACAAGGAGGGTAGGTTTAGGTGAGAAATAAGGAAGAAATTCCTCGTTATGGAGTGGAGCAGGTGACACCAACGCAGTACTTGAAGGCAGGGCTCTTTCTCTTCCAGGAATGCCCTGGTGAAAGCCACCTTCCACCTGTGCAAAGCTATGCAGGCCTCACTATCGTCAAAGGCGGATGGGCAGCAGAGCTCGCTGGGTCACTGTGAGAGGGCCAGCAGCCACCTGTGGAACAGCCTCAACATGAGCAGTGGTGCCTCCAGCACTCCCCTCAGCAATGTAAGGGCTGCGTACTGCAGGCGGTGTGCGCTCCATCGTGGCCTGGTTGTGTCTGTTTTTTCCATTCGTCCCGAGTCTGATAGGAATATGGGGGATGCTTTCACCCTTTCCTTCTAAAGGGCATTGGCATTTTTTCTGTCCCTGCTGTAAAGAGGAGCAGTGCTGCAGGTGCTGTCGTTTCCTTCCAGTACCTGCCACCTCTTCTCTGCTGCGTTTCATTTTTTGACCACTTTGGCCTGCAGAAAACCTCCATCTTGTCCAGCCAGGGGCAGCTGCTGCCACCGGTGAAAAGGGACCTCATTATGTCAGGGCTACTCCATTTCAGGCAGCATCAGAACCCTCTCCTGCATAAGTGGGACGGTGCTGTGCTATTCCTGAGGACGTGTGTTGCTTGTTTCTCTTCTCTCCAGGATCACCTCAGGCTGGAGCTTCCCTGCACAGCGTATGGGGACAGCTCATGTCCCTGTCGCTCCTGGGTGGCAGCTGTAGTGCATTGTAGTTGCATTGCATGTGCTGGCAGTAACTGTGCAATGTTCCTGCAGTGCAGTACAGAGGCGCTTTCCGTTCAACAGAGCAGGTACCCTCCGAAGGACAACTGGAACAGCAAGCGTTGCTAGGGGGCAGCAGCAGATGGGGAAAAGGGATTTGGCGAGCTGTGCAGTGCTGCTGTGCTCCTCGCCTGGTGCTGAGCGCTGTCTGCTCTGTGGCTCCCACAGGTGATCCAGCTGCTGGCCTGTGACCTGCTGCTGTCCCTCCGCACCAGCCTGTGGCAGAAGCAGGCGAGCAGCAGCCAGGCGCTGGGTGAGACCTACCACGCCTCACCCTCTGAGCTCACTGGCTTCCAGCGCGACCTCGGCAGCCTGCGCAAGCTGGCCCACAGTTTCAGGCCTGCATACCGCAAGGTGAGCTTTGGCCCTTGCTCCTTGCAGAAGTGGGGAAAGAAAGAGCGGAGCACCACCTGCGTCTGCTCTTCTATTTTCTGCCCTCTTTCTGGCGATTCAGCCTTCTCCCTTTCCAGGTTGCTCAGTTAAATGTCAAAAGCAATTTGTGCTTTTTTTTTTTCTCCCACCTTTTTCTGTCTTTTCTCCCTCTTGCCCTGACCTGCAAACTGCAGGTAGGTGGATGTGGGCTCTGCTTGTTGTCAGGATGTCAGCACTGTGCTGCTGACACAGCTGAGGGCTGCCTCCAGCCCACCCCTAACCACCCACTCTGCTGTCCCTCCAGGTCTTCCTTCATGAAGCTACCGTGCGCCTGATGGCAGGGGCCAGCCCTACCCGCACCCACCAGCTGCTGGAACACAGTCTCAGGCGCCGCACAACCCAGAGCAGCAAGCAAGGTCAGCGTGGGGAGCTGCATTTGGCCATGGCTATTGGGTGCTGTGTAGAGCCAGCTAGGAGTTGGTATTGGGGCCGATCCAGTTTAATTGATTATTTGGATGAGGGGATCGAGTGCACCCTCAGTAAGTTTGTAGACAACACTAATTTAGGAGGAAGTGTCAATCTGCCTGAGGGTAGGAAGGCCCTACAGAGGAACCTGGACAGGCTGGATCTCTGGGCTGAGCGGTGGGATAAAATTCAACAAGACCAAGTGCTGGGTCCTGCACTTCGGTTGCCCCATGCAACTCTATGGGCCTGGGGGAAAGTAGATGAAAAGCTACATGGAGGAAAAGAGGAAAAGGATCTGGGGGTATTGGTTGATGCTCAGCTAAACATAAACCAGCAGTGTACCCAGGTGGCCAAAAAGGCCAATGGCATCCTGGCTTGTATCAGCAATAGTGCAGCCAGCAGGAGCAGGTAGGTGACCATCCCTCTGTACTTGGCACCAGTGCTGTGTTGAGTTCTGGGTTCCTCACTAAAAGAAGAACATGGAGGCCCTGGAGTGTGTCCAGAGTACGACAGCGGAGCTATGAGGGGTCTGGAGCACAAGTCGAATGGGAAGCAGCTGAGGGAACTGGGGTTGTTCAGTCTGGAGAAGAGGAGCTCAGGGGAGACCTTGTCTCTCTTTACAACAACCTGAAGGGAGGTTTTAGTGACGTGGGGGTCAGGCTCTACTCACGGATAACAGCAATAGGACAAGAGGGAATGGCCTGAGGTTACGCTAGGGGAGGTTCAGGCTGAACATTAGGAACAATTTTTTCTCCAATAGAGCAGTGCTGCACTGGCACAGGCTGCCTGGGGAGGTTGTGGAGTCACCATCCCTGGAGGTGTTCAAGCAAAGGGTAGATGTGGCACTGAGGACATGGTTTAGTGGGCAATATTGGTGGTAGTTGGGTGGTTGGATTAGATGATATTATTGGTCTTTTCCAGTGTTAATGATCCTGTGATCACCCCCATAGCTGAGACTCTGCAAAAGGAGTTCCCTGGGGTGAGCAGCTCCCGTAGCTCTTTTCTCTTCTGGTTGCAGGGGAGCTGGACACACTGCCAGGGCAGAGGGAAAGAGCCACCGCCATCCTGCTGGCCTGCCGCCACCTCCCACTCTCTTTCCTATCCTCGCCCAGCCAGCGTGCCGTCCTGCTGGCCGAGGCTGCACGCACGCTGGAGAAGGTTGGGGACAAGCGCTCGTGCAACGACTGCCAACAGATGATTGTCAAGCTGAGTGGGGGCACAGCCATCGCCGCCTCCTAACACCTCACCAGCCCCCAGCCCGGACTTCCTCCTTGTTGAAGAAGGAAGGGGAGGGAAAAAATGCAAGGAAAAAAGAGAGGGAGGGAAAAAGAAAAAAAAAAAAAAAGAAAAGAAAAAGAAAAAAAAAGGAAAAGGAAAAAAAAAAAATCAGTGCTGTGTAGGTTAGGGCCATGCCAGTGGGATCATGCTGGGGTGGGAGTGGGAGGGTTTTTTTTTTTTTTTTTATCTTGCCCTAGGTGTGGCTTTATTGCCCCTGTACTTTTTGGGGGCACTGTAGTAGGGACACCCAGTGGCTGTGCTGGGGTTGCCCATAGGGGCCTGGTGCTGATGTCCTCTGGACTGGGATCCTACTGGGATCATCAGCTGGGGCCAGTGGTGGGTTTCTGTACCGTTTTTATACCGCTGTTTTTTAATAGGAGCGTTTGTGGCTTTACCAAACAGGGACTGACACAGCAGCCCCCCTCTTCTCCATCTTCCTCCTCATTTCAGTGAGGTGGGGTTGTGGCCAGTCCCCACAGGTGGTGGGAGCAGAGGCTGCTGGCTGTGGTGCCTTCATGTCAGTGCAGGTGAAACTGTAAGAAATGGTTTATTTTATTCAGTTCCCAGTCCCAGAACTGAGCCTGTCCCGCAGCCCCTGCACCCCCGGGGCCTGGCAAGCAGTTCGTAGCCCTTGTCCTTTTGCACAGGATGTGGCTTTGGGGTCCCAACATGGGAGAAGTGCTATCACCTCCATAACACCCCATGGTGCCCTCCCTCCCCCTTCAAAGGGGCACTTGCTGTCCCCACAAAGCCCAGCACAGAGCTCCTGGATTATCTGTGCTCCTGCCAGGAGTTGCATCCTCCTCCACTTCCTATCTGCTTCCTTTACTAAAATACAGCAGCTCTGACCTGTTGCGACCTCCTGATTATTTCCCAGTGTCCAGGGGTCAGTTTTGTACTTCAGTAAATGGGGAGGAGGATCTGCAGGCCCTCAGCCTTCCTCTCGTCCCTTATGTGAGGGGCTGAGACCACCCAGTGCTTTTCCTTCTCTGGGGACTCTTTGCCCCCTTTTTCTACTCTTCCCACCCTCTGTGCCCGTCTATCCCTACAGTTTTTATATGTGTGTGTATATACTGTAACTTTTTTGTTGATTTTGGGTGGAAAGGAGCTGTTGTTGGCAGCCTACTTCTCTCACCCAATAAAGGTGGTGTCACCGCCATGCCCTGCTCCTCTTCTCCATCCCCATAGTGCAGCTACACGAGGCTGTACACTTCCATGTGTTTATTAACAATGGGGAAGCTGGGTGGTGGGGAAGGGGGGACACGAGGCTGTGCAGCCAAGATGCTGCTTAAGTCCATTGCCCATCCATGGAGTGAGCTGAGAACAGCCACAACTCGTTGCCTGTCCCCTGGTGATGGCACCTTGCTGGTCCTGGTGTCAGACGGTGACCTCAGTCTTGCTGTTGGTGGCCAGGTGCCGGTGAGCCTGGCCGTACAGCGGTGCCGTGGGCCCAGGCCGCCGTAGGCTGCGGGGGAGACCTCCCTCCCAGCCCCCTGGGAAGGCAGAGCCCCCTGGCGCTTTGGGGAGGCCCTTGGCCTTGGTGACCCCTGGTGGGGGGCAGCCCTCGGGCCCCTCAGTGGATGGGAAGGGCAGAGTGCTGGTGGGGGGCACCTCTGGCTCCCCAAAACGCATGTAGAAGTCCTCAGGAATGCTCTCTGCAGGGACAGGGACACTGGTATCAATCCCCTGGGGCACCCCATCCCTTGGCAGGGGGAGATTGGCTGGGAGATGGTGTTGGATCGGAGGGGGGCATTGGGGGTCTTCTGGGTGCTGATTGGCTGGGAAGTGGATCCTAGCTGCTGATTGGTTAGGAGAGTAGAGAGGGATCCTGGGCATTGATTGGCGGAGCAGTGTGGAATGTCCATGGGGGATCCTGATGTCTGATTGGATGGTGCTGCAGGTCTGGGCGGGAGTCTGCATGGTGATTGGCTGGGGAACACAGTGCATGCATGGAGAGGAATCCTAGACACTGACTGGCGGAGAAGTGGGTCCATGGGGGATGGATCCTGGGCACTAATTAGCTGGGCAGTGGGTCCATAAGGGGGACGCTGGGCACTGATTGGCCAGGCAGTTGGTCTATGGGGAGTGGATCCTGTGCACTAACTGATTGACAGTGCCCATGGGGTGGATAACGGGCACTGATTGGCTGGCAATGGGTCCATGGGGGAGAACCTGGACACTAATTGGCTGGGCAGTGCTAGGGGTCCATGGGAGGATCCTGTGCACTGCTCCCTCCCCGCCATGCCCCCGTGCCCTCCCGCTCCCCGCTCACCTCCAGCCGTGAGCGTGGTGTAGGCAGTGTAGCTGGGGGCTGGTGGGCTCAGGCTGCTGCCGAGGGGCGGGCGCTTGCTGTGGCCGTGAGAACGCCCCAGTGGAGTGACACCAGTGCTGTCCACTGCGTTGTTCAGGGGCAACTTGTCTGGGGGCAGAGGTGAGGGCTCAGGGGAGTGCAGAGCCCTCTAAGATGCCTCTGCCTTTTTCCCCCATGGGCAGCAGCATGCCCAGCAGCACGCTGGCACCTCAGAGAGGCTCTGAGAAGGGACTGGGGAGCCTATGCCTTACCTGTGCTGGTCCTCGGGGGTCCCCGGGGCAGCCCCTCGCCCAGCTGCACCTGCATGCTGCCCATCAGGCCATCGATGTGCTCGGAGGGGCCGTGGCCCGGCTGCTTCAGCAGGTCGGTGAGAGTCCTGGGGAGGGGCACAGGAGTACAGGGCCATTAGGCAATGCCTACATCCCCCATCCCAGTCCAGGTGTCCCTATTGCCCCACACCGCAAGCTCTGGGGAGAAGGGGCAGCCCCCTCACTGGAGCCATTTGGGAGCAGAGAAGGCCCTAGGGAAATGATGAGGGAAGAGGTTCACCCCTCTGTAGCAAGGAGGCTGCGCCAGTGGCCTCTGGTGTTGCCATGCACTGCGTCCACCCAGTAAGCGATAGCATTAAACATTAAGCACCGTTACGTAAGACGCAGCACCCTGCCATTTACTATTCACGCCTGGGGATGCTGCAGCACCGCTGTGACATAGTGGCCATCCCACAGCAGGGCACACACAGCAGTGTGGCCTTCAGCTCTGGTCCTGGGGTGGGACACCGGGCTCATGCCTTCATCGCAGTGAAAGCTGATGGGCTGCATTAGGCTGAGAGATGCCATCAGGTGGAGGGAGCTTGTCCTTCAACTCTCCTCAGCACTGGTGAGGCTGCACCTGGAGAGCTGTCTCCTGCAGAGCTCCAAGAGCCACCTGGGCACACTGCAGGGAGCAGACAGACCCAGAGCTCCCTGCCCACCTCGGCCCATCACCGAGTCTCCATCAGCGCTGGGCTTTGCACAGAGGTCTCTCTACCCCATAAGCCATCTCCTCCTAAAGATCCATCAGCCTACTGCAGCCTAGCCCTTTCCCCATCAGAACTCCCAGCCCATGGGGCTGTACCAGCACGGCCCAGCAGCCTGGGGCTGATGCCAGGCAGCATGCAGGGCCGGCGGCTCGGGGGGCTGTGGCTGTCACTGCGGGAGCTGCCGCGCTGTCAGCTGCTGCCTCCCTTGCGTGTCCCCAGGGCCCAGCACTCACCCAGGCTCGTTTCACTGGGAGGTCCGATGCGATTTGACCTATTTCTTTTTTTTTTTTTTTTCTTTTTTCCTCGGGTCTATTTACCAAGCTCGAGCAGTCCTTTTGCTGTGACTTTTCCTCTCCAGATAAATCCGTCAGTGCTCTTTTCCACAAACCTGCCCCTGGCCCCAACTGCCCGGACAGTAAGAGTGAGAGCAGCTCCATTCCCATCCACAAGCCTCAAGCACAAGAGGTGACCCTGGAGGGCTCCCCATTGTGGTTTTGGAGGACACTGACCCTATTCAGGGGGTTTGGGGAGGCTCAAGTCGCATTGACTTAGTTCACCTAAAGGTCTGGGATGGCCTCAGAGTGCAGCTTGAGGTGAGGACTGTGGGGCACATCAGCTCATCTTCCTATCTGCAATAAAGTACCGGTGAGCCCAGTGAGGTCTCCATCCATCACCATGGCTGTGGGTGCTGGCCGTGGTGCTGGGTGGGCCCTGGGCAACCTGGATGCAGTGCACAACCCCACCTGGAAGATCTAGCCAATGGAAACAACCTGCAGCCCCAAAACCATCCTAATGTGAGCTCCAGGAGTGAGCAGAGAGGAAAGTTCTGGGGCAGGGAGGAAGAACATGGTGACATCTCCATCGCATGAGCTGGAATGCCACACTTGGTGTCCCTGAGCAACTGGTGCAAAAAATAGAGGTGATAGCACGGGACCTCACCATGGGGGCTTGTTTGGGTATCCCTGGAGACGGGGGCTGGGGCCATACCAGGATTATCCAGCAAGGTTGGGATCCCAGAAAGCACAGAGAGACCCAGCCTGTTCCTTGGCTTTTCTGCAGAGCCCCCAGACCCCTCTGCGTGGGCCTTCTGTAGGTCTGTATGAGGATGTCCTCATGTGGTAGACACAAGCAGATCCCCCTGCCCTGAAAGGACCCCAACATCGGCAGCCTCAAGAAAAACATGGGCAGGTGTTCCTGACTCACAGAGCCTTGGGCATGCCGAGCGAGCATGGGGACAGTGCCAAGTGCTAGCCGAGTAGGAAGGAGTGAGCCTGGTGGAGCCGCCATACAGACCTGCAGAGGCACAAGGACATGGGGGAACCGCAGTGTTTTAGGTGCCTGAACCTCTCTCTGGACCCAGCTGTGAGAGCGTGGAGAAGAAGCTGTGTTTGAGGTGGACCACATCGAGTGTGAGCTGCACCAGGTGTGGAAGAACAGTGGCAAAATGGGATGGATGGGTGGATGAGCGGAAGGATGGATGGATGGGTGGAAGGATGGGTGGATGGGAACAGGAACTATCGAGGCCATGCAACAGGGAGCTGGCCCGAGGCCACGCTGCAGCTCCTGAGGAGCAAATGAGAAGCTGCAACCTGCGGCATCAGGCGGGATGCGAGGTCGTAGTGTGCATGCGCGGCGAGAGGCAGGTGGAGATACGGTGCCCAAATGAGATATCTCACATCAGGACAGAGGAGATGGTGGCACCTGGCTGGGACCATCAGCCACAGATGCACAAGACCCCAGTTCGTGCCAGGACAGAGGCAGGCTCCTGGATTTGTCCCTGAGAGGCACCCAAGGGAAGCTCGCCTCCTCCCTCTCCATATGGTGATGTCCAAAAAAATCAGTAGCCTCAGGGAAAAAAGGATCTGCTGGGCAATGAGCCGCATGTTCCCCATGCTGGAGCATGCTGGCTGGAACTGGAGTGCATCCTTGGAAGGGGGTGCACAGAACTGGGGGAAGACAGCAAATTCCACAGCACCTGGTGGAGCGAGAAGGGATGGGAATAGAGCCAGGGCTAGGTGTCCCCAAGCAGGTCCCCATGCAGGTCTCTGAGGTGGTGGATGCAACTAGAGTGTCATCCCAGTGAAATAATTTCCTTGCCATGCTGAATTCCCAGAATAAAAGCCCAGGAAGATGTGTTTATGTGTGTGCACACGTGTGCTGGGGGGGGACAAAGAGGGCAGCTCTGAGTCAGAGCCGCAGGGGCAGGGCTGTACCCGGGGGGGCTGTAGCTGCTGTCAGCTGCTGAGAAGTGTTAAACTCATTGAATGTGATCATCGGGGGAGAAAGGGGGAAAAAAAAAAAAAAAAGGAAAAAGAGGAACAGAAACATCAACCTGAGTGGAGGAACATAATGCAAGGAGGGAGCAAGGGGACTGCAGCCACCAGCCCTGCCTGTCCCTGTCCTCCTTGTCCCTGTGCCCATTCCTCCCCAGCAGCTGCCCAAAACCATGATTTCAGGGCAGACACAGGACAAAAACCGTTTGCCCGGAGCAGGAGCTCACATGAGAAGTGAGGGGCTGGCAACCCCATGGTGCGCAGCTCGGGTCCCCTCCCTGGGAGGAGTGACATCCCACCAGGGTACATGGTACACACGCAGGCAAAAAGCCACTTCCAACAACAAGCGCTCTGCCCATATCATCAGCTGCTGGGGACAGAGGGACAGCACTGAGTCGGGGATGAAGGAGATAAAGGATGGAGGAGATGAGGGATGGAGTAAACGAGAGATGGAGCGAGTGGATAAGGAGTGGAGGGAGTGAGGGATGGAGGGGATGTGAGATACAGGAGACAAGGGAAGGAGGGGATGAAAGATAGAGGGGATGAAGGGTAAAGGGGACAAGAGATAGAGGGAATGAGGGACAGAAGGGATGAGAGACAGGGGATGAGGGATGGAGGGGACAAGAGACAGAGGGGATGAGGGAGGGAAGGGATGAAGGATGAAGGGGATGACAGAGGGGATGAGAGACAGAAGAAATAAGTGACAGAGGAGTGGAGAGATGAGGAACAGAGGGAATGAGGGATGAAGAGGATGAGTGACACATAGCTGCCACCACTACCCCTCTGCATGCTAGGGTCTGGAGACTCTCTCATCCCCTTGAGGACGGAGTGACGGTGGGGCTCACCCTGTGCATGGGGCTGGGGGAGGTGGGAGGACCGAACGAGACCCCTTTACCTGGAGACCGTCATCTCAGTCTGGGGGCCCTGTGCCTTCTCCAGGCCCAGCTTGGTGAAGATGCCCACCAGCACCATGATGGCCACCACGCCGCAGATGATGTAGACGATCATGTTGGTCTTGTCACGGGTGGGGCCCTCGGGGCTCTCATCCACACGGGCGGGCGGCTGCCCCGTGTTCACCCAGTTGGGGGTGTCGTAGTTGGAGCAGCCACTCTGGTCCAGCCGCCTGGCCTTGAACTGGCAGCAGAAGCGGTACCCGCAGGTCCCACAGCAGTACTGGTAAATGCCGGCGTTGCAGTTGAATGGTGGGTCCCACTGCCCCATCACGTCGTAATACCCGCGGCAACGGTCCCCTCCTGGGATGGGCTCAGTGGGCGCGGGGGTCGTGTCCTCCACCGCCGGTGCCCTGCTGCTGTTACCGCCGTCCCCAGTGCCGGGCTCGGCACCCCAGCTCCGCTCTAGCAGCACCAGGCAGCAGATGCCCACCACGTAGCTCCGCTCCATCCGCCCGCGGCTCCGGGGGGCCATGGCCACCCCTAGAAGACCGAGCGCTGCTCCACTGGAGGACCCCCCCTCCCGTTCCTCCGTGCACCGTGGGGAGGGTTACAGCTGCTTGCCTGCCCAGCGAGGGCCCCCCCGGAGCAGCCCCATGGCTGGGGGGAAGCCCCGAGGAGGGGATGCAAAAAGGGAGGAAAAAAAAGGGGGAAAAAATTAAGAAGTGGGGGAAAAAAGTGCACCTCCGTCTCTGCTCCCCCAGAAACGGCCAATGGGGTTCTGAGGTGCGGGATGCAGAGGTTCGGGAGTTCGGGGGTTCAAGGGTTCGGGGTTTGGGGCTCAGGGCTGGGGCAGAGCCCCCGGCCGGGGCGGGGATGAGGGCAGCGGTCCGGAGCAGCGGAAACCCTCGTTCGCCCCATCCCCGCCGCGCTGCCGGCACCGAGAGAGGGAGGGAAGAAAGGGAAAAGAAAAAATAAGAGCGAAGGAGCGAAAAGCCCTCGGCACCGGGAAGGGAGGGAGGAAGGAGGGAGGCGGCAAGGCACGGCTCGGCGGGGAAACCGGAGAAGCTCCTGCAGCAGCGCTTCGCCGCCCGCCCGCCCGCCCCGCCGGGCGGCACCGAGCCGACCCGCCCCGTCGGGTGGGGACCGCCCCGCGCCCCTCCCGCGCCGCGCAGCTCCGGAGCCCCCCGGGGGGACGAGGGGAGCGGGGCCGCGGGGAGAGCCCCACCGCCGGGGAAGGGCGGAGCTGCGGTGCCGGCCCCTGCCAGCATTCCCATGGGGGCTGCGGCCCCAAATCACGGTGGCTGGGGCTCCATCGGGCTCCTCATCCAAGGGGAGTCAATACGCAGAGCCATAGCACGGTGTTCTCGATGTCACCTCTTGGCCTTGGGCAAACGCTCGGGATGGCAGCCCCGTTCCCAGCCCTACACACACAGATGGGTGTTATTCCCCCGCCTGCGCTCAGTGCTGAGGCTGGGAATGGGCTGCGGGGAACCGCACCGCGCAATGCCCTATATACACTGCGGGAGCATATGTGCGTTTGCCATTAAAATGATAATTGCAAACATTCTGAAGTCGAGATGTGCAAACTCCCCGCTTCCCAACGGTGTCGGGTTCAAACCCGAACACTTTCTTGAGGGGTTGGGAGGGAATTTGTTCAAAGCAAGAGCTTTTTTTTAAAAAAAGAAAATAAATGCATACAGTGTGTTCTGCACAGCATTTAAACCTGACTGTGTCATGGGGGGGGGGACAGACCCCATATGTCCCTGTGGTGTTGACCCACAGATCCCCTGGGAGTCACCCCAGCATCCGCACACAGAGCGACGTTCCAGCACTGGGGATGCAGGAGGCAGCAGAGCGATCCCATCCGCCTGAGCTCACTGGGCTCAGGTTGGAGCCATATGGCCAGGAACAGCGTGCGGTGTGCCGGCTCCGTGGCAGACCGGCAGAGCTCTGCGGGCACAGCGGCCATGCCAGGGCACTGTAGGGAGATGCCTGCATGCAGCCCTGTCTGATCTGGTAGAAAGTTCCTACTTGGGTCCTACACAGAAACCTGGACAGGCTGTATTGCTGGGCCCATGTGATGAAGTTCAGCAAGACCGGGAGCTGGGTCCTGCACTTTGGTCACAACAACCCCAGGTTGCTACAGGCTTGGGGCAGGGTGGCTGGAAAGATGTATAGAGGAAAAGAATCAGGGGGTGCTGTTTGACACTTGTCTGACTATGAGCCAGCAGTGTGCTCAGGTGGCCAAGAAGGCCAACGGCATCCTGCCTTGTATCAGCAATAGAGCAGCCAGCAGGAGCAGGGAGGTGACCGTCCCTCTGTATTCAGCTCTGGTGAGGCTGCACCTCGAGTGCTGTGTTCAGTTCTGGGCCCCTCACTAAAGAAAGACATGGAGGCCCTGGAGTGTGTCCAGAGAAGAGCAGCAGAGCTGTGAGGGGTCTGGAGCATGAGTCTGATGGGGAGCAGCGGAGGGAACTGGGGTTGTTCAGTCTGGGAAAGAGTTCAGGGGAGACCTCATCGCTTTCGATAATGACCTGAAAGGACATTGTGGCGAAGTGGGGGTTGGCCTCTGCTCCCAAGTAACAGCAATAGAATGAGAGCCTGAAGTTGCATCAGGGGAATTTCAGGTTGTATACTAGGAAGAAGTTCTCAGAAATAGCAGTGCTGCAGTGGCACAGGCTGCCCAGGGAGGTGGTGGAGTCACCGACCCTGGAGGTGTTCCAGAACCGTGTGGATGTGGACATGGTCAGTGAGCACGGTGGGGATGGGCTGACAGTTGGGCCAGGTGATCTTATTGGTTTCTTCCTACCTTTTCCATCTCCAACTCTTGGCAGCTGCTTTCTGGCCTTTGGTAACCCCATGTGGACCTGCAAGTCAGCTCTGCCCTGAAGCACTGCTTTGCTCCACGAGGTTTGGAGAATTAGCAACACCTGAGCAGCCCTTCCACCATCTTCCACATCAGGAGACATTTCCTGCTGCTTCTCCTCAGGGCACGATGCCGTGGCCCTGCTCCCTGCCCGCTTCCTGCCCTCCCAATGGGATGAACATCCCCACCAGGCTGTCACCGTGTCACAGTGTCACCAGTTCACAGTGATGTCTTCCCACATCCCTGGAGTATCACTGCAATTTTGGGGTCACCGATGTCAAACGCTGTTGTGCCTCATTGCACCCATGCTGGCAACAGATGCAAACCCGGGGGCTCTCCCTGCACACTTAGACCCATCCCACTGCACCCTTCTGGCCCATTGTGTGTGGCAATCCTGCTCCCCAAAAATGTGTCACCCCTCTCCCACCGCTGGGCTTTAATGAGATGTTAATTGGGGCTGATGCTGCCCAAGCGGGGCAGAGCTCTCCTGGCTCTGCGGGGCTGCTGCGGGTGCGTGTGCTCCCAGACAGACCGGGGCTGCAGCAGCTTTATTCCCTCTTGACCCATTTAAAGCAAGCATCGGTGACTAAGGGAGCTGGCAGTGGGATAAAAATACCTCCCACATGTTCCCTGCGAGGCCAGAGATGGAAATAGGGGTGCCGTCACCTCTCTGGGGACCGATGGGGGTCACCCACTGTTTCACAATCCCAAAGGACTGACACTATGTGTGCTGCATCCCACGTCACTCCGAGCTTCCTGCAGCACTGAGATTACAGGTGTGGGGTTTGAGCTCCACGTCCTGCATGGAGGGTAGCCAATGCAGCTGTCCCCGCAGGACCCCATGCATCCACCTGCACGGCCCTGCTGCTCGCTGGGTGGAATCCTGCAGCACCAGAGCTATCGGCTGCGCTGCCCAGAGTGGCAGCCCTGCTTCCTACATCTGCGATTCCAGCTCCGACTGTGTTTTTCATCATTCTAATAATAAGCGCGAATATAGTAGGGATGAATCACGAGCTGCGGGTTTCGCCCCTCCTTCCCTCTAAATCCATCTTGGGGGGAGTGGGATGGGGGGAAAGGGGGGCTGGGATACGGAGGAGACGCGGTGGGGACACAGCACCATGTCAGTGCCCCCTCCTGGTTGTGACCATCGCACCCGGGAGCTCTCCCGCTCCCCTCCCCTGCACAGCCGTATTGTGCCGAAGCACCATCCAAACCCCAGGGCACCCCCGGAGCATCTCCAGAGCACTGCAGGTCCGCAGCCAGCTGTCCCCATTCACACCCCAGGGGGTTTTGCACCTTTTCACCCTGAGTTCTCTTGGTCAACAGCACCCGAACCCCTGGTCACAGTGGGGTTTGCCTGCTGGGAACCGCTCGCTTTGTTGTAAGGACCTTTAGCAAATGTTAATGCTTTCTTTTCGCTGGAAAGCTCTCTGGATGATCTGCCAGAACAGATTTCACACGCTTCTCCTAAAATTATGCCCTTTGCTTTCCCAGCACTTGAGAAGAAGCAAAGCCAGTCATGCTGGCAGTGTGCAGAGAATGGCTGCATGGGGCCACATGTTAGCAAGGTGAGGGCCGAGCCCATAGGTGGGCTTCCTGCAGCCCCCCCACCTGCACACAGCCCCTGCAACCCACTGCATCCCCCTGCATCCCCAAAAATCTCCCTGCATCCTGGCCTCCGCACATCCCGTCACATCTTCTCTATCTCCCTTGCATCTCTGCATCCTCTGTATCCCCCCACATCTCATCACATCACCCTGCAGCCCTGCATCCCCCTGCATCCTCTCTATATCCCCTACATCCCTGCACCCCCACGACCCCACCACATCCTTGCTATATACCCTGAATCTTTGCATCTCCATATCTCCTCACATTCCCTTGCATCCTTGCATCTCCAGCATTCTCTATATCCCCCCACACTTTCCTGCATTGCCCCACGTTCCCTATGTTCCCCAACATCCCCCTTCATCCCCTGCATCTTACCATATCCCCCTACATACCTCCACATCTCCCCATGCCCATGGTTCCCCCCATCTGTGGCAATCCCACAGGGACCTCCAGTGCAGGACCCTCACCCCTGCAGGAAGCTGCCCCATATCAAAGCTGGGGCTGATTTCTGGCCCCCCTCCAATGTGTGTTACAATCACCCCCAACTGTCAGTGGGGACACTCAGGGTTTACCCTTCCCCGTGTATTCATTTTGGGAAATGCAGCCCCGGCCCTGCCCTCCCCGCACTCAGCAGCGACTCATGAACACCACTACGGCTGTAGTTGGAGCTGATTATGTACATCTTAAGTGACTCATTGGGGAATTTTTATTATTTTATTTTTAATAACTGGCGGTGTCACTACGGGGCATGAAGTTTGCTTGGCTGAGTTTGTTTCAGCAGAGATAAATAATTGAGGAGTTGGAGAGCAAACAAGGAGCACTCCTGGGGAGATGCCGTGGGTCATACCTCTCCCTGCCCACCCCACATGCCACTCCTGCCCTTCTGTGCCCACATTGCCTGAAGCCAGGATATGCCATTGCTGTGGCCTTCAGCATCACATCTGTCAGCACCGATGGTGGCAGTGACTGCACTGAAACCCTTTGGGGAGCAGGAAGGGATGGGGGAAACTCCTGAAAAAATCCCATTCACTCATCCCTGACCGCAGGTGGTCCCTGCTTGTAAATAGGGCTGAGAGTATCGGGCTCAGCCACAGACCCAGGGTTTTTCCCCGGAGTCCCCCAGCCCCGCTCTCCTCCTCCCAGTGCCGCCGCTGCCATCGATCTGGGCCCAGAATAGCTGCTGCCAGCAGCCGGCCGACGCCGCAGCGCTGCTGGAAGGGCATGGTTGGTGTCCCCCTCCTTGCCCTGCGGCCCCCGTGGAGATGGAGGAGAAAAGGGAAATGGAGTAAGGAGGGTGGGAGATGGAGGAGCAGCCTCAGAACAGGACTGGCTGCGTGATGTGCTGCTGGCACTGGAGCTGGCGCCTTCTGGGGGGGCTGCTGGAACCAGATCCACTTCCACTCCACGCCACTTCCACCTCACTTCCATTTCAACTTCCATTCCCATTCCACTTCCTTTACACTTCCCTTTTGATTCCATTTCCATTTCCTCTCCATTTTCACTGAATTTTCCATTCCTATTTTCTTTCTATTTCCCATTCCCATCCCATTCCCATTTCCTGTCCATTCCTATATCCATCCCCATACTTATTTCTATTTCCATTTCCATCCCCATCCCATTTCCTTTTCCTCTCTATTTCCCATTCCTGTTTCCACTGCATTCCTATTCCATCTAAATTCCCATTCCCATTCCCATCCCTATCTCTATCCCCATCCCCATTCTCATCCCATCGCCATCCCCATTTCCCCATTCACTCTCACAGACCCACTGGGGCTGCAGCACCCCTTTTCCAACCCCCACTTCCCACCCCTGTGCCACGGGGCCCCATGGCAGCTCCTCCTTCTGCCCCAAGGAGCCCAGCTCTGTGCACATTGCTCTCACCCAACCCAAGGTGGCTTTTCTCGGGGCCAGAGGGGGGATTTCCCCCTGCGGGTGCTGCTTCAGGTGAGATGCCTGCAGCCCATCCGTGTCCCCCCAGGTGTCACTGGGGCAGGTGGCACCCCAAGGGGAGCTCCCGAAACCAGCACGGGTACCGCTTTCAGCATCTCCCAGTGCACCCTTTCAGAAGATGTGTGGGACCAGAACGATACTGACACTAAGAGAAGGAAATGGAGGCTGATTGGAGTGAGTGGCTTTTGGTGCGTGTTTTTGTGTTGATATTTTTTTTCAGCCTTTCCTTAAGTGCGAACACCATCTGGCTCCCAAACTCCTTCAGCACTTCCATTCCTGAGGCAGCTTCGCTCTCCCTAATGACTGTCATTACGCAGTAGTAGTGACTATGGACTATAGATGCTGATGAGCACTGGGAAGGCCGTGTCCCAAGATAGACAGTGTATGGAGCTGGACAGCATTCCCTCTTTAGCCACTTCGGGGAACAGCTGAATAAGATGGGGGCCTTTTCCAGCTCAGTGGATGGAGGGGGCAATCCTTCTCCAACAGAGGTGCAGAGCTCTTGGGTTGGGTGGGGACAGTGTGGTGTCCCACATGGATCTGCAGAGAAATGTATTGCAGGGTTGCAGTGCCCTTTGCTGGCAGGCAGCGTGAGGTGTCTCCACAAGTGTCCTCTGGGGATGACCCACAAGAGTGAGGGGAGAGTGAGGGGAGGGTGGGGGAGAGCGATGTGAGAGTGGGCCTGAGTTGGTGCAGCTGCACCCAAGGTTGAAAGAGCAGCAGACAAGTCCCCCCTTACAACCTGCCTGGGGTTTCCCCACTTTTTGCCCCACTGGTGCCCATAGAATCAAAGAATCAAGACTGGAAAAGACCTCTAAGATCACCTAGTCTTATTGTCAGCCCATCTCCACCATGCCCACTAACCATGTCCCTCGGTGCCACAGCCACACGGTTCTGGAACACGTTCAGGGATGGTGACCCCACCATCCCCCTGGGCAGCCCATTCCAATACCCCACCATGGCATCCTGCAAAGGAGAAACACCTGAAGAAATAAGAGCCAGAACCCTTGCCTAAGCAGAAAGAGGTGTTTTTTCAAGAAGATTATAGGAGTTTATTTTCTGGTGTGGAGTCCGAACCCCACCCATATGTCACAGCTATAGGAAATGGAAGGGGAGATGCAGCAGCACTACTCCCTTTGCCTCCTAGCCCCGTTGTCCATGAAGCAGGTTGTCCTGCCTCCCAGTGGTCCTTCTATTACAACCAGGGAGATGATGGAGTCATCTTCCCTAGAGGTGTTCAGAGTGTATCCAGGGCTGGACTTGACGGACTTCCACCTAATAAGATGTGCAGAGACTGCATCCCCAGCAATGGGGACACATCACGTCTTGAGATGTGTTAGGCATTCTCTGGAGCAAGGCTCGTCCCAGGAAGTGGGTTTAGGTCTGAAAGAGGAGGTGTGGTGAAGAACATAGGCTCATATGCCCAAATGGTTCCCCGTTGGGATGAAGGCAGCAAAGCCAGCTCGGCATCTATGGCAAGGAGAGGAGGAAGGCATCACCCTCCAACAAGACTGCGTGGTCCTCCAGAGGCAAAGCCACCAGATACAATGTCACTGGTCAATCCTTGGACCTCCATGGTCATTGGGTGAGCATGGCAGAGTCCTCCATCTTCTGAAGGCTGTGATAGGGAGGAGAATGCTCTAGCTGGGGTGTGGCACTGACATTGGTGGTGGTGACATAGGAAGCCAGAATAAGTGGTGGATGAGGACCAAAGCTGGGATCTCAGGAGAGAGCACAATCTTCACTATTGGCTTCATTCCCAAAGCTTCTTGCACAGGTGAGCCATTGGCTTATGTGTAAGCATGGCCATTGAGCTGCCTTGGACTGGCGCTGCTGGTCAATTCTCACGCACAGCAACCCCCTGAAGACACACACATAAATTAAGTCATCCCTCCCACGCTCGCATCACTCCCTGCCTGGTTGTGTGCAGCACGGGTACATCCATCACTGTGAGTCCTGTCACCACAAGTGACATGCAGTATTTTTGCAGCCACAGTGAGCTGAAGTGATGGTTGTCTGGGGCCATCATGACAAGCTCCTGCAGCCAGTGCTCCTCCCAACCAGCAGTCTCCATTGCCTGCCTCTGGTTCTTGCTGACTTCAGTTACCATTGCTCAGAGCAAAGACAGATTTCCACGATTCTTTCCCTTGCTTCCTGCTCAAAAAGACGAATTGTTTCCCATTCCCTGGGCATTCAACATGCAGAGGGAGTTCCCACGACTGCCCACGGGTGCCTGCCACCAAATAACAATGCCTAAAGGAAGCAGGGATGTGGATGTCACAGCATGAAGGGGACAGGAGAAGCAAAACTGTGCATAGAGCAGATGCTGGATGAGCTTTTCTCCACAAGGCCCCAAGCCATTGGTCAGTAGCAATAATTGAGCTAATGTTGATGGGGTATGGTCCTAAAGGAACTCTCTGCTTCCCCTCTTGATGGTCTTCCAGCCCCATATCCCTAGAAGTGCCCCATTCAGCAGCAGACCCATCTGGGCTCCCCAGTTCCATAGCTCAGCAGCTACTGGTAGCACAGCATGAATCCTTGGGCTTCCTCTAGTGACCGCAGACATGGCTGGGACTCCATACAGATGGGAAAACGTAAAATGCAAAACCTGGTTCTGGTGCAGCTTATGTCCGTGCAAGACTTTATCCCCTAGGGAAGGGCTCTGGCTGTCACAGTCTCTCCTCACCCATGCATTCCTGGGTGGTTTTGGTGGTGACCAAGGCAGTGGCTCCCAGCTCAGTGGCTGGCAGCGGGAAGCCATGGCCATGCTCCTTATGGTGGGGCCAGGTAGTGGCCAGCAGCACCACGTCACCCTTGGCATCACCCTGGCAGCACGGCCGCCGCTTCGCTCCATCCCTCCTGGGTGTCCTCAGACCTCCGTTGCGGTGTGGGCAGGGGCCTTGTGCTGGGTCGGCATTCCCCTCCAGAGTACTGACATCCAAGCAGATGGAGCTGGGCAGGGGACCGGCATCACCCAGGCTTTCTGAGAGAGGGTGAGAAGTGGGGTCGGGAGCTGTGAACGAAATCCTGGGACAGGGATCTCCCCACCACACTGCTTTGTAGCACATTTTTTTCCCCCAAAAACGTAATCGGGGAAGTGCAGCTGTGCACTTGTGCCTCGAGCCTCCTGTGAGCCCGTGCTAGCAGCAAGCACCCAGCATGATTGCTTCCCATTTAAAAATAGACTTGTTTACAAGTAGCAATGGCCACGTGCCTTCCCACACTTGCTGTTGTGGGATTTCTCCCTCTTTTGTTTTCAGTACTGTCTGTAGGGATCCCTGGTGGGGCACAGTGACTTCACCTCCTGGAAGTGTCCTGTGGGGAGAGGCACAGCTCTATCCCTTGCACCCAACAATGGTGTCTTCAGGGATGACCCATAAGATGCTCAGTGCTCTGTGTTCTGCTGATAAGGGCTGGCTCTGACACTGTCAACTCTTTGGGGTGGCAGTGGCATGCAAGTGTCAGAGGGTGCTGGGAACACCTTATGGGATGCTCAGCATGGTACCCCAATTCACATGGCTCCCACTGCCCTGTGGAGAGGGGTGATCTCTGGGGCACCCCAAGGAAGACGTAGGAAATCTGAGCCACCCTACAGAGCCAATAGAGTGAGCACAAAGTCTCCTACCTTCAACCTCCTGCTCTGTCTTCCTCCTCTTCCACCTCCGTTTCCCCAGCTTGCAGGCAAGGAAGCCCCAGAGGGCAGCCAGGGCCAGGAGGAGCCCCACCAGTGCGGGAACCCCAAATATCAGAAGGCCGCTGGGCAGGTCCATGGAGGGGACAGTGGGCAGTGTGTCTGAGCTGGGCACTCCAGGGGCGGGCTCTGCTGTGGTGCGAAATGTCGGCAGGATCAGAAAGGGCAAAATGGCATTACCAAGGTCTCCCAGCACTGGGGCTGCAGTCATGGAGCTCCATCCCATCTCCATCACCACTTACACCGCGACTCACAGAAGGTCCCTTCCAAGCCCATCCCACAGCATCCTCCAGCCCCCTTCACCACCCAACCCTGGCCGCACTTACTTGTGTTGTCCCCGAACAGCTCAGAGCACATCACGCAGGACCTGGTTAAGGGGTCGAAGCACTGGGAGGAGAGGCAGGAGGCACCGCCGTCTGCTTTTCCTGGAGAGGCCATGACCGAGCGCTCCTGCATGGCTCGGCGTAGAGCAGCCGCCCGAGTGTGAAATCGCAGAGCCCCAGGGCGGGTGGCAGAGGGAGATGCAGTCTGTCGAGCTGCCTCAGCTCCCCTGGGGCTCCGGGTGCTGCACTTCCCCTGGGGCGGATCTTCGCCCAGGAGGAGGAGGCCAACAATGCACCCACTGACAGCCCCTCTGCTCCAAAATGTGGTGCTAAAATCTGTTCTGCCCTGGCTCACTGGTGTCACCTCCCCGGCTGATGTCACCCTCAGTCCCTGAGTGTCCAAGACCAACTCCAGCCTACAGCATCAGGATACTTGCTGGCATCCCCTTGCAGAAGCCCCATGGTGGGCCGTGTGTCCGCATGAGCTGTGGGATAGAAGTCCCAGGGCCAGGTGCCCTGCCTCACTCCTAGACCGACAAAAAAGGGCTTAACCTGCCTGCTACACCCTTCATATCGCCAGCTTAGGCCCTTGGCAAGGAATGTCAAAGCCCCTTGGTGCCATGTCTCCAATTCTTCAGGGGTTTGGAGCTATCTCTGCTCACAGTAACTGGGAACAAGTCTGGTCTCAAAACCCTCAGAGAGGACTAAGTACACCACGAAGGGTCTCAGGTGTCCCTCATCACGATCAAGAGATTCCCTGCCACTGACACCCATATGTCAAATTCTGGTGGTTGAAACCTGAAGTACGTAAGGGGTGGATTTCTGCTTTGCAGGCGGCTCTTCTCCATCAGAGAATATTTTAGGTCATAAGGAACCTCAAAGCCCACCCAGTCGCACCCCATGCTGTGTGCAGGGCTGCCTCCCACCAGCTCAGGCTGCCCAGGACCCCATCCAACCTGTCCTTGAACCTCTAGGGATGGGGCATCCACAGCTCTCTGGGCAGCCTGTGCCACTGTCTCACTGCCCTCTCAGTGAAAATTTTTCCCTCAGTGTCTAAACTGAAAAAGCATTATGTCCCTTCCTCCTTCATCCCACAGGAAGGGAAGGACCCAGCCACGCTGCTGGTTCACCCTACTGAAGGAGGCCTGCCTGCTGCCTGCTGCAGCCCACGGGCTCCTCCCAGCACAGCCTCTTCCTCCCTGGGCATGTCGGCCAGGTGAGTGAAAGTTGTGACCAAAACTGATCGCTGCCCACCAGCTCCACACCCAACGTGATTTCACTTCCCCTTCCATCTCAGAGCCCAGCAGCCTCTTGTTGTCCATGCCTGGTGTGCCCGCACGGCTCCGTTCTCCTCCAGAGCAGCCCTGGCCCGGTGACTCAGTTCTTCCACTTCTGCCTGACTCAAAAGCAAACTCTCCGAGTACATCCTGCACTTCTCTCTTGCTTCAAGGCCCAGTGGTGAACTCAGTGCCCTCTGCGTTGCCTCAGGTACCCATAGGTGCTGCTTCTCCACTGAGCCAACAGCTTTGTGCCTGCTGCCAGCTTTTTTTTCGCAGAATCGTTTGAGTTGGAAGGGACTCTCAAAGGCCATCCGATCCAACTCCCTTGCAATGAAGAGGGACACCTACAGCTCGATCAGGGTGCTCAGAGCCCATGCATCCTGCATGATGTCTCCAGGGACGGGGATCCACCACCTCTCTGGGCAACCTGTGCCAGTGTCTCACTCTCCTTACACAGTAAAAAAAGTTTTCATTATATCCCTAATCTATATTTCCCTATCCCTCATCTTCTGCCCCTCTCCTGTCACCCACCGCTTGTTCCCATTCCCTTCCATGCACGTCTGCTCGTGCCCAGGCCAGGAAGATGATGTTTCAACTCGCACATTGCAGGGTTTACTCATGGAGAAAATCACCGCTGACTTCCCCGGCAGCGCTCACGTGTGAGCTGCGCGCCCAGGGCTCCGGCCTCCGCCTCTCTGGTCCTCGTGGCAGCTTTGGAAGCGGGGACAGTGAGGACCTGGTGGCTGGTTAGTGGTGATGGGCTGCTCGCATCTAGGGGCGTTTGATAATAGCATAAATGCATAATTAAAGAGCAGAAAAAATGACTCACTGGATAAGGAAATGTGCTTTTCTTATCTTTGCAGAGAAACGAGTGCCCCGGGAGCTGGGAAGCCGAGCTAACCAAGTGGTTTTATTAAACAAATAAGCCAGCAAAAATATCAAAAGAGCTATTTAAAAGTTACGGCTCAATCCTGGAGCTGGAGAAGGCTATATTTCCGCACTACGCGCCCCAGCCCAGGAGCAGGGCCAGCCCTCATCCCCATCCCTGCGTGAGCAGTTCCTGCAGCCCCACGGCGGGTGCAGTGACTCACACATGCTCTCGGGGCTGTCTGTGTCAGAAAATATCCACCAAAAGTACACCTTGTGCTCGCGTGCACCGGAAACCCAACGACGTGTTGGTTACAGAGGTGTTTATCTGGCAGACCCACTGACCTCAGGACAAACCTCTAACACGTGCAGCTCACATTTGTCCCATTGGCCACAGCCACCTGCATATGAGGTAGGTGAGAGGATGATCTCCCACCCCTTGCCAGTATTTTGATTTTTGGCTTTTGGTCGCACCCTGAGCTGCTCGAGCCAATGCTGTGCAGCGGGTTTGGTTGCAGGAATGGTCGGATGCCAACCTCAAGCTGTTTGCAGCCCTGCAGCACCGATGTAGGCTGCAGCAAGAGGAGCGAGCTGCACGTGGCTGGGCATGAGCGTGGCCCCAAGCCGGGATGGGGTGGGGGAGTGAGTGGCTGCTGAGCCCAAAAGGCCCTGCAGCAGTGAGCTTGGCACCACCATGCAGCCGGCTCTAGGCTCTGCTGGCAGCATTCCCTCCAAGTACCCACAGAACACAGATGGATGGACCGCCACAAGTTGCAGCACTGAGGAGCTGTGCATCCATACAGTGTCCCCCACCATCCCACTGAAAAATGCAGAGGATGAGGGCAGTGCAGTTTTTAAGTCCCATCTTGTCTTTGAGCTAGCTAACTAGGACTGCAAATCCCTGGTGATAATCACAGACACCATGCCTGCGAGCTTTCCCTCGGACCATTCATTTTGCTTGATGATGCTTTAAAGAGACATCTAATGAGGATAATCTGATTCAAATCCCCTCTGCTTTTGGGTAGGCAGACCAATTTAGTCCCCCTCGCACTCCTTCTTCCCCCATGGCTCTCTTTATTTCCCCTTCTCATATGAATCATTCTGGGGTTTCCTTTGCTCTTTGCACTGCTATTTCGATTTTTTGATATGACCACCGCAATCAATATTCACTCAGTTTAGAGCCTCATTAGCATGAAATCAGATTCACTTTTTACTCACATCCTCTTGGCGATACGTTGCTGGATGGCGCTTCAGTTCTTACATCAGGTGCAGGAACATCACAACCTGGTTACAAACTTTCCTCCTTACCTGATTAAATCAGAACCGCTTACAGGAGATCCGCACACCCAGCCCATAATCAAGTCGAGCTTCGGGGAGGGAGAAGGTCTCAATCACAACTGGCTTTCAACACAGAGCAGACGGTGAACGTACCTCCTATATAATTTATAGGACACCATCACTATGTATTAGTCCCATGCACTGGCTGAGCAAAGCCGCACCAAAGCTCAGCATGCTGAGCTCAGGTGAGAGCCCACATGCATCATGGATGTGTGGGCTGGGGGATGTCACCCATCTGCTTACACCCATGGCACAGGGCAGGGGACATAATGCCACAGCCCCCACCCTGGAGGGGGTTACCAGGACTGGGGCAAACGCCACCCAGCCCACCAACTTGTATACAAAGTAGGTCAGCATTATGCAACATCTGCACACAAGCAGCTCCTCGGCGTTTCCCCAGGAGCAGCTCTCACGCAGCAGCAGGATGGATGCTGGGGTGCTGTGAGGCCAGGCACCAGGCTTTGCTGTGCTACGCTCCTTTCAGTATCTAAAGGCAGGCTATTTAACAGGGGACAGACTATTTAACAGGGTCTGTCAGGATAGGACAAGAGGAGATTTCAAGCTAGGGGTTTCAAGCTAAAAGAGGGGAGATTTAGACTGGATGTAAGGAAAAAAGGGTGGTGAGGTACTGGGGCACGTTGCCCAGAAAGGCAGTGGATCCCCGCCCCTGGAGAAATTCCAGGTCAGGCTGGAGGGGCTCTGAGCACTCTGATCGAGTTGTAGGTATCCCTGTTCATTGCAGGGACGTTGGACCAGATGGCCTTTAACGGTCCCTTCCAACTCAAATGATTCTGTGATTTTAGGATTCTCTGCTCGCACGGCTGTGTATACAGTTTGCTGGGGCTTCTGAAGGCAGGGAGGAGGGAGGAACAGGCAGAGCTGTGGCTCCTCTGTGTCCATAGTGCCCACGACTTCCTCCCCTGCCCTTCACCTCACCACCTCAGGGCTTCCCTAGCTCCAGCACCTTTGATCAGCACAGAGCCCCCAGGTCATGGGGGGGATGAGGTTTAATCAAGCAGTGCTGGCCCATGGCTGTGCAGAGAGCCACAGGTAGCTACAGACAGCACCCAGCTGAACACGGCTCAGGCTCCACATCTGTCAGCTTCGCTGAGCTAAAGAGGGAGCAGAGTAGGGGAAAAAAGCCATGTGTATTCATGCTGGGGTGATGCCAACACTGCTGTCAAATGGAGGCAAGCAGCCAGCAGGAAGGCGAGGAGAGCTCTGAGCTGACCATTGCCAATAACAACAGCATCTCACGGGCCCCTCAGCTTCCATAAGAGCTTGTGGGTCACGCCATGAGCCCCAGAGCATGGAATTCAACATGGCACGTTTATCTGGGCTGTTTTAGGTATTGCCTGTGCTCACAGCAATGTCCCTGCACGGTTCCTGCACACAGAACACCCGCTCTTGAGAGCGATGCCTCAGCTGCTCGGGGCACAGCTCGCTGCAGCACAGGATGCAGGGGGACAGAGGACACAGCAGCCCACGCACAGGGACCAGCTTTCCCAGGGGGAGGTGACTTCTCTCTTTGTTTTCATCTTCACCCCACCTCAGCGCTCCTTCCTGTGACGTGCAGAGCCCCCGGGGCTCTTGCACCCAGCCCGCAGCTGCACCTGGCCCAGCGGGGACGCGTATGTAAAGCACAGGCTCTTTCACACACCGCTGACTTCCTCTTGCCAAGGACACAGCGAGGAGGATGGCCACAGCTTCCGTGGCCGCTTGCAGAGTCAGACGTGCCATACGGCCCCTCGTGACGCGGTTAGCCCAAAGGGGACCTCAGCGCCACAGCACGTGGCAGCCCCTCCTGAAGCCCGTGGGCCAGGAGCTGCTTGTTTGAGGGGGCTCTGAGCGAGGCACGTCACCCCCCGAGCCTCCCGCATGCCACTGCTCCTGTGCTCCAGCTTGTCACATCCAAGCCAGCCCGAGGGGATCCATCCTGCCTCGCATCTCCGTGCCGTATTAATATTTAACGGTGAGGGAGAGAAAGCCAGAGACTTTGATTTCTCCCACCAGCCAGCTCAAGGACAACTCCGCAGCACAGGGAATTTCAGTGCTTCCGAAGGTGGGTTTGGGCCGGTTTACAACAGAACTCATTGCCCCAGGAGAAGGGTGAACTCAGTACTCCATGAGAAGGGCTTGGTTTTAGCCCCCCTGCCACAGGGACGGACACCGAGCAGCACAGACACACTCCTTTATCTTACACCAGAACGATGGCAAACATCAAGCTCCGCTCATCAGGACAATGCCAGCCCAGATTCGCAGCCCCAAGGACACCGAAACACAATGCCAATGTCAGCTCACTCCCACTGCAGAGGAGGCAGCTCCTGTTTCATGTGCAGTGCCAGCAAGGCGCAGAGAATTATAACACACGTGCCCAGAGTCATGCAAGAGATCAGCTACAGAGACCAAGGGAGCCCAGGGATTCTGGCTCCAGCTCTGGGCTGCGCCAGCTCTTGTTCTCTCTTGCATATAAATCCTTTTTCCCCACCAGTGAAGGACAGCTGGTCAGCGAGCAGAAAGTGGCAGCTGATCAACAGCCAGCAGCAACATGGCACATCAGCACAGGGTGGGAAGCAGAGAAGGCTCAGTGAGCAGGGGGAACTGCCAGGTGACTTGGGCCAGCAGGAGGAGGCAGAGCAGCTGGGGTCTGACCTGAGCAGAGCCCTACAGAGCTTCTATAGAGTCAAGAAAGGTCAGAAACCCCACAGAAGGAAACACCTCCTCTGCTTTCATGCTCTTTCCAAGGCATGCAGCAGACCAGATACCTCTGCCATGGCTCTGCAACTCAGGGCAGCACAGCAGAGTCTTTCCTTGCCCCCCTATCCCAGCCAAGCCCTTGCCAACTACAGATCTCATGAAGTAGAGACATTTGGGTTTGACTAAAGACCTCCAAAGCTAATACAAGAGCTGGCCTTGAATCTAAATCTCTACCACCAGTTTCAAGGTTTGGAGGGCAGGCAAATTGCCTGTGCTGGGTTTCTCTCTGATTGCTGTTGCAGGACAGAGATCATTTACTCCAGGCCCCATAACAGTACACAGCTTCTTTCCCCTGGTAGCACAGACTGAACATACCATGTGTCCTATTATGCCTAAAAATTGGTCTGATTTAACTGATGCGGTTGCAAACCCAGCAGAAAAAAAAGCTTCTCTTGGAAAACCTCAGCCAACAGAGAGCTATAATCCAAGCAGCTAATGCTAACTGTGCCCATTTGTGCTAAAATCTCTTACAGAGCACCTCCATGAGCAGCTCAGCCAGCCGGGTGAGGACACAAAATCTTTCTCCCGTGGGTCACACTGCAGCAGCAGGCAAGTCCTCATTACAGCCTCACTCAGTGCTGCATGACCAAAGCTCACTTCAGTGCAACTGGTGTAAGCTCTTCTATGCTAATCAAACTGCTTTTACACTAATTTCGCTGGCACACAACTGACAAAAATATGTCCACAATGTAAAGTAGCCAAAGTGGCAAAGCTCACAGGTACTTTTGCTAGAGAGGGAGATTTTTCATTGTAGACCTCCAAAGAAATAGAGAATCGAGGCACAGAAAGATAAAAATCCAGAATATTTCTATTAGTTTAGGTTTCAGCTAGGCTGACCAAGCTCTTTTGTGATGTTTGAAGACAGCAGAACCTGAGTGAGTAGCCTTAACTCAACTCCAGGCCATCCAAATGTCTGTTCTGAATCCAAGTGCTACTTTCACAAAGCCGTTATCAGATATTAGCACTGGCTACTCCATCTAGATGGGGGGTATCCTCAGCTGCCTCATCTGCTCAGCATTGTTATGTCCTGCCTCAACTAATAGCTGACAGTTCCTAGAGGTATTTACACAGTTGTAGCTGTAGCTTTAGATGTGTCCCAACGACTTTCAGTTGTAAAACATGATGGACCTGAGACACAGTGTCATATTCTTAGATACGCTCCACTTCCCCTGCCAGTTCTATTAAAGACTTTTTCCTAAGAGTAAGAAAAATATTTGCCCCTAGGTGAAGTGAGACATTGCTCTTAAGGAACTAAATTTTATTCTGTACCAGCTAGGACTCAGCCACCTGTGGGCAGTACCAACAGTACCTCTCTCCTTAGGAAGTGGTAGAAGGAAATACCGTATCTGATCCACTATGTTTGAAAGTGTTGGACAGCAACACATGGGGGTTGCCACAGGGGTGAACCAAAAAAATTTTCATTTTCACCAATTAAAATACAGATTTTACCCAAGTCCGGGAGTTTTCAGAGGGAATCAGAGAGTAGCCAAGGAGACGAAAGTATCCTGACCTTACAGCAGTTGCAAAGAACACACAAGAATCACTCTTTTCTCATTTGGTGCCACAGGCCTTCCTCTCTTCCCCTCCCCTGACTGCACCTGTACACTGAGAGCGAATTGAAACCAGTCTATTCTGAAACACGGTCTCATTTATTCAGAGGAACTCAAAGTCAGAGTGAAGCTCAGCCAGCATAACCAACAGAGAAACTGGTGTTTCAGTCTCTGGTGGTAAAGTCCTTGCAGGCACTGGCAGGATCGCAAAGCAAGCTGAAAGTAGGGCAAGCCCATTAAGCTCCCCATCCTTCTTACACGGCCATGAGACTTCGCACATCTTTCTCCTCTGGGTTTTAGCCATAGTCCAGCCCTTTTGGACACCATAACACAGCTGAGCGGTTTAGCTCCTTTGTTCCAGCTGACAAACAACCTATCTCTCCCCTGCCAGCAACAATACAACTGGAGCTGGGATTTGTGTGTCCTCTGAGCAAGGATACAGGCTTTGCGTCTTGCTGAGCTGTCTTTGCAAGGACTGCCAACACTCACAGTTGATTAAGCCTGCAATGCTGCTTTCTCCTGCTCATAGACAGATGTCAGAAACAAGCTAAGCAAAACAGCACATGCAGCTACAGCTCCGCATCTAGGAACATTAAAGCACACTATTGGGGATTAAGTTAAACCAGAGAAGAGCTTAACAGATTCTGTCAGAACTTAATTTTTACCTGGCATGCAATTCTGGATAAGAAACAGCCCAGTATTTCAAGAAACAACCTATTCTGTAAGGTGGCTCAGTTCAGCTTACAGAAGCATCGTATTTTGAAAGGTTTTGCCACCACCATGTGGCCGAAGCAGTGACTGCAGCCTACCAAGTCACAACTCATAAGACGTTTGAAATGCCAGCAAGGACCACTGACTGGTCTAATTGGGAAAAGCATTCATAGGTTTTAGAGCCCATCTCACAGACCTAAACAAAGAAATCATACAAATTAATGTTATATATTTTATTAAAACTCTAAACCACACTACTGACCGGCAGTAAGAATAAGGCATGAATTACTGCTGATAGGAAGCTATTAGTTAAATAATTGCACACATCATATGCCCAACTTGCAAGAGTCACCGTGTGTTTTCAGTACACTGCTATAGTCCAGTTGGCTTTCATCTCTGGTCAGCTGAAGAGTGCAGAGCCTCAGCCCTACAGATGCTGGAGGGAAGAGTGCAGTCCTACAGCTCACTGAAGGTGAACTGCCCAATTTGCAGAGGCTTGCTGGAAGCCAGCAACTTTCATTATTCTCAGATTTTATTCTCTGGGAGCATGAGAGACAAAAAAATCAAAACAAAGCAATTCTGTGGTTTTAATTTGGGAAAAGGGACTGATTTTCAGTAGCAACTGCGTGTTTCTTCTACTGCAGCCTGCCTGTGAGGGCTGTAACCCAAGTACTGCCACATCTATTACAGCACTCCTCTCTTCTCCTTTGCAGAAAGTTTGACATCTTCAGAAAAATCTCTCCTTGGTTTGCAGGAGCTGACTTACAGCAGCACAGTTCACAGCTGTTCAAATCAAATTATTTTGGGCTTAAGAGATAGAGCCTTTTTCTCTAAAGATTTAAAAGAAAGCTAAAGTGCTAGATTATCTCCTTCAGTCCCTTCCTCCCTAGTTATGTGCCAGGCATGGAAATGCTGAGCCCTTCAGTGGGCAGATGCTCACACAGCTGGATCATTAACTGCCAATTGCAGCATATCTTGAAGCTGAAGGACTGCCTTTCTCCCTTGTTACTCTCTTGGTGGGGAAACAAAATCTGCAGTGAGGTTCCGCATTAGTCCAAGGTGCTATATTTCTGTTGAGAGGAAGCAGAAGCCTGCTGCCTCACCTGCTGCCTACAGAAGTTAAGACACTCAACCACGATAAGCAGCATCTGGGATTAGTTGCCTGTTTTACTGAGAGAATATGTCGTTCCTGACCACTAGCAAAGTGGCTGAAATCCAAAATCCATCACACAGTGGCATTCAAATGTAACAACAGGTAGGGATCCCTAATTCAAACTATCCTCTCCTCACCTATAGTTTATTCACTCAGTAGGAATCAAAATTTATTATTATTATTTTTTTTTTAATAGACTAGCAACTACAAACAGCTCTGGATGAGTGGTTGTAACAAATCTGGCAAGAAAGCTTCCCAATGCAATTCCAACTGCAGCAGCTCAAACGCCTGGAAGTAAAGAAAAATGATGAATCTGGATAAATTCTCACATCAAGAGGCTAATCACCAGCAGAGTTCCTCATCAGCAAGCTGAAGTACAAGGCAGAAACTCCTGGTACACGACCAGCACAGATCTGTAGCATCCGGAGAAGTCGCTGAGCGGTAGCAACTCGTATCCCTTCCAGCTGGAAACAGAACAGAGAAGTTACTTAATCAATAGGAAAAAAAAAAGAAAAGCAGTGATTAACTGTGATAAAAGAAAGAACTGGAACCAGCTCTAAGTATGATTCAGAGCTGCTAGTTACAGAAAACACCCATGAGATTCATTTACTCCCCAAATGCTAGAGGAGGGGCAGAGTTATGCCAGCTGAAAACCCTAAGAAAGTTTCAAGTGCTCAAACTCACTGATTCTGATTTGCTGAGAGAGGCAGCAGCAAACAGAAGGACAGCCAAAGGCACAAATATTATCTGCTGATAAGGAAGCAATTCCTGATGATAGAATGATTATTAAATGGAAAAAGTAAAGGGTGCAACTGCTGCATGCCAACTCCCGTAAGCTTTTCAGACCAAGTGGATAACTGGAAAGAGTAGCAACTCCTACTACAAAACAGCATGTGAAGTAACAAAGCCTGGCTAACAGGAGCACTGTGTGGGCAAGGACACACAGCAAACAGCTCCAGGGCTCCCAGAAAGAGAAAACGCTTTGAGGAACAAATGTACCAAGGCTTTGCACCTCAGAGAAGCTTTTCATAACTTAGGCTTGGTTTTCTGAGGCTTTGAAGTAGCACCACAAGGTGCAGGAAATCTGTAAGACTCATTTCAAGGACAGACAGACTCTTATATCTATTCTTGCAGGAAGTCTGGTCTCTGACACCACTTACATGTGGCAACAGCATACGTACATATATTTATTGCTAATGTAATGATGTGACTGAAGATCAGAGAGCAGCGGAATTCTCAAATTCCTTCAGATACCAAATAGGCACCTCACCTCCAGCTCACAGAATATCACAGGACTGCAGTAGTCTTCTCCCAGTTTCCAGATGGCATTCATCTCTACGCTGCAGCTGTTCACCCTGCCAACTACAGAAGTTTTCTGCATTACAAGCCCCATTATCAACATCCAGTGAAGAAAAGTACCAAGAAGTTCTGCACGTTCAAAATGATCCACAGCTAATTTTGACAGCATCATAGAAGGTAAAGCAACAGCGAGCAGTACAAACAGAATGGTACAAGATGCACAGTGGAATTAGCACAGAAGTCTTCCATAATACTGACAGAAGGAATAGTATCGCCACATTACTGAGTACTGCAATGTTAACATTTGGGATAAGGGATCAGACAGTACTCTATTAGCAGGACAGAATCTTCCACTCATTAATCAGAAGGCCTGACAGAGTATTCATGTCTCCAAGGGCCTCACTCCATCAGGAGAACCATACCACAAGACTACACTAAGGCTCTTTCTCACCCCTAAATTAGGCCTTCTGAACCCTAAATTCCAGGGACACAGCACTTCTTTTACAACACCCAGCAAGATGTGCTGGCACTCTCAGTTTCTCAGATCTAAAGTAGAGAGTGCAGGTGCAGGAAAGTATCCTCTTCACTGAGGAGAGAGAGAGAGAGACAGAGAGAAAGAGAATTATATGAGACACAATGGGGCCAGACAGCACACAACAGGGATCACAGTCTTGTACTAAAAACCATACTTAATAGTTTAGTAGCTCATCCACTTAAATTCATTTTATTACCACAGTATCATATGCTCCTCACTGCTAATTGAGACTATTGTTAAGACTGATCTGCTGGAACAGATACAACAGCATTCTGGAATGGCGCAGAAAAATAATTATAAATTAATATCACAATTTGTATTCAGGAATGAGGGAAAGGAGATCTGAATGGCAAAAGCAAAAAGGAAAGGGCAAGTGAGAGAAGAGAACCATGTTTTACCCAGGGAAAAATATAAGCAAATGAGCTCAGATATATTTAAACAAAACTTTGATAAATCTACTGGCTGCTTTTGTTCAGTTTCAAATTAAGCCACTCCTTTGCTTTAAGGAATGCAATAGTGAGCTGTTCTGCTCAGAGGGGAGGGAGGGGGCAGATGCCATACGTACCCCCTGTGACAAGGAAGCACACTTTTCCCAGGAAGAATCTGACATCCACATAAGCTAGTGAAGCTTGAACATTCTTCAAGCTGTCAGAAAAGCACAGACAATCCAGTTGGACAGGGAGGTAAAACCAGCACAGCATGAGGACAAAAGGAATAATTTTCAGAAGCACAGTTGGAAAACCCGTGATGTTAACATCTGCTGATTTGTGAGCCAGCAGAATTACGCTAAGAGCATGGCATCAGGGATCTCTGGACTACCCACAGCTGTTTAATAATCCATAAAATATCCTTTCTACTCAAGACTCAACAGTTAGGCTTAGTTTGAACTGTGTCCTAAAAGGTTTGCGAATGCTAAGCGTCCAAACTCATTAACATCCAATGAGACTTCAGTACTCCTTAGGCTCTTTCAGAAAAGCAAACCCACACATTTCTGCAGCACCATCTGTGCTGTAAGCATGCAGCTGGGCCGTCATTTTGGTAAATGAGAGCCCAGGATCATCAGCCAAAAGTCAAGTAAAAAGATGCTGACTTTCGTGATCTAGCAAATCTTTGCTGATGGCCTGGGGACACAAATACGATTTCTACAAAGATGAGACAATCAGCCCCTGCAGACCTTTCCTTTCTGACTGGAGACTTACACAGAGCTGATGCCATGTGGCCAGCAGTGCCAGTGAAATGGGAACACGGGCACAGCAGCTGGCTGATTATTAGGTAGAGACGTTCTACCACAGTGAACGTCACTAACCCAGTGATTCCAACACAATAAAAATGTAGATTTAGGCATGAATTCAAGAAAGAATATCAGTTTGCTCCCTTGTATTTATGCCCTTCTTTTACCTGTATTTGCTCTTGATGTCAATAACAAATGCAATCAGATCTATCCTGGGCCGAAGGTGATCCCTCTCTGGAGGTAAGGGGAGGGATGATGCAAGGTGGCTGAAAGAAAATAAATTTGCCAGTTTAACAAATAGTTTGGCAAGGCAGCATCCACTTAATCATAACCACACAGCCACTGTAGCTCACCACATAGCACATAACCAGGAAGCCAGCTAACTATGAAATAATTAGGCACCAAGGAGATATGATTTTTTTTGGATTCTCATCTCTCTCTTAAGCCTATTCTGAGCTGCTGGCAGCCACATACTTACTAATCCCAGATGTTTAATAATGGAAGGCTTAATGTAAAAAGACTCCTAGAAAAAAAAAACTGTCCTTATAGATGTGTATGGCAGTCATAGCATTTAACTCTTAATAGACGTTTCCAATGAAGCGAGCTCTGATGCTCCACGAGTATATTTTGCTACACTCACTGCTTTCTCAAGTGAGAAATCAGATACGTATCGCTTGTATAGCTTTATAGGGGAAGTGCAACTGGGGGAGAGCTCAGTGCTCCTGTGATACCATTACTCTTCCTTTCACTGCCTCAGAAGTTACGAGGATAGTTCAGGTGTCCTCTCACATCGCAGTGCCACTGCTGATACAGCTGTGGGAGGAAGCAAGGGCTTGTATCCCCTCCAAAGGCATCTGTAGTGCACAAAGTATCACAGAATGGATAAGGTTGGAAGGGATCAGGGAAGAATACTAACAGCACCATGTTTTTTGGAAGATCATAAAAAAGATAAACTGGAAGAACAAAGCTCCCAAAATTTCCATTTCTTTCTCAACATGCTTCATCTCTAGAAGCCAAAAAAGAAACACTGCTTTTGGTCTCCTTGGGGAGAGGCACTTGTAGCAATTAGTCTTAGAGACTGCACAATTTGTCCCAGTTTTCTTTCATCCACGCACAGTTTGTAGCTTTGTCTGCCAGTCTCTGAACGAAGGTGTTTTGTTTCCTATAAACAAGGAAGAAAACACTGAACAGAAGCATTCCAAAACAGCACAAGATATGAGCCAAGTGTGACTAAAAGGCGTGCTGTAAAACAAACATCACCATACACTGACGGCGATATCTGGGGAAAAAGAAACCTCAGGAGCCTCCAGACACGTGCTATGAGGTGTCAGTGCGAGGGGACACAAAACCCTGCAATGCCTGTAGGAAACGGGACGTGTAAGTGCCAATTACTTCCACCCCCAGTGACAACCAGACTTCTTTCCCATAAAGCTGGCTATGCATTAGCAGGGCAGAACCACAAGAAGCGGACCAGCACCACCCCCTCCTCCCCGCTCACTCACATGTTGATGTTGAAGTCCTTCTTCTCGCGCAGCATGGCCTCGGCGAGCTGCTGCTGCGGGCCGCCCTCCGCGCCCACCAGCTGCGGGGCGACAGGCAGAGGACACACAGGGTTAATCTCATTTACATACGGCAGCCCGACGGCCTATCCGGGCAAATGGACGGACCCTCTCATTTGCATACGACAGCCCGGCGGCCTATCCCGACGGAGCGGGCGGGATCATATCTACATACAGCGGCCCAGCGAAGGGGGAGGAGGGGTGAGGCCACCGTCGCCGCCGAGGCTATGCTCGCCGTGGGGCTGAGCGCTGGGCTAGCGGGGCCGGGCCGAGCGGATCCGAACCGGGCCGGGAAAGAGCTAGAGGACCGGGGACTCCCGGGGCACCGCAGACGTACCAGTATGGTGGCGCTGTTGAGCTCCGGCAGCTTATCGAAGGGCCGTAGCACCGCCATCCCCGCTGCCGGCCGCGCGGCGATTTGAAAATGGCCGCCTCGCGTGACGTCACGCTGGGAGCGGGGCGGGGCCGCGCGGCGCGGGTGCGCGCTCGGTGGGGAGCGCGCCGGTTATAGCAGCGGCGGTGGCGCTGCTGGGGCTGCGGGCTTTGCGGGCGTGCGGTGCGGCGAAGTCCGGGCTGTGTGGTGTCCGGCTTTGGGAAAGGCTGGTGCCTCGTCCCCGGAGCTGTCCTTGCCCCGGGCTCCGTCCTGCTCTTTCCTGGCCGTTCGGTGCTGCGAACACAGTCCGTGCAAAACCGCGGCCACGGAGCTGTCATCGCACGGAGAAGCTCAGCCGTGAGGACGGGGCGCGCGGAAGCCTCGGGGCCGGCTCCCCTCCCGCGCTGCTCGTCGCCCCGCTCTGCGGAGCTCCCCGTGCGCAGAGACTGACGCGGATGCGTTTTCTCCTCCGATGAGCCCTGCAGGGGCTGCGATGGAGGCTGACATCACTCCTGCTTTGATCCTGACAAAGGCGGACGGCTCAGCTCGTCGCCGGCGCCGTGGCAGGTGAAGCAGAAGTGATGGCGGATATTTCTGGCTGCCGCAGCGGTCGGCGGGGGGAAGGGAGGCTGCGGTCAGGGCAGAGCTCCCCGTGTGCTCCGCTTTCGGCCAAAACGGCGTTCATAGCGCAGCGATGGTTTGGCTGTTGCTGAGTGATGGAAGCATTTGCCAGGCCGGGAAGAGCCACTGCCTTTGTGGCATTGTAAAGCCATGGGGAGCTGGCCAAGGGGAGGCCTCCTAGGGGATTGCTGGGTGCCAGCCGGTGGGTGGTGAGACCTCACCATGCTGGCAGTCAGAGGGCAGTTGTGTTGCTGCCGGTCAGCAGTCTGCAACCGGTTGCATTGTGACTACATATACATATATCTATGCAGTTATCGTTGCCTGTCTGTTTCTATGTTCCTCTTCTGTGTTAATAAATAGTTTTTATCACAAGTTCTATTCTGCTTCCAGTTCTCTCCCTCATGAAGTGGGCCCATGAAAACCTAATGAGGTTCAATAAGGCCAAATGCAGGGTGCTGCACTTGGGTCGGGGCAATCCCAGGTATTTATATGAACTGGGGGAAGATCTCCTTGAGAGCAGCCCTGCAGAGAAGGACTTGGGAGTCCTGGTAGACGAGAAGCTGGACATGAGCCAGTAGTCTGTGCTTGCAGCCCGGAAGGCCAACTGTGTTCTGGACTGCATTAAAAAAGGGGTGGCCAGGAGGAACAGGGAGGTGATTGTCCCCCTCTACTCAGCTCTTGTGAGGCCCCATCTGCAGTACTGCATCCAGGCTTGGGGCCCCCAGTACAGGAAGGACGTGGAGCTCTTGGAGTGGGTCCACAGGAGGACCACTAAGATGATCAGAGGGCTGGAGCACCTCTTCTACGAGGAAAGGTTGAGGGCACTGAGCTTGTTTAGCTTGGAGAAGAGAAGGCTCTGGGAAGACCTCATTGTGGCCTTCCAGTACTTGAAGGGAGCATATGAACAGGAGAGGGAACGGCTGTTTATGAGGGTGGATTGTGATTGGATAAGAGGGAATGGTTTTAAACTGAGATGGGAGGATTAGGTTAGGTATGAGGAGGAAGTTTTTCACTCAGAGGGTGGTGATGCACTGAACAGGTTGCCCAAGGAGGTATAGATGCCCCATCCCTAGAGGCATTCAAGGCCAGGCTGGATGTGGCTCTGGGCAGCCTGGGTTGGTAACCCTGCACATAGCAGGAGGGTTGAAACTAGATGATCATTGTGGTCCTTTTCAACCCAGGCCATTCTGTGATTCTATGATTCTACCCCAACTGGGGAGCAGCATACAGCTGCATGGTGCTGAGCTGCTGCCAGATTATGGCACAACTGCATGGTACCTGTGGGCACCCAGGCAGCTCCCAGTAGCCCCACGCTGCCAGCAGATCTTTGTGGAACGTGGGTGCACTCATCGGGGTGCCCTTGCTCTTTCCCAGCAGGTGCAAGTGATGTAATTTGCTGCAAGTGCGTGTTATTAGGGAAACTAATGACATTTCCACATATGTTGCTGGCAACTTCGGCTTCCTCTGGCAAAGGCTCCCCCCAACTGTCTTTTGACTCAGTGTAAGTCAGCTTTTTCTATTATGTTCTTTATTTTAAAGTGTACATTTCTGTGTCTTTTTGAACAACTCAGCAAAGCTTCTCAATGGGTTTCTTGATCCAAAGCCCCAGTGGCAGCCAGAGTTGGGGGGTCTGTGCCTCTTTGCAGGGGTTTTGTCCTCCACTGAGGAACCTGGGGGGGGTCCAATTGGCACATAAAAACAGGGAATGTTTACCTGAGGTTTCCTGACCATCTCCATTCAGGGGTTTTGCCAGGAAGGTCTCATATCAAATCTCTTGTGGGTAAAGATGTGACTGCACAAGGACATGGAGGAAGCAGGGGCTGGAAGGAGGCTGCCCAAGGAGGTGGATCACTATCAGTGGAGTTGCTCAAGAACCATGTGGATGTGGCACTGAGGGACGTGGTTAGAGGGCGTGATGGGGGTGGGCTGACAATAGGACTAGATGATCTTACAGATTTTTTCCAACCTTGAAGATTCAGTTGTTCTATAACCTGATCAGTTCTCCCAGAGTGCATAGTTCCAGGCAGCATAGCCACTCCTGCTGCTCCAGCAGGCCCACACACAGGGATTCCTGCCTGGAGCCACTCTTGTGGGCACGGACAGTCTGTGTGTAGGTATGCCTGGGATATGCCAAGTGGCTTGTAGCAGCTGTACTCATAGCGAGAGCTGAGCTGCAGCTGCAGTGTTTCCATGTGGCTGAGCTGCACGTGGCACGTCAGCGCTTGCTTGCTGAGAAACCTCTGATGTGACAGCACCCGAGAGACAATCACATGCAGCGAGCTGTTGCCACGGCACCTGAGGCATGGCTGCCACTGACTGCACGGGGCTGCAGCGGGCAGAGGGATGGGAAGGAAGCCATGCACAGCCTTGCCTGATAGCGGTGCAGGACAGTGTGGGATGGTGAGTGGCAGTGTGTCACCTGTCATCGGAGCCAACAGGAACACATGGGCCACAGGTTTCTTGAGGAGAGGGCTCACACCCCTCTGCACCTGAAATGCAATCTTCTGCAAAGTCAAACCCTGTCCCTCCTGGGATTTACGGATCTGGGTGTGTAAGGGCTCCGCTTTGGGGCTCGGATGGTGCTGCGGTGTTTATTAGCCCCCAAATCCCGCTGCAGAGGGCAGCAGCGCTGGAAAAAAAAAATAACGAAGAGAAAGCAAGCAGCTGGGTCGTTCCCATCTCCATCAAAGGTACTGCCAGGCTGGGAATGGATTCATGCAATCTCAGAACCGCTTCTGCCATTATCCCAGTACCGGCTGCAGCGGGGCTGCTCCCAGCTCGGTGGTGCATGCAATTGGTCCCTCCTCCGGGTTTGGGGGACGGGAGGATGAAGAGGGGGGCTCCGGGGGAGCCCCTGCGGGAGGAGGCTGCCGCTGTCCCCGCCTCCCGCTGCCGCCCCGCGCTCCGTTTCGCACCGGCACCGGCAGAGGCAGCGCGAAGAGCGGCCCCGTTCATCCCGGGGGGAGCGGCCCTATCCCGCCGCCCGCGGCTGAGGGAGGAGGTAAGGGGCGGAGGATGGAGGGGGGGTGGGGTGGGCGATGCATGGGAACGGGGTACCCACCTCTGGGTTGGGGGGGGGGAGGGGTGTCGTGCAAAGGGGTGAGCCCACTTCTGCCCATTTGTGCCCCCATCGCCTGCGTGCAGGAAGGCACATCTTTTCTGCGTGCGCATCGCTTCGGCACCGCTGCGTGTCTCATCTCTTGCAGACCCCTTTCCATGCCACTGCTTGCAGAGAGCCCCCCAGGGCTGTGGCAGCTGTGGCACTGTGTCTTTGAGAGGCTGTGGATGCCCCACAGAGATGCTAAGATGCACTGGTCCTACGAGGGTTAAAGCACATTTAAAATCTGCAGAGCTGCTCCAGTAAGGTGACATCTTCACAAATGAAAGTCCCTCTTTTCAGCACTTGAAAGCAGACGACCGTGGAAGGAAACTGGGATAAATGCTCAAGGACTCAGAGATGGCAGCAAAATGGGGGGCAAAGCAAAACACTCTGAAAGCAAAAGAGTATGATATGAGGAACCAAAACCTGCTAAGCTCTCCTCTGCCATCATAGCAGAACAGATACATATCCAGAATCTATGCCAATAGGTGGGAGGGAATAGGGTTTTTTTTTCCCTCTGATGCTGGCAATTTCTTGCTTATGTTAGCAAGATTTGCAGCTCATTTCAGATCTAACCCTGTGCTACAAAAATGTTCATCAGAGGGCAGAAATAGAAGTCATGTTCACATGTTTCCTGCTGGAGGCCTGGGAGCAGGGATGGGGATTTTTGCTGCCAGTGCCACTCAGCATATGAATGCTTCTGGGTGCATTTCAATCAATTGATTGCTGTGGTATTAAAAAAAAGAAAAAAAAGAAAAAAAAAAGCCCACAAACAAAAGGTCCCAAGGGAACCAAAATGAGGCCGAGGCACATGATGGAATCAGAGAATCATAGAACCATACAAAGGTTTGGGTTGGAAGGGACCTCGAAGCCCATCTTGTTCCAAGCCCCTTCATTCACAGCTTCTCTGGGCAAACTCTTGCAGCATCACATGGAGCATGAAGTGGGAGGTAGGAGGTGTGGTGGGATCCATTGCTAGTGGCGGAGCTGCTTTCCGGGTGCTCCACAAGCTGTCTTCCCTTTTCTCCAGCAGCCATGCCGCACTTCTTGGACTGGTTTGTGCCTGTGTATCTGATGATCTCCATCCTCATCCTGGTGGGCTTTGGAGCCTGTATTTACTACTTTGAGCCTGGCCTCCAGGAAGCCCACAAGTGGCGAACGCAGAGGCCAATCATGGAACGAGACCTTCGGAAGACGCTGATGATTCGGGACAACCTGGCCTTTGGAGTGCCCGAGGTCTGATGTGCCTGCCAGGTGGATGGAAGGCCAGAGATGGTGGGACGGCACTCATGTTCTGCTGATTTGGGTCTCCTGCTTGCCACTCACCCTCTGACCCTATGCTCCTCAGGTTTGTACAGCATGGCAGGCTCAGAGCTTTCCATGAGCTCGCAGGCCATCTTCCAGCCAAGAGTTTTTGCTCCTCCCCAGGGATGATGTCACTTCTTGGAGCCATTCACACAAAGGGTCCCATGTTTGTCACCTGAGCTGGAGCTGCCTGGCTTCTTAGCACCACCCCAGGAGGTCTCTGCAGGGGTAACAGGATAAGTGAAGCTCTGCCAAATAAGAGTTCAGCAAGATCCTGAGACCAACTCTACTGAAGATGCTCTGCTTTTCTGTTGGGGTTTTGGAGATGGAGAACTTCAGAGCCTGGTACTCACAGACTGATGTTTTCAGGAGCTCTACCTTTGTGTTGAACACTGTTTCTGAAGAGGTTCATCCAAGTCCTGTGTCATGCAGTGCTGCTCTGCAGCTCTCCAGATCTGTCACGTAGACCTCTCCCAATTGCCCACCCTTCTGTTCTCTGTCACTGCATGAGACAGGACACATCTCTGTGAGCTGCCTTCTTCAGTGCGGATAGTCTCCAGCTCTGTGCTGCTGTTGCTTGGCTGTCATTTCAGCACAAGCTCAGCCATCCCTTCACCCACATGTCTTTGAGAAGGGACAACACATGTCCCCTCTGTCTGGCTCCTTGAATCAACACAGGTCTCAAGCATTGGGCTGGTGTGAGTGAGCAATATGTCCTTTGTAATTCTCTGAGGATATAAGGCAATTTTTAGCTCTGGGGGTTTTGGCTCAGGAAGGAATGGGTCAGGGCATCCTGTAAATATCTGAGGTCTTTCTGGCATGTTTCATCCTCCCAGACTGCAGTAGTACCACTATTACCTTCCTCACCAACACTGGGTATCCTGGCAGGAGCTATCAGTCTCCATTCCAAGCCAGAGAAGCTGAGACCCATTCAATTCAGACAAGCACTGGGGGTATTGATGTGAGTCCCCTGGCTAGGTAGCCTCTCTCAGCAGGGAAATGGAGCCAGCAGGTTTACTCATGTGCCAAAATTTGTGCTCACTGTGCTGAGCAAAGGCTCAAAACACAGGTGCAGCCTCACATAGGTGCATTCCATGTTTGTTGTGCCTTGGTTGCTTGGGGCTGGGAAAAGAACTGCGCTGCATGGTACCAAGTGCCATCCTCAGTTTTATCGACCACATTCCTGCCCCAGCCTGCTGCCCTGCTCCATGCCATGATCTCTCCACGGCTCACTAAGTACTATTGTCAATAGAGTCCACAGCAGAATAAAGATGTGTGCAAACCGTGTGCCCACTGTGTTGTTTCCCTGCTGTTCCCCCTGGGAGTTGCCTCGAGCCAGGAGCACTCAGTTTGGTTCCTTGAGAGCCCAGCAGCTCTGCATTGGCAGGGTTTCTGCTCAGGGCATGAAGGAGGGGTGTCTGGGAACAATTAAGCCAAAGGCAAATGCTGGCTGAAAGCTGAGACTGTCTGCTCAGTGAGAGCTGTGCAGAGAATTTGAGGCAGAGGGGAAGTCTCAGATACTGAATTAAGTGCATGAAGCATTGGAGAAGACAGTGCTGGAAAACACTGGGCAGCATTAAGTTGCTCTTCTCAAACATTTCATTCCCTTTCGCTGCGCAATTGTATAGAAATCATAGAATCATTAAAGTTGGAAAAGATTTCTAAGATTATTAAGTGCCCATCTCCAACACATATCCAACCTGAACCTCTCCTGGCACAACTTGAGACCATCACCTCTCATCCTGTCACTGCTACCTGGAAGTAGAGGTCAACCCCCACCTCACCACAACCTCCTTTCAGGCTGTTGTAGAGAGGCTTTCAGTTGCAGTGAGTGCACTGCCCAAGCCCCCTTCCATGGGGTGACGGTGCCTCTCAGCCTCAGCCCATCCTTCATTTCCTGCTACAGGGACACCACCAACCCCATCCATGTCTTTGGCCAAGGCCACGTGAAGGCGGTGGAGCATTTGCACACCATTTGCTTCCTTGCTGGGGGCAGACATTGTTAAAAAGGAATTTGCCATTTGAAAATTAAAAAAAAAAAAAAAGAGAGAGAGAGAGAGAGATACAAAGGGAAAACATTTCAAAAATTCAAAGTGTTTTGCTATCTTTTGTAAATTGTGCTCACTTTGCTTGAGAGCCAACCTGCCACCAGTGGCCCACAAGCACAGAGGCACCGCCAAGGAGGACACGGGGCTGTGTGTGGGGCTGCCCCATGGCACGGCCTGACTGCAGTGCCTCTGGGAATGGCGGGGGTGGGAGCAGCCGGACAGCGTGTGTGGGGGCACCTTGGGCAGGCTACAAGCAGCCCATTGTGGTGACTGGAGGCGGGTGATCAGACCGCTTGGGACGACAGTGGCCATTCGGTAGAGAGGGCTCAGCTGCCCTCAGCCCTGTGGCAGGTTGGGGTTGGGACCCCAGCTGCCTCACCCTGCTGGGCCCAGCTGACCCACGTCTTCACGCCTCCACCTACAGCCCAACATGGAGGAGGACGTCGCCTCAGCCCTCTGCCCTCCCGCCTCCAGGCTGGCTGGCCCCAGCCGCATCCCATGCCCCATGCTGCGGCAGGCCGGCCTTCCCGGTGCTCCCACCCAGCGGAGCTGCCTCTGGGTCACTCTGCGGCAGGGGGCCGGGGGAGCTCCCTGGCATCGGCCACGAGCCCCAGCCCCCGTCACTCCCGTGGCCCCATGCCCACGGCTCGTGTCAGGACGTGGAGCAGCTGAGGTCACACCAGTGGAGAAGATGTCAGGCACTGGGGACCCACACACTGGTAGGTGTGCGCCGCGAAGTGGGCTGAGGGGCATCAGGGATGCTGTGTGGGGCAGTGCGAGGGTTTGGGGGGTTTCCCCTTCGCCCTGATAGAGCTGAGGGGCAGTGGAGAGCCAGGTGAGGGGGGTGTTTGGAGGGGAACCTTGTCTGTCTGTCTGTGCATCTGTCCCAAGGCAGCTGTACTGGGCATGCTTATGGGGAATGCCACCGACCCTCAGAGCTGGGTGCTGGCATCACCCTGCCAAAATGTTGGTGCCCAGGCACAGCTTGGGGTGGCCACACCACGTGGTGGGGACCTTGGAGGAGGAATCACAGAGGGAAAGGTCATCCTGCTCTGAAGCAGCTGAATGACCCACATGGTTCCCAGACACAACCAGCAGCACCTTGTGCATATGTGTGTGTACATGTACATGCACACACACACATGAACAGGGGACGGCTGTGTCTCTGCAATGGGGGCAGGCAGCCAGCCATTGCAGTGCCAAGGGAGGAGAGGTTTCTCACGCCTCCGCAAGCAGAGCTGAAGGGCAAATGGGTCTTAATGAGCTGTTCACAATTCCCAATTTCCCCTCTCTGTGAGGCCCTGCCGTCCCCCAAAATAAAGAAATATCCAAGCGGGGAGCATGGTTTCTCAGCCACAAAGGGTTAAATACCCCCTCTGCAAACAGGCAGCTAAACTCAGGGATGCTCGGGAGGGAGAAGGTGATGTGGGGGGGCTGGGGGTGGGTGGCTGCGCGAAGGCCCCCTCATGGTGCATGGAGCCCATCTGTGGTTCTCCTCCATCCCCGCCGCTGTGCCCACCCTGTGGGGAGCAGGAATGGAGCTCGGGAGGGAGCGCGGGCGGGGGGGATTTTGCAGCGATGTTTAATATTCAGGTCACATGACAGTGGCAGCAGGAGCAGCACCAGCATCTCCGCTCAGCTGAAATAGCCACTGGAGAAGGAGGGGAAGGAGAGGGGGTAGAAGAGGACAGGAAAGAAAGAGAGAGGTAAAAGCGGAGTGTTGTAGCCCACGGTGCTGCGCCGGCGTCAAGCTTAGGACAGTGGGGGCAGAGCCACCCCCTAGGGAGAGTGTTCGCAGACAAAGGAAGCTTCATGTTCAAAGGTAGGATGCTGCGGGCTGGCGGGGCTGGGCGATACCGGAGGGACACTCAGGCTTCTTGTGCCCCCGCACTGCTGGGGATCAGTATCTCCAGAAGGCAGCGGGGGGAATCAGCTTCGTATTTTTCCTTCTCATCTTTCAATGGTAGCACCGAAGGAGCAGGAGTGGGCTTGGCGGTTGTGGTGCTGATGCAGAGTAGCTGTCACCAGGGGCTGCTCTGAAAGACAGAGATAATCCCAGCTGGTCCAGAGCCGGGAAAGCCCATGAGCTGCTCTGTCTCTGCCTTGTCCCTGCTCGTTGCCGGGGCAGTGGGGATGTTCTGTGCTGCTCCCCAGGCACCTGTGTGGGAGTTGGTGGGTGGGCTGGGGATAGGCGGCTATGGTGGGGTGGATGCCCCGGTCCTGGGATGCTCAGCATCCCCTCACCTTGGGGTACACTGAGGATATGCCAGCTTGTGCATCTCTGGAGAGGCTTCAGCACATGCTGCCCTAGATTTGGCTGCAGCCAAAGCCCTCTGCAGAGCAGTGAGGGCACATGAAGGAAGGCTGCTGCCAGCAAGGCTGCGGCAGCTCAAAAGGCTGGGATAGGTTCCCCTGCCCAGCTTGAAAACCCTGTGATGCTCAGTCGGGGGAGCAGGGACACAGGTCTTGAGCCATATGTGTAGCAAAGGAGAGTGACACACCAGGGTCAGTGTCTCCAGTCAGGGCAGGAGAGCTGCAGTGAGGCCGTGGATGCGTGGGAGTGAAGCAGCTTTCCCGAGCTGGGAGCTGGGTTGTGGTGGTGGCCGCCTCCTTGCAGCCCCCCCCCCCCTCATGCCACTCAGACAAAGGACGGGAAGGCAGGGGGAGGGGATAAGGCTGTATGTAGGTTATCGGGGCTGCTCTGCCACGAGTCGTGGATGGAGGTCCCAGTGTCTGAACCCACAGCTGGTCTGCAGGGCCATTTCTGTCGCGGATGTTGTGCAGTAGTGGTGCCTCTTGCTGGCTGTGGCCTTCAGAGAGATATTTTGGGGTGGGTTGGCAGAGCCGACTGGGGCCTCCCTGGGCACCCACAGCTGCTCTTCTCCCTGCAAGCCCTGACTCCAGGTGCGCAGCTCTGCCTGCAGCCAGGGAGCCCATCATCACAGCCGCCCTCTTAAATTAGCTCTGCTTAGCACACAGAACAAAGCAGCAAGGAAATGGGTGGCAATGCAAACAGCGGATGCGAGTGGTTAACCTTGGCTAACCCTCTTTTCATCACAGCTGCACTGACCATAGCTCTCTGTCAATGGATACATTGGAGGGAATGGTCAGCAGGACTATGGGATGTGCCTGGGATGCATAATGTTACCCTTGACCATTCAGTCAGAGTTGTAATGAGGCTTAGCAGCAGCATTAGCATTACAGCTCCTAAAGCAGAGCCGTCCCCAGGGGACAAGGCAGGCATGTTTCGTGGCTCAAGGTACCCCACAGCTCTGGCTCCAGTCCTGCATGCCCTGACCTCCTGCTGGCTGGCCCTCAGTTGTCTCCTTGGATTCCTCCGTAGGAGCCAAGAGATGGAAAATCGTAGCACAAAGCCCTCAGGTATCCTGTTGTAAAATGTGGGCTCCCATTTAGAGACTGTGTGGGAAGCACCCTACATGGAAGGAAAGGCAAGTGACTGAGAGAAGAGGGGTATTCTCTACCCTGGGGCTTTCTGACCCTGAAATCAGAATTTCCAGACCCACACCACTGATAAACAGTCCAGGAATTATTTAAGAAGACTTCTGGAGCTTTTTTTTCCTGATCCCTGGGCTTTTTATAGGTGCTTGGACTGTTGGGACCTGACTTGAAAATATGTGCTCCAGCCACTCAAGCAGTGAAGGCTACCTAGGGATGGCTGAGTATTGCAGTATCCACAGCAGTCAGCAACAGCTGTGGGCAAAGTGTCCCTCAGTGCAGCAAGATTGAGGTATGAGTTATCAGCCTTATAGTGAGCCCTGACGGTGGCTGCCAGCTCCCTCCTTCTATCTCAACCCTCTCTGCCTTCTCCCAACTCTGGGATAGGTGGGACCCCAGTGCAGGCTGCTCTGGCAGACTTTGGCAGCTTATGCCCAGGAACAACAAGCGATGGCTCTGCTTCCCCTTTGCCTTCAGTCCCCTCCATAGTTATCCCAGCATTGAAAGGATACTGAGCAAAGCTGTATCTGGGCACTGCAAGATTTGGGGCATGGCCCAGCCATATGAGGATAGTACAGGTGGTACAGGACAGACAGGAGAGGACAAGTGAAGGGTAGGGTAGAGAAGAGCTGTATGACTCGTCTCTCCATGCAGTAGGGTTTTCTGGCTGGCAGCAGCTTTGAGAAAGTTGGAAAAAGACACGGGGAGCCTGAGGGGAGGCTCTGTCAGCAGGAGAGCACAGGTGAGCTGTGACGGCTGGAGGAGAGGGTTGTGAGAAGTGCTCAGATAGGCAGACTGCCTCCGCCAGCAGTGTGGAGTATTCCCAACTGCCAGCCTGGCTTGGCCAGCACTCTCTCTTGTGCCCTGGTGCCCCCAGGTGCTGTTCTGTGGGGAGGAGAGGCAGGGGCATCCTCCAGCAGAGCTGGCTCAAGGCTGAGACCTTCAGGACCACCTATCCATGAACAAAATCTCCCTAATCTCCCCAGCCCCTGGCCTATTCTAGCTGAGCTCTTCCAGGTGCTGTCAGTGACCCCAAGCCATGTGACCCCAAAATGGCAGTCACCTGCCTGGCCACTCGGTTGCTCTTCTGCGGGCAGTGGGATCTGCTGAGAGGAGCAAAAACAAACCTTGCTGAAATGACGGAAAGGGATAATTTAGTGTGAGAAGTTGTATGGAAGTAGCATCCAAAATAAGAGGAGTGCTTACCAAGCAAAAGAGCATGCTGTCTTTGTCCTGGAAAAATAACCATCTAATGAGATAAAGCATAGTAATCAGAGTGGGAGAAGCTTCAGTTTGCAGCTGGTTGTATATGAAAGGTACTTGATTCCCAGCCCCTCTTCATTTTTCTGTCCAGATCCATCCCTCATGCCTCCCTTTCCCACCAATAACAGCTTCCCTTTGTGTCTTGTCCTCTCCTAACCTCCAGCTTCCTTCTGAGGTGAGTGGGAGCTGCTCACTAATGAGGGAGGAGATGGAGATGAATGGCCAAGGCCTGTCCCAAGCTCTGTGTGCCATCACCGGAAAAAGAGTCAGGGAGGCTAGGAAGCTCTCAGGGCCTTTCTCTCTGCTGGTTTGTTTTGCATGGAAGAAGCAGGGAGGGGAGGGAGGACAAAACACAGTTTATGGGTAGGCAAGACAAACCACACTGATCTGCAGGCAGGAGGCAAGCATGGAGGTTGTGGATCCTGGTGAGAACTGTGAGGCAAATCAAGCAGGAGACACACACTGGTGCTCTGGCCCCTGATTAGGAGCCCAGCCAACTTCACTAGGCGTGCTGCTGCTGTTTGGAGATAGCAATCAACATGTTCTATGCTCAGGGAGCCCTGCTTGTCCAACTCCTCATCCGCAGTGATATGTAGAAGAGTACGCTGGAAAATCAAGTGGATGTTCCTCCATGAAGAGCCTTACTGCTAAAATCTTGCTGTCTTGTCATGCTCAGCAGCCTTTGAAATGGACACTTAAAGCTACCTTCCACAGGGCAGCAGGGAGGTCCTTATCACAATTGAGTGATGATTTCTCAATCTTTCTCCCTGTGCAGGACCAGTGGAGAACAAAAACGAAGCAGCCATGTCTGAGCTAGTTCCAGAGTCACGACAAAAGCCAGTTGTGCCGATGAAACCTGTGGGTATTAATGCCAACTTATTGGGCTACATTGGTATTGACACCATCATTGAACAGATGCGCAAGAAGACCATGAAGACAGGCTTCGACTTCAACATTATGGTTGTAGGTAGGCAGGGACTGGTGGAGAAACTGGGAACCATGGCTGGATGCTCTCCCATGAGGCCAGATGGGAGAGCAAGCCCTGAAGGGAGGGCATGAAGGATCAGACAGTGTTCACTCACTCTGGGAAAATCATAGAGTCATGAAGGTTGGAAAAGACTAAGATCACCCAGTCCAACCATCAGCCCATCCACACCATGCCCACCAACCACATCCCTCAGTGCCACATCCATACAGCTCTTGAACACCTCCAGGGATGGTGACTCCACCACGTCCTTAGGCAGTCTGTTTCAATGCATCACTACTCTTTCAGAGAAAAAAAATTTCCTATTATCCAACCTGAAATGACACCCTGTACAACACAGGGAGATACCTGCAACACTTCTTCATTCTGGCTCTGTTCTCTCTGTCTGCTGCCATTGCTGGGCTGTGGCAGATGTCATAAGCTTCCTCTTTGCAATTCTCAGGTCAAAGCGGGCTGGGAAAGTCTACGCTGGTGAACACCCTCTTCAAATCCCAAGTGAGCCGCAAATCTTCAGGCTGGAATCGGGAGGAGAAGATCCCCAAGACAGTGGAGATCAAAGCCATTGGACACGGTAAGAGCCAGGCTGCTGCAATGCAGGCAAGGCTGATGCTTCTGCCTGGTCATGCAGAAGAACCCAGTACTTTGCCGTAAGGCAGCCCTTTCTCCATGGGAAGCTGAATGAGAAGTGCCAGGTCTAGGTGACCTCAGACATAGCCAATGTTTTTCTTATGCAGTGGTGCATTTCACTGATGTCATAGACAAAAGCAAGAGGCAGGAAATGTGTTAGAGGTATTCCCCCTGCCAAGACACTGGTCTGTGTGTGTGGATTAACCACTGTGATTCCTATCTGCAGACATTTAATGCTCTATACCACTGCACAGGGATGAGGGCAGGATACTCTTGTTCTCTTGTAAGACACAGAGACTCATGATGGAGCAGGTCCCCAGGGAGGCATATGACGATTTGCAATTTCTTTCTCAGTTATTGAAGAAGGTGGGGTCAAAATGAAGCTGACAGTGATCGACACCCCGGGATTTGGAGACCAGATCAACAATGAGAACTGGTGAGTTTTACCTCATCAAGACCTTCATGTCCCATAAGGGGCTGCAGTTATGTTGATACATGAAGTGTTGCTCAGTTACTTACCATTGAAAAGTGTCTGGGATCCTGTTGCACTCAGAGGTCAGTAATTGGGATGTAGAGCTTTGAGAACTTTATGTGTGCACTCAGAGGTGTGTGCACATTAAATAGAGAGTGCCTATTTCGACTCCTTAAAAACCTTGCCCTCACTCAAACACTAGGAAACACCTGCTCTCATTCTGTTCTCAAGCCCTCACCCCCAATACAGGTAAAATGCAGCCATGCTGCCAGACCAATTCACTGCCAGGAAACCAGGCAAAAAACTGTAATCCCCTTCTCAGACTGAGTTCCACTGAATTCTACATGTGCTCCTTTAGCTGAAAATTGAGATGTTTTGCCCAGAATAAGGCAATTCAATTTTTTCCAAGATTTCTCACAGAGACCGGTCCCCAGCAGCCCCTTGCCATGGCACCATCGGGTCTTTTCTCCCCTCTTCCACTGATTTAACTGGTGACTTCCATAGCAGTTTGCTCAGTTGGAAAACTTTTAAACATCTCTGCTGGTGGTGGGTTGTTTTTCTGTTGATTTTTTTTTTTCCTTAATGCCAGAGTCTGCTTTAATGCTGTCAGAGCTGGGAACGCTGTAGGCAGGAATCTGAGGAGATTTGTACCTGTCTATTCATCTCTCTCTCCCACCTTAACAGCTGGGAGCCTATTGAGAAATACATCAACGAACAATATGAAAAATTTTTGAAAGAGGAGGTGAATATTGCAAGGAAGAAACGAATTCCAGACACACGAGTGCACTGCTGCCTCTACTTCATCTCCCCCACAGGCCACTCGTACGTATGCAGTTCCCTGTCCTTCCTCATCCCCTTCATGCCACTGTGGCAGATATACACCCTGTATTGCTCAGTCTCAGTCACAGGACCAGGATTCCTACCAGCTGGGCTGGATACTGTTAGCTTAACTTTAGGCACTGCAGGGCTTGAAAGGGTCTGACAAAGGCAGGAGAAACACTATTGTGCTTTCTTTGGGAGTGGGCAGGATGGATGGGAACATGGAGGCCTCACTAATGCCCTGATGCTGGGAGAGTCACTAGAAGGGCAAGAAGGATAAAGTGACCCCTTCCATATTGTTCCTTCTTGGGCTGCAGCCTGCGGCCCTTGGACCTGGAGTTCATGAAACATCTCAGCAAAGTAGTGAACATCATCCCGGTTATTGCCAAGGCTGACACCATGACCTTGGAGGAGAAGACCGAATTCAAACAAAGAGTGAGTATTTCTCCTTCTGCATGGGATCCCTGCCTTCCCTGGCTGGGAGATGGGAAAGATGAGCCATATCCTTTCTGCTGGGACTGCAGTTCAGTCCCCAGGGCTCTCAGAGTCCAGCGTTGGATTGGTGGGTAAGTCGTGGCACTGCCCTGAAGATGCAGCTGTCCATGGCTTTAAGATCACATCTGTTAGAGGAGGAAGAACAGTGGGCATTCCTATGGCATTCCATGATATGTTCTGTCATGGGAATTACAGAGCCAAACAAGCAGGTGGGGCTGGGGAAGAAAGACTTGTCACTGTTGCCATGTGTCCTCGCTTTGCATCACACCTCAGTGGGGACAGTCCTTCCAGCCCTTTCCCACTGGAAAGATGTCCCAGATATGTCTGCCCAACCATCCTGCCTGCCTTCCCTTTCAGTTTGTGTTGCTTTGTGCTCCAAAATTTCTCTCTGCCCAGGTGCGCAAAGAGCTAGAAGTGAATGGGATCGAGTTTTACCCCCAGAAAGAATTTGATGAGGACTTGGAGGATAAAACGGAAAACGACAAAATCAGGGTAGGAAACATTTTACTGTGGGAGGGGAAAGGGTGGTTGAGGGCTGGTCAGATTTAATGAGTGAAACAGACATGTCACTAGGTTTTAAGTGCTTTGTGGTCCCTGAGCAAAAGGTGCAATGGACACAAGAGAATACCACTCATCCTTCCTAGTTTAATTTGTCCCTGTCATGTCCACAGGGTGCTAGGAAGGCTGAGTGAGGAAGGACTGTATTTCACCTCCTCTTGCTGAATGCTGTTTGGCCTCTGCTAAGGACAAAAAGGACAAGTTCATCCCCTGTCCCAAACAACCTTCTCATGAGCTCAGGCCAAACTCTACCTGAAAAATAGTTCAGTGCTTTGCCCTGCCAATTCCTATGAGAAGGGATATCTCATTCTTCCTACCTCAGAAAGGTAGAAACCATCTAATTTCCAGCCTGTGTTTGTTCATGGCCAGGTTGTACACAGGATTATATGCGTTCTTGTGCCAACACTGACTCAAACATTTCTCCTACCTACTGGTCCCATCAGCTAGAGAACACTCTTATCCTGCACTGGCCTTCTTCTGGTCAGCTAAATGAGACAAGCTCCTTTGGTTGAGCTTCCATTCTCCTGTATTCCATCACCATTTTTTAATGCGACTACTCTAGTTTGATTTGATTTTCTGGCATTGATATGAGTACCCAATACTCTTTTCTGAGATCTGAACTGCTAAGCCCTTGAACACATGTGCTCTCTAAACAATCACATCACACTGGTGACTCGTGGTCACCTTGTGACTGACTGGCACATGGGGTCCTTCCCCTCCTTCAGTCATTGCTCGTGCACAAACTCAAAAGTCATAACAGAACTTCTTGGTGTTATTCCCTAAAAGCTATTCTTTGTGCCTCAAACTCAGATTTTCCTGGATAATAACCCAGTCTATCTCTGTACTGACAACACCTCCTGGCTTTGTGATGCTACTGCATTTAGTTAGTCCACTCATTATTTTTAAGGCTAAACTATTCATGGAAATATTGTCTTCCACATTAGTTGTCAAGAAACTAGCAGTAACTAATTGCCTGGCAACCTGACACTTGCTCTTTCAAGCTTCCTAGCTGCCATAGCCCCAGCAGAAATTCCCACCTCCCCCAGATTCATTAATCATTTCCCATTTGGCAACACATCACACGCTCTGGGGGAGACCAGATGGGTTTTGCTTCTCCTCCAAACTGTTTGAGAGGAAGGCACCACAATTTGTTCTGCACTTCAGCCTAATTGCCCTGGGTTTGCTAGTCTCACATGTAAGAAATAAACTAAATAATAAAGAGTAAATAATAATAAAGAATAAAATATCCCACTCCTGTGGTAATTGCAATCCCTTCCCAGGTCCAGGGAAGTCTACAAAGCAGAATAAATCTATGAACAGCCAGACAGCCTTATGGATAGTAGAATCTCTCGCAGTCTGTTCTCTGGAAGCAGGAACTTTCTCCCTGTATGTAAAGATATCTTGATCCACAATAGTTTCACCTACTGTCCTGCTTCCCAGGGTCTTCTGGCTTTCCTCAGTACAACCATTTCAGTAATTGAGCTTTGAATATTCATGTGTTCTGTTGAGGGGATTTTCTAGCGAAGAACTGCAAACTTGATGAGAAATCCTCTCTGCAAAGTATTCCTGTGAGGAGCCCCAGGATGACAGACACTCACCTGGTGTGCCAAAGCACCTCCTCTCTGATTACCTTGCCCTTCAGAAATGCTGGAGATGTGTGCAGAAAAGCTTTACTCCCTTCTCTGGAGCCTTTGGCATTGATGTAAGGTACACACTAAGCCCAGGGGTGCAAGAACACCAGTAAAGCGAGAGCCCCAAATGCTATGGATAGCAGTGATGAGTGAAGTTTTGCTGTGGAGTGAAGTTTTGCTTCTCCCTTGCAGAAGGCTTTGCATTTGGTGAGGTGCGAGGAGGAGAGGTAGCTAAGGGACAGTGATGGTGCTGCTCTCTGGAATAGGTTTGATAGGTGTCTCCACATGTCTTTCCCCAGCAGGAAAGCATGCCCTTCGCGGTAGTGGGCAGTGACAAGGAGTACCAAGTGAATGGCAAAAGAGTCCTGGGCAGGAAAACACCTTGGGGAATCATTGAAGGTAAGAAAACTCTTGCTTTTGGGAGATAATAACAGGGTCCTGATAACACTTCCCGTGGCTACTTTCCTATGCCTTTTGTCTTTGTGGTTGGTTTTGTTTGTTTGTTTGCCTGTTTTTTGAAACTGAGCAACAAGAAAACTCTCAAATCGCTCTGCTTGGAGGGAACTGCCATTGTCAGTGTGGTACCAGTATTGCTAACTGGCAGAACCATTCTCAACACCATGGCGTGTGTGAAGCTGATCTCCTTGGTTTTCCAGTGAAAACCCACCTGTGACCACTCAGCATATCTGCTCAATGCCTGAGAGCTTGTCTGCTGTTCATACAACTGTCCATTCTTTCTGAAACATGCCACCTGAAACATGCACGTCCCATAGCAATGACCATCCCATGCTCTGTAACCACAAGCAGGTTGCTTAAAAATCAAATGTAACATTTCCTTGCTTTCTTTTCAGTGGAAAACCTCACTCACTGTGAATTTGCCCTGCTTCGAGATTTTGTCATTAGGTAAGGCCATAGTCATGCCCATGATTTAGGGTTGTTAGGGTAGTATGGTTAAGTCACAGTTGGACTCGATGATCTTTGAGGTTTTTTCCAGCCTAAGTGATTCTATGATTCTATGACTCTCATCTCTTGATGAAAAGGGAATCTTCCTGAGACCCTCTTAGAGTGAAATAGCCCTTATGGGAGGGAAGATAAAGCACTTTACAGGCAGTAAAATCTTATGTGGGGCAGGGTTGGATTGAGTTTAGGGGTATATACTCTAGTGCCTCTCTTGACCACTATGTCAAGTAGGTCTTGGTTTTCATGTATGATCTGGACACATCAAGAAACACAGGGTAATAGCACCCTTCTTTAATCCTATTAATTGCGTTAGGTTCCAACAACTTCTAGCTGTTGCTGACATAGGTTTGGATTGAAGTTGGTGATAAAGAATCCACTATCCCATCTGAAACCATCTTTTCAGTGGTGCTGCCTAGTGACAGGGTAGGGGGCACAGCACAGAGAGAGACTGCAGTCCACATCCTGCATCCTGCCTATGCATGCAGATATTCCATTTCTCTGTTGCATTATGGCACCTGTATAGGAAGAGGGTAAGTTTGTTAACCAGACTGACTGGAGAACTGACTGGAGAATAAAATGATAGACAGAAAGCTAACACTGATAGCACTGATGATGATTATCATATCCTCTTTCACTTTGTCCCACACAGGACTCACCTTCAGGACCTGAAAGAAGTGACCCACAACATCCACTATGAGACCTATAGGGCCAAGAGGCTGAATGACAATGGAGGGCTGCCCCCCATGACCTCTGAGACAGAAGAAAACCATGAAAGTAACCTGTGAATGACACCCTTGACATCACCTGGTGTCTCTGGATTCGACAACCCACCCCTACTACCCCTGGCTCTACCACAAGTCTGTCTCTGAAGCATGTGGAGCATCTTCTGTGTGTGTGAGAGGGTGTGTGTGTGTGCGTGTGCCTACCTGTGTGCCAGAGGGGGACCAAAGGCATCTTCTCTGCCCTTCCCAAACTGTCCTCATTCTCGATTTGTATTTTGCACAGTGGACTGTCTGTCATCTTCCTTTCTCTCGTTGCTGTGTCTCAGCTGTGCATCTTGTCTGGAGGAAATGGGGGTGGGGGAATAACTTATGGGAGCAAGAGGGCTTTGGAAGTGGGAGATGAGGGGCATGCTGGGGTCCTGTTTTTATTCTTTGGGGATGTGGCATGGAGAGACTCTGGGGCAGATGGCAGAGTTCTTGGTGGGTGGGAAGGTAGTTGACTGCTCAGGGAGGATGGTGGCCCAGCATTTTATCTCCATTTTTTGCTGTGGCTTGCAAAGTGAAATGGCAGCTTGGAAGTGGATAGATGGGAGAAGTGACAGATTGACAGGTTCTGTGGTTCAGGGAAAGTGAGTGGTAGAAGGAGACAGGTTGAGAGCTGTAGCATCTATCTGAGAAACATCAAAGTAATTGGGGGAAAGAGCCATATTTTCCAGAATTAAAGAATAAAAGAACACCAAGATGTCTTCCTTGGTGTCCACTGGTGATGACGCCCAACAAGAAATACCTTCTCCTCACCAAAATATCTGTGTTTGTCACTCCAGCAGCCCCAGCCTGTGCTAATCCCCTGCCCCTCATACAGCTCTCCTGCCTCCCACGTCCTCTCCTTTACTTTTGTCTTCACTCCCTTTTAACCCTCTGTAGATTTCTCCCTTTCTCTCCTTATCTCACTTTCTCTGCTCCCAGCCCTTTCTGTCTCTCGCTCATTTCCTTCAAAATCTTCCCTTTCTCTGAGTTCTTTCCTCCTTCTCCACATTCACTTCTTCTTTATCAACATGCTTTTGTTGTGTCATATTGAAAAGCTGCTGTTTCCCCTTCACTTGGAGGAAGTGTGGAGAGAAGGTAAAAACCCACAAGGAAAAATATGCAGAGTTTTATTGGAGGCTAAATTATAGATTCATAGAATCATTATAGTTGGCAAAGACCTCTAAGATTACTTAGTCCAACCATCAACCCACCACACCATGCCCACTAACCATGTCCACATGTGCCACATCCACATGATTCTGGAACAGCTCCAGGGATGATGACTCTGAGAGGGCTCACAACTGCCCTGAGTGTGGCAGTCTGCCTGTCATTTAGAAGAAGCATGTCACCAAGTGCCAGGGGCTGTACCCTAGAAGAACATCTCGTTGCATTAGCAGTGCACATGCAGAAGGTCATGGCGTGGGATGGTAGTGCTGCAAGTACAGGATAAGGCTGGAAAGGCTGGCACGACTGAAGCAAAGTCTGAGGCTTGTGGACAGGGATGTTCAGGGCCAGGATGAGAGTGATCCAAGCATTGCAGAACCATCTAGAAGCTTCTGTTCATATTGTAGCTTTCTGTGGTGCTGTCTTTGCAAAGCAAATGTCTCTTCCATCTCACTCTCATCCATCCACACACATCAGCTCTTCTCAGCACTGCCAGGACATGAAGGTCCTCCCCGCCTTTCTCATCTTTTCCCCCACCACATTCATAGCTTTCAGCACTTCACGCAGCCTCTTACCTGCCATCCCACCTCAGCACCAAGCTCCTTCAGTCTTGACAAGAACTTTGCTCCTCACTGCTGTCTGCAGCCACCACACAGACCTTGCAGAGGTGACGCTGCTACATACACATCGGCTGTCATGGGGTAGGAGCCTTCCAGCTCATGCCACCAGACAGACACTTCAGCTCTTCTCAGTGTATCACTGGAGCGTGACGGCCACCAGACAAGAGATGTCCCCGTGTGGCCACGCCATGATGCTAGACCCAGCCAGGGCATGGCAGAGAGCTGGCAGCAAAGCTGGAAGGGCTTCCATGCCCAAACCTTGGGCTGTGGGATGAAGGCCACACAGTTTGCTCTGTATGTGTAAGATTGTGGAGGGGGTTGGTTGTAATGAAGTGGTTTTGATGCTCTGCTCTGTAATTTCCTACAGTGAACTGTTTCTAAGGGATGCATAAAGGCCCGCTGAGAAAAGTAAGCTTGGTGTCTTTCAATGCCACCGCAAACCCACACAGACACAACCTCCTTTAGTGGGGCAGCACAGGGCGTGTGGGGAGGCGCCTGCAGAAACGCATAGACCCTGACTCACGAGTCGGGTCTATTCAAGGCCAACAGAGGCCCGTGGGCTCCTTGACAAGGGCTCCACTCTCCAGAAGAAAAAAAAAAAAAGCATAAAAACACACGAAAAACCCCACAACAAGCAGGTCCACGAAGGCAAGCAGGGAGCAGAGAAAAACACCACACCTCCCACAGAGGCCGGATGTGACGTCACATAGAATCATGCGGCGGAAGCAGCAGCCGGATGTGACGTCACACTGGGGGGTCAGGCGGCGGAAGCAGCGGCAGCCATGGCGCTCAATAGGCACCACTCGAAGGAAGGCGGTGTCGTCGTCCCCAATGCCGAGAGGTACCCGTGGGGCGGCCCCATGGCCATGGGGGAAGCCCTGTGCCGGGCCCACGGGCGGGGGAAGGGTTCGGGTTGTTGCTGGGCTGCTCTGGGGGCGTTGGGGCCGCGCCTTGGTGTGGGTGGGCAGGGCTGCCCGGCTGTGTTAGTCACAGCCTGCGCCTCGTGCTGCTCGGGTTAAGGGGCGGCGTAAAGGTGTTTGAGGTCTCGAAGAGTGGCGTAGAAGTGGTGAAGGGTCTGGGGGGCAGGGCGTGTGGAGAGCGGCTGAGCTCTCCTGGTTGTCTCAGCGCAGAGCAGAGGAGCTGAGGGGAGGCCTGATGGCGGCTGCAGCTCCTCACAGGGAGCGGAGGGGCAGCGCTGAGCTCTGCTCTGTGTGACAGCGACAGGGCCCGAGGGAACGGCATGGAGCTGTGCCAGGGGAGGGCAGCTGGAGGTTAGGGACTGCTCCAGAGGGCGGTGGGCACGGCCCCAAGCTGCCGGAGTACACGGGGCTTCTGGTCCGTGCTGTCAGACATATGGTCTGATTTTTGAGTGGTCCAGCATGGAGCCAAGCCATGTGGAGCTCAGGTTTCAGAGCCCAAACTGTTCTCCAAGGCAGTGTTGAGCCACTGACGCTCAGCTGTCCCATGACAGCCCCAAGTGGGTGCAAACCAGCTCAGCAGCATAATCACACCCGGATGGCAGTCTTGCTTTTTGTTTATGTGATGCCTGGGCAGGAGTAAGCATTAAGTGACCACATAAGTTCTTCCCACTGAAGCAAACAAACCTGAAATTCTGCTGCATTATGTGGTTTGGAAAGTACTCTGGTAAGGTTCTGAGCATTGAGGAGATAATTTTGCTTATCTTGGGAGAATATTTCAGCTTTGTAACTTGAAAATAGAAAGATCTCTGCTGCATTTGTCACTCCCAGGCAATGACGAAATCTGCATATAACTAAATGATAAAGTCCCTGCAGACTTTTTGTCAGGACTTTTCCTCTCCCTCCTCCCCTGCCCCCAATTAAAGCTTAACTTCTTAATGTCTTCCTTCCGGGGTAGCAGAATTTTTCAGATATATGTTGTGTTTTCTCTCCCCTAAATAGCAAGCAGTGTGAAAGTACTGTGCTCTTGGTTGTTTTCATGTATCTTGGGCCTGCTGGTTCTTCCCAATGATTTTGTAGTTTCCTGAAGTGATCTGATTTCTACGATATACTGATCAGAATATGTAAAATAACTTTAGATCCAGTATTGAATTAGAATCACAGAATTGTAGGGGTTGGAAGGGACCTCCAGAGATCATCGAGTCCAACCCCCCTGCCAAAGCGGGCTCCCTACACCAGGTCGCACAGGTAGGCGTCCAGGTGGGTCTTGAATATCTCCAGAGAAGGAGACTCCACAACCTCCCTGGGCAGCCTGTTCCAGTGCTCCGTCACCCTCACCGTAAAGAAGTTCTTGCGCACATTGGTGCGGAACTTCCTGTGCTCCAGCTTCTGGCCATTTCCCCTTGTCCTGTCTCCGCACACTGCTGAAAAGAATCTGGCCTCGCCACTTTGCCCCCCACATCTTAGATATTTATAGACCTGGATCAGGTCCCCTCTCAGTCTTCTCTTCTCAAGGCTGAACAGACCCAGTTCTCTTAGCCTTTCTTCATAGGGGAGATGTTCCAGGCCCTTCACCATCTTTGTGGCTCTCCGCTGGACTCTTTCCAAGAGATCCCTGTCTTTTTTGTACTGGGGAGCCCAGAACTGGACACAGTACTCCAGATGAGGCCTTACCAGGGCAGAGTAGAGGGGGAGGATCACCTCCCTCGACCTGCTGGCCACGTTCTTTTTAATGCACCCCAGAATGCCATTGGCCTTTTTGGCCACAAGGGCACACTGCTGGCTCATGGCCAACCTGTCGTCCACCAGGACACCCAGGTCCCTCTCTGCAAAGCTCCTCTCCAGCAGGTCATCCCCCAGCCTGTATTGGTGCATGCAATTATTCCTCCCTAGGTGCAAGACTCTACACTTGCTTTTGTTAAATCTCATCTGGTTTCTTACTGCTCAGCTCTCCAGCCTGTCCAGGTCTCGCTGAATGGCAGCACAGCCATCGGGTGTGTCAGCCAATCCTCCCAACTTCGTATCATCAGCAAACTTGCTGAGGGTGGCCACTATCCCCTCATCAAGGTCATTGATGAAGATGTTGAACAAGACCGGACCCAGCACCGACCCCTGGGGAACACCGCTGGTTACAGGCCTCCAACCAGACTCTGCACCACCAACAACAACCCTCTGCGCTCTGCCAGTCAGCCAGTTCTCAACCCACCTCACTGTCCACTCATCTATCCCGCACTTCCTCAGCTTTGTTATAAGGATGTCGTGGGAGACAGTGTCAAACGCCTTGCTGAAATCAAGGTAGACTACATCCACTGCTCTCCCCCCATCCACCCAGCCAGAGACAACATCATAGAAAGCTACCAGGTTGGTCAAGCACGACCTCCCCCTGGTGAACCCATGCTGACTACTCCTGATAACCTCCTTTTCTTCCAGTTGTCTGGTGATGGCTTCCAGCACAATCTGTTCCATTACCTTTCCAGGGACAGAGGTGAGGCTGACTGGCCTGTAATTACCTGGATCTTCCTTCTTGCCCTTTTTGAAGACCGGAGTGACATTGGCTATCCTCCAGTCTTCAGGCACCTCCCCCATTCTTCAAGACCTCTCAAAGATGACAGAGAGCGGTTCAGCAATCACCTCTGCCAGCTCCCTCAGCACCCGTGGATGCACCCCATCGGGTCCCATGGATTTATGAACATTGGTGTTGCCTAGGCGCTCTCGAACTGCCTCTTCCCTGACTAAAGGGAAGTCTTCCATTCCCCAGACCTTCTCACTAACTGCCAGGGTCTGGGATTCCCGAGGGGGAACTTTTTCACTGAAGACAGAAGCAAAGAAGGCGTTCAGTATCTCCGCCTTCTCAGCATCCCCCGTTACCAGAACACCCCCCTCACTTAGTAGGGGACCTACATTCTCCCTAGTCTTCCTTTTACTGTTAACATACTTAAAAAAGCCTTTTTTATTATCCTTTACCACCTTTGCTAGATTCAATTCCAGATGGGCTTTAGCCTTCCTCGTCACGTCCCTGCAGACCCTGACAACATTTCTATATTCTTCCCGAGTGGTCAGACCCTTTTTCCACATTTCATGGACCTTCTTTTTCCCTTTGAGTTTGCGCATGAGCTCCTTGCTCATCCACACAGGTCTCCTGCCACCTTTTCCCGATTTCTTGCTCACAGGGACGCACTGATCCTGAGCTTGGAAGAAGAGCTGTTTAAATGCCGTCCAGCTCTCACAGGCCCCCTTACCTTCTAACACCCTAGCCCACGGGGTAGCTCCAAGTAGGTCCCGGAAGAGATCAAAGTCGGCTCTCCTAAAGTCCAGGGTAGCAATCCTACTTTTTGCTTTGCTTCTTCCATTCAAGATCTTGAACTCCACCATCTCGTGGTCACTACAACCCAAGCTACCCCCAACTTTTACTTCTTTAACAAACCCGTCCTTATTTGTGAGAATAAGGTCCGGTAACACCCCTCCCCTCGTCGGTTCCTCCACCACCTGCATCAGAAAGTTGTCCTCAACACATCGCAGGAACCGTCTGGACCGCACGTGCCTGGCCACATTGCTTTTCCAGCAAATATCTGGATAATTGAAGTCCCCCATAAGCACCAGCGCCTGGGATTGCGACGCTACTTCCAGTTGCTTATGAAAGGCCTCATCAACCTCCTCCTCCTGATCAGGGGGCCTGTAGTACACACCCACAACGGTGTCACCCATACCAGCCTGCCCCTTGATTCTCACCCACAAGCTCTCCACTGTTGCATCACCCTCCCCAAGGTGGAGTTCAATACACTCTAGCTGCTCTCTCACATAAAGAGCAACCCCACCACCCCGCCTCACCAGCCGATCTTTCCTAAAAAGCACATAGCCCTCCATGACAACATTCCAGTCATGCGAGCTGTCCCACCACGTTTCCGTGATCGCAGTGAGATCATAGCCTTGCGACCGCACACAGATCTCCAACTCTTCCTGTTTATTTCCCATGCTGCGCGCATTAGTGTACAGACACTTTAGGGAAGCAGCACCCCCCTGCCCCCCTCCATCCTTTTGAACTCCACCCTTATCACCCATCAAACTCCGTTTTGAGCCACGAACTACCCACTCAACCCCAGTGGCCCTCATTCTGTCCCCTTCCCCCTTCATACCTAGTTTAAACACCTTTCAATGAGCCCTGCCAGTTCCTGGGCTAGGATCCTCTTACCCCTTGGAGACAGGCTACTTCCATTTGCAGCCATCATGCCAGGTGCAGAGTAAATTGCCCCGTGGTCAAAAAAACCAAAGTTCCTGTGCTTGCACCAACTTCTTAGCCATTTATTTATGAGGTGGGTTTTTTGGATCCTCTCGGTATCCTTCCCGAATTAGGGTTTTGTTTTTCCTTTTTCTATGCCCTTGAACCAAAAAAACACCTCTGATTTTTTTTATCCACTGAAACACGCGGCAAACTTGTGGCATCCAAGGTTCTGTTTATTGTGCAGCTTTCCGTACTGAGTGCTATGTTTAGAATTCACCATCTCAGTTCAGTGATGCTCTTTCCCAGAATGATTATTTCAGTTTTCCTAAAAATGTATTTAATTTTTCAGGCCCCTCCATACCCCTGGTGTTTGCAGTTCCCATCTCTCTGTTCCCGCATGATTTCATTAGCAGAGTCTGCTAATGTTCCTGTAGATAACCAGCAATAGCAATAACAGTCTTATTGCTGACATTTGTGGCTCCTTGTTGTTTTTTTTTTTTCCTTAGCACGGCACTCCTCATCACAAATATTTGCTTAAATCATGTGAAGTAAGGTCAGCAGTGAGGGTACTGTGAAGCAATATCCACAACTCGCACAGTGGGTGTGGCATTCAGGCAATTTTGTTTTCCATTCTGCTGGCCAGTCCTGAATGTGGACATGGAGAGGGGTTTGCTCTGAGGTCATACCTTGACTTCAGGAGTGGGTATTAGAAAGCTCATCCGGTTCTGTACCCTGCCAGGCTCAGACTCAGGCTGTTGCCATGCAAAGAGAGCAATTCCTTTAGCCTCGTGGTTCTGGAGGCAGCTTCTCTTCCTCTTGTTTAAAGCTTCCCTTTGTGGAGGAGGAACAGGGCTTGTCAAAGGTGAGAGGATGAATTCTTCCACTCTGCATGAGTTAACCCTGTGTATCCAAAAGAAAAACTCCAGACCCTGTGTTAGAATTGAATGTGTTGGGATAATGTTTAGGATTTGTGTGATGGATGTCTGTGCATTAGAGCTGAGGTTGTCTCCAACTAATTTGATTTCCTCCTGAAGCATTCTCAAGCAGTGTAAAGATGTGGAGCTCTCCTTCAGTGACGTGACTGGCAAGCCTGAAGCCTTCAAAGGCACCAAGAAGGGAATGCTGTATCTCACCCCATACAGGGTAAGTCTAATGCCAACAGGGCTTCCCTTTTCTCTAGGGGTCTCATAGGCTTTGGACAGCAAACGTAACTGGAGGCAGAAGAAATGATTTTTGTTACGGGAGGAACCACTGTAAGTCCTAGGTAGGAGAAAGCCTGATGGAAATAGGGCAGTCTGAGTCTGTGTCTGTCTCAATCACCATGTTGTGATTTAATGTAACATGTTAATAGGTAATTACTTCATTGGAAAACTCTCATAAATTATCCTTAAAAATGAAAACAATAAAACGAAATGTCTGTGTGTGCCCTAAACAGTATGTTGTTTTGGAACCTGCATTGTTCATGTGAACATCAGATCTGTTTGGCATTCCATTGCATGACCACTGTGAAACAACACAGTACGTTCTGATAGTAGGGGTTAAACTATCTTTTTTTTGGATGCTGCTGCATCCAAACTACGTTCTGGTAGTAGGGGTTAAATTCTTTTTTTTTTTGGATGCTGCTGCAACAAGAACTCTATAACCTGATTAACTAATTCCAGAGTGTTCCTTCCTGTCTTGCAGATGATCTTCGTGTCAAAGGGCAAGGATCCCATGCTGTCTTTTATGATGCCATTTTATTTGGTGAAAGGGTGCTCTATTGAGCAGCCTGTTTTCTCCGCTAATTATATCAAAGGACAGATTCAGGCTGAGGCAGGAGGTACGTGTCTGTGCTTTGTAGACTGCACACTTCCCAGTCTTTTTCTGCTGAATGTGCTTAGTGCACGGGACAGATGGAAGGTTGTAGATACAGCCGTACAGTTCAGATGTCTATGCTAATGTAACTTGTATCTATTCATGTTTACCTCACCATTGCTTTCTGTCCCCCAAAGCTAGTAGCTCAGTTTTTGCAGGGTGGCTTTTTAATCTTGTCACCTCTGTCTTGCAGTGGACGCCATGCTTACTTGCTTTCTGCCTGTTCTCATTTTCTCCTGTATTTGATATGGAGTGGACAGTTAGCCATATCACTAGTCATTGGTGATGGTTTAAATAACACCCACTTGTGTTTTCTGGAGACCAGCAGGCACTTTGCAGCTTGGATGTGTTTGCATGCATCTAGAATGCTGCTGTGTGTCGCTGATTTAGCTTTCTTTCCTATTTGATGATGTAACTGTGTTCAGACTAAAAGTCACAGTCAAGATCAGACATGGGGAACTGCAGAAGGTAAGGCAGGGATTCAAACCAAGACTTCTGGTTCAAAATTTTTCTGTCTTCAGCCTTGGAATTAGTTTATGTGTATTTTGATGGCATCTGGCCTATGCTATTGATTCCTTTTCCTAACAATGCTTTGTGACTGAGTTGTCTGGATTGTCATAAGCCCACTTTCTCAGGCTGAAATCTTTAAGACAGTGGTTTTAAAATATTTCTAAAATGAGGAAGAATAAAAATAAGTCGAACATTAACTGTTTTGCTGTCTTGACTACTACTGAGGAGGTCAATAATCTGTTTCAATTTTAATTCTCTCTCCTAGGTGGCTGGGAAGGGCAGGGAACATTTAAGCTGACTTTCAACAGTGGAGGAGCCATTGAGTTTGGACAGCTGATGTTCAAAGCTGCCTCTAGTGGTAAGAGATTTTCGGAGCCTGCAGTTCCCCTGTGGCTGACTGAGCTAGTTAGGGGGAGGTGCTCTTTCTCACATTCCTGGAGTGTGTGTGTAGGGGGGGTGGGGGGTTGGGATTTACACTGAACATCTTCCACATCAATGTTCTTTTGTTTGTTGGTTTTTTTTTTTGTTTGTTTTTTTTTTTTACAGGGGACTTCTGTTTTTCTTTCAAACCCTTTTTCTTTATTTTAACTTAATGCTTTATGCAATCAGAACATCCTGGAGTTTGGCTTCTGAGGTGGCTTACCTTTTCCTATGGAGCCTGATATCTCCTGGGGGGAAAAAAATTGAAACATGATGATGGAAAAACCAATTCCTGTACTTTTCCTCAACAATAAATAGTTCCCTAATAGTGAAGTGAGATGGAGGAATTTAACATATCTACTTTTGCAGAAAGAAAAAAATTAAATATTTAAAACTTTTGAAAGGAAAAAGATATAAAATATACTCTGATAAGAAAATTTAAAACTATTGGTACTTACTTAAAACAATCTTTTATTCTAGTTAGAGCCATGTATTTGGGCTGTTACTTGATAGCTTTTCTGCAGCTGGCTTCCTTTAGCACCATGTGAATTTACAGCAAAGAAACTACAGTTTAGTCCTTTTTAAGCACAGTACTTTGCTGTGACTGCATAGTGAGCATCTCTAGAATTTTGATGACTGGTCTACATGAATGGGACTATTTTCTCTTTATTCCATACGTTCAGCTACAGCAAAAAGATGTCTGACTTAATGAATATGTGCTCTTTAGCTTCCAGTGGAGTTCCTCTCCAGCCCCCTGGCTATGGATACACACCTGTACCTGGAGGGTATGCCCCTGTCCCACCTGCTCCAGGTGGCTATGTACCTGCTCCAGGTGGCTATGTACCTGCTCCAGGTGGCTATGCACCTGCTCCTGGAGGGTATGCACCTGCACCGGGGGGCTATGCTCCTCCTCCACCACCTCCAAATGGTCCTTATCCTTATGCACCACCTCCAATGAATGCTTATGGACCTGCTCCCCAGCCCATGGGGTATCCGTATGCCCAGAATCCAGGTATGGAAGTGGTGTGATGATGTGTGGTGGGGTTTGTTGAGTATTGGTTGTAAAAAAAAAAAAAAAAAAAAAGAAAAAAAAAAAGAGTTGATGCTATGATGACAGTTATTGTAGTTTTGTCTCCATCAAGGGTCCTTATTCTTGCATAGTCTGTCATGGTCTTGGTTACACCTGTGTGTCTCTGTAGTTGCAGCTGAATGGGAGGTAGGAGGTGGGAATGCAGTATGTAGACTGTGCTGCTTCTTGACAGAGAACTGTTGCCTGCTAGTGTGGCAGGCATTAGTAAGATGTAAAATTGCAGCTGCCTGCATCCCTGTTGAGCTTTCCTCACTGATCTGTCCTCACTGATCTTCCCTCTTGCCCAGGGCTGGGCCTGGGAGCTTGCTGTCCCTCTCTTGTCACCATAGTCCAAAGTATCAGTCTGGTGTCATCTTTTTTTAGGTATTTACCCACCGCTCCCCAACATGAACTCCACAAATGTGTTACCTCCTCCTCCCCCCTACTCCGGGCCATCTCCTGCAGGACCCTCAGTCCCACCAGCTTCCACATCCTGGGTGGACTCAGGTATGCCAGGTAAGCAGATTCGATACAAAAGGCTGCTCAGGGGTTGGGGCAGTGGGTGACACTGGGGGCACCCAGCTGCTGCTGTTGCAGGAGCTGTTATCTTGATCTGTTATTTGAGATAATGGGTCTTGCAAGGTGCTCAGCTCTGTGTTATACAGCTTGTGGTCATCTTTAGCTGGTTTTCAGCCTTCCTGCAGTGCTATGAATTCAAGACAAGCTTGCTGTCTTGGGTAGCTCCTGTCTCTTGGGACATTTGTTGACTCCTCAGAAGTGCTGTGGCTGGGCTGGAGGGTGGGGTGGCTGCGTAAGAAATGGGCCTGCCTTATGCTTGCTCCTTTTCTTTCCTTTCTAGGAAACAGTAAGGCCATGGAAGCCGCTTCCAGTGCATATTACAACCCCGCTAACCCACACAATGTCTACATGCCCATGGTAAGTACTGTGCCTGTGGTCTATGTGTCTGCTCTTCCATTGCTTAGAGAGACAGAAGTTGGCTTTCATAGTAAAGTTTAGAGCACCTTAATTTTGAAAGAGCACAGAAAATGTTCACTTTCCTGGGAGGAGGCATGGATGACAGTGCCATGAAGAAAGCTTATTAAATCCTTGATCAAGAAAGGGGAAGGACATTAAAATTCTGCCACCAATGGCAGCTCAGTACTTGTCTCATTCTTACATGCATAAAATAGTTGCAATAGCTCATTACAGAACTCTCTGCTTCTGTAATGTTTGAAAGTGGGAAGAGTTAAAGAACGGATCATATAAGGGCAACAGCCTTTGTGTTTCCTCACTTGTGCTTTTTTCTGGGCTGCCGGGGAGAAGGTCTATCATGGTTCAGTGAGTGACAGCTGGTAAGTGGGCTGTAGCCACATCTGGTGTGGGCTGGGTCAGAGTGAAAGCAGCAGCAGAGACAAAGCCCTGATAGTGAAGATGTGGATTTAAAACAGAGCTTTTGTTATCTATTTTTGAGGGGATGTTCAATAGAAATAATATGGGAGGTAGCATAAATGCTGGAGCATTAACTGATGCTGGAGAGGGATGATGCGGTGCAGTGACAGCTTAAAAAACAGCGCTCAGCTCTGGCAGTAACTTCTTGTAAGCCAAGCCTGAGAATCTCTGAGAAGAGCTCTTCATGAAGCAGGCAGGGTTGTTGACTACTCTATCTCTTTCCAGGATCAGCCACCTCCTTATGCACCTCCTGAAGATAAGAAAAACAACTAACAGACGGAAATTGCAGCCAGCCTCCCACACTCTCTCTCCCAGAAGACGATTTGGCTGTCACTACCCATTGGGCTAGCATATCTCTATGTTTCTCTGTGTATGTACAATGTGTGTAGTGCTGGGCAGCTGAGCATCTGCCCTCCTTAAACGTTAAGTCACTGGCAATACAAGGCAGAACAATAGCACTTTTCTGCTGCTTTGCTTTATCTCATGGGGTCAAAGCACTAACCTTTTGCTCTGCCTTTGGCTTGAGGAGGGAGATGACCTTCTTAAACCAGTAGATCACATCACTAATCTATGAGTAAAATACAAAAGCTGTGGCATCTTTGAGTAAAACTACTTGGAATGCTGAACTTCTAACCTATTCTGAAGCACCATCAAAGAAGAAAATATAGAAAGCCATGAAGTTTCCTTGCATAAACTGAAAAGGTGTTAAATTTCCTTAAACTGTGGCACAGCTCAGCATGAGATGGGACTCTGGAAATCCTGTGTTGTGCTGGAAGCACGTTTCTTTTCCTGTCCTGAACTAACAGTCATGGGGTGACACACTTGGGAAATGTGTCCTGAGAAGTGCTGAAGTATTTGGGAGTGTGAGCTGGAGATGGACCCCAGCTCAGCACTAGCTCTAGAAGGGACAATCCTACTGCACTCCTGGTAGCCAGAGGAGTTTCTGGGCACAGGCGTGCCTGCTTTGGTTGCAGCAGATCATCTGCTAGTATTTCTGTGTCCTTTCCTATATGACTGTAACCTTGCAAAATAGGGAAGTGCTCAGTGCTGCACTCCCTGGTGGAGGGCCTGCACTGCCTGATCTCTCCTTGTTTTCTGCTATGAGATGCAGCTGTAGATGCTTGATCATCTGATGCTGCTGGCAGAAGTGCCCTGAGAAATCTAACTGGAAGCAAGCAGTGACCTCATAAAATCATCCTGCCTTTGTAGACATTGAGTAGAACAGCAGCAGTGTGCTACAGAGCAGCAAGTTGAGCTCTACAGGCATGCAAATCGGTTTTCCTTTCACCCTCCCGGAAGCAAGTCCGTATCTGTGCAATGATCCTGTGTCACATAGCTGTTCTTGCATTATGGAGTCAAGCTGAGCAGGAACCTGCTGCCTCCAAGCAAAATGTGTTATGTTACGAAGATAACTCGGCACTGGCCTTGTCAGGAGACAGATCCCATAGTGCTGGCTCCCTCTGCTGAGGAAGCTTGTGCCACCATGCTAGCATGATGAGGAAAAAGCGGCTTTTGTCTCTTCCTTGGGCCACTGCAGCCAGGACGTGCATATCTGTACCTGAGCAGCAAGGGTAGGTGCTGCAGAAGTGGAATTTGGTTGCTCAGGGCTGCAGTACTCAGTTGTGGTGTTACTAACGCTTGGGTCTCTTGCAGAGGCTGTGGCTGCTCAGCCCCAGCCTTTCCTTCCTCTTTAGGACACAGTGCCATTAAACCTGCTCTGACAAGAGCCCCTCTAGTCTGGTGGAGACCTGTGTGATCCTTTATATATGGGATAATTGTACTTCTTTTCACAGCCTTCGTACCTTCACAGTGAAGGGGAAGGGCTCTTTTTTCTTTTAACCTGTGCGTGTGTCAGGACCTTCCTGTAAGTCAGGCTTGCGTGACTTAAATCTTTGAATTCTTAAAGCAGCCCTGCAGGGGGAGGAAGGTGAATTTCCTTCTTTAAAAACACCTTTGAAGTTTTGAGTTAGAGGTGTTCAAATGATTCTGTATTTTAAAAAGTTTGTAACTTTTGAATTGCACTTTAATACAGAAGAGTTGATACCTGCCTGTTCACTGGTGTGTGTGTGCGCGCATTGTGTTGATTGTCATCGATCCTGCCTGGTGCCCAGGAAGCTGCTACAAATAGGGACCACTGTGGCTGTTCTCAGGCTGTGGGCCAGTTTTCCTCCTGCACAGCTACACTGGAGTTGGAGCTGAGTAATCTGGTGGGACAGAAGCATTGGCTTCAGCTCATCTTTGGAGGGGGCAAGGCTGATGTGTGGCATTGTTCTTCTCCAGAACAGATCTCCAGAACTGGTACATTATTGTGTCCTAGGGCAGGCACCACACTGTTGTTGTTTTCTCTTACAGGATAAATAGGAAAATGGCAGCTGGTTGTGGACTGTCACATCTGAGTTTCACTTTGTGCTAAGGGAAGCCAGTGCTTTACTGAGCACAATCTAACTACTAGGAAGCCCCCTTCTGCTCACTGCAAGCCAGTCCAACAGGAAGCCATTACTTTTTTTTTTCAGTGTAGTTTGTTATTTTTTGAGGAACTGACCCTAAAATCCCACATTAATTAAATGAGTAAATCTGAAACAGCCAGCACCCTGCTTCCCTTTTATTTCAGTTAAATTGTCAAAATCACCAAAACAAAGCCAGCTTGCACACAAACATGAAATGGACACGTCATTTCTTTCTAGCACTGCAAAGCATCACATTCAGCATCTTGCTGCTGCATTACAAAGTCTCTGCAAGGGACAGGAATTAGCCATGTGGTCCTATAAGAAGGGGATTGGGCTTCTAGCCCTCCTTTGTCATCTGAATAGAATGGGGAAGTTCCATTTCTCGCTAATTCTAAAATATGGCAATTTCCTGCTTTGAGGTTAAACCTTGTGTGGGTCTCCCTGGGTTGCCCTGTCTTTGGCAGGGGTGATTTTGGAGAGTGTTGCACCCCTCCTGGGGTGGTCAGGGGAGGCCACAGCCCACCTGAGCCCCTCCTCTGTGGCTCCTTCTGAGCCCCTTCTATTTGTGCAGGCTGCCTTTCAAAGGAGGAGCCTTTCCCTGAGAAATGCTGGAGGGTTCAGCCTCACAGGACCGAGATGCAACTTGGCCAGCACCCATGAGCATCTCCCAACTTAAGACCACCAAAAACAAGCAGCAGGATCTTTCAGACACCACTTGTGCATAATTCACTATGGCTCTGCAATTTTTCATGCTAACACCATAGTGAGGTTACTGGGATTGTGCATGGACAACTCAGGTTTTGCTCTGCTGTAATCAGAGCGAGTTCAATACAGTGCTGGCGCACGTTTTGTTTAGGTTTCTTTTTCATAATGTGCAGATTATGCTGTAGTGGTGGTTCCTGCTGCCAGACAGACAACCTGGCCCAGGAGCTCCTGGTCTGGGGATGGTGCCTGGGAAGAGGGGTGCAGCCCTGTGGACAGCCCTTTGTCCTAAGCCAAGCAAGGGAAAAAGGGTGACACTCTGGTCACCTGGTCCTGAAGGATGGTCACTGGGGACGCTCCTCTTCCACAGGAGGACCTCAGAGCACTTTGCATGCCCTCAGGAGGGAGTAACAAGAAGTCCTTCTTCACGTGGAATGAGTAGAAATCATCAGGTGGTGCCAGAGGAGCAAGTTGCACGTCTTCCCCCAGCCACACCAAAAAAAGGCACTTGAGCAGCAGTGAGATGTGTCCTGGGGCTCCCAGTGGCTATGGGCCTCACAGAAGGGGCAGGCGGGAGGCCCCCCCAGCTTGCTGCTGGATGAGCAGCGCTTTGGGACACAGGTACCACATCACTACCCCTGACGGGTTGATGATCACTGTGAAGTTGTCTCCTATCTTCAGGTCACCAATGATCTTTCCACTGTACACATCTTGCACCTGGAAGAGACAGTGGGTGACTGCCAGAATGGCACAGACCTTCACCTTGAGGTCCTTCCACAGTCAGGTCGTAGAATCATTAAGGTTGGAAAAGAGTGCTGAGATCCAACCACTAGCCCATCACACCATGCCCACTAGCCATGTCTCTCAGTGCCACATACACATTTCCTGAATGCCTCCAGGAATGGTGACACCATTGCCTCCCTGGGCATCTGTTCCAGCACAGCACCACTCTTTTGGATAAGAAATTGTTGCTCATATCCAACCTGAAACCTCCCCTGGCACAACCTACCCAAAATGCAATGGTGCCAGCAGTAGGAAGCTGGAAAGAGGGGTGCAGGCACAGAGTGCCCTCAGGGCTCACCTCATACGTAGCTCCCTCGGGGAAGCCAAGCTTGGCCAGACTGGTGGTGTAGCGGAAAGGCATGTCTGTCCTCCGGCTGAAGAAGACTAGGGCGCTGGCGGCCTGAGACAGTGGGCGCAGGAACACCTCAATGTGGGATTTCTCCTATGGTAAGGACAGACAGGTGAGACAGAACCTAATGCCCACATCACTCCTCATGTTCTTCTGCATATGTCCTCCCAAACACGTACGTCTTCCCTCTAACCTTGATGATCCTGCGCCCTTGGATTCCCAGGGGGTCCTGGTTTATCTGGATCATCAGGCGATTCTGCAAGATCTCCTTGGCACTTGGCAAGATAGTGCGCAGGTCAGTGGACATGAGGAGTGGAGCTGCCATGATGGTCCACAAGGCCATTTGGGAGCGTGACTGCTCGTAGCTGAGACCAAAGTTTCCAATGATGAGCTGCAGGGGAAAGAAGGCAATGGTTGTGAAAAGGGTGAAAAACATGTCTGCGTGTCCTGCCTGCTGATGCTGCAGCCTGTACAGTAGGAGCAAGCATAGCAAGCTTCACAAATGTTTCTGCTTCCCTATAGCCAGGACATTCATCTCTGCTAGGCACTCAGGAATTGGCCCACACAGAAGCACCTGATGATGCCCTTCGATTCAAAACTCCCTTCCACTCAGGCTGAGCAGATGAAGGACAATGACACCTGTGCTATAGGACAGGCATAGTCAGAGGGTGACAGGTATATTGCCATACCATGTCTGGGTCATTCCAGTGGCCAGGGCCGGCCGCCACCTGCAACACGTCCTGGTTTGTGAAGAACCAGTCCACGATGGAAAGTACGCTGTCCCATGAGTCCTGGATGTCATCGTAGTTCCGCCACAGGTTGCAGATCTCTCCCAGGAGGGTGTAGTTCACCTAGAGGGGAGCACGGAATCAGAAGACATGGAGGCTGTGTGTGGGGGCACTGGACACCATGGGTGGAGGCAGGGAGAAGAGGCAGGAGGACTTGTTGGGAGTGCAGCATCTAGAGGGTGTTTGCAAGCCAGAAGGATCTGGAGAAGGGCAACATCCTGTGATTAAGAAAGACAGAGTCATATCCCATAAAACTGGACTCATCCCAGTATGACAGAACATCTGTCAAAACAACCACGGAGGCTATGAGGCTATAGGATCAGCTGCAAGAAGGGAACATGAGCAGCTTGGGATTGATTCAGAAAATGCAAAGGGATAAAAAGCCAATCCACTCAGCTCTCAAAAAGCATCACAAGGAGAAACACCCACTGGGAAGGACCAGAAGTTTCATTTTAAGCATTTAAGCCAGAGAGGACCAGTCTTAGCAGAACAGGCTGTCAAGATCAATGCCAAACAAGCTGAGCATGTCCCATCGCCTTCTCCACGCTTCCGTCAGCCAGCTGTGTCAGGAACCCTGAATGGCCAAGGAAGCCTGACAGGAGGCCATGTCCCACCAGAAGTGGAGCAGTAAGAGGGATGTAGCACACAGGCTGGACAACAAAAAGTGGGACAGCACTCACCTTGGGAGGCAGCCCCCCCTGGTAGGCTGGCCAGCTGCAGGAGTAGATGATGGGGCGGCCAGTGGCGTTCAAGGCCCTTGCCATTTCTGGGTAGCCTTTGGGAGAGAAGGAAACTGGTGAAGGAGATGGATGACCAGAAGAAGAGATGTGAAGGAGGAAGCGAAGCCAAGTGTCCAGTAGATGGGCAGCCACTCTGAGCCAAGCAGTGAGTGGACAACCACCAGCCAACAACACAGCTGTTACCCTGTGCCTGCTCCTTCCCTGACGAGTAGCACCCATCCAGCTTCAGCATGTCCACGCCCCACTCAGCGAAGGTCCTTGCATCCTGCCCAATACGGTCCAGTGTAGTGCCTGGGTATCCCCCGCAGGTGAGTGTGCCCAGGTCACCATAAATGCCCAGCTTCAAGCCTCGGGCATGAACCTGTGAGGAGAGATGGGGACGAGGGGATCCCAGGTGCCTTCCAGGGACCAAGCTCTGTCCACTGAAGAGAGGCACAGATGTGGAGGTCACTCACATAGTCAGCCAAGGCCTTAATGCCCCGGGGGAACCTCTCGGGGTCAGGCACCAGCCGCCCCTCAGCATCACGCTGCTTGGCAGCCCAGCAGTCATCGATATTGACGTACTTGTAGCCCAGCTCCCGCCAGCCATCCTCTGCTAGCCGGTCCGCCATCTCCATGAAGAGCATCTCACTGCAGGACACGAGACATGACCGGTGGAAACTCTGCCACCGTGGTACCTTAGGGGCCGGCTGGGGCTCTGGCAGTCACCGCACAGTGACTTCAGCCGTGCAGAAGGGCTGCAGGCTCGTTCCTTGGGGAAACAGCACATCGACACCCTGCACAGCCCGTCTGCAGCCTTCACCTTTGGGGACCTCCAGCAGCAGTGGGGTATCCAAACCCCCGGTACGGTGTTCCCCGTTACCTGATGCATTGGCGAGGCTCCTCCCGGCAGTTCACGTTGCAGCGGAACCGCTCCCAGGCCAGCCAGCCCATAGGCGGGGTGCGCGCCAGCCCGTTCTCCAGCCCGCGAGCGGGCAGCGCCAACAGCACAGCCAGGACCGCGACAACCGCCGGGACCCCCATCCCCGCTGCAGCCTCCGCCGGGGCACGTCGACAGCCTTCCTCCGCCCGACCCGCTCACATGACACCGCATCACCTGACCGCCCGCTCCGCCTCCCGCCCGGCCCGGCCCGGCCCCCGAGCGCAGCGGGGCCGCCCGGCACCCGCCCCGCTGCCCGGCGCCGGGAGCGCCGCCGCGGAGGAAGGTGAGCCGGACCGGGGATGTGTCCCTGTGTCCTCAGCCCTGCAGCGGGCACGGAGGGAGGGGAGGGGTCCGGGAAAGGGTCTGAGCGTGGGGAGCGTTGTGCGAGGAGGGGGCTGCTCCTGTGAAGCGTTCCGCAGCTGCACGCCCATATGATCTGTTCGCTTTGCTCTCCGAGTCGCCCAAGGCGGCCGTGCAGGCCATGCTTGGTGAAAGTGCTTTCTTTTTGTCAACTAAAGCCAAAGCGAACCCACAGGAGCCAAGAAGAGTTGCAGAATCAGCCTGTGAGGCTGACTGTGATCGTTTCACAGGAGAAAACCAGCACTCAGCCGCGTCTGCAGGCAGTGCGAGGTCCTGAGCTGGGACTACGCTTGGCATTGGAGCCCATGCAAGTGTCCTGGGCTTTGCTCCTCGCAAATATTTAACAATGGGAGCCATGCAGTTCTTTGCTCTTACTGTCCTTGTGCAGCTCCTTGCTCTTGTTCTGATGTTTGATGACTCTCCTCTGCCTTTCCTTGTAACAGGTATGGAGCTCTGTGTAGTGGAGCTGCAGAGGCACTCATCAAGAAAGCAGCCGGCCCAAGGAAGACGTCAAGGGGCCACAGTCTGACCCACCAAGCCACATGGCTTAGGGCAGTGCTGGCTGCAGTGCTCAGTGACAGCAATGCTGTGGGATGGCCAGTGGGGCTGCACAGTCCTAGGCGTAGATGTGGAGAGGATGCTGAAACAGAGATCCCAGAGCATCTGAAAATGCCCTCTTCCCCGTGTCCTACAACAGAAGAGAAAGCAAGATGAGCTGTTTCTTCAGTGCGCTCCATAAAAACCCTGCAAAGTAGGACACTGACAGAGGAAGAAACAAAGCAGCATCTCTGGAGGAGGCAGTGCCGTGGTGGTGGGCCTGGAGGTTATCCCCGCAGCTGCTGTACTTGTTGGATGGACAACACACAGCAGTGAGCTGACCGCTCCTCTGTGGCCATGAAGCTGAATGAGCGGAGCGTGGCCCACTATGCCACCTGTGACTCGCCCACCGACCACGCCGGCTTCCTGCGCAAGCGTGTGGAGCGGCACCACCACCATGGTCATCACGGCACCTCCTACCAGCGCCGATGGTTTGTCCTCAAGGGCAACCTCCTCTTCTACTTTGAGGAGCGGGAGAGCCGGGAGCCTATGGGACTGGTGGTGCTGGAGGGCTGCACTGTGGAGCTCTGCGAGGCTGCTGAGGAATTTGCCTTTGCCATCCGCTTTGACGATGCTGGTGCCAAGGCCTACGTGCTGGTGGCCGATGGGCAAGCCGCCATGGAGGCCTGGGTGAAGGCACTCTCACGGGCCAGCTTCGACTACATGCGGCTGGTGGTGCGGGAGCTGGAGAAGCAGCTGGAGGAGGCCTGCACCAGCTTGGCTGCATGCCGCAAGTCACCGCGGAGGTCCTCCTCAGGCAGGAGGCGTCACCTCTCCAACCCTGCCCTGCCGCCTGTCCAGGAGAAACAGCATGTTCTGGAGAATGGGTACTCCACGTGGGGCAGCCCTGACCGCGAAGGGGGGCACACAAAGCCCCCACCTCTGCCTCCACGCCGACGCTCAGCCGCAGGGTCCTCAGTGCCTGCCTTGCAGGAGAGCCCGGTGTCTCCAGAGACGACCTGCTTTGCCAAGCTGCACCACTGGTATGGGCAGGAGATCGCGGCGCTGAGGCAGGAATGGCAGGAGAGGCAGAAGAGGGGACACCCATGAGATGGGGACACAGAGCCAGAGCAGAACGAGGCATGCTGCTTGCCCCTTCCCGGCTGCCTCCATGCAGGAGGGCCTTTGTGCTCCCTAGGACTCAGTGTACCAACGGGCCTCATCCTCTTTCCATGGATATGGCCAGGCTCAGTGCCCTGCTGTCCTTACGTGGTGGATGCTCTGGGCGTTTCATCATCCAGTTTGGTTTTGTTTCTCAGTGTGGAAGTTTGCACAGGTCAGCATTTATTATTGTCTGTGATTTTGCGCTGAAGCCCTTCTGCTTTTGCTCTTTGGCTGCAGAAAAGATTGACTCTTGTGAAATGCCTCCAATGGGCTGCTGGCCTCAGGCTGCCTACAGCTTTATGCCTGGTTAGCTGCACATGAGCTTTAGGAGGACAAAGATGCCATGGCTTCGGCTGGCCCAGGAGCATGGCTCATCATGACGAGTGCCCATTTGATCTGACCATGCTGCTGGCACAGGCTGCTATTCCTGGGGCTTCTGTTTGGGTGCCAGAGCTCTGCAGAGCTCCATGAGCAGCCTCCCCAGCAGGGTGGGGAGCAGGGCAGTGTACCGAGCCACAGCACAGCTGTGTTTGCAAACATCATCATTTTTTTATCTTTCAGCTGCCCTAATGCCTCATCCCTGCTGTCTCCCTAGGAGTGTCCATAAGCAAGGCTTATGGGGAGGGCAGAAGGAAAGCTGGGCTTTGATCTGAATAATGGCAAGGATCACAAGCTCCTCGAGACTTTGAGTACCTAACTGTAGCCAAGCCTGTGCATTCCTCTGGCTCAAGTCTTCCCTGTTAAAAAAGAGGAATGGTAAAGGCTGCCTGCCTTCATGGGGTGAATTTATCAGCCTCTGCACAGACCACAGAAGGTGCCATATAGGGCTCTGGGAGCTAGTCAGATGCAGGAGACAGAGTGCAGAGCAGAGTTCATGTGAGGTCTTTTTTGATGTGATCATGATGATGTGTTTGAGGCACTGTAGAGAAGCTGGGCTGAGCCACACAGTTGGAGTAGAGGAAGGACATCAGTATGCTCCTGAGAAGCGGCTGGCCCTAGGAACACCAGAGGCAAAGGAGTGGGTTACTGTGGCTTTCCAGCCCCATGTGCCAGCAGTGTTTGTACTTGCCTTGCTCTAAAAGCCATATCATCTCCTACCAAAGCCAGATCTTGTCCTGCTGGGGCTTCCCTCTAGCTCTCTGTCAGAATCATGGGGCTGACTGCAGGAGCACATCCCATATACTTGCCTGCTAGGTCAGAACCCTTAACCAAAGGCTAACGGTACATTATACAGTGCTGAGAGCAGCAGCCCAAGGACTAAAATCCTCTGTAGTTGTTGTTTATAAATATCTTTCCTCATCTTCTTGGCAAGGGCTGCTTTTCAAAGCAGAAAAACGCACAAAACTGCCTTGTGTTTATCCTCTTCTCTAACAGCATTAAGCCTGTTTTTATTGCCCTGTTCTGTTAAGGAGTGATGCTAGGGAAACAGCAGGCTGTGCCATAGCATGACATGGGTACCCATTTACCTTTCTGGAGCTGAATATGCTCAGCCTTACACTCTGCTATAACTGCTAGAGGTTGTCAGAGGCAAAAATCAAATGGCTTCCATTAACTTTTGGTGCCTTTGAAAATCCCTCTGGTAGTTTTGGATGACAATCTTCCTGCCTAGCCATGGTGTGTTAGCATAAATCAGACCTTAAATCAGGTCTGACTTTGGGCAGTGGGAATGTAACCTCTACATACAAATGGTGCAATCCAATAATCTCTAGTTCATGTCTGCATTTTTCCATAGCAGAGAAATTAAAGGTTGGGAGGATTTTGTGGTTGTTTGCTTTTTAAGAGAAAACAGTAATGAGAGAACAGGAGCAGAAAGGCCAGGAGTGGGTCTGTGTCCCATCAGGAGTTGTTGGGATTCCCAACAGCAGCATCAGGAATGGTGCTACCTCCCCATTGTGGGTTTTTAGGGCTGGGTCAGATGTAGATTGCCTCTTTCTTCTTTTTTAATGCAATACAGAGAGAATCTTCCTGATGTCTCAGACTCATATAAGACAGTTTAATGGCAAAGATTTACCTTCCAAAATAAAATATACTGGGAGTCCCTACATGAGACTCAAGAATCAGGAGAGATTTGAAGGAGAAAATAAATTAACAAAGCCAGTTCAGTCAGAACTGGACCTGAAACAGCATTATTCATATGCAGGCAGTTTCACTTTTTAAAGAAGCTTAGTTTATTTTAATGAGCCAGGATTGCACCAGTAACACTCCTAAGGAGCTTATATTTAATGCCTAATCTGCCCCGTTCAAACCAGACAATATCCACACCACCTGGCTTTGCTTTAGCAAATATTCCAGCTAAATCCTAAACCCTGCAAATGAGGAGATGGATTTTCCTTCCTGTCTGACTGTATTTGGAGTAACGCTGTGTTTTATTCTGCAGCACTGAGAAGAAAACGGCAGAATCATGCCAAAAGTCTGTGTGCAGCCCAACAGCCTTTGTTAGAGCTCATCCAAAAGTGCTGTGGGACTTTGGATACACTCGGTCAGGGCTACCTCTCAGCCCCATTGCAGAGCAGGGACGGCTCTTTCGGGGCTAAAAAGAGCTTCCCACCTTCTCTTATTGTTATTATTTTTTTAATAGAAAATGCGTGGCCAGAAGGTTCCTTAGCAAAGGGAGACAGAGCGTTTTAAAGCTGCAAGGCTGCTCTTCTCATAGTCCTGAAGGGATTTTGGAGGGTTTTCCGTAAAGTAATATTGCAAAAGTGATGGGAAAAAAATGCTTGAATCTGAATGGTTAATTTAAAGTAGTTTGAAGACCAAAAGCGGGAGTGAGGTTGTGATTCCAGCACAGCTTTGGTACGCTTTGCCAGTAAGGGAGCCCAATCAGTCAAACAAAACATGGATGCAATCCTTGCATCTTTCTGGGGACGGGATTTCAGCTCAGGCCCACAACATATCACTGTGTGCACATATATGCTTCATAGAACAGCCACTGTGATGCTTTCTCTTTGCTCTGAAGTCAAGCTCCAGAGGAAAAGCTGACCCGGTCTCCCAGTGGCCACCAGCAGCCAACTGATCGGCTCTGTGGTTTGGGATGGCCAAACAACTCGTGGTACCACAGTCACTGTGTTCATAGAAAGGGGCTGGCTCAGCCCTGGACCCTGAGAGAAACCCCGTACCGATAGGCGCCGGGGTCCCTGTGGAGGCCCACAGGTAACACTACAGGCGGTTCGCCCAAACAGCCCTCTTGAGGTGCTTCTATTTTAACTGCAGACCGCGTTCTTCTTTCTAAGGGGCGGGTTTGCGCGAGCCTTTTTTTACATGCAGAACTTGTGTGTGTTATTATACATTTCAGTTACCGTTTGTATTTTATGCTATGTGGCTGAATAAACAATTTAGTATTCGTAATTCCGCGTCACCACCAAAACATCCACAGCCGCAGACGGGCGTTCCCTCAGAACGGGGGGGGGCTGAGCGGGAAAGCCGCAGCCACGCATGCGCGGTACCGCCTCCCAGCCTCTGTTCGAATCTCGCGAGAGCCGCGAGAGCCGCGAGACCCGGCCCGGCCCTGACAGCGAGGGACGATGGCAGCGGTGGGCGGGCGACTCCTGGTGGCGGGCGCAGGGCGGGCGTGGGTCGGAGGGCTGCGCCAGGCTCCGGCCGCGTCTCTGGTGCCGTCCCGGAGCGCCACAGTCACCCGCAGCGGAGCCATTTTGCCTAAGCCGGTTAAGGTGAGCGAGCGGGCGAGAGCGGCGGGGGCGTCGTAGATCCAGCGGTGGCCAATCAGAGCGGGAGCTCCCGTTGTGGGCGGGGGTAGAGGGGTTGAGTGGCAGGCTTTAGGCCAATGGGCGGCGCGGCTGCGGGCGGGGTGGGGCCGGGAGCGGCGTCCCAGACCCTCCGCGCCGGCCGGTTTCGGGGCGATGAGGTCGTGGTACTCAGCGCTGCTGGGCCCTTCGCCGTGGGGTGAAACGCCGCTGCCCCCTGCTGGGCCTTCCTTCCCGCGGCTTAGCCTGGCCCGGAGCTCCCACAGGGGTGCAAAAGTTAATCCACGGTGACGCTGGCTGAAAAAATGCATCATTTCTCGGTTGAATCCTTGTAGACGCCCTTTGGCCTCCTGAGAGTGTTCAGCGTTGTGATCCCGTTCCTGTATGTCGGGACGCAGATCAGTAAGAACTTCGCAGCCCTGCTGGAAGAGCACGACATCTTTGTCCCAGAGGATGACGATGACGATGACTAAAGGGTACGGGAATGGCACGACCACCTCTGGGGTGCCACTACTGGAGCTTCTGTTTGCCATGGTGCTGCGACACAGCCCTATAGGGAGTGCAGGCAGCAACTGTGGTTAAAGATGAGGACACGTGCAGCTGCGCTGCCTCTGGCTGTGAGCTTTTTGGTTCTTCTATATGCGAGTAGGCCAGATGTATGTACTTTCCTTCATCTGATGTGATTCCATCTGGTTTGTCCTTTTGTGTAAAATTTTAGTTTGGGTGTTATTTCTTTATATCCAGTAGTGTTGTTTTATAGTCGTGTGTGCAGTGTGCAGCTAAAAACAAGTTTGCAGAGATCTCAATGGCTTGTTAGAAACTTGTTTTTTGCAAACTGCCACCTTGCCTAGTTTGTGGGAAGGAATATGGCTGCAGATTGGTATGGCGTATACCTTAAGAGTGATGTCTTTTTACTCTGTTTGCAGAACTGTGATTGGAAGAACAGAAGGGAGGAAATCATTGACAGACATAGTGCCAGCATCTGCCATCTATGTTTTGTCTTCCTCAAGGGGACGGGGGGGGCATTACATCCCCTTTGCCAGTGAATGTCTTGCACTTCTATGTATAAGAAAAATCTATAGATCAGGGTTGAAATAAGTGCTTCATAAGCTCTGCATCCTTGCACATACAAATACACACTCCAACCTCATAAAGAACTGCGTGAGATTCCTTATATTAGCAATATGGGAAACAATTAAAGAACAAGACATTTGAGGTTTTTTTGCGTGTTTTTTTATATTATTGGCTATGACCTAGAACTTCTATCTTAACCTTTCTACCTCTACAAGTCTGTTCAGTGAGGAGTATCTTCATATTTATTTTCTCTTTGGAGCTCTTTCTGTAATTCAGCACTAGTTTACGGTTTATAAAAGAAATCCTAAGGAAAGCAGGAGCCCCAAAGCACAGCCTTCTTAAAAGATCAGAGTGCATACTGACAAAAGCACTGCTGTTGAAACAGCGTGCAACACAGCACTATGCAGGTATGTCTGATAAACTGCATTACTGAATTCAGTACAGCATTATCAGTGCAGTTACAGTTTTGAATAGGTTTGGTAACATAAACGGTGAAGAATATGACCAGTAAACTAAGCTAATGTTTCATTAGTTTTATAGCATTTAATGTATGGAAGGTGAAACGGAATGCTCTGGCTCCAAGTACCTTGTAATGCCAAGATAATTCACTACTTCTGTCTTAGTCCGAATATATTTTCTTAACTATCTGTAAAGTTCAACACCCCTTCTTTTCTTAAGCATTTACTACCACTATTAAATCATCACACAAGACTTAAAAACTTCTCTGTTGCTAGTATCTTCAGTCATATCAGACAAGCTGCATACCAGCTGTTTTTTCAAATACCTTGAAACTTCAAAGACAAGTGATTTCATTTTTTAAACTCAGCACTTCTAATTTGGCAGTGTTTTTTTATTTGCAGTTTAACTCTAGCTCAGTGACAGAAGGGAGGGGCCTGTTACCTAAGTAATCCCAACAGCTGTGCCTGAAGGCAGCTGGCAGGGTCTTCAGTCATTCAGCATCTGAGCTGTGCTCTCTTCCTTCAGACTCAGTTCATGTCATCTTGGGAGCCAATCATGCCTATTTTCCACACTACCAAACTCCTCGTTGCTGCATTTTTCAGCTGTCTCTCCTGCCCGTTCCTGGCTCTGTTTCTTCAGCCCTGTGTAACTAAATTTTACAGTGGAGAAATGGAGGCTACTAATCTTTTTAGGGTACAGGGGGCTTTTCTGGCCTATTGGATTTCAAGCCATTCTCTGCTAGGAAGTAAACGGAGAACAGTGTCAAACACAAGGTCAACAAAAGCATAGCATGAATATCAGCAGGTCTCAAGCACAATACTTTGGCAGCTACAATGGCTCTCTGACGGCCTACTCTTGTCTGCTCTCTTCCAAGGAGCTGGCACCTCCACAAAGGGCTGCAGGCTGAGCTCCACAACTGGGCTGCTGTGGTTATTCAGATACTCCAGGACAAACTCCACTCACTGAAAATACACACTGCTATAAGCCAGAAATCAACTTTCCATAGATACCATGACGGCTTGCATATATTCCAGATTCAGATTTATTGAATAGGCTCCTAGCCTGCTATGCAATCTGTTTGTACAGATTTTTTTGTATTATGTAGAACTTTATTTGTAATACAGGACAGGAAGACACAGAATCTGTTTCATGGATCGTGGCCTTCATAGAATTTGGACAGAAAGTCTTTAGGTCGTGGGGTTTCCGTCTCATGAAAATACCTCATGACATGTGTCCTCTGCTTCCATACATTTATGGTTTCTTGGAGATCCATTTTCCCCTGTGTAGAGACAGAAGAACTTTAGACCAACTCTCAGGCGTAGCTCAATTCTCATTATTCAGCACTATGGAACGTAGTGAAGCACACTGAGTAAAACTGTTTAACTAATGTTCCGCTAATGAGGATGATGCCCTGCTGTTTTTGGTGGTACGGACAGGACAAGGGCAACAGGCACAAACTGGAACACCGGAAGTTCCATATGCACATGAGGAAGAACTTCTTTACCGTGACAGAGCATTAGAACAAGCTGCCCAGAGAGATTGTGAAGATTCTCCAGAGATATTCAAGATCTGCCTCTGTGCTTTCCTGTGTGACCTACCGTAGGAACCTGCTTTAGCAGGGGCATGGACTTGATGATCTCCAGAGGTCCCTACAGCCCTGAAAATTATGTGATTTTTTGAGTGCCTTTAAGTTTCATCTATTGTATCATCCAGGATTATGTTTGCAGAATTTATTTTTAACCATTTCAATATAGGGTAGGTGTCTCAAAATGCAGGAAAATCCAGCAGATGGGCACAGCAATTCTTGCTGAAAGGATTTCTATGTATTACACCAGCAAGGATCCTTTACTGCCACGGAGGCCTCTTTCAGATCCTTACACTTGGTGAATGACCAACATTTTGAACCTGACAGGCTGCATGCCTCGGACACAGTGGCTGCGTTACTGAGCCAGGGCAAGAGCCAAACAAAACCCAAAGCCCACCTCCCCCCCAGGCAGGAATAACTCGGCTGTACCTTAATAACCAGCATGTCGATCACCCGCGGGTCCATCACATGGGCGTTCTTCATGAACATCTCCCGCACCTTGTTGCGGCCCTGCCTCACCGTGATGTCCAGCTGGTACAGGTGCACTGCGGAAACAGCACAGCGCCTGAGCCCGTCCGCATGGCTTCTGCTTCCCTCTGACAGCCGCAGCCCCCCGCTCCCAGAGCGCCGCTCAGCCCCCAAGGGCTGCGGGGCGGCCGTTACGACCTTGAGCTCGCGGCCCCTCCTGCGCACGCGCGGCCGGCGCCGGGCCCTCACCCGCGTTGGGCACCTCGCGGTACCAGGCGCGGTACAGCTCCCTCACGCGCCGCTTGGCCTCGCCCAGGTCCCGGCTGAAGATGGGCTTCACGGCCGCAGCCCCCCTGCCCGCCACCGCCATCTTGCCGCGGCCGCCCCGTCCCGCCCCGCCCCGCGGCTCGCGGCACGCCCGCCCCCGCCGCCCCGGCAACGCGCTCGCCTTCCTATTGGCCTGCCGCGCTGCCACTCCAGCGTGCCCGGCCTGACTGGTAGAGAGGCGACCAATCGGCGCCGGGAGTGCGGGAGGAGGAGAAGGAGGAGTGAGTGGGCGGGGCCTAGTTTTCGCCGGACGGCGGCCGTCTGCTCCTCCTGGCGGTTGGGCCGGGCGGGCGAGAGGAGGCGGTGGGGACCGGCGGGCCGCGGGCGGAGCTCCCGTGAGGAGGCGGTGGGGGCGGCTGTCGTAGGCCGGGGTGCGGCCGTCGGAGGAGCGCGGCGGCGTCGCGGCCCGTTCGTCGTGGCCGGGCTTGGGCAGCGCTCAGCGGCACCATCTGATGGGCTTTCGTGCCGGATGCGGCCGGGGGTTGGACTCGGTGCCCCGATGTGTGCGGACGCTGCAACCTCGGCTGTTCGGCGATTGTGTCATTCGAACGAGCCATTATATACCCGTATACAAACACGAGGCTGCTGGGGTCCTTCAGTTTAGGTCTCTTCACACTCTTCAAAAGCGTGGCTGTGCGCTGGCTGCTTTATAGAAACGCTCACCTTCAGTTCAGTGGTACTGAAGGGACCTGAAAGGTAACGCTGAAAGCAGCTGGAAGGAACTGCGGGTGCTGGCTACGAGGAGAGGAACGGCACGTGAGTACGCGAGGTGGGTATGGAGCAGGACGGTCAGACAACCACAGGGCCCTTCCAGATCACTTTTATTGTGTCAGATAATTTGGTAGGTGAAAAACATCAGTGTGCAGTTCTGCTGAAGCTGAAATCTTAACAGCAGTATAGGTAATCATATACATAATGTGGATTTCCTAGGTCCCAAAATTAGTATGAGAAAGAGAAATGTATGCATGCGTGCACCATTTCTTTTTTGCAAGCAGTTATGCAAAATTATGCAAAAGCACCGAGGCTTTTTTGTTGCAATTATGCATTCGTGCTATATTTTCAACCAGCATGAACAACAGCATTAACACCTTGCAAAACAACTGGTCAGCAATGTTGCAGGAAGAAAAAGAAAGCCACCTGTGACACTTGCAGCTTGCTCATTCAAACAGTGTAACTCTATGAGTTTCAACCCTTCCCTGATGGTAGAGGTAATGCTGCAAAAAGCTGTTCTGGCCAGCTAAGTGCTGAAGCTCTCACCCTGCCCACCAAAAGTACATGCCAAATCACTTGACATTGTGAGCCTTGTTTTTGCAGGAATCAAGCCAGAGCCCTCCTGGGCACCTGGAGGGCAGGTAGAGGCAGAGCACCAGAGGCAGAGTGGCCAGCAGGGAAGGGAGGTGTCCGGCAGCACTTGTCAGCTTTTTCCAAGGTTTTTTGTTCTTAGAATCAGCATGTAATATCTTACCCTGGATACTCTTTGTGTTCCAATACACAGGAATTCAGGACTAAAATTGAAATTAAGCTAAGCTAAGGATATTGGGCCACATCCTTACTTTACACAGCTGGGGACATCAGCACAGGCTTCGGATAACTAGATCCTGGCACGATCTGCATAGCCCTGCAACATTTCTGACAGTGTTTGTGGTGGTTTCTGAGTGAAGCGGTGCACGCTTATCTTGGAACAGCTTGCAACTGGTATGGGTGTGGGCTGTTGATAAAAGCGAAGTGACTGTCCTCCCGTGGCCTGGGCTGATCTTCAGGGATCACAAAGGTGAACTTCTGCATGAGAGTGGTGAAGAAGATGAAGAGCTCCATCTTGGCCAGCTGTTCCCCCAGGCAGACACGTCGACCTGCAAGAAGGAATGTCCATGAGAGAGGACATTGAACCACACTGAAATCACTGTGGGATGATTGTGTCTAAAGGGATGAAGCAAAACACAATTCAGAAGCCTCCTTGCATTGAATGGAGAGAAGGAAGAAAGTGGGACTGCTTTGTTAACCGTGTGAAAAAGCTGAGGCGCTCACAACTATTTAGTTAGGTGGTGCATCATGTCTGTCAGGCACAAAGTCACAGAATAATTGAGGTTGAAAGGGTCCCTGCAGGTCTTACCACCTGCTGAACTGCAAAGATGAGGAAAAGGACAACCCTTGGACTTCCACTTCCCAGGAGGCACATCACTGCTCCTGCTTGCACCAGACTTGCGGCTAGATCCTCCCCTTGGATTTACCTGCAGAGAAGGGCAGGAAGGCCTCTGGTCTCATAAATTGCCCGTTCTCGTTCAGGAAGTGTTCGGGATAAAACTCATTTGGCTTCTTCCAGACTGTCTCATCCTTCAGCACGGAAGTCAAGTTGGTGATGATTGTCGTCCCCTGCACTCGTTCACAAGAGGAAACAACTTACATGAGAACCGCAGAATTATCTTAGCATGATAGATCAGTGCTGGTCCCTCTTTAGTCAATTTCTCCCACCTAATACTGTCACTGCTAGGTGCTTCAGAATAAGGCACCAAGCTCTTCTTGATCTTACTGAGCACAGAGGTGCAGCATTTGCACATTTCCCGTAACACATGCTGCTTGCCCTTTGTTCACACAGCATTGGAAATTCTGCATTCTTACAAAGGCTGCTCCTTGCAAATGCCAATTTTATGGTTACAGAATGCAAACAGCCTCTGCTTCTCAGATCCCCATGGACTTGTTTTGTAGCTGGAGAGGAAAAGCTCACAGACTTCAAAGCCCAATCTTTGCATGGGACCTTCCTCTCCAGGGAATGCCTCCAAGCTTATGTTTTAAACATCGGGAAGTCATTGCTTGGCCCGAAAAACGTCTCAGGCTTACATTACAGCCAGCACTGCCGGGGGAGAATGCTCCTGAGATGTCTCTGCAGTTGGTTCCTGCATAAGCAGTGTAAACCAGAGCACAAGTGCAACCATCTGTGTGATCTTAGTATTTCAGAATTCCTAAGTCAGTGTTCTCCACAACTGTGCTTTGGGGCAGAAGGGACAAAGCTGCAGAGTTGTGTGTGGTCACTCCAGGCCTGGCCTCTTCCTGGAGTGATGATGCTGCATTGGCTGTCTGGCCACACCCACCTTGGGAATGAAGAAACCCTGAAGCTCTGTGTCCCGGTATGTCATGTGAGGTAGCCCCATAGGAAAAACGTCCCCACAGCGTTGTACTTCGTGGATGACGGCATTGGTGTAGGGCATGTTCGCTTGGTCTGCCATGGTGGGCGGTCGGTTTCTTCCAATCACCTTATCAATCTCTTTGTGGACTTTACCTAAAAGCAGCACAGGTTAGGAATTAGAGCTTCCTTAGATAATCAGAAGGGGCTGGCACAAGTTATAGGAAAGCTGGCAGCATGAGCTGAGCGGGCACTGGGTGAGAGCAAGACAAGCAATTATAGAATGAGCAGAAACTAATGGGAATATACTTTTTCAGTTGCTCAGAAAGATCTCTATAATTATTAGTTGAGCACAGTGCCTTTAATGAAATTCCTCTTACCTGACATTCTACCTTACCCCTCCTCAATGTGACTGAAAGTGTACTTGTGCAGTGTAGTGTTTGAGAATTAAAACAGCTTAGTGTCCGTTCCAAATACAGGTATGAGGGTACCATGGCCACTGAAAGTCCCTCAGCAGCCTTCAGTAGAAGGGAACCTGAATATTCTTTTCCAACTCCAGTAATTTCAGCAGGTTCCCTACCAGTCTCGCTAAGCTGTGCTATAACAGCTATATCTGGGGAAGCGTTTCTCCTGGTTTCTCCCCGACCAACAATTGCGAAAGCTGTATCTTTTTGCAGAAAGCCCAAAATATGGAGAGATGTGCAGTGTCCTTGCAGTAAAATGAGTGTTCAGAGGAACATAGCACACCTCCTCTTGTCCTCTCACTTACTCTGTATTTCTGGGTACAAAAGCATGAACAGGAATGCCCATCGGAGGGTGGTGGTGGTGGTGTCAGAACCAGCTACCAGCAAGTCTAAGGTCATCAGACTGAGGTTGCTTTTATTGAAACCACTCTCTTCAGCCTCCTTACCCTGCAGATAGCAAACAAATGTGTGACAGGAGCAAAGACACTTTCTTGAGTGAGAAGACTTTCTTTCAGAGAAGTACCGAGAAGCAGTAGATCATTTTTGCTGACCAGGAGGTTCATTGGCGGAGTAGAGCACAACGCAAGCTGTGGTTGGTGTGTGACTGATGTGCGTAAATCATGCTCATACCACTGTTTTTGTATATTCTGAGGTGAAAGTTACACCTGCCTTATGCTCAGAACTCAGCAGGCCACTGCTGCTTACTGTAACATCCTCCCCCAGAAGAGGTGTAACACTCCTACACAGGCTGAACTCACCTAAAAACCCACACAGCAGAGAAGAGGCTGCACTGATGTGGTAAATTCAAATCAGCAGTATTATGAGGGGGCTATCTTTCAGATTCTCACTATTTTGCCCCTGCATTGTGTTAGAGTTGAGAAATAAAAGAAACGGATCAGGGTATCATTGCTGCCTATTAAGTCTGCAACACCAATTTCTGCAAAACTGGTCTCTCATCAAAATACTAATTGAACTCAGATTTTCTAGCATGTGAGATCTAACAGGTTCTCTGCATAAATTCATCTGCTTGTCTTTTCTAATCCCTTTTATACTTTTCTTTCCTAAGGACTAACATCTGCTAAGTTATTCTGCATATTTTGATGTTGTCTTACTATGGATAGCAATTAATGAGGTACCTCTGACTCAACTTTGACTCAAACAAAAGATCTCTGGCAAGGGAGCAGTGGGACTGGCCTGACCAAAGTTAGCACCAGCAAAGGGATTTTTCACTCGGTCTTCATAGGGGACCGTAGGTGAGCAGCAGATAGACGTGACAAGAGGGAATTTGATCAGCCTCAGATCCACTCCTTAAGCATCAGCAAAGTGATGTGGGCTGAAAAGAGAGCTGCCAGACACTGAGTGGAAAAAGAGTGTGGTAGTTGGGGACAGAAACAGCAGATTATATACATGATCTCTGAGGATAATCAAGGAGGGCACAGCATGGAGAGCTGAACACCTCATTTCTCAAGTATGACATGGAATGAAGTGGTTGGAAATTTGTAACAGTCTTTATAGAACTATAGTATAAATGAAGCCAGCTTCTATTAACAAGTTTAAAGAAGTAGAGGAATTGCCTCAGGTCTCTGAGGTTCTGTTGATCTCTCCCTACCTTTGTCATTTCCTTTAAAAATGCATCAATGAAGTCTCGGGTGTAAGCAGGGTTCCAGGTCTCTTTGTGCTTATCTATGAGCATTTCTGTGAAGTCTAAGTATTCCTTTTGGCGTTGAAAGATCTTCTGTGGCAGCCCAGGGATTCGCAACAAAATGGGTGCCACATTAAGAAGCTGACAGGCCAGAATCATACAGAAAGAGAAAAGGTATTATGTGATGCAAAAAGAAAAACTGTGGAAACACGGTGCTCTCAAGTGACAGAGGGCAGCGTCTCACAGAACATAATATGCTTCTGTGTTACCTCAGCCAGGAATCCAAATTCTTCATTTTGAGAGTTTTCAAACAAAGTTAACAGCTTCTTGAATGTCTCGTCCGCATAGTCAAAACGCTCTCCATAGGTGATGGTGAAGATCACATTGCTGACTGCATTATTTACAAGAAATCGTGGATCAAAAGGATGACCTACAAATGGAAATGAATATCAAGCAAAGAGGCTAAGCAACATCATGCTGTGGTACTGCAGGTTCAACAAGAATACGCACATATCTCTTTGTTGCTTTCATGAGAAAATGCCCCCAAAATGCTGAAAGTAGGAATACATCATAGTAGGAAGAGATGTTCTTATCTCCTACTATAGTTCAGCTGGTCATTGTTTAAAGAAGAAAGGTCCTCAAGAAAAGTTACAGAGTTGTTCTGTCTAATGATAGTTGATATATTGTGAAAGCTGTCAGATTCATTTTGTCATGTGTAATAATATTGATATTGTGGAATCATGGAACTGTTTGGGTTGGAAGGGACCTTAAATCCCAGTGATCCCAACTCCTGCTGTGGACAGGGATGCCACCCACCAGCTCAGGATGCCCAGGGCCCCGTCCTACTTGGCTTTGAGTGCCTCCATGGCCACAGCTTCTCTGGGCAGCCTGTTTCAGTGCCTCACCTACTCACTGAGTAAAAAATTTCCTCCTCTCCCATCTTTCACTTTAAAACTGTTTCCCCTAATCGTATCACTATCAAATCATGTTAAAGATCAGTCTTCTTCCCGATTGTAAGACCCACTCAAATACTGGAATGCCGCAATGAGATCTCCCTCCAGCCTTCTCTGGGCTGAACAAGCCCAGCTCCCTCAGCCTTTCTTTGTAGGAGCAGTTCTCTAGCCCTCTGTACATTCTCATGGCTTCCTCTGGACCCACTCCAACATCTCTATGTCTTCCTTGTGCTGGGCGCCCCAACCCTGGGTGCAGCAATCCAGTTGAGGCTACACGAGGACAGATACATGGAGACAATCACCTCCACCAATGTATCCACCGTGTTTCACCCTGTTACAACTGCCTTCATACAGCTAATAGTTACCCAGCCCTGGAAATTTTACCTCTGCTTATTTTTACTTATTTCCTGTTTGAAATTGATTAGCCTTGCAGTAGCCCCAGTGTGTAAGGTAGAAGTGGCTTTACAGCACAACAGGTTCAGAAACCATTATTCTGATGGACTTGAAACACGACATGCAAAGAGGAGAAGCTGTATCATTCTATTGCATTTTTCTGTTTGGTTCTTTGGGGTTTTTTTATCAGAACATTTTCTCCATCCTGCTGCATGTGACAAACCTCCTTCCGAATTGATTGCAGAGCAGAGAAATCCTGCTTCCTCAGTCACTCGCTCTTCCAAGGACTTCTTTCCCATTCCAAAGTTCCTCAGGGTAGTGAGCGTGAATTTCCTTAGCTCCTTCCAGACTGGTCCATATCTTGCCAAAACAACCCCTGGAAATAAGAGTGTCCAAGAAACATCAGGCGCTCTGAGCTGTACACCATACAATGTTTGCTAGAAAAGAACAAATGTGAGTTTGGAGGTTAACATCAGGGGGAAGAGAGAGGAAAAAAAAAAACAACGTAGGACTGCGTATGGCTTGTTCATACAGCCATTCCAAAAACTTAGTACTGCACGTTCTAATGCAGATACATGTCTAGCAAAGGTGGAAATGGGGGAATTCAAGGAGAGGATGGAAGGAAACATTCCTCCAAATTATTCAGCACTGTGTCCTCAGCTTGCATGAATTGGGTAGCATTTTGTGCAGAGGATCTGATGCAGAGGGATGCTTTCTTCTATCTTGGAAGAAAGTTGCCATCTTTTTGTAATGACAAGGACATGCTCATAGAGTGGCAATGGGCACTGGGCAGAGGGAACTACGAGCTCTCATCCTGGCAAGCAAGTTGTACCACAGGTCATATTCTCACACTGCTGAAGAGGTGTGTGCTAGTGCCTGGAGCTGTACTACAGCCACTTTCTAGAGCTGGTAGATCACCTGATTCTGTGACCACAGAAGAGTGGCAGATGTACAAGAATATTGGCTAGAGGGACATGTGGAGGTGGCTTTACACTGGGAAAATCTTCTGTCTACTCATTATCTAGCCAGTCCTCCTTGTGCTAGTGCCTGTGGGAAATGTATGTTTGCAAAGGACCTGCCTTCAGATTTATGTCCATAGCCCATATGTTCGTATAACGGCATGTATGGCCGGTCAGCAAATTCCTCCGATTTGTTGACCAGGGCTTCCCTCACTGTGTTGTACCCATTCAGCACTACCACGTTGGTCCAGCAGTTCTGGAGACTGAAGACGTTTCCAAACTTCTTGCGAAACTGCCAAGATGAAAAAATCATGGTCCTGAAAATGATCTGACATGCAATACTGTGGGAAAGTAATGTCAAAAATATATTCCTGTATCTTTCCTTAGGGCCTGACTGTTCAGTGGTTTGTACTGTTTTATTAGGAGGCCTTCCAGCTGACCTTTGACCTTTTTTGTCTCTTCCTTCCTTCCTTCATTTTGTTCTTTCCCTCTCCTTCTCTCTTTCTGTCTTTTCACTGTCTTTACTTTTTCTTCTCTCACCTTGCCTTGTTTTTTTCCTTGCATTTTCTCCCCTCGCCTCTTCCTCTTCCCTCCCTTCTTTCCACTTTTCTCCCTCCTCCCCTTTTCTGCTCTCTCTCTCCCTTTCCCCGTTTCCTCCTCTGTCAACTCCTTCCCCCTGACCCTTTCCCCTTCTCTCTATTCTTCTGTCTTTTTTTTTCTTTCCTTTTTTAATTATTGCAGTGGGATTTGAATGGAAATTAATACTTCAGTGACACTAGAAATACATCATTAAAAGCAACTAGTGGTCAAGTAACCAGTAATCTGTGCAGTGAGAATGCCCTTGATTTGATATGATTTGAAAATAGTAATCTTTTGGATGCTATGCAGGAAAACACTACATATGGTATGTTTAGTTACTTCATTTGGCAGGTTTTGGACAGACAGCTAAAACAGTTTTTCATAGAGAAGGGGTGTTTAGATTTTCCGCACTGAAGTAAAAGCCCATGGCTGATCTGCTGGAAGTTGTGCTGTGCTTTTCCTTTGAGAAGAGATGATGCATGACTTTGATTAGGAATGCTACAGTCATTTTTGGCACTGCTGATAGAGCAAATCCTGCAAGCCCATGTCTTTAACTGAAACTGCCAGATGGCTACAGGCATGCTTGGTAATTCACAGAGCAGTCTGCCATTCCCGCAACACTTCCCCAACCCGCAGAGTGCTGTGCATGTTGGCTGGGTCCACTACTCACCTTCTCGAAGGAGAGAATCGGGTTGTTGTAGTTAATGTATGGCATGGTCCCAACAAACGGCAGCGACACTGGGCCTGGGGGGTAACGGCTCCACTTCTTCCTGCGCTTCATGAAATCAAGAAGCACAGTAAAGACGGTAAGAAAAACTCCTAGTACAGAGATGTTGCTCCAGGATGACAGCCACAGGAGCAGTGTCATTTTGTAGTCTGTCTCCTCCTCAATCTTCCTGTTTTGACCCAGCACTGTGTCTGTCCTTCACTTCTGCCTCCTTCTCCTTTCTCCTGCTCCTTTCCCCAGGCTGCTGTCCTCTTCCTCTTGCTCTGTCCTCTTCTTCAGCCCTTCTTTTTCTGCCTCCTGCTCCCCTCTCCGTGTTGTTGCTGACTTTTAAACATGGAATTTGGCTTGGACCCAGGGCTCCTCCTCTGATCAGCTCAGCGTTGGGGGAGTGGTGATGAGGGCTGTTCCTTTTCCTCCTCCAGCTCTTTGCCAAATCTGGAGGTCAAAGGCTTCCTTGTCCCTGCCACCATGGAGCACAGGCAGTGGTGCTAGCCATGGGGTAGGGCTGGGTGATGTCCAGGTGTTTGCCTGTCCAGTTCTACAGCCAAGGTGGGATTGAAGTGCACAAGGCAATCCAGTCCTGTGGCATACATACAGCAGGTTTTGAAAGAGTTTAGGTCTGTTGTCTTGTTCGTGAAGACAAGTCAGGGGAGATGCACAGCCTAAACACAGGCTGTTCAGATTTCTGCTTGCAGGGCTGAGAATTTATTCCCCTGGAACTTTTGAAAGCTTTGGTTAGGTCACGCCTTTCCTTACAGAAAGCGCTTACTTCACAGAAGTAATCTTACTACAGTGGCCTGAGACTTCAAAAATCACTTTTGTTTCTGGGAATAACAATCTTTGCTCAACCCCACATGTCGGTCAATGCAATGACCTTGATTTTTGTAGAACACATCTCAATTACTGGGGAGAAAACACATTCAAAATTATGGAAATTAGTTAATGTATTTCCTAAAACAGCACAGCTCTGTGCTCCTGGCATAATTGCTATTAGAGATCAATAAAGCTCTCCATTATGACAATTAGCTCTGGCTAGAAAGAAGCAACAAACCCATTGCTGTTTGATTCGTGATCTCAACATTTTCAGAGAAAAACTCCTAATGGATCAATTCCTGCAACGGTGTTGGAGAGCTCAGAAAGTGATACACCTGCAAAGACTCTGCAGTGATCTCTGGTATGCAGTCAGGGACTCAAAGTGCCTGTACCCTGAAGAGTGTCCCATACAGAGCCTGTACAGCATGACTAGGGAAACTCCAGCATGTCCCTTATGAAAGCATTGTGACTCAGCATTATCTCAGGCACTTGGAAACACAGACAGCTGGGGAACCAAACCAGAGGAATTACACAACTGCATAGTTATAATTGCTCTAGGATTAGAGTCATGGTGGAATAATTCATGTGAATGAGAGCTGCCACAGATGGACAGAGGTCCTTCCGGAAGAACAGTCTGGACAAGGTGAGGAGAGGTAGTGCTTCTTGCAGAGGATGCAGAGGGCTTTACTTTGGGGCAGGACCTGGTCAAGGAGAGAAAGTCAGTGGTGCCATTTCACATCAGCGTAGGGCTGAGGACTTACAGGTGTGCTTCAACACGAAGGCTCTGTGGTCTGGCACAAACCAGATGTGTGCTGGAATTTGCTGTAGACAATTTCTTGTCACAAGTGACTGATGATCCAATTGGGGGAGATGTTCTGCTGGGCTTGTTGTTTACAAACAAGGAGGAACTGGTGCAGGATGTGACAGTCAAGTGTACATTTACCTGCAGCAGTCATGACCCTGTGGAATTTAAAATCCTGTACGAAGTTGGCAGATCAAATATCATTAAAACCCTTGCCTTCAAGAGAACAGATTTCTCCTTATTTAGGGATCTGGCTGGCACGATCCCAAAGAGTTGGCCCTGGAGAGTTGCTTGTTCTTCAAGGATGGCTTCCTCAAAGCATGAGAGCAGTGGATGTCATTAAGTACCCTGACTTTGGCCATGGGTGTCCATCCTTTTCAGCTTGCCTGGGCCGCATTTAGTGAATAGAAATTGTCTTGGACTGCACAGATGTAGGTAGCTCCAAAAGTAATGCTCCTATTTATTTCTGTGGAAACAACAGATAGAACGAGCACAATAACACTATTTGATAGAAAAATTCTCAGGTATAAAGCAGCATTTTTCAACATAGTCACCACCATTAGCTATGTATTTTCACCAGCAATGAACAAGACCCTGCATGCCGTGCTCATAACAGCCTGTACCGGCGAAGATGACCCACTGTCACCACTGCGGAAACATACCACCCACTGCCTCGCCGTGCTCACGTTCAATGTTTAGTCTCCATAAACATTCAACAAGCATTGATGAGTGTCAAGTGGGGGCAATTTTTTGCACATGGAGGAATTTGGTGACACATTTTTGCCTCATATGCGCTTCCATGTTAGATGCCATTTTGTCAGAATGCCACTCTGTTGCTCTCTTTCACACGGCGACAAAACATAAGGGAATATTGGTGGGAAGGCTCGACCTCTACTGTGATGCCACCAGCATCTGTCTCTGACATTGTGGGCCAACATAATAAGACAAGAGGCATTTTTTTCAGAGCAGCCCACGTAATAAACAGAATATCGTTAATATATAAGCACCAAAACAATTCATGATATTTTTTATAAACATTCAAAAAAAACCCAACAAAACAAGACAAAATGGGAGTGGAATGAAAACATAAAACTATTGAGATATTTGACTTTGTTTTTGTGAATCAAACACACCTATCTGGTTCAATGGCAGTGGTTGCAATTGTTAATGAGATCTCAAAGTATTCATCAGAGATTTTTGATGAAATTTTGCTCTTCCCGCTCTTCATCCTCAACACTAATTGTTTGAAATGTGTGTACTGCCAAAAAGTGATGACATGAATCCAAGGTGATTGTGAAGTGAGGGATATTTTTCTTTGCTAAGATAGAGATTATGAGAGGCTGGTAAAAAGACACCGTCAGATTTTGGACTTGAATATCTGATTGCAGCTCTCATTTAAAGGGTGCAAGTCATAGAGTCATAGAGTTTGACATCACTTGATTTGGCACTGCACAGCACAGCCCTCCCTGTGCCCTGCTTTCAGTTGACACAGCATTTATAGCACACTGATGTTTTTGCTGTTGCTGAGCTATGGGCATATGGCCAGGGCCACAGTATAGGGAAGAGCCACCACATTTCAATGTCAGGCAGGTAATAGGCAGCACTGCGACTTGTGCTGGGCTGCGTGTAGCCCACTGGCTGTGGGTTGGACATGCGTGACTTTGGCAAAGCCTTTGATACCATCTCCTGCAGTACCCTTATAGCTAAACCAGTGTGATAAAGACTGACAAGGTAGATGATAAGGTGGGTGGAAGAGTGTTTGGTCTGTAGATTTCAAAGAGTTGGGATCAGCAGTTAAGAGTTCAGATACTGGCTGATCACTGATGACATCCCTTAGATATCCACACTGCTGCTGTTAAAGTTTAACATATTTACTAATTACCTGGATGACGGGACAAAGGTGTGTTTGCAGAGAAGTTTGAGCATTTGTTGGCTTGTAAGTACCCACCACATTTTGAACAGCTCTACAGCGAGGCCTTAGGAGGAAGAACTGCGACTGAGTGGACTGGCTGGAGAAAGAGGGACCTGGGTGCTTAAAGGTGACTGAGAAGCTTCTCTTATAATGACTTTTGTGACCCATGCATGCAGATGACAAGTGATGGGATGGAAAAATGTGGTCTCAAGAACACAAACAGACATTTTCAAGTCTTCCACCTCATGAAAAGATGTCACTCTTCAGGTTTCACTTTATTTTCAGCCCTAACACTGCAAATGTCAGCTGAACATCTGGGTTCTTTTTTTTTACTTATCATGGCTAGATATAAAAGCTGTTGGAATGCCATCACTCACCTCTGGGCTGCCAGAAGGGTGCTTGATGAGAATTCAGGAAGTGGATTTACTCGTAATGGACATAGCTTTGAGAAGCCACCAGAAGAGTAACTCTCCAGCTGCTCTTACCAGGCCTTGGCCTTCACATCTGTGCAACCTGAGAAACACAGCAGCTTTCCAAAGATCTCCAGGCAAATAATCCTTTATTCTTTCTCCTATACATGACAACCAAGACTGCTCCTCTATTCTTGGTTAGTAGCATGGGCTGCGCTGCCTTTCCTGCAGTGTTCTGGGTGGCGGAGGTGTTACAGCTAAGGTCATTTTAAAATAACAGTTTTCAAAACAAAGAAACCACTGGCAACAAATCTCTGGGAGAAAGGAAGAATAAAGGATAATTATACTTGTTAAGAGCAAATGATGATGATTTGCATTTATTTTCAATAAAAGTAATTTTCAGACATAGGTCATAAGTAAGGGAAAAAACCCTCAAAACCCATGTTTTAGTTTTATCTAGCTGCAGCACTGCCACGATGTGTGCATGTCTTTGTGCCCTGTCAGTTATGAGATGAGCTATGTGAAATTACAGAAACTGTGTGTGGATGTTACTGTTCTATAAATGAGGTCCTGCAATGAAGTGGCTTGGGTTGAAAGGGATCCTATTAGTCATCTAGTTCCAAATCCCCTGCTGTGGAAATATTCATTTATTTATTTATATAAAATTTTTTAATCTCTATATATAATACATATATTTAACTTATTGATCTTGTAGAATGAAGCATCCAGAAGTAATGTAATGCAAGGATTGCAAAGATTAGTATTGGCTGCACAATGTTTATTCCACCTTTCTGTCCATATACACCGCTGTATCATTGCCAATTGCAGTCCTGCTTCTCCATCCAGAAAGACCTTCTCCTTGTTCATAGGGTAGATGGCGACCAATTAGTAATCCTGCTTTATAGTAACTGAATTCAAAACCTAAATTGCTGCCTGCTGCTCACACTCCACTTTTGTTGGGCTTTTCCACAGATGTCAGCAGTGTCTGTACGAAGCCGGCAATCTTTAGTACTCAGAGCATCCCAAAGGACAAAGCATCACCAAAGGACAAATTGCAACATAATTCAAAATGACCATCTAAATGCTGGCACCGAACAAGAAAAGCCTAGCAGCAGAGTCAGAGGGATCCAAACTGCCCTGAACAGCTGCATGCCCCATGCCCAGCGCCTGGCTGGATCACAGATTTGACACAGATTTGGCAGGGTGTGAAGGGCCTGTTGATGGAAACTTGCAGGTTGTGTAATTATACAGCATCACATGCTTATTCCCCAGGTGAAAGTCCCAGTTGCTGAGCAGCTGCCAGCAGTCAGGAGCTTCAACACTGGAGCCAGCCAGGTCACACAATAGGAATATTTCCTTCAGCTCTCAGACAGAGTTTCTTCAAATCCCAGGGGCTGCTTTCCCCCCAGCACCATTAGGAGGATCTAAACCTCAGCAGTATACTGTTCTGGAGCAACAAAGCCTCTTGTAAGAGCCCAGTGAGAAGGGAACCAAAACAGCCATTCCACCTGAACACCTCCCAGGGTACTGCAGAGCTGGGACTACATACAACCAACAAACTCGTCCTCTGCTTTCTCGCCAGACGGCCATCACTCCTTTGGGTCCTCCTTCCACATTCTTTCACCAGCCCAATCTGTCTCTTGCCTACTGTGTCCTTACACAAGCAGCATACATGGGCTGGAAAGGGCAAGGGGAGAGCGGATGAGAGCAGCTTCACACTTGTCCCCTGCCATTGCCGGCCTCTGTCAGCCAGCAATCACCACTACCTGCACCTTGCAGACAGCTCCTGGGAATTTGAGATGAAAAGCTGAGATCTCTATTAAGCACATGCAGACTGCTTTGTAACATGGCCAAGCCTGAGCTCAGTGTTAGGGAGTGGGTGCAATGTCTCTTCCTAGCAGAAAACTGCCTCCTGACAAGATTCAAGTGCAATACTTCAAAGCGTTAAACCAAGAAAGGAGAATGTCACCAGAAATTTTTCTAATGTGTTAAACAAAAGTCAGCCAGACAATGGGTTCCTCAGAACGGTTTCAGACGTTAGAAATGGATTAACAATTTTTTGGCTGTATATTCCCAAACAAATTTAGCCCAAGGCACAGCGCCTGCTAGGGAAGTTTTAGTCTCAGTTACTTCACTGTGACATTCCTGGAGTTCATACACTGGAAGTATTTGTTCAGCCATAAGATGGGCTGCACAAACAGCTAATTAATAACAAAGCAGGCAGCAAACCTGAAATAGCCAAGACTTTACTGTTACTGTGACTTACTGCCAGCCTTCCCACATTGCACAGAAATCTGTTCTTCAGGCTCTTCGTTAAATTCCCCATGGCTATTCCCTGCACCCATCCCAGCAGCTCACCTGTAACCAAAGCAAGGCCTGGCTGTGCTCTGAGTCTGCTTCCCATCCTCAGGGAAGGAATGGCAGCAATCACCCTGACTCACACTCTCTCGCCCCCCAGCCATGGCTCTGTCCCAGCTGCTGGTTTGGGTTTGTTCTCCTTAAGATTCCCAAGTGCAGTGAATATATTGGATTAGTGCTGATGCCGTGCGGTTTTTCTCAGCTGTACAGGAGCATCCAGGGGAATTTTGGACAGAGTTACTGGCTCAAATCCCGTTATTAGTTTTCTTGTAAACAAAGCATTTATATCCACATGAGAAAACTCATCCTGCTTTTCTAAAGCGTGAGATCAGTGGGACACCTCTGAAAATAATGAGGTGATTAAATATGGGTTTGACAGTTGAAGAGATGGAAGAACCGTGATTTAGTTTTAGCATCGATTTGAGCTGTGACTTGGAGGCAAGCAAGCAGCAGGCTGCATCTCAGTTATCCCTCTTGTAAAATGTATGTGTGGGGCCGTATTATTGTATTATTTAATGTTCCTTCATGGCCTTCAGCCCCGCAGTGATAAAGCACCTGGAAATCTAGGTGCAAAGTACAATCACAAGGACTGATATCGTCATGGTTGCACAGGAAAGAAGTAGGATGATGAACAGGTCAGAATAGAGATTAGAAGAGATTAATATTAATGCAAAGAACCCATTATTGCAGGACACATCTGACCTGATCTCTTCCTTTTGGCACGGGGAACCTTTCAGGGGCAGTTCTGCTGTTCCCAGGTGTTGGGGATGCTGTTAGGCCTCCAGTTTGGGTGTTTTGAATCCAAACAAATTCTGAATGTGCTTTGCTTCCCAGAAAAGCTTTCAGAGCTGCATCAGAAAGACGAGCTGCCAGAGGCATTATTTCCTGACCACACTTATTGCTGTAGATCTCTGAGCTTTAGGAAGGGTACAACCAATGATCCATTCATGTCGCCTTCCTGCAGTCTTGGAGAATCTCTGAAGAAATTCAGAGTTGGAAAAACTGCACGCTCAGACTGTTGCCTGCAAAGGTGCGGGTGTCTGCAGAGCAGGCTGAGCAAACAATTTTTCTTCTTTTCTGAAAGTGTTTACTACTGCAATTAAATCATTATATAATAGACATAAACTCTGTTGCTAGTATCTTCAGTCACATCAAAGCAGTTGCATACTAGCTACTTTATTCAACTGCCTTGAAAGGTCAAAGTCAACTGATTTTATTTTTGAAAGTCAGACTGTCCCAGTATGAAGCAGTGTTGTATTTTTGTCATTTCTGGCCATTAGAGCCAGCCTCTTCTTTTGATTGTACACTTTTCCCATCTATATTCAAATACCTGTTACAAGGGAAAGTTTCTTTAATGTCACACACATTACTGCAGTCCCCCATCTGCACACTTACTGTTTGGCAGTGGTTTTTTGTTTGCTATTTAACTCTCTGGCTCAGTGACAGAAAGGGAAGCCTGAAACCTGAGTAATCCCAACAGCTGTGGCTGAAGGCAGCTGGCAGGGTCGTGAGTCATTCAGCATCTGAGCTGTGCTCTCATTCTCCAGACTCAATTCATGTTATCTTGGTAGCCAATCTTGCCTGTTTTCTATATTGCCATACTCCTTATTGCTGCATTATTCTGCTGTGTCTGCTGTCCGTTCCTGGCTCTGTTTCTTCAGCCCAATGTAACTAAATTTTACAGTGGGGAAATGGAGGCTACTGATCTTTTTAGGATACAGGGGGCTTTTCTGGCCTATTGAATTTCAAGCCATTCTCTGCTAGGAAGTCAACGGAAAACAGTGTCCGTCACATGGATCACTTTTATTTTGTCAGATAAATTTGCAAGTGAAAAACATCAGTATGCAGTTGCACTGAAGCTGAAATCTTAACAGTAGTATAGGTAATCATATACATAATGTGGTAGCTTTTGTAGGTCCCAAAGTTAGTATGAGAAAGAGAAATGTATGCATGTGTGCACCGTTTCAGAGGCTTTTTTGTTGCAATTATGCATTTGTGCTATATTTTCTACCAGCATGAACAACAACATTAACACCTTGCAAAACAACTGGTCAGCAATGTTGCAGGAAGAAAAAGAAAGCCACCTGTGACACCTGCAGCTGGCTCATTCAAGCAGTATAACGCTATGAGTTTCAAACCTTCCCTGACTTTGAGTAATGATGAAAAAAGCAGTTTTGGCGAGTTAACCGGATAGGAGTTAGTAATGGAGGCACCAGAATTCATCTTGAAATAAATTTGTAGGAATGAATGTATTTCAGAAACTACCAGCTTCTGGAGCTGAAATGTCATATTGATAATTTAGGTACTCCTTGGTAGTTCCTCCTGCTGGAGTCCTACTTGGCATGCATTTTGCTTTCTTTGGGGTTGTAAATGAAGGCAATGCTGTATGTGTACAATAAACTGCAGTATGCAGTATACATGAAGTAATGCATGGAGTTTATGTTTATTTCACAATCAGGAGGAAAACTCTGAAGCGATGTGTAGTCCTGCTGGGAAATGTGACTTTGTAAGTGCTGAAGCTCTCACCCTGCCCACCAAAAGCACATGCCAAATCACTTGACATTGTGAGCCTTGTTTTTGCAGGAGTCAAGCCAGAGCCCTCCTAGGCACCTGGAGGGCAGGTAGAGGCAGAGCACCAGAGGCAGAGTGGCCAGCAGGGAAGGGAGGTGTCCGGCAGCACTTGTCAGCTTTTTCCAAGGTTTTTTGCTCTTAGAATCAGCATGTAATATCTTACCCTGGATACTCTTTGTGTTCCAATACACAGGAATTCAGGACTAAAATTGAAATTAAGCTAAGCTAAGGATATTGGGCCACATCCTTACTTTACACAGCTGGGGACATCAGCACAGGCTTCGGATAACTAGATCCTGGTATGATCTGCATAGCCCTGCAACATTTCTGACAGTGTTTGTGGTGGTTTCTGAGTGAAGCGGTGCACGCTTATCTTGGAACAGCTTGCAACTGGTATGGGTGTGGGCTGTTGATAAAAGCGAAGTGACTGTCCTCCCGTGGCCTGGGCTGATCTTCAGGGATCACAAAGGTGAACTTCTGCATGAGAGTGGTGAAGAAGATGAAGAGCTCCATCCTGGCCAGCTGTTCCCCTAGGCAAGCACGTCGACCTGCAAAAAGGAATGTCCATGAGAGAGGACATTGAACCACACTGAAATCACTGTGGGATGAGCACCCTTTGTGTGTAGAAAAAGGATGAAGCAAAACACAATTCAGAAGCCTCCTTGCATTGAATGGAGAGAAGGAAGAAAGTGGGACTGCTTTGTTAACCGTGTGAAAAAGTCTGAGGCACTCACAGCTATTTAGTTAGGTGGTGCATCATGTCTGTCAGGCACAAAGTCACAGAATAATTGAGGTTGAAAGGGTCCCTGCAGGTCTTACCACCTGCTGAACTGCAAAGATGAGGAAAAGGACAACCCTTGGACTTCCACTTCCCAGGAGGCACATCACTGCTCCTGCTTGCACCAGACTTGCGGCTAGATCCTCCCCTTGGATTTACCTGCAGAGAAGGGCAGGAAGGCCTCTGGTCTCATAAATTGCCCGTTCTCGTTCAGGAAGTGTTCGGGATAAAACTCATTTGGCTTCTTCCAGACTGTCTCATCCTTCAGCACGGAAGTCAAGTTGGTGATGATTGTCGTCCCCTGCACTCGTTCACAAGAGGAAACAACTTACATGAGAACCGCAGAATTATCTTAGCATGATAGATCAGTGCTGGTCCCTCTTTAGTCAGTTTCTCCCACCTAATACTGTCACTGCTAGGTGCTTCAGAATAAGGCACCAAGCTCTTCTTGGTCTTACTGAGCACAGAGGTGCAGCATTTGCACATTTCCACGTGTTGCCTGCAAACAGCCTCTGCTTCTCAGATCCCCATGGACTTGTTTTGTAGCTGGAAAGGAAAATCTAACAGACTTCAAAGCCCAACCTTTGCATGGGACATGGAAAACCTCAAAGTTTAAGTTTTATTCATCAGGGAGTCATTGTGTGGATTAAGAAACATCTCAGGCTTGCATTACAGCCAGCACTGCCAGGGGAGAATGCTGTTGAGATGTCTCTGCAGTTGGTTCCCGCATAAGCAGTGTAAACCAGTGTATGTGATCTTAGTATTTCAAAATTCCTAAGTCAGTGTTCTCCACAACTGTGCTTTGGGGCAGGAGGGACAAAGTTGCAGAGTTGTGTGTGGTCACTCCAGGCCTGGCCTCTTCCTGGAGCGATGATGCTGCATTGGCTGTCTGGCCACACTCACCTTGGGAATGAAGAAACCTTGAAGCTCTGTGTCCCGGTATGTCATGTGAGGTAGCCCCATAGGAACAATGTCCCCACAGCGTTGTACTTCGTGGATGACGGCATTGGTGTAGGGCATGTTCGCTTGGTCTGCCATGGTGGGCGGTCGGTTTCTTCCAATCACCTTATCAATCTCTTTGTGGACTTTACCTAAAAGCAGCACAGGTTAGGAATTAGAGCTTCCTTAGATAATCAGAAGGGGCTGGCACAAGTTATAGGAAAGCTGGCAGCATGAGCTGAGCGGGCACTGGGTGAGAGCAAGACAAGCAATTATAGAATGAGCAGAAACTAATGGGAATATACTTTTTCAGTTGCTCAGAAAGATCTCTATAATTATTAGTTGAGCACAGTGCCTTTAATGAAATTCCTCTTACCTGACATTCTACCTTACCCCTCCTCAATGTGACTGAAAGTGTACTTGTGCAGTGTAGTGTTTGAGAATTAAAACAGCTTAGTGTCCGTTCCAAATACAGGAATGAGGGTACCATGGCCACTGGAAGTCCCTCAGCAGCCTTCAGTAGGAGGGAACCTGAACTCCAGTAATTTTAGCAGGTTCCCTACTGGTCTCGCTAAACCGTGCTATAGCTGCTGTATCTGGGGAAGCGTTTCTCCTGGTTTCTCCCCAACCAACAATTCCCAAAGCTGTATCTTTTTGCAGAAAGCCCAAAATATGGAGAGATGTGCAGTGTCCTTGCAGTAAAATGAGTGTTCAGAGGAACAAAGCACACCTCCACTTGTCCTCTCACTTACTCTGTATTTCTGGGTATAAAAGCATGAACAGGAACGCCCATCGGAGGGTGGTGGTGGTGGTTTGAGAACCTGCTGCAAGCAAGTCTGAGGTCACCAGGCTAAGGTTGCCTTTATTGAAACCATTCTCTTCAGCCTCCTTACCCTGCAGATAGCAAACAAATGTGTGACAGGAGCAAAGACACTTTCTTGAGTGAGAAGACTTTCTTTCAGAGAAGTACCGAGAAGCAGTAGATCCATTTTTGCTGACCAGGAATTCATTGGCAGAGTAGAGCACAACGCAAGCTGTGGTTGGTGTATGACTGATGTGCTTAAAGCATGCCATTACCACTGTACTCCTATATTCTGAGAGGTGAAAAAGTTACACCTGCTTTCATAGTGAATGCCTTGTGCTCTCAGCTCAGCAGAACATTGACACTTACTGTGGCATCCTCCCCCAGAAGAGATGGAACACTGCTGCACAGTAGCATATCTAAAACATATCTGAAAACCGACACAGCAGAGAGATGGCTGCACTGATATGGCAAATGCAAATCAGCAATATTTTGAGGGGGCTATCTGTCTATCCATTACAGATTCTCAGTGCTTTGCCCTGGTATTTTGCTACAATTGCCAGGGGGAAGTGGGGGGGGAGTGGCGGGAGGGCTGGGAAAAGAAAATATTAGGGTGTTATTGATAGCTATTACATCTGCAACACCAATTCCTGCGACACTGGTCTCTCATCCAAATACTAATTGAACTCAGATTTTCTAGCATGTGAGATCTAACAGGTTCTCTGCATGAGTTCATCATCTTGTCTTTTCTAATCCCTTTTATACTTTTCTTTCCTAAGGACTAACATCTGCTAAGTTATTCTGCATATTTTGATGTTGTCTTACTATGGATAGCAATTAATGAGGTACCTCCTACTCTACTTTGACTCAAACAAAAGATCTCTGGCAAGGGAGCAGTGGGACTGGCCTGACCAAAGTTAGCAACGGCAAAGGGATTTTTCACTCGGTCTTCATAGGGGACCTTAGGTGAGCAGCAGATAGATGTGACAAGAGGGAATTTGATCAGCCTCAGATCCACCCCTTATATGCCGGCAAAGTGACGCAGGCTGAAAAGAGAGCTGCCAGACACTGAGTGGACAGAAACAGCAGATTATATGATCTGTGAGGATAATCAAGGAGGGCACAGCATGGAGAGCTGAACACCTCATTTCTCAAGTATGACATGGAATGAAGAGGTAGAAAATTTGTAACAGTCTATAGAACTGTACATGTGAAGCCAGCTTCTATTAACAAGTTTAAAGAAGTAGAGGAATTGCCTCGGGATACTGAGATTCTGTTGATCTCTCCCTACCTTTGTCATTTCCTTTAAAAATGCATCAGTGAAGTCTCGGGTGTAAGCAGGGTTCCAGGTCTCCTTGTGCTTATCTATGAGCATTTCTGTGAAGTCGATGTATTCCTTTTGGCCTCGAAAGATCTTCTGTGGCAGCCCAGGGATGCGTGACAAAATGGGCGCCACATGAAGAAGCTGGCAGGCCAGAACCATACAGAAAGAGACAAGGTGTTATGTGATCTAAAAATTAAAATAATGGAAACACGGTGCTCTCAAGTGGCAGAGGTCAGTGTCTTACAGAACCTAATATGCTTCTGTGTTACCTCAGGCAGGAGTCCAACTTCTTCATTCAGAGAGTTTTCAAACAAAGTTAACAGCTTCTTGAATGTCTCATCACCATATTCGAAACGCTCTCCATAGGTGATGGTACAGATCAGATTGCTGACTGCATTATTTACAAGAAGATGCGGATCGAAAGGCCGACCTAAAAATGCAAATGGATATCAAGCAAAGGGGCTAAGCAACATCACGCTGTGGTACTGCAGCTTCTAGCAACAAGAACACACACATACCTCTTTGTTGCTTTCATGAAAAAAATGCCCTCAAAGTGCTGAAAGTAGAAATACATCATAGTAGGAAGAGAAGATGTTCTTATCTCCTACTATGGATTGCTGGTCATTGTTAGAATAAGAAAGGTCCCAAAGAAAAGCCAAGTTACAGGGTTCTGTCATATGACAGATAGCACTTCTTGAGTCTAATTATAGATGATGCAGTGTAAAAGCTGTAAGATTCATTTTGCAGTATGTGATAATATTGATATCATAAAACCACAGGCTGCTTCTCCTGGCAGCCTGTTTCATTTCCTCACTACTCTCTGGGTAAAGATTTTCCTCCTCTCCCCTCTTTCTGTTTAAACATTTCCCCCTAGTGGTATCATTATCAAATCATGACAAAGATCAATCTCCTTCCCGATTATAAGTTCCCCTCAAATACTGGAATGCCACAGTGAGGTCTCCCTGCAGCATTCTCCTCTGTGGGCTGAACAAACTGAGCTCTCCCAGCCTGTCTTGGTAGGAGAGGAGTTCTAGCCCTCTGAGCATCCCCATGGCTTCCTCCAGACCCACTCCAACATCTCTGTGTCTTGTGGGTGCTCCAGCCCTGGGTGCAGTACTCCAGATGGGGCCACACAAGGACAGAATACAGAAAGACAACAACCTCCACCGATGGATCCACCGTGTTCCACCCTGTTACACCTAACTTCACATGGGTAATAGTTACCCAGCTCTGGAAATAATTGCATTTTACCTCTGCTTATTTTGTTTCCTGTTTGAAATTGAGTAGCCTTACAGTAGCCCCAGTGTGTAAGGTAGAAGTGGCTTTACAGCACAACAGGTTCAGTAACCATTATTTTGATGGACTTGAAACACGGCATGCAAAGAGGAGAAGCTGTATCACTCTATTGCCTTTTTCTGTTTGGTTGTTTGGGGTTTTTTGTCAGAACATTTTTTCCATCCTGCTGCATGTGACAAACCTCCTTCCGAATTGATTGCAGAGCAGAGAAATCCTGCTTCCTCAGTCACTCGCTCTTCCAAGGACTTCTTTCCCATTCCAAAGTTCCTCAGGGTAGTGAGCGTGAATTTCCTTAGCTCCTTCCAGACAGGCCCATATCTTGCCAAAACAACCCCTGGAAATAAGAGTGTCCAAGAAACATCAGGCGCTCTGAGCTGTACACCATACAATGTTTGCTAGAAAAGAACAAATGTGAGTTTGGAGGTTAACATCAGGGGGAAGAGAGAGGAAAAAAAAAAACAACGTAGGACTGCGTATGGCTTGTTCATACAGCCATTCCAAAAACTTAGTACTGCACGTTCTAATGCAGATACATGTCTAGCAAAGGTGGAAATGGGGGAATTCAAGGAGAGGATTGGAAGGAAACATTCCTCCAAATTATTCAGCACTGTGTCCTCAGCTTGCATGAACTGGGTAGCATTTTGTGCAGAGGATCTGATGCAGAGGGATGCTTTCTTCTATCTTGGAAGAAAGTTGCCATCTTTTTGTAATGACAAGGACATGCTCATAGAGTGGCAATGGGCACTGGGCAGAGGGAACTACGAGCTCTCATCCTGGCAAGCAAGTTGTACCACAGGTCATATTCTCACACTGCTGAAGAGGTGTGTGCTAGTGCCTGGAGCTGTACTACAGCCACTTTCTAGAGCTGGTAGATCACCTGATTCTGTGACCACAGAAGAGTGGCAGATGTACAAGAATATTGGCTAGAGGGACATGTGGAGGTGGCTTTACACTGGGAAAATCTTCTGTCTACTCATTATCTAGCCAGTCCTCCTTGTGCTAGTGCCTGTGGGAAATGTATGTTTGCAAAGGACCTGCCTTCAGATTTATGTCCGTAACCCAGATGTTCGTATCCTGGGAAGTATGGGCGGTCGGCAAAGTCCTCTGATTTGTTGACCAGGGCTTCCTTCACAGTTTTGTACCCATTCAGCACTACCACATTGGTCCAGCAGTTCTGGAGACTAAAGACGTTTCCAAACTTCTTGCGAAACTGCCAAGATGAAAAAATCATGGCCCTGAAAATGATCTGACATGCAATACTGTGGGAAAGTAATGTCAAAAATATATCCCTGTGTCTTTCCTTAGGGCCTGACTGTTCAGTGGTTTGTACTGTTTTAATAGGAGGCCTTCCAGCTGACCTTTGACTGTTGGTTGTCTTTGCAGTGCAACAGCTCTGAACACTGTCATCCACTATCTGCAGCAGGGATCAATGCATTGCAACTGGCAAGATACAGATTTTGTCTGACAGCACCAGGTCAAGAACCTGGTTGGAGATTTTCAAGGACTGAACACTCAAGAACCCATTATTTCCCGACACTTGTAATTTCATTTGAAAACCTAACCAATTTTTAGGTAGTTCTAATTTCTGCTAGACAGAAATACTGATGATCAAGTGTATGTAATTTCTTTTTCTACCCAAAGCCCAATTCCCAGAAGCGTGCTTGGAAAAGGTAGCTCCACACTGGAGTCAGCTTTCTACCCAGGGGGAATGTACTCTATTGGAAAGACTGGTAACGGGCACACATCCTACATCTCTGCTGATCTGAAAACGACATTGCTGACAAAAGGGTGATTGCATAGATGAGTTTATCAGCTGCATGTTCTTTGTCTTTGTTGTGTTTTGTCTTTTCCTTCCTTCCTTTCTTTGTCCATTTTCGTCTTTCCCTCTCTTTCTCTCTTTTTTTTTCACTGTCTTTACTTTTTCTTGCTTTTCTCCTTGCAATTTCTCCCCTCCACTCCCCACTTCCTCTTCCCTCCCTTCTTTCCCCCCTTCCCTCATTATACAGTTTTCTCCTCCCTCTCCCCCATCTCCCATTTCCTCCTATGTACACCCCTTTCCCCCTGCCACTTTCCCATTCTCTTCATCCTTCTTCTTCTTCTTTTTTTTTTCTTTTTTTTCTTCTTCTTTTTTTTTTTTTTAATTATTGCAGTGGGATCTGAAAGGGGATTAGTACTTCAATGGCATTTGAAATACGTCATTAAAAGCAGGTTACTAGTAATCAGTGAAGTGAGAATGACCCTGATTTGATATGATTTGAAAATGGTAATCTTTGGACAAACAGCTAAACAGTTTTGTCTTAGAGAAGGAGCCTTTAGAGTTTGCACACTGAAGAAAAAGCCCATGGCTGATCTGCTGGAAGCCGTGCTGTGCTTTTCCTTTCAGAAGAAATAATGCCTGACTTTGAATAGGAATGCTACGGTCATTTTTGGCACTACTGAAGAGGCAAATCCTGCAAGCTTGTGTCTTTAACTGAAACTGCCAGATGGCTATAGGCATGCTTGGTAATTCACAGAGCAGTCTGCCATTCCCGCAACACTTCCCCAACCCGCAGAGTGCTGTGCATGTTGGCTGGGTCCACTACTCACCTTCTCGAAGGAGAGAATCGGGTTGTTGTAGTTAATGTATGGCATGGTCCCAACAAACGGCAGCGACACTGGGCCTGGGGGGTAACGGCTCCACTTCTTCCTGCGCTTCATGAAATCAAGAAGCACAGTAAAGACGGTAAGAAAAACTCCTAGTACAGAGATGTTGCTCCAAGATGACAGCCACAGGAGCAGTGTCATTTTGTAGTCTGTCTCCTCCTCAATCTTCCTGTTTTGACCCAGCACTGTGTCTGTCCTTCACTTCTGCCTCCTTCTCCTTTCTCCTGCTCCTTTCCCCAGGCTGCTGTCCTCTTCCTCTTGCTCTGTCCTCTTCTTCAGCCCTTCTTTTTCTGCCTCCTGCTCCCCTCTCCGTGTTGTTGCTGACTTTTAAACATGGAATTTGGCTTGGACCCAGGGCTCCTCCTCTGATCAGCTCAGCGTTGGGGGAGTGGTGATGAGGGCTGTTCCTTTTCCTCCTCCAGCTCTTTGCCAAATCTGGAGGTCAAAGGCTTCCTTGTCCCTGCCACCATGGAGCACAGGCAGTGGTGCTGGCCATGGGGTAGGGCTGGGTGATGTCCAGGTGTTTGCCTGTCCAGTTCTACAGCCAAGGTGGGATTGAAGTGCACAAGGCAATCCAGTCCTGTGGCATACATACAGCAGGTTTTGAAAGAGTTTAGGTCTGTTGTCTTGTTCGTGAAGACAAGTCAGGGGAGATGCACAGCCTAAACACAGGCTGTTCAGATTTCTGCTTGCAGGGCTGAGAATTTATTCCACTGGAACTTTTGAAAGCTTTGGTTAGGTCACACCTTTCCTTACAGAAAGCGCTTACTTCACAGAAGTAATCTTACTACAGTGGCCTGAGACTTCAAAAATCACTTTTGTTTCTGGGAATAACAATCTTTGCTCAACCCCACATGTCGGTCAATGCAATGACCTTGATTTTTGTAGAACACATCTCAATTACTGGGGAGAAAACACATGCTTACAGGCAGCCTTGCATTTCCAGCCTTTGGGACAGTAGTAATCCAAACACAATAGTCAGTGTATTTCCTAAAACAGCACAGCTCTGTGCTCCTGGCATAATTGCTATTAGAGATCAATAAAGCTCTCCATTATGACAATTAGCTCTGGCTAGAAAGAAGCAACAAACCCATTGCTGTTTGATTTGACATCAGCGTAGGGCTGAGGACTTACAGGTGTGCTTCAGCACGACGGCTCTGTGGTCTGACACAAGCCAGATGTGTGCTGGAATTTGCTGTAGACAATTTCTTGTCACAAGTGACTGATGATCCAATTGGGGGAGATGTTCTGCTGGGCTTGTTGTTTACAAACAAGAAGGAACTGGTGCAGGATGTGGCAGTCAAGTGTACATTTACCTGCAGCAGTCATGACCCTGTGGAATTTAAAATCCTGTACGAAGTTGGCAGATCAAATATCATTAAAACCCTTGCCTTCAAGAGAACAGATTTCTCCTTATTTAGGGATCCGGCTGGCATGATCCCAAAAGGGGCTGGAGAGTAGAAGGGCCCTGGAGAGTTGCTTGTTCTTCAAGGATGGCTTCCTCAAAGCATGAGAGCAGTGGATGTCATTAAGTACCCTGACTTTGGCCATGGGTGTCCATCCTTTTCAGCTTGCCTGGGCCGCATTTAGTGAATAGAAATTGTCTTGGACTGCATAGATGTAGGTAGCTCCAAAAGTAATGCTCCTATTTATTTCTGTGGAAACAACAGATAGAACGAGCACAATAACACTATTTGATAGAAAAATTCTCAGGTATAAAGCAGTATTTTTCAACATAGTCGCCACCATTAGCTATGTATTTTCACCAGCAATGAACAAGACCCTGCACGCCGTGCTCATAACAACCTGTACCGGCGAAGATGACCCACTGTCACCACTGCGTAAACATACCACCCACTGCCTCGCTGTGCTCAATGTTTAGTCTCCATAAACATTCAACAAGCATTGATGAGTGTCAAGTGGGGGCAATTATTTGCACATGGAGGAATTTGGTGACACATTTTTGCTTCATATGCGCTTCCATGTTAGATGCCATTTTGTCAGAATGCCCCTCTGTTGCTCTCTTTCACACAGCAACAGAACGTAAGGGAATATTGGTGGGAAGGCTCGACCTCTACTGTGATGCCACCAGCATCTGCCTCTGACATTTGGAAGCATTATTTTCTAAGCATCCCTCATAACATACACAGTATTGTTAATACATATGTTAGAAGACGTTTTGGTTTAATATATTTTTTTAATATTTTAAAACATAAAAAAGAAAAAAAAATCAACCCAAAAAACTGGAGAGGAACAAATGCATAAAACTATTGAGATATTTGACCTTGTTTTTGTGAAACAAACACACCTATCTCGTTCAATGGCAGTGGTTGCAACTCTTAGTTAGGTCTGAATGTATTCATCAGAGATTTTTGATGAAATTTTGCTCTTCCTGTACTTCATCTCCAACAGTAATCGTTCAAAATGTGTGTACTGCCAAAAAGGGAAGACATGAATACAGTGTGATTGTGAAGTGAGGGTTATTTTTCTCTGCTAAGATGGGGATTATGAAAGTCTTGTAAAAAGATCAGATTTTAGAGTTGAATATCTGACAGCAACTCACATTTGAAGGGTTGCAGGTCATAGAGTCATAGAATCCTTAGAGTTGGAATGTATTTATATTGACTGAAAATGATCTTGCAAGTGTATATTGACTTTTTTCCTTTTTTTTTTTTTTTTTTTTTTTCCAGTCTTGCATCTCCAAGCTGTGGGTTACGGTTGGCATGCCCAAAGAACAGGATGCCATACAGAGAGACCAAGATGACCTGGAGGAGTGGGATCAGGAGACTCTCATGAGGGTCAACAAAGCTAAGTGCAAGGACTTGCACCTGGGTCAAGGTGCATGCAATTATTTGACATCGCTTGAGTCAGCACTGCACAGCACAGCCCTCCCTGTGCCCTGCTTTCAGTTGACACAGCATTTGTAGCACACAGATGTCTTTGGTGATGCTGAGCTATAGGCACGTGCCCAGGGCCACTGTGCAGGGAAGAGATACCACATTTAAATGTCAGAGAGAGAAAGGGCTGCATTGTGAATCATGCTGGGCTGCATGTAGCCCACTGGCTGTGGGTTGGACATGCGTGACTTTGGCAAAGCCTTTGATACCATCTCCTGCAGTACCCTTATAGCTAAACCAGTGTGATAAAGACTGACAAGGTAGATGATAAGGTGGGTGGAAGAGTGTTTGGTCTGTAGATTTCAAAGAGTTGGGATCAGCAGTTAAGAGTTCAGATACTGGCTGATCACTGATGACATCCCTTAGATATCCACACTGCTGCTGTTAAAGTTTAACATATTTACTAATTACCTGGATGACGGGACAAAGGTGTGTTTGCAGAGAAGTTTGAGCATTTGTTGGCTTGTAAGTACCCACCACATTTTGAACAGCTCTACAGCGAGGCCTTAGGAGGAAGAACTGCGACTGAGTGGACTGGCTGGAGAAAGAGGGACCTGGGTGCTTAAAGGTGACTGAGAAGCTTCTCTTATAATGACTTTTGTGACCCATGCATGCAGATGACAAGTGATGGGATGGAAAAATGTGGTCTCAAGAACACAAACAGACATTTTCAAGTCTTCCACCTCATGAAAAGATGTCACTCTTCAGGTTTCACTTTATTTTCAGCCCTAACACTGCAAATGTCAGCTGAACATCTGGGTTCTTTTTTTTTACTTATCATGGCTAGATATAAAAGCTGTTGGAATGCCATCAGTCACCTCTGAGCTGCCAGAAGGGTGCTTGATGAGAATTCAGGAAGTGGATTTACTCGTAATGGACATAGCTTTGAGAAGCCACCAGAAGAGTAACTCTCCAGCTGCTCTTACCAGGCCTTGGCCTTCACATCTGTGCAACCTGAGAAACACAGCAGCTTTCCAAAGATCTCCAGGCAAATAATCCTTTATTCTTTCCCCTATACATGACAACCAAGACTGCTCCTCTATTCTTGGTTAGTAGCATGGGCTGCGCTGCCTTTCCTGCAGTGTTCTGGGTGGCGGAGGTGTTACAGCTAAGGTCATTTTAAAATAACAGTTTTCAAAGCAAAGAAACCACTGGCAACAAATCTCTGGGAGAAAGGAAGAATAAAGGATAATTATACTTGTTAAGAGCAAATGATGATGATTTGCATTTATTTTCAATAAAAGTAATTTTCAGACATAGGTCATAAGTAAGGGAAAAAACCCTCAAAACCCATGTTTTAGTTTTATCTAGCTGCAGCACTGCCACGATGTGTGCATGTCTTTGTGCCCTGTCAGTTATGAGATGAGCTATGTGAAATTACAGAAACTGTGTGTGGATGTTACTGTTCTATAAATGAGGTCCTGCAATGAAGTGGCTTGGGTTGAAAGGGATCCTATTAGTCATCTAGTTCCAAATCCCCTGCTGTGGAAATATTCATTTATTTATTTATATAAAATTTTTTAATCTCTATATATAATACATATATTTAACTTATTGATCTTGTAGAATGAAGCATCCAGAAGTAATGTAATGCAAGGATTGCAAAGATTAGTATTGGCTGCACAATGTTTATTCCACCTTTCTGTCCATATACACCGCTGTATCATTGCCAATTGCAGTCCTGCTTCTCCATCCAGAAAGACCTTCTCCTTGTTCATAGGGTAGATGGCGACCAATTAGTAATCCTGCTTTATAGTAACTGAATTCAAAACCTAAATTGCTGCCTGCTGCTCACACTCCACTTTTGTTGGGCTTTTCCACAGATGTCAGCAGTGTCTGTACGAAGCCGGCAATCTTTAGTACTCAGAGCATCCCAAAGGACAAAGCATCACCAAAGGACAAATTGCAACATAATTCAAAATGACCATCTAAATGCTGGCACCGAACAAGAAAAGCCTAGCAGCAGAGTCAGAGGGATCCAAACTGCCCTGAACAGCTGCATGCCCCATGCCCAGCGCCTGGCTGGATCACAGATTTGACACAGATTTGGCAGGGTGTGAAGGGCCTGTTGATGAAAACTGCAGCTTGTGCAATTATACAGCATCACATGCTTACTCCCCAGGTGAAAGTCCCAGTTGCTGAGCAGCTGCCAGCAGTCAGGAGCTTCAACACTGGAGCCAGCCAGGTCACACAATAGGAATATTTCCTTCAGCTCTCAGACAGAGTTTCTTCAAATCCCAGGGGCTGCTTTCCCCCCAGCACCATTAGGAGGATCTAAACCTCAGCAGTATACTGTTCTGGAGCAACAAAGCCTCTTGTAAGAGCCCAGTGAGAAGGGAACCAAAACAGCCATTCCACCTGACCACCTCCCAGGGTACTGCAGAGCTGGGACTACATACAACCAACAAACTCGTCCTCTGCTTTCTTGCCAGACGGCCATCACTCCTTTGGGTCCTCCTTCCACATTCTTTCACCAGCCCAATCTGTCTCTTGCCTACTGTGTCCTTACACAAGCAGCATACACGGGCTGGAAAGGGCAAGGGGAGAGCGGATGAGAGCAGCTTCACACTTGTCCCCTGCCATTGCCGGCCTCTGTCAGCCAGCAATCACCACTACCTGCACCTTGCAGACAGCTCCTGGGAATTTGAGATGAAAAGCTGAGATCTCTATTAAGCACATGCAGACTGGGTTTTCAAATGCTTTGTAACATGGCCAAGCTTGAGCTCAGTGTTAGGGAGTGGGTGCAATGTCTCTTCCTAGCAGAAAGCTGCCTCCTGCCAAGATTCAAGTGCAATACTTCAAAGTGTTAAACCAAGAAAGGAGAATGTCACCAGAAATTTTTCTAATGGGTTGGAGGAAGGTGAGATAAACAATCGGTTCCTAAGAATGTTTCAGACGTTAGAAATGGATTAACAATTTTTTGGCTGTATATTCCCAAACAAATTTAGCCCAAGGCACAGCGCCTGCTAGGGAAGTTTTAGTCTCCATCGTTTCACTGTGATATTGTTGGAGTTCAGATAGCACTTTGTACATTATGAGTTATTTGTACAGCTTTAAGATGGCTTGAGCAATCAGCTTGTTTATGACAAAGCAGGCAACAAGCCTGAAATAGCCAAGTCTTTCATAATTACTGTTACTATGACTTACTGCCAGCCTTCCCACATTGCACAGAAATCTGTTCTTCAGGCTCTTCATTAAATTCCCCATAGCTATTCTCTGCATCCATCCCAGCAGCTCACCTGTAACCAAAGCAATGCCTGGTTTGCTCTGCTTCTGCTTCCCATTCTCAGGGAAGGAATGGCAGCTGTCGCCCTGATTCGTCTCAGGCCCAATGCTGTGGCTCTGTTCCAGCTTCTGGTTTCAGTTTGTTCTCATTAAGATTCCCAAGTGCAGTGAATATATTGCACTTCTTTTCATTTTTGGATTAGAGCTGATGCCGTGCGGTTTTTCTCAGCTGTACAGGAGCATCCAGGGGAATTTTGGACAGAGTTACTGGCTCAAATCCCGTTATTAGTTTTCTTGTAAACAAAGCATTTATATCCACATGGGAAAACTCATCCTGCTTTCCTAAAGCGTGAGATCAGTGGGACACCTCTGAAAATAATGAGGTGATTAAATATGGGTTTGACAGTTGAAGAGATGGAAGAACCGTGATTTAGTTTTAGCATCGATTTGAGCTGTGACTTGGAGGCAAGCAAGCAGCAGGCTACATCTCAGTTTCCCTCTTAAAATGTATGTGTGGGGCCGTATTATTGTATTATTTAATGTTCCTTCATGGCCTTCAGCCCCGCAGTGATAAAGTGCCTGGAAATCTAGGTGCAAAGTACAATCACAAGGACTGATATCGTCATGATTGCACAGGAAAGAGGTAGGATGACAAACAGGTCAGAATAGAGATTAGAAGAGATTAATATTAATGCAAAGAACCCATTATTGCAGGACACATCTGACCTGATCTCTTCCTTTTGGCACGGGGAACCTTTCAGGGGCAGTTCTGCTGTTCCCAGGTGTTGGGGATGCTGTTAGGCCCCCAGTTTGGGTGTTTATGAATCCAAACAAATTCTGAATGTGCTTTGCTTCCCAGAAAAGCTTTCAGAGCTGCATCAGAAAGATGAGCTGTTAGAGGCATTACTTCCTGACCACACTTATTGCTGTGGATCTCTGAGCCTTAGGAAGGATACAACCAATGATCCATTCATGTCGCCTTCCTGCAGTCTTGGAGAATCTCTGAAGAAATTCAGGGTTGGGAATGATCAGATGCAAAAAGCCAACGAGTAAGAGTAAGGAGAGAAATACATAATGGAAAAACTGCACGCTCAGACTGTTGCCTGCAAAGGTGCGGGTGTCTGCAGAGCAGGCTGAGCAAACAATTTTTCTTCTTTTCTGAAAGTGTTTACTACTGCAATTAAATCATTATATAATAGACATAAACTCTGTTGCTAGTATCTTCAGTCACATCAAAGCAGTTGCATACTAGCTACTTTATTCAACTGCCTTGAAAGGTCAAAGTCAACTGATTTTATTTTTGAAAGTCAGACTGTCCCAGTATGAAGCAGTGTTGTATTTTTGTCATTTCTGGCCATTAGAGCCAGCCTCTTCTTTTGATTGTACACTTTTCCCATCTATATTCAAATACCTGTTACAAGGGAAAGTTTCTTTAATGTCACACACATTACTGCAGTCCCCCATCTGCACACTTACTGTTTGGCAGTGGTTTTTTGTTTGCTATTTAACTCTCTGGCTCAGTGACAGAAAGGGAAGCCTGAAACCTGAGTAATCCCAACAGCTGTGGCTGAAGGCAGCTGGCAGGGTCGTGAGTCATTCAGCATCTGAGCTGTGCTCTCATTCTCCAGACTCAATTCATGTTATCTTGGTAGCCAATCATGCCTGTTTTCTATATTGCCAAGGCATAGCATGAATATGAGCGTGTCTCAAGAGCAATACTTTGGCAGCTACAATAGCTCTCTGAAGGCCTACTCTTGTCTGCTCTCTTCCAAGGAGCTGCTGCCTCCACACAGGGCTCCAGGCTGAGCTCCACAACTGGGCTGCTGTGGTTATTCAGATACTCCAGGACAAACTCCACTCACTGAAAATACACATTCCACAGATGGGCACAGCAATTTTTGGCTGAAAGTTTTCTTACATATTATAACAACAAAAGTCAGTTGTTCATGCAGAGGCCTTACCCTTGGTGCGTAATCCTTTGAACCAGACAGGCTGCATACCTAGGACACAGCGAGTGTGTTACTGAGCCAGTGGAACACCCAAAGCCTGCCTCCCCACAGGCAATAATTTCGCTGTACTGCTACCATAAATTTGTCCATCAGGAAACACTTTGAGACTCAATATGGACTGTTTGAAAGCAAGAATTCTTTATTTTTGATCCCAGATGCACAAAGGGATCCTTCCTCCTAAATGTACATACCTTGAACAAAAGATCTTCAGCTTATATACATTGGTTGTGTCACATATGAAAAGGGTTTCCTGGGCAGTACAGACATACTCAAAACTTCCCCAGAATCATTAACATAGGGTTTTGCCTCCTTGCACATGCTCAGGCTTTTTGTGGTGGATGTGCTGGAACCCTTAGCAGTCTTCTGTCTGCTGATTTAACCAGGTATTCACATGTGCTCACTGAGCTCCTTGCTTTGACTGTACAACACTTGCTTTCACAAAGCTAGCTGATTCAAAGCAGAACTCCCTTAACTGCTGAATGCAAAACTTGATGGATCTGCCTGCATCTGCTATCCACTAGGCCAGAAGGAGCACCTGTCCATCCATCTCCCTGCCTTTCTGCTTTTGGCACAGTTATCAACTTCAGATAACACTTCAGTTCCTGTGCCTTTTTCATGGCCAAGTCAGCCAGTCTGTGCCCTTGCTTTTGAGTGGTTTGTCCTGATTGACGAGCTTTGCAATGCATAATAGCCACCAAAGAGGCGGGCTTTTACACTCTCCAAAAGTCTTAATTTTACTTCCTTGTATTTAATTTCATTTCCTTGTGCAGACAGCAGTCCTCTCTCCTTCCAGATAGCACCATGTGTGTGCACTACTTCTAATGCATATTTTGAATCAGTCCAAATGATTACATGTTTTCCTTCTCTTAACTGTAAGGCTCAAGACAATGCAGTCAATTCAAACTTTTGAGCAGATTTTTTGGAGAGTGATGCCTGTGCTTCCTATGTTGTTTCTATTGTAGTAATGGCATATCCTGATACCTGTTTTCCTTCTTTCATAATAATGTACTGCCATTCATGCACTGCTCCCAGTCCAGGTTGGGCAAAGGGGTATCCTTTCAGGCAGTGATATTCAGGGTTGCCCTCAGGCTGTTGCACCAGATTCAACTTGGGGACAGCCAAGTACACTCCCCCCCTTCTGATTCAGCATTGTAGCACATTGTCCATATGTGGCACATAAAGTGTTATTCTTTCTCACATGGTAAGCTTTCCAGCTTCTTCTATTAGCAACACAGTTGTCGAGGGATGGCCTTGAGTTGCTCTCAGACACTCAGGCCATCCCTAGCTCACTGTGTCCAGCTGCTTGGAGAAATAGGCAACTGCCTGCATATTTTCTCCCAGGTATTGTGCAAGGACCCCTAAAGCCAAAGCCTGTCACTGAATTCAACGTTTTTCCAAATCGGGTAGTCCGAAAGCTGGAGCTCTCATTAATGTTTTTTGGATGTAAGCATTTCAACCTTTGTTAGTCCATTGCAGAGGTCCTTCTGACACATTCAATAATTCATATAAGCCTTTGCCAATAATTCATAATTAGCAATCCAGAAACACCAGACACCATCCTGCCATTCCGAAAAACGTTCTAGCTGAGGGATGTTGGGGTTCCAGAAGCTGGCAGATGACTTCTCTTCTGTCAGCATTCAGTTGTCTTAGTTATAGCTTCCTGTGCAATTTGAGCCTTTTCCTTCGACACCTGATAACCATTCAGTCCAAGAAAATTCAATAACACATTCTTCTTGAGACTTTCCAGCTAGCAATATGTATCATTGTGACATAATTTCTTCTCTGTTTTCCCACCTCCATCATTTCAGCTCAGTTGTTAGTTGATTTCTAAAATTATTTGGGTTATTCTTAAACCCTTGCAGCAGCACTGTCCAAGTGTACTGGTTTTCTTTTTCTTTCTTTTCTTGGTCTCAGGATTTTCATACTCAATTGTAAACAGAATGTCACATTCAAGTGGCATGCAGAAAAAGGCATCTTTCAGACCTAATAAATTGCTCTTAGAACTGCTAGTCCATAAGACTTAACACTGGCTTTCTTAACAGGTAAAACTGGGGTGTTGTACTTAGACTCACTTAATAAAACATCTTTTAAGAATTTTTGTACAAGAGGAACCAACTCCATCTTAGCTTCTAATTTTACAGAATTTCAGCCTTACAGGTAAAGATCCTGTCCTTACTCTGCTCAGCCCTCCTTGATCCTTCAGACACCTCCTCTGCCCATACGAAAGGCACTACTGCAGCTTCAACTTTGGGTGGAATTCCTTCCTTTACTGGCTTGACTTCCCCCAACGATAATAGTATAGTTTGGATAAATTTAGACTCTGGTATCAAGAATTCTACCTCTCTGTCCTTAAGTTTTATTGCCACGTCTAATTTTTCCAACAAATCTTGACCAATTAAGGACTTTGGGGACCCCAGTAAATACAAAAAACTGATGCGTCACCCATTGATTTCCACTTTTAAACATCAAAGGCTTAAATAAAGGCCTGGTTCCTCACTTTCCAGTCACAATAACCCTCACAGTGTCATAGTCTAATTCATGTTTCTTTGTATTTAAAACTGAACAGGTAGTTCAGTTTTAATTTCATTAAGCCATGAATTCAATTTCATCCTCCTTATCAGTTTTAATGAGAGGCTCTGCTGGGGAGCATTCCTCCAATCCCCTTCAATTGCTAGCTTCCATGGTTACCAAGGAAATATCTGGTACCCATCTCTCTGCATCCTACTTCTAAATGCCCCTTCTTTTGCGGCATGTGAAATAACCCTGTCCTAGCAAGGATTTTGGGAATCAGGGTTCTCCAGAGAATACCTCAGAACCAGCTGAGGTTTGTTGATCCGAGGAACTGTGGAGGCTCAAGAGCATAGTACCATCTGGTTCGCCAAATTGTTACCGTAAATCATAGAATCACAGAATGGCCTGGGTTGAAAAGGACCACAATGATCATTGAGTTTCAACTCCCCTGCTACGTGCAGGGTTGCCAACCACTAGGCCAGGCTGCCCAGAGCCACATCCAGCCTGGCCTTGAATGCCTCCAGGGATGGGGCAACCTGTTCCAGTGCGTTACCAACCCCTGTGTGAAAAACTTCCCCATAATATCTAACCTAAATCTCCCTTGTCTCAGTTTAAAACCATTCCCCCTTGTCCAATCACAATCCACCCTTGTAAACAGCCGTTCCCTCTCCTGTTCATATGCTCCCTTCAAGTACTGGAAGGCCACAATGAGGTCTCCCCGGAGCCTTCTCTTCTCCAAGCTAAACAAACCCAGTTCCCTCAACCTTTCCTTATAGGAGAGGTGCTCCAGCCCTCTGATCATCTTAGTGGCCCTCCTCTGGACCTGCTCCAAGAGCTCCACAGCCTCCTGTACTGGGGGCCGCAGGCCTGGATGCAATACTCCAGATGGGGTCTCACAAGAGTCAAGTAGAGGGGGACAATCACCTCCCTGTTCCTGCTGGATACCCCTTTTTTAATACAGCCCAGAACACAGTTGGCCATCTGGGCTGCAAGCGCACGCTGCTGGCTCATGCCCAGCTTCTTGTCTACCAGGACACCCAAGTCCTTCTCCGCAGGGCTGCTCTCAAAGAGATCTTCCCCCAGTTTGTATAAATACCTGGGATTGCCCCGACCCAAGTGCACTTGGCCTTATTGAACCTCATTAGGTTTTCATGGGTTCACTTCTCCAGCCTGTCCAGGTCCCTCTAGTTGGCTTCCCTTCTTTCCAATGTATCGACTGCTCTGCTCAGCTTGGTGTCATCTGCAAACTTGCTGCGGGTGCATTCGATGCTATCGTCTATGTGGTTGATGAAGATGTTGAAGAGCATTGGTCCCAAGACTGACCCCTGAGGGACACCGCTTGTGACCAGCCTCCACTCTGACACAGAACCATTGATCACAACCCTTTGGCTGCATCCAGCCAGACAATTCTAAATCCATTGAACAGTCCATTCTTCAAATCCACACCTCTCCAATTTAGAGAGAAGGATGTGGTGAGGGACCATGTCAAAGGCCTTGCAGAAGTCCAGGTAGATGACATCCACTGCCTTTCCTCCATCCACCGAAGCCATCACTCCATCATAGAAGGCCACAAGATTGGTCAGGCACGATCTGCCCTTGGTGAAGTCATGCTGACTGTCTCATATCACCTCTTTATCTCGTATGTGCCTTAACATACCTTCTAGGAGGATCTGATCCATGATCTTCCCAGACACAGAGATGGCCTGTAGTTCCCTGAGTCTTCCTTTCTCCGTTTCTTAAAAATGGGAGTAACGTTTCCCTTTTTCCAGTCACCAGGGACTTTACCAGACAGCCATGATTTTTCAAATATGATGGAAAGTGGCTTGGGAACCACATCAGCCATCTCTTTCCAATCCCCAGGATGGATATCATCTGGCCCCATGGATTTATATGCATTCAATTTCATGAGGAGGACTTGGACTTGTTCCACTGTTACAGTGGGACAGAAACCACTCCCCACACTCTCACCTAGAAGTTCACGGTCCTGGCAGACACAGGAAGCCTGACCACCCGTGAAGACTGAGGCAAAGTATTCACTGAGTACCTCAGCTTTTTCTATGTCTGAGGAAGCCAGCTCCCTGTTACCTTTCATCAGAGGAGGAACACTCTTCTTGGCCTGTCTCTTCCTGCCTATGTACCTGACAAGAAGAATCCCTTCTTGTTATCTTTCACATCCCTTGCCAAGTTCAGCTCCATCTGCGCCTAGGCCTTCCTAACCCTGTCTCTACACACATGGACAACAGCTCTGTATTCCTCCCAGGTACACAACCCTGTTTCCACTTTCTGTACATTTCCCTCTTTTCTCTCAGTTTAAGCTGTAGGTGATTACACAGCCACAGTAGTCGCTTGCCTCTCCTGCTCAACTTCTTCTGCTGGGGGGTGGAAAGCCATTGTGCTCTCAGAAGAGTGTCCTTAAAGAGCTGCCAGCTTTGTTCTGTACCCATGCCCTTAAGGACAGTTCCCCAGCAGATCCCACTCAGCACTTAAATCAGTAGATCAGGAAACTCCCTAAGACACAGTATGGAGTGTTTGAAAGCAGGAATTCTTTATTTTTGACGCTAGATGCACAAGGGGATCCTTCCACCTAATTACACATACTTTGAACAAAAGATCTTCAGTTTATATACATACACGTGTCATATACAAAAAGGGTTTCCCACACTCAAAACTTCCCTCAAAATCATTAACATAGGGTTTTGCCTCCTTGCACACGCTCAGGCTTTTTGTGGTGAATGTCCCAGTACACTTTGCAGTCTTCAGTCTGCTGGCAGAACCAGATCTTCATGCGCTCAGTGAGCTGCTTTGACTGTACAAAACCTGCTTTCACAAAACTAGCTGATTCAAAGCAGAACAAGCTCACCCGCTCGATGCAAAGACTTGATGGAGCTCCCTGCCTCTACTTGGCACAAAGAGTTCAGCATATCTTCCATATTTACTTGGTACAAAGACACGGATGCTTTCTGCTTTTTAAACAAACGACAGGGCTACCCATCAACGAACATTAGCAAGCTTATCAATGTCACTGTAACTCGTATCACGACCTCACCAACCAGCATGTCGATCACCCGCGGGTCCATCACATGGGCGTTCTTCATGAACATCTCCCGCACCTTGTTGCGGCCCTGCCTCACCGTGATGTCCAGCTGGTACAGGTGCACTGCGGAAACAGCACAGCGCCTGAGCCCGTCCGCATGGCTTCTGCTTCCCTCTGACAGCCGCAGCCCCCCGCTCCCAGAGCGCCGCTCAGCCCCCAAGGGCTGCGGGGCGGCCGTTACGACCTTGAGCTCGCGGCCCCTCCTGCGCACGCGCGGCCGGCGCCGGGCCCTCACCCGCGTTGGGCACCTCGCGGTACCAGGCGCGGTACAGCTCCCTCACGCGCCGCTTGGCCTCGCCCAGATCCCGGCTGAAGATGGGCTTCACGGCCGCAGCCCCCCTGCCCGCCACCGCCATCTTGCCGCGGCCGCCCCGTCCCGCCCCGCCCCGCGGCTCGCGGCACGCCCGCCCCCACCGCCCCGGCAACGCGCTCGCCTTCCTATTGGCCTGCCGCGCTGCCACTCCAGCGTGCCCGGCCTGACTGGTAGAGAGGCGACCAATCGGCGCCGGGAGTGCGGGAGGAGGAGGAGGAGGAGTGAGTGGGCGGGGCCTAGTTTTCGCCGGACGGCGGCCGTCTGCTCCTCCTGGCGGTTGGGCCGGGCGGGCGAGAGAAGGCGGTGGGGACCGGCGGGCCGCGGGCGGAGCTCCCGTGAGGAGGCGGTGGGGGCGGCCGTCGTAGGCCGGGGTGCGGCCGTCGGAGGAGCGCGGCGGCGTCGCGGCCCGTTCGTCGTGGCCGGGCTTGGGCAGCGCTCAGCGGCACCATCTGATGGGCTTTCGTGCCGGATGCGGCCGGGGGTTGGACTCGGTGCCCCGATGTGTGCGGACGCTGCAACCTCGGCTGTTCGGCGATTGTGTCATTCGAACGAGCCATTCTATACCCGTATACAAACACGAGGCTGCTGGGGTCCTTCAGTTTAGGTCTCTTCACACTCTTCAAAAGCGTGGCTGTGCGCTGGCTGCTTTATAGAAACGCTCACCTTCAGTTCAGTGGTACTGAAGGGACCTGAAAGGTAACGCTGAAAGCAGCTGGAAGGAACTGCGGGTGCTGGCTACGAGGAGAGGAACGGCACGTGAGTACGCGAGGTGGGTATGGAGCAGGACGGTCAGACAACCACAGGGCCCTTCCAGATCACTTTTATTGTGTCAGATAATTTGGTAGGTGAAAAACATCAGTGTGCAGTTCTGCTGAAGCTGAAATCTTAACAGCAGTATAGGTAATCATATACATAATGTGGATTTCCTAGGTCCCAAAATTAGTATGAGAAAGAGAAATGTATGCATGCGTGCACCATTTCTTTTTTGCAAGCAATTATGCGAAATCATGGAAAAGCACCAAGGCTTTTTTGTTGCAATTATGCATTCGTGCTATATTTTCAACCAGCATGAACAACAGCATTAACACCTTGCAAAACAACTGGTCAGCAATGTTGCAGGAAGAAAAAGAAAGCCACCTGTGACACTTGCAGCTTGCTCATTCAAACAGTGTAACTCTATGAGTTTCAACCCTTCCCTGATGGTAGAGGTAATGCTGCAAAAAGCTGTTCTGGCCAGCTAAGTGCTGAAGCTCTCACCCTGCCCACCAAAAGCACATGCCAAATCACTTGACATTGTGAGCCTTGTTGTTGCAGGAATCAAGCCAGAGCCCTCCTGGGCACCTGGAAGGCAGGTAGAGGCAGAGCACCAGAGGCAGAGAGTGGCCAGCAGGGAAGGGAGGTGTCCAGCAGCACTTGTCAGCCTTTTCCAAGGTTTTTTGCTCTTAGAATCAGCATGTAATATCTTACCCTGGATACTCTTTGTGTTCCAATACACAGGAATTCAGGACTAAAATTGAAATTAAGCTAAGCTAAGGATATTGGGCCACATCCTTACTTTACACAGCTGGGGACATCAGCACAGACTTTGGATAACTAGATCCTGGCATGATCTGCATAGCCCTGCAACATTTCTGACAGTGTTTGTGGTGGTTTCTGAATGAAGCGGTGCACACTTATCTTGGAACAGCTTGCAACTGGTATGGGTATGGGCAGTTTGACAAAACAAAGTGACTGTCCTCCCGTGGCCTGGGCTGATCTTCAGGGATCACAAAGGTGAACTTCTGCATGAGGGTGGTGAAGAAGATGAAGAGCTCCATCCTGGCCAGCTGTTCCCCCAGGCAGACACGTCGACCTGCAAGAAGGAATGTCCATGAGAGAGGACATTGAACCACACTGAAATCACTGTGGGATGAGCATCCTTTGTGTGTAGACAAAGGATGAAGCAAAACACAATTCAGAAGCCTCCTTGCATTGAATGGAGAGAAGGAAGAAAGTGGGACTGCCTTGTTAACCGTGTGAAAAAGGCTGAGGCACTCACAGCTATTTAGTTAGGTGGTGCATCATGTCTGTCAGGCACAAAGTCACAGAATAATTGAGGTTGAAAGGGTCCCTGCAGGTCTTACCACCTGCTGAACTGCAAAGTTGAGGAAAAGGGCAACCCTTGGACTTCCACTTCCCAGGAGGCACATCACTGCTCCTGCTTGCACCAGACTTGCGGCTAGATCCTCCCGTTGGATTTACCTGCAGAGAAGGGCAAGAAGGCCTCTGGTCTCACAAATTGCCCGTTCTCGTTCAGGAAGTGTTCGGGATAAAACTCATTTGGCTTCTTCCAGACTGTCTCATCCTTCAGCACAGAAGTCAAGTTGGTGATGATTGTCGTCCCCTGCACTCATTCACAAGAGGAAACAACTTACATGAGAACCGCAGAATTATCTTAGCATGATAGATCAGTGCTGGTCCCTCTTTAGTCAGTTTCTCCCACCTAATACTGTCATTGTTAGGTGCTTCAGAATAAGGCACCAAGCTCTTCTTGGTCTTACTGAGCACAGAGGTGCAGCATTTGCACATTTCCCGTAACACATGCTGCCTGCCCTTTGTTCACACAGCATTGGAAATTCTGGATTCTTACAAAGGCTGCTCCTTGCAAATGCCAATTTTATGGTTACAGAGTGTAAACAGCCTCTGCTTCTCAGATCTTATTTTGTAGCTGGGAAGGAAAAGCTCACAGATTTCATAGCCCGACCTTTGCATGGGACATGGGAAACCTCAAAGCTTATGTTTGAAATATCACGGAGTTATTGTGTGGCTTAAAAAACATTTCAGGCTTGCATTACAGCCAGCACTGCCAGGGGAGAATGCTCTTGAGATGTCTCTGCAGTTGGTTCCCGCATAAGCAGTGTAAACCAGAGCACAAGTGCGACCATCTGTGTGATCTTAGTATTTCAGAATTCCTAAGTCAGTGTTCTCCACGACTGTGCTTTGGGGCAGGCTGGCCACACCCACCTTGGGAATGAAGAAACCTTGAAGCTCTGTGTCCCGGTATGTCATGTGAGGTAGCCCTGTAGGAGCAATGTCCCCACAGCGTTGTACTTCATGGATGACGGCATTGGTGTAGGGCATGTTCGCTTGGTCTGCCATGGTGGGTGGTCGGTTTCTTCCAATCACCTTATCAATCTCTTTGTGGACTTTACCTAAAAGCAGCACAGCTTAGAAATTAGAGCTTGGATAATCAGAAGGGGTTGGTACGAGGTTTATGTAAGTGGAGCATGAGCTGAGCAGGCACTGGGCGAGAGCAAGACAAGCAATTATAGAATGAGCAGAAACTAATGGGAATATACTTTTTCAGTTGCTCAGAAAGATCTCTATAACTATTACTTTAACGCAGTATCTTTAATAAAATTCATCTGACATTCTACCCTCCTCAATGTGACTGAAAGTGTACTTGTGCATGCAGTGTTTAAGAATTAAAACAGCTTTGTGTCTATTCCAAATACAGGAAGGATGGCACCATGGCCTCTGAAAGTACCCCAGAAGTCTTTACTGCAGTCTTTTCATCAGGTTCCCCACCGATCTCGCTAAGTTGTGCTAGAACTGCTGTGTTTGGGCAAGCATGTCTCCTTCTTTCTCCCAGACCAACAATTCCCAAGGCTGTTTCTTTTTGCAAAAAGCCCAAAATATGGAGAGATGTGCAGTGTCCTTGCAGTAAAATGAGTGTTCAGAGGAACAAAGCACACCTCCACTTGTCCTCTCACTTACTCTGTATTTCTGGGTACAAAAGCATGAACAGGAACGCCCATCGGAGGGTAGTGGAGGTGCTCTCTAAACCGGCTGCAAGCAACTCTGACGTCACCAGGCTAAGGTTGCCTTTATTGAAACCATTCTCTTCAGCCTCCTTACCCTGCAGATAGCAAACAATTGTGTGACAGGAGCAAAGACACTTTCTTGAGCGAGAAGACTTTCCTTCAGAGAAGGACAGAGAAGCAGTAGATCCTTTTTTGCTGACTAGGAAGTTCATCGGCAGAGTAAAGCACAACAAGCTGTGGTCTGTGTATGATTGATCTGCTTAAATCATGCCGTTAGCACTGTACTCATATATCCTGAGGTGGAAGTTATACCTTTATAGTGAATGCCTTGTGCTCTCAACTCAGCAGGACACTGACAATTACTGTGACATCCTCCCCAAGAAGAGATGGAACCCTGCTACACAGGCTGAACAGATCTGAAAACCCACGTAGCAGAGAGGAGGCTGCACTGATATGGCAAATGCAAATCAGCAGTATTTTGAGAGTGTTATCTATGCATTATAGATTCTCACTTCTTTGCCTTGGTATTTTGTTTCAGTGGCAAAATAAAAGAAACGGATCAGGCTGCTTATTAAGTCTGCAACACCAATTTTTGCAAAATTGGTCTCTCATCCAAATACTAGTTGAACTCAGATTTGCTAGCATGTGAGATCTAACAAGCTCTCTGCATGAGTTCATCTGCTTGTCTTTTCTAATCCTTTTTACACTTTTTTTCCTAAAGACTAGCGTCTGCTAAGTTATTCTGCGTATTTTGGTGCTGTCTTACTATGGATAGCAATTAATGAGGTACCTCTGACTCAACTTTGACTCAAACAAAAAATCTCTGGAAAGGAAGCAGTGAGACTGGCCTGACCAAAGTTAGCATCGGCAGAAGGATTTTTCAGTCTGACTTCTTGGGGGACCTTAGGTGAGCAGCAGAGAGATATGACAAGAGGGAATGTGGTCAGGCTCATACCCACCACTTAAATGCCTGCAAACTGATGCAGGCTCAAGAGAGAGCTGCCAGACACTGAGTGGAAAATGAGTGTGGTAGTTGGGGATTATCCCTCTGAGGATAATCAAGGAGGGCACAGCATGGAGAGCTGAACACCTCATTTCTCAAGTATGACATGGAATGAAGAGGTAGGAAATTTGTAACAGTCTTTATAGAACTATAGTATAAATGAAGCCAGCTTCTATCAACAAGTTTAAAGAAGTAGAGGAATTGCCTCAGGATTCTGAGATTCTGCTGATCTCTCCGTACCTTTGCCATTTCCTTTAAAAATGCATCAGTGAAGTCTCGGGTATAAGCAGGGTTCCAGGTCTCCTTGTGCTTCTCTACGAGCTTTTCTGTGAAGTCTACGTATTCCTTTTGGCATCGAAAGATCTTCTGTGGCAGTCCAGGAATGTGCAACAAAATGGGTGCCACATTAAGAAGCTGACAGGCCAGAATCATACAGAAAGAGAAAAGGTATTATGTGATACAAAAAGAAAAACAGTGGAAACACAGTGCTCTCAAGTGGCAGAGGTCATTGTCTTACAGAACTTAATACACTTCTGTATTACCTGAGGCATGAATCCAACTTCTTCAGATAGAGTGTTTTCCAACAAAGTTAACAGCTTCTTGAATGTCTCGTCTCCATAGTCAAAACGCTCTCCATAGGTGATGGTGAAGATCACATTGCTGACTGCATTATTTACAAGAAGATGCGGATCGAAAGGCCTACCTAAAAATGCAAATGGATATCAAGCAAAGAGGCTAAGCAACATCATGCTGTGGTACTGCAGCTTCTAGCAACAAGAATACGCACATATCTCTTTGTTGCTTTCATGAGAAAATGCTCCAAAAGTGCTGAAAGTAGAAATACATCATAGTAGGAAGAGAAGATGTTCTATCTCCTACTATGGTTCAGCTGGTCATTGTTTAAAGAAGAAAGGTCCCAAAGAAAAGCTAAGTTACAGGGCTGTTTTGATACATGATAGATAGCACTTCTTCTTGTGTCTTATGATAGTTGATGTGATGTGAAAGCTGTCAGATTCATTTTGCCATGTGTGATAATATTGATATCATGGAATCATAGAATGGTTTGCGTAGGAAATTACCTCAAAAGCCACCGGGTTCCAACTCCTTCTGTTATCAGGGGTGCCACTTGTCAGCTCAGGCTGCCCAGGGCCCCATCCAACTTGGCTTTGAGTGCCTCCATGGCCACAGCTTCTCTGGGCAGCCTGTTTCAGTGCCTCACTACTCTCTGGGTAAAGAATTTCCTCCTCTCCCGTCTTTCAGTTTAAAACCGTTCCCCCTAGTCATATCACTATCAAATCATGTTAAATCTCCTTCCTGATAGTAAGGAAGGAGATTTAACATCCCTCAAATACTGGAATGCAGCAATGAGGATTCCCTGCAGCCTTCTCCTCTGTGGGCTGAACAAACCGAGCTCCCTCAGCCTGTCGTAGGAGAGGAGCTCCAGCCCTCTGAACATCCTCATGGCTTCCTCCAGACCCACTCCAACATCTCTATGTCTTTCCTGTACTGGGAGCCCCAGCCCTGGATGCAGTACTCCACATGGGGCCATAGGAGGGCATAGGTAGAGGTAGACAACCTCCTTCACCGATGGATCCACCACGTTCCCCCCTATTAGAATTAACATCATACAGCTAATAGTTGTATCCAGCCCTGGAAATAATTATATTTTACCTCTGCTTATTTCTATTTATTTCCTGTTTGAAATTGTTTAGCCTTACAGTAGCACCCATGTGTAAGGTAGAAGTGGCTTTACAGCACAACAGGTTCCGTAACCATTATTCTGATGGACTTGAAACACGACATGCAAAGAGGAGAAGCTGTATCACTCTATTGCCTTTTTCTGTTTGGTTGTTTGGGTTTTTTTGTCAGAACATTTTCTCCATCCTGCTGCATGTGACAAACCTCCTTCCGAATTGATTGCAGAGCAGAGAAATCCTGCTTCCTCAGTCACTCGCTCTTCCAAGGACTTCTTTCCCATTCCAAAGTTCCTCAGGGTAGTAACCGTGAATTTCCTTAGCTTCTTCCAGACAGGTCCATATCTTGCCAAAACAACCCCTGGAAATAAGAGTGTCCAAGAAACATCAGGCGCTCTGAGCTGTGCACCATACAGTGTTTGCTAGAAAAGAACAAATGTGAGTTTGGAGGTTCATATTGGTGGGAAGAGACAAAAAAAAAGGGAGGACTACGTATGGCTTGTTCATACAGCCATTCCAAAAACTTAGTACTGCACGTTCTAATGCAGATACATGTCTAACAAAGGTGGAAATGGGGGAATTCAAGGAGGGCACTGGAAGGAAACATTCCTCCAAATTATTCAGCACTGTGTCCTCAGCTTGCATGAATTGGGTAGCATTTTGTGCAGAGGATCTGATGCAGAGGGATGCTTTCTTATGTCATCTTTTTGTAATGACAAGGACACGGTCATAGGGTGGCAATGGGAACTGGGCAGAGGGAACTACCAGTTCTCAACCTGGCAAGCAAGTTGTACCATTGATGGTATTCTCACACTGCTGAAGAGGTGTGTGCTAGTGCCTGGAGCTGTACTACAGCCACTTTCTAGAGCTGGTAGATCACCTGATTCTGTGACCACAGAAGAGTGGCAGATGTACAAGAATATTGGCTAGAGGGACATGTGGAGGTGGCTTTACACTGGGAAAATCTTCTGTCTACTCATTATCTAGCCAGTCCTCCTTGTGCTAGTGCCTGTGGGAAATGTATGTTTGCAAAGGACCTGCCTTCAGATTTATGTCCGTAACCCATATGTTCGTATACTGGGAAGTATGGGCGGTCGGCAAAGTCCTCTGATTTGTTGACCAGGGCTTCCCTCACAGTTTTGTACCCATTCAGCACTACCACATTGGTCCAGCAGTTCTGGAGACTGAAGACATTTCCAAACTTCTTGCGAAACTGCAAAGATAAAAAAATCATGGTCCTGAAAATGATCTGACGTGCAAGTGTGGGAAAATAATGTCAAAAACATATTCCTGTATCTTTCCTTAGGGTCTGACTGTTCAGTGGTTTGTACTGTTTTATTAAGAGACCTTCCAGCTGACCTTTGACTGTTGGTTGTCTTTGCAGTGCAACAGCTCAGAGCAGTGTTAGCCATTATCCGCAGCAGGGAATGATGCACTGCAACTGGCAAGATTTAATATACAACAATTCTGGAGGAACTTTCCAGAGCATTGTGTGGGTATTTTGGATTTTGTCTGACATCACAAGATCAAGAACTTGTTTGGAGATATTCAAAGACTGAACACTCAAGAACCCATTATTTCCCAATACTCGTAATTTCATTTGAAAACCTAACCAATTTTTAGGTAGTCCTAATTTCTGCTAGACAGAAATACTGATGATAAAGTGTATGTAATTTCTTTTCTACCCAAAGCTCAGTTCCCAGAAGCATGCTTGGAAAAGGCAGCTCCACACTGGAGTTCCAGGTCAGCTTTCTACCCAGGGGGAATGTACTCTCCTAGAAAGACTGGTAACTTGGCATGCATCCTGCATCTCTGGTGATCTGTAAAAGACATGTTGCTGAAAAAGGGTGATTGCATAGATGAGTTTATCAGCTGTATGTTCTTTGTCTTTGTTGTCTTTTGTCTTTGTATTCCTTCCTTTCTTCATTTTGTTCTTTCCCTCTCAGGGAGAATCCCTGTCTTTTACTTTCACTGTCTTTTTTTTTTTCTTGCCTTGCCTTTCTCCTTGGCTTTATGTCCTCTCCCCGCCCCTCCCCCCCCACTTCCTCTACACTTCCTTCTTTCCTCCTTTCCCCCCTTCTCCCCTTTTCTCCACTGTCTCCCCCTTCCCCCATTTTCTCCTATGTCTACCCCTTCCCCCTGCCCCTTTCCCCTTCTCTTCATCCTTCTCTTCTTCTTTTACTGTTCCTATTTATTTATTTATTTAGTTAGTTATTTTTGCAGCGGGATTTGAAAGGGGATTACCACTTCAAAGACACTAGAAATACATCATTAAAAGCTATTAGTGGGCAAGTAACCAGTAATCAGTGCAGTGAGAATGACCCCGATTTGATTGAATGACCCCGGTATGATTTGAAAATGGTAATCATTTGGACAGACTGCTAAACAGTTTTGTCTTAGAGAAGGGATCTTTAGATTTTGCACACTGAAGTAAAAGCCCATGGCTGATCTGCTGGAAGCCATGCTGTACTTTTCCTTTGAGAAGAAATAATGCCTGACTTTGAATAGGAATGCTACAGTCATTTTTGGCACTACTGATGGAGCAAATCCTGCAAGCCTGTGTCTTTAACTGAAACTGCCAGATGGCTATAGGCATGCTTGGTAATTCACAGAGCAGTCTGCCATTCCTGCAACACTTCCCCAACCCGCAGAGTGCTATGCATGTTGGCTGGGTCCACTACTCACCTTCTCGAAGGAGAGAATCGGGTTGTTGTAGTTAATGTATGGCATGGTCCCAACAAACGGCAGCGACACTGGGCCTGGGGGGTAACGGCTCCACTTCTTCCTGCGCTTCATGAAATCAAGAAGCACAGTAAAGACGGTAAGAAAAACTCCTAGTACAGAGATGTTGCTCCAAGATGACAGCCACAGGAGCAGTGTCATTTTGTAGTCTGTCTCCTCCTCAATCTTCCTGTTTTGACCCAGCACTGTGTCTGTCCTCCTCTGCCTCCTGCTCCCCTCTCTGTGTTGTTGCTGACTTTTAAACATGGAATTTGGCATGGACCCAGAGCTCCTCCTCTGATCAGCTCAGCGTTGGGGGAGTGGCGATGAGAGCCGTTCCTTCTCCTCTACCTCTTTTCCATATTCGAAGGTCAGAGACCTCCTTATCCCTGCTACCATGGAGTACAGGCAGTGGTGCTAGCCATGGGGTGGGGCTGGGTGATGTCCAGGTGCTTGCCTATCCTGTTTCACAGCCAAGGTGGGATTGAAGTGCACACGGCAGTCCAGGCCAGCTGCATACACACGGGAGGTCTTGAAAGAGTTTATGTCTGTTGTCTTATTGTTGTCGAATTGTTCAGATTTCTGCTTGCAGGGCTGAGAATTTATTCCACTGGAACTTTTGAAAGCTTTGGTTAGGTCACGCCTTTCCTTACAGAAAGCGCTTACTTCACAGAAGTAATCTTACTACAGTGGCCTGAGACTTCAAAAATCACTTATGTTTCTGGGAATAACAATCTTTGTTCAACCCCTTAGTGAGGTTTCAATGTATTCATCAGAGATTTTTGATGAAATTTTGCTCTTCCTGCACTTCATCCTCGACAGTAATTGTTCAAAGGGTGTGTACTGCCAAAAAGTGATGACATGAATACGGTGTGATTGTTGAGTGAGGGATATTCTTCTCTGCTAAGATAGGGATTATGAAAGTCTTGTAAGAAGGCATGATCAGATATTAGAGTTGAATATCTGATTACAACTCACATTTGAAGGGTTGCAGGTTATGGAGTCATAGAATCCTTAGAGTTGGAATGTATTTATATCAACTGAAAATGATCTTGCAAGTGTAAATTGACTTTTTTTTTTTCCTTTTTTTTTTTTTTTTCAGTCTTGCAGCTCCAAGCTGTGGGTTACGGTTGACATGCCCAAAGAACAGGACACCGTACAGAGAGACCAAGACAGCTTGGAGTGGGATCAGGAGACTCTCATGAGGGTCAACAAAGCTAAGTGCAAGATCTTGCACCTGGGTCAAGGTGCATGCAATTATTTGACATCACTTGAGTCAGCACTGCACAGCACAGCCCTCCCTGTGCCCTGCTTTCACAGAATCACAGAATGGCTCAGATTGGAAGGGACCTCAAGGATCCTGAATCTTCAATCCCCCTGCCACAGGCAGGGCCACCAACCTCCCCATTTCATACTAGACCAGACTGCCCAGGGCCCCATCCAAGCTGGCCTTGAATACCTCCAGGGACAGGGCATCCACAACCTCTCTGGGCAGCCTGTTCCAAAACCTCACCACTCTCATAGTAAAGAGCTTCCCCCTGACATCCAACCTAAATCTTACCTCCTTCAACTTAAGACCATTTCCCCTTGTCCTGCTATTATCTACCCTTTCAAAGAGTTGACTCCACTCCTGTTTATAGGCTCCCTTTAGGTACTGAAAGGCTGCAATGAGGTCACCCCGCAGTCTTCTTTTCTCCAGGCTGAACAAGCCCAGCTCCCTCAGCCTGTCTTCATAGGACAGGTGCTTCAGCACCCTGGTCATCTTTCTGGCCTTCTTCTGGACCCTCTCCAACAGCTCTCTCTCTTTTTTGTAAGACCTAAACACAATAATCCAGATGGGACTTCGGAAGAGCGGAGTAGAGAGGGACAATCACCTCCCTGTCCTTGCTGGCCACCCCTCTTCCGATGGAGCCCAGGATACCATTTGCGTTCTGAGTTGCAGAAGTACACTGCTGGCTCATGTTAAGTTCTTCATCCATCAGGACCCCCAGGTCCTTCTCTGCAGGGCTACTCTCAAGGACTGCTCCTTCCGTCTGTATAAATGCCTGGGATTCCTCTGGCCCAAGTGCAAAATCTTGCACTTTGTTGTGTTGAACCTCATTAGGTTCACCCGGGTCCACCTGTCAAGTCTGTTGAGGTCCCTCTGAACGGCATCCCTTCCTTCCACTGTGTCAGCTGCACCATTCAGCTTGGTCTCAGCTTGGTGTCTTTCAGTTGACACAGTGTTTATAGCACACTGATCATTTTGGTGTTGCTGAGCTATAGGCATGTGCCCAGGACCACTGCACAGAGAGGAGCCACCACCTTTAAATGTCAGGGAGGGAGAGGGCTGCACTGTGGATGATGCTGGACTTCATGTAGCCCACTGGCTGTGGGTTGTACACGTGTGACTTTGGCAAAGCCTTTGATACCACCTCCTGCAGTACCCTTATAGCTAAATCAGTGTGATAAAGACTGACAAGGTAGATGATAACGTGGGTGGAAGAGTGTTTATGGATTTCAAAGAGCTGGAATCAGCAGCGCAGAGTTCAGCTGCTGGCTGATCACTAATGACATCCCTTAAATACCCACGCACATTTAACATATTTATTAATTACCGGGATGACGGGACGAAGGTGTGTTTGCAGAGAAGTTTGAGCGTTTGTTGGCTTGTAAGTACCCACCACATTTTGAACAGCTCTACAGTGAGGCCTTAGGAGAAAGAGCTGTGACTCAGTGGATTCAAAACCTAGTTCGCCGCCTGCTGCTCACACTCTGCTTTTGTTGGGCTTTTCCACAGATGTCAGCAGTTTCTGTATGGAGCCAGCAATCTTTAGTACTCAGAGCATCCCCCTGACATATAACCAAAGGACCAAAATGGAATGTAATTCAAAATGACCATCTAAGTGTTGGGATCTAACAAGAAAAGCCTGGCAGCAGGGTCAGAGGGCTCCCTCTGCCCTTAACAGCCATATGCCCCATACCCAGCTCCTGGCTGGATCACAGATTTGGCACAGATTTGGCAGGGTATGATGGGCCTGTTGATGGAAACTTGCAGGTTGTGTAATTATACAGCATCACATGCTTACTCCCTAGTGAAAGCCCCAGCTCCTGAGCAGCTGCCAGCAGTCAGGAGCTTCTACACTGGAGCCAGCCGGTTCACACAATAGGAATATTTCCTTCAGCTCTCAGAAGCAGTTCCTTCAAATTCCAGGGGCTGCTTTCCCCAAAGCATCATTAGGTGGATCTAAACCTCAGCAGTATACCATTCTGGAGCAACAAAGCCACTTGTACCATGCTTGGTGTTCATATAGCACTTCTTACATTGGAAGTATTTGTACAGCCTTAAGATGAGCTGTGCAAATCGCTTATTCATAACAAAGCAAGCAGCAGACCTGAAATAGCCAAGTCTTTCACAGTGACTTACTGCCAGCCTTCCCACTTTGCACCAAAATCTGTTCTTGAGTCTATTCTTTAATTCCCCATGGCTTTTCCTTATACCCATCCCAGCAGCTCACCTGTAACCAAAGCAAGTCCTGGTGGTGCTCTGCTTCTGCTGCCCATGCCATCCCTTTCTCCCAAGGAGCAGTGGCTCTGAGCTCGGTACCAAAACAGGGACATGTTCTGGGTCCCATCTCCCAGCCACAAAGGGCAGCTCCTTGCTGTAGAATGCTGAGGAACCCAGCAGGGATCAGACAGCTCATGTAACCCCACTGGTTCTGTCCTAGCTGCTGGTTTGGGTTTCTTTTCTAAGATTCCCAAGAGCAGTGAATATATTGCACTTCTTTTCATTTTTGGATTACTGCTTATACCGTGTGGTTTTTCTCAGTTGTACAGGAGCATCCAAGGGAATTTTGGACAGAGTTACTGGCTCAAATCCCGTTATTAGTTTTCTTGTAAGCAAAGCATTTATATCCATATGGGAAAACTCATCCTGCTTTCCTAAAGCACGAGATCAGTGGGACACCTTTGAAAATAATGAGGTGATTAAATATGGGTTTGACAGTTGAAGAGATGGAAGAACCGTGATTTAGTTTTAGCATCGATTCGAGCTGTGACTTGGAGGCAAGCAAGCAGCAGGCTGGCATTTCAGTTTCCCTCTTGTAAAATATATGTAATACGGCCATTGGCCCTGCAGTGATAAAGCACCTGCAAATCTAGGTGCGAAGTACAGTCACGAGGACTGATACCATCTTGATTGCAGAGGAAAGAGGAAGGTTGGCAAACAGGAATTGGGAATGCTAGCTTGCTCACAATTAGGCCCCCAGTTTGGGTGTTTATGAATCCAAACAAATTCTGAATGTGTTTTGCTTCCCAGGAAAGCTGTCAGAGCTGCACCAGAAAGATGAGCTGCCAGAAGCATTACTTCCTGATCACTTATTGCTGTAGATCTCTGAGCCGTAGGAAAGGTATAACTGATGATCCATTCATGTTGCCTTTCTGCGGTCTTCAAGGATGTGATTACTTCAACTCTGAAGATATTCTGGGAAACATCACACTGCCTACTCTGTCACTCCGATTAGATTCGTGGGTGAGAATGAATAACTGGATCAAAAAAACAGCAGCTGATGGAGAAACACAAGAGAAGAAGGATGTAATGGAGAAGACTACATGCTCAGACTGTTGTCTGCAAAGGTGCAGGTATCTGCAGAGCAGGCTGAGCTGACAAGGAAGTTGTGCACAGTGCTTGTAGGCTGCACACCAGAGACTGCTCTGACATCAGTTCATGAGCTCCTTGGCTCTGCCCTTCATTAGATGCCCATTAAATAAGCAGAAGATGGTCTGAAGAACCGTCTTGATTCTGCAGGCACACCATAAATAACGTAGCACTTCAACAGAGAAAGTGAAGCGTGTGTTTTTCCCTGCTCTTTTTGCCAAAATGATTACGAACACACTGCAAATTAAAATACACAAGCATGCAATTTTGGTGGTTTATAACCCATCATTTCCAAAGGCACCGAGTACTCAGCATTAGAGTACAGAGTTTGTTATTCTGTTATTTTAATGAATAACACAGTGTCAAGCTCGTTAGTGATTTTTTCATGTTTTTATCTGTTTTTTATGTCAGCAAAACAATGGCTTCAACACTAGCAAGCATTTAGGAGTATTTATCAGTGCATTGGAAACACAGAAGATTATTGTGCTTTACGACCACAGCAAAACAGGTCGTTTTTGTTTGATGCCTCCAGTGATGATGTTTATGCTTCACAGATCCAAATATGCACTGGAAATCAGAATGTATATTTATTTATCAACAGGAAAACCATGAATAACTGTTTGGGTTTGAAACATTGGCTCAGCAATGCTCACAGTTGGATTAATATGGGAGCATGTGGAGTGAAAGGGAAATTAGAAATGATGAAAATGCACAGAACTTCTTAATAGGAATTGTTCAGCATATTGAATGCTGGAATTCCATTCTGGATGAGCTGGTTATTTACACCTCAGCAGCTCCGGCAGCAGCATCTGTGCATCTCCAGATCAGAGCGCTTGGGCAGGTAAAACAAATGTTTGGGCAGTAATAGCACTGTAGGAGATGCTGGCTTACTTGAAACACTAAAATTTGGAGATTTTGAAAACCATGCTCCATCCAGAGATGACAAATATTAGTCCTTGCACCTATTAAGTACCAGCCCAGCTGTGTGTTTGCTAACTCCTTCCAGCAGCTTTTCACTGCATTGCTCTGAGATAAGGCACACTGGGTCATATTTGGAAAAATGGATATCCTCAGGCACGTCCTTAATTGCTTTGTACTCCTTATTGCTTATACCAAAGTCCAAAGTACCAAATATCGGGTTTGCTGGAAAGCAGGAAAAAGTGGGGAGCTTCAGTTAGGAACAGCATCCTCATGAGGAATTCGGACTTTGGAGTAGTCTCCTTCCTGGGGATTGCTCAGAAACTGTACATGGCAGTGGGCATCCTGCTCTAGATGGCCCTAGATGGCCCCTAGTGGGGGCAGGCGTTGGAGCAGGTGGACCCAGAGGTCCCAGCCCACTTCAGACATTCTGTGGTTCTGTGCAGTCCACTTTGATAACTTTCCTCTGAAGGCTTCATGCAGGCCATGGTCTGTGCTGACTCCTGTCTGCAGAAGGAGGGAATAAGGCGTAGTTTGGGGTTCAGAGTAACCTCCCACTGCTGCTTGAACAGCCCTGCCTGCACTGGATAGCGGCACTCAGGCTCTCAAGATGTGTCGCAGTTCAGGATTAAAACCGTGCTGAATATTTTCAAGAATCTGTGCCGTCTGACTGACCTGACATGCCATGTGTAGAGCAAACAAAGGCAATGACAGAGCCTTTATTTGAGAAGTAGGTGCTATAGGAAAAGATACCCAGGAGGAATTAACTCAGCTCTCCCGGTAACAGTTTGGAGAAAAGGATGAGCTGAGGAATGTGACCATCCCCCGTTTGTACCATCACGCTGCAACAGAGAAGGGAGGGGGGAAAGGGGTGCCCACGCAGACTCAGATGGCACGGGAAGTATTGCAGAGACAGAATGGGTGGCTGTAACCCCCCCCCCCCCCCGCCTGCTCCAGGCACTCATGTACTCACTTTAGCTCACCCATTGTTTCAGGCTGTCACCTTGGATTTCCACTACACCATGCCATGGTGAACAGGTGCCTTTATAAGGAAACTGGAGCTGGTCTCTCCAAATCAAATGGCAACAGGATGAGAGAGAGCAGTCACAAGCTGCATGGACCTCTTGATCTTGTGAAGCAAAGGAGATAATGGAGATTTTCCTCAGTGTGGGGAAAAAAAAAAAAAAAGAACAATTCCAGAACGCCTGACTGAATACTACTGAGTACTGAGAACAGCTGAACAGCTGATAGGCCAAAAACCCAATTACTGAAGTTGCTGAAGCATTACCACACTTGCGTAGCCAGCAGTCACCAGGGATGGTGAGTGCTGGTGAGCCTGGAGGTGCAGGGAATTTAAGGGTGGAGGGAGAGCTGGGAAATGTGAGCTCCTGTATCCCAAATCCTTTGGGCTACAGCTTCAGAATACATCATTTGAGTGCCTCAGAAATGAATTCTGAACAATAGGATAAGACAGCTGCAAGCAACACAGGTGTGCAATGAACAGATTACCTGAAAGTAATGGAAGATTGGGAAGTGCAGCAATGGAGTCCCAGGAGGATTCCATTGTCAGTGGAAAGGATAATAATGACTTGGTCTGCTTACACTTTCTGGGAACTCTTCGAAGCTTTTTGAGTCACGGTCTCCTGGGATTTTTCAAATTCCCGGGAATACCTGTGTTCTCTGACGATTACAGCAGCATGAGCCATGAAGGCGGAGGTACAACTCAAATCCCAACAGTTACTGTCAGTGCAGCAAGGAAAACAAAGGGAAATATAAGAACTGGTTGCTTCTCTCCTCTTTAAGGCACCTTGTGCTGAGCTACTCAAAGCTTATTTCAAGGCCTGGTGCTCAGGATGTTGTAGGTTGAAGATAGAGACTTCTGACTACAAGGAAGAGCTTTTTCTTGCACAATCGCTGGCTGTTTCCTTGTGCAGAGGCACAATGCCTTGTGGGAAACCTTGAATGGTAGCACTCAAGTCATCCATGTGTCTTCTGTGCTCACTGCAGGCTGAGTTGCATTTTAACCCACATGAATAGACTCTTACCATCCACACAGGCTGGTCAGTGAGCACAAACATTACTCATTTTTCCCCAACTGTTGAACACCTATGCTGATATACTTACTGATGGAGGTATAAGCTTACACATTATGAGTTCATGTATTCTTAAAAAATGAAACTGTATTTCCTTGATGCACTTAGTGAAGAAAGAGGAATGTTAGAGAGCTGTTGCAAATTGCTAGATGAAGATGCTGTTCAAACCAGCCCAACTGCTCTTTTGCTTTGCATCCTGAAGGACTATAAAAGAAAACTCTCCCAGGCACTTCATTAAGCAGTTGACTGCAGCTTAGGAATAGTTTTTGTTTGCTCTTGGTTTTGATCAGCTACTCTCAGATTCCAAGCAACTCCAATAAATGCTGAAAAGAATTAAGGGGCAAATCTCTCCTTCTCCAGAATTGGTAGAGGTTGCACAGACTTTGGGTGTTCCCCCAGCACAATTAGCTTTTTTAATAAGCTTACATGAAGCTTTAGAAACCTAACACTTTTCACAGGAACAGCACATGGACTCAGTTGCCCCACAGAGGCACACATTCCTTTGGTTTTCCTGTGCCTACCTCAGTGCCCCATTGCACAGCTCAGCACAGACCTTGACCTCAGCAGATGTGGAAGCAGTCTTCCTCTTCTGCACTGATTATGGGTTGCTATCAGCTGATTTCATAAGAGCAAGATAACGTATCTGTGCTCTGAGAGGGACAAACAAACTGAGATAACCCAGACAGCAGTGCCTTTTTAAGAAAAGCAAAATCCATTTTCTGTTCAGAACTACCATTTGGATGGGAAATGAACTGATTTGCATTAAAGAATTTATTTGGGATCTGTTGTGTAGTAAAACAAACAGCACCAAATGAAGTTGGCACAGTGCCTATGTGAGCACTTCTCCCAAAATTAACAGATGGACCTTCAAACCCTAGAGGCAGCCAGCAGGAGCCCAGGTCTCCACACGCCCCTCCAGTGCTCTCAGGCCTCCTCAGCCCCACATGGAAACTTCCCAGGATTTCTTCTACTGACCTGTTATTTCTCCATGGCTCTTCCTCACCATCAGGTCCCGTGGAAACAGGGGCCTCACCTCCCTGTCGCTGTGAGTGGGATTGTGGCCCTCAGGCAGGTGGCACCCATCCTGCAGCGTTAGGCCCCACCTGAAGCAAACAGGCTGTGCAGATGGACGCTTGTGAAGCAGGAGCCTTTCCATTAACCAACAGGCTATAGTCATTGCTGTGGATCACTCAGGATTGGGATTATTTTTAGCCATTTCCCCTTATAATTTGTTCATCTAGACTGCAGCAACTCTGCACAAAAGATGCATCTTCCTCTGAAGCATCAAACCACAAACTTGATGTTTCTAAACCAGTCTTTCATACTTGTCATAAGGAATGCTTATTTATCTACTGTAGCGGCACCTTTTTCAAGTCTTTTTGTGACAACACACTGCTCTTGCTTTCAGTAAAAGTGAGTTCTGTAGCAGCAGCAGTAGGCCGTAGTGACAGCAGCCATCAGTGCCCTTTTCAAGACTGCAGCTGCAGCCTCACAACTGTGGGAGCTGGTTCCTCTTCCAGTGTGTCTTCTTATCCAATGAAGCCATGAATGTTGCACAATTGGAGGAGAACCGTATACAGCCCTGGCAAACAGGTTAGAGTATGCAAAATGGATTCATTCAGTTTGCCCTCTGCTCCTGGTTACTGGACATGCCTCCATCAGTACTTATTTTCCTGCAGAGTGCAGCTCTCTGGTTTCTTTTCCAAATGGTTGGTTATGGTTTTGCCATTTATCACCAGCACACTTGGCAGTTTCTCCTTAGAAGTTTTAGCAAAATAAGACACCCGCTGAGCAACCAGACTCTACAACCCATTTCATACAGCCACCTCCTTACCTCAGCTTCCTGCAGCCAAGACATTACACAAAGGGTTACGTTAAATTGTAGTTTCTTTTCTGCTTGTACACAGTCTTCACTCATTTTTAGACCCATTTCCACTTGCCATTCCTAGTTTCCTCATACAACACTTGAAAAACACATTTAGTCTGCTTTCCTGTGTTTCTTCTTGCTGACTACAAATGGAAGGACAGTCATATGACCCAGAGTCAGCTTAATATAATAACTATTCATGGTAATGCCAATGGGTCCCCCAAAACATCCTCAAAATAACCTATTGTCTGTAAGAATCCAGTGATGTCACCGCTCTAGAGACAGAAATATATTCCTGGTGCAGGAGTTTAGATGGAAGTCCAATTCTGTTTCCCTACAATGAATGCTATAAAGTGTACGTAAGGGTTTATCCTTTTTTAATAAAACCACTCAATGTGGTGACACTTCTTTGATAAATTACTGTCAGCCCAGGGGAATCTTGCTGCCATGTAGTGCAGACATACGTGTATAACACTGTACTTCTCTCTAGCATAATGGCTCCCAGTTCCCTCTCAGATGTCTTGGACATTTTTGCTGCTCCCCACTGAAAGATGTGAGACTGAAGTCATTTCAATAAAATTCAGGAAACCACTGTCATGATATGTCTCACAGCCAGGGAGCACAGATCCCCATGCCCTGTGATCTCGAGGCTTGGTTATTAGCAGATACAGTTACAAGCCAAAAGCCAGTAATGGACTGCATGCAGCACTGGCAGATAAACTGGATATATGCATGTACAGTACAGGAGTAAGTATACATGGGTTTTGTCAAGCAGATGAGTATGTCACCAGTTTAGAGTCCTGATCCCCTAGCTAAAGTGGAAGATTTCCATCACAGGAGGTTTGCTATGGGCTGAAGAGTACTTTTTTCTTGTTAACTTTCTCTATGGCTGTGGAGCAGCATTAGCATTTCTGAAGGCCAAAATCTTGAAATCACAGCAGTGAAACTGAGTTAAGCAATGAATTACAAAAAACCTCTCCAGATCAAGGAAGAAAGGGAAGCAATCGCAGCTCTGAACATGGCCTCATGAAAGAAGTGAGCAGACAAGCAATGCTTCCCTTCAATTCAGGTCCCTTTCAGTGGAAGCGCAAACTGGCATATTGGTCCCACTTAAGAAATGAAATCCCACAAAAAGACTAAGTAGCCCCCTGGGAACTTTTCAGTAGGACAGTGAAGTGAAACTTTTGCATCTGACCAAATGTACATGCAGAGAAATAAATAAACATTTGTGTACAACTGCATTGTCTACAACTGTTTCACTGATCTTTAGACTGTAAGTAGAACCTTATCACTATGGAAACTATTCTTCAGTGATGTGTATCAGTCAAACTGGCACAGAAAGTGCTTATGAGCTGCTGGTCTCCTGCAGCATTCCAGGATTGCTTAGCTGGCTGAATTACCTTGTTCACAGTATGCTGTAGTAGCTCTCAAACAAAACCAAACCAAGATGTTCGTTACAAGTTCGTTACCGCAGCCCAATAAGAATTTCACCTTGCTTCACAATATAGAGAATTCTAACCCAACCCTCAGATTGTAAAACTTTCAGCTTCTCATAGGAAGGTCAGCAGAACTTCGAAGAATTAACCACATCCTGATATTTTCTAGACCTATAACTAAACCTGGATTACCTGTACACCTGCTTTTTTCACAAGACTTTTAATTGTTAAAAAAATAATAATAAAATTCAGACCAATTATAATTGATCCATTTATCCTCACCCAAACAGCCAGCCTATTCCAATTCTTAAGGTCTGGTATCTGCATTCAGCTTTCTATACTTTTAGATGGAGACTTGCTTTTCTGTTCAATCTGGTAAGCTGGCACGAAGGTCAGACAAACCACCCCATGCCCCACTAAGCAAGTACTTCCACTGTGCCCAAGACAATCACTGCACTCAGGACACCATATGCAGTTACTGGTAAGTTATTAACCAGACTGTCCCAGAATGTTTTCCCCTGCTGTCTCTACAGTTATGCACATTAGTTATGTACATATAATTATGTACATCTAGTGGGGCATGGTAGCAATGGATTGACGGTTGGACTAAATGGTCTTTGTGATCATTCCCTGACTTAACGATTCTATGATTACAGATTGCACAGTGTATTAAACGGTCATAATACCAGGGCTGTAATGTAGTTGCCCATTACCTTCACAGCTCTCTTCCCCTCCCTCTCTCACGTCCCACTGAAAGTGCTGCTCTTGAGCTTGGTGTTAGCTAGACACCATGAAAACTACATGTATTCTTTGGCCCTTGAGGTTTTTTTTATCTCAATACCATTACACATCACCAATGTGTTCCTATTCCAAAGGTTCAAGAGCATCACAAATCCAGATAAAATCCCCAGTCATTATACTATGTTGTACTCTGCTGAGCAGAGATCACCATCACCTTCTGCAGTCTTCCTCCTGCGGTGCACAATCTCATTATAAACTCCACATTAGTCTGTGCCTTGGATTTCCAAGTGTAGATGTCATCTACTATAAAAGTCCACGATGAATAAATCAGCAGCTCCTGGTTTCACAATATGCATGCTGTATGTATCCCAGATTGACCATCAATCCCTGCAGGAATTTTATCCTCCTGGCCTCCAGCTGAACCCTCATCAGCTCATATTTATAGACATCCTTTGCATACTTCATCTGTTGCACATCCTTTTAGAAAAAAAAAATAAAAACACCAAAAATCCCACATCCTTTTCTTTGACCATGTTCAGCAGTGTTGGTTTACTCCAGTTAGCTGTCAAAATGTTCATTTTTAAACAGCAACTACTCACGTTGGAAATGCTGTTGAACCATCACCTATATTTCCTGCTAAGCTGGTGTTAGTTTCTCTCATTTTAGAGGTCACTTGGAGAAACATCTGGAAAACAAGCTGCTTTATCCAAACTCCCACTAATTCATTTCCTCATCCAAGCAGGTAATTCCCAAGCTGTTTGCAGGTTGCTGATTTTCTTCTTGATACAATCTCCACATTTTACAGTTCTGCTGCAGGTCATTCCTGCTTCACAAATTCTAAATTAGCCAAGATTTCCAAATCTTTCTCCCTTTCTTTCAACTCTGACATATCCATGGCATCAGGCTCTCATCGCTTTAGCAGGATAGAGCTCGTAAACATTTTGTACATGGCTTTCAGAATCCACTTAGGCACTTTATAGCTTCTGATCCAAGAGATTTTTATTTCCAAGTGGATTTTATGACTGCTCTGGATCATATCCAAGTCCTCCCAAGAAGGCATTAAACATTATTTTAGATTCCTTCCAGCTTGGTTTTAGAGAATCGTTGCAGCTCTGGTTCCTGTAAAGGCTCCAACTGCCGTGCAGATGGTTGACTTGTAGGGCCTCTGCTGGGGGGAACATGGCCCTTACTTCTGACAGCAGTACTGACAAAGAGCCATGTGGAAGCTAATGAGATGGGTTCAAAATACTTCCCAATTGGAGTCCAGTGTGGTACCACTTGTTCTTTTGCTGTATATGACTTCTGCTGCTCTTCATTAATGGTGCACAAGGAGCTACTACCAAGAGGAGCAATAAGAAAACCCTCCAAGACTCCTGGCTCCCACTGACCCTAAAACCTTTCTCTACTGTAACACCACCTCGAAGAGCCAAAAGCATAAATTCCACCAGTTTTACCACAGTCTCCTGCTGCTGCTGTAGTACCACAAAGCTGATTCCTCACCAACATAGATCAATGAAATAACTCCATTTATGTATTTTGTTTTGTTTTTCAAAACAGGTAGAATAGAACAGACACTAGGAAAAAAAAAATTTTTTTTATTCAGTTGAAAAGAAGTCATTTACTCAATCACATTAACTATGCTAAAAATGATTTTTCTGACTACACCAGCAGTTAAATATTTTCAGCACCAGTTCAGGACACATTAGTGACATTTATCACAACAGGTCTATTTCTTAATGTAGAAGGACATACTAACGTCAGTAGCTGCTACTGGGAAAGGAGTAAGCAGAAGACTGCCCTTGCTTTCCAAATTCTTATCAGCGAAAGTAGCAACTTCTAGAAATAAATAACTGCCAAATGATCTCCCAAATCTTTAAATCGATCTTTTAAAAATAGAGTTAAAATAGATATCTTAATATGAGCTATCATAGATACTATTTTTTATGTGCTGAATACTCCAAAATGCAAATAGCTGAGCAAGCATCCAGTACATAACTTTTTAAAATAATTCTTCCCTCCTCACAATATCAACCCCATTTTTTTAATCCAAATCATGCTGGTTAGATCCCTATCTATAGTGACTTCCCAGTAAACACCACACTGTTATGACTAGGATATGCCACCATTCTATGAGTGAAAGAAGTCAGTGAACCGGTAAAATACCATCTCACGCAAACACAAAATTTATCCAGTCATTGGCTTGTTATCTTGGAGCATCAAACAAATTCTATGTTTTTATTTTAAAAAGCTTTTGCGGTCTTCCTCTTGCTGGGCCAGTTCAGAAGGTCATCGCTGAAGGCAGAACTGATGAAGGCAAAGAAACCAAAAAGCAGCAGATAGTAGTGTCTCTGTCCTTTTAAACAAATCAAGTTCGCACAAAACAAAAGGAGATAAGGTTAAAATGAAGTTTATTAGTTTTTTTTGTATGTTTTTTTAAGCTTTTTTATATAAAACTGTTTGTGAAACAGCTATTTTATTCCCATGGCAGAGTGACCCCTGAAAGATGCACTAACCCCTTTCTTAAGGCCTTAATAAGAAAAAAACTGTGGGTTTTTTTTCTTTCTTTTTTTTTATGTTTCTTAAACCCAAATGTTTACAGTCACACAATTTACAAAGAAACCCACAACAAATAACCATATAGTGTAGCCTGTTACACTGACATTCCTTCTTCCTTTTTCTGGAAAAGCAAAACATAAGACAAAAAAGGGCTAAGTGGATTTTCTGACCACTCTGAAAACACACTGGTTCCACCAGCATTCAGACATCCTTTCCAGCTCCCCAGTCTGGCAGGTAAAGCACACCTCCCCGCTGCCTCCAGTGCCAAAGGCAGTCCTGGCTACGACCTGGGTTGCGTGTTGCAGAGGGCAGCTGCTCCTTTCTCCAACCGGTAGTTTCCACATGCAGGAGGTGTACACTTGTGTGCATGATCTAAGCAAACAGCAGTTTCCTCTTACTTTGTGAGCCACATGACCTAAGGGTCTTCAGATGTTTATCAAGCTCCCACTATCAACACAGTGTTTCTTAAAACTATGACCTCCCTATCCCACACACACAAAGTAAAAATGCCCCACCATGTGCATCCATTCAAACCTTCCTCCTATACCCCACGAACAATTATCCTGTGATTTTGTTTTCCTTTTAAAATTGGACTTCCTTGGATGTTGTGAGAAAGAAAGAAGGCAAGAGGAAGGGAGACAAACCCAGTCCAGACTGCTCCCAGTACCACTGTTCTTTCTTGCCAAATGTTAGGCTCCATAAGCCTTGCTTGGTTTTGGATTTAGTATTTACTTTAGCTACAAATTTGTTTTTTAAATTTATCTCGGTTTTTGTTAATTTTAATCAAAAGCATCAAAAGGGATAGCGCACCTTTCATTTAAAACAAAGTCTTTCAAGACTAAAAAATAGATCTTTATATATATATATATTTATCCCTCCCTCTTTAGTTCCCCCCACCTGTTTCCTTTTTCCCCCTCCCCTTCCCACTGTCACTATGGAGACTGTGTCCATGGAAACAGCTGGTTCAGACTCCTTGGTCAGATTCTGTGATGTCATCAGTCTTGAGTGTGATGTAAGAATTGATGAAGGAAGTGCTGGCATTGGCAGGCACATCGAGAGGGGGGATGGCTGCACAGTGGGAGAGATTTCATTCAGTCACGAATGTCCACCGCTTTTTATCTCAACAGCCTAACCTGAAAAACAAAGTGAAACCAGTAATATACAGGAAGGTTCCACTGCCTTGGTCTGCCAACGCTCCCCTCACATTCTGGGGAACATATTCAGCAGCCTACCACAGCAGCAGCACCTAGAGCTCTGGGTTTGTGTTCTAAAATCAGATGCAAGTACAATGGTAAGTAGTTCATAAAAGCAAATCCAAGTAACAACAAGCATCAGTTAAACAACATGACAGAGCCCAGCTAGAGAGGAGTCCACAAGGGCAGAGCTACCGACACCCAATTCAGCACTCTCAAACTTCCAGCAGTGGGAAAGGAGCTTGCTCACCTCATGTTCAGTCCTCATCCTGACTCTGAAAACTGCAAAGTGGCCAAGCATGATCAAATACAATGATAACTTTGGGACACCACACCGTCCCTTAGGATTTGGACCCAAATATTTTCATACAGGTCACCACACTGCCATCAGACAGTTTTCAGTAAAAATGACTCAGATAATGAAATTGGTATCGACACTACATGATCCAGCCACAGGAATCAAGTTGTTGACACAGCTGGATTTCATCAGCAAAAGGCAGAGTTACAGTTAAGCTAACTGCAGGTAAAGTGATATTTATTTATTTAGTTAGTTAGTAGTTGTTCTAATGGCAAGGTTGTGGTGGCAAAAGTTCATGGACAAATGATGCTCATGTCGTCTTTCAAGACATGCATGGGAATGTCCAAGCACTTGGCATATTCACTCTCCCTCTCCTGAAATTCTGAGCTGAGAGAATGAACTCCAGGAGTTCAGTCAGTTGGTAGAAGTGTAGTTCAAAAGAAGAACTACAGATAAAATTAAAATTTAATTTCACTAAGCCACAGTTCTAATTCTTAACATGTACTGTCGAGAAAGCAAAGCTTGAAATAATAAATTCCTTTCTTCCCTTCTTCCATAGCACAAGTGAGGCCCAGCAGCAGCTGATTTATTTAGAAAGGTTAACACTTTGATGTAGCTTGTGTAAATCCCTCCTTACCAGTCAGTGAGCTCTGGGTAAAAAAAAAAAGCTGACAACGTGACACATACAAAAAGCAGCTAATAGCATTAGAGGTATGCTTGTGAGTAAAGTAACATCCATGTTTATGTATAGCTGGCAATTACCCCACGAGTTCAAATGTGATGCAGAAATCAATGCCCTTCTGATTATCAGTATACCAATTAGATTACAACCCAGCAAGCCTACCTCTTGGTGATAACACCCTCTCATAAACTGGAGAAGGTCAAGCAAGTGTGTATGAAAACCAGACAGGCAAGCCATGGAGTTGGAACTCAGGAGGAAAGGAGGGAGGTTCAGGCAGCTGACCTTTGTGGAGTTCATTACTGTGCAACTGTAGTCTGCACTGAAGGAGTGTCAAGGCTGCAGTGTTGTCTCTGGCTGCCATACAAGTGCTGCTTGCCCATGCCTGGAATCAATCCAGAGCATCAGGCACTGGCTCAGGGGGAAATCAGGCTCACCACACAGAGCCCTTCCCCATTCCTGGACAGGTTCCAGAGCACCAGACTCCCTCTCACAGTCACTCTCCAGATCTGGATGTGATCCAAATGTTCTAGAGGCAACTGGCTCAGGGAGAGCTCTGGGTTAAAAAAAAAAAAAAAAAGCTGACAACGTAAGTGACACATACAAAAAGCAGCTAATAGCATTAGAGGTGTGCTTGTGAGTAAAGTAACATCCATGTTTATGTATAGCGGGCAATTACTCCACGAGCTCAAATGTGACGCAGAAATCAATGCCCTTCTGATTATCAGTATACCAATTAGATTACAACCCAGCAAGCCTACCGCTTGGCGATAACACCCTCTCATAAACTGGAGAAGGTCAAGCAAGTGTGTATGAAAACCAGACAGGCAAGCCATGGAGTTGGAACTCAGGAGGAAAGGAGGGAGGTTCAGGCAGCTGACCTTTGTGGAGTTCATTACTGTGCAACTGTAGTCTGCACTGAAGGAGTGTCAAGGCTGCAGTGTTGTCTCTGGCTGCCATACAAGTGCTGCTTGCCCATGCCTGGAATCAATCCAAAGCATCAGGCACTGGCTCAGGGAGAAATCAGGCTCACCACACAGAGCCCCTCCCCATTCCTGGACAGGTTCCAGAGCACCAGACCCTCTCCAACAGTCACTCTCCAGATCCGGATGTGATCCAAATGTTCTAGAGGCAACTGGCTCAGGGAATACACTGACTTGCCTAGATGTTATCCAATATGCACAATTTTTCCTAACTTGCTGGGCCTAGAAGTGAACCAAGACAAAGTAGCCCAATAATCTAACAGCTGATTGCCCCTTTTATCTCTACACCAAGGTTAGTGGAATGGCAGCTGCTCTTCTACCAGGAGTGCTCCTCTAAACTTTGTTAAATGCCATCATAATACAGCAAACCTTTTTTTAAGAACTGTATCTTTTGGATTTGCATGGTTTTTGCTTTGGGATACAAGGTCAGGCTGGATAAATGAATCTCTAAGACATTCTCAGCCCCCAGAGGAAGAGGCTAAACAGGACCTTCAGGTAAGAACTATTTGAGGCCAAAGTGGAATTGGGAAGAAATGATGCCTTAGAGAAATGCCTAAAACACGCAGTGAACATGGTGCTGAGATTCCACAGCTTGCAAGGTCTTAAGCCAATACATTCCTATGATCTATAAAAAAAACGAATGAAGGAAAATGATGTGGTAAACAAAGCTGCACAAAGGTCTCTGCAACACATTAATATTCATTAGCTTCTCAAAAAACTACCTTCAAAAATCATCACTGAGAAGGCAATTTCTGTCTTCTGCTACTACAGTGAGGAACCAGAATTCTCTAGTTAACCCCTCATCCTTCACAGAAAACAACATTAGAAGCTCTTTCCAGTTATTTAATTGGAGAAACAAGTAAGATTATGAAGTGACAAAGGTGCTTGGGAAGCAGTAAAATGGTGGTGAGGGAAAGGGATTGTTAAAATCAGATCAGAAAGCAGACATGAAACAGCAGCTACACCTGCAGTGCTGCAACAAAAAGACAGAGAAATGGCCAGCTAAGCAAGAAATGCACCTGAGCACTGAAATGGAGTCAGAAGACTTTTGGGGACTAGAGTTTATGGGAAAATGTGCCAAGAGGAACTAATTTGAAATCACTTATTTCATTTAGACCTCCCTGTTGCCACCACATGGCAATGTACTTGATGGAAATAAGAAATCCCATCCTCATCATATCCGCTCTAATTCCCACCTCTGTGATACTCCCGTCTCACTCCAGACATACAGCAAATCAGATTAAGAAAATGATCCAACTGATACACTAATATGGCAAAACACAATTTTCAGACATCAAATATCTGACCAAGTTCACACATGGCCTCCTGAAGACTTGGGTGAGAGCAAGCATGTCCAACCAACTCATGGCCAATGGGCTGCACGTGGCCACCTCTTGCCCCGCGCTATCAAGGCGGCAGCTCTTCCCTGTAGAGTGGCCCCAGGCATATACCTATTGCTCTGCAGCAACCAAACTGTCAATATGTTATTAAAGCTGTGTCAACCGAAAGCAGGGCACTGGGAGGGTAGTGCTGTGCAGTGTTGGCTCAAGTGACGGCAAGTACCACTATGCATTTTGATACACTGGCTAAACACTGGGCTCCAAACAGCAAAGAATACACAGCTGAACTTTTCATTTTGATATAGGAATTTGAAAACAGGTTTCAAGATTGCAAAAAAATAATCCATTTATGTTTGCAACATTATTTTGAGTTGATCTAAATTCATTACCTGCAAATTTTCAAACAGAATGTATACAGTTGCAATCAGATATTCAAATCTAGAATCTGATTGTGTCTTTTTGCCAGACTTTCATAATCCCTCTCTTACCAGAAAGAAATATCCTTCGCTTCACAATCACACCGTATTCATGTCATCACTTCTTGGCAGTACACATTTTGAACAACTACTGTCAAGGATGAACTAGAGGAAGTGTAAAATATCTTCAAAAAATCTCTGATGAATACCTTGAGACCTTGCTATGAATTGCAACCACTGCCATTGAACCAGGGTGATGCATTCAATTCATGAAGTCACATATCCCATTAGTTTTATGTTTTTGTTCCTCTCTTTTTAAAATAGTTTTAAGAAAAATATTAAAAATTGTTTTGTAACTTGTATTTTATCTATTTGTATTACTCTGAAAGTAATGCCTCCTGTTTTATTATATTGGCCCACAATGTCAGAGGCAGATGTTAATGGTATGGCAGTAGAAGGTGAACCTTCCCACCAATATTCCCTTAGGTTTTGTTGCTGTGTGACAGAGGGCAGCAGAGGGGCAGTCTGACAAATTGGTGTCTGATGTGGAAGTGTATATGGAGCAAAGGTGAATCACTGAATTCCTCCATGAGGAAAAAGTTACTCTGACATTCACTGATATTAGCTGAATGTTTATTGGGCAATGGGTGGTGTGTTTCAGCAGTGGTCACCTCTGCTGCAACAGGTTTTGATGAGCACGGCATGTAGACTCTTGTTCATCGCTGGAAAAACAATGATGACTATGTTGAAAAATAGTGTTTTGTAGCTGAGAATTTGCTCTATCAAACAGCTGCTGTGCTCTTTGTATCTCTTGTATTTTCCATGGAGATAAACAGGAAACATTACTTTCGAGCAACTTACGTATATGCAGCCCAAGACAACTCCTATTCACTCAATGTTGTCCAGGCAAGCCAAATAGTTGGACACCCATGGGCTAGATAAAGAGGGAGGTGGGAGGGAAGAGCAGCTGGGGAGCTGGGGCACAAGAGCAGAGCTGCTGCCTCCCATAGCCGTTCTGGCTTACGCTGACCAAACACCACTACAGCTACCTTGGATACAGAGGGTAGAGCTGTAAGGAACTGGAAGAAACATTAGGAAGCTGAATTTGTGGTCACCTGGGGATACAACTCCACCTTCTCTCACCCACAATTATTTGCAAAATAAAGAAAAATGCTATCCTGAAAATAGAATGCACTCCTGATAAGATCAATGCACTTATCCCTATATTTAACTTTTCTGGAAAACGGGTAAATCAAGATTGTAGTAATCTTGAACCCATTGGTATCGTTAATTCTTTCTCACAAAATTTAAGACAACAATGAACTTGGAAAAAAAGCAAAACCAAAACAAAACCAGAAACTTATTAACTATCAGTCACTTATGGAGAAAGCCTTCAGATTGCTAAGGGCGTGATATTAAAGGAGATTTTTGCCACTGGCTTAGCTGGGAGAGCAATAGGGCAGCTGCAACAAGCTTTGTCTCTCACCACTACACAGAAGGAACTGCTGTGTAAAAAAACCCCAAGCGACTAGCCTGAACAGACTGTAGCAGGAAGAAAAGAAAACCAAAGTTAGTAATTACAGATTTGCTGCACGTACATGAGATCACCGTGTTATCTCTCAGAAGTGGGGAAGAGCACTGCAGGTAAAGGAGCCACAGGAGAAAGCAGGTGGAAACTGGAAGCTCTCCCCAACTCACCTGTGCTTGCTTTTATTTCCATTCCCAGGAGTACACTTCCCCCCTCACCCCCGCTCCGACTGCTCTGTGCTGAGGCTGCCTTTCACCATCTTGTTCTGCAAGGAGGGAAGAGAGCAAGGAAGGAGGGGCTGACAAACCAGCAAGCCAAAAGGAGGAGGAAAAAGAAAACAAGGGAGAAAAGGAAGACAGGGGTAGGGAAAGTGAACATACAGAAAGTGAGAGAGAGAAAGAGAAGTCAGTATTGAAACCAGACACAGATTTTCAGACAGAGTTTTCCCTAAAGCAGGTAAATTTGCAAAAGTAAAGAGTTTGAGACATGGAAGCCTGGTTAAGAAACATAGAATTTAACACAGAAAGGTAGAATGAACTTAGCAACACTACTTAAAACTGCCTCATAGATAGCTTAAGACAACCTAAGACTACAGTGCCACCAAAAGGTGAGGTATCTCATCTCCTGTGCTTCCCTTTCTCTGCCTTTGCATCCACACCAGGTCTGTTGCAACAGCACTGACTGCGATGCAGCACACAGTGAGCTGGCTCTGTGAGTGGAAACAGAACCCTTCAGAAGATGATTAGCTTTCAGACAGCGTTTTCCCTGTGATAAAAGCTGCTATTTTGCAAAAGTAGCACATTCAGGACATGGATGGTTGAAGCATCAATGCTGACAGAAGGAAATGGGAAAGCCCACTGGGGAACACAGGGAAAGGCAGGACAGGTCCCTCTGGACACAGCTTGCTTATGCCTGAAGTGTTAAGCGCAGTTAATGAGGCAAGAAGCACCTTTGCTCTCTGGGAGCCACTTATTATGATGAGGTGTATTCACTGACGTGAGGCATGGACTAAAAAACGGGTAAGAAGCACTATACTGGGGACTCATTGAGTGTCAGAGGATTTATGAAGTTAGCTCTTCCACCCATTAACTAAAGAACAGAGGAGTGAGATATTAGACAGCTACTAATTAGCTACTAATGTTCAACTGCTGCTACCTAATAGCCTGGTTTTAAATGGCCTAATCTAAAGTGTCTTTTCCTTTCAGTTGCTCATGTTCATAGTTCGCAGAAAAACTGATATAATTTGTTTTCCAGTCACACTAAAGCAGTAGTTTTCAGCCTTTCTGGCCCCACCTTACAACTGGCTGGAACTCCCCCTCCCAATTACTACAATAAAAGGAGCAGGGCAATACTGTATGCTGCCAGAAATTATCAGTGAGTCACAGAGCAGGGCTGAGTCACATGCAGGCAAAAAAAAATTAAATAAAAAAAAAATCCCTGCTTGACTGCAAATGATTCGTGTATTTACTAAGCAAATGACAATTAAGTGCAGTGTCAAAGGTTGCTGATGCTGAATTTCTGTATTGAAAGCAGCACAGCAGGTGTGCAAGTGGAAAGTTTTGAACAAAATTTTATTGCTTCATGAAGTACCTTAATCAACATATTTAGCAGTCTACCCCCTCCTGCTCCCCAAGATTACTTTAGAAATCAATGTGCCTTTTCACTATCATCTCCAGAAGTTGGATTCCTCCAAGTAGTTTTTTTCCTTTCATGGTCTGAGCATCACCAATGCAAGTACTAATACTGGTGCCCCAAGCCAGATATGAAAAACTTCAGAACTATCGTTCCCTTCAGGCAGTAGGCACTGAAAATAAAACAGTTTTCAAAGACATCATCTTCCCGTTCTCTTCAGGCAGGTATCCAAAGCTGGGCAGCAGATGGCACTTCTGCTGTTGCATTCCACAGTAAGGGGAGCTCACCCTTTCAATTTTTGTTTGGGGACACCTGTAGGCTCATGCAGCATTAATACATCAATTTAAACGTGCTGTAAATTTTCAACATCATCTCCACAACTGCACAGAGTACATTAGTTTCTTTAATATGATGAAAAGTAGGCCAGTTCTGGATCACAGACTCACTGCTCCCAGAATCTTCCAGCACATTTTAAATACATCTGTCTAATACATCATATTGTGGTAAAACGTTTAGAAAGTACTATGTGACTAATTCTTTTATATTTACAAAAGACAGATTAAAGATAATCTGTGAAGACGAAAGACCACCAGATGTCAGTCTAATTCTAGGCAGAGAAGAGATCTGCAGACAAGAACTAAATGGAGTCTAAATGAGAGTAACAGAATTGTTCTTTATTATCATTTATTTTCCAGCATGGGCCATCCATGCTCTCATACAATTTATACGGCATCTAACTGGCCACAAGAGTAGCAATTTTTCTGTAGACTCCTGAGCATTTAAAACCAGTGGACACATACCCACAGGGTCCCAGAGTTGCAACCTCACTTATGGATAGGGGGACAAGAGAGAGGAGGGATATTCCCAGCCCTTTATCACATTGTTCATATGTACAAGAGAATATGTGCTATGTCTCCTCTTTCCACACAGAGCAATAGAAGTCCAGTACCACTGGTCTGCATTCAGTAGTATATCCAAACTCTAGGCATAAGCATCACGCTGAATCCATCACCAAAAACAGGAAACAGTGAGTCTTTAGAAGAGCCAAGATCCAAAGAACAGCCAAACATGTATCAAAGGACTCAGTCTAGTAACTACCACTTAACTAGACGTCTTGGTTTCAGCTGGGACAATTCTTTTCTTCCAAGTGTCTGGTACGATGCTGTGTTTTGGTTCAAGGACAAAAACAATGCTAGTAACACATGGATGCTTATAGTTACCTGCTAAGCCAAGGCTATTCACAGAGAAGGGCCCAAGGAGCTGGCAGGGAACTGAATTAGGACAACTGACTAAAACTGGCCGAAGGGATATTCTATATCAGATGACATCAAGCAGAAGGAATTCTGAAGGAGGAAGTTCAGCTCACTGGGGTAGCAGGGCGTTGTCAGGGGATGGTGAGCAATTGCTTGCACATCACTTGATATATAATAGATATATGTGTAGTCGTAACAATTTTCCTTTTGCTTTTCTCTACCTTAGGAAATAGTATATCTCAATTCTTGAATTCTACTTTGTTTTTGTTGGGGTTTTTTTGTTTGTTTTTTTTTTTTTGTTTGTTTTTATTCTCTGCCCATCCCACTGGGAAAGGGGAGAGTGAGCAAACGACTGTGTGATGCTGAGCCACCTGCTGGGTTAAACCATAACACAAGGACAAGGTATTTCACGTAGACAACAATGGTTCATGATATAGTCTAAATGTTTCCCAAAGCTGTTGAAACCTTTCCATGAGCTACTGTTTCTTCCTTCTTGCATCCTCAGTAAATCCAAGAAAAATAAACCACCACAGTTTCAATGAAGCACTTGAACAGATGCAGTGAGCACTGTTTTAGTTTTATCACAGAAGACAGGAAAAGAAGCTGGTTCTAAAGTGTCATCAAGGACCTAAAGAATGACTGAGCAGATACGGCAAAATCTTCACTTATCTTCTTAAACTCCCTGTATTCTTCTTAAGTTGATGTGTGCCCCCAGAATATACTGCAAGCATGCATCACAGAAGAAAAAAGCACCTCTGATTACAGATGTTATCCAGGTATAAAACTACTAAAGCAGATTTAAATACCAGAAGAGGACAGCAAAAAAACAGGTCTAATACAGGTGACGATTCTTACCTTGTGCTTGGGGCACCTCACTGAGAAATTCTCTTCGTTTAGTAAACAATCTAGAGGAGGAAAAGACAGCAACTTATTACATTTTTAATAAAAAACAATTTGAATAATACACCACGTGTTAATTGTGCTTCTCAGGCAATGTATTTTTCATTCAAATATCTTTTTTTTGTTAGGAATACTATCTTATCAGCAGATTTGTCCCTTCCACTCCCAAAGTTACAGCAATTAAAATTACTACACACCCCACTGTCACCTGGGTAACCAAACCTAAGCATCCCCAGCCTCCCTAGTCCTCTGTATTCAAAAGAATCACAACAGCAAAACTGCAAATCCTGTAACCCAACCCCCTTCGTCTACTCTGGCCTTCCTTGCACAAGGAAGTCAAACACATCCATTCTATCCAAACAGACAATCCCTACTTTGCAGGGTCATAGGAAAATTGTTGTCTTTCATCCTACCCCAGTGCCCTGCCAACAACAGGGGGAGAAGGGGTGACTGTCCCTTAGGTATGGTTGCATATGACAATTTATTTACAATCCCAAATCCTGAAGATCAGTTTACACTTTGACACTATGTCTGGTAGCTGAGTCACTCATGCTGCTCTTGGATCTGCTTCCATGATCTGTGTATGCAAAGCTTCTATGATCTAAGAAACAGTTTAATTAATGATTTAGACCTATTAAAAAAACTGGGGCACCTAAGTAGAGGTTGTTTAGGATTCTACAAAGCAGCTCAGAGAGCATTCCATCGCTGGCAGTGCCAGTGCAGGTGTTGCTACCTCCCATCACCTCCCACACCATGGGCACTGGCTGACACTAGGAGAATTCAGCAAGTTGCCTATGACCTTCCATCTTTTCAACCTATCCAAACAGCCAGCAAGGAAAGCAGCGCGATGGTAAATAAAATGTGCTAATTTAAAACGCTCTTAAGTATGTAGCATAACCAGCGCTACCTGCTGTTTCAATCTGCTGGAAGAGTTTAGCAGACAGCAGGAGACTGCAACTAAAGCTTGAGGGAAAGGCCTCCTAGACACCCAAGCCTTGGCAGAGCATCCCTCCGCTATGCAACGTTTATGTTCCAACACGAATGCCTCTGGCCTGAATCAAAGGGAAACAGCGTGCAGTGGGCAAAGTTAATCGAGAGATTTTAGCAAAGAAGAGTAAAACCTTTAATCCTGCCAAGGATAATGATTTCACATGCAGCATTAACAAATAACAGAAAAGAAATAAATTGTTGTCTTGTTGTAAGGGCAGGAATTGTACATTTTGACTATATACTGAATTATCACTGTATAATACAGTAATCATTAAAAATACATAGAGCAGTGATCAAAAAATGTACACAGCACGTTAGAAAAGGATTTTTTTTTCTTGGAAATTCGACATCAGTAATGAATGCACTTCTCTATTTGAAAGGAAGATGGCACAAGTATTAGGAAGGAAAGTCAGACACCTTGCACTTCAGGCTTGATCAGAGAATGGAGCTCTGTTTTTTAATAAGTTTGGCATTTTTTCTTGTAAATACTAATAGCAGTCCCAATTAATGACAATTTTTTTTTGTTTTTCCAAAGGGACAACTGTAGAAAACCAACTGCTCCCTATAAAAATCAACAGAACAGCAGTAAACCAGAAAAAACTGCTCAACATTACCAAACTGGCCTGGTTTTCAACTGGCAGTTCCAAGGATTTTATATCACAGATTACAATTCACCACCAAGTCAGCTGACACATAGCTACCAACAGCTTATCATGGCAGAAAGGGAAAAAGAGCAGAGACTCGTCCTTGTTTGTACAGATTTTTCTCCATAAAGCAGTCAGGAAAAAGCCTAAAGCATTTCTAATGGAAGCAATTTTTCTTCTGCAGGCTTCACGCTTTGTCTCACTCTCTGTGTTCTTCTTGTTCCTCATCTTTAATGATACTTGTGAAGACATGGAATTTCTCTTCTCTGAAAATCCTTTTTATTTTGCTGCTATTCTTTTTTACCTAATTTACAATCATGAAATGTCAGTATGAGCTACTCCCTGCGCTGGATGCTGAGGGTACAAGAGTGCTGCACCATCTGACTGTAGGTGGCGAGGAACAAGCCCAGGGAGCAGATAGCAAATTTCACAAAACAAAGATTCTGTTTCCATGGAGACATCTTCAGGACTAAGTTATCTTGAGACATCACAGGCTCTTTGTAAATTTGGACAGACAAAAGCTAAACACAGACAATGTTAACCACAGTCATTTCCATGTAAAAATTATTTAAGTGGCACTACTAATCTTGATTTTTATGCAAATGGCCAGCAGGAGTTCAGCTGTCTTTTGCACAGTTCTTTCGCACAGAAACACACCCTACATCGCCAGAGATTATTTTGTATGAGAGGAGATTAAAAGGAACACTGAATTGGGATATACGAAAGCATCCAAATGTACTGACTGGAAGCTTAGGAAGACACATGCCCCGCACAGCAGCCACTTAGGGTCAGCTGCCCAAAATGTGGCTCCTCAGCAGGGCTGGCACAAAGAAAGACAAGTAGCTCAAGTGGCTCTCAGGTATTGCACCTTCCAGTCCTTCACTGCAAATGTGCTGCCCTTCACATGATAAGGCACAGGAGCTGACAGGGCACTCACTTCTAATCCAAACAACTCAGAGGCAGAGAGACACTTCAGCTCAGTGCAGCTGCCCAGGCATAGGACACACACACTGAGTCTCAGCTATGGCACGCTCACACTTCCAGGGATGCCAGAGTCACTCTGTCAAGCATTTAGTGTTTATGACTTGACATACCCTAAAAAGCATTTCAGTAAGTGCTTTTGGATTATTTTTTTTTCTAAGATACAGAAGCAGCCATATGTATTCCGAAGGCCTGAGCATGTTGTAAATGTCTGCACAAACTTCTGAGGACTCAGCATCAGCTCCTCCTTAAAGGTGGCTGCATCTTTCATAGTGCGGCGGCTGACTTCAAAGCAAACTACCACAGGGCCCAGGGAACTCAAGAAATACCTACACCTGATTCACTGCAGCAGTACTGCATCACCAATAAAAAGGCTTATAGGCAGACAGCAGGGTGATGAGAGAGAACAGAATGCTGATTTGCTTCTCCAGGAAGCCCACATTTTTTGTTTGACCATAAATGAAAATGAAGTCCTATTCCTTACAACATGTTTCTTTTATACTGACTGGAAGAGCATCTTTAGATTAAGACAGCTTGATTATTCCCACAGATAAAAAGAACTGCAAGGAAAGTCTTACTGTCATGTCATTAGGCTGAAATTTTCAATGCCAAGAATGTAGTTCAAGCTGGGCTCTTCTGTTTGTTTTGGTTCAACACCTCAGCTAAAGCAGTCTAACCATTTCCTTAAAACTCTTTCTTGGAAAAATTATTCTGCCAACGCTCAACATCCCAGCAGATTTTCTCTGAAAGACTCTAACGATATTCTGGTTTGCTATGGGACCAGAATTTTAGCCAAGGCATTCTCTTGCAACTTACCACAAAATCAGCAAATGTGCAAGGAAGGTAAGGGGATTTTAAACTGCACATTCTCAGAGCGATTTCACAGAATCACAGAATGGCCATGGCTGGGAGGGACCTCAAGGATCATGAATCTCCAATCCCCCTGCCACATGCAGGGCCACCAACCTCCTCATTTAATGCTAGACCAGGCTGCCCAGGGCCCCATCCAAGCTGGCCTTAAACACTTCCAGGGTCAGAGCATCCACAACTTCTCTGGGCAGCCTGTTCCAACATCTCACCACTCTCTCTGTAAAGAACTTCCCCCTGAAGTCCAACCTAAACCTCCCCTCCCTCAACTTAAAACGATTTCTCTTTGTCCTGCTGTTATCTACCCTTTCAAAGAGTTGATTCCCCTCCTGTTTGTAGGCTCCCTTTAGGTATTGAAAGGCTGCAATGAGGTCACCCCGCAGCCTTCTTTTCTCCAGGCTGAACAAGCCCAGCTCCCTCAGCCTGTCTTCATAGGGAAGGTGCTCCAGTCCCCTGATCATCTTTGTGGCCCTCCTCTGGACCCTCTCCAACAGCTCCCTGTCTTTCTTGTACTGGGGGCTCCACACTTGGACGCAGTATTCCAGATGGAGCCTCACAAGAGCAGAGTAGAGGGAAAGAATCACCTCCCTGTCCCTGCTGGCCACCCCTCTTTTGATGGAGCCCAGGATACCATTTGCCTTCCAAGCTGCTGGCTCATATTAATTTTTCATCTATCAAGACCCCCAGGTCCTTCTCCACAGGGCTGCTCTCAAGGACCGCTCCTTCTAGCTTGTATGGATGCCTGGGATTCCTCTGGCCCAAGTGCAAAATCTTGCACTTTGTTGTGTTAAACCTCATTAGGTTCACCCGGGTCCACCTGTCAAGTCTGTTGAGGTCCCTCTGAACGGCATCCCTTCCTTCCACTGTGTCAACTGCACCACTCAGCTTGGTGTCGTCAGCAAACTTGCTGAGGGTGCACTCGATTCCATCGTCAATGTCATTGATAAAGATGTTAAAGAGCACTGGTCCCAAGACAGACCCCTGGGGGATGCCGCTTGTTACTGGTCTCCACCTGGACATAGAGCCATTGATGACCACCCTCTGTCTGCGGCCTTTCAACCAGTTTCTTATCCATCAAGTGGTCCACCCATCAAATCCACATCCCTCCAATTTGGAGATAAGAATGTGGTGGGAGACCACGTCAAAGGCCTTGCTCAAGTCCAGGTAAATGACATCGGTCGCCTTTTCCTTGTCCACCAATGCCGTCACTCCATCATAAAAGGCCACCAGATTTCTTCTATTTTAGTAGCTAAATCCTTTGCAATTCCAACAAATGTGCTTCTTCTTGGGCTTTAGATTTAGGCATCAGACTCAAAAGCTGCAAAGTTGTCGGGGATCCCTTTGAAGGCCCAGGAAGTCTCAAGAAAAGATATGGTCATTTCTCCACTGCAAAATGGGAAGCACTGGTCCAGAAGGCAGCAGAAGCAATAAAGCTAATGGGATGGGAATGTGGGGCTGGAGATAGAGTGCAAGCTGGCAGGTTGAGGAGAGTAATGCCAGAAGTCAAGAGCAGGGAATTAAGGATGAATGGAATCAGAAGCATGTGATCCCACAGAGTAAGATGTGAGACTTATGCAAAGACTGAGGGAAGTAAATGGGATTGGCTGGGTTGGGAGAGAGTTAGCAGAAGAAAGAGAAGACTACATCAGGAGTGTGTTTCTGCCAGAAGACTGAAGACTAAGAATTAGTGGCATGAGAAGAAACAGAAGAAAAGCAGAATGAAGAGATGGGAAGGATGAGGAGAGAGGAGAGGGAGAGGAAGAGGGAGAATAGAAGCCTGAGTCCTTGTTCACAGTAAATCATACTGTGCCTGGACTGAACACAGAGATTCACAAGTTTCATCATTTCTCTACTACTGTTTAAGTATGCTCGTGAAACAGCCAAAGTACCCTATCTCCATGCAGCTCTAATCCACCCAGTGGCTTGCAATTTATTCTTGCCGTATTATTCTAAGTGGGTAAACCAGCTTGGAATGGTGCCCTCTGACAGATGGCCACATGACAAAGCTATGTCTCATGACAGAATTCAGAGTAGAAGAAAATGAAGCAAGCACAGCCTTGGAACTTGAACACAGAAAGCTACTCTAAAAAAGCCTCAAAGGTTACAATGTCAAAATGAATATTAGGCAATACCAAATGTAAGGTAGCCCACTTCCATGAATTATACGGCAAACATATTATATTACATTTAGCATGGATTTAATAGTATGGATTTAAGAGTAGGACTATATACTGGTTTTCCATAGAATACTGCCTCTTCAGCGCATGGCACAAAACTGCTCTTGAGAATCAGTCATGATTGTTCAGTAAATGTGTCATCTGGAGAATCCTACTGCATTTTCTGAAGTAGTGTTAATGAGGAAGATATATCTGAAGAAAAAGGACAATATCTTAATTTTGTTATCTGTATTTGGAACATAGAAAATGCTACATCCTGTACACAAAAATTCTTATTAACCATCCTGAACTATTGGGCACATTCACTATGATTTTACCTTGTGCTTTCATGGCTCATAAAACGAGAAGTCATAAACCAGAAACAAATCACTAAATACGCGTACAAGTTTGTGAATGTTCACAAAACTCTTCAGAGATGAAGATTACAGAATTTCACAACTCTACTTTCCGAACTGAGATGGGAAAATTTCACTCAATATAACACAGAATCACACGGTATGGATAATGTAATGTTCATTAATGGAGTATCCTTTCAACCTGTGAGTTGAGGTGGAGCCCTATCTATCAAAAAATAAGTCTTTAATTAGGTGCTCACTATCTCCTAAGATACATTCCTAAGTGACCAACATTAAATTTACAAAGACAGCCTTATTTCTGCCCTTTTTTGAGTATGCAATTTCTGCAACCTGAATAATAACACTGCATTTCACGTACAATTAAGGCTTCTCTACCTATTCTGCAGTATTAGTCGTATTCCACTGCAATACTCTTTGTATTAAATAAATTTCTATTGGAATAAAATGTGATGCTCCAATAGGGTAGGATTTCACAGCAAGAAGTGCAATGCAGTCATTCAGAAATGAGCAAACCTACTTCAAGCACTGTAGTATTTGAAAAATAGCACAAAACAGGTGGAGAAAGAAGTGGTCTGCTATGGAAATGAGATAACAAATTGGAAGCTTGCATTTATATGCCAGTCAAGAGATGCAAACTTGAACCCTTACGTCCTTGCAATTGGACTAAGTTTCGTACAATGTGAGAAGTGAGTTACAGAATACTGGAAGAGCTGGACATTATTTATTCCAAACTGTTTTGCTGATTTTTTTTTATAATCCAAAAATAAAGTTTATCTCCAAGGAAAACTTACTGTTGTACACAAAATACCAACTCAACCCCAAGCTCGTTGTTGAAGATAGTTTAAAACTCAAAGAACCTCTTATAAATTGTTGTGACATACCTTACATGCGTTCTTCTTACCTTTCCTTGTGTTAGAGGAGACTGCACAATCCAAATCTTTTATTCTGTTTTAATTTCCAGACTTCTATTAACAACATTCTAGTGAAGCTTTTCTCCTGCAACCAACTGTTCTGTCTTCTATACAACCTCTGATCACACCAGGTAAACAACACATTCTGTAAAGGCACATGTACTCATAGAACTCCAGACTCCTCCTCTAATCACTGAATAAAAGGTGCAAATTCTGCAAACCATTAGCTTGTCCAATGATAAAAACTAGACCTAGTCAACAGATCGGCTTCTAAGAAGGGAGAAAGAAGGCTGTACTGCTAGTGGTACTGAAGATACTAGACACTCTGCACTTGAAATCACTATTATACTTATCTTTGCAATTGATACTCTGAAAGAGGGGACATGTCTTTCTGGTTGCCTGCATCCTTTTCTTTTTTTGCCATTCTCACATGGCAGCTGGATTTCAGTTGCTGCATCTGTGTCCTGTAAAAACAGTCTTCTTCTGCACTTTCAGGTAGATACGTATTACTGCAAGTTCCATTTTGTCCCAGTGCATGACTGTACGATGTTTCTCTGATGTGATTCATCATCATTTCTGTTACTACATTAGTAGTTAGACCTACAGTTAGCGTGTCATTTCTTCTTACCTGCATCGATGGCACATGGGTAATGGTATCGGAAGGAGCAGCCTTTGTTGTAGCAGCCTAAGGTGGCTCCTGGTTCCTGGCAATGGGAACATTTCTGAAAGGGAAACCAAGAAATGGCAATGAAGACTGTAACAATAATTCCAAATATGTGCATTTTGCTGGGAATCAACCATCTTCCAGCACACATTTCTTGAGTATTACAATGTTATGTCTTTATACACCACAGAAAGAAAGGCCTTTTGAATAAAGGCAACATAAGCTGTCTCAAACGCAAAACTTTTCAGCTGTGCTTAACCAGGCAGGATAGACCAAGTGCTCACACCAGTCATTCAGACAGAACTTGGAACACTTCTCTCAAATCCATCTCACTGACCCCTGTTTCAGCACCTGACAATGACATCAGTGTTAAAATTGGAAAAGAGCTTTTTGGAATCTACAGCAGCTTAAAAATGAAAATTAGCATGACAAAGATGATTTAGAGGACACCATTAGTGTAAAAGTAATTTGCTGACATCGGTTTCATCACCACTAGCTGTTCAGGAAGATCAAGGCCAAGTTGAACATTTTTTCACAGGTGATGAAGAAAGGTTTACCTGGAGCAGGGGAAGATGCCATCAAGGAAGAATACCTCTGTCACAGAAATGGCACTTCTCCTGAAGAAGTGCTCACAGTGTTAGAAAGATGCTACATATTTATTTTCAAAGCAGAAAGATTCATCTGATGAACATGTTCAAGTTCCATTACCTAAATCCTATTGCCTCAACTGGTCAATGATGTATTTGATTGTATGTGAACAGACAAATGTGAATGCAACAGGATGAAACCCGCTCACCCATTTACTTCCTCTCAAGTGACTTTACGGATGTAGGCCTACAATGCACCTCATTCAGACAACAACTCCTGAATGGATACAGTGAGTGATTTTCATTAACTAATCTCAGATCCTGATGAAAGCTGGCAAATTAATATTTTGCAAAGAAAAAACACCTAAGTCGCATCTAGCTAAGAGGCCACTCCTATTTGAAAAGTAAAATGCAAGAAGACCACTGGCAGAAAAACATTAACTACAACTTCTCAGATGTACCTAAGAAACATAGAAACTCTGGGTTTGCTGATAAACGTGACCAACACAACATGGCTTCATATACCTGGTACAGTTCACCTTGAATTCAGGCTACAAAAAGTCGCTTTGGTCAATGATTGCACGTGGATGAGACGACCAAAAATCTCTCCTCCTTTTGGAGAAACTATTGTCAAATTACATGCACTCCATCAACTCTACCAGCATGCAACAGCCATACAGCACATGGAACAGATGTGCTTGAACCAGCAGCATACCTGGCACTGCACAAAAGCACCATTTTTCTGCCAAACGAGGAGGCTCATATGCCAGGATGGCTGCATCAGCAAGACAGCACTTCTTACATCCCTGACTTACACACGTGTGACAGTGCAGGCCTGCAGGACAGACGTGGCCAATGATTACAGCCACAGAGAAATCCCTCGCTCCGAACAAACAGGGTTTTGATTGCAGCACTTCACAAAAAACCTAGGAATAGCTGACAGTTGTTGCTCTTCCTGCTATTCTGTGTGATGCAGACAGCGATGACTAGGTTGCATTTAAACGACTGAATGAGGATGAAAGCAAAATTAGCTCCAGCCATAAACCAGGTGGCCCTCTTCAAATCAAAGCAGATGCAACTAGCAGCAAAGCTTGTGAGGCATCACTTCTCCTGACATGTACAACTCTAGTCTCAAATGCTGCCTTCTCTTTTCAGTTATGCCAAAGCTTTTCGAGCCTGATCTTCAACATTCCCTTTTTACTTTTTCTACCTTCTAAGCAGTGAACGTGTGTCATGACAAACTACTATTTATAATGTAAGGAAAGTGCCCCTGGGGCCTGAAAGAGACACCCAGGAAGCTTATTTTTGCCTGTCAGAACATGAATGCTGATTTCCAAACATTAAAAAAAAATAATAAAATCTAACACAATATTTAAATGCATACTGAAACACATGGACCTCTGGCCAAACAGCAATGTAATTTGCTCTCTCATGGGAGTAAAACCAAGTTTCATGTATAAAAAATGGCTCTTCCTAGCTATGAAATCAACCCTATAAGATTATTGTGTACTGGCAGCAGTCCCGGATTCACCTATGCCAAATATTCACAAAGTGCAGCTCGAGGAGCTCTGGATCAGAGTGCTTTACCTGCAAGCTTTATACTCCCTCTCAGATGTGGCAGACTAAGATTAATTATTCTAACAGGACAGAACCCAAATCAACTATTCTTTTTGAACAAGGATATGAATTTCTAGCGTTATCCCTCAGAGGCATTCTGTCCTCCCCACTTTATCTCATCTTTGAAGTACTACTGCGCCGTTGCAACAGCAGAGGTCATTCTTCCCTGGAACACTGTGTCCTGCACAGAGCAGTCAACAGGAGCCTATGAACTGCAACAGCAGAGATTAAACTGCAGCTGTGTCAAAGATTTCTTAAAACTAAAAAGGCACATCGTAAGAGCGCACTGTGCGATACAGCTGAAAACAAAAAGACCCCTAGCAACATTTTTGATACTTTTCCAAATGTTAATTTAGTCTTTGAACTAATTCTTCACTGCATCAAATGTGGTTCATCCTGCTATTCTGAAACTCGCAGTGGGAATACGACCGGCGTTCTGACGGATTTTCAATGTGCCTGTGGTGCTCAGCTGAGGATGGGCACAGGTATTTTCATATGGGTTGTAGTTGGGACCAGGAAGGCAGGAAAAGTGGGTGGTTAAGTTGGCTGAGGATGAGCACCGAGCCTTTTCTTCCCTTGTTTTCAGTCTGCTGGACCAACTAGATTATTGCCAAGGTTACCTGCAGCTACGCCCACAGCAGCGATTCCCCAGCGGACTACAACACCATTGACTGCTCAAGGCAGAGATCATCTGCTGCTGCTGGCTCCCCTGCTGCTGAACAAGTCTCCATTCTGCCAGATGCTTCTGCTTTTCACAAACCACTGACAGTCTAATGGCCCCGTTTCTCCTACCTCCTGGGACCCCCGACCATCTGCTTCTTCCAGGGGAAGCGGGGGAACCACAACACAGTAACTACTCTTTTCTTTTGAGTCCTTCCTTCTTGACACACCACACAGCGACTGAACAAAGCAGAAATCCTATGAAGTTATATGGTCTAAAATAACTTAAGAGTCTACCACTGAATTGTTGAAAGAAACTGTAACAATGCCATGTAGTTTCCAAATGTCTCCAAGTTTTCCTAAAACAGACAGAATATAGCAAATGTAAAAACTTCTAGATGGTTTCAGTTCTCATTTGCAAGACGCTACAGTTGTGCCTTGAAAGATAAAAAGATGCATAGCTCCTATCAGTGCCTTTTGAGGCTCTGGTGAGAACGATATCCTTACGCATATCATGTTCCAGAAAGAGACAGATAGATAATGGGTACACTGCAGTTAGAAAACTTTCTAAAACCCAAACAAAACCAGGAAATTTCATACATGAAATAAATAAACTGGGCTTAATGATCTCTTATCGTTCTATTTCATCCATGAGCAAATCTAAACCCAAAGTCCACCGCCATCCTGCAGCCACTCACCAGCAGAGGGTAGCAGCCTGCTAGTCACCTCCACAGGAATTAGAGCATTCCCTGCCAGGGAAGCAGCACTTGGCCTCTCACGGGAAGAGAAATTCCTTTTGCTCAGTAAGCAGCCTGCTTAACCTGCCCTGTCTGACAGAGCAGAAAGCTGGTGCTTGGAGTGTGCTTCCAATGGGAGATGCCAACGGGCAGCAATCATTGCCAGGCAGCTAATCAACTCCTGGCTTAAATTAAAGAAAAAAAGAAGAAAAAGAAGACCACACAGTGAAGATTGATTCAGAGGTCCTATCTCCACAATTCATCTCTGGCCACAACACACATACATCTCACTTACAATAGGCTGGAGAGACTGAAAAGTGCCATTTAGAAGAGACACTCCATCCCTTGAACTAAATTATCAATAGTATTAAAGCCAGATACAGCCTCTCTACTCCTCCATGCTATTAGCAGACCATTTCTTCCTCGTTACAGCTCATCATTCTCTGTCTCCCAAAATGAAGTAACACCAACATGAAGCATGAGAAGTATAAGGACAACCACCACAGCTCAGAGGAGAGGTTCTGATTCACTCACAACACTATGACATCCTCCAGCTGCATTCCTTTTGCTTTAAGGTTTTTGGGTTCACTCAGGTTTGCCACGCACACTCAATCATTTTTGACTAGAGACTTTATTAGGAGACCTTTCTTGCCCATTGGTTGTTTATTTCAGGTTCCCACCAGTGCCCCACACTCAAGCTTCATTCTAAATTCCTTTCCCCAAAGTACAGTACTGTGTTTTCCCCCGCCCTCTGTTTTCTTCCCTTTTCCTTCACTTTGCTCCCCATCCCCTTATTTTAACCATTCCTGAATACCAGCACCAAGAACACCTACATGGAATAACAAGCAAAGCAACCATCTTAAAAAAAAAAGAAAAAAGAAAGAAACATGGCATTAATTACAAAGGCAAAGTCTTCACTTTCTACACTGTACGAATTTTCTGTACTTTTTCACTTCTACGCCCCGTTATGCTTCCTGGCAAGTGGGGCACGGGGAGATGACTGCATTCAGGGAGCTGCCAAGAAAGCTGCGAGATGTTTGCTGCCACACACAGCGGTGAAAAGTGCTGTATGCTGTAAGGGAAAGGAAGAAGTGATTTGGGGAGACTGCTGTTAAAAGGGACTGAGACGGAAAAAGATGATGGTGGGCTGACATTGTTAGGAAGCAGAAGAGAAAGCTTCTTTGCTGATGCAGAGATACTGATTAATGACAAATTGCTTTTGTGACTGGGACTTGAGATAACAAGCAGCAGAAAAGGATATGGAATGGTTTGCTCCATTTCCTGTAAAAAAACTGAAGTTCTCTAAAAAACACGCACAGAACATCAGAAAAATGAACCCCACAATTAAAAAGAAGAAAAAAAATCCTTCAAACTTGCACTGTGAAGAGGTATCACTTCTCAATGGGAATCTACTTCTGCAGCAAGCAAGTCAAGCATCAATAAAGAAAAATAATCACGGCAGCAGAATTGGGCAGCTATCGTGAATTCAACAAAGTAAGGACTGCTTTAGATTTCGAGATTTCAGCAAACAGATAAATCAACAATCTGGAAGATGCTGTAAAGCTGTGCTGCAAAGCTGTATGAAGAAACACAGTGAAGAGTCAGAACTGCAGTGCTGCATGGGCTGCTGAAGCACAAAGGGAACTGCAGCTCAAAATGGATGGCATGGAAAAGAATGAAATATTAGAGCTAAAAATGTCTTAAAAAGGGAAATCCTATTTGATACACACAAAACCGATTAAACTGATTGCAGTACAGCAGAATCACTTCAAATGAACAATGATCACATCTATTTCCCCCAAATCAAAGAAGAAACAGAAAGTAACAAGAATAGAAATAAATTGTGTGTTATGACAAGGAATGGTTTGCAGCAAAGATTTCTGAGGCCTTATGCAGACACCGGGGCTGTTTGTACTAAATCTCAAAACGAGGCTGAACAATAATGTGGAAAAACTTGCAAACTGTGCAAAAGTATCCAAGGAAGCCAAATCTCAATGGTAAGGAGCTGCAAAAAAAAGATCTTACTATGCTGGGTAACTGCATGATAAAATGGGGATGAAACTTAATGTTGGTAAGTCCAAAGTGATACACATGGAGAAAAATATTTTCATCAATACATATACATGATTACAGACTCTAAATTCGCTGTTACTACTCATGAGGAGATAAAAGGAGTTATCCTAGATACACCATACAGTACTTGCAACTGCAAAAAAGACAGAAAGCAGTTATTAGGAACAGAAACTGATAATGAAAGCGAAATCTTCCACATATTATTCTTATAGTATCCTGACATCCTGAATAGTGTGTGTGGTTCTGGCCATGCTGTCAATAAAGGAATACAACATATCAGGAAAAATAACATAAAGACCACAGAGGTAAGTAGGAATATTGAAGAGCTTCCATGTGGGAAGGGAGTTAAGTATTTTGGAAGAGAGGTAACTGAAAGGGGATTGAGATCTACAAATCAAGTATTGTGTGCATGTGGGAATGATTCCTAGCCACTTTCAAGGAGAGGAAGCAAATAATGCAATCATCAGACTGCAGGTTAGAGATCTAAAATAAATCCATTTCTCTACACAACAAATAATTAGACAATAAAACTCAATGCCAAGGGCAGCTGTGCTGGCCAAAAGACAAGTCATTTCAACATCAGATTAGGCAAATTCATCAGGGACAGATGCGTCACTGGCTGTGAACAGCGATCTGAAAGAGACAACTCTAGAGCTGTTATTGGTAAAGCAGACAAAAAACATCTAACCATCTCTCCACACATACCTTGTTTGCTACCCACCTCCAAAGACAACTGCTCCTCGCCACTGCTGGAGATGGCACACAGCAACAAAATGCTTTTGTACCTGCCCAGAATGGCAGCTCCTCTGCTGACCAAGAGATTTGACTAAAATTCCCCAACAAACAACAAAAGTCCCATGATTATTAAAAGGAATACAGGCACCCAGAAGTATGCTACGAGGTTACAAGCTTTTAAGGCTCCTCATCTTGCCTCTAGAACAGGAAGGCTGAGCTCAACTGTAACGCTATATAAAAGGGCTGAAATCTGATCTAAGCAATGAATTCATGTTCACTGCTCAATACAAGCCTAAGTGCTTCATTCACTTGGTAGAGCGATCAAAGGCTTAAATGTGCATGAACCTGTGCTAGGAGATGAGACTGGAAAAAGGCTGAGAAATCAAGGGAGATATGAACCCTCCCTGCCTCTCAGGCAATGGAAAGAGAAAAAACAAACGAAATAAGGACTGAGTGCAACTGAACTTGAGCAGACTTCAGATACTTCAGGAACACACTAGAACAGATTCAGCAGAACTAATGAAAACTGCTAACATAAAATGGCAGTGGAAAAGTGCGTGTAATTTTAAATTAAGCAGGCTAAGTGTACTCCTCTGCAGGCAGTAAGTTTTGTGCTTTAAAAGGAATATTAATAGCCAGACCAGCATGCCCAAGCAGACCAGAAATGCCTCAGTCTTGTTTCCTTTGACAACAAAGTGCCACCCTGAACAAGAGAAACATTTCAGACAACCACTTATGAGTACAGGGATTTGAATTTGCTAAAGCATGCAAGTCTGTCTAAAAAAATTACACAGTTTATGTTATCTTGGCTATTCATTTGGGGATTTAAATGTGCAACAATAAGTGCAATTTAGCTAAGAAAAAATCTGAAAGATAGAAGAAGAGACTTAAAAGAGGGAAAAGAAATTCAAATTTCCAAGCAGTGATTATGTGATAAGGAGATACACGGCAGCAGGAAAAGCATGCTCAGCAAGAGAGAGCATTTACCCCAGTTGGATTTTCTGCCAGTCTTAGAGCTCTTTCCCAGCCATTCTGGGTATTGATTATGGGAAACAACCAAGAATGTGGCCAATCTCTACTCAGCACAAGGTCCGATGCATACAGTCTAACACAGCACCACCCAGTTGTCTCCAAACAAAGCAGTGTCATCACCATGAAGGAAGAGGTTTTGGATAAATTAATTACCAAAAACTCTCCCTCATACGGCAATGCATTTTAATAAAATGGCTGGAATGACATAAAAAAATGACATAAAGAAAAAAACTCAATTCTACATCTGTGCTGAGGAATTTGTTTTCAAGAGGTGATATGAACGATGAGAACAGTCTTTTTCCAGTCAAAAAACAAAAAATAAAAAAGACGTTTAGTATTTTTGAAAAATAAATGGGAAGTTAGAAAGGGCCTGCAAAGACTGAGACTCGATCACTTCAAGGCTAACCAGAAGTTAAAGTGTATTATTAAGGGCATTTATCCAAATGCTTCTCGGACACTGACAGGCACAGTGGAGCAACCACTATGCTAGGAAGCCTGGTTCAGCGTCTGACCATCCTTATGGTGAAGAAAAGACTCAAGGAAATAACTCACTGAAGCAGACCTTATTAGTAGCACATCAGAAACAACCGTACAGGCTTAAGAAGTAAGACGCTGCTTTTGAGCAAGGCAAACTGTAAATGGAAAAGATTTTGACAAGAGATTAAATACCAGTGCAACCCAGCAGGAAAACAAGGTGCAAAAGGATTCCACGCCTGCTAAACAATTCAGTCTGTAACACTGCACAGAAATAAGGCAATTGTCATTATCTATAATAATCTCTGCACGCCGTCGTCATAAACAAAGCCCCACTGTGCAAAGATGCTTCTGTAATGCTGAGCAAAATGCCAGTGGAGGCAAAGGGGTGAAGTGGGAATGACGGCACTGGGAGCGGAGTCTGTCAGCAGCAGGCAGCACATCCCTTCGTGGCAGAAATCCCGACAAGGAGGGCTTTGAAGAAATGCACAAAGGAAAACAAAGGCAAACGCGCAGGTTCTTGAAAGTGACACACTTCATTTAGGGAAATACAGGATGCACTGATGGGATGCGGATCAGAAATTCTTGAAGGCAGATAAAGGAGAAGTATGCAGGCAACTCTGTAATGAGGAGTAATCTGAAGTGTAAGGAAAGGAGCACACAGATGAGTGTGAAAGAAGCAGGTATGCAAAAAGGATGGCTTAGAATTTTTTTTAACAGTACTCCCAATGGATGTTTATTCAATAATAACAATTCTTAGATTCAGATCTTAAGAACTGTTCCTCAGAGCAGAATACGCACCGCTGCTGGGTGAAAGGTACGCTGTGCACCTTGCACATGAACTATCTCTCTCTAGGAGAAGCTTGCAGAACACAAAAACACTGCTCTGTGGCTGAAGACAGAGTGATGGGGAGATGGCAACTTCTGGCAGCACGGCCCTGAGGAGCAGAGCCCAGTGTGCAGAAACACTTCCCAGGGCCACTGGTGGCTGCTGCCCAGGGGAAGTGAATGCCTGGGAGTACATCTCCCTGTAGTGATGCACTGTCACAGAACACACATGTTAAGAAAGGAAAAAAGCAGAAAAAAGCTGGAATGCAGGGTCATGAGCTCAAGCAATAGATAACCAGTCGCAGCCCAGGCAAGTGAAACAACTCAGTAGTAGGCATTGATGAAAAGACCTCAGACATAGAGGAGTTTTTTCCATGTTAAAAAGAAAAAATCCTGCTGGCCAAAAACATGAATGGGCTTAAAGAAGAATGTGTTAGTTCACTATTCAGTAATCACCAAAAAAACCCCCAAAACTACAACAATGATGATATGTGTGCTGCTTAAACAGCTCATTACAATAACAACTGCTTTTCTAAAGTGAATTTATTTAAAAACATTGCAGAATAGGGCTGGCCAAAGACACATATCACAAAGAAGCCTTCAGTAAACGAGGAGCAGTTCAGAAGTGGCAGCAAACATAAAGAGCAGCAGAAAGTCAAGGCCAGACACTATTCCAGTTGGATAGCACAAAGCGCTGGGGTGGTGGCAGGAGTTCCTCTGAAGGATAGACTGGATCTTCCACTAGAGAAAGAGCTTCTTTTGCCTAAGGAGTGGCTTAGCTCCCCAAAATGTGGGTGGAAAAAAAAAAGATAATGAACCACAGAACCGTATTAATGAATCACAGAATGGCTTGGGTTGGAAGGGGTCTTAACAATCACCTGGTTCTACCCTCCCTGCCCCAGGCAAGGTTGCCACCACAAGATCAGGCTGCGCCCAGATAACAAAGATCTTTTGGCCTCGGGTCAGGACGTTGCTGAACCATGATAAAAGCAGTAATATCATGTAACTACTTGCAAGCTACATCTTAAGTGTTTACGTATCTATGTAGGATCACAGAATCATTAAGTTTGGAAAAGACCACTAAGATCAAGTCCAACCATCAGAGTTGATCCCTACCTTGCCCACTGACCACATCCCTCAGTGCCACATCCACACAGCTCTGGAACACTTCCAGGAATGGTGACCACCACCTCCCTGGGCAGCCTGTTTCAACAGGTACAAATCTATACTATAGATAAAAAGGACTCACATGAGCCACAGAGTACCGGAAATAAATCACTGTGCAAGATCAAGAAGGAATTTCATTTTCACGTGAAGCAGAAATAGAACAGTAGAGGCAACTTTGGTTTAAGTTTATTTTACACAGACAGACCCTCTTCTCACTCCTTATTCCTCCATCTTCTGAAGGCTCTCACCCAAAAGCAGAAATGCAAGTCAGCAATAAATTACTCTTTGTCAGGCAGTGTTAAAGACTCAGAATGGGAAATTCTTCTTTTGGCATTCCCCTTGAAGCTATTAGTCCAGAAAGCAGAATAAGGAGTTTTGACGAAGTTACAACCAATTCCCTAGGATCTGTCTGTGCACATTTCTACTTAGCAGCATCACTTTAGAGCCTGTATTCTTGCCAATCACAGCATGTGACACTTCAAAGGAAGTATAATTAAATTTGAGGAGTAAAGAGTACATTAAAAAATTCCTAAAATATTTTTATATACCTACAGTGGAGCTAATGGAATCATTCTAATGTAAACAATTTCCTAAAATTAACATCTAAAAATTGCTTGTAAAGCAATTGTAAAGTAGTGGTTATGCATTGTGCCAGTCTTGAAATCTCAGTGGTAAATTCAACTTGGAGATTGGAGACCCTCCTCCATAAAACAAGTTTTAATAAATATGGGGAGTATCAGTACATTCAAGCTTGCATCTTCAGCATTTTAACTTTCTACAAGAAAATAGAAAACTAATATCAGATGAACAAATAACATCTTCATCATCTTTCAGGGAACTGAATCTCGATGATAGAATAAAAACTTTTGAGTGATTTAACTTTCTCTCTTTCCACGTACGCAACTAAAACACACAAGCTCATACCAGCTCCCCAATGTGCAATTTAATTATGAATATTTCAAACATACTACAGCTTCAATTTTCAAAGAACTCTACAAGTCTGTCTTGATAATCACAAAATGAGTGTTTTTAAAGCACATTTTATTGAGGAATTAACAGACTTGTCAAAAGTTGCACAGAGAACTGTGATAGTATAGGCGCGGGCTCTGAAACAACCACAGCTCTCAAAACTGAACTGAAGTACCTGAAATTGCCTTACCCTCTCTTTTTTTTTAGAGTCTCATACAGATCAGCAATATCTTCCAGAGGAAGTCTCTATTTCAGAAATTCATGCCAGGACATACTTTTTCTCTCCCTTCATAATAAAGCTTTTATGAGCTCCACACTCTCCTGTAATCATCAGTGATCTTCTTAAACTTAGAAAGTAAGAATAGTGTAAGGAAGGAGTCAAAGGAGCAAGAGAAGTTGCAGTTAAAACAGCTCAGTGCAAAGTACCAACAGAACTGTATGAAGGCTACTTCTGAAAGTAATGCTTATTTTATTACGTTGGCCCATGATGTCAGTGGCAGACTGTGGTGATATAGCACTACAGGCTGAACCTTCCCACCAATAATCCATTTTGTTGCTGTATGACACAGGGCAGCAGAGGGACATTCTGACCGAATAGTGCCTGCCATGGAAGTGTGTATGAACCAAAGGTGTGTCACTGAATTCCTCCATGTGGAAAAAATAGCACCTAGTGATATTCATTGATGCTTGCTGAACGGTTATGGAAACCAAACAGTAGATGTGAGTACAGCGAGGCAGTGGATGGTGTGTTTCAGCAGTGGCAACAGCAACAGCCACGTTCTGGAGGGCCGTGTAGATTTTTCTGAGCACAGCACACAGGTTCTTGTTCACTGCTAGCAAAAAATGCATTCCTAATGGTGGTGACTACATTGAAAAATAGCTGAGATTTTGCTCTACTCAAGAGTGTTATCCCACTCTTTGTATCTGCTGTAGCTTCCACGGAAATAAATAGGAGGCATTACTTTCAGAGCGAGCCAGGTACTTTGCTACAGCAGAAAAAACTAGAAATGACAAATGTGTTGAATTACACTTAACTGTGAATCACAAAAAAAAACAACCAGAAGCAAGAAATAGGAAAAAGTCACTACCATGTGAAGGCCACATAATCAGTTTTTACCTCCAACCTTTTTTTTTTTTTGCTTAAATACAAAGAAAGCTTAGGACACGGACAACTAGTTGACTGAGGTAAGACTTAAGTATTTAAGCTACGAGAAGTTGTGCAAGCAGCCCTCAGAAGAGACATGCAATCTATTTATAACATTGCTAGCCTAGGTAGGGGGAAAAAAACCAGCACAGCTGGTACACACAGAGCTCCAGCAATGCATTTCTACTCCAGTACTAGTCTTGGGCAGTCACTAGTGTATGCTAAGTCTTGCGCTATAACATGCTCTTACCAATGATTCAGGAAGTCTGAGGACAACCAAAAGTAGATACAGTCATAGCCTCGACACTACTGAACTTTTCAAAAAAACTGGAGCTATTTTAGTCCTTCTAACTGCAGAGAAATGCCTGCTTGAGGTTACTCTGGCTGGCATATCATGCTTTTCCCTGTATCAATGCTGACACTAAGAGTCAAGAAAGTCGGTCCAGACAATAACAAATAGATTGATAAAAATGTGGTGGAGGCAGTTTACTGCCAGATGAGCTCCCTCCATTAGCTCAGACTCAGAGCAGTGGTGCTGGGAGAAGGAAAGGCACTGGAGAAAAGAATGACTCCTAGAACCTGTAACAGAGTCTAGGCTGAAGTTACCCCTGTAGTTCCTAACTGTTCCGTTGACACGTCTGAACTAGTGAACCCACACCCTCCACTCATCCTTCCCCTAACTTACCACACTACAGCAAAAAGTATTAAGAACAACTGCTCCACTACAAATGGCTATTTCAACAATTTAACAAGGGATTTTGAAAAAGCCTTCCGTTGGAGCGAAGAATGGACTAAGGCAAACTACAAGGCTGTAGGAAGAGAAGCTAGTGTTACTGAGAGCACAACTGGAAACTTCAGCAGGCTTGCTGAGAAAGACTGTTCTTTTACAAATTCTCCCAGTGAGGGGGCATCCACAGCCAGACTCTGCGTCTTAGGTCCAGACTGTACCACTTTGATTGTCTGCTCCAAATTCTGTTCCTATCTCCCTTCTTGGCTCTACACAGCAGTTGGTTTCCCTCAACAGCTCGTTCCTACATCAAGATTCACAACCCATATTCCCTAAGCAACCCTGTGCCCCCAACTCCAGCTACATGCCTTCTCAACATGGCTCAATCCACTTACGCTCACCCATAGCTTCAGCAATACAAGACTGCTGTTAAATGCTAATTACTTACTAATGAAAACTAATCATCATGCAATTAAACTTTAATCACTAAGCAGCTGGCTGAGATCCAACCCTTAACAATGAAGGTTCATTAATAACTTTTCTCAAAGTGCTTTATCCATGAAGACCATCCTGTACTTCACACGGAGTCCCTGAGTATGCATGAAATTCCGATGCAAAAATATTTCTTCTGTTAAGAAAGAAAAAAACTAATAACAAAATAAACCAGTCAGAACACAGTTTAAGTAAAGAACAGTACTGTTTAGGTGAAAAGTATGGTTTAGGGTGCAAGCAGGCTAGACTTCACTCCTGGCTTCCCCCACATCCTCAGGAAATGTGCGGTACAGACAGGGAGCAGCTCTTCTCTCTGATTCTCTTATCTTCAGAGTAATGTTCAAGGCAAAAACTGTCTTCTGAGTTTTAATTTTTGCTATAGTTTCTAAAATTATTGCAAGAATTCTCATCATAGTTTTATTTTTACCCAGCTCTTCCAGAGAAATTAATCTAAACCCTTTCAGAATACATTTCTCTAATTAATGAGTACATTGGGGTTATATAACTGGGTTTATAATGGACAGATGAAAATTATTCTTTTCAAAGATAAAAGTTTTTAAATTGCTGTAGTATAATAAATAAAATTACATCACCTTTGGAAAGTTTCTCAGTTATGACCCTACACCATTCCCACCCCAGTCCCAAAGCATTATGCTTCTATAGCTAAGTAATGGGTTTGCTGTGTAGTGTTTGAAGAGCTTTCCTTTCCTCTGAATAGTAGAACAGTAGTACAGCTGAAGCATTATTTGGCTTACTCAGTGATTAAAGGGTTCAGAATATGGTTTACATTTAAAAATAAAATATTTTAAATAAAAAATCTTACAAAAGATATAACAAATCTAATAGTCCATACAATATTTTCTAACAAAAATTTATGAATTTTTACATTCATAAATTAAACTTCCAAACTGACCAAATAAAGAAACAAAGTGTTTTGATTTTGAAAAAAAAAAAAGAAACCTCAAATCTGCATTTTTGCCTAGTTTTTATCAGTTATAAGGTATAAATACAGAGGTGTGGCTCAGAATAAGCTTCTGAAGTTCTTGCCTGTCCTCCAACACCTATGTTTTAGGTAGCAATCTCCTAACGGTGGCAGAGGGATACAGCTCAACCAACTACCGCCCGGAATCAGTTCTAAGTTTGTGAAGTTAAAACAAACATCAGCAGCACTGCAAGTCTCCACCCCAGCTTTTGGGAAGCATGCTATCTTTTTGCTAGCACAGCTTAAAAAGATTCAAGCTAAAAAGACACAAATCGATTGTATTATCTTGCTATTGAGAATTTAGCATGAGTTTGGCATCTCTACAGTAACACAAGTAACAATCACACAAAAAGGACTGCGTGAGTTTGTGGATAGCCAGACAAGAGCTCTGAAGCTTTGCTAAAAAAACTCCAGCACAGAAATTTACATACACATTTGGAAGCGCTTCTAAAAAATACACTTAAGTAACGCATATTTCTAAGTGAAAACTACACAGATTTTGAGAACCCCTGATGCACAATAGAAAGGCCACAACCGAGGAATGAGCAAGTTGTATTCTACATTTAAAAGTTTCCCGTGCTCCTGGCTACAGCTAACATAAGTGCTTAAACATCCTATTCTTTCCCAATGCTCCACTGTCAGTAAATCTATTTCCTGCTCCGATTACTCAACATGCTAGACAATTAAGATACGAAACCACATGTAAGCACACACACAACATCCATACTCCAGGACAAACTAATGGCAAAAGAGTCTGCCAAACACACACAAAAATTACTTCCCTATACTCAACCTTTTATCTTCTCTCTGTCATATAAAAGATTGATAACGGAAAGGTCTTTCCTCTCTTCCCAATATGATCTTTATGTTCGAGAGCTCAACTAAACTGCATTTCCTGGCACCTACAATCCACAATCACCTATTTGCTGCAATCATTTTACCCAATTACTACTCGTGATAAAGGAAAGCAAGTTTTATCCCTCCAAACATAATTAATGGTTTTCAATCACTCAAAATATTGAAATATATGCATCAGAAGTGCAGATGCAGGTTCTGTCTGCTCATGTCTTTGGCAGCTAAGGACTGTGATACCAACACAGAGCTGCTGTGAGCTCCACAGCACTATTCATTCACACCCACAGGTCGCTACCAGAGGTAGACAGTGAACTGAGATACAACAGGGGCTCTACCAGGCTCTCATCTCTGTGGATGCACACTCACGCACAACAGGAGTCATGACAGCACAGTCAGTTTCAGTAGCACAGCAGATGGCAATGCTTTTCTGAGAAAACTGAAACAGAAATTTGCTATTCAGCCTGTCTTTCAGAATTTCTTCTCCACCAGAAATTTCATGCTTCCTTGTTTTTATAATACTGCAGAAGAATACCAAGGCAGCCATATAGTGAGAAATTAAATATCAGATTAATCATACTAAGGACTGTCTTCAATAAAGAGCAAACCTGTTTTCAGTTCAGGTAGGGCTGCCACCTGCCAGCTCAGGCTGCCCAGGGCCCCATCTAATCTGGCCCCAGCACTTTCCAGGGATGGTACAACCAAAGCTTCTCTGGAAAGTCTGTCAATGAGAACCAAGAACTCAAGAACTCTAAGGGTAATGGGAGATTGGGCCTTGAGATTCATGGTAATTGTCTCTTGTGCGGTCACAGCACACTAAAAGCTGCTGACAGTAACAGGCAATGTTCTCCACCTTCCCCTTTCTCAACCACTGCTTACAGGTAGTTTTTAAATTTGTTGCTGGTTTCCCCTCTTTTCACCTCCACATTAGAAAATTCACCAGCTCCAGTGTCACTTCTTCCTACTCTAGAAGTTTTTTCCTTATTATTACAAGTCTAGATATAAGAAACACAGGTTTTCCTTCCCACATTTGTCAGGCACGCAGCCTTTGAAGCAGATTATTACTTAGCTGAACCCTGACCTGATGTAGAACTTCACTCAATGGGTTTTTTGATAGAATTTAAGCAAAGAAAAATTACGAAAAAGAAAAATGTGCAGAACCTGACTTTTCTGTTATCTAGAAAGGATAATGAATAAGAGGACAACATTCATCTTCCAACAACCCCGAAAAGTAAAATCACAGGACTAAAACACTTCTAAGTAGTGGAGTCCATTTTGTGCTAATGCAAAGCAAAGGTTATAACTACCAGTGGAAAGGCCCTGACCAGTCAGACGGAACCCACAGTTCAGAGAATAAGTTGATGGAAATGGCTGATGTGGCAGAATATACTCCCCTGTCTTGTCTGGTCTTCTGATCAAATAGCAGACTAAAAATCAACCCACTGACCAGCCTACTACAAGGGAGACAACAGGAACTAACAGCTTTCAAAGACAAAGAAGCAGGATCCTCTCCTGGCAGCAGCTCCCTCCTAGCCTGGCTTACGGACAACAAAGCACACCTGCGCCCAGTGAGACATCCAAAATAAAACTGACACCTTCAGACCATTGGCACTATGCTATTTAGGTTTCTGGGACTAGAAACTGTTTTGCCAGAGGTAGCTAACCTTGCAGTTTTCTTGGTTTGTACTCAGCTGCTAGCTGAGGCATCTCAGTCACCATGAGTTAAGAACCTTTCAAAAGCAATTACTTGGGGCATACAGCAACATTTTAGTCAGGCTTTGATTTCTCAAATCTGATAGCTTACAGTGATCCCTCTAAGGACCTTTCTTTACCCAACTTACAGCTAGGATCCCAGAAGGCAGAGGCATACAAGTGAAAACAGTTCTGTGAATGCAACAGAGTAAACATCATATGTATGCAACCCTTATTTCCTCTATGGCACAGGTTTCCCCAGACAGATACTTTGGAAGATCAGCTAGCAGGAGTTTGAAGATCCAGAACAACTTTTCTGTGCAAACCCAATACTCTCCAGGAAATCTTGGAAGCACATATAATCCCATCTTTAGTCCAACAAACCAAAGGTACACTGAACACAAGTGAGAAGTTTCCAAGGATTTCTTCTTGATATGTATGAGGATTAAGAGTCTTCAAGATGAAAATGAAGTAGAAATCAGTGAAAAAGGCATTACATTCTTCAGACTTCTTTCAAAAGATCTTTAAAAGAGGGATAAACAAATTTTCCTTTCAAGAAGCACCATCATCAGAACCAAAGAGCTAAGATTAACGTTCATCAAGGTTAATTCTGACAATGATAGGAAGGAAAAAGAACAAGCAGAAATAATTCCTGTGTTAGGCCACAGCCTCTGCCTTGGAAGAAAGCATTCAAACACCAGCATGCCATCTCCTAGTAAACTGCCTTTTAGGAAAAAAAAAAAAATCAAAACCAAACAACAGTAGAACTATCCATCTCCCTGGAGTCTACAGCTGTGACCTAAAGGTTCTTTGGACTGTTCCTCTCCCTACTTGCAGCTTCCTAAATTAAATTCTGAGAATGAAGACCATCCATTCTTACAAACATTAAGCCTGCTGAGGGCCAACGCAGCTTCCTAATTTTGCCAGCTTCAAAGTAACCAAGACTCCAGTTTCTCATGAGCAGGAAAACAAAGGGAAGATGTACAAGGAAATAAAGCGTTTTCTTAAAAGTATTTGCAGCAAAGTGCATGCCACTGTTAGATTTCCAAATCTATAAATGCAAAGAAGTAGCCTGACATAACTGTAAGAAGAGATGTAAAACCAAACTGAAACATAGGAAGAATACAGATATACTGTATCTTACCAAGTAAGGCTAGGAATCCTTAAATATTCTCTGCTGCAAAAAGACTAGCCTCAAAGTTCTCCATATCATAAGACAAAAATACTATCCTCTAATGATTGACTTCAACCATGGTGTCTGATCACCTTCGATATTTGAAAGCAAATACTCTATAGGTGATACGTCCATCCAGCCCTACAGAGACAGCAATTTCTCAATTCAAGATTTCTTTAGCTCTCAAACCAAAAAAATCTAATAGAAGAACATCAGTTAGCACCCTTACTGTGGTCTAACAATGAGTATTAAGAAGGAACAAGATAGCTTGGCAGGTGGGTCCATCTGCAGAGACATCTAATTTTAAACTCAAAATAAGGAAGATTAAGACATTCTGCATCTAAAGCGCTCCCATTCATCTAATGAGCTCTTTGTGATCTCAGAAACAATAACCCCACTGGAGAACACACAAGTGCTTTTTTGGGGGGGGGAGGGAGGGGAGGTTGAGGAATACTGCTTAGTAAACCATCTAGATAATGCCTCCAACATCATTTTTAGTCCAGGGTGAAATCAAGCTTTAAGGAAAGCTCAAAGATCAAGAAAGTCATTTCAGTTTGATGAAAGCTTTTTTTAAAAAAAAAGAAAATACTTTCTCATTTTAAATTCTCCCAGAGCATCTGGTATAACTAGATCTTTGAGAAACCTCACATACATTTATACTTTCTTTGAGATTGACTACGGGGCTGCTCTCCAAAAGCAGCCATCAGCCACAGATATTTATTCATAGAAGGAACGGAAGAAAATTTAACACAGCAAGAGAAACACTTCAAATTCTCTGCTGATTCTGGAAGGCAAAGAAGAATCAGAAATGTCTGAAAAAATCTGTAATAAGCTTCCACGGAAGCAAGGTGAGTTGGTGTGAGAAGAACACAGGATGAGTTACTTAGACCGCTATCACAGTTTATGGCCTTGGACAAGAAAGCACTACATATACACGAGGTGCTCATTCCAGGCTCTCATAATCCCTTCATATGTCATAAGAAAATGTCTTTCCTCTTCCTAGACGAAATTACCAAGTGCTTGTGCCTCCATTTACCTCCTCTTTCCTGCCAGCGAATACCTATGTGGTTTGCATATCTGCTTTTCCAGGACACACACACCGATGAACTGCAAGTCAGCTGAAAGAAAAGGAAAATGCACTTGCAAAGCAAAGACGATATATGGAAAGAGCATATGCAACAAGCATAGGAAATCAGTTGTCAGAGCCAGAAGGCAGTCCTCAGGGAGCAGGGCAGCAGAGCTTAGTTCAACACAGCCTTTCCACTGCCTGAGGAAGGCTTGTGGCAGGTACAGCTCTGATATCCTGACTGCTAACTCTGTGCTGTGCGTAACCCTCTCCGAAATGAGAGGGAGAAGGACACAGCTTCCAGAGAACGCAGCACTACAATTTGCTACAGCAGAATAAACAGGTTAAAGAAAAAAATGCAGACAGGAGTTTAAATAACAACAGCAACGACAAAAAAAACACCACACACAAAGAAAAAAAAACCCAAACCCATTCCACTGTTTGTAATAGAAATGAAGGAGAAAGATGGATTACTTTTACCAATGAAGAACTGCCAAGCATTCAGTTATGACATTTGTTACTGTGTTTGTGTAAGACAGAACATAATATGCTACACACAAATGGTCTGAATCTTTAAAGGTCCACGGCCCCTGACAGAACAGTGGTGAGCACTGAAAAGATACATACTGCATCTCATACTATTTGCTACAGCCTTAAATAGGAAGAACTAGAATTTTAAGAAGGTTCTTACTGCTCAGATTCACCAAGCTAGAACAAGATGGCAGATGATGGATTAAGGATGATGTAGATTCAAAAGCAGTGTCGAAAGCTAGAGTCTCAGACCTCACCATGAATTCAAAAGCCATCTTTAAGCTCCTGACAGAAAAAGACAGATCTGGAGCAAAAAGGAAGTTTTGTAAAACTGGAATATAGCAAGTGGATTACCAGAAGTTACCTAAAGACATGGCACTCTGGGACCAGGGGAGGAAATCACAGGCTCAGCAAACCACACAAAAAGTTGCAAGTAACGAACAACCACCTCTGCAAAGTCAGTGGAGAGAACAGAAGTAATCAAAAGAGGACACAGACAGGAAACAAGGCAGAACAACTATTAAAGAGCAGCACAGTTGATAGTGACAGATATAGCTGACAGAGAAAGGAAAATGAAGAACTGAATTTGAACTTTAGCTAGGAAGTGATCACAGTAAACACTGATTACAATTGTAGCAGAGCACAACGGAAGCTAAAGTGGAGGAGGATAAGCACACCAGACAATGAACCCAAAGAATTTTGAGATGAAAAAAGGGAAAGGAAATGAAGAGGTAGTTGCAAAAGCAAGAGAGGCCACAGGGATTTTGTACACTTCTTTGAAAAATGTGAAACACTTGTGTCTACAAGTCACTATAAGGGAAAAAACCCTCAGAGCTGAATGAGTGATTAAAGGAAAAAGGTAAAAGAGAAAGGCCAGCAAGTTGAAGGGAGATAAGGGGATATTACTGTATAATGCCATAAGATTAAGTGAAAGGGTTAAGAAGAGGAGTGCAAAATTCCACTTGTGACAAGGAGATGATCCTAACAGCTGACGAAAGTGACAAGGAGTAGGCCAACGTGTACTCACTCAGAAAATCATCATGATCCCATACAGAGAAGGAACAACATATCAAACAACATCCAACAACCATTTAAAAACACTGCTGACAATGAGATACTATTTGCCAAGTCTGATTAGATTTACTGATACAGCCACGATGGTTTGTCGGCCACAAACCCTTTGGAAGCACAGAAACACAAAAAGAATCACTGAAGAACAACTCCTCAAGCAGTTCAAGAATTTGAGAAGTCATCTGCCATTGGGAAAACAAGAATCATAAATGGGAGGACACACCCTGAGAACAGGAAAAAGGGAAAAATATGCTAGAGAGATCCAAACTGAAAATACTGATCAACTGCAAGACACATGAAAGGACAGTTACATTACAAGCAGAATCCAAATGATGTTGGAGATCCCAAAAGAAACCCTGCAATTATCAGAGATAAGAAATTCAGCACACAAACACTACTTGGTGAAAAGCAAATGAAATTAACTGACTTTATTTAATGAGAAGCTAGAAACAGGAATGCAGGCCAAATCAAGTTAGGGCAAAGAAGCATGTAATTACTGTCAAAGAACAGAGAGCGAAAAGGCAGAACAAGCCAGGAATCAAACTGGTAGAGGAGAGCTCAGGAGGTGGCAATGAGCTGCACGTAAGAACTCAGAGAGAAGATAAAAAAAAAAAAAAAACTAGATCCCAACACTGCTTAGGAAAAAAAAACAGAATCTGAAGGCAGCAGGAAAAAGCAGTCCAGCATCTTGTGCGTGCATGAAGCAAGAGGGTAAGCATAAATAAAGGAATGTGGCACACTGATAATGGCAAGGGAAGTCAAATTAGATATGGTTCTGAAGTGTCAGCTTCAGTCTCAGATAATCAATTATGGGTGCCTCCATCCACAACCAGGTGACAGTGAATAAAGCTCTCTTTGTCCCTGCTTTGATTTTACATTTCTCCTTATTCATTGTGTACTTGCACTTTGGAGAATGACAGTTATCAGTATGATTGTGCTATAATTCGTACAGAACTCGTCAAGCCACCCAAGTTCTACTCAATTTACAGACTTCTATGTCATTCCACTTTATTGACCTTAATATGCAGGACCAAGTAATAAGTATTACAGTCTAAGAATAAATCATTTGGGTTCGAAAGGACCTCTGCAGATGTGTGGTCTAAACTCCTGCCTAAAGCAGGGCCAATTCTGAAGCTACCTTCAATTTCGCAGGTAAAGTGAGTTGCTTTAGGACCTTGGGGTTGCATAAATGTGACTGGACAGCTAATCCACAACTTCTGTTGTTCCCACCTCTCTCCCCCCCCCACTCCCAATCCCATATTTGACCACTCTCACTGTGAATTTTTTTTTGCTCAATACTGAATTGGAATTTCCCTTGCTGCAGCTTGTGTCAGCTTTGATTCGTCCTTCCACTGCACAACTCCAAGAGCAGCCCTGGAAAGCATTAATATCTAATAGGACAGACAAAGAAAAAAAGATGCTGTAGTCACAAGAAAACTTTTGGACAACTGGAACTTTTAGTAGGCAATATGAATCTAGGCTTTTGAGGCTCAAAATTTCTGTCTGATCAGGTAGGTGTGGCAGAAATCTAAAGAAGGCCATCTGAAGGGCATCACTAAAGATTTATTTACAGATGAAAGATGATCGTTTAAGATATGAGAGAAGAAGAACAACATTTCAAATGGTACGCTTAATGCAAACAAGCAAAAAAAAAAAAAAAAAAGCCATAGTAAATTTCAGTACTCACCATCTCTCTTGCAATCTCCACAGCTTCCTGCAGCCCATAGAGCCTGCCACAGACCAGGTAGATCCCATTGGCCCAGAGAATACAACCCTCATGGACCCAAAATTCATTGCTGTCAAGAGGTAGTTCAGGAATTTGTAACTCCAGCTCAGTGCCACCTTCTGAAGTGGGCATAGAGGGCTTTGAGTCCAAAGGAGTCTTTTCACCACCACTGCCACCTTCAGTGGTTGCTTTTTTACAAGAAGCTCCCCTTGAAAGTGACCGAGAGGCTCCACTACAGTCCTCAGAGCGGTGCCGCCTCTTAAAGCGGGGATGAGCAGCTAGGCTTCTTTGTTCCTTCTGTTGTTGCTGTTCCTCCTCCTCCTCCGTATCTGTCTTGGAACCATTAGAAGCACTTTTGTGCCGTACCTTGACCTTGCTCTGCATTTCTGTGGCCCTCTTTGGAGGTGGGTTCTTGGGCAAGGTGGCTGCGTAATCCTGGGGGTAGAAAGGACCAAAGAGGTCACCCATATTACGATAGCTGGCCCATTTGCCACACAGGCAGCAAACCAGATGCCCCAAGACTGAAGACTCTGTTACTACAGGGCCCTGCAGCATGAAAGTTGAGGTGGGCAGCACTTTGCTCTCCACATTGCTAGGAGGGGGTGTTGAAGACCTCTGTCCTTTCCGACCCCTCACCAATTTGTTCTGCTCCTCTTCCTCCGCATTAATGATTGTGCACACAGCTCCTAGTTCACACTTGTTTACCACGTGAATGTAAGGAAAAAAGGATTTATTCTTGGAGTCAGTTTTATCCACAGCCTGGGTAGCATATTTAAGCTTGATCTCTGGCTCTTGAGGCTCCACAATTGGAGCGGCCCGTCTAGGCTTCCGCTTCCGTGGCTGTGCTGCAGGTTTTCGCCTCTCCCTCCTTTGCCTCTTAGGTTTCGGCTCACCCCCAGCAACCCCTTCTGAAGACTGAGAAGGTACAGGTGGAGGTGGTGGGGGCGGTGGCAGTTGCTGCTGCTGCTGCTGTTGCTTCTTTTGCTTGTTCACACTCCCAATTGGTCTCCCCTTTTTCTTTCCAGAAGGAAAATATCCCTTTGGAGGGAAGCCATCTGGCTTGGGTGAAATGTTTGTCACATCTCCATCTTTTTCCTCAGGCTTTGGGTTTGGTTCAGAAGTAAACACACTGGAGGGGGAAATCGTTTTTGAGTCTGGAAAGGCCAGAGTTCCAGTTCCGCTTACGGATCCATCAGACCTCCCCTGACCACCTGACTTTGGAGGAGGTGGTGCTGCACTAGATCCTGTTCCTTCTTTACTAACGTTGGCAGTTTCAGGGGTGTCTTTCTTGGTTTTATCATCCTCGTTGCCTTGCCATTCTTCTGAGGACCGCGTAAGAGTTATTTCACTAGCTGTGTCCTGGCTTGCTGACCCCGCTTGATCTGACAACATCTCTCCTTTTCTCTTCTCAGCCTCCAGCCCATGTGCAGACACACTTCCTCCCTCAGGTCCACTCTTAAGGGACAGGATGTCATCAAGAGTGACAGTATCTGCACCAGTTTCAGCACTGTTTGTGGAAACGCTTCTCCGAATATTGGGAGATGTAATTTTTTGAACAATTGCTTCCAGTTTTAATCCTCGCCCCTTTCTTGGGGGCAATATTTTGGTCTTAGCCGGGCTTGTGAGGGAAACAGCAGGACAATTCCTACCATCAGGACTTGGCAAATCCTTGAAGGAATCGCCCTTTGCAACTGGTTTGCCAACATCTTGGCTTTGAGATGAATGGGCATAGGAGTTGTATGCTTTATCAGCTCCTTCTTTTGCTGACGTCATCATTCGCCCTTTATCTTCACTGCCACTGTTCTTCATATCCTGTGGCTGTCTTTTGGTAGGGATAGGAGAGATGAAAGAACGGACTCTCCTCCTCATAATTAAGGGATTTTGAGGAGACTGGTCTTCATGGCCAGGGAGCCTGAGCATGGCATTGCTAGGCTTGGGCAAATCCGTAGATTCCTCTCGTCTGTGCCCATCGCTTTCTTGGGGGCAAAATCTTTTTTGGTTGGCTGCTCCAAGAGGGCCACTGCCTTTGGCAGGTGTAGTCTGCCGAGAGAGGTCCCAACCAGATTCATGCGGCTGCAGCTTCTGGTTACCGTGTTTTAGGTCGGTGCACTTGCCTTGTGCACTGTCGCTTCCCATAATGCAGCGCCCAGGATCCTGGCTTCCAGTATCGTGGTAAGAGCTACCCTGAAGGTACATCATTCCATCCTTGTCATTTTTCAAGGGACTCCTTACTCTGTCCAAAAACTGCTGTTGTCTTGGGCTCTTCCTGGCTCCTTCCTGTCTGTGCTGAGCTGCAGCAATCACACCCTGAGCAGCGCTGCTTGCCCAATCTTTGTATTCTTCTTGCTGTTGCTGGTATAGCTGTCTCTTGTAATGATACTGGGAATTTAAACTCTGGTTGGGGTCACCAAAAGGATGAGGCCTAGCATTTGCATGATATGCTGCAGCCAAAGATGAGCCTTCTGAGTTCTGAGGGTAGCCAGAATGCAAGGAACCCCTGTTAACTCTTTCAGATAGCGTCATATGTGGGTTCATGTGATGCAGATCTGCTCCTGGGCCTCTGCTTCTGCCCGGTGACATTTTCAGCTTATCAGCAAGATCCTGAAATTGAGAAGGTGATTTACCCCTGCTGCTTCCAGTTCTGCCAGGTGCTCGTCTCAGCTGTGTTGATCTGCTCTCCTGCTGGGGAATGTAGTCTGGAGCAGAATCGGAGACGGCAGCTCCAGGGCTAGCATTGCCTCGGAAAGACTCATGCTTGATGCCAGCAGAATGACAATGGTCTCCTGTCTTTTTATTATTAAGACTAACTGAGCTCTTTGACTGTTCAAACTCTTCTTCTTTTATTTGCCCACTGTGAGCTTTCATCTTTGTTTCCATGGATACTAAACCACCAGGGAGTATTACTGACTGGCTTAAGCCAGGGGCAAGACGTTCACTCCTTCCACTTCTGCCCTCGGGACCCATGTGCCCCATTGGGTGAGGACCAGGATCTCTGACAAGCTGCCTTAATGGAGATATGTCACAGATCACTGATCTCCTCTCCGAGAGTGCTCCCCCTTCATGAGAAGAAGACTGAGACTCCATCTCAAACTTTCTAGCAATAGGGTAATCAGCTAAATTTATCTGCTTCATGTCAGGGGCTGCGCTGCTAGACTTCCTATCCCAGGGACCCCAGTGAGGGCCTTCCAAGAGAGACCCCATACTTTTATTTAAGAGGCCTCTATTCGTCAATTCATTGGCTTGACTAATTAAGATATTGGGCCTCATGGCTCCCTCCAAACTCCCAGCCATCCCAGAATGTTCCTGTGCATTCCTAGAATACCTCCTGTCTGGATGATGGTGGTAACCCTGTAAGACCTCCTGTAGAAGGCTAGGAAACTTCTCATTCCTGCTTTTGCGCTCACTGTGTCCTGGAAAATCCCCTTTTTCTTGACCGGAAGGATACTGTGGAAAACCACCAATATTTCTCTGTATGCCAGCTGCTATATTATCTTTGTAACTGTATCTTAAACTGCCAGGAGATTTGGAAGGTTCTGTTCTCACAGGAAAATTTGACCCAACAACTGCATGGCTGGGCTGGCTGTTCCCCTCTCCATTATGGTTAGTGTTATCTCCACTTTTGCTCCCCTTAGTACCTCCTTGAGCTTCTGGCTGTGGCCCTGCATGCCCAGCTTCCTTTGCTCCACTAGCACTAACTGGTGTCTGAGTAGCTGTGGAAACATCATCTTGTGCAGGTTTCTCTTGTCCACCTGACTTTTCTACTCTACCTGCCATAGCCTCCCGGGAGACAATCACTCCAACTGCCTTTTCATTCACTTTTGGGGTATTTTCTACTGCCACCACAGCTTCCTTCCCATCAGGGGAGGCAACATCTTCCCTAGCTGCAGGGCTGGTGCTGAGTTTTGAGGGCTCACTCTGAGAGCCTTGTGCTGGTGACGAGTTGGATCTTTCTAAGTTACCCCCCTTATAGGTAGTGTCTGAGCTTGTGCTCTGGCCACTCAGCTGTCTCACCCTTTCCCCATGATCCTCTGAACTACTGGAACAGCCACCATCGAGGGACTCTGCCAGGGGGGACTTGAGCTGCTCCTCTGCCTGGGAAGAGCCTTCTGAGTTTGTGCAGCTGTCAGCCTTCTTTGAAGAGGATGACCTTTTGGAACTTTTTTTCTGAGGTGCCAAGGCATCAGAAAGCAACATGTGCTGGACTGTGTTGGGCAGATTGGCCACTTGAGAACTTAGGGCACTCAGGCTACTCAGCCCTGGATCTGTGAGCCTTTTTTCCTGCAGTCCTTCCAACCCAAACCCCTTGAATCCCCCTGCATGAGCATTGGGACTTGGCATCATAGATGGTGTAGGACTAAGCTGAGGCATCATCTGCAGGATTCGGTTTCTAGAACCCATGGACATGTTGCCTTGCCCACACTGGAGATTTTCTCCACCTGGCATGAGAGGAGAAGGGGTGGAGCTGCAGCTTGGAGACTGAACCACAGATGCAGCAGGAGATGGATTAGAGATTGGACTGAAGTTTTGGTGAAACTGCATCGGTGACCTTACAGGAACTTCAGTCTGGCTGTACTGTCCCACTTGACTTTGAAGAGAGAGCTTGGAGGCAGCATTTGAATACTGCATTACATGCTGAGGTGGGTGCTGCTGCTGCTGCCCCTGCTGCCCACTTTGAGGCAGCTTAGACTGCTCAAAGCTTTTCATCGGTTGAGTCTGAAAGCTGTAGTTTGACTGGGACCCATATGCCTGCGTATTGGAACCCACGGCATGGCCTTCATACTGTGACCCAGAATTCACGCTGTAGCTTCCATCATAATTCTGTCCTGACTGGCCAAAACGCTGTGGGGAGGGGAAAGAGGAGGACGAGGACGACGAAGGTGGCTGATAGTGTTGGCTGTACTGACCCACTCGTAACTGGTACCCAGAAGCAGAGGAAGGCAGGGTGGATGGACGCTGCATTGGCTGCAAGTGCGAGGTGCTAGAAGCAGACTGGCTGGAAGCCTGGGGTAAAGGCTGATGAGACTGATAGATCTGCTGTCTCAGCTGTTGTACCTGCTGCTGCTGGCTAGAAGCCTGCTGCTGATACTGAGCACTCCCTGGAGAGAAAGGACCAGTGTAATCCTGCTGATAGTGGGATACGCCCCCAAGGGTCGAATGCTGTGTTTGAAATTGGCCCACGTGTCCCTCACTCCCATACTGACTCCCAAAGCTACTCCCTTGAGGGGGCCCATAGCTCTGTACCGGTCCAGAAGGCCTGCGCTGAGGCGGCTGCTGCCCTCCTGACGCCACTGGATCTTTGTTGGTAGCCATATAGTAAAACTCTCCTGCTTCTTTTCTGAAACCTTGGTAGCTCTGATGGCCAGAGCTCTCACCAGGCATCGCTGTAGAGGCTCCTGCTGCTCCGCGACGTCCACTGCCAGTACCTCCTCCGAAGCTCTGGAACATCTGGGCCTGCTGGCGCGGGCTGAACTCCTCCAGTCGGGACGATCCGTGCACTTCCTGCGGGTAGCTCTGCTGGTTTCCGTGGTAACTACTTTGCTCCCGAAAGGACTGCATGCTGTTCAGCAGCAGAGCAACAGCTCGAAAGCCCTCCTAAAGGGGGGACAAGAAGAAAGAAAGAGGTATAGCATCTGCATGTCCCGTTCACATAAATAGCGTCGCTCACTTCCACCGTTTTAACAGCAATTAAAATTGAGTAGTCTCCTACGCTAATTTCTATCTCTCTGCTTGCACTTTCCAGTCATTCTAGGTAGCAAAAGGAGTCATTGCTTTCCAAGAAAAAACAAGTCCATAGCCTGCTACCAGCTGGAACATATTTTCAGCCTTAGTATTTTCTGCAGTCAGTCACTAACTGGGTCTATTTATGTGGAAAACAAGCTTTCAGCAGCATTTTGTTAAGCAGAGGAGAGTGATCCTATTCCTTCAGCTATTTTGCTACCACAAGATTAAAAAAAAAGATTTAACTGTATGAACCACACAACAGACTCAAACCACCTTTGGATCTACACTGTAGGAACAATGTCCAAAGGACCACCTTTCACTGCAAATACAACTAGAATACAGTCAACACACAACCAAACAAAGGTCCAACAAGATATTCCAGTGAAAAGGCAAATATGAATCTGTGGAAAATCAGGCACCAGCATGCTTTAAGACATCTGCTTCATACTGCGTTCCTAAATGCTCCGATGACACTTGAAAGGAAAAAACCAACACAAGAAGGTAACAAACGGTACTTTTTCCCCCTGACACCTGCTTTGTTCAGCAATATGAAAAGTCACAACCAGCCCACTCTTTTGAACAAAGGGGCCTACACTTCATCCTCTAGACTTCTACATTACCTTGACTGGTAAAACTTAACTGAAAGTACTTGTCAAAAAAGCCAGAACATGTTTTTTGGAACACCATGTGTGCTACCCACATCTACATAATCAATTCCAAAGCAAATGAACTTGAGGAAGGGCCTCCTACATGCTCCCATTTGCTATCCAGTATGAGGAATCATGATTCATTCTCAAGGACTGGACAGCAGCTGCAGTATTGTACAGGGATCCTGAATAGGACCTCAAAAGCTTGAGGCTCCACTACAGTCACTAAGAAAAGTAAAGTAATAACAATGTGTATACACTGTTTGCAGAACGTTGGTTTGTTTTGTTGGGTTTTTTTGGTTGTTTTTTTAATTTTGCAGGAAAAAAAGAGAGTACAATTAAAAATCACAGAAAGATGAAAAAAGCACATTGCTTCTGGAAGACCATACAGCTTTCCCTTCCAGCAAACAAACTGGTTAAAACCACGTGATGAGATTGCTTTCTTCAAATGTTAAGACAAGGTTCACACTTTACCAAGAAACAGAACTCTTAACTCCTCAAATGTGAGACTTCCCGGAACACTTGCCTTCATTATGTCTTGTCATATTGTCAGGTTATGTACTTGTCACAACCAATTGAACCCACTCAGAATTCAAGCCTTTAAGTTTCAGTCAAGTACAAGATCACCAAAGAATCCCAAGAAAAGAGACATACAAAGAAGACAACGTAGACTATGCGTGACATCACACTCTTTTCCCACTTGCCTCTCATCCATCTGAGTCTTCCAGAAAGACAGTCTGGTTTTATTTGGGTTACTATTCTTTTCTACAATCCCTTTCAGCTAACTCAGGAAGGCAGAAGACTCGCTAACCCAAAAAAGTGAGAATGTTTCTTTTTCTTAGTTGGTTTTTGTTTTGATCTTGCAGGTTATCTTGACAAATTAAATTTTTTGGTCAGATTAACTTAGCCTATGCCTTAAGTAAATAAGTAAATGCGCTTTTTTCAGGTCTCTTTCGGCACAACACATCTTTTCAACATCTCACAAGCAGCCTGAATAACACATCCAGCAGGATAACAGCCAAGGGGGAAAAAAAAGGCATTTCATTAATAATAGAAATTAAAAAAAAAAAAAAAAGGTAGCCTCACTCCATTACATCATCAATAACTTAATACCTATAGCACACTTCCTGTCATTAATTTACTGAAAATACAGGACTGTTACAATTATTAGTGTAATAACGTTTCTTTAAGGTAACAGCGCTATTAAGTGCACAGATTTAAGTGCTGACTTCTCAGCAAAACCACCAAGGAGAATTCCATAGACAAGCTCTGTTAGTAGAACACATCCAGACAGATGAGGAAGCCTCCAAAGCCCACGTGAATCCAGAGGAAAAGATACATATTTATTTGATTGAAATTTTACCAGAAGGACTTAAAGCAACCAGTTTAGAATCACAGAATCACGAATGTTGGAAAAGACCACTACAATCATCCAACCATCAACCCATCCCCACCATGCCCACTGACCATGTCCTCAGTGCCACATCCACATGATTCTGGAACACCTCCAGGGATGGTCACTCTACCACCACCCTGGGCAGCCTGTGCCACTGCAGCACCACTCTTGCTAAGAAGTTCTTCCTGCAATCCAACCTGAACGTCCATCAGCGCAACTTAAGACTATCACCTCTCATCCAATCACTGTTACCTGGGAGCAGCAGCCAACCCTCATCTCACCACAACGTCCTTTCAGGTCACTGTAGAGAGCAACCAGGTCTCCCCTGACACTCCTCCAGACTGAACAAACCCAGTCCCCTCAGCCGCTCCCCACAAGACTTGTGCTACAGACCTTTTGCAGCTCCACCTTCCTTTTCTAGACACACTCCAGGGCTTCCACGTCCTTCCTTCGTGAGAGAACCAAAACTGAAGGCAGTGCTTGAGGTGTGGCCTCCTCCAGTACATTATCTCTGAAATGCAGGAACTCAAAAGAGTGGCACAGCAGTTGCGGAGTAGAAACTATAAGAGACATAAAGCAGTCTGGAACTGTGGTAGACTGCTGTAATTCTCTCCTCAGCACAAGGGGCAAAGTCTCACCTACAAAAAGTGCTCCACCAATGGCCACAAATTACATATGTTTCCAGCATTTCCCAACACACAACAAAAACATCCAAGGCCGCCTCCTGTCATTCATAGGGAAGGGAAGACCTTGGCACAGCTTTCACTACACCAGTGCCCCATCTACAGTGACTGAAAGGGCATCCAGCTTTGCCTCTGCAGCTTTGTGATTCCTCTCAAGCATTCATGGCTTGTAGTTTTATATCCACCCGAGCACATCCATTTAGAGACTGCAGATGACATTCACTAGACTGAATTGTTTCACTCTGCTCCAGTGTTTTTCTTTCTTCCCAAATGCCCCAGTAACCAACATCTGTCTTCAACCTGGGTAGGAACAAGGAAGCACACTACAAGCTCTCATGGGTGACAAGAAACACCCTCAGTTTTGAGACCACTGCCCATAACTCAGAGAGAAGCAGCAGGTCTTCTTAGCTGTTTCATGATTATTTGTGCAACATCTAAGCTTATCAGGTAGTTTTTCAACCTATATTCTCCACGTGAAATTATTTCCAAGTACATCTTAAGTACATCTACAATGCAGACTTTGTTTCTTGTTTAATTATCTGAAACACCTCTGTAGAACAACTTTATTAACGTGGGAGTTCCCCAAAATACTGAGCTACTGTATTTGGATCCTGCTGTCATCAGGATTACCAAATGGTAGCCAGCAGCATGTAAATCTCTTTAAACGGTTCCTGCATGTAAATGCAACTGTCCAACCACCGCTGATTAACAGGGTTCATCAGTCCTCCCACACAAAGATTACTGAGTGAAATGATTTTCTGCAACATACTGTGCTAGGTTTTTAAAATCCATATAAATCTCTGAACTTTTTTGTCCCAATTATCAAAGACAAATATAGATTTTCTCATGTAGTGCCAATGCCAGTGTAGTTGTGCAGCACTACAGCCAGCCAGCTCAACACAAGAGAGCTGAATGGCAAAATACTGTGGGGATATGCTTAATCCTTACAATAAGCCAATGAAAGAGCAAACCAAATCAGCACCACTTCATTCTGTAGGAGGTGAAATCTTTCTGCTTTGTTAAATTTTCTTCAGATTTGAGTTGACTACTGCGACCCATCTGTGCAGAGAAGTCTCAAGGCAGCAGTCAAATGTAATGCATTTCTGGTGATCTGCCCAAGACCTCTCACTTCCTAGAACACTGATCAGCAAAGAAAATGTCATCACAGATAGGTGACAAACATTAAGAAAGCATATTCCATTGTCCAAGTATGTACATTAACAACTGCTGTTTCTTTAATTATTATTTTTTCACATTGGCCATCCAGGCTTCTGATTAAAACACTTGTGTATGTCTCTCTCTTGCACAGCGTTTAGTAAACATCTCCATAACCATTTCTAGTCCCTGCCTGCACAAAAGCCAACATTTTTCTCCTTCCTCTCTCCATCACAAAGTTGCAGAGCATGCACAACTCCATATCTCCATCATTCCAAAACTTCAGCATAACTCCACTGAATAATTTGCCCCTAAAAAACCCTAAGATCAGAATTAAATCGAAAATAAAGTTAAAAATATATATATTTCCACAAAGTGAATATCACTTCCGCAGTGAAGGCAAAGTTACCAAGCCTCACTTCTGCAGGTGGTCAGCTGCAACTTGCACACCTGAGCAGCGGCAGGGAACAAACTGATCTCGTTCCAGTCAGGGGTAGAATATCACCTCATATGCTGCTTTTAAGAAGAAAAAGCAGTTTTAGTTTTTTGCCTTAGGTGTAACATGCAAGTAAACCAGACAGCTGACACTGCAAGAGGTCACCATCTTGTCCAAGCAGTAATATTCACAGCTCACCAGTACTGGTCAGCCTGAAATACACAGCAGGTTTACTTTGTACCTTTCTATACAGCTGTTTCAGATCCTGTTCCAGCCAGAAGTTACTTCCATGTACAAGGAATAAACCGAATGATCTAAGACACAAGAAACTTGTATATTACCTCATCCAACTCCATTCTTTCAGAGAAAGCAGCAGTCACACCTGGCTCTCACCAAGACATAATTTATTCTATCAAATAAACTTCATCATATCACTCAAAGTTTAAACAGTGCACAATTAATTTTCATAGAGAGTGCCACAACGTAGTGAAGCAGATACTTCATTTGCTCCAAGTCATCTCAGCAATTCTGTAACAATGGAAGTTTAAACCATAACATTTAATTAATGAAAACAACTTCACATGTCTTAAACACACACACATGTCATTATTATATATGCTTAAGTTCCTATTACTAATGTAGTAACGTCTTGCAGAGCAGTGCTAATCCTGACATAGACCTAGGAACTAAATTTTGTCCTTCCTACCCAATGAAAACCTCAAAGGGCTCCTCAACCAACGTAAGATTTGGATAAATCAATTCCAACACATCTCCATCAGCTCATAGAGACACAGTGCCTTCTTTACAAAAATCTCTGCACAGCTTTTCTTTTTTTTTTTTTAAACAGAAAGTCAGTAGATATGCTTTAAATCTGAACAACATAGGAAATGTTTCTCACAGGTTGAGTGAAGAACAGCTGAGCATGACAGAAGGAACACAGTGAGCGATGTCAGTCTTAAGAGGGGAATGCTCTGGGGATTATTGAGCTAGATAAGATATAGATTCAATTCTTATTTCATGCTTTTCCCGAGTGGCCACACACACAAAAAAAAGTGCTAAGTCTGAGTCATCGCATCTTCTAGTCTCATAGGGAAGGACAGACACACAGGAACCTGGAGTATTCAACTGCTATAATAAAAGACACTGTATAAACAAATGAACAACATAAATTAGCTTTTTGCATGTGGCTGTTATTTGATTGTGGACTTTCTTTCTTAATTTTTTAAAATTTGTTTAAACTTGGTGCTACCAAAATACATCTAAACAGATTTGTTTTGCTTCTGCAAGTTTTCCTTACTCCCTCATTACGTGACCAGAAGCAAAATGCCATCTCCTGTTTAGCTCTGCAATTTGATGGAAGCATACTGTTACATTTATATTCCTAAACATGATGAAAGCAGCAGCTTGACAAGAACAAAACTTTGTTGTAAGGTGGTAGTTAAGTTGTGATGCTGTGAAAACATACATTTTGAGGAATGTAACTAATGATCAAGGTTTAACAGAATTTCATCTGGTTTTAAGTATCTAAATTTGCAATTATGTTACTGTAGGAATAAAAGGTGATCTGAGCAGGTTCGCTGGTGATACTGAACTAAGAGGAGCCACTGACTCCGTTGAGGGTGGAGAGGCCTTGCAGAGAGATCTTAACAAATTAGAGAGCTGAGCAATCACCAAACAGATGAAATTTAACAAAAGCAAGTGCCAGATTCTGTACCTGGTTATGCATACAGACTGGGGGTGAGGCTGGATAGCAGCTTCCAAGCTGAAAGCTATCAGGGTCAACAGCAAGTTGAACATGTGTCAGCAGTGAGCTCGGGCAACCAGGAAGGCCAGCTGTCTCGGTGTGAGCATCAGGCTCAGCACTGCTGGTCAGGTGAGGGAACTGACAGTCCCACTCTACACTGTGCTGCAGTGGCCTCTCCACAAGTACTGTGTGCAGTTTTGGGCACTGCGGTGCAAAAAGGGCATAAAACTGTTAGGGAGTGCCCAAAGGAGGACTATGAAGATGGGGAACAGTCTGAAGGGCAAGAAAAGCAGCTGAGGGCCTGTGGTTTGCTCAGCGCAGAGCAGAGGAGCTGAAGGGAGGCCTGATGGCAGCTGCAGCTCCTCACAGGGAGCGGAGGGGCAGTACTGAGCTCTACTCTGTGTGACAGCGACAGGGCCGAGGGAACGGCATGGAGCTGTGTCAGGGGTGTCAGGGTAGGGCAGCTGGGGGTTAGGGACAGGGTCTGCTCCAGAGGGCGGTGGGCATGGAATGGGCTGCACAGGGCTGGGGGCACAGCCCCAAGCTGCCAGAGCTCAAGGAGCACCTGGACAATGCCCTCAGACATAGGGTTTGATTTTTGGGTGGTGCTACGTGGAGCCAAGAGTTGGACTCAATGTCCTTATCCAACTCGGGATATGCTATGGTTATTGGTTTTCTGTTCCAACTGACAGTATAGATGCACTTTAAATAGCTTCTAAAAGTCCACCAAGCGACTGCAGAAAGTTATCCAGCTTATCTTTTAACAGCCACCAGTAACAGTAAGAACCTATTCGAGACCAATTGTGTTTTATGCTGAACATCACAACAACTTCAGCTTGTCATGTACGGTCAGCCCTTCTGCACCAGATGAGAAGGGCCAGCCTCCCACTCAGCTGTCAGTCAGGACACAAGCCACACAACAGAGCTGTTACGGGTGAGAAACGCTTCTGCAAGGGGAAAAAGCCCTTTCTGAACTTACAGATCCAATCCACTGAATCGTCACACAAACATCCGCACCAGCAAAACGGACACAGCAGGAACTGCTTAAGTGCCACGGCTACTGAAGAGCACTTGAAATCAGAAGTTCATATTTAAAAGGCTCTTCATTTTTACACAACAGTCAAACAACCTCAGCCACCACTCAAAATGAAAATGATACTGAAGACTCCGTTCATTTCTTTTTGCCAAGCCTCGTACCACTGATCACACAATCCTAATCCAAAGCATTAGCCCTCCCGATTGTTTGGGCAATTCATTATTTGCCTCGTGTGGATGGAGGTGAATTTTCAATAACTCCAGCATCTCCACAGTCAAACATCATACCAGCTTCTGCAATACAGCAAAATCAGAGCAACCATTTCAAGGACAGCTCTCAATCTGCTCTTCACTCCTGACAAACAAGATAGAGGACATTAAGTAAAGGTATGACAACTCCCACCTCACCACCATCTTTCGGTTAAGAAAATTGACAGAGAAAAGGAGGAGTCAATTATTAATTGCAAGAGAGAAGCAGAAAAGACTGAATAGGGTTGCCCGGCAAAACTTTTATCCGTCCAAGCTCCCACTTCCATTGCAGAAGTAAAACCACTATCAAAATGCTCAACAGCAGGTTAAAAAGTAAAATAAAATAATAAAAACCAGCAAAAAACCCCACTAGCACATTAACTTCTATAAACTGTTCATACCAAATAGTAGCCTCTGCCTTTAAAGTCTTAAATGCATTATCTCTCCAAATTATGGAAAGTTGCTAAGATGGATGCTTAGGTCATACATTAAATATTAACACAGCAAGATATGTTGTATTTTTTTTCCCTCCTATTCAAAGCAGTCTGCACAATCAAACCTTTTTATTCTGATTTACAATGCCTGCTGCAATGAGCCTGTAACTAAGACTCCTGGGAACTCCAAGGCAAATGAAGTAAATTAACACAAAATCTCTATCAGTTATGTGCAGGTTTATCACAATGCAGGTTACACACAGTATACAAGAATTAAATCCACAAATGAGGATAAATCCATTGTTGAGGATCACACAATCTAGTTACATTACATGCAAAAACATAACATCAGGTAGAGATAACCTCAGACTACTAAAATCAGTCGCCATCCAATTGCATTAAGGCTGTACTCAAATTATTTCTTCCATGCTTTTTACCAATAATCTTTACTCCTTGAAGATAACACAAGAAATTTAGCTATGCATTGGAACTCTCAAGTTTCACTAGCCTATTAGTCTTCCTCCCAGATTGGTACTTTATCCTTCCCCGAAACAAAAGGATTTAGGAGTAATTTGGCTGTGCAAGGTTTGCAAATACTGCTGCCATGGAAGGCCTGAGACAAACACACGGGCAAATTCATGTGATTCTTCCTGACAGAACATTAGGGGAAAAATAAGGCTTTTCACCAACATAATAAAGAAGTGGCAGAAGTTACCTCAGAAAAAATCAAGCATTTTTAAGACTTTCACTCTGAAAAACAACCAAGTTGTCTTCCCTGTCTCCTTCAACCTACATCCTCTAAACAACACTTGGCTCATTCCTCCAACCCCTCGGCTTCCACATTACTCCCTCGTGCTGAAGCCGAAAGCTGAAGCAGATCTATTAGTACAGTGTTATCTCCTAAAAAGCAACTAACAGGCAGAAATTTAGATTGCACCTCCTATTACAGGGAGACAGGTGAAACAGTTCATACTAGTACTTCAAATATCCATGTGATTCAACAAAAAGATGACTTCAGTGTCCACACTACTTGCAGGAGTTCCAGCTGTCTCCTGCCTTCCCAGCCTCATAATTCTCACTCCTATCCCCTCACTGAAAGTTTTCTTTGCAAACAGGACCGGTTTTGTGAATCATTTCACCATGCACCCTCACTGCAGTTCTGCTGGCATATCCACCAGGCAGATGACCAAAAGGAGGCAGAACTTCAGAGTGTGTCGGAAGAAACAGGAATTATAACAAACCCAAACCTAAGAATTCCATCACTAATCCTTAGACTAAAGCACTTAACTTGGTTTGCTCTCACCAGCTTCCCACAGAGTCAATGAAAGTCTTCCAGAAGACCTCTTTCCATGTCTATTTTACAAGTATAAGGTGATTAAACTAAATACCCTTCAGTCAAATGTCTGAAATTATATGGTATGAACTGAGGCCATAGTAATCAAGAAACAGGATACTGCATCCTGCTACTTTAAATTGCAGACGATTAACCCCATATTCCTAAGCTCTGCTGCCCTAGCCAAAGGCACGGGGAATGACAACAGCAGCCAGACAACTCCACACACAAAAAAATTAATTCTAATGAGCATAAGCAGTTCACTGAAGCAAAGAAGCTACAAATGCAGATCATCCCACAGAACAGGTCAGAAGCTCTCTCCTCCCCCAGCAGATTTCAGTATCACCACAGTAGAAGCACGGGGCTGCTTCTAAAACTACTGACAGAAATACAATGTTGAAAAGCTGATGCAGAAAACTTCCACTGCAAGTATGCTGTCTTATACTCTACAGCATACATCCTGAATTAACTATTAAGAAGTTAAAGGTTGAAAGTGAAGAAGCAAGATGAATTCAGCACTGGAGAAGAATGAATACTAATACAATAAGAGGAAGATAGCAAAGATGGGGCACTCTGAACATAATTTTTTGTAAAAGCTAAATTAAGATGGCAAAGTAAGAGAGTGAGCTGTAGACGGCCCACCACTCTGAGAATCAACCCCACTGCTCTGGGAAACTTGAGTTCCTGCAGTCAGTCATCCTGTACGTCAGGAAAAACAATGGGGAAAACACCTGAACAACAGCAAGATCCACAGAAAACTCCTCCATCCTGCCTCCCCTCAAGAGGAGGCTTAATATAGAAGGACAATTAGCAAATCATACACAATGGATTACACGTTATCACTCCAGAATATTCATGCATTTGCAGAGGTCTCTTAACAGAAGGATCTTACTCCTTAGCTTCTTTCAGAATGGCAATGTACACAGGGATCTGGTCAGAAAAAGTTTCAAGAGTAACACAGCCTAACAAAGTCTTTATCCATGGAACTACAGTGTTCACAAGCAAGGAAGTTTGTTTTTTTAATTCCTCCTCCTGTCAGCCTTCAGGAACTTCCTGACCCCACCTCACACTGAGCTGAGGGATGTGCTTTTGCTAGGAGCTTGATGTAGATTCACTGAAGTCAGTGCTTCTTTTTCTATCAACTCCAACAGGTTTTTGATTAGCCTGCAGGATATGCATGCAGTTAACCCTCTTAACTTCCCCTCACCTCTTTCTGTAGTGGGAATGAGCAACCAACCCTTCAAGAACTCCACTATGTATACCCGCGACGTTGGTTTTCCGCAAATTCCACCATTGAAGCACACAGAAAATTTTTGCAAGGCAAAAATTCATGACAAGTCGAATTGTCATGCAATGTATCATGGTATATGATCGTGCAATAATCTTAATTGCATGATACTAGCACCACTGGGGAAAAAAAACACACCATAAAGCCGTATTCAAATGAGCAATTCTCAAGAAGGAAACAAGTTTTGTCCCTGATGGCTGAAACGCAGGAAGCAGAGCCAACCTAAGATGCTGAACATGGAAGAGCATGCCACAGCCACAGGGAAAAGATCAGGAGGGTAAGACTCATCACCCAGCTCCCTGCACCGCAGCAAACATGGTGCTGACTCCAACCAGAATGGCAGATGCTGAAAGTTGCACTGTGGTGAATCTCCCTGGCTCGTCCCCAAAGCCAGCGCCCTGCCACAGCATGTGCCCCATCAACCTGTAACTCCATCACAGCATCAGCTGAGCTCTCTTTATGCACTTCCACAGTAAACAAGACAGAAAAGCAAAGAATATTCCTCCGTTAAAATGCAATGATTTTGAGGGGAGGGGTAAGGATGGCACAGCTCATTTTTCCACACGGAACAACAGTGTCACTTCAGAGCAAGTCTCAGTGACACTCCCAGAACCCACGTTCTTCAGCAGCACGAAGAGAAGCTGCCGCTTGCTCGCTGTCATCCTGCCATACAAAGGCAATCTGCTCCCACCGTCTGTACCACTCTGCCCAGCTCACTTACCCTGCTGTCTGCTAAGTGTCTATCAAACTTCTCAAAATCTAGCTAGAAGATCATTTTTACCCATCAGTATGCACAACGCATGGGCATTATGAAGAACATCAGAAAAGCTGACAACATTTTGTGCAAGCATGGTGGAGAACATGGAGAAGGGAAACCTGCCCTCTTCCACACACGTGAAGAGAGAAAAGGAAAGCAGCGATGTGCCTAAGTGCACACCACGTGACAACAGTTTCATTCAAAGAAAAAGAAACAAAATCAAAGGGAGAAACAAAGCCAAAAAACATGTTAATATAATGCTGACCACACAGCATTCACTACATTTCCCAGGCAGCGAGTCAGTAACCATTTGGGTTGATAAAAATCACATACGCTCTTCCCATTATTTCAGAACTTTTATCCACGGGAAATACCATTGGACAAATCTCACAGCAATCCAAGTGTATCCAGTCACCTGATCAAAGGAATGAGTGAACTGCAGGCACTGAGCTGAAAGCTGACTAACAGTATTTCGGTGTAGATCACAATGTTTATTCCTTTAAGATCTGGAAGGTGTGGCAGCACCTATTTTTCTTTCAGCCTGTAAGTTTTAGGTATGTTTTCCAGAGTCATTAGCAATGTTATATATGGCCAAAAGCCATCTATATAGCCAGCTTTGCTGGTGCCTAGCAGGTACTAGTAACTCGTATTTAGTTCAATTAAAAGCTATTACCAAGGCAGAGCTTATAGCATGCATCTTTTACAGAAGTAGTGACACAAACAATACTCCCAATAAACTGCATGAAAGCTTCTAACAAAACAGTTCCCTGTGCAATTTCCAGCTAAGCAGAGAACTCTTATCAGAACTCATCTGAGGGTGGTTTACAACTCCACATTTACTAGCAATTAGATGACTGAGTTCAGTCAGACCAGTGAAAACCCTCCAAAATACATCACCATGTTCTAGCATGGAATACAGTTATTCCATGTGCAGTTATTAGTATGAACACATGCATGCTGGGTGCTTACAAAGAAGAGGGGAAAGCGATTTTCCTTGCCTTTTTTTTTTTTTTTTTTGTACTTGTTGCAGCACAACACAGGCAAGAAACACTGGATTTCTCAATTGGACACCACATCAAGATCCCAAGGGGACTTCACAGCTTTCAGAGAGAAAGCCCATAATGCTTTTTCCAACCTTTCAGTACTAAAACCACTTATGAACACTGCAGTAGAAGAAACACAAAGAGTGCTGGGTAAGGCACATGCATATCCATCATCTGTCAGTGAATCCAGCAAGAGGATGGTCGAGCTTCCTTCTGTCGCTTTTCATCTTAAGGAACGGGGAAAGAAAAAATTCTACTGCAACATTAATACTTTGCTCAAAATTGAAGTTTGACTGCTCACATTCACAGGTGCAGCACAAACAAGTTCAAGAGCTGCTATTCCCCCCTCCCCCTCCTTCAAAGGCAAATATTACAAACTGTAGAACATCCCAAATTGACCTTACTTTCCAACAGGGCTAAACAGAATCAGCTTATGATTGCAGGTCAGCTTCAAATTTTGAGTCTTTGGTTTTGGCTTCTGGTAGGTTTATACACATGTAAAGGCACAGAGAAGAAAATCGTACACATTTCCAGACATCCCCAAACAAAACAGCACATAACTCAGTGATAAGCAATAGCAGAAAGGCTCAGCTGAAGAAATCAAGGAATGCCACAGCTAGACTCTGTGATGTCACACAGATGCATGAGCAGCACTGCGCTCAACTGCAGAACAGAATCTTCTACTTTCCTGGTCAGTCAAGATTGACGTCTAGGCATCAACTGTAAAGGAGTGGAGCTAGGTCAAGGTAACAGCACCAACTTTAAAAAATATCTATCTATATAGATACACATAAACAGAACCAGATATTAGGATCCCATTACCAGAACTGAAATACAGTGGTTTTTCCTACACACTTTGAGAACTTACAACTCCACTTATGTTGTATTTGTGTCCTCTGCCAGTAGTGCCAAATTTCCATATTATTTTTTTCCTACACAGCACACACCAACATTAGCAGAAGTGATTAAAAATACTTGAGGCTATCTTCAGTTTATGTCTTATAAGTCCAAAAGCTAAACAAGCAATTTGTTTGCTTATTTATTTTGAGATGGAGAGCTCAGCACAGAGAGCCACAAAAAAATCACTTTATGCTCCCTGATTTTAGTTACTCAAATGAGAAGAGCCTGTTGGCCTCAGACCAGTCTCCACCAGCAAATAAATCAGCATGGAAGTCACGGGACTCCACTGACTGCTGGCTCTTCACAAACTCACGTTGCTGTAGGTAATCCTTTGTGTCCTGGAGGCCAACTGCACAGTTAAGTAACAAATTCTCACACAGCCAGTTACGGCTCATTCTGAAGGCTGAAGAGTTAGCGCTGCCAAAAACATGCCTGGATCTTTGGAAGTTGTAAGAACTCAGGTTCCAAAACCAATAATCTAATACCCTCCATAAGAATAAAATATAATCGAGCAGGTTATGAAAAAAATAAATGCTTTAATTAAGAAGTTATCTGACCCAAATGGGGATCTGGCATACTCTGTGCCAAAAGGTAAGATGTGCTCAAGCCAGCTATAAACTCCTAAATATACCCTTATCTCAAATTATAAGGAAGCAGAACAGCATGAAAATTATTCACGTTTATTACATCTGATGCCCTCATTCCACACAGCAACCTGACAAGCTGTTAAGAGTTGCAACAGGAACTGTGCGGTACAATTCTCACACAGGGACCCTTCTAAGAAGGGTCTTATTGTCATCTGGCTGTGCTTCATGGGTGGTTTAGTTAAACATGACCTAAAAAGGAAGGGAGAAGAAGGGCACACAGTGATTTGCTTTTTAATACAGTACTATGAGCCCAAATGGACTTCTTTGTACACATTCCAACAATAGGAAGATCCCAAAACCTGTAAGTTTCACTTTTTTTCCTACAGACTTCATGCCTGTAGCAATCATACACAAACCCTTATTAAGAAGGTTTGCACTTGCACTGTCTTATGCTTTTAAGATTAATCTGAGTACCCTTTAAAATGTAAGAAAGGCTCACATCTCTCCAGTTCTTCAGCTGAAGGTTATGGAAGTTTCTTCTGACAGTGAGGAGTTCCTCTCCACACGTAATGCACAAACAGATTTTCTGTTTAATTTGAATAACCTACAGATCTTATTTAAGCATTACAGGAACAGATTTACTTCTTTCATAACAATTCACCTCTGGCCCTCTTTATGAAGCATTAATAACTGAGAAGAGGACAAAATAAATTTCTGACCTCCCATTAGAAGACACAACCAAACTGCTCCCAGCGCTTTCACACTGGGAAACATCCTTAACCTGCCCCAGGCTGCAAAGGTACATTAAAGTACGCATTTCAGCAAAAAAATGCAAGTTTCATAATTCCCAAAGCCTCTGAAATCTGATTTAGAGATCAAAGCCCAAACTGTGTCAAAACACATAATATTCTACTCAAAAGGATGCTAGCAGATTTAAAGCTAAGTAGTCTAGAGAATGCCAAGCTTGCAGGAAGGTCCAAAAACCTCCCCCGAACATTAAAGAACATTAATAGAAAGCCCCAGAGCTACCTGTTTGTCTGAGGTTATCCCCAAAACTATAACCAATTAAGAATGGACAGCATATTTTTGATGTAAAAAGTGCTCATTCTCGCGCCTCAGAAGCATAACAGTTTACTTGCTAACCAGAAAATAAAAAGAAAAACTGCGCATGCCAGCCTTTTAAAGAAATTAACAAATACTATTAGCAATTTTTTTTTTAAGAGACAGATGACTGATGAATATCTTCTTCCTTTTTTTTTTTTTTTTTTTTTTTAGTAGTTACTCTATCTGCATAATTTTAACACAGCTGCCTGTTTATATGCCAACCAAACCTAATGCAGGGAGAACGGATTAAGAAACAGAGCTTTATACAACCAAAGGAAACAAATCTCTGTCTTGTAGGGTGGCCTATTAAAGAAAAGGCCTTTCAGCTAAATGAAAACTAAAGTACTTTAAAACACTGCTGCGTGTAACACATGCACTTAACCAAATGGACACCCTTTACTGAACCAAGTTCAACTAATGTGCTATATCTGAAGCCCAAAGGTTTCTGCTTGGCCATCAATCACCCATTCCCTCCTGCAGAGCGGAAAGGTTCTGCACAGACAGCTGAAGGTGAGCAACTGCGACATGCGCAGCTATTGATCAGAAGCACGCGACACGGCAAGCACGCCTAAGAATTGCCCATGGAATCAACAGATGGCAACAGCTATTGCAGACATGAATAGCTTTCAAATACTAACCTAAACATAGCAAGCTCAGAAACTGATCCTCGGCTCCCTCACTGGCATCTCTGATTTTTCTCTCTTGTTTTCAGAAGATAAAAGGAATGGTACAGGGAACAATTCTGTAGTTTAACCAAACTGCCTTTCTAATAGAAAGTGTGATGATGTGGCTAAGACCCAAAGAAAAGGATGATGGCACTGAACTGACACAGCGATAAACGCTTGTTGATTCACACGCAACTGCAGCCCAATTTTCAGCTTAGTAACAGTCCTGGTATCATCAGACAGCTCCCGCACAGGGCTGTAACACCTCGGTTACATAACTTTCTCCCATTCCTTCCTCGAGGCAAGGAAAACGGCTGCCAGCAGTGGTCCTCCCCACCATATCCAGACAGGCGGCCCTTGCAGCAGCCCAAACGCGCCGCGCTCTGTGCACCTCGGCCAACCAACGCGAGGTTCACCCTTCACCCGCTCAATGGAGGGGAGCGGCGCGAGCCTCGAGCGCAGCCATCCGCGTGCACCACCCGTGTGCGCGGGGCAGCCTCTGCCCACGTGCACCGCCGGGCCCCGCGGACCGCCCCGCTCCTGCCACAGGCCGCTCCCCGCCACAGTGGAACAGGTGGGCAGCTCTCAGCGGCACGGCGGCCTTCTGGACGCGCGAACACGCGTTATATCTCTAAACAACAACAAAAGAGGGTGGGGGTGAACCGGGCCACGTGAGAACTCCCCCAGAGCCCCTTCCAAGCCTTCCCCCGTCCAACGCCCGCCCTTCAGCTCTCAGGGAGGCCCCGCAACCCCTCGCCCCCACCCCGGCGGGCCTTGCCACCTGCCCCCGACCTCCGAGCGGGGCTGCCCCTTACCTGCGGCCCTTCCCCCCCCACCCCGCCGCCGCGGGAGGCGAGCGCGGGGCGGGGGCGCTCAGCTGCGGGGGGCTGCGGAGGGCCGGGGGGGGCCCGGCGGCGGCTCGGGGCCGTCGGGCTCCATTCTCCCCTCTCTCACACACGAACACACACACACACCCGCACGCACGGAAAGGGGCGCACACACAGGAAATAACACGGGGTCAGCTGACCCCCGGCAGCCAATGGCGGCGGGCGCTGGGCAGGCAGCGCGCGCCAGCGGGAACGGCGCGAGGCGGCGGGTCCCGGCCGGGCGGAGGGGAGAGAAGGGGAGGGGGGAGCGGCGCGTGCGCGCGCGCTCGCGTCCGTTTGCGCGTGTGCGCGCGCGGCGGTGGGCGGGAGCGGGGGGCGCGCGGCAGAGCCGCCTCACGCTTAAAGGGCCCGCGGCCTTAGGACTCTCAGCCCTCCCGAGTCTGGTGTCGACCTTAAATGCGGGAGTTACGCCTTAACTGAAAACACAGCTTTGCGCTCGGTATAGCCAGGGAGTTCTTATCCCACGGACAAAATGAAGTTGTGGCGTGAATCGGAAACGCGCTCAAAGAAAGCACTACCGAACGATGAGCGAAACGAGGATCGGCGAAACAAGTCAGACATTTCCCACAGGCACAGAAGCAGTGGGGTTGCACGGCAGAGCACCGGACCCCCGGCGCTGCCCGCAGCATCTCCCACAAGTGCCCGCTCACAGGCGCTGTAAGGGACATACGAGGGGAAGCTCTTCTTAAAACGCCTCAAAGTTCAAAACGGCATGGCTAAATTTACAAGGATGAACTGGAGTTTAAAAAAAAACAACAACACAACAGGCTATAAATACAGGGCAGTGCCAAACGTCAGCTGTTACACTACAGCAGGCATCTCTGGGGATGGAGAGGATCCCTTAACATCCAAAATGAAAACAAAGGACCCCAAATATATAAACTATCAAAGAATCACAGAATGGCCTGGGTTGAAAAGGACCACAATGATCATTGAGTTTCCATCCCCTGCTATGTGCAGGGTCGCCAACCACCAGACCAGCTGCCCAGAGCCACATCCAGCCTGGCCTTGAATGCCTCCAGGGATGGAGCATCCACAACCTCCTTGGGCAACCTGTTCCAGTGCCTCACCACCCTCTGTGTGAAAAACTTCCTCCTAATATCTAACCTAAACCTCCCCTGTCTCGGTTTAAAACCATTCCCCCTTGTCCTATCACTATCCACCCTCGTAAACAGCCATTCTCCCTCCTGTTTATATGCTCCCTTCAAGTACTGGAAGGCCGCAATGAGGTCTCCCCAGAGCCTTCTCTTTTATCACGCCATCACATGAGGACAGATCCCATATACTTTGCTGCTTCTGAATCAATGTTGCAGGCCCTAAGACACAGCTCCACTGAACTGAACGGATAATTTAATTCTCTCGGAAACTAATTTTTGGCTTTCTGCAGACTCCAGAGGAAAAAAAATCACTGTCATTTGTATACCTTGTTTGCATCACCGATTTTCTTGTGTCTGCTTGGCCACTGAATGCTTTGTTTTCCTTCCAGAAGAAAGAAATTCATGTTTCTGACTTGTCCACTCAACAACAGCCACTTGATGATGATCAGTTACACAAAAAACTGTTAGCAATAAAACATTAATTGTTAGTGCTAACAGAGAGAGTAATCCTATTATGTCCCTGTCAGGCCCTCATCCTGCTGACAGATGACCAGAGCTGGTATGCAGCATCCACACAAGCAGTCCTGGCTCAGTGCAAAGCCATCAGTAGTACCTACACATGCACAGAGCAACCAGATTGCTTCTCAGTTCTCAAAAGAGTGGAAAAAAAGAGAGAATAGGGATTTAAAGCCAAAAATAATCACTTACCAAAACAAACCCTTGAAGTGTCAATTTTAAAATCAACATAACAAACTGAACAGGTTTGTATGTAAATTTTCAGCAATGCACTCTGTAACTGGAGAGTGTAATAAATTGAGCAGATGCGCTACACCACAGTCATGAGAAAGATTTAAGTTCCTGCCTCTAGCGCAAGAAAGTCAGCTCTGCTGTAATTGTCTGCAGCCACTCTGGGACCACCTCAACAAAACCCTTCTGGCTGAAACCCTCCCATGTGGCAGACAGGAGGTCTGGGGTGAAACTAAACCCCCTTGGTGAGTGCCACTGCTCCCACCTGTGCTGCTGCCACTGCACATTACACAGGCAGCACTGACTCTCAGCAGATCTGAGCTCTACCAGTGGCAAAAGGCAAGGTTTTTTCCTGTTATGTCTCAGTGTGAGGCTTACCTTGCACATCCCTTTGCCCTCTCCCACAGATCCCTGAGAAAAATCTCCCTCTGACCCTGAGAGAACTGGCAAATGGAGATGGAGAGTCTCCTCCTGTCCCTGAGGTCATCACTTCTGATCCAGCCCTAATTTGGTGATTACTCAGCCGCTATAGCTCTCCAGGAGCATATATTAGCAGCTCATGGGGGGAAAGGAAGGAGTGCACAGTTCCTGACCTCCACCACCCGTCATCTTCACACCCGCCTGAGCTCCCTCTGCCCAAAAGGGAGGAGGAATGCAGCAGGGCTGCAAGAAACGCAGCTTGCGGGCTCAAGAATGAGTCTGTCAATAACAGATGCTGCAAAGACTCCACTGTTTGTTAGTGGAAAGACGATGTCTGCATGCAGCTGGTGGGGTCCTCTGAGAGATTTCTTCTTTTTATAAAAGGTTTCATTGCTGATGAAAAGCACTGAACTAGCAGCACCAGGAGGCTGAGGTCTCCACAGAGCCAGGCACACAGATTTTTCACAAGCACAGAAACCATCCCCTCGAAGTATTACCCTTATTCTAATTCTTCCCCCTACTACACAATTTCATGCCACACACAGGCTCGCCACTGCACTTCTGCAGCTTTCATCTGGAGACACTTAGATGCTACAGGAACAGGCATTAGAGACTAGCTTGAAGATAGATAATACAAAAGATGACAGTGAGATCGGGCACCTACAGGTCACATAACCAGGGACTGAAGCTGATGCTCACGGTGGGACAGCTAAATCTTTAAGCAAGTGTAAAGCAAGGGCAGCGAGACTGTTTCTCTTCCTCCAAGAAAGACATCAGCATGGCTGCATTCATTAACATCTCCTAACTCTCTTCCCATCCAGCCCCAGGATTTCCCATACCTTCCTCCTATTTCTTTTACGCTTACTTCAGATAAGAAGTGCCACATCTGACCCTGTGCAAGGGAGCAGCAGTATCAGACATCTCCCAAGGAACTGCCACACAGACAGGGAGGGCTCTCCTCTCATTAATTCACCGATATTGAACTTCCCCCTCAAACAGCCATGGAATCTGTGCGCTTGCTGCAAAGTATTTTGGAAGAGCACAGATTATCAGCTACTGACTGTCACGTCTTGGCTGTATCACTTGCAAGTGGATCTCCTCCAGACACAAGCAGCATCTTCGTAAGCCTTAGTGTTAATTCCTAGAGCCCTATTCCCCCAACAGAGGGCCAACTGGATTGAAAGACTTTGGAGTTTCTCAAAGGAAGAAAAATGATAAAGCAGCTGAAGGCAGGTAGCATGAATCATAGCAGGAAAAAAAAATAAATCACCTATACAGGAGACAATTCTGCTCTATCTTTTAATACTGCAACACTTCTGTCCTCTCATCCTCCCATTACAAGGAGCTGATTCATGAAAATAGCACCTTTGTACCTTAAGACCTGCTCGGCTTCTTCTGCTTCTTCCTTTTACCTCCTGCCAAAAAGCTGCTCCTGGCAGAATCAGAATTAGTTGCTGTGAAAATGATTGTGGTGTTGCAGACAAAGGGATCTGAGTCCAGTGAAAAGGCTGGGAACAACAGAAGCTGAACTTTTGAGGAAAAAAGGATCACATTTCCATGCAGATGTCCAAAGCAATAAAGGTGGAAATTAAAATAGAAAGCCACACAAATATGATTCTCTGGCAAGACTGTCTCCAACAAGGCAGAAAAGGCCATCAATAAATCTTCATTATCTGAATTGCTAAACATATCTAAATAAAAGAAGAAATCCAAATATTAGAAGAACGCATCTTTTAAAACGTCCTTACATAAAACCAACTCTGCCTTGCCAGAGCATGTTTTACAGAGTGGGATTTTTTTTCCTTTTAATTCTGCTGGCCTTTTACAGAGGTTTCATCTGTTGGTTTTCTTTCTGCCTACAGGGGAAGTGGGAATTTCCAGGCTTGACAAGCTTAAATCCCCGTGACATACAGTCCCAAATTTTAGAGGCAGCTAAGATTTTGATTCTGACTTCACTCCCCATTGGTTTCCTCCCCAATGCACACAAGAGCTGTTTTCAATCTCAGCTGTTCCAACCAGGAAAAAAAAAATCCCTGAAGGAGCAGCATTTGTTCTCCCTCCACCTTGCTGCTACCACCGTACAGAGGCCAGGCACACAGCCCAGTGCCAGAGCAAGGCTTGCAGCAAGATGAGGCGAAAGCAGAGCACAGCAGACTAGAACAGAAGCTAGATCTTCTACACTCATCTGCTAAGAAGGCTGTATTTATTTTGTGTAGTAGTAGACTTAGGGTCCACTTAAGATATATATGCATTACATGAAATCTCATTAACTTCTTGGCAGAGAAACCAAATTAATTTTTTTCTGTCACATGCAGTGACGCTTTCTGCTCCTGATTCATCAGAGACATTGGTTTATTAAAAATATTTTAGAGGTTTCACCACTGTTTACTTATATATCTCATATTGCTAACAAAACATGAGGAAAAAACACTTCAAACACAACCGCTTTAATTACTTTGTATCTTGAGACTCATAAAAGTACATACAATGCTCAAAAGCCCTAATTCTAAATTTCAGAAGACATTAATTTCTTATTTTAGTGCCCTGTGTTCCTTTAAAGTCACGCTCAGTTCCAAGGAGGGGTAGGGAACATGAGAACATACAGAACTTAGAGTTTTAAACACAGCATCTTCAGCATTTAGGAGCACTACCTACACACCTGTGGGGGGGAGGAGGGGGTAAAGAGGCATGTATTCCCTCAAGTCACATACCCCAAGCAATGACAGTGCTATCAGGTAATAAACCAACTTGAGTTAAAAATATTAGCATTTAATACAGTGAAGTCTGCACAGACCTTTATGTCCAAGTGATGGGAACCTGATGCAGTTTCTACTGCAGGATTCAAGGAACCCTTCCAGCTGCCAACCATCAGTGACTTCAGGTTTACACTAACAAAACCTTTGCTCGTGTACTGGGGCTGTCACCACTCTTCTTGAAGAGATTGGAACTTTACCAGCACTCACAGTTGTGTGACTAGACCAGTGACCAGAAACGGAGGCCACCTATTTAACTCTTCTGTAAATGTGCACAGGGTAACTAGACTTAACATACTGCCTGTTCCATCAGGGCTCCCAAAAGAAGGCAGGCTCCTCTTCTCAGAGCATCACCAGCAAGCACAAGAAGAAAAGACTCAATAACCAATACGCATGTCTACTTAATCAGCTAATTTTAGAAATAGCCCATAGCCACAGATAACATAAAAGGAAATCCCAACACAAATTCTTTCACAAGAAGCAGAAGCACTCTGGGGGACTGCAGTCTACAGAGAGGGGCCGGTAACCGTGGCTGAACCCAAGTCTAAGGAGAGATGCTGTTTAAGCTGGCAGAGGGGAAGTGTTAGGCTGGGGTGAAATTCCACCTCACCGTGGAAGCAGCCTGTGGCTCGGGAGTCCCCCACTGCAGCCACACAGGGGAAGGCGGGGGTGAGCCTTGGGATGACTTCTCTTCTCTGAAACCAGCAGTGCTTCCCACTCCTGCAGTGTGATTCATCCTTCAGGCTGTAGACCGAGGTGCCAGCTTTCTCCTAGCACTGATGAGAAAGGGTAGTCACCCTGTTTGTAATCAGCCAGCATTATCTCATCTCCAGAAACAGTAAGTCAGCAACTAGCCTTAGGTGGTAAGTAGGGGGTTTCCTTAGCAGTTCCCTTCACTGAGACTGAAGAAAAGTCAGAAGAGGGGGGGGGGGGGAAAAAGTGGTTACAAGAAAGGGAATATTTAATATTTTAACAGAAAGGGAACAAATTAATGCTTTCAGCTTGTACCCCTTCACCACTGCCTGGAAAGGCAGCTCTGATACAAGCATCTCCTGCCTAGGGCTTTCTGAGAGCCCCTTATACATCCACACTGATTGCTTCTCCCCACTCAGGGAGACAGACTGTCCTCTACCCTAAATGCTTTTATCCTCTTGATGAGGTCTCTTACCCAGCTGGATCCTGCCTCACTTCTCCCACCGCAATCTCTGAGCCTGAGAGAAGGCACCTGGGGACCTTTCACTTTGCTTTGGAAAGAGATTTAATCCCTTCACATCCTGGTATGGGGTTGAAGCCATGTACTGCTCCCTCTCCCTAAGCGTCTCTGGATACAGTCCTGTGCGACGGATGTCCCCAGATGAACACAATTCAAAGCAAAAGGTTTTCTCTGCTGTTTTCTTGCTCTTTCAGGAGTCATATAAAAGCAGGTGTAGATAAAGAGCTGAGGAGAACCCTGCAGGGAACAATCCCACTGTACCCAGACAAGATGATGAGGCTTAAAATCTCTTCCGTGTCTAATCGTAGCTAAATCATGCCCAGGATGTCCCTGCCCTCCATTTTGTGGGGTCCGTGCCTCTTGTTGCTCCTGCAGTGGCTGCTCCCCAGAGACACGAGGAGGACAGCAGGCATTTCAGCTTATCCTGAGGGGCGATGGGGGCACTCCTGCCCTCTGAGAGCGCTCACCTCCCTTCTGAGAAGGGGGAGACCACAAATCCCTTAAACAACACCATTACCGTGATGCTGAGATGCCGGGAACACAAGTCCCTGTGAATGGGGCAGGGGTCCGGTCCTGATGGGCAGCGGCGCTTCGGGCTTGAGATATTTTGCCACCCAAGACTCGGATTCTTTTCCTTCGAAGGTCCCCGCGGGCGTCAGGGCAGGGTGAGGCCAGAGGGCTGCCAAGCTGCAAATGGGGCCTTCCATGAGCCCGCCGGCCTGCTCCGACTGCAAAAGTGCCGCGCGATTAATTATACATCTGCGCTACAAAAGCTCAGCCCTGTAACTGCAGGGGGTGCTATTCATCAGCCTTGAGACGTGCTGGCAGAGGACAGCCAGGGTCCAGCAGTTGACAGGGAGAAATAAATAAATACAAAAGCGGGACGCGCTGTGGGTCGCGGGGGTGGACGCGCGGCGGCAGCGGGACCCCGGTGACCCGGTGGCGGAGAAGCCCAGCGCGGCGGCCGGGCCGTGGGGCACGGCGGGGCCCGGCCGAGCGGGGCGGCCACCGGGGCGAGGTGTGGGGCAGGGCCGGGGCACCGGGGTGACACCTGCGCGCTCTGCCCGTTTCCCGGCCTTTCCCTTTCCAGGATGCAGCCCCGTGACACGCTGGCAACGGCCCGAAGCGGCTTAACCGCAGGAGCAAATTTAGAAGGACCCCCGCTCCCTGATCCCTCTCTTTTGAAGCCCCTGTTTCCCGGAGCGGGCTCTTAGCGAGTACAAACGCAACACGGTGCCGAGCATCCTTCCCCTGTCACTCTCGGCTCCCCTTCCTCCTCCAGACACACGCGCTAACACAAAATGACGGCTTCCTCGGCAGGCTGAATGAGCAAAGCCCTCGCGCCGATCTCTAATTGTCTGCGTTTTACTCTCTCGCTCCACTCGTATTATATCACAAAACTCAAAGCAGCCCACCCACTGCCCCCGTCTTTGTCCGAAATCTCAAATGAACGGTAAATTGGACGCAGGAAAAAAAAAATTGCTGAAGAAGAAGGGAGGGGCAAGCTACCCCCCCCCTTCCTCCACCCCCTTTTTTTTATTCCTTTTTTTTTTTTTTTGAGGTTGCTCTTTACTGGTGCACCACACTGCTATTGTGTCAAAAAAAAAAAAAAAAAAAAAAAACCCACCAGGGTGATATTAAGAAAAGAAATCCCACCTCTCAGCCCTCACGAATGTGACCCCGAGGCCCTGCCCTCCTCCTCCCATCGCCGTCAGGGCCCCCACCCCGCTCCCAACCTGCAGAGCCGGAGGAAAACAACAAACCCCTCTGAAACCAAAACAAAAAGCGTGATGCGGGAAGAGAGGGGAATCACAAACGGCTCCAAATACAAACAAACCACGCAGGCACATGCACCAACCCAATAACCCATTTATGTCGGGCTGCAGGCTGGAGCCGGGCTGCGGCGAGCAGCCAACAGCTGGGGCCCGGCGTCGGCGGGGAGCTCTGCCCCAGCTGCGTCCCTGCGAGACGCCGCAGCCCCTGCCCGCGCCCCCCCCGCGCACACACACAGACACACACGCACACACACGCACACCTCGGGCGGCCGCGGCGTCACGGGGTGACACGCAGACACGGGCGGGCGGGCGGCCGCGCGCGTGGCCTGCCGGATGCGGCCTCTTTTACACTCTAAACTTTCGAGAAAGAGAGAGAGACATAAAGCCCATTTACTGTACCTTTCTGGCATCTTTCTCAGCTTTCCCTGCTGCTTCTCCCCACCCCCTTCCGATTTATCTCAGCTACTGGTTTTATAAACCGAGAGGGTGGAGGGGGGGAGGGAAGAGGAGGGGGCTTTTTTCTCCTCTCTCAGCCCCGTCTGCACCTTCTGCCTGAGCAGAGTGAAGTCACAAGGCTGAGGCTGTGACATCACAGCGAGCCCACAAACACCGGATTGTGACTTCACTGCAGGGCAGAACGGGGAGGATGAGGAGAGGGGAGGGGAAAAGGCTCTTATTCAAACACATATCTGCAGTAGTAACAAAGGGAACTCAGGAAATGGCTGGCCCAGAAAATGGCTTTTTTTTTTTTTTTTTTTTTTTTAAGCGTATTCTCTTTTCCTATCCCACCCCCCGCCGCAAAAAAAAAAAAAAAAAAAAAAAAAAAAAAAAAAAAAAAAGTTTGTGACTGCAACAGGAATACCTTTCACAAGTGGTTTGGACAAGACAGACAGCAAGCGCCGGACCAGCGCTGTTCTCCAGCACTGCCCATCACCCACAGCCCTTTGGGACCGAGTAACCCACCCCCGCCGTGCTGGGGCTGAGACTGAGGAAGGGAACCCGGCAGAGGACGAGAGGTGCCGGGGGATGGCAAGAAGGCAAAGGGGCTGGGAGAACTGCAGGTCATAGTGCTGAAGAAGCCAGCAGTGACGCGCAGTGACAGAGGTCTGGCAGCAGCGGATTGGGCTGAGGTAACGCTAATTAACACGCACTCGATTGTTTTTTTTTCTTCCACTTGAGGATCTGAAACCACTTTCAAGCTATAATTGGAATAAAAGGGGTAGTAGAGGTTAGGTTTAAGGTAACAGAGTTGAATGCGAGGCCTAAGGAAGGCAATAAACAGTGACGTTTTCGGTTCTCCATCCGATTTTCAGTTTTTAGGTGCCCTGGGAGGCTGGGGTAGGTAAAAGAAACACCCGAAGGCTTTGAATGCATAGCAATGCCTGGATGTTGCAAAAGAGCACAATATTGACGTATTTTTGAAACAACACCCCCAAAAAGGGGATTTACCGAGTACTGGCTTAAAGCAAACAGGACAGTTGCAGGAATTGGGGTTTTCTTTGTTTATTCAGTTGGAGGGTGTTTGTTTTTTTTTTTTTAATAGCAGTTTACCAAAATTTAACACAACCTCAAATATGTCGGTAAATAGGCAAAAAAATAAAGCCCTGTTATTTGTGTTTAAAGCAGAATTTTCTTCCTCCTTTTGGAGAGCAGCAACCCAAAGCCTTGTACTGCGCTAATCATGCCCGCAGGCCAGGAATGCAGGGGGATAATAAGCCAAGGGCACAGCCACAGCCAAGCCAAGTGCAAAAATATACATGTATAAAAATTACAGGGCGCTAATTGCAGACGATGCTATAAAGTTATCTGAACCGCAGAGCCAAAGGGGAGGCAGCTGTGCTCCTTGCAGCGTGTCCACCCTTCTGCAGCCGCTGCTCCAGACCCCTCCAAGGCCAACCCTCCATGGATCCTCCATGGATCATGGACAGCCATGCTGCATGCAGCGGGTGGGATGCATAAGGGAAGCGACCAGATCCCTGCCAGCCTGGAAGGTAGAGGCTCTGAGAGGCTCCCCTGTGCCGGAGCTGCTCCATCCACAGACTCTGAGTGCCAGCGCCTCGAGCATTTTCTTCCCAGCCCTGGCACAGCCACAGCACCTGGGAAGATGTTCCCTGGCTGCCTGTGTCGTACAGCTTCCAGTGCCAGCGCAGCAACATAACAGGCTGCCACGGAAAGGATGAGCTCTCCTTCAGAGAGGGAGGAGAGCTGGCACACTATGGGCACCCACCTGACTCTGTGCCCACCATACTCCCCAGAGAACCTCACTCCCTGTTTGGCTGCAATTTTCTTACAACTGAATCCCATTGGAGTATTTTCTCCCCTCCTGCCTCTATGTTTGCCCCAGTCCTTTTCCTTGGGGACCTCCCTCAGCAAGGCACACAACATGGCTGCTGCAGTGCCAGGGTGCTCGCAGCCATGGGGAGAGCGGAGCGAAGAAAGCAAGAAACCCAACACGCACATAAACGAGAACAGGCGTGCTCCGCCTTGGCCCACACCACCATTACCTGCCTTGGAGAGCGGCCAAGGTGCCCAGGCTGCATCCCTCTGCGCTGGTGCAAAGTGCAGGGCTTTGGCAGCGAGTCTCGTCCCAAACCACAAAACCAGAGCCAGGGCAGGGGCTGAACAGGGGCTTCTTTTCGCACAACTGCGATTGTTTTGTTGATGCGGAAAGGTAATTAAAAAAAGTTCTGATTTCAAACGTGCCACAGAATTCCCAGAGCCCGGAGGCTGCTGCTTAGAGGCAGATTAATCACACTGAATTCTCCATCTAGATATTGCATGCACTCCAAACTCCCACCGCTAATAGCTCTAATATTCTCCTCAGCGTGTGCATGCTGCTGGTGTTATGTTCCAAGAATATTAATTCCCCAACTCCAGCTCCTTTCACTTGCGCATGTACCCTAAAGGCTTGCTGCCGGGCACTGGGAGATTAGGGAGGAGAGAAAACAGGGCTGAAGGAGAGCCGGGGTGCAAAGGTGCTGGCAGAGCTTCTCAAGGAAAGCCATTCATCTTCTTTGGATATGCAAGCAGCTCCAGTAAAACCTACCTGAAGGCCAAGTTCTTTAAACAAAGACAGCCAACTACACAGGCACAAGATGGTTGAAATTAAAATGAGTTCCCAGCGCTGGCTTTGTCTTACCTGCTTCCTGCTATCCTGAGAATTGCCCCAAATTTCAATCTTATTAACTGTGGGATCTGAGTTACAGGTTCTTCTCCCGTCCCCTTCACCCCCAAGCAAGGCTACGTGCATCTGAACCCCGCAGCCACCTATCAGTCACACTGAGAACACCTCAGGTTGTGGTGCAGTCACCCAGACAGCGGACAGAGCTTTACAGCTGTGAGCCTCTTCAGCTCCAGCAGAGATGGGCAGAGAGCTTCAGTGTGCAGCTTGAGCTCTCCACACATTGGAGAACCAGGCGCATCCTCATCCCACAGAGAAGAGGGGAAGAAGTCCAAAGAGAAATGTGTAATTTTTCTTCAGATTGAAATAACCGCTGTTCCTAGTAAGCAGTTCTATGCATGTGTGATCTATATATACGGCCAAAAGGCCGGCTGCTAAGCTATAAAATGAATGCACACTGGAAAGTGCCATTTAAGACGCCTATAATGTAATTTTCAAAGCTACTGGAATGCCCAGAGCTCTTAGTGCTGCTCAGAGAAGACTGAGTCTCCAGCCTAAAAGCCAGGTCTGTTCTGAAACTGGCCTCATCAGGACTTGGAAAGTCCAGCCCAGAAGGCCTAAGAATGGATGGCTGTGGCCACGCTGCCATTTAGCAGGCTTACTTGCCTGATAAGAAGTTGCCGTTGTCAAGAAGTCAAAATATGTATCTGCATGTATAACATAAATCAGCATGGAAAAGGGCATTTGCCCCTTTAGTTGCAGGTGTTTCCAACAAGCACACCAGCACGTGTCTTTCCACAGGTTCACTGTGCCGTATAGAGCAGCCTGCCAACTATTTTCACAGCTCAAAACATCCTACCTGGTTTCTGGGCTAAAACCTGTATAATCACAGATGTGGGGACATAGGTGGTGGTCCACTGCATAGCTGTAACAGATTAAAGGGAAAATGCAGCATATTTATGGCTAAATACTTCACAGGTGTCTGATGGTGATGGCAGGGATGCAGCAGAACAGAGGCATTCTTCTAACTTTCCTCTTTCCTATAGATCCTGTAGGTCTACAGCTACACGTGGTGCCTTGAACTCTCAGCCCCAATTCCTTCAACTTGATTCCTGCTGCAGGAGAGGGAGGACAGGCTGTGCAAGGCCCTTGAGGCTGGACTCTGCTGTAGTATAAGGGGAGAGGCACTGCTTCCCCCCCTGCGATAAACCAAGGCACCACTCTGCGCAGCTTAGGCGCAAACGTGTGATCCTCTTTCTCTCTTTGTACACAAAGAATGAAGCTGATAGCAAGGCTGACATCTAAATCCTCACTATTGGACGTCTGAGATAACCCTGGTTGTTTTTGTTTTTAAAGCTCAAACATAGGAGAAGGGAGAAAGACAGAAGGATTTCAACCCCTGCCAAACCCTGTTGCCAGCCCCCTGAGTTACAGATCTATGAACTCTTATGGGATGAGGCTCTTTGCTTTTATCTCCCTGTGCAGCTCGTGTCCTCAGCCCTCTGCAAACAGATGTTTTACCCTCTGAGGAAAAAAGAGAGAGAGAGAGAGAGCGAGAGAGAAAGCATGGCTAGGAATGTTGTCTGCAGATGTCAGTCAGGACCTCAGGCTGGGTCTTACCTGCCGGTCCTGCAGAAGGAGGATACATGAATTTTCTAGTTGGATAGTCAGTATCATCAAACAAGAAAATTGTGAGGTTTAGATTGTAATGCAGCCTCACGTTCAGTAAAAAGGCCTCGTTATAAAGGGAAGATGTGGGACCTAGGAGCCTATTCCTGGCACCTGAAAAATTAAAATTTCACTACAAATATCCTAAAGAAATGGTCAAAAATAGCACAGCATTTCAGACCGTTTTTGTAGAACGTGGTAATATTGGCAAGGGGGGAGTGCTTGTAGGGAGAATACTGTCGGCTTTGAGGAAAGCTTTCTCTGCATTTTTAAAAATGATATGAAGGAAAATATTCTTGGGAACGAGAAGTCTAATGATTACATGTATATAGAGAGTGTCATCTCCATGTCGGCTTTCGGCAGAAATCCGCTCCCCCACGCCGACGCCCTCCCCTCCAGCCACCCACCCTGATATTCTTCTTCACCACTTCCCACCCATTAACCCAGTACCTGCAGTGCAGTGCTCAAGTGGGACTGGCGGAGCTGCTGCTGCTGTCATCTCGTCGGAGCTGGCAGTCACCTGCCAATCTCGCCCCCACTTCCTCCTCCCTCCCGCTCCCCCACCCCTCGTCAGTGCCGCTCTCCCTGGGGATGAATCGCTCTCCCCCCCACAGCAGCCTCACAAATAACTACTGTTAACTCAATAATATCCCCCTCCAAGGTTTTTAATTACCAGCCCCGCGCGGCGCTCCAGGCAGGCAAAACGGGATGGAGAGGGAGGCTAGCAACAGGGGGTAGGAGAGTTTGGATGGCTGTGGGCTTCATGCCGGGGGAAAGGCTCCTTCTCCTGCACATGGCAGCTCTGGACCGCCCGTGGGATGCTGCAGCCCTGGCAGCAGACAGGTGCAGAGCAGGGAAGGGGCGGAGGGGGGGGGGTGGAAATCAGGTGCATTCCCTTCTGTGCATCCTTGCAAAACACAGATATAGCTCAACATATGAAAGAGCCCAGCTTTTTGCTGTTGTTTTTGTTGTGGGGTTTTTTTTTCCGTTTTCTTTTTCCTTTGCAAGAGAGCCGTCTTATTAAGCCTTTTTTTTCCCCCTGAAAATTCATGGGCTTGTGGTCTGGGAGCATTTTTCTTAGCCTCGAATTAAATGGACATGGCTTACTGAACTTTCAAACAAGCTCTCCACCTAATATTTGTTTGTTCGCACCCATTTAAACTCCCTTGGTTTTTAACAGGTCTGAGTAAGAGGTTTTTGTTTTGTTTTTTTTTTTTTTTAAATAATCAGTTAATGAAGTTTTATCTGAATAGCCCTAAGCCTATTAGTGCCGGAGCTGTCCGTGGAGCCCCCTCCCCCCAAGGTTAAACAAGCCCACCATTCCTTTTGTGCTCTAAACAACACGCTGGGAAGAAAAGAGGCAAAGAGGGATAAGAAAGCCCAAGCCCCACACTCTCTTCTTTTTAAATTATGAAGAGACACTGAAAAGGAGCATAAATGCAAGGCCCTTTTTCATACCCCCCCCCACCCGTTTTCTTCCTTTGTAAGTCACCTTTACTGTGAACACACTGATGCTCTGAGTCTTCATTTGCTTAAATCGAGAAAGCAAGTTCAGGTAATTGCTGTTCCACTGCAGAAGTGGGACAGAGAAGACTTCTCAGGGGTAGGTTGGGCAGAGGACAAGTTCAGAGGAAGGGGCACAGACCCAAGGGGTGGGGACTGAACATGCTGGTGCCCGCCATGCTCTGCTGGAAGGGCACTATCAACCAGCACCACCCGCTGCATCCCGGCTCGGCAGCCCCTTGGCAGACACCCCTGTGCCTCGGGGGAGCCTCCGCTCCCCAAAACCAACAGCAGTCTTCCCAACGCTTCATTAAACAACACAGCTTCCCACCATTGCCCCGGCAACCGACACAGGCCTCCTGATTGCCAGCTGGGGGAATTAAAGGCAGCCTGGCAGCCAGCCCCCAGCTTTGCTACCTTGGAAAGCTTGCCTTACGCTGTCGGAAAGCACCCCTTGGCAGGGCAGGGGGTTGCACAGCCCTGGTGGATATGTGTTCCCCCAGAGAGCCAGGATGCCCTGCAGCATCCAGCCTGCTGCAGAAGCTAAGGGCTGCTCCCCACCTCTGCTGATCACTTCATTCATACTCTACGTGGGATCCCCAGGGCTAGAGAAGGACTATGTAATGCCCCAAGTACTCCAACAGTCGAAAAGTAGAAGTTATTCCCCATTACAGCATCATCTCTGTCCCAACATGACCACAGTTGCCAACCAATGCACTCCTCCAAGTGAGGTGAGGTAACAAATGATGTTCTCTGCCCTGTTTTCTTCCTTTTTCTTAAATCATGTATGTTGTGATGTACGCCTTGAGTCCATCACTTCCTTGATGAATGAAAGAAGGGAAGGCAAGAGGATGAGCTGCCTATTCCTTCACTGCTCTCTCTCAAAAAAAATATCCTCAGGAAGGCTCTCTGTGAAAAATGGTGATTTTGTGCAGGCCTCAATTGCACAGACACCTCCAGTCCCTTGGCTTGCTCTCAACACAGCCTCATGGAGGAGCTCAGTACTGTCCAAGCCCTCATTCACACTCCAGAGTTAGATGAGCTGGGCTAGCATGAGAAGGGGTGAGGGGAACAAACCCTACTCTCACCTACTCCAATGGCTCCATGTTACAGAAAACATATCCAGCAGAGCAAAAAGCAGAGCAAAACTTGCCAGACTATCTGTTACCTTCAGCACTTATCCCACGGCACCGCTCTGCAGTATGCCAACTGCTTCCAGCAGCTTCTTCACATTACTACCATGGGCTATGAACATCACAGACGAGGTCTGCCAAACTGGGGAGGAGAGGAAAACACCTTGCTCCACAGCAGCAGCAAATAAAGAAGCTCTATTCACAAACTTGGGAATCCAAATCTGTTTTGTCCTGTTTTCCATGACTACTGACTGCGAGTAGAGGTCTCACAGGGAGGAGCATTAAGTATTTATTTCAGCTCTTGGTTTTGTCAGATTCTGCTGCCACTAAGATGTTTCAATCCTGTTTGGAAAATGACATGGCTTTTTTTAATCTAGGGATCCCAGAACAGCACTGTAAGGGTACCTCTACCCTCATCTGCAGCACACAACCCTGCAGCATGCTGCATTTTCCAACAGCAATGAACTCTGTCCTGCAAAATCTGCTCCATCCCAGAGCCTGAACAATCTGTATGCCCTTCTTCTCTCTACTTTGTGAAATATTACTTAGCTACACATTAAATAGCAGGAAAAAGAAGAAAAAAAAAAGAGGAAGAAATAAGGGCCTTCCAGATTCTGACCACTACTTTGAATTGCACAAGGAAGTGGCACATGGAAATATGGAGTTGCTTAAAAGCATTAAATAACGCGCTGGCAATCTTTTGGGAACATAAAGGCAGTATGCCCATGCAACCCTACCAAAATTATCTGAGATATTCCTCCTCAGTGACAGGAGACAGCACTAAGTTAATGGTTACTGAAGAAATCTAGAGCAGAGGTAAATAAGGGGCAGGCAAATATAATCATAATTGGCTTAGGTGGAAATGGACCCCAAAGCCCACCCAGTTCCAATCCACTGCCTAGAGCAGAGCTGCTACCCACCAGTTCAGGCTGCCCAGCCCCATCCAACCTGGCCTCGAACCTCCAAGGATGGGGCACCCACAGCTCTCTAGGTAAATAATCAAATGTTCCAGTACAAAGCTTCCCAGAAGAACCAACTGAAACCATCCAAGGGTTGAGATGAAGGGAAAACAGTAGGAACACTTTGACATCGTCCACTGGAAACAACAGTGAAGACTGCTGCCTTACCTCTGATGGGGGATGCAGAGAGAAGGGGAAGCTTTCAGCAATTTGCAGGAGGAGTTGAGAGGGGAATCTGAGATGTGCAGGCAGACCACGCAGGTAATAGCTGGACTGGGAGACATGGTTAGCAGGCCTCCCAGCACTGCCGATATAATCACGTATTTCCTATCTGGGAATATTCTGATATTTCCATCTTCTGGCTCTCTATTCATGCAGGACTCTGACCTCTCTAAAAATATTGGCAAGGGCAAAGAAACTCCATGTTTCTACTTCTTGACCTTTACTTCCAGGCTATAAGAAGTTGAATTTTGGAGGCTCAACACCAAACCAACACTCACCCTGAAACAGAAACCAATCTGTGTGTAAAACTCAGGTTTTTCAGGTAGTGCCAGGGTGTGGAGGGAGAGGAGGCTGACAAGTTCTGAAGCCCGGAGACGACTGTGCGACTCGGACTGCTCTCACCCTGTCCCCACCTCTCAGACCACAAACCGCTCACCGCCCGCTGCTGCCAAACCCACTTTTCTTTTTTTTCCACACTCCTCGCTAATTAAACCTCCAGCCCGTCTGCCTCTCCTCCCACCTGGCTCAGCTCACCTCCCTGCTTTCACACTGTTTTCATTCTTCCCCGCACCCAAGAGATCAGAGCTTCTGGAACCCCAAAGGCCGGGGCGGACAAGGGGCCGAGCCACGGCCTGCCCTCCTCCTGGGCCAGATTTGGGAGCAGCAGGGATTGCTGCCGGCAAGCCAGCGGCACGCAGGGGCAGAGGCTGCGTTGGCCTCGGCGTGCGCCCTGCGCTCATTTTCCCCGCTGCTGCCATCCATGATTAATCATCCCTGAGACACGCCTGCTGCTCCCCCCGGCTCCCGAACAACCAAAGCGTGCTGCAAGAGCAGAGGATCCTCCTCGGGTGCCCGGCCCTGGCCTAGCCCGTGTCTCCTGGCAGGAACCCTCGGCGCTCTGCATGCCGGCCCCTCGCCTGGCGGCCTGGCAATTAATCTCTACCCTCCCCCCATGTTCAAGCTGGCCCCGCCGCCCCCTCCCCCAGCCCCCGTCCATCTGTGTCTAATTGCGTTTCATCTGCAGCCGTTCTCTGGAAGACTCACCGGGAAGATGTCCAGAAGACGCGCACAAGCCCAAGCACGCGCTCCATGCGGGGCGTGGGGATGGCAGCAGCGCTGAGCCGGGTCCCCCAGCCCACCCACACCTCCCCGGGCAGGGGACAGGGAACACGGGTGACAAATGCTCACAGAAAGCAGCTCAGGATAGCATAGGAGATGGGAGCTCACTCCCGGGCCTCCCGCTCACCAATTTCCCTGCAAAAACAACGCCCTGTTAGCAGCACCCATGGTTTCCTCCTGCAGAGCCCAGCCCTGAGCTGGGGCTGTTTGGGGTTTCAGACCTCAAGTGGGACATGTGCAGCCCAAGGGCTGAGGCTGTGGTTCCCTTAGAGCAGGCTGGAGCCAGGTGGTTTCACACGTTACTGTCGACTAACACAAAGGTACGGGCTGACGCGTGCGGCCGGCCTGGCACTCAGCAAGGGAAATGTTCTCCAGAGTCAATCCTCCAGCTGCCAGAGGTCAGGGACTGAGCCGCTAACCCGTATAACACCATCTTAAGCCTTCTCTATGTGCTGCCAAAACTTTAAATACACAAATTCACAGATCTGGTGCGGGTGACACATTTACTGTGGCAGGACAGCAATGTGGACAAATCTTTCAGAGTTGCTCCAATCCATGCTACCAGTCATTAACATGGTTACAAGCAGGAGCTCTCAAGCTTTCCCTTTCACTTGCCTTCCGCTTACAGTGGCTGCCCATCGCAGCCAGCCCATGATATGCAAACACGGGAGTAAGCAATTGAGTTACCATGACTAACGAGTTGCCATTTGTCAGCTGAGTCACAGTAGCACTAAACTAACCAATCTCCTGATGGGTTAGGCTGATGTTTTACTTCTTACTGCAATGAAGAAGGATGGCAAATGGAGTCAATTACTATAGCCCAGATGACGACTTATAATCCCATCATGGTAAATCAAGTCGCTGGCAATCATCCGTTCATACATTTTGCTCCGCCAATATCAGATTTACTCAAACATTTTGGTTCCACCAAATGCCATAAGCTAAATGCATGTCTGCAGTACAACTGTAATGCTGTTTGTGGTGAGGCTGCAGAAAGCTACCGTCCTATTTTTATTCTTTTAAGCCCCTCCTCAAAATACATATTTTAATGACAAGTGCTGCATTTGAAGATGTCCATTTAAAGAAGCAGACGTGTCACAAACATAAATAGAGATCTTTAAGAAAGCACAAAAATCATCCTTCTTTCTCTTTTGTCTTTCTTGGATATCAGACACAGATCTGAGAGCCCAGAGGTCTGGCTTTGACCCCCAGTTACAATATAGACCTGCCCCACCTTGAACCACACAACACAGCTGTTCATGAAGCTATAAGGGCACGACTGGTTTTGACACAAAGCAAGGAAGAATACATGCATTAATGCTCCAAAAAAAAAAAAAAAAAAAAAAAAAAGCTCTGTACGTGAGAGTGAGACAATGGTTGTATAAATAACTAAATATAAATATACACAACAGACTTACCACGACCCCAGAACTCTGACCTTGCATGGTAGCCTACAGACAAGGGTAGTTTCCTGATGCTCACTTATGTTAGGAAAACCAGTACCTGTGAGAGAACAGGCAGCACTCCATCTGCAGCTGAATTGTATCTGCTTTCAGAGCTAGCTCAGAGCCAGCACATGCTGGGAGTAAACAAAATTCGTCAGGAGACAACAGTTTGTGACAAACAAGCGCAACACATGGACTAAGGACCATTGAACAAGTCCCCATGCTCATCAACATCACGGAAACTACCACCACCCTTCCGAACCTTTACAGAGGGAAAGCCAGAGAAACTCACCTCTCCTCCCACTGCTAGAAGCGCTCTGCTCCATGTCAACGTGCATCCTCCACGCTGGCAGAGGAAGTTTCTACTGGCATTGCCTGAACTGTATCATCACAGTGCACGGACTGTCAACCCTGTATCTTTCATCAGCACAGAGTTCTCCTTATCAGAGAAGGAGAGCACAAAAGGGAGGGAGAAATGCGTACACACAAGCAGCATTTCTGATACTCAGCATAAAAATCTAATCAAAATTGTACCAGAATGGCGATGTGAAAAGCACCCTGCCAAGTCAGTAATAAATATAAAATTCATATCTTACATTTCCACAATATATCACCTCTCATCCTGCAGTACTTTATGCATTGTTAGGACTCAGATGAATTCCCAAATCAGAACAGATTTGCACTGGAATCTAACATTTTTGTTGGCTTCACATTCATTCAAATTACATCCTTAAGCAAGAGTAGGATAACAGACACTTAAAATGGCCCCTTGAACGCAGCAGCAGCCATTTTAAATAGGGCCCGACTCCTTCCAGCCACCTGATTCATTCCCTTAAGCTTGTCCCACCCCTGTCCCCCTCAATTCCCAAATCCTGCTCCCCCCGCTACCTGTCCTCTGGCAAAGGAAAGGCCACATGGTGTTTTTAGGGTGCACAAACAGCTGCCTGCCCCAACAGGCTCTACTGACGATACACCAACTCTAACAGTAAGCCATCTACCTCCAGAAGTCACAGCCACTGAGATTTCACAAGACCATAAAACCCTCTCTTCTCAGCTTTCACCTTTCCCAGGTTATGCCCCACACAGATGTTATACACAGCACCCACGGGCACCAAGAGCTACGCATTTTGCAGCTAACAGTAGTAACAGCTTTTTGTAAAGACCATGTGGATTGTGAGAAGGGTGGAGGGGAAATGCAGTAAAGCTGAGTGATCTCAGCTTGCTTTCCATTACTCATAGCCTACCTCCCTGTGGCCTGTTACCCGAATACTCATCACCAAATGCTACCTGACAGGTGCACTTGCCAGTGATTCTGATGGGAATGATCAACTGTGCCACACTTTCTAGTCCTATCAGTATGATTATATTACAAAACTGTGCTCATTTTTGGCCCAAAGATTTCACATTCTCAAAGGCAGCTGTATAAAAGGTGGGAGGCGTCAGAAAACCCCAAGGAACTGTGCAAGTGTTAATAGCAGTGGGTACCTTAAGACAGAAGCGCTGAGTTTAGTTCTTCACGCATCATGCCGTATCTGAGCACAGCAGGTCTAAATAGGGAAAGCATCTTCTCAAAGCTCAGCCAGCGCCAAGGTATCCAAACAAAGACCAGGTTTTCATGACTGCTCAGCAACCAGAAGCAGTAGGTGTTCAGTTCTTGGAAATTCTGACACTGCATCTAATGAGCCACAGACGATCTCAAACTACTGTGCCATATGAGTAGTGGTAGCATAACTAACTAGGGCTGGCAGCACCGAGACATGCACTGCAAGGTTTCCCTTTTGTCAGTGAGGTGTCTGAGATTGTTGTATTTTTCATACTTACATCTACTCGCTTCTTGGTGGCCCTGCCTGTAGACCAAGTATTTGGGGAAGAAAAACCTCACTGGAAGTCACAATATGAATAATTTTAAGTAGTCCACCAAAAGGAGAAAAAAGGAGCTACTAATACTTAGAGATGCTTCTAAAAAGAGGTGCAAGATAAAGGTAGGAGTCTCCTGTAGTTCTGTTTACATCTATCTGCATCTACGCTGATGAAATCAGGCCAGTTATTTCACCTCTAGAAGCAGAAACACAGCTGCAGCACCATCAGAATCACCTCCTGATATAAAAAAAAACAACACGATGTCATTTAGCTTCACAGTGCGACGATAAACTCTGCATCGTTTGTCTTTCTCTTCGTAGTATAGATAAGGCCCTGGAATAGCATCAGCTCAGCTGTGGTCCACAGGTCACTGCTGGTCTGTGAAGCATGATAGGTGGTCCAGGCAGCACACTATCTGAAACCACTGCTCAGCGAACCACAGCACCTAATAAAATTCCCCATCCATTGCCTGGTGTCATTTTTCTCATTATAAACACTGTATGTTTTTATGTCCATATGCCAGAAAAGCACTTACATCTAAATGTAAAATATCAGCCAAAGTGCATTTGCTCTGACTGCAGAGAAGCGACACTAGGAGGCCCTTCCTGAGCAAGCCAGCCACATCACTGCGACCGAACGGTTAGCGCTTCCTACTCATGGTCAGTGCAGTGATGCCAGTGTTGGAGATGCACTGGTGGTGAGGTACTTGGAGAAGACTGTTGCAACAAAGCCACTTCTGTGTGCACATGGACACTGTCGCAAGCAAACAGCTGCACTGGCTGCACGTGCCTGCAGTCCTGGCAGTGTCAAGAGCTGACATGCCTCAAATTGTTTTGGTTGCAACTGTATCTGAAAGCTGGTATTTAATTTTGAGTTAAACCTGATCAAAAAGCTCATGATAAAACAGAAGGCTGCAGAAGTGAAAGCAAGAAAGGAAAAACACAGGCATGTTACTGCACAGTACAATAAGGGAAAAAGAAGACAAATCATCTTAACAGGGAGGCATATGGTCTTGTCTTCTCAGGAAAATAATGGAAACACAATCATTTGGGACAGTCACAACTAAATTGGACGCAAACACCGGAAAACATGCAGAAGGAAGTATCACATACACTGCTTTCTGATCACACGTAGAGCTAGGTAATCAGATCAGTGAGGGGTATTTTTGTTTGGTTGGTTTGTTGCTGGCAAAAAGACATTCAATTCCTCAGTTGAAAGGAGACCTATTCTTTGTGTCTACCTTGTCACTGCCTGCCAGGGTTCCAGTGCAGGACGGTCCCTGTCACACAGGAATGTGACGAATGCGTGTGTATAGGTCTGCACAGAGAGGTGTCGGGCAACAAAATGCCTCCATTCCTGTGCCCTTGAGGATAGTCAAGAGATTGTGCTGAATCAGAAGGGTTGTTTGTTTTACTCCAACAAGTAATTAATATTTTGAGTAGAGAATGTCTTTGTTAGAGATTCACCACATTCACCCCTTCAATTAAGGTTTTAAGTGCTCACATTCATAGATCCACTCACATCTCCCACTTGTCCTTCAGCAACGCCAGCAAAGACCAGAGTTTACATTCCTGGCACCTCAAAGATAAAAAAGAAACAACAAATCCTCCACAAAGCAAAAAAAACCACCCCCAAAAAAATATATGTATACCAACCAAATTTAAAAAACAAACCAACAAACAAACAGAACAAACCACCCCAAACCTACCAGGTCTTTTATCCATCACCAGCGAGAAGAAAGGGTGTCCAAGATGAGCTGTGTGGGCACCTTTCCCCACTCGTGTGACATGAACCAAAGAGCCACTTGGGTGACCTGAGCCCCCCAGGTTGGGCCCGAGGCACAGGGCTCAGTCTGGGGCCCACTGGGCAGCCATCTTCCTCAGCACCATGCACAGGGGCCCATGGATCCCTCCATGGATGCAGAGCAAACTTGGTGCACCAGGCCCCGGAACCCCTAGTCGCTAAGGTATTGGTATATGTTAATTGCAGTGTCAGGATATCAGCACGCACTGATCACAGGAGCAATGTTTGGACCCAGTGCCTTCGTGTATTTAGGGGAGAACGGCTGGATCTGCCTCTACCTGTGCCGTGCTGTCGTCACCGACTGCTATTTCCAGCCTGGTTGCCATGGAAACAACCAGGCCTCAGCACCAGTTAGCAGTTCAATATATAATTTACTTATTCTTTTTCACCTAAGTGATTAGGGCTCAAAATACAGAAGCATCTCACATGGATAAAATCTTCTGATCGTTTCACAGGAATTTCTTGAAGACAAAAAAACAGCCTGAAACATCATGCTGAGCTTTCTCTGGGGACAGAAGAGACAAATAAAAGCCTACAAGAAGAAAAATCCAACCCTCTCCCCTCCGTCCCTTGCCCTTCCAAGTTCCAAAGGAGACAGACGTTAACACTACACACTTGCCCCATCCCGCATATCCGCAAACCCCTGCAGATGGATGGCAGCATGACCCCAAAAACATCCTTTTTGGCTTCTGCAGGTGACTGCCATACATTAAGCAAAAAGTCTCTCTCTCATCCTCATTAATCTCAGAGGAAACAGCTACTCACGTTGTACTTCTCACTACTGCCTTTGGGAAGGCAGCCTCTCCCCTCTGCCTGCTGCAACACACCGGGCCAGCAGCTGCCTCTATCTTCCATCACTTTTTTAACCAGGTGAGATGATGCCTCTGGCTTTCCACTGCTCAATGGGTCACCGCAGGAGCTGGCACAAGATCCGGAGGCTGTGCTCTGAAGCAGTCATCCAGGGACAGGCAACTTCCACAGGAACATTTTCAAGTGACTCCTCTATGGTCAGGTAGCTTTAAAGTAATTTAGGACCTTTAAAGGACCTAACACTTTGTATTGTTTTTCATTATTTTCAGATTGGGAAGTTTTTAGCTTTACTTCTGACAAACAACAGCACTGTGACTAAGCCGTGCGGTCTAGCTGAACAATAGCAAGAGAAACCCCTCCAGAGTTCCCAACCAAGGCTGGCCACCCCCCTCCCGTTTTCCAAAACAAAACAAGCCATCATAAACCATCCGAGCTCATATGCCGTCTCCTGGCCTTTATTCCTCCCATGCACAGCTGGGCATAGGGAAAAAAAAGCCACCACCAATGAAACCCAAACAGACAGAAGCAAAGAGGTATCTCAAGCAAGGCTTGAATTTGAGCATGCTGCTTACTGAAGAGTAAAAGAAAACAAAAATGCACAAATCTGAAGATTTGCTGGAGAAAGGAGGGTGCTATCAGGCATCTGGGCCAGTACGACCCAAAATTTCAGAGGTCTCCCTATGCAAAATCACTGGGGGTGGTCAGACGCTTTAAACAAAACTCACCTTGTCCCAAGTTTAGAAACATAGTGTAATGGCTCAAAAGCAAAAATTAAATAGATATAATCTATAAACCTAACTGACTTGAACAAACCTTTGTCCCAGTTTTCTCCCTTTTGTTCCATCCAACTCCTTGACTCATCCTACCTTTCTCCAAACCACTGGTTTTGTTCTTGCTCCGTGCTGTTTTCTTCTTTGCTCTTCAGCATCTCCTCCCTCCCTCCCCTTTCATACATTCCCCATCGCCCCCCAGCATCGCTGGCACTACTCAGTCTGAGTTTCCTTCTTGCTCTTTACCATCACTTGTGCCCTTTCGCCCCTTTGCTCTGATGGTCGGCTCACAGTGCATTTCTCTAATATTAGCATCTGGTGCACAGTCAACCAATATCAATTGAATTAAACAGCCACAACACCTCTGAGTGTTTATCGGGAGCTCCCCTGATTCAAGGCTAGAGGAAATAGATGATAAATTCAAGTGATTTGGCAAAGACCACATGGGCAGTCAGGAGCAGTGCCAAAATAGAAGGCCATGTCCAGAATTGCTCAGATCTATCTTTGGGTCGAGAATCAGATCACACAATTGACAAACCAAAACAGATTTATGCCAAGTCCAAACCAGAAACAGCCACTGAAAATATAATGTCTGTTGGCTGCAGATTGAGAAGCGTGATTAAAAACTTGATTAAATGGTTCTATTCTGGGGAAAGAAAAAAAAAAAATCTCTTTTAAACCCCTTTGCTTACAACAGCTCATCTCTCACAGGGAACGAGGCTAGGGAAACATGTTAGAGGGACTTCAGCTATGGGAAAATGACAGGCGCTTTGGACAGAGCTGACAGCTGACTTGAGAGTCATCACTGGGGCTAACATCTTTCTTCTCCACACAGCCTACAGTGGTCTGGCACATCTCAAAACTTGGAAGAAAAAAAAGCTGCTGATTTCGTAAGGAGGTAACCTAGGAGGCTGTTTGGAGGATGAAGTCAACTACATATGGTTCTATTTATTTGTTTATTTTGGGGTGGGGAAAAGGAGTCAGTGGCAAATTCTCAGCCCTAACAACCAACTCACAATAAAAGCTTATGAAGTCAAGGGTTCCTTAAGGAGAAAAAAAGAAACACTCTTCTAACTTGTATTTATTAAATACATGCCAACATATTTGCAGGATCCCAAAACTCAGGCATCTAGCTCTAATGATTAAAGAGCGCTCCTGCTGGAGGCCACCACTTGAACCTAGCCCAGATAAGTTGTAATCCAAACCTGCCTTTTGGACAGCAGGTTAATATGGTTCATGCAGAAAAAGCCCTCTGTGTTTGGAAGTGATGTAAAACAGGTATAGTAGGCAGGTCATGTCCGAACACACCGCTAGACCTCTACACCACAAACCAAAGACAGCTGCATTTGAACGCATGAGCGAAGTTTTCTGCATTTTCTTTTAGTTAAAAAAAATAAAAATCCCCTTAGGAAACTGTACAAAAATATCCCTTCTCTGTGTTTTATGAATGAGAATTCACACGCAGAAAGGCAGGAAATGAGGTAAGGTTGCTTTTTCCCTCCTTGTCTATATTGTGACCGCAATGCACACATGCATTTCTAAGTTGAAGAATATAACTGCATACACGTATATATCTGCATTTCATCCAAGCGCTGCTCACTTGGGAAAACTTTGAAATTCAAGAATTCTGTGACTCCGATACCACAACCGTTACCAGTTGGGAGCTAACATACATTTCTTTTTTTGTTCATCCTGAAGCTTTGAATTCTAATTTGCTCATTAGCCTAATAAATATCTCATCGTTGTGTGGCCCATAACAGCAGAAACAGCGGTTGTTATAGCAGTTCCCCGCTGCACCAGAGGAAGCTCTTCCGACCTCAGCATCCCAGAGCACCTTAAGCAAACACAGATCCAGTAGAGCCACAGTCCTCCTGGAGCTAACCCGGACACACACAAAGCAAGAGGTGCTGCTTCTCCTTCCTCCACAGCATATACAGACTCTTCTCCAGCCACAGGAGACATATCCCATCCCCAGAGACTTTTTCCATCTGCTCTCTGTAAAGAACACATTAACAATCTATGGCACAGGGGCACCACATGTCGTAGAAAAGGTTCCCTTGTTTGAGAGCTATGGCTGTGCTGAGTATTTTGGTTCTGATCAACATGATTTCCTGTCATTCCACTTTTCCCAGGTTGTCTCTATATCTGTCCTCAAAATGTGTTGAGATTCCCACTTAGACTTGAACCAGGGCCTGGCAAGAATTTCCTCTTAGAATGGAAGGGTAAGAAAACCAAGAGACATTTAACAGTTAACAGATATTTAAAAAAAAAAGCAAAAACCACTACTGCTCTTCAGTGCATTTAAAATGACCCCAGAATAGAGGGTCTGGTTTTGTTTGGGTTTTTATTTCTTTAAGTTGAGATTGTGATTCTGATTCTGTTGAGACCTCCCCTGGCCCACTCCCAAAACATATGCGTGATGAGAAGAGCGATGACTCTCCCAAATGTACTAAACAGGGCAAATTTGGGACCTCCTCCAAGATCTCTCTCCATCTGCCCACCTCCTGCCCAGCAATTCGTTCTGTCCCACAAATCTCTGGCTCCGCTGTGTTCTGCAGCCCTGTTATTGGCTCTCACCTTGCCCCATGTCACTGCAGTCACCTCCCATCTCAGATCAGCACCTTTGCTCCCGCTGGAGTGCTGCTTCCTTTCTCAGATTTGCGCCGGGGAAATTCCCCAGTTTTCTCTTCCCAAAGCACAGTATTCCCCAAGGCTCAAATGCTTGCAGAGCTCAATGCTCACAGAGCAATCCTACGTTACACATTTCGTCTTCTGCTGTACCAGCAGGCATTGTTTCCAAGAGCAGAGGCAGTGAGCTGAGCCACCTTTCCACACCAGCTCAAACTAGCTCTGGTGCCCCTGGTAGCTCGCTAATCCCATTTTTCTTTGGGGTTAATTTTTAAGTAAGGCTGAAACTTGTAGTGTCACTATCAGACCTAATTCACCCCTGCTGAAACCCTATATAAAAAATGTAAAGGACAAGTACTGATCTCAGCACCTGTACTGCTGACTGTCCCCGTATGCACAGCAAATGCAAGGACTGACGTTGTGAGCACCCCCAGGAGGTAACAGCAAGACCCTTCTGCCTGCAGCAGGTGAGACGCAGACCTCCACTTTCCCAAGAACCAGGCTTTTTTCCTCAGCATCTTGATTTACAGCACAATCAATAGGTTCCTGCCCACTGCTGCCATCCCCTCTCGTTTCAGAATTGATGGGCGGCAGTGACCCAGAGCTGCTCTGGGCTGGGAGATGCCACCAGGGCAAGCAAAGGGCTGTGCCTGAATTCTGTTTCTGACAGCTGCCAGAGCAGCTAAGCCCTGTATCCTCTCTGCCTGCAGCTGTTATGTGTTGTAAGTGCACCACAGCCCCAACACTGCAGGCACAACCTCACGCCAACCTGCAGCTTAGTGATTACCCAGAGCATCCTCCCAACAAAGATTTGCCACCCAGTCTTGTCCTTTCACCCTCCAGTGCCTTCCAAAGGCATTTTCAAGGAAAATCTGAACAGTACACAGGCTTCCAAAGTTAAACAGATGTAAGAATATCTTCATTATGCTACACAAGATCACAGGTATTTTCAAAGCTTCCAGGAAACAAAAGCCCAAACAAAATAACACAAGGCTTTCCTCCCCCTCCTGGGTGAGGAAGAGCCCTGAGGCACAGCCAGGTTCACTGGCTGCTGGTGACAAAGCCAGGCACAGTGGCTCCACTTTCCTTTGCACAATCTCCAGCAGGAGCTGTTTCATGGAGGGCAACGCTGCAAACTCTCAAGCCCTCACCTCGGTTTGGGGGCTTGGCTGCAGACCAGAGGGTGCCTTTAGGTCAGCAGGCAGCTGGACGGCGGCATTCCTTCCCCGGTGAAATGTCACCAGTGCGGTGCTTCAGACAGGCACTTAGTGCTGTTTAACATTTTTCCAGGAAAAAAAAGAAAAAAAATTGATCAATATTCCCAACTGGCTCAAGTGCTCATATCTTCAAGGCAAGGAGGAGAGGAATACTAAGAGGGATGAGAGAGGGAAAAGAGTGTTTTCAAATGAAATGAGAAACTGAGGAAAAATCAGCACAACGGGGCAATGGTCAGGACACACAGCTGGGCAAGAGCCTTTTGTAGTTCAGGATGGACACTGCAACAAGCCAGAAAAGAAGGCTGCTCAAATAGACTGCAAGGCAGGGGAATAAAGAGAAGGGAAAGCAGAGAGAAGCTCAAACAGCACGAGCAGCTGTGATGCAGTGACTGCAGCCAGCAGCCAGTAAGCCATTAAACACATTGGCTGGATGCAAGGAGAAGGATGAGCAAAGGGGACCCTTGTTTCCATCGGCAGTTCTGGCAGAAGGCTCTCTGGACACTCAGAACAGAGGCCAAGGCCAGTTCATTAACTGCAGGCACCCATGAGACCACCTGAGACGAGGCCTGGCAAAGCCACAGCTTCCGCATCCACAGGGCAGATGCACATGCAGCAATACCGTTCCCTTGACACAATTCCCTCATCCAGAAAAAAAAATGGACAGCATCTCAGTTCCACTGGACCTTTCTAAGGACAAGGAAATCATCAGAGGAACCAGGCAAGGGAGCAGTTATGAGCTTGCATGGATCCTCACATGTCAGCAGCAGGCCAGCTAACAGACGCGATGCAGAAACTTCTCTCTTGGAATTGCTGCTCTGAATGACCCACAGTGCCAGTGTCCTTCACTTTCCAGTGAGCATTCAGTCCCAGCTCTGCTATGGCAGCCAGCTCCCACGCCCAAGGTAGCAGACCAGGCTGAGTGGATCCCAGCAGCACGGCAGTTCTTCTGCTCCCTTCTGCTACCACGCTTCATCTGGTCCACAGTGATACCCACAGAACCCATCACAGGGAATTTTTGGGTGATGAGCTACCCCGTTAAAACAGATGTTTTGCCACTGGCAAGAAACCCCAAATAGCTCCTTTGAACATGAGACTGCGTTGCTAACCTGTCTTTTTTTACTCCAGCCACAGAGTATTGGATTAGGCCTGCAGGCAGAAAAGGTAAGAGACTGCTAATTGCTCATCTGTTTTTGACAGCTAATGTAAGTCATGCATCTCTGCCAGCTCTTTTGTATTGGTCATCTGCCTGCAATTAGTCAACATCAGTGGACCATAGACACAGACTGTTCTTGAGAGGGAACAAGTTAGTGTCATGCCCAGGTTCCTAGATGGCAAAACCAACCCGTGTCTCTACAGCCCAGGACACAGTTTGTGTTAGAGGTTTTGATAAGCCATTCCATGTTTGTCTTCAAGCCTCAGGCGGGCTGGAGAGGACCTGTAGGGTGCAACATTCAGCTGTATGGCATCCAACTTTGTAAGTCTACCTCAAGCCAAGTCAGAAAGGAGAACCACCAGCACCCCACTGCTGACACAACATCCATGCACAAAGCAGAACCTAGTCCTCCAGCAAGATGCCACAGTAAGAGGCTTGGCAGAACTGCTGACACCGCTCTGACTCATACAGCAAGCATCTCCCTCTGGCTTGCCCACCATTCATGTTTATCCTAAGCAACCAAGATAATCACAGAAAATCCAGTTCTGTGGGATATGACATTGAGGTTGCACCCATGTGTACCCTAGGTCTCAGACCAGAAAAGTCCTATGAGAAACAGGAACAACTTGCAAACGCCAGGAGGGCCAATGCCTCTTCCCAACATGGCTGATAGCTCACAGCTCTCAGGCAGAAATGTGGTTACAGCACAAACCTGGGGGAGGGGATGACAAAGAAGGATTGAAATGTAAGGCTACATCTAAAATAATGCTCTCCTACAGAAACAAGGCAGGCAGCAGAAAGAACCATAGATGCATTAAGGCTGGAAAGCCCACTAAGATCAGTTAGTCCAACCAACAACCCACCACACATTCGCTCTAAATCATGTTCCCCAGTGCCACAAAGACACCTCTGCTGTCCAACACCCACATGGCCCATCTCCACCTGAAGTGCCCACATGCAGGGTCCAATCAACAAAAGCACACGTGCCACTGGCAAGGGACCAGCTGGATGGGTATAGCTGATGACCCAGAGGGCTTCTTTGAGGTCTGTGTGACCTCCCCTCTCCCAAGGCAAGAGCTGAAGTCACTATTCACAAAAGCTGATGGTAAAAAGGGAGGAGACTGGGGCAGGAGGGAGAGCAGAATGTATTTAACGGTCTGTAAGCAGAACGAGAATAAAAGGATAGCTTCAGATTAGCAACCCACTCTGCTGAATATGTACAGACATGGAACAGTGCTGCTTTTTCACTAGAAACCAGTAAATGAGGTGGAGGGAGAATGCAGGACGGTGCTGTGTTTCTACATTAGGATTTTTAAGTACACTGCAGGATTTCTGTCTCAGAGTACTCATTGAGTTACATCAGACCGTAATGGCCTGTTGATTTTGAGAGATTATGGCAGCGCTGTTGATGCAGAGAGAGAGGAGATAGAAAGCAGGAGAAGATGTGATGCATCAGCCAGTGTGCGCACATATCTCACATGATTACCCACACTCCTGAGCCAGGGACACACCGCAGCTGCACAGTGGGACCAGGACCGCTTGCAGGACTCCATTAACGTGATGGTTTTGGTCCATCCCCATTTCATTCCCTGGGGCAGCAGATGCTACAAACAGCGTTCTGTAGGGCAGCCCCTGGCTGGCGTCCCATGGTGAGAAGGAGGTGGCGAGTGCCCTATGTCAACAAGAGCCGTGCGCTCCAGAGATGTATTCAGATTCAGCCTCCCTCTGCCAGGCTGACAACTTTGTCTGCTGCATTTCTCTCTCCCTCGTCTATTTCATAGAGAGATGGTATCCTTTCCTTCTCCTTTCTTTGCTCCCGGGCACAAGCAATCAAGAACAAAGGATGAAAGAAAAATGCAGTGGGGGGGAGTGAGGCGGGGGAGGGACATTTGAGAGTTAGGAAGCAATCTTCAGCAGAGAGAAGAGAATTAAAAAAAATAATAAAAAAAAAAAAAAGAGGAGGAAGAAAGGAGATGCAGAGGCTTGGAAAAAAAACACAATATGCAAATGAGGTAGAACAAAAATCAGAGCTGAAAAAAAACGTATATCAAATCCCACCAAAGGAGCCCACCCTTCTGCAAGCTCCCTGTCTGGCACAGGCAGGGGGAACAGGAGTGAGGGGCTCCCCCTGGCACTCCATGCACATCAGTGGGCAGCCTGCCCTCTGGGCAGAGGGAAGAGGAAGGGATGTGGTTCTGAAGCCACAGAAATCCCTGTTTTCTCTCTGAGGTAGGAAGCTGTGGGGCAAACAGAAGCAGCCAGGTGCTTCTAACATGATGTTTGTCAAACAATCTGATTTCAAGCTTCACTGGAGTAGTCCCTCAGCAGCTGCTTTAATCCAGCACAGCCCTTCTCCCCAGCAGGCTTCCTCCCTTCACTCAGCCCTCCACACTTCCACCAGGATGGTCCCCGATGGGAGTGGAGCCCAGCCCTGGCCAGCAGCCCCCAAGCCCACATCATGAGCTTAGCAGGACCTGTTGGACCCAGAGGCTTCCAAAGGGCACCTGTCTGCCTGTGGTTTGCCTCTGCAGGTGACAGCATTGCCTCTGGTGCAGATTCAGGAGGGGTGACAGTGAAGGCGGACGTTCCCTGTGCACTGAAGAGGGAATAGCTCATCTGTCAGTTTGTTCGTTAGTGACAGCAGAGCTGGTGCTGTGTGGTGACACCGTGGCAGTTACCCTTGTACTCATCATCACCTATTCCTTCTCCTTCCAAGGCAATGAGAAAATATCACTGCGTGCACCTCGGCCAGGAACAGTGTCAGGTGTGAAAGGGAACCATGACACAGGGGATTCCTAGCTGTCAGACTAGCTCTGCGGCCAACTCACCTGAAATGCCAGTACCAGCAGTGCCCTCCTTTCCACAGCTTTTCCTTCATCCTGCTACACTTAATAGAATCAAAGAATCATACAATTATAGAATCATAGAATTGTTGGGTTGGAAGAGACCTTAAAACCCACCCAGTCCCAGCCCGTGCTGTGGGAAGGGCTGCCACCCCCCAACTCAGGCTGCCCAGGGCCCCATCCAACCTGGCCAGGGATGGGACACCCACTGCTCTCTGGGCAGCCTGTGCCAGCACCTCACTGCACTCTGAGTAAGAAATTTCTCCCTAACATCTAGCCTGTATATCCTCTCTTTCAGTTTAAAGCCATTCCTCCTTGTTCTATCACTCTTAGGTCATGTGAAAGTTGCTTCCCCCCTCCTGCTTACAAGGCCACAATGAGGTCTTCCCAGAGTGCTCTCTTCTCCAGGCTGAACAGGCCCAGCTCCTCAGCCTGTCCTTGCAGGAGAGGAGCTCCAGCCCTCTGAGCATCTTCATGGCCTTCGCTGGACCCACTTCAAAAGCTCTGTGACTTTTTTGTGCCAGGGGCCCAGACCTGGATGCCATACTCCAGATGGGGCCTCAGGAGGGCAGAGCAGACACAGGCAATCACAGTTTCCAATCCAAGTGTTATTGCTTGTCCAATTCTGCCTGTAAGCTCCTGGCATTAGAGATCTAATAGCTATGGGTTGCTTTTCACAAAAGAAAATGTTAAAAAAAAATCTTCTATCATGTCAGAAAAAAGGATTATTACTTTCACTGAGCATGACTGCACTGAGTAAATGCTAAATGCCCAGAACCTGGAGTCACAACTGTGCTGCGAGTGCCAGTTAGAAAACAATATTGAGACGCTGCCAAATCGCACAGCGGAGCCGTCTGCACGCCACCAGGGCACGGGAAGGCATAGGCAAAGCCTGGCGCTGGGTTTGCACAGGTCAGCAGGGATGGAGGCATACACAACATGGGAAGCTAAGCTTCTAGCAAGGACCAGGTCTGCATCCCCATCAATGAGAGCCACCGCCACAACTGACACTAATTGGCTCTGCGGCTGTCGCGCCGCAGAGGTGACAAGGACCGCCTGTGCGCAGACAAGAGGCCTCCCATCCTGGAGCCCTCGGGTCACAGTGAGGTACCCGGTGGGAGCTGTGTGTGTGCGGCCGTATCGCTGCCACGGCGGGGATGCTGGCTCCGTGAATAAAGAGCATCACTATCAGGAGCTGTCGAGCCTGCGTCACTCACTGCAAGAAGCGAGGGGGGGGAGACAACCACCAGCTTAAACCAGATTTTACTGGTAGGAGCACCACCACAATCCGGGCTCTCAGGGACTTGACAAGGGAACCTGAAATGCTGCCGTTCAACTCAGAGAAACAACAATTAGCACACGTGTGTGTTGGTGCATGTGTGTGTTTGCATGATCCTGCAGTACAAACACATACGTTAAACAGAAGGAGGAAGAAAGAGATCGCTGTCTGAAGCTCAAAGCAGCAGCTACGTGCAAAAATCTGTGTGCAAGCGATAATAAAGCATAGCAGAATTACTTTCTTCTTTCTGTCTGGTGGCAGGGAATTAAGCACCCACCCTCAAGCAACGCCTGGTAAGAACTATGCTGCTTGTGAGAAATGCACTTTTCTGGTTCTGAGAAAAACTGGACATAATGCAAGCACCTCGAATGCAATTACTGGCACTTGTTTAGCAAGGCAGGGCACTGTGCTGCCACTGGGCTCACTCCTCACTGCTCCCAATTAGCATGCTGAGTGCTCCAGCCACACACATGGGCTCGCAGGTCAGGGATTGGCGCTGCGGAGCAGCAACCAGCAACCTGCTCACCAATGGAATGCTCCAGCTTCCTTCATTTTACATCCTCCCATCCCTATCACGCTCTTTTCCTCCGCTCCTCTGGGGTCTCTGGAGGCAGTGATAAAAACCACAAACTCCCCCTCTCTCTCTCAGCTGGTCTCATTCACGGCTCATGGCAGACCCGCTTTCCTCCGGGGACTCACTAATGAAGACGGCCAACGTTAATCTCTTTCCCCCTCCCTGACGGGTCGATTTATAGTTCCACGGAGAGTCCTGGATTGCAGCCAGAGGGCTTGACACATTTTTCTTGTTCCAAGATGGAAGGGGGGGAGAGAGTGGCTTGCGCGCGCGCACACACACACACACACAGAGAAGACACACGCATCGATGATTCGGATGGAGCTGGAGATGCCGTTGGGATGCCTGTTTACCTGCTCCGAAACGGCATCCAAGGGGAACATGAACCAACTGCACTCTTGTGTCTGTGTGTACACCACAAACAGCTCTGTGTTTCCATAGCATCTCTTGCAGCCCAGGGACCCCAAATCACAGGGATCCCTCCCTCAGCGCTGGGATGAAATAAAGCATCAGTTGTGTGCCAGCAGCATTACCTGGGGGTCGTTAGGGGAGGAAGTGACCGAGAACTTCTCCAGGATAAGCGGCAGGGGGAGGAGAAGGGGGAAATTTTAGACGGGCAAAGCAATGAACTGGAATGGGGCCAGGACACTGAAGGCATTGTCCCCTAATCTCGTGATAAGCTCAGGGGGACCTTTAACAACTGATGGATCTAGGTCTCAGCTTTACATCCCATCTGTGTGCTGCTCCAGCACAGCGATACTGGCACTGGCCCGAGGTCCCTGAGACACATACCCACTTGGCACCCCCTACCCCTCAGCTACACACCAGCCCCAGAGCCTCAATTTCCACAGCTGAGAAAGAAGCTGTAGTGAAGGACTGACTCAGCTCACACCTGGCTCACTGGTGATGACACAACAGCCCTGCTAACAGGGGCAGGCAGCGAGCTGCCACCGCAGAGCCGCCTCCATTCCTGGAAGAGCCATACATTACCTCCGTGCCCCCACTTGGGAACAGAGCAGTGGATTTAAAAGGGGCACTGTCAAGCCATTTAGGGCCATTATTTCACACTAGAAGAAATGGCCTTTACAGAGCTCGATGGAAGCACGCTCTCATTCCGTCTTTAAGTAATCCTGAAGGTTTCAACTGCTGAGCTGTAAACCGCAATGCAAAAAAGCATAGACAAATAGATCAGATCAGATATGAGACTGCCCAGACACAAGAGTTCCACTTGCCAAGCTGACTGCAGAGCAAAAATAGAAATGAGCGCTGCACATAATTACAGTATTTTACATTTCTACTGCACTTTCCATCCTGCAAGATCCCAAAGTGCACACACATGTGCATGCATGTGCATACAGAGAGGCAGGACACCGGGAAAATTCACTTCCTTGTGAAAGAGACCAAGAAATCACAGCACAGTAATAACAGCTTGCACCGAACCAAAGCCATCATTAGCGCAGGCACACACACACACACACACTCGTTGAAAATCATTATAATGTGAAATCAGACCAAGCCACAGCAATCTGTACATCAGCAGCTACAGCCCTTCTGCTGCTGCTCAGAGTTTTACCCAAAACAGATTAGAAACAGGTTTCATCAACTCCCACCCTCTGCTTCCCACAAAGCCTCAGCTGCCAGCACCCCTTTGCTCCTGCAGGTCAGGGGCAGCTCTGCAACCCTCAGTCCCCAGCCTTCCTCTCTACCAGTGCCAAGTGCTTTGCAGCCCAGACACATCCCCCGCACACATCCCCCAGCTCCACCGTACAGACAGTGGAGCACCCGAATGGGAGCAGCAAAGCCATGGCTGGTGCCCTGACTAGCGTGCTGCTCTTCCCCTGACAAAGAGCTGAATGAAGTCAGGTACAAAGGCCTGCTCTCTATGTGTATGCCACCCAACATGCTCTCAGCATGGATAAAAAGAAAAAGGCCAGGAAAAAAGAAAGAGTGCTGGTAGGCAAACAGGAGCAGAGATGTGACACTAGCAGAAACCTCCAACTTCAGCAGAAGCAGGAGAGAAAAGAGCAGGCTCCAGCTCGAGCTTCATCCTGGGGTGCTGGGTCATTCCCTTCTCTCTCCCATGTCTGTGACAAGTCAGTTTTGTCCTCTGCACGCTGAATATTTCATATCCATTTTAAAGTCCAACCAGAGCACACAGGCATTTTGATGCTGACTGGTGGCCAAGCATGCAAAGAACAGAGGAAGAAAGTCAAAGGGGAGACAGAGAAGAAGGCTGCTCTGAAGGCAACACAAAAAAGAACCCATGGAGCAGAAAGAGGGAAGGAAAAGTCTGAGGTTATAAAACCTCTCTAGCTGGCTAGAGATGGCCAGGATTATTTGTACTGTGAGTGTAAAACAGGAATTTCACCAGCAATGCAACATAATGTAGTACACAACTACCTGATCAGGAAAGAGCTCGTTTACCAGTGGCCGGGGCTCAGTAAATGACCAGCATAGAGACGGCACCCCTCTCAGTGGAGGTTTGGGGGGAAGAAAGGATGCTGTGGCAACACCCTCCTCTGTACTTAGGGAAACAGTCATGGGATTGCAAATGACCAGAGAGGACTCCAGGTTTTAATAAGGTCACATCTGAAAGAGCCCCACATAATAAGCTGCATGGAAGTCAATTTATCGATCACAGCACACAGGGCTAAGTCAGGCCTGCTGGGATTCAAAGTTGTGGTTTCAGGGCGCATAGGTAATTCATACCTGATGCTCGAGGCCATCCCCTCTGGCTACAAATGGGAGACCAAGGTGATTTCTTAAATTTCATTTAAGTTTTATAGTTTAGCACATTATTCAGGAATGCAAGTTAGTGCCTGCTTAAAATCCAATCTTTAGTTTGACAATGTCACCCTAACAGCAAAGATCTTTCTCCAGATTTGTGTCCTCATTTTCCCATGTAATAAAACTGAGCAGAGCAGTCAGGAGACTCTTTCCCCTCCCAGTAATAGCATGCCCACCTTATTACCCTGAGTACAACACCAGTGAGATACTCCAGAATCATCTGAGACCCTCACCAATGACTCCTTTCTGTGAAACCACATCAGAGCATTCAGCCCTGATCTAGTAGTATTGCACAGCCCAGCACCTATAAAGCTATGAAAAAACAGGGTTGTGCCAATGTATCTTAGCAGAGGGGATTGACAGTATCAGGAGATTGCTCTAAAACTAAAAATAGGTAAAGGTTACGTGTGACTCGGTTTGTTTGTTTTGGTTTGGAGAACATCTGGCTATTTCCTTTACCTCCCCCGCCTTTCCCCTCTGAGGATCCAAGCTTTTCTAGGCTGAAAAACGTTGACAACCAGAGGATGAAGAAAATGACATCCTCCTAAACAGTGAGAAAGCAAAAGATGCTAAAAGGAAGTGGGATTTTATTAAGCCCATGTCAAATTCTGGTTGGTCTTCACTCACTTTTACTAGCATCTATACTAAGACTTCTACTTATTCAGTTGTTTCGATCTCAAAATAGCCAGTAGACTCAAAACCCTCTTACCTACAATTAAAGTATTAAAGCTCACAGAAACCTTTGTTACACTTTGTTACACATCAGTTCTCTAACTAAGCCTCCCAACTAAGAAAAAAAAAAAAAACCGCTGAGCACACATTACTCTCTATTGAAGACTTAGATTTATCAAGTTTGATGATTTTTTAAATCCATCATGGCAGGGTTGGGAGGGGGGAGATAAATTGGTACAAGCCCAGTGTAAAACAAACTCTCTTTGAGTCATCTTTAAAACTAATCTGGATGCAATACTAGAAAGTATGCTTAAGGAGACAAACAAAAGCCTCCCAACTGTTTTATAATCATACTATCAGTCCAAGAGGCCTAAGTAAAACTAAGACGATGTAGCCTATGAGCTGCCTGTTATTGTTGGCTACTTGAGGAAAGCAGGGCTTCAGCAATCCAGATTTACAGGACGGAGAGCCTGGTGGGTCTCTGGTTTGGTTTTGTGCCAATTTACAATCACTCATGCTCTCAGATAAGTCATGATGCCGTCAGCAGCTTCAGCTCAGCTGGAAAACCGCGTTATGAAAGCAAGGGCCTGCCTGCAAGGGGCACACAGGAAGGGCACGCTGCAGTACTTTAAGCAGGTGGGGAAGACAGCAGTGAAAGCCAGCGTGGACAGACTGACACAAACACATCCCTGATACGACTACTTCACCACTAAAGTGGTTTTCACCAAAGCAGTTGAAGGTTCATTTAAATCTAAATAATGGTATGCTCAGATGAGCAAAACAATCCAGTCAGCGTGGCTAACAAGTTGCTGTCCCCCCAAAGCCCGATACTGCCGACTCACCATATGTGTTTCCAGTCCTCTGTAATGCAAAGGAACCGTCAGTATCCTCAGAGAAATCCCCCACAAACTGTTTTTGTGCTGCTTACAATCAGAGGGGACAGTCTAGCTCACAGTCAGCAATCTGGCACGTTAGCAGGGGCCGGCTACAAAGGATGTCCCTAGAGCTCCCAGTCTAGCTCCATCCCCTGGCACCAAAATCAAATAGGAAGTCAAACTTTCAATTTAAAAACTAAATAAAGGCAGAAATGTAGCTCTGACCCCGCCAGGATGCTGCCTGAAGAACAAGCAGAAATGCTGCCCCCAGGAAGGGGCAATGCATCAGCAGTGGGATGATAATGGGACGGTTTCCATCACACCCCACAGGTTCTTGAAGGAAACAAGAACTTGGGCAAGATTGGGGGAGGAGGTGGGGAGAAGGTACCTGGGATCAACCTTCTCTCTCTCTGCCTCTCCCCCAGCAGATCTCATCTGTGCCATCAGAATTTTGGTGACATTTCCCCTCAGCCCCCCACTGCCACCTCCCCGGGCTGCGCGCAGCCAAGGGTGCAGAGAACACCGCACGCTCTGTTTCCTTTGCGGGCTGGACAAATAAGTCTTCAGCTAGCCGCATGCAAGCCATTAAAAATATATTAACATACCCAGCAGGGGCTGTCACTTTTTCTTTTCTTCCCCCCTCCCCTTTTCTTAAACGCAGGGAAGGGAGAAATCTTGCCACAATAACAAGAGGTTTTCATCAAGTCTCATTACCTCGAGCACAGCCGCGCACCACAGCCCCCACAGAGAACAGCCCTCGGCTCCCGCTGTCATTAAAGGAGCGAAGATCTTAAACAAAAATTAAACCCGGGGCAGCACAGAGCTGGGAGCGTGCGGATGGGTGAGGCAGGCAGGGATGGGATGGGATGAACGCATCCTATGGAGCTGGTCAGGGACACGTGGGGTTTCATGCTGGCCCCTGGGGTCATCCTGCATTTCCCAGCGGGGTAGCAGCATTCCCTCATGCTAATAAGGCTCAGGGATAAGTGAGGCAATTCCACGCTTGGGAGGCTGCCCAACAGGCATGGCCTCACACACCCTGACACACACATGCTCCAGCCAGTCCCAGGCCCCCACATGGCTAACTGGAAAGAGGTGACCAAAGGAAATGGGATGTAAAAATGAAGTCTGGTGTGGCTGCATTTTACAAGCCTCTAGGTGAGACTTAAGTACGTTTCCTACTTGGGAACGGGGAAAGTGAAAACGCTCTCCCTTGAGAAGGGAGCAGAAGAGTGAAGAAAGGCCAAGCTGTGCAGAAGTGATGATAAGGCACCGACAAAAAGTGGACAAGGATCTCTGAGGAGTAAGGAGGGTGAGGACCAAAGCAGCTGAGGAGTGGGACTGTCCACAGACACCACAGAATTAATTCCTGACAGAGCGGTGAGGAGTAGAAGGCAGCCATGAAGACAATACGGCTCACGAACAGAACATGAACAAGGTGACCAAAAGACAGGATGGTGACGCTCAGGGTCCAGCCCGGTTGCAGAGGAAGGCATCAGAGAAGCGTAGAAGAAGCTATTCCAGATCTCTGGTGCTCACAACTGTTGCAGCTGTGAACGCTTTAACAGGTCATCATCTGCACAGTTCATGCACCCTCCAGCTCTGTAGTAATTAGATCCATTCTGTAAAAGACATACACATCACATAATGAGGTCCACTGATATCACAAAGACAGATAGGAGAGTAAGCAAAATGTCTGACAGTACTAGGAACAGAGCAGAAAATAGCCTCGATATCACAGTGATGTGATATAAATCAGATATATTTGACTCTTCTTTACTCATCCTATCTTGGCAAGGGCAGATGAGGGACTGAGGGAGTTCAGGAAGTGGCAACAAAGAAAGAGAAAAGGCTTCTAGGCAGCAAGTGGTCTCCACACGTGGGAAACAACATCTGTGTGCTAACAGCAATGTAATTAGGTCAGGGGATAGCTGTGTTGTAACAGATTCCTTGGACTTGGCTCCATCCGAGGTAGACATGCACATGAATGCTGCATCAGCTTCTACTTGCTGGCTTGCCAGCAGCCTGGATTCTAGACAGCCTGCTCCAAGTGACTAGCATGCCCTGCATCTCGACGCAGGCCCTTGATGTGGGCTCCCAGCCCCGTGCCTGCCTCCAGGAGCAATGTTTGGACTGCGGGGCTGGAGCCAAGGCACAGCTGCCTGCTGCCAGAGCAACGCGTGCGGGAGGAGACACTGGGAAGGCTGCAGGCAGTGTGTGTGGGAACAGCGCTCAAAGTGATGCAGGCTAAGGTCATCTCAGGGACCAGGCGGTTGACACCCATGATTAAAGCACAATCAAGAAACATTTCCTGACAGTAAAGTCTATTAGACCACAGAATGGGTTCCCAGGGGAAGCAGGGCAAGCCTCATCCCGCCAACTCTGTGAGGAGTGACAATGCAGGCGGCAGCACTCAGCACCCAGGGCTGGCAGGACAGCCTGGCAGGGGCAGCACCCACCGATATTCCCTTTCACCACAAACCATGCCATTTAACCTGGGTCATTCCATGTGTTCACAGGGATGGTTAGACCACATCAAGTCACTGAGGTACAACGGATGGGATGGCAGCAGCGAGACAGGACAGGTATGTGATGTGGAAAGGGAGGAAATAGGCCATGCTACAAACCCTCTGTGCATACAAAGTAAAGTAGTGGAGGATTCAACTCAGGTGGAGGGGGGTTAACTAAACCATGATTTGGCACAGCCACACTCATGAAACTGGGCATGACCTGGTATACATGGAGGTGATCTTAATTTACAGCAGAGAGCATGCCTATTAATAGTATAGCTGCTACCATATAAGCTTCTGACACACTGGGCTGGCATTAGTGCTTTCGATCTGAAAGACTGTCTTGGCATTGATTTCATGTTTAATGACCTCCTTCTAACTTTCCATTTTTTATATTTTTAAAAATAGAAAGATCAGCTTGGTTTTGAACTGCATAGTTCTACAGGAATATGTATTTTGCCCCATTTAAGGTTAGCAGACACCTATCTTCTTTGTTGTTTTTTGTTAGGGGGCAGGGAAGGAGGCATTAAGAACCTCCCAAGTTCAAAATGCATCTCACCGCTTGTAACACGCTTCCCTCCGTCTCCCAACACAGTGGTTACAGAAGCTGCCCACGGCTGACACTACTCATGGAGCTCCATATGGTTCTGCTTCCATTGATTTTTCCTCAGCTTGACACACTTTGGCACTGCTCGGGTTTTCCTGGTCCTCAGGGAACAGGAGAGATTCCATCAATTCCAGCTTTTCCTTTCTTTGTTTTGACAAAGCTCCCACTGTGCCATCTATGGCAAACGTATTGTTACAGTGAAGCATAAAGGTGAACTTGTTTGAACGCCACCAGCGCTGTGGATTTGTTCACATTGCGCTCAGAATCATTGGCAATTATTTATGTTGCATTAGTGTTCAAGAACCTCTATATCAGGATCCCCCGTACTCAGCACAAGGCACACGTACAGCAGCAAACGCCTGAGCCTGACTAACGTGCTATAGCAAAGTCATTTAATTTAAGGTAGAAAGCCTTCAAAATGGAGTGTCATTTTAAAGCACCCCTAAGTTGACAACGGTTTGTACAATTATCACAAACCACTCAAAGAAAGGTTCAGTACACCCTGGGAGTACCATCTATTCACCATAACTCAGCGAATGCTTTTTGCAGCTCCCTTCCATGCTCAGTCATGAAGGATATAGATCATTACAGCCTCCAGCTATGGAGCTCTAGCTCACAGAGTAGCAGCTCACACTTTTAGCTCTGGAGATCCCCAGTTCAATCTGCTGCATGTCAGCCAAGAGGGCAGCTGTCATATAATTACAGCCACAACTTTGCATGTGAAAAAGTAGGGAGAGCGAACAGAGATCTTATTATAGAATTCTGGTTGCAACCTGCTGAACAGCTCCCTATTTAAAGTAACTTCTTGTAAAGAGGAGGAGAAAAAAAAGAAGGAAAAAAAAAAAAAAAAAAAAGAAGAGTCTTCCATTCAGCTTCCCAATCCTTTCTGTTTTGCAGAAGAAATCAGTGCTGCTTTGCAGGAAGTCCTTTGTTACAAATGCATGTGTATATTTAATGAAGTGCACACATGTAGGCTCAGGAGTAAGGCTCTAGCCCCTTATCAGCTAGAAAAAGAAAAACAATTCTCACTGCTGCAAGCAAGCAATCTGAAGTCCAAGATGGCACCTCAGTTGCTTTTTGAGCTATAACCATTCACCAGCAGCCAAGCCAACTGAATCTGGGATTTACGTATTATAATTTAGGTTCAAGAAATCTTAACTTAGTTACAACTTCCCCCCCTTCAAACTGCACATACAAGCTCTCAGGAAGACTTAACGATACAGAGAATCTGGGAGGATTTGTGCCTTGAGCTACAAAGGTACAAATCATGGCCAAAAAAAAAAAAAAAAATCAAATCAAATCTCAAATGAAAAGATACTTTAATGAATGCAACACAAAACAATTAGACCAAGTTTCTTGTTATCCATTAATCTTTCTGCAGATCCTTCTGCACACATGCAGCAATTTTTGAGCCAACTCTTTTTCCAAGCCAAGATGTTCAAAAACAAAATTTGAAACAATGTAATCCAGTTTTAAAGAAACATTAATTTCCTCCAAAACAATTATTCTAGAAATCTGTCTTTCAACAAGCCAAACAGTCAGGCTTCAAATACAACTCAAATTCTCTGCAGTACATTCTCTACCAGAAAGTCCTGTCCATCCACCCGTCCACCCATTCCATCAGTCCATCCATCCAACCATCCATCCACATGTCGCCAACAGCACAAAACCCAAATCCCCCATTCTCTGCACTGAAACATCCCGGACCACCAGCAGCAGATCAAAGCTAGAGCTCTCATTTCTTGCCAAGGACTGACCCACTCACTACATACCACTCCGGATGTGCTGCTCTGACTCAGGCTGCTCGGTATCTGCAAGCACACTTGCTGAAACACGCCAACTAGTTCATGCTCACTGCACCTTCAAAGCTCCCCAAAACACAGCATGGTGCTTCCAATGGGATGTGAAGGAGAAGCTCCCTGTGGACCACTGCAAAGCCAAACTCCAGAATTCAGCACAAGCACAGGCGCACCAACACTTTGTACATAAACCAGCTGAGTCCTCCAGTGACATCCCTCCATCAGCCTTATTTCTGAAGAATTGTTTTTAATGCGATCAGAGCCTCTGCTCCTTACCTCAAGCAAGAAAGAACACCTTGGCACTGCACAAACCTTCTGACCATCTATCTCCCTCCTTCTGAAAACAGGCTGAGGGAGAGAATCAAGGGCACAAAGCTCAATTCTGAAGAAAGCTGCTTGCAGCACAGAAGTAAAACCTGTCTGGGCCCACCGCCCACGAGGGACCCTCAAAGGGCTCACCCCTCCCTCACCTACTACAGGCAGGCAGAGCTCACCACCATCTGAACCACCCTTGCTGCAGAGTCCAATGTAAGCAGTACAGCTGTGCACAGAGATTGCTGAAACCAGACACCGACAGGCTATTTTCTGGTATTATTTCTGTAAATTTAGCACTGCTAAAAGGTTCCAGATAGATGCTCTCTGGAGACTGAAAGCCTTTGCCTACCCGGAGAAGATATGCAGAGAGAATCGCAGCAAAGCGTAGATATGCTTTTCTCATCTCTCCCAGCCTGCCGAGGCTGAAATGACTGACAACGGTCCAAAATGAGGGACACACATAAATTATTAATATTGCACTAGTAGTCGTGCTGTTGCTGTGACAGTCTAAAGACTTGAGAGAGGCAGGCCCTGCAGGGGAATATTACTTCACTTCAAAATCATTCATTCAGGAAGCTCGCATACCGAGGAGAAAAGAATCACTCTGCAGCAAGCTCCATCGAAACCCTCAGTTTTAAGACCTTTCCTTTCCAAGGCATAAAGCAATTTCAGCGAGAACGGGAAAACAACGTGAAACATCAGCAACTCGGGATTTCAAGCGAGCGCCACGGGAGCAGCATTTTTTCCAGATGCGAAACCTCACGCGTGTCTCCTCCCCAACCTGGGAAGCCCACCCTGCTTCTGAGAGCTTGAGCCATGTTTTGTCTCTGCAGCTACTCTGCTGAGGCAGCCGAGCCCGCGCCAGCCGGGATAATGGGCACTAGCACATGGCTGGCAGCCAAAAAGCCACTTCAGGCAGCAACCTGCGCTGGAAGAGTGCGAGGCTCCAGCTTTGCGCTCTCCCAGACCTTTTATCTCCTTCCAGGTTTCGTGCTATACCTGCTGCCACAGCAGCCAGAAACCTGTAAAGCGGTATTTATATAAAAAAGAGGTGGCTTCCTACTGATCATTTTTCCTTCTCTCCCCTGTTGCAAGTTTGGTCCATTTCACATCGATTTCCAGAACTGAGATAAATGAGCGGAACTTTGACATTTCAGAAAACAACTTCAATGATTTTTGTCTTTCTTAGCAATCAAGAATAAATTCACTTTTCATTTAAAACAGCAAAATTCCCTCCCCAAATACTTGAAATAGTTACTGAAACATTTTCTTTGCCAAAACCCCACAAAGACTCAGGCTTATTAATAACAGTTTGAATATAACAAGCACAACATAGCTCCATACCAAAAAGAGAAGAAAGCAGGCAATTCCTCAAACAATAAAGTAATCCATTTTGAAAGCTAGTATTTTCTAGTACAAATTCTTGCATTAACAAAAAAAACAAAAACAAACAAAAAAAAAAAACAGCAAGGTTTTCAGTAATTCTACAAACCGACGGGGGGAAAGAAAAAGCAGACCCTACCCCCAGCTGGATGGCATTCTTCTCTTTGGGTGTAATGTGGTAGCATTTGACTGACGCATCTGATCCATTCCCAAACTCCAGGCGATGTTTTAATCATCAATGGGCAGAATCCTATTAATTTCCAGGGAAAAAAAATAGAAAAACAGAGTAGAATGTGGAGACAGGACACAGAATACCTGGCATTTGTCTAGCAGATCCAGCTGATTTAGCTAGGCCCATAATCATCAGAAATTAAAGAACAAGTTGGTGGCACAAAGTGCCATCTACCAGTGGAAGCCCCTTCCACTCCTCCACCCTCCCTCTGTCACCTTAGCCCAACCCCATCTCCCAACACAGCTTGGAACATCAGTCCCACAGCAAAGGAAAGGGATGAGGCAGAGGAGTGGGAGAAATAGAACAGGGTGAATGGGGACAGTGCATCGAGCCCTATGGCACATCCCAAGGGTGGGCACAGGGCCATGCTGAGCAGGAAAGAGGAGATCCAGCATGAAGGAGGTAGCAGCAGAGCAGCTGGGGCTCTCTAAGGCCATCAAGCCCTTGAAGGTCAGGACACAGAGCTTGCATAGAGCAGGGATGGCAAGAGGACGACATGCTCAGCCCTGCCAGGGGCTGTGCAGCTGCAGCCCAGGGTCCCACCAGGATCCCCACAGAACATGGCTTCACACCCAGCTCGACTGTGCCTGTAACCAACCACACGGGCCGGTCAGCAGGGCTTGAACCCTGGGATTCAGCAGGCACCAGCCTTTACCTCACACACTAAATAATTAAACTCTGTGGGAGCAGCAGCAGCCTCGTAAAACTCTCATACAGCCCGAGCCAGCCATTAATGGGGGTCAAAGATGAACGCTTTTTTTTTTTTTTTAAGTGCGCTTTGATGCATGGGGAGAGCGGTGAGAGGAGATGTTCATTACCCTCTGTGGTACCCAGAGCATTTTTCCTGACTATCAACACCTCCTCCTCCCACCCACACCGTGTGCTGCTGGCAGTCACCATCCAAGCAGCTGGAGGCCATCGGAAAGTGCATCTGGTCACCTGCAGGCAGCAAGGGGCCAGCAGAAATAGCAAGGGCTCTCTGACCTCAGCACCCCTTCCTGCCAGCCGAGGCAGCCATGGGCAGTACATGGAGCATTCAGCGGGGCACACATTGCAGGCCTGAGCTGTCACAGACTTGGGATGGACTCACAGGGATCATCAAGTCCAAATGGCAGTCAGCAACCAACAGGGCAATGAGAAAGTGCGACAGAAACCTCAGCAGAACAACAAGTGCCTTCAATTACAAGGAACAACTCCATCACAAGGTTGGATCCATCACCCCATGCGCTGGGCCGTGGTATGCTGCGTGAGCACACTGCTATTATCTGCTTGCAATCACGTTTCAGTCGGTCTTTCTGCTTAATGCACGAAGAGCAGAGCTAATCAGATTCACTCCTTCTTTCTGCTTAATGCCTTCAGTTCCCAAGCATGCTTTGTGCTACTTCAACTGATGCTCAGCTAACACTATCCAGGAGCAGGCAGCGCAAAAGAAGATGGGACTACCTATTAATCTTAGCTCTTCTTTCCACTCATTGCGTCTGAAATTCCTTCTGCAGTCAAAGCTTTGCTACGAGAGTCAGGAAATTCCCATTTCCCCCTCTCCACTCCCTTCTGCAAGCTGCTCCTGCAGCGGTATCTGGGCAATTAATTACTGCACAGACCTATCGGGCTTTTCTCTCACCCTCAGGGAGAGCTTTTTTAGGTATTTCCTGGCTGGGAACCTCCACAGAAGGATGTCTTCTGCTGGCACAGCAATACCCGTCCTTCACTAATCTATCGGAAGTGACCCTCACGTGCTCTCCTCCCCCTGCTCTCCCAGAGCTGTGTGATTACTGCAGCCCGGCATATGAACTCTAACACGCCCTCAGCACTTTCAGCGTGAGGACACAGCGGCTCCAAACAGGGCCCTGCTCCTTCCCTGCATTCCTCTGCCCTCTGCAAGACAAATGGGACATTGCTGGAGCCAGCTGCAACGCCGTCACCTGCCGGTACCGGAGCGACTGCCACAGCTGTGCAGAGGGCCCCAGGCCCCAGTAACACCCAAGACCATGGGCCAGGTCGAGTAGCACAGGAGATGAAGCCATCAGCAGCTCACGCACCTGCATGTGACCCCCACCTGACACCCAGAGCATCAGGCAAAGCAGCAGCAGTTCCCGGGAGGACCCTGGCCACGCAGCTCCTTTTCCAACACCTGCCCCAGGCCTGCAAACAAATGCGAGGGATGGAGGAAAACCATACCTCTCTCTGAGATTACTTACAGCATTTTCTATACTGCCCCTCTCTTATAAATGCGGGGTGTTTCTTTTGTCTTTAATAGTGCAGCTGGCTTATAAGCGTGTCAGATTTATAAAAACATATCCCTGAAAACAAAGCCACTTTGTGCTCAGCATATCCAGTGGCACCATTATTTAATATCAATACACCAGTTCTTTCCTTTATGCACTTCACCACCGGAACACAAATCCACTGTAACAGCCACCCGGTGTATAATCTTACCCTGTAAAGCAACGCAGCCCCACAATAATCCCTCTCTTCCCATAATGTCTTCAAACACCAACAAGAAGAATTTAGGCTTAAATGTTTAAAAAAGAAAAAAAAAAAGAGCAGAAGGATAAACATCTCTTAACAACTCTCAAATTGGAGCAAATTCCCCCATCTCTCCCTACTGTTATTTGAAAACAGCTGCACAAACATCTCTAATTTGTGCCGCACACCAATTGCCACCTGCCCTTCCCACCAGGTATGGCCACTCGGTCAGTCCATGCACACAAAGGCTCCCCACACCCTGCTGCTTTTGGCAAACAACCCTCTAGTGACATCATCTACACCCCCGTGCTTTATAAAACTCAGTAGGCAGCACAGGATCTGCTCCAGCAGTTGTAAAGCAATCACTGAGGGCCAAGAGACGTCTCCATCCCATCTCCTAAATGCACACTCTGACCCATGCCGTGCCCCTGCTAAGTGCACACGTGGGCGTGCATCTCATCAGGCTGCATGTGCCTCTTCCCTGCCACCAGCAAGGGATGGCACAGAAACATTGGTCTACAAAAGCAGAGCGAAGCTGAAACACTGTTCATGCCATTCAGTGGAATCAAGGTCCCTTGGTTGTTTGCCAAAGAGTTGGTCTGCTGCACTAACTCCGCATCTTGGTTGCATGCTGTGCTGCTGCTACTCGCACCAAAGGGGGACCCAGACACCACCCTGCTCTTGTCCTTCACCCCAAACCTCAAGGACCCCCCCATCCAAACTCAGCACCAAACTCAGTCCCACGTGCCACCATTCCCACATGTGGTGATGCCCACAGCTGTCCTTGCCTGAGGCAGAGATATGGCTACTGCTCTTTAAGCCGTTTAACATCCTTAGGCTCAAGTTATTAGCAAATACCCTAATAGCAACAGGCTGTCTTCCTGACGAGGTGGTGAAACTCAACCTCTTCCCTTTCCCTTTTGAAAGTACAGCTTGGAAATGGGATCAGCATCTGGAAGCACACATGAGCTGATCCTGGGGAAAGAATGAGAGGAGCGAGAGGAAGGGAGGGAGCTGAGAATGAAGGCTGAGGGCGAGGTTTCACATTACAGCTGAAGGAGACTAATAGTTCACTGCTGCCAAAAAAGGGGGGCCCCATTTCCACCTTTCCTTCATTCCCCACCTTTCACTTCTGGCAACACAAACCTCATCCCTCCTGTGCAGCAGCACTGGTACTAGCCTGAACCTGGTGAGCAGGTTCAGTTCTCTATCCCAGGAGAAAACTATTCATGTTTTTTTTGCTGTGCTTTTTTTTCTCTTTTTTTTTAAATACACATATATTTTTGACCAAGTCTGTTTTCCAAAAGCTGTACATGCTGAACTCATGCACACCAGAGCGGCACAAGGGCACAGCTCAATCTCCCCTTCTGGACAGCAGAGCCAGCAGCCAGACTGCAACAAAACCCACCCTCAGCTTCATGACAATGTGGTGCCAGCATAAAAGATGGGGCTGAGCCAGAAAGCCTGCAATAGATGTGTTTGCCAATAAGCATAAAGCATAAAGTTTTACCTATAATTAGGGTCTATCCACCTGAACTCAGGAGTGAAGGCAGCCATGAAGGTAAAGGCTGACATTCAAACCGAGCAGACCCAAACCAGACAAAAATATGAGCAGTGCTGCAGGATTTCCAATAATAATTGTTCCTCTTTTTAAATTGGACTCTTATTATCCAACAAGATGGCTGCCTTCATCACTATGCTCAGAAATGTCTGTTTCCATTACAAATTTAACAATTAGTTTCAGGGTGGTTGTGGTAAAGCATTTTTCTTTCCCCATCAACTCTACATCAGATGAACAAATAATGCAGTTCTCTTCGATTAAAAAAAAAAAAAAAAAAAATCAAGCCCATTTTACTTCACTGTCTTTCCTTCCACCTCCTCAGCTCAATTACTAAAAGCAATTTACAGACAATAAATGCAACTTCACAGCTGCTTGTATGAAACGTTCCCTTTATTTTATAGATGAGGATACAGTCTATACAGAAATTAATACCACAGAGGTCTGCTTCAAAGCTGGATAAGGAAGAGGAACAGACAAACTTATAGAATACAGATCATGCCTGCACACCAGTAAAACCGGTAATAAAGGGTTAAGGATGTCACCAGTGGGATGTAAATTTGGTGAATGTATCTGCTTAAATACAGCAACAAACAAAAGACCGCTCTGGGGTGTTGCTTTTTTTGTTTTATTCTGTTTTTATTAGCTTCGTGCATGATCACCAGGAATGAAGAATCTGCAGCTGAAAACCACACACATCATTTTGTCAATGGAGATCTGCCAGCCAGGAGAGCATCCAACGCTTTATCGCAGCCTCCCGGGCTTTGGCAGGGCCAAGAGGAGCGAGAACCTGAGCCCGACGTTAAAATAACCGCCTGTGAAAAAGCACGGGGAGTAGAACCACTAAAGAGAAGGAAAATAAAATATGCAGGCACTCTTCTGATGCTAACTGCTCCTCCAGGTTTAATAAAAATGCACAGCCAACTTTTCTTCCTCCGCGCGTTCCTGCAGCTCAGACGCACTGCACAGCCCAGCGTGCTCAGCTCTCCCAGAGCCACGCACCACAGCAAAACAACCCTGTAAGAACCAGGAAGGTGGTGCTGGAGACAAAGCAGTCTTAATTTTGGCACAATCTTATCACATAGTCTGCGTTTACCACCAAACCTATCACCTCTGGGTCAGTAAATCTGCACGTTCCTGGACTCCTCCATCTACCCTGCAAGTCCTCTCCTGGCACTGTCCTTGCTTTGGCCAACAGCTTTGTTTCCTTATCCATGACCAACACAGACCGGTTTTTGTATAGCCACGGCCCCTGGAAAACTAATTCAGGATTAAACTCATTTCTAGCCTGCATACAAATACCAGGTGCACTTAACCCAAGAGGGCACTGGGGCTTCTCTACTGTGACCAGCTTGAAAACCCAAGCTGTATCACACATGCATTGAAGAACAGATAGGCATCAAGAAGGATCAGAAAACAACAACAGAAACAAAGCCAACATGAAGGATTTGGACTTGCACTCTCTCTCACATGGTAAACACCACACCATTTCTAGCAGGGCCGCCATTTTCTGCCTCTTCACTGCAGGAAGTCCAGACGTCTGCGCCCCTTCCACACGGCCCTGCCACTGCAGCCCAGTGCTACCTCACAAAATGGCTCCTGAGATGCAGCCACTGCAGAGAGCCCAGCACATGGAGCCCAGGGTCCATTTGCACCTTCCATGCAAGGCCTGGGGTGCCCATGTTTCCGCAGCCTGGCCTGTGACCTCCCAGCAGCTGCAGGACAGCAGGAGGGGACCAGCAGCTTTTTGAGTGCTTGGAACTGGCACCCAGTGCTGTCACCAAGGCCCTGGAGTCCAAGCCTCCCCCTCCAGGCCCTGGAGTCCCGGCTCCCCCCCTCCAGGCCCCATATACAGGTTTCCCCACCCAAGCCTTCAGGCCCAGGTTCCCATGTCCACGCCTCCTATCCTCTCAACCTCCAGCCAGGCCACGGCACCTTTCCCTCTCCCAAACTGTTCCAAAAGGAAAAAACTGCAGAAGGCATGAGCAGCTCAGGCTGAGAATATCATTTCTGAGACTGGTGGAGGCTAAGCCACTGATATTTTTCTAATACAAGGAACATATAAGATGCCTAGAATTTGATAGCTGCTTTTTAATTAAATTGAAATAAGTAAATCACAACCCGTTGCCATGGAGAACGAACAGACACAGCCTCTTGACTCCAGGGCAGGATCAAGCAGGAGAGGCAGACAAGGCTGTGAAATTAAAAACACCTATTTTAAAGCAAATGGTCTTGATAATTAGCAAAAAATGTGGTATAGGGAAATAATATAACCGTATGGCAGGAAATGGTTTTCAAGGTGAACTACAAAGCTTCTTTAAATAAATGAATAAGTTGCAGGAGCTGCCAGGTCACTTCCAGAACCATATCTACAGGATTAAACGTCATTTAAAAAAGATATAGAAAAAAAAACAGTAATTAGCCCTTCTTTTCATTTTCCTGTCTACAGTCTACATCTATGTTTGTTCTTATTTTCAGAGACTTGTTTCAAGTGATTTATGTTTGCACCTATTTGCAGCTACCAGCAAGCCATCAAACTCACACATTTTCAAAAGCCTTGCAGATCACCCTGGAGTAAGAATCAAGTTTATGGGATATAAAACCTTTTATCTCTTGCTCGGTGTCATTACACAATCCTGGCCAAGTCATCCGACACTAATAATCACTCTGAAGCCGCACATCCCCACTGTGACTGCCCAAAGTGACGCGAGCAGACCAGTCACATCACACGTTAGACTCTGTGCTGCCCCTCTGCTGCAGCAGAGTTTAGAGGGACGGGGCAGGCGGACTGGGCTGGTGCCAGGAGCCTTGCATACTCCCTTTCCCTGTAGCTCGTGCAGCCCACAGGGCAGACAGAGTGCTCCATGCCTTCCTGCTCCCACGCTCACGTGCTTCCAACAGCATGGAGAGGGGTTGGGTGGCTTGCGCTGCTCCTTAGCATCTCTGCAGACAAGGTATTTGTTACATGGCTGCTGCCCCTACCCTTCCAAAGCACTGCTGCTCTGCTCAGACCTGAAAGGGGTACAGCCAGAGGCTCTCATTAGCTTTCTGAGACCAGACAGAGCAAACCTGAGCAAGACTGCCCAACAGTTTCATACAGTCAAAGTGCACCAAATCCATAAGAGCCTAGAAATACTTGAAATAAATTCTACCTGATGACTCGGATTCAAAAATATGCCATGTGTTTTTTTCCCAAGGGAACAGACAGACACACTAATCTTCACTTCAAACCTCCTGTCTGCTCCAGGGGAGAAACCAACCTTTCCTCCTCATTTTTCGAGGACACAAGTTGTCAGCCCGTCATTAGTCTTCCACGGCCACTAACAACCCACACCAAGCACACTGCCAGATCCCAGTTCCGGGCCCTCTCGGCACAGCTGGTTACATTAAGAACAGTCATATTTTCAGCACTAATCAGCAGAAACCAAGCTGGCTATTGACAAATCCACTTCGGTTCCCCACCATGCCTGTGAAGGGAAGGAATTAGGGATAGGTGCTGCAGATAAAGAAGGGCTGGAGGAGAAAGGAGCAATTGAAATGAGTACTGTCTGCACTCTGCTTCACCTCAAGTTTGGAACACTTGCTGCTTTAACTGCTCAGTAAGATTCATAGCTTTCATTATAAACAAACTCAAGGCCCATCTGCATGAAAATGTGCACAAACTACCTGCCAACGGGGTCCACCCGATTCGCACCACCACAGCTCGATGCAGCTCTGGACCCTGGGGCACACACAGCACATCCTGTCCTGCTTCGTTCCTCCTAACCCCTCAGCTTCACTTATTTTGAATCCAGGTTTACAGCAGCGTGGCCAGCCCAGCGCCTTGCCCTGCAAGGAGCTGCGGTTCCTTCCCCGTTCCCACAAGCCAAGATAAGCACGCAAGGGGAGCCGCCAGCCCACAGGCACTCCCAGTCGGACACAGTCAGGCCTGGAGGCGTTCAATCCCCGCTGGGTGGCCGCTTGGCAAGCGCAGAAGATGCTGGTGATGCCCAGGAGTGCGTTATTTCAGCATCGTGGTGGCGGGGGTCACAGACCAAGAAGAAAAATGAAAACTGAAAACAACAGAACGCGGAGAGTGCTGCTCCCTTTGCAGCACCGTCCCATGCCATGCACACAAAGAGGGCGGTGGGCCCAGTGGGCTGCTCCTGCCCCGACCTCCAGCCTCCGACCACGCCACGCAGACGGTAGATTCGGGACGGAAAGCTGCCGACGGCCGGCTACGGCCACGCCACCGTCCCAGCGTCCAGCCCTCAAACTTCAGCGTCACCCTCGTGTCATCCGCTGTCAGCAACTCCGAGCCGCGTTCCTGTCGGCAGCGATCTGAACGGGGAGCGGCACTTCGGACCCGGACGGCGCTCTGCCAAAAATCGGCATCACCCCAACGCTCGGCCCCAAAGGTCACGGCGGGCAGGGCTGGGAAGCGACGCACACAGCCGGCTCAGAGCAGAACGCGCGGGGCTGCACGGGGCAGCCAGCCGAGGGACCGCGCGCCGGGTGACGGCGGACACCCACGCAGCGCCCACCCCATCGGCTCCCAACGTCCCGCCGCAGCCCCGCAGCGGTTGGGGCCGCTCGGCGCAAATCCCCACGAAGCGGCGGAGCACAGAAAGTCACCTCCAGCGGGTGCAGGGGAGGGGTATCCCGGCCCGCCGCCCACCGGCCGCTCACCTGGCGGGGCCGCCGCTCACGGTGCCATCGCGGCGCGGGGCTCCCGGTTCTTTGTTGCGCGGCGGGGAGCGGGCAAGATCCGGTCACGTCATGTGACCCGCCGGGGGGGGTCGGCTCTTGTGGTGGTGCTTCTTTTTTTTTTTCCCTTTTTTTCTTTTTCTTTTTTTTTTTTTTTTTCCCTTCCTCCCCTCTCTCCCTTCCGCCCCCCGCCCAGGCCAGGCCCCGCCGCCGGGCGCGGGTGTCAGGCCCGACTGCTGCCGGCGGAGCGGCGGTGGAGGAGGAGGAGGAGCCGCGGGCGGGAGCGCTCCTCGGCGGGGCGCGGGGGCGGGATCCGGCGGCGCCCGGCGCTGCCCACGGCACGGCCCGCCCCGGGGCTGCCCACGGCGGGGCCCGGCCCGCAGGGAGCGACGCGGTACGGTGCCGTCCGTCCGCAGGGTTTTCAAGTCGGCGGGAGCGGGGAGGTGATCGGCCCTCTGTACTGGTGAGGCCGCACCTCCGCTGCTGTGTTCGGTTCTGGGCCCCTCACTGCCAGAAAGACTGGAGGCCCTGGAGCGTGTCCAGAGCTGTGAGGGGTCTGGAGCACGAGTCTGATGGGGAGCAGCTGAGGGGGCTGGGGTTGTTCAGGCTGGAGAAGAGGAGCTCAGGGGAGCTCTGTACAACGACAAGGGAAGTTGTAGCGAGGTGAGGGTCGGCCTCTGCTCCCGGATAACAGTGATGAGAGGGAATAGCCTCAAGTTCACCGGGTTGGGTATGAGGAAAAATCTCTTTTGAGAAAGAGCGGTGCTGCAGTGGCACAGGCTGCCCAGGGAGGTGGTGCAGTCACCGTCCCTGGAGGTGTTCCAGAACCGTGTGGATGTGGCACTGAGGACATGGTCAGTGGGCACGGTGGGGATGGGCTGACCGCTGGACTCAATGATCGTAGCGGTCTTTTCCACCCTTAATGATTTTGTGATTTTGTGATTCTGAGAAGCAGCCTCTCCACTGCTCCTGAGGTTGCTCCTACACCAGCATTGGCTTCAGTGGCACCACAACTGGCACAAAAACATAGCACCCATGAACCAGCAACCTCCAGGGCCTAAAACTGCCTCTGCAAGGCTAGTGTGTGCCCAGCGGCCGCCCAAAGCACACCCAGGAGCTTGGCTGGCCCTGTGGGTACTGCTGTGCCCACCTGAGGGGAAGGCTCCTGCCCTGCAAGGCTGCCGCACAGCAGCAGCATGCAGGCATGTCCACTGCAATACAGATGCAACGTCAACAAGAGCAATTTTAGACAATCATTTTCAAGGAATCAGGTTCATTTGGTGGTTGTACAGTGCAGCCAGCATTACAAAGGGCTGGTAAAGTCTCTGACCACATCAGCTTTCTGGCAATTTATTTTTTTGCTCTTTTAGTTTAGAGTCTGTAACACAGCATTCCCCCTCCCTTGATCACGTGGACCCCATAGCAATAATACCCCATGCTAAAATCCACACATAAATTAATCTTTTAAATTACTACCTCAATTTGAAAGACTTTTTTTTCCTACTGCCTCTCCCCCTAACCTTCCACCTCTCTCTTTCCCGGCTCATTACAGGAAGCAAATCTGCAGATGAAAACACATGAAATAGAACCAGATCCCGCCAGAGCATCAAACATGAAATATGCCAGCGCCGCTCCACAGACAGCATAATCAATGCCCTTCTTCCCACAGCAAAACCACCGAAATTCTTTGTTCCTGCACAGAGTTGTCCTAAATCTACAGTTCATCACTTCATCTGGCAAATGAGATACCCCCACAGAAGCAATGTGAGCAAAACCAACTAATTGCCATCTGAGAACGGGTGCATACAGACAGACAATAAAGCAGAGGAACAAATACTCATCATTAGCAAAATGTTCTGGAAAATAACAACCCAGGCCCCTCAGTCCTTATCCCAAAGGAGACCAGCAGAAGACTCCCAGAAAATAAATTTTGACCCTCTCTTTGCTTGTGGTCCGGCAGAAAGCCGTCAGCTTGTCACTCACTCCTGCTCACACGCCTCTGCGCTCCATAGGTGTTCCTTTTTTTTTTTTCCTCTCAAGTGGTCAAATTGATTAATATAATTAGATTAAACTAAGAACAATTGCATCTAGCCTGTAGTTAGCCTGAATTTTGCTGCTTTCTGTCAGATCTGATAAAGAGACCCTGAGCCCAATAGCTTGTTTGCTTTTTCCAGCCATATCAGCTAATCTAATAAAAGATATTACCTTTCTCCACAAACCTGGCTTGCCTGGGATCTTCAGACCATCACAGCTACGACAACAACACTGTCTCGCCTTCTCTAACTGATTCTTCCAGATTCTCTTATCTATGAAATAGAATATGATAAAATGTATTTTGTTTTGTATCGATTCTTATGCTGTTTTATAATCATAATATTCAAGTACGGACTAGGACTACATTAACTGATCCAAGTAACATCTGTCACATATGGGGCTTGGTTTTCTTTGTTTTGTTCTCTCCCAGGAAGAAAATGGTGTGCAGGGCAGTGTTTTGGTTTTGTGAGTTGGTGTTTTTTTTTTTCTCCTCTATTCTTGTTGCTCTGTATTCATACCAGGGAAATTGAGGATGATGGCAATTTCTGTGCTAGACTTTATTTCCCAGGAAAGTTAATTTCAGAGTGTTGAGGCATCCATAGAAAGATGTCTCCTGCACAAAGAAATGTTAAAATATGTTTTACCCATCCAAAGAAAAGCTAATCTGTATTCTTGACATCTGGGACAGAAACATCCAAAAAAAAAGAACAGCATTTATCTTCTTCCAGAAAAGGAGTTTCAACCTGTGGTCCTAAGGCTCCAGCAGTTTGAGGTAGATTATTAACATACAGAGCAGTGCTCTACAGAGCTATAAATAGGAATATCTGGAAACCAAAAGGAGAAATGTATCTACTGATTGCATTGAAACAGACCGTCATAGGACAGCTTGGAGGGAAACAGTGGAAATAAACTATTTCATGTGAAAACACAGAGCATTTGCTCCTACATAAGGAATCACACCACTGTTCCTCAAAGAGGAACTCTGAGCAATCCCACGTGTCTAAGAGGCAGAGGTACAACATCAGAGCTTCTGAAAGGCAGGAACTGAGGTGAAGAGAGGAATCATTTGTGCGCAAGTACTGAAAGCAGAAATACCAGAAAACCTCAGGGAGACAGCAGACAGCAGATTTAATATGTTTTTGCAATGTTATATGGCAGCAAAAATCATGCAGTTAATTTAATTTGGGGTTGTAAAGGCAGAGACCTCTTCTCAGAGATATAGGCAATAGTCCCAATTTTTAATATAGCAGTGAGACCACAGTTTGAAGACATGTTTAGATCTGGACAGCTCAGTACAAGCTAGATGTCAACGACTTGGAGGGAAATAAAAAATAAAAAAAAAAGAACATAAAATGATAAAAAAGCTGGAAGGGATTACAGTGTGTGTAGGTTGGCCAAATAACAACTGTGAAGAGCATCATGGGAATTGCGTTTGTGAACTTGAGGGGTGCAGAAGCACCAGAGAGTGAGAAAGACTGCTTAAGGTTGTCTGAAAGAGTGTAAATGGTATCAGCGTAAATGAAATTAAGCAAAGGAAGTATTAATCTGCAAATCTGCATGACAGCATCCCAGAGGAGCTCCCTCACCTGATTCATGGAAGATGATCAAGAAGCAGGGACTGCGGGAAGGGATTAGATGGGGACAGCATGCCTTGGGGATGTCCTGCTTCTGACCGTCTAACTGCTTGCTAACTGCAACATCTGCAGAGCAGGAGGTCTCAACCCTGTACATGAAGGAAACTTTATCTACAGCATTGCTGTAGACCAAAATAACCATGCTTGGTTCCATCAGGTAGCCATGGAGGGAGTGCTGTACTCAAAGGGATCTAAGGGGCGATTGTATCCTCAGAACATTTCCTTTACATCACTGTGATTTTCTGGAGATGTCCCTGGTTCATCATCCAGTAATGACAACAACTCCTTTGCTAATGTTGTTGCCACGACATTTTCTTGGATCACACAGACCTTTCAGGAGCTGTCCCGGACAGCACCTACCTCTTCCAAGAAGTCTGTAGCATCCATAGATGGCAGCTAATTGAGATGAAAAAAAAACTATTAAAAAATCAGAGCCCTTTATTATTCCTTAATTACAGTAGGGAGATCAAAGTATCTTCTTTTCTAACACGGTAGGAAAGCCAGCCTGAGCTTGCACCTATGCCGCCATGCCACCTTTGTATCACATTGTGCCACCACAAAATAGGAGACCTACAGCATAGTGTGGCCAAGCAAGGACTGATGCACCATGGTGCTGTTCATCCTGAGTGTGCCACACACAATGCTTTATAAATAAATAAATAAATAAATAAATGTGCCCAGACAATTTTATAAATGTTCTAAAATGAGTTTGAACATCTTTCCTTTCCTTTCTGAGTCTGTATTTTTTTAACAACACCCTTAGGGAGGCATTGCAGTGATAATTATCAGTCCAAGCATACACAAAGCATACAAAGGCATCATCTCCTGTATTTGTTGACCTTAAGCAGCTTTTCTATACGTAGAAATGTAATGATCTCTGTGAAGGAAACCTCTCTACTCATTTATTAAAATGAATACCATGGCCTAACACATACAAGCAAACACAAGTGCACTAATATCTGGGTTTGAGGTTGTCCTGTAATTAACTGCTGAAGCACACAATGAAATGAGTCCACCCCCGTATCTCGGGGACCTCTGGCTGCTTCACTCACACTCTGCCTAATGGCTGCCTCAGGACAACATGCCACAAACCTCTCTCATTTCATGCGCTTACCTTGCGAGGTTGGTGTTTGTTTTTTGTTTCTGATCAAGAGGAAAGTGTTTTCTTCTTTCTTTTAAATGTAGCTTTTCTCTGGAGGTAGGACAGCCAGTGTCAGCTCTGAAAATTCAAGATTAATCAAGCAATTAAGAATTGATATCTAGTGACTTATCATGACTAGAAATGAGAGATGCTGCATTCATTTTAGCTCTACATGAACCCAAAATAGCTAACCTGATTTTTATGGGCAGCGAGATTATTTTAAATCTATTGGGGAGGAGAAGAAGAGCTACAGCTCCCTTATTAAACTGATTTCTCCAAAACCCACACCTGCGTTTCGCACACTGCCTAGCAGAGAAGGACTGCACAGAGCTGTTCTGAAGAGCCGCTGTGCTCCAGGCTCAGACCCTGCCTTGACCTCAGTGAGTCTGAAAGCCTACAGAAATCCCGAGCGAGCAAAAGCTGAGCTGAAGTTTTACTTTCTCTTCCCCACGTGCTCACAAAGCACAGCCCTGTTTGAATAAATAACCCAACCAAGCAGGAATTACATCACATCACGGCTGTGGTTTCTTGCGAATATTCGAAAGAATGGCAAGCATTCCCATTCACAGAATGATCACAGCTCCTCTCCTTGCACCTCTGTCTTCCCCGGGAGCTCGACTGAGGGCTTCCCCATCTTCTCTTCCCTGGGCAGAGTGCTGTGACGAGCCACAGCTATTTGCTCTGCCTGCCCTAAGCCCTCTCCACCAGCCCAGGAGATTCTGCAGGAGTTAAGACCTTCTGGGATGGATGTGCAGTAACTCATCACGTCCCCTCCATAAACATTTATTTGGGGAATTACAGCATAAGTAATTGGGCTTTCCATGGTAATTTGGCTTTTACGAGCTCTCCTTATTGCCAAAATGGTGGATACCTCCATAAGAGAGAGCAGTAACTTCTGCAGCTCAGTGACCTCAGCCAGGCAAATGGGAGCCCTGATCAATACCTGCACAAGAAACCAGCAATGAAAGAAGAATGCTGAAACAGGTCCTTGAGACCCAGGAGGAGACTTTTTTCCCCCATACTTTATAAGACTGAAAGGAGCTCAGTAGTTCCTGCTTACCCAGCTACTGGCTCCCACCTTGACAGCCTGATCTGAATAAGAACATAGGAAGCTGAATTTTGCTCCTGACTTTACTTCTGACCCTCTGCAATTTTGGAAAAGTCGTTTAACCTCCTGAGTCTCTGTTTCCTCATGTATGAAGATGAAATATCATACTGAGCCTTGCAAGGACACTTGACATCTTTGATTTTAATGACATGTGTCAGCATAAAGCACTGCTGGTGGCATTACAAGGCTAATTCCCTCGCAACTGCAGTACAAGTATTTTGGGTACAATTATTACCCCTGGGAGTGCTCAGAAATCCTTGCCCCAAATTGTAGGCCTAACAGTCTTTCAGATGGGATAGAAAACAGAGGCTCTAACTGGTTACCTAAAGACATGTTTCAAAGAAACCCATATGTTAGCTTTTCCATGTTCATGCTGTTCCAATTTGGGCAATTACATTCTGACTGCTTAAAGCAGGGGAGCCGACCTGCCTGGCCCTATCAGCTGTATATCCCAATCTTTATGTGGCCAAGAGCTATGGAACACAAGCCACGTATTTCAGAAAGAAAAGTGGAGCTCCAGGAGATCCACTTATGTCATGGGTGCAAAGGAGGGAAGCCTGCCCTGTCTTCATCACCTCTCAGGGGCTGTGGCAGAACTGTGCAGGGCCAGAGGCACCATCCATACAGGCAAAAGGCAGCCCTGGCTGGGGCGGCTCTGCGTGGCTCTAGGCGCCCACCTCGGGAGACTGGGGTCCTCCAGGGGCATGTGGGCAGGCAGGGGACAGGAGAGGGAGCAGAGAGGACCTAGGGCACCATCTGGTGGCTTCACTCACCGCCTTCCCTAAATCCCTGACACAAGGTCACAGCCCTTGCATGGCTGAGGACTGGACAAATACCATACTCTGCCGAGAGACCACCCAGCAGGAAGATGGGACCCCTGCCCTTGGCCCTTTGGGTATTGCCGGGTGGGACAGGGGTCCAAGTAGAGCTGCAGTAGCCATTTCACTTGGGTGCTTTTCAAGTAAGTGCCTCCTTTTATAAAAAGACTGAGTCCAAGCTAGGTCTTTAGACACCTGCCATAGAAGCGTTTAATGTCAATGATACCTCTGAGAAGGGAAAAGAAGATTATCAGAAGACAAAAGCAGTGAAAGAGAACACAATGGACAACACCTTGGTAATGCATTTTGTTTCAATCACCCATCACAACAAGCTCTTCGTTGTCTACAGATAAAAGGCAAAACGTGGTTGGTATATTTCATACCAGAAAACAGCACCCATGTAAAAGTTTGTCCTCTACCAAAAAGGATGAAAACAGCGAACCACTCATATGCACTCAGCTTTTTGCCTTCTGAAAGTAGGATTTGCTGGAAAGTGTTGTGAAGGGATTGTTTGAAAGGGACTAGATGACCTCAGTGCCACCAACACCCCTTAGAGCAGTGCCAGCTAAGACAATATGGAGAGGATCATCATCGTGAGAGGTTGTATGTTAGGACCAAAAGCTCACTCTTGGTACAGAGGATAAAGAGCCCTGTGTTAATATGTCATCTCCTTTACAAGAAAACAGTGCATTTTCCACCTTGCAACCATTGCTTATTTTGATAACGTCTCCACTTCTTGAAATCCTGTCAATACAAAGGGGTAATTTCTCTTAGCTTTCCCACCACCTGGGAATCAAAGATTACAGCTCTGCAACCTGAGAGCATGTTCTGTGTGTAACAGCACCACGCTGGGGAGAGCGAGCAGAGCTGTGGCCCTCAGGGACATCGTTTTCGAGAGGAATCCGTTCTCAGCATTCAATTTAGGAATCATACAATAAAGTCCGTCATCAAGTCTCACTTGTGTGGAACAGGGGCAGATAATCCTTAACTTCTCTTCTTATTATTATGTTTCATTATTATTGTTATTTGTATTGTTCCACACTTAAAAACAATCTCTTTCTGCATCTATTCTCAGGGACCAAGAAGAGCAAACGATTGCCTTTTTTTTTTTTTTTTTTCCCCAAACAAACCTTTGCTATAAAGAAACTGAATCAATATTATATAAATTATATTCACTGGTTTCTCCTACCTGTGCCAGAGGGCATTTCCTCATACCTCCTTGGAAAACTCTGTACCATTTAAAAACAACTCTTCTCTCACCATTTTCTACTTTACACCTTTCTCTCTCACACACTCTGGGCGGCTGCCCACAGTGCACAATGCTGGAGAAGTGATACTAGCTTCAGGCTACGCAGCTTCCAAGCTTCCTTTTTCTCAAGCAGCAGTCTTTTAGCCTCGCAGAACCAATCCCAAACCCATTGAAATCAACACAGCAACTCCTCCTGACTTTGACAGGCTCTGGCACACAGCCCAAATCCCCAGACTTTCAGTGTTTCTTGGACATTTTTACTTTTTCACTTGATTGATCGGAACCGGTTGGGATTCGTTCAGTACTTGAGCACTGACTGTTCTAAAATAGCCTTTCTATTCCAAATATCATTCTTTTTCTTATGTTTCATTTTAAACACCTTCTGCTACTTAATATATAGAATTGTTCAGACATAAATGTAAGGAACACTATTTAATAGAAAGGCAAAGCAAAACACTTCACTGCAAAGTGAGATCTTTGCCAGGAAATTTGCAGCACTATTATTTTTAGCATGTATAAAATTTAAAAAGCAAAACACACACACACAAAAACAACAAGCAGCCTTATTTTGAAAGCTTACACTTTTCATCTCAACCAGCAGCTTCTTCAGAATATTTTATTGCCACACTACAACGTATTTATATTTCATCTCATCATTTCTTCAAAATTTGTTAAGGAAAGGAAATATTACACCTGCACAATCCCCTGTTTCTGTTTTTGTTTTGTTGTTGTTGTTTGTTTGTTTTTGTTGGGTTTTTTTTCTGAGAAATGTTTTTATTCCAATTGCTATTTCTGGTCACATTAGTAAATACTAAAACTGCTGAGTTCAAAAAATTTTATTTCTAATTATTATGATCTCTTAACAACCGGAAGACAAGTCTAGTGAGACACACTGTCTATTTATTGCTCTTTCTGAAATGAATTCCTCAACAGTGGGAAGAGAAAAAGCGTTTTCCTGTGGTTAAAGAAAGTCCAAATTGCATGTCTGAAATCTCTTCTAATAAAAAGAGCAAAGCAATAAGCGGATTATCTCTTTAAACATAGTATAGGAAGGTTGGAGGCCCTGGAGACATTTTCCATAGCCTCTATCTCTGATGCATAGCAACATTATCTTCAACTAGAGAGGGTCCTATGACCCTGGAGCTCTGTCTTAATTTGATCTTCTTCTTTAAAGAGGTTTCTATGATTCCTCTCAAGTTATGCTACATATTCTTATTTTGGGTTGGTTTTGTTTGGTTGTTATTTTGTTGTTGTTTTTAATCTGAGATAAAACGGCCTCAGCTTTTTGATCCACTGGCTTGATCGTGTTATATGGATATTAAATGTAACCTTTTCTCCGCTAGAACCAGAATATGCATCAGCACAAAAGGTAGGCAAGTTCCAGCTGACAGGAGAGAGAAGAGCTTGGACAGAAAATTCACCTTGAGGGTCTCTCTCCTCACTCTGGTCATTACAAGTTTGAGAACTTGTCTATCTGCCCAAATAATCTATGAGGCAAAATTAAAAAAAAACAAAACTTGTATCTTTGTTGGGAAATAATGGCCAGCTGAAACAAAGGCAAACCTACGGATTTTGGTGAGGCAGAAATACCAAATCTCCTCCTGCAGAAATTCAAAATCCCAAACAGTAAGAATGCCCATTGCCAAAAAGAATAGCAAACTGGGGAGATCAGCTTGAATTTCTCAGGCTGGGACACATCCAGAACTGTTTGGATTGCACCACCCAGCAAGGGAGTTTCCTCAGGTTTCCAGCTTTTCCTTTTCCTTGTTCTGGAAGAGTCGCTGCCACTGGGACATCTTGGCAGGCATGGATATTTTCTCTGTCTTCCTCAACTCCATTTTTATTTCTGTTCATGCATCCATCCCTCGACCAATACTGCTGATATTGCTGAAGGGAAAGCATTTCTTCCAAGGCACTTATTTGAGTCAGTTGAGTATGGTCACAGCAGGCATCTGTGACTACTTGATGGGATTAGCAGATTATGAGAAAGCATGTTTCACTGTGGGGTTCCTGAGAAAGGAAAAATGGGCAGGTGGATGCTTGGATCTTCGTTAAACTATGCATGAAGGCCTGATGACTGTGTCAGGAAAGCCATAGGCACAGGATCAGATGAACTGCTGCAGGTCAGGATTCAAAGATCAGGTCAGCAAGCAGCGAGGTCTCTGGACTGTGATACTACTTCCGAGGATCAAGATTCAAGTATTTCAGCCAGGCCAGGTGAGAGAAACCTCCACAGATCCCATCTGCACCATTTTTAAGATATGTGTGACTGCTCGACAAAAAACAGCTTTTCTTTTGCATCAAACAGCTTTGCTGCAAAATAGCTTTGCTGCATAAATACAGACTGAGCCCCCATGGGATCTGAACAGATGTATTCTGCTGCTAATGAAGGGCAGTCTGGAGGGAGCCCAAGGTTCATGAGTTCCCCATGGCTGTGTCCTGAAGTCACTGTGGGTCTTCACAGAGAACTGAGGGTGTAGAAAGTAGCTTTGTCGTGCAGGAAGATGTCTGATTCACACAGGGTCAGGTTTTCCCTTAGATATTCTCATACAGTGTATCACTGTATTCTTCTAGAGTTTCTTCCTTCTTAGGTGTCTGCAGAATGATGAAAAGGAGAAAAAAGAAATGGAGGAAAATTATTCAAAAGAAGACGAATTAATTCTTAATCAGCAGACACTGACGTTTGTTCTGTTAGAAATGGCTATAAGTGATCTGCTGAAACGGAAGCCGCTATGCTGAGAAATGTTGCTCCAAAAGAGACAAACGTGACTAATCCAGCCCAAGGGATAAAGATGCCTCCTTTACTTGTCACTCTTCGCCCAAAAAGCCGTCAGACAAGGAGGGGAGGGAAAATTGGACTTGGTAAAAAAATAAATCACTTTGGATTCTGTGAAGGAGGAATTCCCTGACCTCCCCAATCCTGTTTCTTCAACAGTTGAGTCTATTCCTCACAACTGTTCCCTGTGTAGACAAGGCGCTGACAGACTGATATTTTAAGCGCCGCATGGCACAGGCCTGCTGTAAGCGAGGTTATACAGCAAGTAGCTGGAATGCCAGAGGGTGAATGGAGCCCTACCTACACTAGCTTCTTCTCTGTTGCCACCACCAAAGGGAACTGTTCTACAAAATCTGAGTACAGGCACCTCCACAGCAGGAACAGACACTAGAGGATTAACCCCTCACCACCCAGGCTGGCTGTCAGCGCAATGCAAGAGCTTGCAAATGCTCTCGTTGCAAGTGCTCTCTGCGCTGCATCACTTTACATGCACCACCCTGCACCAGCGGCTGGCTGTGATCCTCTGCAGTGAGTCTCAGCCACAGTTCAGCAACCCAAGCTTCCTGCTCCAGCCCAAACCCGCTGACCCACAGCGTTTGCTCTTAGAAAAACACCCTATTAGGTTCTGACGTTGCTGCTAGAGGATGAACATCCCAGGTGGCCAGAGCCCAGGATGATGGAGTGGGAAGCTGATCAAGAGATTTTGTCACTGCAGTGAGGAGCACTGTCAAATTCACCTGTGCAGAGAATGCCATATCCCTTTGAGGGGAACCAAACTCATTTCTGGCTTGTGTGAAACAACCTCAGAGATTTATACAATTCTCCCACCTTTTCCATTTTAAAACATTGTTCACTGCACAGAGAGCCCAAGGCCTTGGCATTCTCTTCCAATCCTCACAGTTGCTCCTACTGCAGATGCTCCTTTCCACTCTTCTCACTTGGAGAGGATAAGCAGAACCTTGAGGTGGGACACAGAAGTGGGGGCGATGGAGCCCTGCCACTCACACTTCCCTGTTTCTGACCAGCATGAAGACTGAACACACTCAGAAGTGTGTCTGCTCATGACAGTGAGAGCTCATCCCATCACCTCTCTTTGCTCTCTTCTCCTTTGTTTCTCCCATCTCTTTTTCGATCTTTACCTCTCCCCCGCTGAGACCACAAGAGCCAGACCCACTGGCACACAGATACTCCTTTGCTCTTGCTTCGTTGCTTTGTTCCCACTCTGTTTTACTAAAGCAGCAGTTCAGTGGTGTGGGCCACACACAGGTGATTCAGCACAGCCCAGACAACTCCATGGTAGGAAAAAAGATATGTACTGCATCTCCTCATTCAGACCAAATCATTTAGAAGGGGGCAGCTGATAAAGGTATACAGATGAATAAATACGACAGAGAAGAGAAATCTGGACTGACTGATCTTCCTGCCCAATTAGTTCAAAATGCAAGAACACAAGAACAGGGATGCTGTCTCTTCCAGTACGTAAGATGCACTGTGGTAGAAGACAGCTTATATAAAAGAACCTGTTCTTCCCTTCAGTAATCAATTGCAGTAATCAGATACCTGTCACTGCCTCTGCTACCACCACTTTAAAGCCACAGCACTAACTGCAGGATGCCACCAGTGCTGGAAGCAGAACACATGCAACTAGCTCTGACATGGAAGAAGGCACTTGGTTCTATATCACCGGATTTGTGACAGTGCTTCAGACACTGGAAAATACTGTCCTTCATGAAACAGAGGGATGGTGCTAGCTGAAGCTGGCTGCAGGCTCCACACTGCGTAGTTAACCTCTGCAGCAGGACGTCAGAGGGAGAAGCAGGAGACATTTTTCAGAAAAATTTTCCTGTGTTAGAAGAGTGAATATACTTTTTAAGTAAATAAGAGTTCTGGAGGGGAAATGAACAAAAAAGATCTGAGCACAGGAAGGAAGCATTCCCTGGGGTTTTGTCCCTTGAAACATCTGATACTTGTGCTAAGGGCAGGGTGTGTGGGCCTCTAGTCTACACCATATGGCCTCCACAATTGATCCATGCCTGCATATTCCAGGTTGCAGCTACTTTCATTATGAGTGGATTCAGTTCCTTGTCTCTAACTCATAACTCTCAGCCGAGCAAGAAGATCCAAGACATAGCCATGCTGCCTTTTCCTGCCTCTGTTCAGGCCATCTTACCTTCTTTTACCAGGTGCTTAAGCTCTCAGGTGCTTAATGCCAGCCAGAGTAAAACTGCATCCCGGGTCTGCCCCTAGTGCACAGATTCCTCTGTGCCGGACGACTTCTTGGCTGCCTAAACAATCTGGAGAAGGTAATAAGAGAGGGCAGCATCTGGCCAACTCTCCATGAATACCTGGGCCATTTAGAGGGAGCAATGCCAAACTTCTCAACACCTTTCAGCAAAGCATCTGCATGAAGCCAGGACTGCCAGAATCAGTAACACTGAAGGAGCAGGGGTTCTGTCAGAAGCAGGAAGATACAGTACATGTGCTGCCCAGCTGATGAGTGGATGTCACGTCCCATTATCCTCTTTCAGTGGGGCTGGAAGTGGGGAAATAGCAGGCACATTTACTACCTGCTAGGACCGTGGTGCATCTGAGCTTTCCAGCATCTAAGGGAATTCTCCAAGAATGAACACAGCCCCAGCCTTTACCTTGTCTGGAAGACTCTTTCTGTGTTCTGGGATCTTCGTGTTGTTCTCAAGGACAGAGTAGACCTCAACTTGCTGCGAATCCAGGCACTGGAAGAAAGAAAAGGGTAGGGTTCACATAAAATGCTTATGTTTAAGCACACCTGATTCCTCATCTCATGCCTGCCACTTCTGAGGAACACCTGACCTCCAAAATTCTGAAGTTCCTGTCTTGCACAAAAATAAAATAATTTTTTGTCCTAAAACTTCTACAGTGTAGTTTCATCACCTTTCTTTTTCAGGCTGATAGACACAGGTTATGACACTACCTATCCAATGTAAGGCAGAAGAGAGCAATGCCAATGTCCCTGCTTCCCTCCAAATCATCACAGAATGCATAGGAAAGATCTCTCTGTCTGTGGTGCACAAAGGGAACCATGGGTAACAAGCAGCAAGCTGCATCTCTCAAGACTGTTTGGGTACCTAACAGCCAGAGGTTCATGCTCTTGGTTGTTCTGGGCACACAGTGATGAGAAGGGAGGTTAGTCTGGGGTCCTGAAGTACAGGGCTGTTGAAAACAGGAAATCCTACAATAGGCACGATTTCTGTTTATTGCCTGGTATTTTTTTTTTCCAAGCTAGAACTGTCTTTTCTTCTTAGAGTGAGTAAAGAATAATAATAATAAAAAAAAATCAATACACTTGCAGGCCCATAGATATATCCGCAGTCCCACACGGATACAAAGAAACACACACACGTTCTACATGTGTATGCACCCGTTGGTCCCCCAGGTAATCATGTCACAAGAGATGCATGTCAGTTTGAGTGATGTTCCAGATCTGCCTGAAGGATCAAACATAACAATCAGGAGGACTTTTCCATGTGTGTTTCAAGGATGACAGCAGGTTGCCAAGGTGGCTGTTTCTCTGGCAACAGGAAGATGGGAGGAGCTCAGCTGTAAGAGGGGCAGATGGTATTAGTGGAGAGACTGTGAAGGGAGCAAGGCGCCCTGCAATACAGCAAAGGGGACCAGCAAAATACAGGGGCTTTCTCCCTGAGATGAACTGCCAGTCATCTGACCCCCATCGTTTCATTGGGAGTTCAGCATCTTTCTGGTTCATGGCCAGCAGGACAGTGGTTTGAACAGGACAAGATGATAGCAGAGCAGCATTTGGAAATGGGGCTGGGAGCAAGCCCCCATCAGGAAGGGGCCACAGTGAAAGAAGCTCCATCTGGCTCTCCCGTTTCCATTCCTCCTCCTCTGTAAGAAGTCAAAGTACTTCACTTCTCCATGTCTCTCTCCCAAGATCCCACTTGCCTGGAGCACACATTCCCAACTACTTCTGCGTGCACAAGTGTGCACAGAAAATCTCATTTCCCTTTCCTCATTTTCAATTCTCTTTGTGATGCTTGCGGTGAGGACCTTGTCCTGTGTGCTGTGCTCCCAACAGCCTGGCTTTGCATTCCACTGACATGACAGGCAGCCTTTTTCATTGCTCTAGTCCAAAGCCACTCATTGCTCTAGTCCAAAGCCACTCATGAGCAAGACGCATCCTTTTAGTGTTTAAACCCCCAAAGAGATTCCCTCTTTTTGCAAGCCCTCCTTTCCACGGAGGCTCCTGACAGTGCTTTGCTGACCAATTGGAAGGCTAGTGTCTCCAACTGCCATTTGCAAATCAATTACTTGTACACGGTCACTGAGCACCTGCTACAGTCGCAGTGGTAGCACACAGGCCTCTCCTCCCTGCTGGCAGATGCCTTCTCAAAAAACTCTTGTGCTCTGGAACTCGCCTGCGCTGCAGGAGCTCTGTTTGCTGCTGAAAAAAAAAAAGCTTGTTTGAAGTGTAAAGCAGGCGAAGCAAGGCCCTTGGATTGTTATTTCCAAGCTGCTCATTAACTAGGCGGCTAAGCTGGAAGATGGAGAGAAATACAGGTTTTGGTCTGGGTGGTGCGATGAACTCCTCTGGGGCCACAGGAAGGTGAAGAGGCCTTGCAGTGCTTGGCAGCATAGTGGAACAAAGCAGGTTTCCAACTGCCCCCACTACAGGGACTTTGTACAATCTCAAGCTGCTTTTCACTGCATACATTCTCCTCTCCCGCATACAGGGACCATAAGGTGTCACCTGGAATAGATGGTAGGGAGAGCATTTGCTCCTAGCGACGTGCAGCAGAATGGCTTTGCAGAAGGTATGCTGGGAGCCTTTCTGTGCCAGGGACAAGCCTTGCTGCCAGGGAAGATAGCACAGACCATTTAACAAGCTGCACCAGCCAGTTCCAAGTCCTTGCCTGTATGTCCAGTCCTGCTGTCTGTTGTGTCTGCTCCAAGCTCCAGGCCTGCTAGAACACTGTGGCTCCCTGACTTTTTTCCAGACTTAAACCTTCTGCTTTCCCTCACAGACAGCACATCTGGCACATGCTGGCCTCCTGTCCCTTCACCTAATCTCTGATCTCCCTCTTTATCTCATCAGTAGAAGTGACCTTCCAGTCAACCATACAATTTCCTTGCCTTAGCTTCCCCCATAGTTGACCATAGATAGAAATCTATCCCTTCCTTCCCAAGGAATTAAGCACTGTGCGTTCAGCAACCGGGTTAAGCACCAACAGGATTTCACAGAGCATGTTCTCCATCCCAGGGCTCACCATCTCCTCCCAATTATCTTTCCCATAACATCTCAGAGCCCTGCTCTCACTGTACGCTGTGTCTGCTGCGGGAGTTGCTGCCTCATGCCTGAACGAGTCACAGCATCTGCTCTGTGGGGCAGGCTCACACCCCATGGCATACATGACATGATTTGAGGCTGCCTGCAGCTCTGCCAAAGAGGGCTGAGCTGCCTGCCCTGCACACTGGGCTGGCTGCAAGCCCTGCACAGCTGGCGTGTGGCTAATGGGCTATGAGGGAAGGCTGGATGGGCCAGGTCCATAGGGCTCCTGGAAGCGCAGGAGCCCAGCCAGCTACCGGGACTGCCTGTGCCTAAGGCTGGCTCTGCTGGCTTGCTGCATTAGCCTTAGTGGGGCCTCCTGAACAGAACAACATGATGAAACATGTAATTAAGATGGAGCTAAGGATGCATGACGAGGCCGACTGAGCGAGAAATGGATTTGAATTTTTTTTTGTCTCCTTGCAGAAATCATCCACTTCAGCAGGAAACTACCCGTTTGGATTTTTAAAAGACAGAATTAAAAAGAAATTACTTGATACAAATGAAAAGGTTTATAACCTACAACATCCTTTGCCCAAAGCATTTCTTTTTACCCAGAATAAACATATCACATACAATATACAGTGCTTTCTTTTAAACCTCCATTCGAGAAACTGAAGGGCCACAAAGCAGTGTCCCCCACTCAGTGAAGTGTGAACAAGAAGGGGGCAGGCCTGCCCTTGCTTTCACATCTGCCCCCTATCAGATTTCCATGCCTCTTTGGCAGGGCTTTGCTCTTCTCCACAGTACATTCTCCAGAGCTCTGCTTTGTTTAGTTTAAATGATTCATGCAGCTGAGCTTACAGGTTTTCCTTGGAGAGACTTTTCCAGCCCTTACAGACCTCACAGTCAGAAAGGTTTCCTAATATTCAGGCAACATCCTTCTCTACTCACTTTCATTTCATTCCTCCTCATTTGTCCCACAGACCATGTGGAAAAAAAATAAATGAAATAAATCATTCCCTTCTTAGCAAAGCAGCCCTCCCATGGGAGTTAAAGGGAAAAAAAAAAAAAAAAAGGAATACATTTTAAATGAAACTGGATGGGCTGCAAATGTGATTAGGAGTCATGGTTTCTTGAGGCAGTCAAGGTCTGGACTTGACGTTTCAGGAGAGCCACTCCAATCCTATTACCTATGACACTGCCACTACTGGGCTCAAAGAGTGGCAGCAGTCAGTGTTCTCTATTCTGGGGAATGTAGAAAGGAGATTGGCTGCATTTTATGCAGTTGAAAAGGGGAAATGCTCCAAAAAAGTCTCCTTTCACTTTCTTTCTGCCCTCTTCCCCAGAGTGCTAGTCAGCCAGTTCAGGACTGCAGTTGTTGGCGGGAGTGTTTCTCTCTCTATGTCACTTCCCTGAGTCATCAATCTCCATCTGAGAAAAGCATGTCATTGAGACACTTTGCAGTACAAGTGAGGCTGAGGTCCAGTCTTCCCTTATGACTTCTGAAAGCCCTTCCACCTCCAGTGCCAGGAGCTCTCCATGGCCCCATGCTCGCTGCTCAGTTACATGCTGCTGGCGGAGGGAAGGGTGCTGCCCACCAGCACAGGGCATGGCGCAAGGCTTTGGCACTGGGAACAGGATGGAGACGTGCAGAGTCCTGAGAGGAGCTGAACAGGGCAGAGCACAGACATGGGGCTGCCAGGTAAATAGGTATCACTTCTGTTGAGATGGAGGGTGATTCTGATACTCACGTCATAAACAGGAGAAGGTGGTGGTGGGCTTGCTAAAGGAGGCTGAGTTTCTGTCTTCTGTCTCCTGATATTTAGCTGGTTCTTTTTAGGACACAATATCTGCTCAGGACAAGACACAGAATTACACATTTGGAAAAAACATCATTTCCCCAAGGATTAAATGAATGCCAGTGTCACATCAAAGCCAGCTGCCTACACACCCCCTGAGAACTTGCACAGTATGGAATGATGGCATTTTGCACAACACAGGCCAGTCACTTTTCTCACCATTGAGTGAAAGGAAGGAGTCTGACAACTGACACTGAAGCACTGGAAAGCAAAACTGGGCTCTGTCTGTATATAGAAATCAGCTCTACCACTGACAGCAGGATGAAGGGAATAGGTATTTAACACCACATGACAATGCTGAAGGATGGAAAATAAAGCAGAACCCTGTTCAAAGTGCAAGAGGAATTTCAGAAAGGCAGAATGCAGTGATTTTTGTGAGGATTTGGCTGGGAAGATGTAGCTAATACACAGAGTCTAGAGAAAAGCACCAGGCAGGCATTAATGATGACATATAGTCATTGATACACTAACAGGCAGGTCCAGCACGGAGTTATGGAGTTGAAGGAAGAAAGTCTTTTCCTCTGAATTGTTTCTCACATCGGACGGCTTCTCCTTGAATATGCTTCATTCATGCACAGGTAAGGGTTAGCACTGCTCAGCAAGCAAAAGAAAGAGGCAGAGAAGGCAGAAAGCTTTGCTAACTATCTCTGTTTTAATTCAGAAAGAAGTGGGATGATTATATTCACATCACATGAAAACGATGAACTGCTTTCCAGTCCATTAGTAACTAAGGAGGATGCTAAATAGCTTCTCTTAAAGATAAACATTTTTAAACCAGCAGGTCTGAGCAAGCTGTGGTGAGAAATATGGTCTGTGTTCAGCAGGAGGGCAAATGTAATGACTGCATGATCTCTTCAGGCCCCAAGGAGAGCCTGTAGGTCTGAGACTTGCTGGCCTGGCTCAAAGTCTAGAGATGCCAACTGGCAAGCTGTAAGAGTGCCTCCCTCCTATCCCCATGGATATGCTGTCTAGGCAGGCAGAGGTGGGGGTTCATCTCCAGCCTCTCTGCCTCTAACTCCTTCCCCCTCCATCTGCCTGCCTGCAAGGTAAATCTCACGAGATTTGCAGGTCTGCCAACTGCTGCCACTCTGTGTTCAATCTCACTATCTCTGAATGTGCATGCTGAAGCCTGATGCTCCTTAGAGCCAAAGGTCTGCATCAGCAACATAGCTTTCACATAAAAACGTGCACAGACTCTGCTGCTGTAATGGCAGAGGGCAGCTTGACAGAGTAAATATGGGTGGATACAATACCTAAAAATCATCATTTCCCAAATTCAGTTCTAAAATACATCAAGTCTATTCAAGCCAGCCTTAAGATATCCAAAAGATTGCAAAGGAACATCTGAGGGTAGCAGTAATAGGAACAGTAGATTTTGCCTGGCCAACAGAGATTCCAGTATTAAAACTTCAAAGTTTATTCCACAGGGCTCCTGACTCATTTAGACCTTTCGGTCCTACGTTCAGCTCTTCTTCTCCTGCTCTGCACCTCTTATTCCCCACTTGGGTTTTCCCCTTTACCCTATGTTCTTTCTCACCCAGATGGTTCCAGTCTGTGCTACTGGCCTTCTCAACCTAAGGTCCCTGTGATCCCAGTCTTAATACCCTCCTCCAGGCTCCAGTGCTTTCTCACTTCTGCTCCCAGTCTCAATTTCCCTCCCAAGTCTCCTCATTTCAGCCTGACAGAACTGCTGACATTGGAAGATGCCTCTGGAGTTTGTCTAGTTTAATCTGCAGCCTGCTCAGGGTCAACTTAGGCAGGCTGCTCAGAATTTTGTCTCACTCTTTTTTCTGAGTCAGCTGTGACCTCTACACAGGCTTCCTTGGGATACTTGCCCTGACCTTCCCCTTTAACACTGTCTCCTAATGTTTGCTCTGCCAAGCATATGCTCGATATTCTGGTCCCCATCCCCTCCACACTGCAGATTGTTGTTTTCTACAGTACCCAACCTATAGCTCAGGAATGCAGTTGCACAGTTTCCTTTCATCAGGTCGTGCCTTCACACCAAAGTAGGCCCCATCTTGAAGTAGGATTAGAAACAAGGAAAGCCCTGCTCTTCTTCCACCATTGGGACTGCACAACAGATGCACAGGACATGCTGTGTAGAGAGACAGCACTGCACATGATCCCTTAGACAACTGAGCTGCTAAATTGACAAGAGACACAAACTAAGCACACACAAACTGCAATTTTCCAAGGACCCATCACAAGGCTATATCTGCTTGAATATTCTCAGGGCCAGCATACTGTTGGTGTGACTTCTTGCCCCATGTCAGATCCTTGCTCTAAAGCAGAGCATGCCAAAGTCAAAATGGTTATTAGAATTTATTTAATGGACAAATCAATGACTTGCTTTATCTTTTCTGTAATCTTTTTTCTCAGAATGACTGAACTTAGAAAAAGAAAATAAACCTGAGGCAGACACTCAGCACAGAAAATTTCAGCACGGGGAGTTCCAATCCAGCCAAGTTAGAAGCAAGTGAAATAAATTCCTAGAATGGGTCGTGTCAGGTATTGGTTTTTATTTGGTAATAACTTGCCTTTCTTTTCCACACTAGCAGAGCTGTTGCGGTGATGCTCAGTGCAGCCAGAAGAGTGGTAAGGGTAATGAGGATTTCTCGCCCATAAGAGGTCTGTGCATACCCTGTACCTGTGGGAAAGAAGGCAAAAGATTCATCCTGTGAGCAGAAATTGTATTTCTTGTGTTTTTAACAGATTAGAGGGAGGTGACATATATATGGCAGCCAAAAAGGCTGGTAGGTAGTTAGAGGCTGGGAAAGCTCTTGAGTGATGGGGGAGAAAGGCAGATGGTGGAAAGCACACAGGCTATGTGAAAGAGCGGAGTGGGTACTGCAAACATCCCTTAACTAGTGTAGCAAAGCTGTTTCATCGTGGCTCTTCACATTTACCCTAAGTAATTCTTCATATCCAGCATTCAGTAATGCAAATCCAGCCAATCAGCAGCATGCACTTTCTTACCACATTTCTAAAGCATTTGCTCTTATCTTTCTCTGAAGGTCTCCCTTGTTTTCCAGTCTGTGCATCAGTGAAACGGCTGAAACTTTGTAACCACATGGAAAAAGGGGAGGGATTAGGCTGAGCCCCTAGACTGACTGTGAGCCCCCAACAGTCAGCACCTAACCTGTATATCTGATTACAATGAGCACCGTAGCCCCTGACCTCATTTTCATCTCTGTCATACTGATAAAGGCCAAACCATGCTGTGTCCTGGACACTGACACTAAAAACACCCTACCTGGTCCCTGTTTAGAGCTTGATTTTAAGGCTGGTGCTCCCAAGTGCCTGTGGAGGGTAGGTAAAAATTACTGCATATTTACGTTACCACCTATGAACTGGGAACAATGGCACAGGTAACCTATATAAAACACATTCAACTGTGATGGCATTAAATATTGGGTATTAAGCATTACTCCTATCTGACTTTATAGCTTGCTTGGATAGAGGAAGAAAAGAATAAAGATCATATTTTCATAGAAAAATCCAGCTGATTTTTAACTGTACACCCTTCCTTTCTGGTTGTTCACTTACCTCTAACAAGGACAAACACTCCCTTTCCCTTTATCTGGATGTCATTCCATTCAACTTTGCAGTAGTATGTGCCAGTAGAAGAGGTGCTTTCAAGCGGCTTTGTTTTGTGATTGTAAGATTTGATGGCAGTCTTATTTTCTTCTCCAGGAGGGATATCTACTTGTTCTGTCTTATTACAGATGGATACTTCCTGGTCCCATGCATTAATCCAGTAATAGAAGATTGTAAATCTGGTGTATTTCATTTTGTACGGGAAGATGACTTCACAGGGGATGGATACTTTTTCCTTAAGCAGTGCAACCTTGATTAGAGGTTTCTGCTGTACACTGACATCTCCTCCTGTAAGGGTGATAATTGTTAGCAGTCATCTATAAGTCAGGAGAAAATTGCTGCCCCAAAGACACAATCACATGGTGAAAATAAATGTACACCGAGAAGCATGTCTAGAGCAAGCAGTGTTGGCCCTTGTCAGAAACTGAGTGATGCAGAGCACGTGCCCCTTGTGATCTGCCACATCTCTTAGGTAATTGCTGTGTGATTTGAGATAGCCTGTTGCAATCACAGGCTTCCCCTTTTCCCTTGTGAGCTCCTCTGCACAACGCCAGCGTACAGAAAGACAGGAAATGAAGCAGGAAGTGAACTGATTTTGCCCTGGTGTGAGACTACTTATAAATTATGAAAAAGGAAAGCAATTTTCCATGACAAACACTAGCTGGGTGTTTTCTGTAACTCCTGAGTTACAATCCTCTGCTCAGGTGTGTACACCTGCACGTGACCACTCTACACCAGCAAGAAGGTGCCGTGTGCAAGCAGGTGCATCTGTGGAACAGTGCGTCTCTGAAACATGAGTGAGGAAGGAAATTGCATATTGTGCATGAGGCCCTGCACCGGGGCCATGAGAAATAAGACACAGCTTCATCACTCCCAACTTTTGCTGCTGGAAATGGGTAGCAAAGCACAAGAGTGGTTGCTAGATGCAGGAACTATTTGCGGAAGACTGCAGATCTTAAATATCTACATGTGACAGTATCTCATGCAGAGACAGGAGATCATGCCCTTCATGTGCTTCCTCCTTAGGTCTGTTGAAAGCAATCTGTCACTGCAACTCAGTAGGCAATGGTGTAGGGAGTTACAAGAGAGGATGAATAAGCACAGATGGGGAACCACACCGAGTTTGCTCTCTATTTCGTAAAATAAAAGAAAAAAAAAAAGCTAAGAGTGAGTCTAGTAAGGAGCCTGGGATACAGGATCACTTGGCATCCCAGTCAAATCTGGGTTTAACATCAGATTCTGGATCCATTTACTTGGTAGCTGATAGAATACCACAAATAAGCCCTTTAAGAGGAGGCCTGTGCAATGCACTGCTGTAGTTAAAAAAGGGAAGGGAACTGGAAACTTGCATTCAAGTTTTGTCACAAAATGATGGAGTCAGGATTCTTTCACAGACGTGAAAATAAAAGGAGAAAAATATAGAGAAGTAAAGTAGAGTTTTTCCTTTCGTGGTTTTGATGGCACTCTCTGGGGTTCAGCATCTATGAATAGGATCATAACAAGGCATTAATAAAGTGGCCCCAGAATACAGCCAGACTTGCTTTCCTGTCATCGTGCAGTAATGCTGCATCAGAACAGCAGTATCCATCTCTATGTGAAGGGGCCCAGCATTGGAAGAGGCATCCCTGACAATGCTACTGAATGCAGACCACTAAGGAGAATTGAAGGGTGGAATGACACAAGGAGGGCACAGCCACTGTCCAGTAAAGATTTCAGGGAAGTAATATCAGTTAAGGAAAATCCTCTACAGATGACATAGCCAAGTACAATAGCCCAAGAGTAAGGAAGAGCTTAGGTTACATCATTAGAAAAGGGTTCTTGGCTGTAAAAGCAACTAGGATACAATGAAATCCTAAGGGACATGGTCTTTTTGAGTGCACAGTCCTGTGTGCACTAGATATAATGTTATGGAAAGAAAGCAACAGAAAATCCTGCAGCCACAGTGGGAGTGATAACCTGAGTAGTCTCTTCTGGGCCTTATTTTCTAAAATAAATCACCATCCTTCTCGTCATCTCTACCAGCAGAACACACATGAATGCAGTTTTTATACAACGCATTGTAAAGCATTGCTGTAAAAAAGCAGAGGAGAGATCCATCTTCTTACAGTATCCCAGGAGCCATTAGTTTGAGAAGAACATGCCAGGGAAAAAGCCAAACCATTTTATTTAGGTTATATAACCCTTCTCCCATGTTCCCCCATTCTTAAGGATTCTCTCTCCGAGCTTTGAAATGCTTAAAAGACAGAAATAGCAGCAGTGTGCAAATTCCTAGAGGGGAGCTCTGGAAATTAGCAGAAGATAGCAGCTGGAAATGCTCTAATATGAACAAACGTGAGAGTAAACAGAAGGGAAAAAAAAAACCACTTTTTTTTACCTCCATAGTGAAGCAATCGAAGAAACAGGAAGATGACTTTTAGATTAGAGCCCATGGTGAGGTCAAAAGGCTGTAAGAAAGCAACCAGATATGAAGATCCAGAAGGCAAAAAGAAATTGTATTTCACGAGGTCTTCCTGCGTCTGAAAGGGCGTTTGATCCCCTCCCGTTTGTGCAGGGACATGTGGGACAGACACACACTGCCTTTGCAAGCTGTTCCTGGCAGATGCAACCTCTTCTGCTTTTCTGTCAGACTCCTCCCTGCACTGTGGTTCATTTCTCTGTACTATTATCACGGTGTTACATCTATCAGCAGGTGTCAAAAGATTAGACTGTAAGCTCTATAATGCACAGAGCTTTGTCTTCCAATGACCATAAAACATCACACACATTTAAAGTAAACTTTGTCACCTTCTGTAGTGACCAAAGCCCCAGGTTGGAATACAGAGAAAAACGTGCTTTGATTGATGCAGCTTGAGGTCATTTGAGGTAAACGTAGTCAGATTCATTGAACAAGTCAACTGATTCTAGAGCAATGGACAAGCTTAAAAGTGGCACATCAGGGTTTTAACCATAATTTTGTAGGAATTTGTTTATACAGGTGTTTTGGAACAGCTATCCCTGACTACCTCACTCCATTGACTATCCAGATTTTGGAATAAGGGCACTTCAAATTCTCTTACTCAAGTGGCTATCGTGCAGTGCCAACAGTGCGTGGGTTCACAGCAGAGGAGCACTATCAAACTAATTCTTTACACGACCACTTCAGCATGAGATCACCTGTTTAGCCTTCAAAATGGAAAACAAGTACCTGCACAAGCAGTCAGAACAGAGAAACAGCCCTGCTGTCCTCCCTGCTGCCCAACACTTCCCTCCACAGGTTAGGTTACTTCAGAGAAAGGCGCTTGTATTGCAGAAGCGAGAACCAGACAGTGCATTCATCTGTAACAGCTGTGATGTTTCAGATTCACACGATGCTGGCTCTGAATCGGCTTCGCACTGCAGGCGAACCTTAAAAAAAATCTATTGTAGGGAAATGTAAGGAGAGCCCTTTGAAGAAGAAAACCCTCTCTTTGTGGGAGGATCCTGCCGCCTACACTCATGAAGAGTCTTTGATTTCAATGAAAGCTTGTTTTTAGCTAAGACATCTGCAATGCAACAGCTGAGCAGTGTCTGACTCAAAAAGCCCTGATGTCTGAGAGGTCTTTGCTTCTCTCTAGAGAAGTACTTTTAGACTTCTTGAGAGACATTTGCACTGACCACAAGAAACCACTTTGCTGTAACTTCAAGAATTCCCACTCACACTGGGTGCTGCACTGTGCAAACTGGTGAGGGTGAGGGATGGCTGTGCTGTCTCTTCTAAGATCTGGATAAGCCTGTAGATTGTGCACATTCAAAATCACCCTGTCTGTTGAGTTTGTATGAGCAAGACTTGCTCCAAAACAACCTTCAGTTCATAGCATTTTTCCCCTTGTTCAACCTGGGACAGGTTCTTAGGAGGAAGGGGTCTTGACACAGGGGGGCTGTGCACAGCTGTGACTGCTCTATTCCCCTGAGCCCAGGGACAGCTCCAGTACCTCGAGGAGAGCCCTGACAGATGGGGAGAGGAGCAAGTGGCTCTGTGTGGCTTTGCAAGGCTGGTGCAGCAGCTGCACTCCTCCAGGGAAAGTTTAGCTCAGATTAGCCAAAAGGAACTCCTCTCCCCAAGACACACTGATATGAGCTGCACAGGGCTGGTCTCAGCTGCAAATTGCTCCTCACAGGTCTTAACGCTGAGCAGCAAGGACAATCAAGAGCGGTAACAAGACACTGGGGGCCTACTTGGTATTTCAGATATGTAGGCACAGATCAGGCAGCTGTGGCTCTGGGGGGATGTGGGGTCACAACCATGCTCAGCAACACTTCTCAGGCCTGAACTGCATCTTCAAGATAGCTGGGGGAGGGAAGGAATAGCTACCTTCCTAAGGAAGAGTTCTGCTGAAGAGTGAGGGCCTCCTGAGCTCTTATATCGCACTCATCCCCATGGTAGCACAGCTTTGCAATTTCCAGCAACGATGTATTTCTAGAGGACAGAACGTGCTGCTCCTGTCAGTGATGTGTTTTAACTGTTATCAGCATTTATCTGCTTCAGGAATTCAGAGTGATAAGTGGATTAAGTGCGGTAGGTTTGTAAGGCTGCTAGGTCAACATCCTCCTTCTGTCCTTTCCCTTCTCTTCCTATAAACAACCCTGTTACCACTCTAAATGCCAAGTCCTAGAAATCCTGCTGTCTGGAATTTTAAGAAATATATAGTTTTGGCATTTCAGAAGAGGTCACACGTAAGACTCCGCTCTAGGATTACTGGCACGGCAGGCAAGAAACACATTCTCTGCTGGAATTTGCTATGGTAGTGCCTGCTGAAAAGAAATGGCTTTGAAATTACTACTCAGCAACTACTAACAGGGTAGCATTCTGTTCCCAAGAGCCTAAAGGGAGCCTGAATCTTTGAATATTAAATTACAATTCCATTGGTTTTGGGGATTCTGGACTGGAGACATAAATGGGAGGAAGATGAGGGAAAGCGGGGGTATTGTGTGTTTCTGTAACCAGCCTGGAGCAGGACTGATGCTCCTGAAACTTAGATGGAACAAGCCAGGATAACTGTACCAAAGGAAAAAAATTACAAAGCTCCTAAGGAATGGGTCATTGTAGGATTTGCACCCATACATTACACAGTACACTGCTGCATGTGAGCTGGTCCCTGCTGCATGAGAAGGGAACTGTTTGTCCCAATCCAGATTGGTCAGGATCTGTAAGTTTGGTACCTCCTTTGAGGCACCAAAAGTTCACCATTTCCCGAGACTAAATACAGCATTGGGCCAGATGCAAGCAACAATTTCTGCATGTGGCTGAAAAGCATCTATTAATTCACTCAAGCACTTTCAAAAGCTCATGACAGCGGCCAGCATTCCCAACAGTGAGGAAGAACACATCATTCTGGCTCTCGTGAGCAACAAGTTTGGGCAAGCGCTGAACCTACCAGAATTGCCTGTTCGCAGCTGTGTCCAATGTATACCCACAAGCAGCGGCACACACATGTGCCCACACATGCCCCCATAGCCTATTTCAGAGAAAGTATTTATTCCAACAAAAAGACTGCTGCTAGCCAAGGCAAAAGCAACGTTGCAGAGACCACAACAAAGCCTCTTTATTGCCGTAGTGTTTAACACCACAGCCAGCCGTAGGAGAAACACCGCCTGGCGCAGAGATGAGCTGCAGCAATTCAACAAGCCTGACTGCAGCGCCTGCCTGAGAGCTTTTCAGAGCATTCCCCAGCACGGCAGCTCTGGATTCGCTGCCTTGTCAGAGACTGGCTCAATCCCCCACTGCCGCAAACCCAGCCAGCGGCAATGCAGACACACACCTCCGAGGATTCGCAATCTCTTTGACTCCTCTAACCCCGGCCTCTGTGGCTTACAGTTTCCCTCTGGCTGGTGGTAAGAGCGATAGGAGAGCTAGAACAAGCAGGGCCGTACCTCTGCCAGCATTTTACCATCGCTCTGTGTCGAGTGCCTCTCAGCAGGGCTGGATGATGCTGAAGTAAAAGCTGCCAATGCCCTCGCTAGATTCTACCAGTTGAACTGCTCCAGGGAAGAGAACAATCAGCAACTAGAAGGGAAACCAGAAAAAGAAAGGTGTTGACACCACCGTAGGGAAAGGAGGGGGTGCTTTTATGATTCCCTTTCACCAACAAAATGAGTCTGCCTCGCAAATCATCCTGCTTCTGCTCTTTTTCTGTTGCTTTACTGGAAAGATTCCTGGGGACTGAATTATCGCCAGGCGCCTGATGCGCTCGCAGGGGCTCTCGCTTCAACCTGGCGGCGCTCCCCCGCAGCTCCCCTCTGCAGCCCTCTTTTTGTAGCCTGCGTGACAAGCCGGGGGGCGAGCGGGACTTCACCTCCAAGGAGTCCTTTGACATCTTCCAGGAAAAAAAATAAATAAATTCCACCTGGCTCAGCCCCAGAGCCCTCCAGGCTGTGGGAAACACGGGTGAGCAAGAGAATTCCTGGATGCCACAACCCTCGCCCCGGGCGGGAGACAACAATCAGAGCGACCACAAGCGCTGCTCGCAGGCTCCCACACACTCTGAGGCAGATGAATGCTCTGCATTGGAGCAGCGGGGCCAGCTGCTGCCTCTCCGAACGCAGCACAGCTCCCTGCACGCCCACAGCCACGCAGGAAAGCCCTGGAGGGCGGCGCCGTTGCCCGCTGCCCGCGCCCTCACCCACAAGATGGCGCCGTCGCCCCGGCTCGCGCCGCCCTCAGCCCCGCGCCCTGCCCTGTGGTGTCGCGGATGCAGGTGCCGCGGCGGCCTCACGCAGGTCGCTGAAAAGGCAGTGTGTGCAAAAAGCAAATATCCTGCTGGTTTCACCTCGTCCTGCCCCGTCCCTTCCACACACACACAGGTGCCGGCAATGCCCTGGGTGCTCCCCATCCCGAGCTTTCTGCTCAGCGGCTTCCCAGCCACAGCACCAGAGAAAACGAGCGCAACTAGGATTCATTTAAGGCGAAATTAATGCTAATTAACTGTAACCAGCAACTCGCAGTGCAACGTTTATTCGGCACGCTGCAGCTATCACCGTAGCGGTTCGCCCGTGAGGCGAAGGTGAGCAGACGGCGGGATGCAGGAAAGGAAAACAGATTTTACCCGGGGCTTCGGCACAGCTGCAGCGCTGTGAAGCCAACCCCGTCCCACCGCCCTCTCTTCTCACCTCCCTCCCTCACTACAGCAGCCTTGGGAGCCCTCAATTCCCCACACGTGGATCTTGCTGCCGTCCCAGCGCCGTGTGACCGGAGTGGCCCTGGGGGTGGCAGCCTCCTGGCACACGGGGTGAGGTGTGGGAGCCAAAACTCATTTCGCCCTGGCTCGGTTTGTCAGTCACACTCAGAAGCCGTCCCTCCTACACTGTGGGCACGTTGGAAACTCTTGCCAGCACTGGTGGGGGAGAAGTTTTATTATGAATGAGATTTCTCAACCTCCAGAGGCCTTCTGACAGCAAGTTGGGCCCCCAGCTGGGCGCTAGGTGAGAAAACAGAGATGATCTGTACTCTGATTTTTCCTGGGAAAGCTTCTTACATACTTTCCACCCAAATCAAAACGCTACCAAGCGCTATTGGTGATGCCGTGGGGCAGGCACAGGGAGGGTCATGTAGAGCAAGGTGATGGAGCAGCCAATAGCCACAAGACCTGTCCCTGCCAGCCACCACCTCACCAGGTGGCCCTTATGGCTGAGCCAGTTGGCTGTGCCAGGCCCAGCTCCCCAGGCCTTGGCAAGCTGCAGCTTCTGCTTGCTGTCAGGTACCTTGCCATATCCCGTGGTGTGCCTGCAGCTGCATCACACTCCAAGCTTATTCTCTTCCATGAAGTCTCTGTGCTCCCCTGTACCTAGCCAACATCATTCCCCCCAGCTCCTTCATTTTTCTTTTCTTCCCTTTCTTTGAGAATCAGAGAATCATAGAATGGCTTGGGTCGGAAGGGATCTCAAAGATCATCTAGTTCCAATGTCTTTTAATGTCTTTCTTTCTCTCTCCTTTTTTTTTTTTTTTTTTTTTTTTTTTTTTTTTTTTTTTTTTTTGCTTACCTAGGGCCCCATTCTTGCTGCTCAGCATCTGGCAGCTTTCCAACCAAGGGACCTGCAGCATTCAACACCACCTCTGAGCCAGCAGCCACCCAGCAGCAAACATGCATGCAGTCACACTCTGCATTGGCTTGGCACTGCTCTCCTCATGTGCACCAGCTCCTGGGAGGATGGCTGGGGAAGGATTAAGTAGCTAAGTATCTCACTGGCAAATGAAGATGGCTTTCTTTTCTGTTAATTCCTCAGCTTTGCTTTTATTGTGAACTGTATAGAATACACAGGCTAATGCAGCTGTTCTAGCAAACTCTGCTAGGGTAGAAAAACATCTTTAAGCCACCAGACCCTAGTCTGGCTATCCAAGCTAAATAAACCATTCTGGCAAGAGCATTTGCTGGAAGGACCATCTCTTTGCTAGGACTTTTGCCAACAGAGAATTGTTTTTCATTCTCAATTTTTCCCCACACCCCAACCCAGATTCCCATCCACCATCAACATCCTGAGCTGACAGGACTACAGGACACAGATTTGGCCTAATGCAAGAGGATCATCATCGAGGTTTTTTTAAACCCTTCTCAAAATTTCTGCATTCAGTTGGAGACAGGTGATGAGAATACAGCTTAAAAGCATAAAAGCGTAATTGCTGACAAAGCTTTTCCCCAGCAGGCACAGCAAGCTGTCTGTCTGAGGAGAAAAAGGCAGAGCAGAGAACAACCTCATGGCCAGGTGAAGCATCAAGCATGTGGCAGGGGAAGTCTGAAAAGGAAGTTATGAAACCTCTCTGTGTACTTGGAGGTTGGAGGCTGGCTCTGAGCCCACCTCAGCCCCTCTAGTGGAAGGAGTGCGGCTGCATAGGATAATAAATAAATCTGAATAAATGTGAAAGTCCTGTCTGTGTGGAGAAATGGCATCAACACAAACATGTGCATGGAGGTATGTACATGGATACCGTAGCAGGGCTCAGACTCCTTCTATGGCTAAATATATTTCCATTTGCTCTTTACGTATGTATTTGCAGATACGTTCACACACACACACATTTTCTGTACAGCCCAGTACTAGCACCTGTGGCTTTGGTTTGCCTGAGCCAGTCCGTTCGGCTCCCCATGGCCCCAGCAGTCATGTGGGAGCCTCTGCACTGTGGCTGGGCCCATGACTTCTCCCACTGCCCCCTCCCCACTCTGCTTCTGCTGGGGAGAGACTTCCCCACCCTGCCACTGTTTCCTTTATTATCTCTGCCCAGCTGTGGTTTATAAGTTGTTTAAATCTTTTCTAGGAACAGATAAGAGATCACAATTACCCAGAATCCAAAAACGCAGACAGCTTGAAATGTGGTTAGGCTCTGCCCTACTTTCATTGAGCTAAGAGCAAGGCTCTGCTGAGGTGCTTGGGGAGAGGTGGAGAAAAGAGAAAGATCCACCTCAGCAAACCGCCCCTTCCCTCCCTCCTTCCTGAAACAAGTTTCCCCGCCAAAAAACCTGCTGCATCTGTTCAAACCACCCTGCCCGCTCCTCCTAGCTGCCCTGGGACCTCCAGGCAGCAGAAATGAGCAAAGCAAAGCTGCCCAGGGAGATGGTAGCTGAGCAGGAGGCTGTGGTGCATCACCATCTGTCCAAGCTGAGCTCTGTGCATGGATGGTGTTCATCAAACCAGGAGTGGGATGAGGTTGGCAGGGCAGGGAGTGCTGCAGGTTAAGTGTGATGTATCACCAGAAGTTTTACCATCCATACACTCACTGGCGCAGTGGGAAGCCGCAGAGGTGGAGTGGGTCTGGGACTTCCCTCCTGTGAGAAATCCCCTCCCCGGGAAGTCCGCACTCAGTTACAGAGCATTGCTACACCACACCATCAGCCACTAGCTGAGGGTAAAGCTTTCAGGATCCTGCAGCACCCAGGGAGGGGATACTGCTGACAAAACGCTAGAGGCCATCTTCTTTCTCTCTGTGGTCCCAGATGCTCACAGATACGCACCTGCAGCTCTGTGATCTTGTCTGAAGTAAAAAATATCTTCTAAGTGATTCCACCCACATTACTTCAGCTACAGAGCTGAAATACAGACAGACAAACCAGTAGCAACTACTAATATTTTAAAGATGCTTCTCCATCCTGCTTGAAAGTGCGTGTATCAAAGCAAGGATGAGAGCAGCAGGTGAATATTTTTGTAGGTGTTTTTGTTAGTGGTAGCAACAGAGAAATTTCAGAAGTGTCTGCTGTGGTCAAGGCCAAAGAGGGATACTAAAGAGGGCATTGTCTGAAAGATGATACAATCCAAGATCATTATGGTATTTATTAATACCATTTACAAGGCCTGACTTGTGTAGCCTTGGAAGGAAAAATGAAAAAAATGCCAGCAAACACATTATGTTCTTCTGCAAGAAGTTGTTTCATCCTATTGAAAATCTTTGTTAGAAAGAATGATGAGAATGGTAATAATAAGGCACTATAATTATACCTGATCTTTCTATAATCTCTCTCTCTGCAGAGTTCAGGAGCACTTTACTGCTATTATTGGATTTGAACAGTCCCATCTGGATAGCATACGACTGATTTGTTTGCATGGCATATCAGCACACACATTAGAACTGCCTTTATAGCTGGCCCATCCCCTGCACAGTATCTAAGAGTAGCAAGCGATCCCATCCCAATGTCTTGGAGAGCTCTTTGCAGTCCAAGGTTCAGAGAAGCCCCCAATCCTTCTCCACCCAACCCAGTACTCCATAACAATCGATGAAACCATTCTTGTGGCATCCAAACAAGCAAGAAACTCTATCACATCTAAGAATGCAGCCACTGCAGAAGTTCTTGGGTGTGAAGCAGGGCACTTGATAATTGATTGCACCAGGACCAGGAGAGAAAACAGATGAAATTCCAAATAATTTGGCCCAAGATTAAAAATATTACTATAAAGAAATGAGAGTTTAAAAAAATGAATAAAAATGCGATACAAAAAAATATGGTTTACATAAGCGAACTGTTTTCAGCCTGAAATTTGCAGCTGTTTGTCACTAACTTACAGCGCAGGGAATGCCCCTTGCAGATTGAGTCCCCATAAAACTTAACAAATACATGTTGACTTACTATTTCTCTGCTTTTAGTGCTTTCCAGGGGATATTTTTTCCTCCTGTGAACTGGAGCAAAGACTTCTCCCTGCTGACCAACTGGAGGCAAGTTGGATGCAGCCCATGTCCTTCCTCCCACCTTCTGTGTATCTCCACATCTGCCCAGACAGGTGACATTTCCAAAGCCTATCCATTCTCAAGGCTGTGGGCACATTTTCTTAAGCATCTTAAATGGAATTGCCAGCCTTGCCTGAAGCTTTTCCCCACCTTCATTTTTCCATTTTGAAGTAGTACATCCTTGTTTTCATTCTCTTAGATTCTTCACAGACGTCTTTCTCAATTTGTTTACTTCTGGTTTATTTTTAAAAGACAAACCCCCAATGGACATAAGCTCTCAAGTCACTTCTGAAAACACTGTCTTGTCTGTAAGTGCTTTGTTTGTGATCCTTTCCAGTCCTTGAGGCTATTGTTTATGAGCTGGAAGGCATCTACACTTAGGCTAATCATGCCGAATGCCAGCAATTCCCCCAGCGTGATTTGATGCACAAGCCAGTGGGAGCATGGTTTGTTGTGATTACATTTACTGCAGAAAACCCGTGTTTGCTCACACCAGCCTCACAAATTGAGGGGGTCTCATCTAAAATCTTCTGAGGTAAACAGCAATCTGGTCACTGATTTCAATGGAACCTGGGAGCGGCTGGAAGGTCTGCAACTCTGCCAGCAAGAGTGGCAATGCAGAGGAGGTAGCCCAGGAGCGACACCGATCTTCCTTTAACTGTTTGCTCAGAGTGGGATGCAGATCTAAGAGGCTGCCACTGCTGTGTGGTATTTTCTTTTTCCTCATTGCACAACATATTTGAAGCTCCTTTCTAACAGAGTCTATGCACTGGGCAGAGCTGTTCCAGCTGTCACTTGGGTCTGAGGTTGTCCTCTGCTTCTGACCTTCCTACCCAGAGAATCACAGAATCACAGATTCACAGAATGGTAGGGTTGGAAGAGACCTCAGAGCCCACCCAGTCCCACCATGTGCTGTGTGCAGGGCTGCCACCCCGCAGCTCAGGCTGCCCAGGGCCCCATCCAACCTGGCCTTGAACCTCCAGGGGCGGGGCACCCACAGCTCTCTGGGCAGCCTGTGCACTGAGCAGTGCGCCTCACTGCCCTCTGAGTAAAAACTCGCCTCCCAGTATCTAACTTAAACCTCCCCTCTTTCAGTTTAAAGTAATTCCCCCTTGTCCTGTCCTGTCACTATCAGACATCACGTGAACAAATACCTCTTTTTGTTTCACACTCACAATCGAGTATCTGATTGGCTGCTTCCTTGTTTTTGTTTGTTTTGTTTTTTTTTTAAGAAAACACATTCAGCCCCCTACTCCATGTCACTTATGCTTTGCAGACCTCTGGCTCAGACCTCCCTGATGAGAAGTCCAAGCCAACAGAGCCAGCCACTACGGGGAGGCAGTTGGAAGTGCTCTGCTCTGCCTGCATCAAAATGGCAGTGCTGCTGCCCCGGCTGAGATCACAGGAGCAGAGAGCACGCTGGGACCTGGCAGCTCTGCAGGGAGGCAGCTGAGGATGCTGCCGGTCTCCTTTGACACCTGCTCTCCCTTTGATGGCTGTCTGCCCTCTGCAGCCCTGCCTTTGTGCCAGGCAATGGCAGAAAGCTCCACCGTGCACAGCACTTTGCAAATGCCAAACGTCTAAGGGATTGCTGCAAAATGAGCTCAGACAAAATAGTCAGATTCCCCTAACCAGGGTATCCTTGCAAATTGAGACTTTTAGCACGTTTAAAGGTCAGTGTCTAAAGGAGGGCTATAAGAGACCAGGGAAAAGACACTTCAGCAGAGTCTATTGTGATAGGACACAGATAAATGGTTTCAAACTAAACAAGGGGAGGTTTACACTGGAAGAAGTGTTTTACCATCATGGGGATAAGGCACTGGCAAAGGCTGCCCAGAGAGTTGGTAGATCCCTGTCCCTGGAGACATCCAAGGTCAGGCTGGAGGGGCTCTGAGCACCCTGATCGAGCTGTGGGTGATTCTGTTCATTGTAGGGGGGTTGGACCAGATGGACTTTAATGGTCTCTTCCAGCTCAGACTTTAATTCCATGATTCTGTGATAATGATGGACATGCATATTTTATGCAGGATGTCAGGGCAAGAGCCCTAATCAAGGCACTGCTGTGGGTATGCAGGAGGTTTTGTTCTGAAGCTTGCCTGCATAGGAGCGCTCATTTCCAGACAGTGAATATGCTGAAATGTTAATGCATTTTTTGAAACATGTTTGCACAAAACTTGTGTGTTTGGGTGAATTTTGATGCTCTGAAGCAGAGCCCTAATGCAATACAGACCCTTATGTCAGAGGTAATCAAGTGTTATTACAAGAGCTGCTGGCCGTGGGGCCCCTCCTGCATGCACACAGGGGTACATATGGAAATCATTAACAAGTTTCAGCAGAGGATTTTGGGAAATTAACCCTTGCGACCCCAGAGCAGTACTGGCAGGCAGCAGATGAGGAGCAGCTTCCCACTGGGACTGATCCAGCCCCGGGCAACCTGGCAAAGGGGCCAAACCTCTCCATTTGGGCTGTGAGGACGAGTGGTTGAAGGAAACCATCTGCAGGGCTGTGTAAGCTTCCTCAGCAAACTGAAACGAGTCAGCTGGAGAAATGTGTAACATAGCGTATAAAAATGCAAACAATTTTCTTCTAGTCCCTGAACGGTGCTTGCGGGGTTGTGAGGAAGTTTGTAATTTCTTTATAAGCTCCTTTAGGAGCCACCAAACGCAGCGCTTGGATGTGGGCCACGATGTGCTGCTCTGTGTGGCTCAGGGGCAGGGTGGCTGCAGCCAACATATCCCACCCACTGCTGGCAGCCCATGGATGTCACCAGCAGTCACTCCTCGGATGTAACCTCTTCTGATTTTACTCTGTGTACCTTTTTTTGCATCCAGAGTACAAGGAAGAGGGTTTCTGGCCCCCTCCGTAAAGCTGGCCACATCTGATGCATTTCTCACATTCTTGTTCTTCCCAAATTGGTTTCTTTTCTCGCACCAGTCCTGATTCAAGACGTGCCCTCTCCTCTGGGATAATGAGGGTAGGCATCATAATGTGCTTTAAACTTTCATAATGTAACAATACTTGGCAGTCATTCACTGCTTTTCATCCTCAGATCTCAAATCAATTTGCTACAGCCCTGCATGGAATTGACTTACTTGTAAGACACAGACAAGTACTTGCTGCGCAATTAAAAAAAAAAAAAAAAAAAAGAACAAAATGAAGTAGATTTTATTAAAACCCAGACTACATCTTCCTCCCTTGGTGTGATTTTCCTCAAGCACAGCCCTGGCCACAAACGCGGCTGTTCCGCAGCCCTCGGCCACGCAGCCCAAGATGCTCATTTCAGGCCAAATGAGAGCAGTTCATCACCAGGTCAGTGCAATCCAGTCAGAAAGCTCTTCCCTCAGCGAGTTATAACTGCTGCCATAAAACAGAAGCATTTCTGTGCTCGGCTGTAAATGGTGAAGAAATGAGCCAAACACTTTCCCACCACCCCCAGTTTAGGAAGGGAGGGAAGGAAGGCAGCTAACACGCCCCAGATATGAAAGGAGTGAGGAGAAGGGCAGGAGACATGGCTTCAACCCCTGGGTGGGCAGAGGGAGAGGAACACGCTGATCTGACCCACCAGGACTTCCCCTGAAAGCCAGCGCATTGCCCAAAGCCACCCAAGGGGCTGGCAGAGTGGGCAGAGGTAACAAGAGTGCATCTCGTTGGGTCTTGAAGACTTCCAAGCATGTAGACTGTGCAGCTTCTCTGGGCAACCTGCCGTCAAATGGATCCCCCCATCCTATCCACCCTGGACTTGTTTCCATCCTTGTGTCTCCTTCTCCCACCAGGCAATGCTGTGGCAAGAATCACTCCTTGCTGACCCCCTCACAGGTATAGGCAAGTTGCTCATAGGTCCTCCAAAACCATCTACTCCCCAGTCTGAATAAACCCAGCTCCCTCAGCCTCTTCTCACAGGGCAAGTGCTGCAGCCCTGAGCATCTTGGGGTCATACCTCTGAGCTCACTCCAATTCGTGATATTTTTGTTGCAACAGAGAGCCCCAAACTAGATGTAATATTCTAAACGGGGTCTAATGAGCAGCCAGTACAGTGAGATAATCACTCCCTCACCCACAGCTGTGGTGCCACCAGGCTGCCCCATCCCTCCCTGAGGCTGGATGGATCCCCCCACAGCACTAATTCAGCAGCCTTGGATCACAAGGCAGAGCTTCGGGAGGAGGGCAGGACCTCACTGCCAGCAGCACGGCAGAAGTCTCTTGAGATTAATTCAGCGTCCAAAGAGCTCCTGCCATGAATAATGCACCGTATCTCTCTCTGCTCTGGCTGCACACAGTGGTTCCTCAGATAAGACACCTAAAGCCAAGAGAGCAAATTCAGGGTCACATCTTTCTGCATTTGGTATTTTTTCCCCATGCAGGTCTGAAGGGGAAAGGCAGAGTGAGCACAGCAGTCTGCTCACACAGCATGCTTGTGGAAGCCAATTCCTCCCTGATCCCATTCAGGTGTCCTCTTTTACAGTATCCAAACACACTGAACTCCTTCCATGTAGCTGCTTTTAGTTGTGTGTTTTCAAGGATATCAAACCCACCTGAACCCTAAAATGAATCAACAATGCTAAGATTTTTCCTAGCCCTATTTAATCCCCCTCTGTCCCACACACTCCTTGCAGTTATGCTCTAGGATCTCAGAACACCAGTGTTTCCTTCAAACACTCAGTTCAGGTCTGAAGACACTAAAAATACTTCTAAAAATTTTACCCGTACATTTTCAGGAATTATCTTATGTTCATAAAATTCTTATTTCATTGCACCATAAGGTGAACTACACCTACTGTTCCCAGGTAGGACCATTCCTTTATGTAGTGCATCTGCTCTTCAAAAGAAATTCCCTTGCTCAGGTGCAGTTTGATTAGCATGCCTCTGCAGTAGACTAATAGGGTTTCCAGCAATGCGAGGGAATGAAAACATCACTGTGTATCTGTTGGCTTTTAAAAATAAGTATAAAAACATGTTTATTAAAATTTAGGAGTTGTATAAAAAATTCTTTGCCTCTCTTGAGGCAAGACAAAACACCTTTTTGTAACCCATAGGTGGCAGCAGCATACTATCAGATGAGGATAAGAGGCTCTGGACTGGGTCTGCTCACACCCTGCAGGGCAGAACCGACCTCAGACCTGCCTCCCAGGAGCATAATGCCCGTAGTATAAAGTAACTCATCTGCACTCCCAAAAACCTGTTCAAATAAAGCAATGCAGAAGCCACTCAAGCTGCACGTATTGTACACGGCTGCAATGTTTTTTCCCCGAAAGTGCTGATCTCTGAAGGGGCAGGTTTTGCATTTGTGCTCAGGCACAGCCACGTGGTCTCCTGTTAACATGTGGCCTCCAGTTAGCTTGCGGCCCGTGCCCACCGATACCCGGGATGCAGCACTGTGGGGCCAAACGGCTTCACGAAGGCACACTGGCAGCATAAACTAGCTTAGGCACTTTGGGTAGTGGGGCTGACCTGGCAGGACAGGCAGCTCGCCCTGTTCTCAAGCTTATTAGTCATGACTGGAGCCAAGAGCAGGACTTGGGGGTGGGAAGAACTGCTCTTCAGGCTTGGCTTCACCCCAGCCATATGGGGGAAGGTCAGGCATATTGTGCATGTTTGAAGACACAGCTTTTGCAGCCAGTGGGTGCAGGCACCTTGCCCCTCTGAGCAGTCAGCCCTGCCCCTCCAGCATGGCCATGTGCATCCCTTCGCCTCCACATACCCGGCATCATCTCCTAGTGCTGGCTGCAGAGGGGTTGGGGACCACGCTCCCATCCAGGGGTGACACCGCCGCCTCCCGTGGGCATGTCCGCATGGCAGCAGTGGGACTGGGCAGGTGCCGCTGGCACAGTTCTCGCAGCGTGGGCACAGTCCGGCGGCTCCGGCACAAGGGCTCGGAAAAGACCAGAGGAGTTCCCCCCATCTCATCAAAGTGCAAGGGATTGTTGCGGGTTCCCGCCACCACCAGCTCCAGCAGCCGGACCACGCAGTCCGAAAACCAGTTCTTCAGACGGAAATAGCCCTCTTGGAAAGAGATGCGGAGGCTGACGGGCCCAGTCGGCATTCGCACGCTCAGGCTGAACAAGCAATTCCCCTGCGAGCTGTCCCGCACCAGGTAGGTGCCGACGGGCTCCCGCTGCAGCTTGGCATGGGCCTCCCCGACGGACAGCGGGCCCCAGTAGAAGTCACTGGCCTGGAGGATATTAAGGGATCGCTCCAGGACCTCCCACTCGCAACTGCGAAACATTCGGAAGCGATTGGGCAAACCGGGCGGTGCGGGGCTGGGGAGAACGCTCCGATGCTGCCTTTGCAGACAAGCAACAGTGGCGCGTGTGTTTTGCAGATCATCTGGCCTCCCTCTGATCATCTCTCAAAGAGCCCATGGATCCCAGGGAGACGCTGCATTTACCATGCTTTCTCTGTCACCTCCAGCCTGTGGGAGAGAAGCAGAGTGAGGCAAACCCCTACATCCTCACACTGAGCAAGTGAGAACATTTCACAGGGAGGAAAGCCGTGGTGTGCCACCAACCCACAGCTGTAGATACACCAAGCAAATACAAGCAGGAGAGACTCCAGCTGGGCCACACCAGTGCAAAGGACCAAGTTACAGTGCTGCATCCATTGGGTTCATACATTTCACATGTAGGGGCTTCTCAGCACATCCTTTAGGCTGGCTTGTATCTAGCAGATCTCATTACTTTGTGATTTCCCTCTTTTGGGTGGCCAGGGGCTTTTCAGAGTGGCCTTGAGTCTGGCAAGAGGAAATGAGTTCCCAACTGAGAAGAATTTCCCAAGCAGGAGGGTATCTTTCATTTTGGCATTCAGCAACCCCGCAGACAGAACAGACAGCAAGATCCATAAGCAACAACAGACGGAACAAGCCCTTCCCACCAAAGCCCAGGAACCATTCCCTTATATCAGGATGCTCCCAGATCCAATCTGCAAGAAATCCAGGTCCACACCTCAAGTGCTGTGTTCAGTTTTGAGCCCCTTACTACAAGACACTGATGCCCCAGAGCATGTCCAGAGAATGGCAGTGGAGCTGTAAAGGGTCTGTAGCACAAGTCTGATGGGGAATAGCTGAGGGGATTGGGGTTGCTCAGTCTGGAGAAGAGGAGGTTCAGGGGAGACCTCACTCTTCAAAGTGACCTGAAAGGAGGTTGTAGCAAAGGGGGGGTTGGCCTCTTCTCCTGGGAAACAGCAATAGGACAAGATGGAATGGCCTCAAATTGCACCAGGGGAGGTTCCAGTTGGACATTAGGAACAATTTCTTCTCAGAAGGAGTAATGCTGCATTGGAACAGGCTGTCCAGGGATGTGGTTGAATCACTGTCTCTGGAGGTGTTCAAGAAAGGGAAAGATGTTACACTGAGGTACGTGGTCTAGAGCAGTCACAGACATGGGCTTGTGGTTGGACTCAATGGTTTTATTGGACTTTCCAACCTAATAATTCTATGATTCTATGAAATGTATCTCCATCAGCTTCAGAGCTGCCACAAATGAGAGCACTTGTGCTGACACCAGACTCTGATGATGCCCTAGGAGCATTTCTGCTCAGGACCGTCCACTCTGCTTGTGCTGCAGGGATGTCTCCCTACTGCCTGCGGGTGCTGCTGCCCTCTCCCAGCCACCGTCCTCAGCTCCCATGCTGCCTTTTCTCCACCACTGGAGGCACCCAAGGCCAGGTTGGATGGGGCCCCAGACCTGGTGTGTGGCAGCCCTGCCCACAGGAGGGGTTGGAGCCAGGTGGGATTTGAGGTCCCTTCCAGCCCACACCATTCTATGACTATGATTCTATGATTCAGGCAGGTGCCCTCCCTCACTGTCTCAACCCCGCTCATCTCCTGGGCCTCATGTTGACACCAGACTGTCTGCTTTTGGAAAACAGAACCCTGTACCCAGCGTTGCCATCAGCCATCCATCCAAGTCATTTCAATTATTAAAAAAATACGTTTTCTCTGTGTGTGTGTGAGTATATATATATACATAAACATAGAAACCACAGCCCCGAGCCAGAGGCTCGCTCTGTGTGAGAAGCGGAGCTGTCACATACCACTTCCCCAGGCCTGACAAGTCAGTCGCTCACCGCCAAGCCCTGCCCTCAGTCCCTTGACACACTCCATTAACCCAGTCACAGTCGCTGGCAGCACAGCCATGCTCGGAGCAGGCCCAACTGCTGTGGTCCAGCAGCCTATGCCCCTCTCCCAGTGGGCCCCACTGTGGCCATTGGCTCACTAGGGAACACAGGGACCCAGAGGTGCCCAGCAGCACGCTGCCTGGGTCATCTTTTCTCTCCTCATTCCTCTTGCAATACTCAGCAGTGGTATCAATAATGCCACTGTCAGGCATCCCTCTATAACAGGGCCATACACTCTGGCCTCCATATACCCTGTCCAAGCCTGGGAAGCCTCTTCAGTGGCACTCTGTTTTCTACCCTGTGATTTGCAGACCACAACATCCCTGGCACTGCTCTGAACACTGCTGATCCTGCTGTCAAGCCACGTGTTGCTGTGGGAGGGAAATTCCACCCTGAAAAAGGTGGGAGGGGGAGGAAGGTGTTAATCAAGCTGGGTTTTTTCTTTTCCATTAAAAAAAAAAAAAAGCCAGCTGAAAGGCTCTCAGAGGGTTCAACCAGTCAGAATAAATCTTAGGGGAATCTGATTTGGCGAGCAGTACACAAGCAAGGCAACACGTGTAGCCATTAGGGCAATCTGTCACCACCAAAGTCTTAGCATTGCAGGCACCACAAGAAGCTGCAACATCTCCGACCCTTTCCTTTTCCTCTCCGATGGCTGAGAAAGCTATAGACCATTTTACATTAGTTAAGAAAAGAGGGAAAAAGATAGCACTCCTGCTAAGAGCCTTCAAAGGCTTCAGCTGTGATGGGACCAAGAAGGAGCCCCACTCCCACCAACAGCCACTCCTCCCAAAGGGCAACTTCTCTTGGGTCCAAACCAAAGCTTTAGGTCTAGATAGGACAATAAATCCCAACAGGAAAACAGAAGCAGGCAGATGTCTTTCATTTTCAGACTACTATAAAAACAACAAGTAAATAGATGATAAAGTGAGGCTGGAACACCCTGATGTAACTGTAGGTGTCCCTGTTCACTGCAGGGAGTTGGATCAGATAGCCTTTAAGAGTCCCTTCTAACTCAAACGATTCTGTGATTGTATGACTTGTTTAAGGCTGCAGACACTGTTTGACAAAACAGGAAAACAACTGTTTGTCCCACTTTTCAACCTTGAGTCACTCTCCCAAGTCCTTTAAGAAAAATCCACTGCTACTAGAAGTCTGGCTGACTAAGAACCGAGACTGTGTCATCATTTCAAATTCAAAGTAAGTGCAAAAATAGCACCCTCATAGCGCACTCACTTGGTTTGAAATGTACACGTGGGTCATATCTTCAAACAGCATGAGTTTGTTTAGCTTCAGTGTCCCAGCTCCACAGATGACTGGCTGGCAGGGTAGTATTAGTTAGCCCACTACAAATACTTATTGGTATCACTTTTAAGGTTCATCTGATTTGCCATACCAAGATTTGTTTTCTTTCCCCAGTGCCAAACAGCACCCAAAAGCGCAAGAACATCGCTGCCCCCATACTATAAGAACAGCACTTACAGCCAAAGCAACATCTCCGAAACACTGGTGTCCCACTGGTTGAAAGGCTGGACAAGTTTCCCCAGGCCTTCCGATCTGCTGCAAGTTCAAGAGCTTTTCAAAACAAGTGCTCTTGACACAGGGCATTCTGCCTTCCTCCTGACTCACTATCCAGGCAAAGCCACACATTTCATGTATGGAGACGGTGAAGCAGGAAGCTGTGTACAGCTGCTGTGTAAGCCAGCTCTGGGGCTGGATACAGCTGGCACACTCAATGGTGGCTTCAAGCACTTGGAGAGGACTCATTCCCACACTTTTCTTTCTTGGAGGGCTCACTTACCTCTTGAAATTTACTGTCCATAGGGAAGAGCTGCTAGATGTCAAGCCTGCAATTGGTCCCAAGTCAGGAGCCTTGATACAGCAATGCTGAGTTTTTGCAAAGCTTTCCCTGAGAGTGCATCCATCCTTTGGAAAGAAAGAGATGCCCATCAAACAGATGACTGAGCCCTTTAGTTGGCCGTAATATGGGTGTGAAATGCAACAAATCTGGAGATGGTTGCTCCACCTCAACCTCCTTACTCTGTATGACCATAGAAGGCTTTATACAGCACTTCAGATAGCAACAGTCACATTATTGGTATTATTACTATTACTGCTGCTACCAAAGCCACAATGTGTTTAACTACCAGACAGCTCACAGATGCCCTAAGGACAAATGCAAAGACCTTACCACTGTCATCGTCTTTAGGAAGCAGAACCCATAAAAACCAAATGTGAAGAGATGATGGCAACAGGAAAAAGTTTTAGGATTTGTAATAGCAAGCTCAAGCTTGCACTCAACAGAAGGCACAACAGTTAGAGCAACCCATCTGAAAGCATGCAGCCAATCCTCATCGCAACCCCTGGTACAAGAAGGGTGCACGGGGCCATCCCAATGTCAATCACAGCTCCTCCCGCACAGTGTGGCCATGGGGAAACTGCAGCTCCTGATATCTCTTATGCCATGGCCATAAATTAGAGCCTGGTGCAAGAGTGACACTGTGTCTGACACGAAGGAATACACAGATAAAAAGAATGTGACACACACAAACTCACACCAAACTAAACCCATGTTTCCCTATACTACCAGCATTCAACCAGGATGCAATATGAAAAACTCTGTAAGTTTGTTATTTCCTACAGGGCAGCACAGCACTACACATGCTGTGACATTTCCTGTTTCCACGTATAGATGGAGTGCATGCAGAGCTTTGGAAACCCTTCTACAGATCTTCCAGAAGGACTGCTCTTATCAAACTCCTGTGGTAACGTTGGGGTTGGAGAGCATACCCCAAAACCCACAAATAATTCCACCTCCCCATGGATTTGTTGCTTTGTTTTTGTGTTTCTTATGCACTTATCTATGACATGCCTTCTGCTTCAATGTGATGCTCTGCTGATACGGGCTGAAAGGTTCTTACACAGGAGAAAACCCATGGAATAGTTCGACGTGCTCCAAGTATTCCCAGGGCAGGACAGCCTGCATGCATGCTTGCTCAAAAAAATAAATAACGACGGTGGCAGTTCATAGGGAAAGCTAATTGCTTTTGCTCGCCTAACTGAAACAGCTGGAAGAAACGTGGCTTTCATGGTCCCTTCCTCACACCTCTGAAACACTCTGTGAACTCAGAACAACTCCTTCCAAACCAAACAGCCTTTTCCCAGCAGTCTCAGCCCCGTATCAAACCATAGCCCTGTCTCGCACCCGACCGGCTGACCCATGTGGGACTGGGTTTGGGCTCTGAGGCTTTCCCCCCTCCACATCACTGGCAAAAAGAGAATTCAAATATAAAAATTGTTAGAAACAGGAAATCAGTGCGCCCGGCTTCGAAGCCGTAGCTCAGGCTGTCCTTCTGAAGCTGAGGAACATAGATGTGCTGCTGCATACCTCTGCCCAACAGGGCACTGGTTTGGAAAGGCTTCTTCCAACCATGCTGGGCTGAACTGACTGGTTTGGGCTGTTCCAGCACCCTGTCAGAGACACGAGTAAATGCTGAGACACGACAGCTGTCAGTGGTACCCACAATGCCAGCTGCCTCTCATCAAAACCATCACATTCAACAGGAAAGGAAGTCAGGGAAGACACCAACCCTTGGAAACGAACAGCACCCACGGGGAAAACTGTCTTGCCACCACAGGTTTGAGGGGGCAGGGGAGGGCTGCTCCCTTTGCTCTCAGGCCCCAGCAGGTGCGAGGGACCCAAATCCATCCCTGTGCTGTCAGCAGCAGGAATGAGGGGTACAGAGTAGAGCCACACAGCAATGCGAATTTCCAACAAAATAAAAAAACTAGTCCCGAGAGTCAGAAGGGGGCAAGAAAAGACTTGAGCCATTAGAAGCAATTTAAGAAAGCTTAAAGGCACAGAGCGTGATGACCCTGCAAGCAGTGGGTCAGAGGCACTGTACAAAAATGCAGCAATGGCAGTGCCTGCCCAAACCTCTACAGCTTGCAAAGATGAAATGCTAGCGTTGACGGAGCCAAATATAAGGGAATATGAATTAGTGTCAGTGTGGAACAAATTTCCATGAGGATGGCTGTCATGAAAGCAGGACAGCAGGTAGCCAAGATAAACAGAACGAAAACAAATGGTGTTTTCAGTTTGTCAAAATCAGAAAGCCTCTGGGGGAATCCATCCTTCAGCTCACCAGGATGCCACCAGCAAGGGGGGTGAAGGAGCTGCTGAGGAGCTAAGCAAGCAAGCTGAGTTTTGGCTTTCTTCCTTCTGTGTGCAGTACTTAAAGCTATTTTACCTGCAGGGCTGCGGGAAGTGATCAGAAGAGATGTGGAAAACTGAAACAGTGAGAAGTCAGTGGGGTGCAGCAGACCATACTCAGGGTGGGAAGGTGATGGCAATGCCACCACCTGGCACACCTGAAATACAAAGACAGAATTGAGACAATGGGGATGGGCCTGAGGATGAGTGGTAGGAAGCCACCTGCAAGTTTTCAGATGGAGCAGAGAGACGCAGGGGGTGCAGCAGGAACACCCCTATAATCAGGCTGCTTTTTTTATGCTCTTTCATAAAACGAGAAGAGAGGAAGTTCAAAGGTAACTGAGATTGAAAAGTAAGTAATTTTAAAACTCATAAAAGGGAAAAACTCCAATCACACACATGTTAAAATGCTGCTGGGGAAAGTGAGAGAGCTGATCTGAGAGCGCTCATTTCTCTTCTTTCTCAAACTGCTCCATCTCTGTGAAGCACCCACCCCTCCACACTCCAGCAGAGGAATCCAGCAGCAAAGGGCTTGTTTTACCATTCGTATTAAGCATTGCCTTTAAAAACTGCTCCACCTTTACACACAGCTAAAGGGAGCCCAGCCAAAGGCACAGACCTCCCTTAGCCCAAGTTTGCTCCCAAGGAAGTAAGGAAGCAGACACACACCATTGCTGAGCTGCAGAGCCACAAGGACTGTTACCCAAATCAACGCTTTCCTTCAGCATTTGCAGGGGGTGCTCAGACAAAGGCAGCTGAGCACTGCCAGCTCCGTGTGGCTTTGCCTGCGACCTCTCAGGCAAGAGCCAACGCTGAGCTCCCGCAGCTCCCACAGCCCCACTACCAGCACAGCCCACCTTGGGCTCACACACATCTGTGAACACAGCAGCACAGAGAGCACGAGGGGAGCAGGAAGGGAGAAGGCAGAGAGAATGTGCATTATCAAAATACCTTGAGAGCGGTTCTTGGAAATGAGCAGCCTGCGAGCGTGTATCAGACATTCATTTCCTGTGAAGTGCACACAGGCCTTTTCATTTCTCCACTGAAGAGGACGAAAATAAGGGGCAGCTCTAAGGGCTCCAAAGACAACACGGAAACCAGCATTTAGCCTTTTTACTAAAGCTGAGTCGATATTGCTGTACTATTAGCTAACTGCTGAGCCCAGCCTGAGATTCCCAGGGGCTAAAATATAGGGCATTCAACACCTCGCTTCTCCATCTTAACATAAAATCTTGCACTTAGTTAGAGGGGAAATGAACTTCACCTGGCTCATTCTGACTGCTCATTCCCTAATGCAAAGCCACTGAGTCCTGCTGCCCCAAGCATCACTGACCTGTTTGGGTAAAGGCACTGAGGCCAAGGCCAGCAAAACGCTCAGCTGATGAGTGCCTCAGTGGGGCTGGAGGGTGTGCATGGATGCCAAACAGAAGGCCAGACAGTGTCAGGGGGTAAGCTGGTATCACGCCTGTCTTCAGTTCCTGCTTCTCAGTACACACCAGCAGGGATGTAATTAAAGTAACAATTAGTTGCCTTCTTTGCAACAAACACACTGTGCCTCCAACATCACACACACCTAACATCTCCTTTACAAAACCCACCACCCCTTATGACCACCCACACTCCCACTGAACCACACCACGGGCTTTGAGGCATGGCCAGCTCCATTCCAATCAGCCTCCGATTGAGGCCAATGGATGCCCTATTGGAGCACCTCGCTGAACTGAAGAAAGAAGAATGAAACTCCAGCAGGGACAGAGAGAAGGAGAAGCCAGGGAAGAAACCTCTCCTGTTTGTTTCTCAGCAACACAACCACAGCATTAGTGACAGCAGTGAGGAATCTACCATTGCACAGACTGCCCACCAGCTCCAGAGGCATTCCAGCTGGATTACAGACAGAGGCACCAGCTGCTATTCAAAGCTGTCATCTGAAAACTAACTCAGCCCTCTCCAAACAGAGGCCGGGGGGGCTGCACCAGCCCACAGTGCCCCTGTGATCCCTTACACCCATTGGTAGTTACCTGTGGCTCAGTGCAGCCTGGGCACGAGCATCATCTCAAGCACATGGCTGCAGTCTGCTGAAACTCCACGGGCTGTGCGATGGCTGCTTGGAGAATGAAACAGGGCTGCACGGCCCCACGAGGGCCCGCCCGGTCACCACCAAATGAAGCATCAGGAAGCTGCAGCTGCTTCTCATCCCACCCCGTTTTGCAGAATTAAGCACGGTCAGCATGTGGCTGGGTTTTGCACTGACATTCTCAGAGTGCAAAGTCCGCTGCGGGACCACACAGCCCCGACCTGGAGAGTTACAGGTAGAGCACAGCCTGCAGATGTACTCTTTACCCCAAACTTCCCAAAGCAATGGTCGAGCCTCATCCCCATCCTTCCCTCATACCAAAGGACAAAAAAAAAAGCTACAGATACAAATTTAACATTCTCGAGTTCCTCTCAGTTACCTTCAGGGTTCGTTCAGATCCCGTTTCCATGCTTAAATTAAATAAATAAAAAATAAAAATAAATTTAGAAAAAAAACGAAGCGGGGGGAGAGAGAAGTCCTAAGTGGAGCACAGGCTAGGCTTGCACAAAACCTCTCCAAAAGGGCACCCACAGCTGGGAAGAGGCGAAGAGCAGACCCTGCGGGAGCGCTGAGCGGGGCAGTACCGGCGGCGTGTGCGGAGGAGCGCAGGTGCGGGGCCGTCCGCCCGATCCCGCATCGCTGAGCCCTGCGCGGAACGCGGCGCTGCGGCAGGCGAAGAAGCGCGGAGAGCCGCTCGTCCCGCTCTCCGTCGGACCGCACGCCCCTCTCCCGGCCCCGGCTGCCTCCGGGCTTCTTCGAGCCAGAAGCAAAAAGCCCCCTCTCTTCCCCTCCCCCGAGCCCCTCTTACTCTCCGCATCTCCTGGCGAAGGGTCGCGCTGCCGCCGGTGCGAGCGAGCGCTCGGCGCCGGAGCGACAGCCGCGCTGGCCGGCCCTCCCCCGCCGCTCTCCCGCCCCGAAGCGAAACCGAGGCGGCCCCGCGCCGTGCATCCCCCCGCCCTCACCCTCAGCGCCGGCCCGAGGCCGAAGCGCGCCTTACCGGGCCGGGAGGTGCCCGGCGGGCGCTGCTCGGCCGCTGGGAGCGGCGGGGAGGGGGGAGGGAAGGGAGGAAACCCCCCAAGTGTGGCTTTTCCGAGGAAGGAGCCACGGGGGAGGGGAAGGGGAGGGGTTTCTCCCTCCTCCACCGCCACCCCGTCTTTCCACGGCGTGGCTTCTCCGAGTGGGGAAAAGAAAAAAGAGTGCAGAAGGAAAAAAAAAAAAAAAAAGTTAGAAAAGTTGGCCAGATTGGGAAAAGAGAGGCAAAAGAAAGAAAGAAAAAGAAAAGAGGTTCAGAACGCCCCTCCGCTGCGGGATCAGCTCCTCAGCATCCGCCCCCTAAGGACCACGGGCCGGGCCCCCCCAGCGGCACGGGGCACGGCGACCGCCCCGGCCCTGCTTGCACCGCCCCCGGGCTGCGAGGGGGCTGGGGCTGCGCGGAGCCCTCCGGACTTCCAGGCGCCTTAAGATGTGCGCTGTTGTCTCGGTGTGCCGGATGAAACGATCAGAAACTTCGGAAAAACGGGAAAGCTCGCAAAAAAATTCAGGAGATAAAAAGATACAGCACGTTGTGCGTAGTGTGTTCATATTGCTGGTGAAAAAGAGCAGGAGAAAAGACAATCTCCACAATTCTGTACAAACCCAACAATTGCCAAAGGCCCAGCTCGTAGTTAGGCAGTGCTTGCACCACTGGAGCTCTGATTCATTGATACACTGCAGCCAGGTCCGGGTCGTAGAATCACAGAACGGTTGGGTAGGAAGGAATCTCAAAGCCCACCCAGTCCCATCCCATGCTGTGAACAGGGCTCCTCAGGCTGCCCAGGGCCCCATCCAACCTGGCCTTGAATCTCCAGGGATGGGGCACCACAGCTTCTCTGGGCAGCCTAATCCGACCGTGGCTGTTCCATGCACGCCAGGTGGATTGCTGTGTTGCAAAAGCCATGCACAAATGCAGAATGTAGACGTGCTATGGTTGTTTTGCACCAGTCCGGTGATGCAAAGCAGCTGTAACTCTGGTTTATGCAGCTGACTGCAAGAGTTTTACAGCTGCTTTGCATTGCTGGGGATCATGAAGCAGTCAGAAGCACACGGAATCCAACCTGCAGCCTTGCCAGAAGTTCCGCTAAGTATTGAGACATCAGTCCTTGTTTTTCCTTTCAACCAAGCATGAAGATGCTGCTGACCACAGAAGAATTTCTGAGCTTCCAGAAGAGCCGGCGCAAAGCGGTAATTCTTTTTCAGGGAGGACCTGCCCCCCTGGAGCCCTAAATCACGGCAGAACCAAAATGCTCATCCGTTCCATTTTTGGTTTACGAGGAGGCTTGTCACACTTTTCTTTGTATTTTTGGATGGCGGCTTCAAAAATATCCTGTGGTTTGCTTAACAGTTGCCTAGTAGGGAGCCAGTTTCCCTCTGTGTGTATTTATAGCATTTATTGGGTGACTTCATAGGCTATACCAGCCACCTTGCCTTAACAGTAAGTGGACTGCTCTAATTCTTCTTTTTATTCTTCCTCTCTGCCTTTGCTTTAGAAAGTAACAACATACCCGTGGGTCTTGCCCTTTCCTCCCTCATCCACTTGGAACGGTGACCTTGCAGTGGTTATAGCCGCAGTGTGTTGCAGCAATCCTCTCCAGCAATAAAAGCTGGTGAGACGTGGCGCCGGGGCACCACTGACCACAGTTTTCCAAAGCTCAGACTTGACTCACAAGGACAGGGATGCTGAAGTAGCTTCGTGTCTGCTGACCCAAAGGAGGTAGCAAATGAGGATAGATTTTTGGGAAAGTGACAGCATGTCTTGCCCTGCAGGAAGGGAACTGTAAGGTGGTGAGAAAAAGGACCGAGGTGGGGAGAATGAAGCACTGAAAATCTGGAGAAGAGAGGAAGAGAGGTGAGAAAAGCAACATGAGAAGAACATAGAGGGCAGGGAGTGTGCCGGGGTGGGAAGCTGGTGGTTGGAGAGGTCCCAGATGGCTGGAGACTTGACAGTATGACTCTCATCTAGAAGAAGGGTTGTAAGGAAGATCTGGAGAACTGCAGACCTGTCAACCTAACCTCAGTGCCACGGAAGGTTATGGAACAGATAGATCTTGTTTGTGATGACACAGCAGGTGCAGGACAACTGGGGGATCAGGCCCAGCCAGCATGGGTTCATGAAAGGCAGGTCCTGCCTGACCAACCTTATCTCCTTCTATGATTGGGTGACCCACCTGGTAGATGAGGGAAAAGCTGTTGATGTAGTCTATCTAGACTTCAGCATAGCCTTTGACACTGTCACTCACAGCATTCTCCTGGGGAAGCTGCAGCCCATGGCCTGGGCTGGTACACTCTGCTGGTTAAAGTACTGGCTGAATGGCTGGGCCCAGAGATCACTGGTGAATGAAGTTAAATCCAGCTGGCGACTGTTCAAAAGTGCTGTTCCCCCAACAAGATGGTTGGGGGCCATCTTGTTCAATATCTTTATTGATGACCTGGATGAGGGAATTGAGTGCACCCTCAGTGAGTTTGTAGATGACACCAAGTTGGGGGGAAGTGTCGACCTGCCTGGAGGTAGGAAGGCCCTATAGAGGAACCTGGACAGGCTGGATCACTGGGCTCAGGACAATGGGATGAAGTTCAACAGGACCAAGTACTGCGTCCTGCACTTTGGTCACAGCAACCCCAGGCAATGCTACAGGCTTGGGGCAGAGTGGCTGGAAGACTGTGCAGACGAAATGGACCTGGAGATATTAGTTGATTCTTGGCTGAACGTGGGCCAGCAGTGTGCCCAGGTGACCAAGAAGGCCAATGGCATCCTGGCTTGTATCAGAAATACTGCAGCCAGCAGGAAGAGGGAAGTGATTGTCCTTCTGTACTCGGCACTGGTGAGATTGCAACTCAAGTGCTGTGTTCAGTTCTGAGCCTTTCACTACAAGAAAGACATGGAGGCCCTGGAGTGTGTCCAGAGAAGGGCAACAGAGCTGTGAGGGGTCTGGAGCGCAAGTCTGATGGGGAGCAGCTGAGGGAACTGGGGTTGTTCAGTCTGGAGAAGAGGAGCTCAGGGGAGACCTTACTGCTCTCTACAGTGACCTGAAAGGAAGTGGTATCAAAGGGGAGGTCGGCCTCTTCTCCAAGGTAACAATGATAGGACAAGAGGGAATGGCGTCAAGTTGCACCAGGGGAGGTTCAAGTTGGGTATTAGGAAAAATTTATTTTCTGAAAGAGTGGCAATGAATTGCAAGAGGCTGCCTGTGGAGGTGGTGGAGTCACCATCCCTGAAGGTGCTCAAGGGTAGATGTAGTACTCAGGGACATGGTTTAGCAGGCAATACTGTTGGTTGGATGAGCAGTTAGACTAGATGATCTTAGAGGTCTTTCCCAGCCTGTATGGTTCTGTGATGCTAAGTGTTAGTGCTGCTTTGCCCTTCTGCCAGCAAACCTGTGTGTGGAAGCTCAGATAGGGCTGAAACATGGTCTCTGGATCATTAGGGACTATTTAGAGGCTCAGTGCTTTACTGGGCCTCCAGGCAGACTCAAAGCTGCTGTCCTCCAAGGTGTGCAAACTGGGTTTGCAGGTGGAACGTGGGTGGGAGATGAACTATTCTGCACATAGCCTACCCTGGTGGTGATTGATCAGAGTGGCCCAGAGCCTGTATGTGGAGTTCCTGCCACCTGGAAGAATGGCAGTGGAGAGAAGCAAGGATGTGGCAGGCAAGGACCACACAGCATAAGCGACAACACAGTGCACAAAATGTATAGAGAGGAGGGCAAATGATGCTTGGGGCATAGGTAGGCAATGGTTGCCATGACCTCCTGATATGTTGTGTGTCCAGCCTGCAGGCAGAGCACAAATTGTACAGCCTTTTACTGCAAATAGCCTTCTCTCTTCACCTTTCTAGATGGTCCTTTCTAAAGGCCTCCTTTGGTAGATGCAAACAGCAAAGCATTAAGAGCAAAAAACAAAGAAACAAACAAACAAAAACCAGCACAGAAAGAGAAAGCTGGGAGGACAAAATCAACACAAAAAAAATCTCCCAGCCCCTTGCTTCCCTTTCCCTTCCCCTCAGAAAAAAAAATAAAAAGAAAAAAGAAAAAAAAACCAAACAAAAACACCTTGCTGTGGTTTAGAGTGAGTGCAGGCTGCATTAGTTCAGCCCCATAAGAAAAATTAGCACAAGTAGTGGCCCCTTTGTGCGAAGCAGTGGCCGGGCCCCCCTCCCCCTCCCCCTCCAAGAACAAGGCTCTTCTTCTCAGTATCGACGAGAAGTTGCTTTCCAGGAAAGCGAAGGTACACGCTGCCCGACACGCCGTGACCCAGCGAGGCTGCGAGGAGGCCTAAAGGCAGCTTGCAGGCTGCTGGCCTCCCACACCTGCCGGCAGCTGGGCTGGAGGCTGGGGAGCCGTGGCCAGTGGGAGAAAGAGACCTGGGTGTTCAGTCTGGGCTGCAACACCCTCTGCTGTTCTGTAGAGGAGGGAGAGGAAAGGGAGGGCACTTCTTGCTGGCTGCTAGCATGGCCACATCTCTGCCCTTGCTTCCCTGTGTTTGCTCCCCCACGTTGAGAGGTGACACTGAACCCACTCACAGGAGACTGGCACCAGATCCTCACCTATGCTCACCTCCTTCAGAGCTTTCACTGAGTTAGAATGTTGGCTGATGTTGGCGAGCACCTCCAGATCCATCTGCTGTAAGCCCTGCTCATCGGGGACTCCTGGAGCAGGGTGCCTAGGGCCACATCCAGGCAGGTTTTGGAGATCTCCAAGGAGGAGCCTCCACAGCCTCTCTGGGCAATTTGTGCCAGTGCTCCATTATCCAAAGATAAAAACAGCCACAAGAAGCCATCTTGAAAGAGCTAGCCAAGACACAGACAGCATAGAAAAACGGTCCTGCATGGTTGCTGGACCTAGAAGCAGGGATATCTTCTGAGCCTCTAACTGAAGAATAATAGTGTAGAAAACAAAAAGTGATATAGCTATGGACTATAATTATAGGGGTATTTGTAGCAAAGACATTGCAGTCTGCCACCATCTGACAGTGGTGTCTGTTTCAGACTGGTCTGCTTTCCTCATGGTTACCTGACAAAGGACTGTCTCACTGCAGCTGTTTTGTTAAACATCCTATCCTGATTCAAAAATCGCCAGTGATAGGGAAGCTGATAGCATCACAAGTTCAAGTATTTAACTATTTTCACTGTTATAAAACATATATCTTGTGTCTAGGCCCTATTCTTGTGCAATTGTTAACAGGGGTAGCTATTAGAGAAGCAAAAATTCAATCCTCATGTAGGTATATTAGGCTTTGATAATATTAGCCTCCCCCAGATGTCTTCCAACCTGCAGAAGCCTCACCAATTTCTTAATTTCCTCCCTTAGTTGTAGATGTCAAATTGTTTCACACCAACAGTCACAACCACGGAATTAACAGATGCAATATAATCACACTTCACCTGCTCTGCGTTCCCCATTCACACACCTGAGGATCAAATCAGCCTTTGCAAATGCAGCACAGCGAGCTCCTGTTCGACTGTCCCTACACCAAGAGCCAAACCTTTGCCTGAGTTCCTTCTCCCATGGACAGAGCTGCCAGTCCACGAGTGGGGCCCACGCTGGGTAACTTACCACTGGGCTGTTTCAAAAACACGTGTGATGTGCTTATACCTGCTGTAACACCTGGAGATGCTAGCTAGCCAATTTTTGATCTAATTAAAACAAATGTTGTAAATTTGATATCATTTTAAGGTTGTTTTTTTTTGTTTTGTTTTTTGTTTTTAAATCAAAACACCAAGTGAGACCATATCACATTCCTTGCTGGAGCCCTACTTCATCAACAGCTTGTGTATTTATCAGCCAAATCCCTAACCCCAAACCTACAGCTCCAACAGTTACCAACTCAGTTTTATGGATTCTTTTCCATAAACAGGAGACTTGGCATCAGCTACAGCTCTTCTCTTGCTTTTAATGATTCTTATGTATGCACCATTTCCTTATTTTGTCTGAGGTCAGTAAGGAGCTGGTAGGCCTGTAATTACAAGTATCAGATTACTTTGGGTTTTTGCTATTATTTTGCCTCAGCTTATGGGGAATCTGCCAGATTTTCAAAGCAAAGGGAAGTTAAGCCTAGACAAGAACAGGATAGAAACTCCTGCCCTTCCCACTCCATTAAATACATCAAAATAGCTGCTTAATCTAATGGCATATACACAGGTTTTGTAGAGAACTGTAGAGCAGCTCTCCTCACAAGTTAACCAGAACAGGCCCAAGGGATGGGAACCAACAGAGACTCTTGCATCTGAACCCCAAATATAAAAGACTTTCTGATTAAAGAGGAAGTGGAAAGCTGAGACGGGACAGAGTTTATTTGTATGATGGGTGCTCATATATAATTTATACGCAATAAACGTTCCTAGCTATTTCATTAGTTGCAAGTAAAGTAATACAAATGTGTGCCACTTGCTGCTGATGCACAGTGCGTGCCTGAGGCTGCTGCCAGCCGAACAGCAATGATTCACGTGGGGATGATTTAACACTCCAGCGTCCCCACTATCCAAATTCTGCTGCAGGTTAATCCCTGGAGCAGATGCTTGCTACTTTTTCAACCACTCATATCTTGGCTATTAACTTCAACTGCCAAAGATTTCCCTTTACACTATCACCAGACTGTGGCGGGTAAAGAGCCAGCACGTATTTGTCTTTCCTGCCTTCTTCAGGTCTGGAGAGCTCTGGCAGAGCCAGGGGAGAAAAATCAACCTACAACATCTCAGCTTTTTTTGAGCTTAATACATCAGCAGCTACTTCAGGCATCAGAAACTCATTCACATCAGCAAAATGCTGATGATAGAATAGAAAATTAGGGAAAACTAAAGGAAAAATACATAGCAAAAGTCAAGCAGGGCCCAGAGGTGGCAGAACATCTTGGGCTGCAGGATGTTCATAGCCTTTCTCAACTCTTCCCATTTGGGCAGCTCATTTAAAACCTTGTAACTCCCCAGAACTGTCTCCAAGGCAAGCACAGTCTATGGATGGGGCTCAAGGGAGGAAGATGTCCACGGCAAAACATTCACAACTTGCAGATCTGTGGTTCAGTCTTTCGCTGAGAGCTCTGCTTCTCTAACGTCCTGTTCTCCTTCCTGAACAAGTCAGATTGGAGGAGGGGTCCTTACCTCTGCTATCTTGTGCAGAGGGCAGCATTCCACAGCCAGGGAGATACCAAACAGTGTGCATGACAAAGGGCAGAGGGCCCATTTGGGATCCATGGGCTGAAGATGCAGGGGCTGCCTTGTGATCATTAAGTGCCTCTCTGCTTCCTCCAGCTCCACTGTGAGCTGCCCTGTCAGTGTGGGGCTTTATGTAGAGGTTGTGCAGTACTCTGAAAAATAATGAGTTAAGCTAGCAATAGTATGCTTTTTCACTCATACAACTGCACAAGAGAGTTTGGGGTACAGGACTACTACTAATAAATCACAATAAAGAGATCAATATGCCAGTACTTTAGAGCTTGAATCCGACTAGCTATGGGGATTTTGTCCCTTGGTAGCAATCAATCTGCTGTGCTTAAAGTTTCCTCACCAGACCCACAGCCAGTACAAACTGATCAATGCAGTTCCAAGTCAGCAGAGCGTAACAGCTCTGCATGTCTCAGTGTTCACACTTGCAAGTTTCCTCCTCCTCTGCAAGGACACAGAGGTTAAATTATCCTTTGCTAAGTGCATGGGAGACCTCCAACTAACTCCCAGTTCTTTAGGCAAAAGCAGCCTTTCCTACAAAGCAGCCCAGCCAACACCCCAGCACCTTGCCAGGTGGAGTCTAATTTGGTCCCCTGCTGGCAGCAATTCCACTTCAGTAGACTGTGCATTTCTCTGAAGTAGATGGCAACAGAACAAATTCTGTGAGCTATCCAAATGTTGCCATGCATCCTCAATAGGGCCCTCATAGCTCGCAGGGAGTGGTTTGCTAGGCAGGGTCATCAGGGAAATACACAGTCTCACAGGATGCTGTGCTGCTCTTTCAGAATGGCTATGCAGTATTACTTGGGTTTGAGAAGAAAAGACAAGAGGAAACTAGAGAAGACCTTAACAGTCTGCCTTTGGCTTATAGCATGCTGCTGCTGCTTCTGAGGTTGGGTCCAGGGCTGCATGTCAGTGCTGTAAAACCTCCACTTTAAGCTCCAGCTCTGAAAGAAGATCCCCTCTGGAGCAGCTGTTTTTGTTCATGAAAAGCATCTTCACATCACTTATTTCTGGTAGTTTTTGTGAGGAATTTTCTCTTTCCCATGGAGTTTCTGTTGATGCAGCTTCTACAAGAAGTAACTTGGGATGCAAGACACAGGAGTCAGAATTCACTAGAGGCATCCTTCCCACCTAAAGCCCAGAGGTTGTCTCTGTGAATCAAAGCAAAAAGGCCAAATTCTTCTGACTGCTTGATGCCAGATGGCTTCTGGCTGCAGGATGATGGGGGAAAGGATCGAAGACCTATGTCTTCGATAGTGACACGCATAACAGTAAAGTAAGCATTTACAGCACAATCTCAGGGTTATCCCAAAGGAGGCTTATGCCTGAAAACTGGTATTAAGCAGAGGTCAGGGCTGCCAGGTAAGTGAATTTGTTAACTACACTTACCTGACAAGCTCTGTCCAGATATGTAGGTTATGAACCAGCTCCATGGGATCAGCTCAGATTTTTCTGCCTCTGGCCTGCTGTCTCACAAACCCAAGAGTCCACATCACTCCTGGTCTGGAAACAAGGTCCTCTTCCTGAGGAGGAGATGTAAACAGAATAGCAAGCCTAGCAGCCACTGCCTGTGTGCAGCGCCCCCTGCAGCCGCAGCCTAAGAGTTACAGTGCTTTTTCATGGCTTCTCACCATCAAATCTTAGCAACTGGCAGTAAGGCCCTGCTCTCTCTAACAGCAGCAGCAGTGACTGAGTACATTTTACAAATCTGTTCTACCATGCTGCTTCTTGCTTTTCTCCCTTTGTAATCAGACATCCACTGCTGACAGTGGTAGGAAAGAAACTGCAGATAGTACTGTGTTCTCTCCCTCTGCATGGTTCCTGCTTGTGGTCTGCTTTACTCATCCTCCTCCTGGATGCAGAAGGCCTAAGAAAAAGCAAAGCATTAAACTTTTCCAGCCTATCTGGATTCCTGATCATCTGGAGAGGAGGCTGCAAGCGGAACGGCACTCTCATTTCTTCTGTGTGATGGTATCACAAGCTGCTACCTTTCTGCTGTGGTACAGAGACCACTTTGAGACGGGCAGGAGAAACAAGGCTGTGAGCTGCTGTGCTACTTTCTTTCAGGCTTCACAGACTGTTTGAAAAATGTGTTGTGCAGTTTAGGAAACTAATGTGCTGAACCGAGCACAGTTTTCAATTACAACAGTAAAAACAATTTCCTAAGAGCAAACATCCATTCTGCTTTCTCCAACTGTTCCAGCAAGGTGTATCACTGCTCATAGCACAGTTTGACTTTGCTTCGTTTGGTTGCCCAGAGTCCTTGACAGAAATTGAGTGCTAAGCCCATGTTCTGGTGTCTGCTGGAACAGTGTTGATAGCACACCAATGTTCTGGTATTTGCTGAGTGATGGGAGCGCACCTCGGGCTGGGCTGGGCTGCTCAGTGGGAAAGAGCCTCTGCCTTTATGATGCACGAGCAGGGAGTGGGATGGAGCCAAGACAAGTTCCCTACCACATGACCACATACAGAGGGCTGTAAAGCTGTGGGGAGTTGCCCGGAGGGCAGCCACTGTTTGGGGATTGCTGGTGGGCGGTTGTGTTGTTAGCTGGCAGGCAGTGAGTATCTGCATTGTGGGCAGATATATACATTTATTTATTTATATTTATATTTATCATCACATATTTGTTTCCATTTTTCTCTTCTGTCTTCGTAAATAGCTTTTATCCCAACCCATGAGTTCTATTTTGTTTCCAGTTCTCTCCCTTATCTCACCTGGGGGCCATGTGGTGCTGAACTGCTGCCAGGACACAGCACAACAGTCCCTTGGCACCCAATGTGGGGCTCAAAGGGTTGAGATATTGACAGATCTGACCAGAATCATTAAAACTGTCATGAATGTTATAGTAATTTGATGGTCATTGGTCATGATGCTCTTTTTTCTGATTTTGGAGATCTTTCAGAGTTTTTTCATGGAACTGTATTACTTGCTGTATATGATTCCTGTTGCGCTGTTTACCATTTCCAGGGGCTGGATTAAGGTTATCATTTTTCTGTACAGTGTAACACTGTTTGGGAAACTAATCTGGTATTTGTATTTGATGTTGCAGTCATCTTCATACTTTGGGAACCATATCTTGGAAACTATTAATAATTTCACTCTTTACTTTGTCTCCTTGGGGAGCCAGACTACGGGGAGATAAGCAGTAATGCTCAAACCAGCATGTTACTATTGCTATGCCTACTGAATGTGTTTCAGGTTTTATTTAAGGTTAAGCAACTATTTATGAATATCCCCCACAAATCTGGCCTGAGGCTTGTTTATTAAGGACAAAAACTCCTACTAAAATGAGGATGGAAGGAGAAGATGAAGCAGGGCCATCAGGAGGAGGAAGATTCTGAATTCATAACCCTTCAACCCCTAACTTGGAGTGAGCTGCAGGATATGTGAAAAGATTTCAGCTGTCATCCAGCCAAGCATATTGTCACCTGATTGCTCCAGTGCTGGAATAATGGGGCCAGTAGACTTGACTTAATGGGTAGAGAAGCCAGGCAGCTGGGATTCCTGTCTAGGGAAAGGAGCATTGAAAAAGCAATTTGAAAAGAGACACAAGCCATCACCCTATGGAGACGATATGTGTCAGCTATGAAGGAAGGAAAATCTTCAAGGAAGATCTGGCATGTTTCCCAGGCGTGTGGACCACCATGGAGAAAGGTATGCAGTATCTGAGGGAATCAGCTGTGCTGGAGGTGATGTATAACATTAATCTGGACAATGAGAAGTTATTCCTATGTTTTTACCCATGTGGCCATGGAGAGGACATGAGGAAGTGGGGTAGAAAATCCACCTCAACCCTAGAGGCACAGGTATGAGAGCTGCAAGAAACAGCAACTGGGGAAAAAAAGATTTTTCCAGGAAAATGGCTGCTGCATTTTCCAGTGGGCAGTCTTTGAGACAAAGAAGATGGTCTGATTCTGCTTCTGACATTGGTAATTAGCATTTTAATTTGCATTCATGAGAAGTGAGTGATGAATACGATAACCAGGACTTGAGGGGCCCTGACTCCAGCCAAGGAGGAAATGGACAACTGGGTTCATTGGACTGTACAAATTTAGTGGCCTAGCACATCAGAACCATAGTTGTATCTATCTTTCTGGAGTGACAAGGGGATCCCAAGCACTGTGTTGGAAGCCAGAGTGAGCCTAACAGGGAATATGTGGCAAAATCACTCCATTGTGACTGTCCCAGAGACTCTGTGCATCCTTGGTATAGATTACTGCAGGAGAGAGTACTTCAAGGACCCAAAAGGGTCCTGTGTACTTTTGGCATAGCTGCCTTGGAGATGGAGGGACAAGTAATCAGCAAGACTCACTCACCCTTTAACAGTCCCATATGGCCAGTATGAAAGTACAATGAAGAGTGGAGGCTGACAGTGGACTATTGTGGCCTGAATGAAGTCATGCCATTGCTGAGTGCTGCTGTGCTGGACATGCTTCAACACAAACTGGAATCAAAGGCAACCAAGTGGTACACCACAAATGATATACCATGCATTTTTCTCAGTCCCTCTGGCGGCACAGCGCAGGCCACAGTTTGCTTTCACTTGGAGGGGCGTCCAGTACAACCGGAATTGACACTCCCAGGGGTGGAAAAAGCCCTAGTGTTTGTCATGGGCTGATCCAGAATGCATTGGAAAAGGGGGAGCACCTGCAATACATTGATGAAATCATCCTGTGGGGCAACACAGAAGTTTTTGAGAAAAGGTAAGAAAACAATACAACTGCTTTTGAGAGCCAATCTTGCCATAAGGCAAAGTAAGGTCAAGGAACCTGCACAGGAGATCCCATTCTTAGGAATAAAATGGCAAGATGAACATTATCAGATCCCTATGGATGTGATTAACAAAGTAACTGCTATCTGCCCACCAATGAGCGAAAAGGAAACAAACTTTCTTAGGCTTTTTGTTTTTGAAGGCGTATTCCAAACTGCAGTCTGGTTGTAAACCCTCTCTATCAAGTGACCTGGAAGAAGAAGGATTTCACATAGGGCCCTGAACAACAAACCTTTGTACAGTTTTAACAGGAGATAGCTCATGAGGTAGCCCTTGAGTCAGTCCGAACAGGACAAGATGTAAAAACACGCTCTTCACTGAAGCTGAGGAGCATGGTCCTACTTGGGGACTCTGACAGAAAGTCCCTGGGGTTCTGGAGACAGGAATACAGAGGATCCGAAGCCTTGCTACACTCCAACAGGAAAAGAGATACTGGCAGTGTATGAAGAGAGCTGGAAAAACATCAGAGGTGGAAAGTTGCTGTATGGAGCCCTACACAAGTTGCATAAACTGCTTAAGCAGGTGAATTGAGCCAATTTGCAGAACTGAAGGCCACCCAGCTGGTTTTAGATATCGCTGAATGAAAGTAACCAGTGCTCCACCTCTGCACTGACTGATGGTGTCAAAAGCCCGAAGGGGGTGGTTACAACAATAAAAGCAGAACAACTGGCAGGGCAGGGGCAAACCCATCTGGGCCACTGTGCTGTGGAAAGTTACTATATCTGAGGCAGAGAACATGGTTGTAAAGGCATGTCATGTAGATACCCACATACCCAAGCCATGCCACTGAAGAACATTAAAACTGAGTGATGACAGCTTGTCTGGGACCAGGCTTGACCTGGCCTCTACGGTGCAGCAGCAGAGGAAAGGGCAGAGCCAGGAGACTGGCAAAAGGTTGTTCTATACCATGTGATATTATGCAGACTGTAAAGTTGTGGGAAACTGGCTGATGGGCAGCTGCTGCTTGGGGGTTGCTGAGTGTCTAACAGCAGGAGGTGAGACCTTGCATTGCTGGTGGGCTCTAGCTGACAGGCAGTTGTGTCGTTATGGGGTGTCTGTTGGCAGGTGGTTAGTGACTGCTTTGCAGCTATACATATGAGGGGATACATGAGCTATACATCTGAGGGGATTGAGTGTACCCTCAGTAAGTTTGCAGATGACACCAAGTTGGGAGGTGGTGTTGATCTGCCTGAAGCTAGGGAGGCCCTTCAGAGGGATTTAGATATGCTGGATCACTGGTCTGAGGTGAATGGGATGAGGTTCATCAAGGCCAAGTGTCGGGTCCTGCATTTTGGCCACAACTACCCCATGCAGCATTATAGGCTTGGGGATGAGTGGCTGGATGATTGTGAAGAGGAAAGGGACCTGGGGGTGTTGGTTGATGCTTGGCTGAACATGAGCCGACAGTGTGCCCAGGTGGCCAAGAGGGCCAACGGCATCCTGGCCTGCATTAGAAATAGTGTGGCCAGCAGGAGCAGGGAGGTAATCATCCCCCTGTACTCAGCACTGGTGAGGCTGCACCTCAAGTACTGTGTTCAGTTTTGGGCCCCTCACTACAGGAAAGACATTGAGGGCCTGGAGCATGTCCAGAGAAGGGCAACTAAACTGGTGAGGGGTCTGGAGCACAAGTCTTATAAGGAACAGCTGAGGGAGCTGGAATTGTTTAGTCTGGAGAAGAGGAGGCTCAGGGGAGACCTCATTGCACTCTACAACTTCCTGAAGGGAGGTTGTGGTGATGAGGGATTTGGCCTCTTCTCCCAGGCAACGAACAGGACCCAGGGAAATGGCTGCAAGTTGTACCAGAGGAGGTTTAGGTTGGACATGAGGAAAAACTTTTCCCCTCAGAGAGTGGTCAGGCGCTGGAATGGCTGCCCAGGGAGGGGGTGGAGTTGCCGTCCCTGGCAGTGTTCAAGAGGCACCTGGATGAGGAGCTACGAGATATGGTTTAGTTTGTGGTAGCAATGGTAATGAGAAAATGGTTGGACTAGATGATCTTAGAGGTCGTTTCCAACCTTGTGATTCTATGATTCTATGATTCTACATGCATGTATGTATATTGTTATCATTGTATATTTGTTTCCATGTTCTTCTCTCTTTAATAAGCAGTTTTTATCTCAACCTATGAGTTTTATTCTGCTTCCAATTCTCTCCCTCATCACACCTGGGAAACAGTGAGTCCTGGCTGTGCAGTGCTGAGCTGTTGCTGGGTCTGGTTATAGGCTCTGACTATGGAGGGAATGCTGGGCACCACCAAGCAGCATTCACACAGATTATCAGGGATTGACTGTAGCATGTTCTCTTTTTTGACGCCTGGACTATATACTACCCCATTTTTGGGCAAATAATAACTGTGTAGAATTACAGAATTGTTGGGACTAGAAGGGACCTCTGGAAGTCAGCAAGTTCAACTCCCTGCTAAAGGAGGTTCCTACAGACAAGACAACATCTGGGTGGGTCTTGAATATCTTGAACAGAGGGTGAGACTCTATAGCCTCCCTGGGCAGTCTGTTCCAGCGCTCCATCACCCTCAAAGCAAAGAATTTCTTCCTCATGTTTGTATGGAGCTTCCTGTGTTCCAGTTTGTGCCCACTGCCCCTTGGTCTGTTGCTGAACACAACTGTAAAGAGTTTGGCCCCATCCATTTGGCTCCTGCAATGTGGGTATTTACAAGCACTGACATGATCCCCTCTTGGTCTCTTCCCTTCCCCAGACAGAAGATTCCCATGGCTCTCAGCCTCTCCTTGTATGGGAGATGCTCCAGGCCGCTCATTATCCATGGCTGAGAGGACTCAGTTTCATAGATGAGGAGCTACTCGCAGTTCTGTCTGCTGTTCACCTGCCCACAGCTCAGCCCTGCAGTGGAGTCAGCAGCGTGTTAACTGGCTCTCATCCCCAGAGCAGTGTGGTTACAGCGGATGTCAGAGCTCAGAACACTTCCTCCATCAAAAAGGGATACAATCCAGCACTGGCGTGAAGCACAGAGCTTGTTTGATGCCTCTATGATGCTCTTGGGTCACACGCACGACATCTCACACCGTAACACCGCCATACAAGCAGCTTCCACCATCTGCAACATCTCTTCAGGAGGCAGCCAAGGATGCATCAGGACCCCCTCAGGCGGATTACAGCTTCAGACCCATCGTTACTCCCGTTACAGGCTGTGAACCTGACGGCAGTGAACGCGTTTAGAGAGACCTCACGCGCTAGCTGCGCGCCCCAGCAGGGTGGCGATGAAAGAGCACCAAAATGGCGGCCCCAGCCCCTCCAGGCAGCGCCGCGGCCGCCCCGGGCAGGCGCAAGGAAGGAGCGCCCGGGTCGCTGGGAGGTGCTGCCGCGGTGCCCGCCCCGCCGCCTCCGGGCTCCGTCGTACGGCCTGGCTGCGCCGTGCGAGCGGACGGAGCGGTAGGAGGGGGCTGGGGCGCTGTGCTGGGACCTGCCCGTGGGCTGGGGGAGGTGGCCCCGCGCTGAGCTTAATAGGGTTCCTGAGCGGTGGGAGGGGGGGAGGATGTGGGGGGGAGGCCTCAGGTGCAGCTGGTGAGGTCATCTAGGGCCTGCAGGTTCCCTCAGGACGCCGACGGCAGCGTCCTTCAGTTTGCTCTTGGATGTGACAGAGGGACCTGCTGTAGTCGTTGCATAGGGTGGGCAGCTTCAGGGACTGGGAAGGGAGCACAGCATGAGAGGTGGGGCTGGGTGTGTGTGTGGGGATTCAGGCTACCTATGTGTCTCGGGGAGCTAGAAGGGTTAGGGGTAATGGAGGGATGTTCAGGACAGCCCTGAAAGAGCCCCAGAGGCCCGTCTGTGCTGGAGGGGGTTTACTTGAGAGCTTAGGGTTAAAGGTCCCTTCCAACCCAACCAATTCTATGTGCTGATGAAGCTCAGCAATTAACAGGCAGATTGGCAGCAGTGAGACAGGTGCATGTGCCAGAAGTGCCTGGTGGGTCATGGGCTCATCTCATGTGGCCCAGAGGAGCACGTGGGAGGGTGGCAGCAGGGGACCTGCTGTGTGACATACTCTGTAGGAGATGCCAGGCTCTGGAAGAGGAGAAATTACAGGTTAAAGGAGGAGAAGGAGGCAGTAATCTAGTACAGGAGGCAGCATCCTTATTCCCAGGAAGAAAAGACTCTCTCTTTTCCTAGGAGCATCACTAGTACGTGCTGGGAGGAGGAGTCCCCAAACAGGCAAACAGGCATAGTGGCTAGGGATGTTGAATGGGGAGCTGTAAATCAGCAAGCTGCTAATTAAGACTACAGAAAGCTAGTGAGTTACTAAAGATCTGTATTACTCTTTTCAGAGCTCTAGGCTGTTAACAAGCTCCCTGGGACGTGTTCTGAGCACGTGGCTCTCAGGGGACATCGCTTGAGAGTGCTTTATTTTGGGCATGTTCTCGGAGGTGAAGTTCCCTGTGCCCTGGGGCCATGTGGCAGCCAAGGCCTGGGGACCCCCGGAGGGACACCCTGTGCTGTGCTTGCATGGCTGGCTCGACAATGCCAACACCTTTGACAGGCTTATTCCACTGCTCCCCAGAGGTGGGTCTGGCTCCCTGGCATGGTTCTTATTGTGTGGTGAGGCTGTGTGTTTGACACTCTCTGCTTTTCAGATTGCCGGTATGTGGCGATGGATTTTTCTGGCCATGGCTTGTCATCTCACCGGCCTGCAGGCTCCCCTTACCATTTCCTAGATTATGTGAGCGATGTCCGCCGCGTGGCAGCAGGTGAGTAGCTGAAAGGGCCCTTGAGGAGATGACTGTGCAGGGGGTGCTGTACCACTCCTGCTCTTTAGAACAAGTCGGCAGCATCAACTGCTGGGAGGGAGCACCCTATGTTTCTCTCCAGGCTAACCTTAGCTGGTGCTTTGTTAAACCGACTCCTCCTCTGTGGGTTTTTGATTTGTTTGTTTGTTTTTTACTGAAACAGTAAACCCTGGGAAGGAAATGTTTCTGTGCTGAAAAGCAGTGGTAGTGGCTGAGTGGTGAATGCAATTAAGTAGTTCCCCCCAGACTGACATTTTCTAAGCAGGCAGCAACCTCCAACCAGAGTTAGATGTTAACTGGAGAGTCTTCTGGTTCTCCCCATTCACAGGTTGGTGCTTGCTTTAGGGCCATGCAAAGAAATCTGAAAACCAAGGTGTGTTGGGCTCTAGTAATGCCTGGTCTGACTACATATTTGTGTGCTGATTGTGAGGAAGCCTATGGGAGCTCTTCAGTGTTTCAGAATGTAAAACATGCCTTTCAGTGTGTTATGTTTCAGATGGCAGCATTGATGAAGCAATATTTTCCTATAAGTCTCCCAGAGCTACCTAAAGATGAACCGAAGAGCTGAAACACTGATGTGCTTCTTGGTGCAAAAAGCTTTCACTTGGGATAATGATATGTTCCCCAGGGCAGCAGAGCTGGCCATGTCCTTGCAGCTCGTGCTGCATGCCTTGTAGGAGGGTGCTCTGTCTTCCCCATTTCAGTGGATGCTGCACAGTGAGGCTCCTTTGTTAGTTGCCAGTCTCATGTCTGGCAGTAAATGGGAATTTGCTGTAGCTTGTTTGCAGTGCAGAGTGTACTTGAGAGCTGTGGGAGATAACTACCAAAGAAATGAGGTGGTGGATGTCCTTTTTCTTTAAGACGGGCCTACTTAGCCACCTCATTTCTGGATTAGGAAACAAATTAAGCATTGCAGAAGCCCTCTTGGGAGAAGGGGCCTGTCTTAGTGGGGAAGCAGCAAGATGCCGCAGCTCTGGTTTCTAATGCATCACTGTCTGTTTTTGTCTGTTGCCACTTAGCATTGCGGTGGAGACGGTTCACCCTGATGGGTCACAGTATGGGTAAGTGGCTCTTTTCCTTGTAAGCTGTGAGATTCACGGAAATATGAGTAGATAATTAATTTACAAAGCATGCTGCTAGAAGCTGGGTTGGAATATTTATTATACTGTGTCAAGTACTAAGTTCTTGCTTGAGTGATTCAAAAATCTACATCCTTGCTTAAAATGCTTTTGTTTTCACAACACTGTAGTACAAACAGCACAGACTGTCCCTGTGGGCATTTCCTGAGCCCCCAGGAGGGAACCGTGATGAACAAAGAGCGATGGTCTAAGGCAGGAATATTCACAGCAGGCCTTCCTGCTCTCCCCAGGCTTTATGGCCTTGCCTTTCTTGCTCAGGGCTTCTCTGGCCACAGCTCACAGTACCTGCACACTGTATTTTTTTAACTGATAACTCTTCCTTTGTCTTTGCTGCCTGAGGGGGAGATGGGGCAGGACACAGAGTCCAGCTTACCAGTCCTGTTCTCTGCTTGCATCCTCTCTGCTAAGAGAGCTTTACTGCTAAGAGAGCTTTACTTTACTTTTGGGCGTTGTCTCTTGGTACAAACATGCATTTGTGCTTCTAAGACAGCTCCTGCTTTGGGGAACAGGTGCTCCTGTTACCAAGGGGTGGCCTGTGCATAACTGAGCACCCTCCTTTCCTTTACAGGTGGGTCTGTGGCAGGAATGGTGAGTAAAGCATACTTTTTTCATGGGGTTTGTGACTTTTGCAGCTGGAACAACAAATGGGAGAGGAATGAAGAGACAGATTATGCGGTCTTGGATTCTGGGGAAGGAGAGGCCTTTTTCTAACCCCCTCTCCAGTACAGCAGGATGTAAAACAGCACTCAGTGTGCAGCTTTTCTCTTTGGCTCATAATGTTTCATCTTTCTTCAGTTTGCTTTCATTTATCCTGAGATGGTGGACAAGCTGATCTTGCTGGAAAATCTTGGCTTTCTACTAGCTCCAGAGGTTAGACTTCATGTGTCCTTCCCCTCTCTTTTTTAAAATAAAAAGAAATGTTTTTGTCTTCCCCTCATTTGTTCAAAGAAAACACTGATGTGCCCAGATCCTGGCAGGTCACACAATTCTCAAAACTTTTTGGCAAGCATAGAGCTGCTCCTTGTTGCATGAAGTGAGACCCTGCTTAGCGTGGCCCTTGGGGAGCATCCTGCCGTCCTGTAGCACTGAAATTCACTTGTCTATGTCATGCCTATGTGCAAAAGGAACTGGAACCTCTGTCCAAGCAGCTAACTGCCTGCCAAGGCTGTTTTCTTGCCAACAGCTTGTTGGTGACCCGAGCGCAAGGCTGGCAGATTTTTTCTGCCTCCTGGCAGGACATAAAGCTACATTCCCAGACTGCCATTATCACTACCAGGTGCTGGGGAGTTTGGGAGACAGAAATGGGATGGAAGCCCATGGTTAGAGAGGCAAAAGATCCCAGATTTACCTTGTTGTTTTAGAGGGTTGTCTTCAATTCAAAAGTGAAGTGGGAGGAGGTAAAAGAGATTACAAGAGTGAAAAGTTAATAACTTCTATACAACAGTGCTTAGTTTTCTGCTCTTATCTTGCCTCTTACGTATTGCTGTTCTCTTTCCTCAAGAAGCACGCATTTTTAACATGTCCTTAACTGGTACTAGCTCTGAGAGATGCTGATGGGTAAAATACCCTCTTCTACCCTCTGATAAGGCATAAAGTGACTCAAAAGGGAGGTTATTCCTGTGCTGTACATCTGTTTTAGGACACTGAGGCATGGCTGAAATCAAAGCGGCTGGCTATCGATAGATTACTGAGTCTAGAAGCAAAGCAGCAAGCTCCCAAAGCACGTAGCCCCGAAGCAGCATTGCAGAGGTGGGTTCCCACCTGTCTCTTCATTTGCTGTGCATCCTCACCTTGGGCAGTTGTGGCTGCATGAACCATAACGGGAAACTGTCACAGTTCTGCCCATTCAAGTTCCCTTCTGGTATCTCAGCAAGACTTTTTGCTTCTGCAGTCAGCTTCCTGCTCTTCTCTGAAGCAGCCTGAGAGCTTGCTGTCACCTTGTCATGCCATTTTCGCTTCGCTTACTCCTTTTTTCAGCAGCACAATGTCTCTGCCATGTCTCCTCCAGGCTCTTAGAAGCAAACAGACATCTGACAGCAGAGGGTGGGGCAATCCTGCTGCAGCGAGGAGCAACTGAGACACCCACTGGTAAGGGGCTGCTTGGAGACAGGGCTCATCTCAGGGCTGGCCCAACACCGGGTGTGGGAAGGGAGTAGCGCCAACAGCTATTGTCTTCCACAGGGTCCAGGGTGCCCGAGCTATGAGTTTACATAGCCTGAATGGGATCAATTAAATCTGGAGGCAAAGCTCTCATTTCCCAGCAACTGACATTGGAGCTTGAGTGCTAGAATGGGTAAAGGAAGAAAAAAAAAAATAAAAAATGAGATATTTGAGTTAATCCTACTCCTCTTACCTCAAAAAGTCTTGGGCAAACTCCAGAGGCAGAGCAACTCCTGTTTCTTTGAGACATGAAAACCTTCTCGTTTTCATTGCAGGACTGGTGTATAACAGAGATATGAGAGTCCGTACGGTGAGCATTGCTGTTCTGACTTGCCCCCTGCTGCTTCTGAGCCCTGAGCTTACAGAAAACAGAGGTAGTGAAGGCCCACTTACTGAGCCCAGGCTCTGCCTCCACCCAACCGTTTACTTGCTGCTTTCCTAATTCCCACACCTCTTTTAAATGCTGCTTTTAAAAGAGCCTGCACTTGATCATTAACTGACTCAGCTTAGAGTCACTGGAAAATGTTACTGAATTTTTTAGCAGTTCCTGAGCCCCAGGGCCTCCTGGCCACATTTTCCTGCTGTTGTAACTCTTAAGGCAGCAGACGGATGGATGTTTTAGGTCAGCTTCTTTGTCAGGTCACCCTTACAGGAAAGGGGGAGGGAGTGGAACAAAGTCTTTACATCTGATATGTTGATAGCATTGTGCCACTATTGTGTAAGAAGGGCCTCCTCTACCTGTGTTACTGCCAGGCTATGAAAACCAGAGTATTGTATTATCTCCTTTTTACTAAAAGGACTTTTTAAAGCTTTTTCTCTGCTGTGAGATCATTCCCATATGTGCTGCAACCCAGCAGGCAGTGCTGTTGGCAGCCCTGAAACACATCTGGATAGAAGGAGCAGTTGCAGAGCCAGGCGCTCTTGTGTGCAGCCTGGCAGCCTGTCCTGTCTCAGCACAGCGGCTGTGGGGCCTCAGCTTCTCCTGCACAGGGCTTGGGGACACCCTCTATCCTCAGCTGCTGTCTCTGACTTTTGTTGCTCTCCCCGTTTTTGCATCTGCAGCAGAATCGAGAGTACCTCACTGTGGAACAGTGTGTGAAGCTCCTGCAGAAGATCAAGGACCGCGTTCTCATCATACTGTGAGTGAGGCACAAGCAAAACCAGCCTTCACTGCCATCCTGTGTGAAGGGGTGATGGCTAGAAGGGCTCCTCCCCATCTGTTCACCCTTGAGCAAAGGGAACATCCTGGCAGACACGTGAGCCTTTCCATCATAATTCCTGCATATTTCCCTTGTGATCTGACTCTCTTCTTTCAATGGCAGCAACCCACCTGCCCTCTACTCCTCTTGCTGTACAAACAGTAAAGCCACTGCAGCATTCACCTGTTCCAGCTGGTTCTGGAGCCAGACGCAGCCCCAGGGCAGGGAGGAGATGCTGGGAAGGCAGCCAATGTCTTATCTGGAGCCCCACAAGTCATCTATCTGGTCTGGGTGCTGTTTGTCCTGCTTTTTTTGCTGTCTCCTTAGAGGGCAAGGTGTGCAAGGTTCTTGTGATGTTGGCCCATACTGTCCAGGAGAAATAAGGAGGTGCTGGAAGCTGAGAAACAAGATTCAGTTTTGGCTTCTCTAGGCTGTTCAAATCATGAGAGCATTGTTCTTTGTGTTTAAGAATTTTCCTATTTGACCAGAGCAGAAAAATGCAACATCATGGTGAGGACAGGTTCTCTAGGCCATACAGAACACATCCCCTCAAGCCTCAGACATCCCTTCATCTAGTTACCTGCAGCACAATCTTAATTCTACAGGGAGTCTAACACTGGCTTCTTCAGGGGAACTGTCCTGGTGCCTCCTGCTCCAAGTAGGACAGGAACTGCAATTAAAGTGTTCAAGTAGCAGTGCAGAGAAATGGACAGAGATGCAGAAGCCGACTGGAAGGAATAAAGCCAAGAGCAGAAGATAGGGTAGGGGCAGGGAATTATATACTGAGACAAGTTAAGGAGCCAGTTCTGGGGGGATAATATTTAACCTGTCTCCCTGTGATACTACTAGGCAGTACTCCAAGTATTAAACAGATAGCTTGATAGATAATAGCTGCTTAGCCAAGCTGTGCCTTGCTCCTCTGACTACCATGCTGCTTACAGGCAGCCTGCAGAGCAGATGGGTCTGCCATCCTAGTCTGTCCTGGGGACACTGCTTCTGCCCAGGAGACAGCCACAAAGACAGAGGCACACTGTGTGTTTTACTGAGCCTTGCTCTTTCTTTTCAGAGCACAAGATGGACTCTTGGTACCACACAAGCTAGAGAGCAGAAATCAGTTTGTGAAATCCTTACGGGAGGCATTTGAGCATACCCTCAAAGAGGTGAGAGTGATCTCTATTTTTGTATCTCCATCCACTTCACTAGGCATCAACCTGAAAGCAGCTAGGAAATAACTGACCTTAGAGGCATCCACAGCAGGGGATTTGTCCTAAACAGCCCAGTTCTCACACGAGGGAACGGAAGGCCAGCTTTGCCTTTACTTCCAAAATCCTAGTCAGTACTGCCTTCCAGATATAGCTCTTCCCAGTTCCTCCCACCCTGCCTCCCTGTTGGACTGTCATCTTTATGTGATGGGGTTGTCAGGGGCTGGTGTATCTGCAGTTAACTATGGAAATGTAAAATCCAACCTTTCTTTGAGACACCATTTTTGCATTGTTTCCTCTGGCTTCCTTCCCAGTGGGTACCACACAGCAAGCACAACTTGCCTGAAGGAACACTTTAGGAATGCTTTCCTGCTTTATTTCTGCTTGTCTTCTCCCTCTAGGACGTCCAGCTAGTAGAGGTGCCTGGGAGTCATTTTGTGCACCTGAATGAACCTGAGGTGGTGTCTGGGATCATCAGCAACTTCCTGACAGCGCAGAACACCAGAGCCAGACTCTAAGCAGTCACTGCAACAGCAATCCAGGACAAGAAGTAGCTAAGAATCTGGCTCTGGAGGAATTGTCACCATTCCTACCTCACATCCAATGTCAGTTTCATGATGCTTATTCCTAAGCTGAGTTCTCTGAAGCAGAGAATGCAGATCTGCAAAGTTAGACACACACAGTGGCTTTCCCCTTTCTTCTTCCTAACTTCTGCATCCTAAAATGAAGCAGGAATACAGGCAGAGGCTCCTCAGGGAGCAGCAGCACCACTAGCTGTAGCAGTGCAAGAAATAGGTAGCTCATTCTTTCCTCCTCTCTCAGCATGAAGTGACAAGTCTCCTCCCAGGGCTAAGCCAGTTGAAAAAACAGGAAAGAGTTCTGCTTCTCTGCTTATTTCCATGATTGCCTGAGCTCAGACAGCCTCAACCTCTCTGTTCTACTATGAGGGCTGCTGCTTTTTTTAATAATCAGCTTAAATGAGAGCTCACCTGGGTACAGTAGGCCATTTCAATGAACTGCTGGGAAATGAGTCATTAATCCTCTAGCTGAAGCAGCTGGAAGAACTATTAGTAATGGAAAAGTTGGCAGAGGTGATTTCTGTCCTTCAAAATAAAGATTGATCTTCCACTGTTAACACTGTCGTCTTTGACTTTACCGAAGAGTGAACCTTTCTTGCAGGATGCTCACTCAAGCAGCTCAAGTGCCAATCTTATGAAGCAGTGATTTTTGCATGCATTCTGCTTTGGATATTTCATGTTAAGTATCCATCTGCCTCCTACTTAAATGGATGCAAAAAGTCATATGAAGGAAGCAGGCCTGGCAATCTTCTCATGCAATGGAAGCTGCACATACAGTGGATTTTCTACAGGACAGTAAATCTACTTTAGCTTAACTTTGTGAAATTTATCAGCATTTCCTCATTATGCTCATGGTCACTCCCTTACCAAGGCTGCAGGCAGTAAAATAAATGTTGCATGCTAGGGGTGCCTCCTTTCACATCACAGCAGCTGTCACAGGCTGCTAGCATCAAGTTGCAAGTTACGTGAACAGCAGCAAAAGCACTGCCCAACAACTGGGTGTGCATGCTGCCATCCTTACCTGCCCTCCTGTGGGCTAGTAGCAGGTTTTTTGGAAACACCTTGAAGTCTGGTTTATCTCTCCAAATCTAGGCTGTCCTCTCACCCTGTCTAGTGACAGCGCTGAATGGCAGTGGTTCCCACAGCTCAGGCTACACCTAGCTGCAGAAATCCAAGTATAGCTGGAAGGGAATTACAGCTCCCTGGGAGGGAAGCACCAAGAGAAAAGGTAGGGCTCTGTACCAAACCACTGATCTCTCCCTGTGCCAGCAGGTCTGGGAACTTTCCAGTTGTTTGTATCCAAGACTTTCTCTCCCCTTCTTCATCGCCCATAGATAAACACCTAAAAGACCACTGGCACATAAGCCACGGCTTTTATCACCAACCTAGTCCAATACAGAAGACACTGTTCCCCACAACACAGCAATGGAGAAAGGGGCATTCTTGCCTTTGAGGAACAGCGCCAGTTTATTTACAATTCTTCAGCCATTCCCTGCCCCTGCAGAGGCTGTGTAGGGCCAATACTGTCTCTTACCAAACTTCAGGAGGGCCTTGGCTCACTCAGAGATACAGGCTGTCAGAAGACACGCCTAAGACCCCTCGGCCCATGCACCTACAGAAATGGTACTGGATGATGTCAGTGCAGGCATGGCCAGGAGAGCAGGAAGATGCAGTGCAACTGAAGTCCACGCTCCCACATGAGATCCAATGGCAGTGCCTCAGTTCCTCAAAACCCTATGGCACATAAGGTCTGTAAGCATCTCTCCTGCCCTGTCCAGCACAGGCATCGAAAAAAACAGTGCAGCTCAGTATGGCCTAAACTTGCGCTGGGCTCGCATCAGTGCAATTCTCTGCTTGTCCTCCTCAAATTTCTTCCTCAACTGGGCAATATCTGAAACACACAAAAAAAGAAAGACGACAGGTCACAGGGGAGCAGCAGACCTCCCTCTCCCTGTGCAGCTTCACTTCTGCACACTGGAAGATGTTCAGTTCAGACAGCTCAGATTGCTTCAGATTGCTCAGAACAGGTCCTTTTGCGTCAGGGCTAAGTGCAGAGCTGAGGCTCCAGCTGCTTTGCAGTGCTGCAGCTCCCTCTTGGGGAAGGAACACGCTAGTTCTCCCTTCCAGTGGCTGCCTCTGTGCAGACTGACAAAAACAATTAGAAGGGTACCATTTGCCCACTCTCCCAAAGAATATTCCAACAGCTTTTGCTAGTCCAGGTAATGGCAAGGGACCCCCAGGAACTGGCTAGACCGTTTGCCCAGTCTCCCAGCCAGCTGTTCAACTGCAGCTGGATGTAGCTCCACCGAAAGAAAAAAAGATGTTCTTTGGGCTACAGTATGAGACAGAGAAAGGTAGAAGGCAATTCAGACACTCACGCTCTCTCTTGGTCTCACGATGTTGCCAGGCATAGAAGTTGAGCAGCTCTTTGCGGGCCTTTTTCCGCTTCTCCCTCTCCAGCACCCGGAGGTTGGCAGCCTCTGTCCGGGGCAGGCCAGGCTTGCGGCCCTTCCGTGTTACCTTCACCCAGCCCTCCTCATCTGGTAAACCCTCTTCCTTGGCTGCTTTGGCTTCTTCCTACAGAGACAGAAAGGTGAGGCAGCTTAGTACAGCTGGGCTGCCAGCCAGTCTGATGCAGGGCTCCTCCAAGATCCAACTCTGACACACAGTTACAGCACCTAGTTCTGTACAAGATTTGAATGAAGGCGTGGGACCAAGCACTCAAGTCACAACACTGCATGCCAGACAGGACCTGTTTTATTTGTGGGTGCCTACTGGGAGCCCTGTATGGATGGGCCAGCTGTAATGAACCAAACCAGCAATCCTGCCAGCCAGTGCTTCCCCTCTGCCATTTCCATTAGGACCTGGGCACTGAGAGATCTTCTCTGTCTGCCTTTCTCTCCACAAACAAACTGCTTAGCTGGGTTCCCTCCCCAGCCTTGCCTCACCTCTGCTATCTTTTTGTCATAGTCTTGCATGTAGGCATCCACCTCAGCCTTCAGTTCTTCTCGATCCACTACTGAGTCTGCATATCTGGCAATCCACTCTGAAACAGAGAGAGCAGAAGTCAACTGTAGCCTCTGCTAGAAGCACATTTTGGTGTAATGTCTTTCAGCAGCTCCAGAAAGAACTGCTGTGAGAAAGAACACCCTTGGTTCCCATTTCCATTCAGCCTCCCCACTACCTTAGCTTATGCACGATTTGACTTCCAGAAGAAAAGCATTAAGTAATGGGAAGAGCTTGCAACTTTTCAAGGAGAAGCAGACTATCCTGAAATCCAAGAAATGCAACATTCAATGTTGCATTTCCACCAGTGGTAACATGCAAGGTGTTGACATCTTGACAGCCATGTGGTGCCTGGCTTCAGTTTTCACAGCAAAACACAGCCAGTCTCTCTGAATCTACATGATATTGAAGAGATGTGGGGAAAAACTGCCTTTCCAATGTACTAAGAGCCCTTGTCTTCCTGCAGGGTCACTCAGCCAGGGCCTACAACATCCAATAGAATAAGCTATCAACAAGATGATGTGTTTAGCAGGTATAGTGGTCATGGGCTAATGGTTGGATGCAATATTAGTGATCTCTTCCAACTTTAATTATTCTATGATTCTAAGATACAATAAGAAAAACAGGACAATAAAATATTGGACATCTCCCCAGTCTAGGCTTAATACAAAATGGTGAACAACTTGGAACGTGGCAGGAAGGATTCAGTTAAGAAATGTTTCCCCTGCTCCGGTTAACACGAATGCAGCCAGTGCTTACTTACTGCTAATGCCAGTTTTCACAGGATGACTCTCTGTTGATATCAACAAGGGACCTTCCTGTGATAGGGCCTTGGCTGCCTGGACACCGTCCGGTTTCTTGAACACCACATACGCAACTCGAAATCCCTAAAAGAAGACAACACCTCCAGGATGATCAGATATACTGTGGGAGTTGGAGACACATATAGAAGTCAAATCACAAGTTCCAGTACGATGACAAAAAAAAAAAAAAGCAACAAATTTAAATCCTACTACCACACTGATGAGACCCGATAGCAGCCTTTCAGTATCTAAAGGGGGGACAGAGGAAAGGGGACAGACTCCAGTCTCAGGGTCGGTTGGGATAAGATGAGGAGAAATGGTTTCAAACTAAAGAGAGGAGATTTAGATTGGGCATAAGAAGAACGCATTTTACAGTCAGGGTGGTGAGGCAGTGGCACAGGCTGCCCAGAGAGGTTCCTCATCCCAAGGTCAGGCTGGAAGGGCTCAGAGCACCCTGATCTACCCGTAAGTGTCCCTGTTCACTGCAGGGGAGTTGGACTGGATGCTTTTAAGGGTCTCTTCCAACTTAGGACTCTACACCCTCCTCGAGCGGTTTTCCCATAACTCATGCTCCACCCACCACCACCACTCAATACTTGGGATTTCTTCCCACTCTGATCACTAAAGCACCACTATCCCCCCCAAGCTTTACCGTGGCCGTTCTGTTGGTGAAGAACTTGGACGTGCGTTTTTCTGCCTTCTCTCCCGGTCCCGGTTTGTCACGGAGGTCCACAGACTGCACGGCCCCACAGCGGGCGAAGAGCCGGGACAGCGCGTCCTTCACGCAGGGGGAAAACGACCGGCAGAGAACAACAGGAATGGTTCCCCTCCGGGCCTTCCCAGCGCACCAATCCCCGCCCCGGGGGCTCCCAGTCGAGCTCCTCGCAGCCCCCCCACCCCGCTCACCCGGCTGCAGTACGGGGGCACGTTGATGACGAACAGGGTGCGCTGCGGCGGGTGCGTGTCTCCGGGCCCTTCCCGCACCCGGTGCTCCTTCACCAAGAGGCAGTGCGGTGAGCGCTGCCGCGCACCGAACTTCACCGCCAGCGCTGCGGGCGACAAACTGGTTAAACACCCCGCCGCCGCCGCCGCCGCGCCTTTTATCCCCTCCCTCCCCGCCGCTCCTCACCCGTGTATCCCGGCGGCGCGGCCGCCGCCACACGCTGCTCGGCGGCCGCCATCTTAGCGCGGGGGGAAGCGGCGGCCCAGGGTGCTGCCGGGAGCTGTAGTCTGCGGCGCTGCTAATGGCGGCGGCTGCGGTGCCGTCAGCGCGCCGAGCCTGTCCGCTCGCTAGCGCCCCCATCTCTTCAGGTGCAACCTGAAGCCTCAGCACGTACCGCTCGTCACCCAGAGCCACGGCTCGGTCATCTAATGCCGCCCGTGCAGATGGAGGGCGGCGTGGAATGCACTCCGCTGGCTGAATTCCCCTTTTTTCTTTTAGCAAGCACAAGGGAGGGAGAACGGGGAAATAGCTCGGCGGTATCGAAGAAAATCCAGCACTTGAGTGAGAGAGGTTGAACGTCTTTCCACAGGGCACCCCACAGTCACTGCACGGCTCACTAGGAGGAGCTTTCCAAAGACGAGGTACAGCCAAGTTGATGCCTCCAAAGCTAACAGTTACACGTTTTCGTCTGGAGCAGCTATAGATCCAAGGTTGAAACTCCACTAAGTTCCATTAGTCCTGCTTACCTAGGGAAAACAGCCTTCCTGTGATGGAGTGTTTCTCTTCAAAGATCCAAGACCACCATAAATTAGAAACAAGGACAGACACCTCATCTCAAGGATCTTCAAGATGCAAGTCCAAAACAGTGACCACAGAGAGAATGAGGTGTCCTTGTGACCAGACATGGCTAAGACAAGGAGAACACCTCCCCAAACAACCAGGGACCACTGAAGACCCCCACAAGTGCAGAAGATTAAAATATGTTATGTAACTTTCTACTTACATAGTCCTGTGAATATATAATAGGTAGGTATGACCTAGGTAAGAGCATAGTGAAACTTTCTGGACTATAAAAAGCCAGTATATATGCTGTGTATGCTTGGTTTGTGGAGATTTCCCACCCTGCACAGAATAAATCAACATCTCCTCTCTAAACGCTTGTCTTGTCTTTTTGAATGTGTTTCAGGAGATTTAAAATCAACAACAAACCCACAGGCTCAAGTTTTCTGATGGTAAGAAGTCAGATGTCACCGGGATCAGGGGGATGCATGTACTGAATGAAAACAGAAATGTAGGAGGAAGGTAGCTACTAACCTAATCCAAATATAAGGGAGCATACAACCCAACTAAGAGAAGAGGTTCCTCGCACCTGCAGACTATGCAGCCTTTTAATTAAAGTCAGACACCCACTCATCTCCAGAAGAAAGCTGTGACCCCCACCAGGGCTTGGAGGCACTGACTCCAACTTCAACTTGCTTCATAAGGCGGCGGGCAATTGACAGGAACCTTGAACTGAGAACAATACTGTGTGCACGCTGGAAGAAGCACATGCCAAGCATCACAGAAAGCCCACCAAAAGATGGTAATGGAAACAGCAACCAACAGTAGTGCATGAAAAGACTAGCAGAAGGAATGCAAGAATATTGTGCTAAGCAAACAACCAGTGATGCACCAGCAGATGAGAAAAAGTGAAGTTTTCCTTAGCACTGTCTACAATTGTGTAAAACAGTTCTAGTTCAACTTTTTTTTTTCTCCTTTCTTTCCCCTTCTCCATGTGGTAATGGGGCACAGATATGGGAAATAACTGAGCCAGGCACAAAAGATTAAAAGGAGGCAGTAACCTGGGCAAAAGAAGTCTGGAGGGGTTATACTGCCCAACAGTTTGATGATAGAGGTGTATTTCTATACTTGAGTTCGTCTAGAAATCCTTGTTGAAGGACTATGGAAATATAATATTATTTTATATAGAAGAATAACACCTAAAGTCCCTGCATTATGATGCGCTCTGATAGGAAGCTTATTACACACAATCATTATTTTTAGCAGTTCTGAAATGAAGACCTCAAAAGCAGCATAAAGCAGCAAATTTGCTTAATCCCAGCAAGGCAAATAAAAGAAGAAATATTAAAAAGACACATAAAAACACTAAAAGAGAACAGTAAGAACAACTATTCTTAAAGACTCTTGTCAATCAGGAAACCTTTTAAAAGACAACCTTTAAAGAAGAAGCTGTATTTATGATGCAAATGGAAGAGAGCACATTCCAAAAGATTTTGAATCAAGACATACGTATGAGGTGAAAGGCTAATGAAAGTAAGAATACAGACATCTGACTCAAACAGATATCCAAGTTAATGAATGTTACTGGAGGAAAAGGTAAATGCAAGAGCTATACCAGGCAAACTTGTAAGTCGCTTTAGAAGGCAGCATACTTGAAAAGCAAAGGAAAACGGAGAAACACTATTACAAAATTACCTACCACCTACCTGTCCTGTTAGCATATTGTGTGTGAAATACTGACTGCTTGTACTAACACAAGCTTACAATCTCTTAACAACGTAGAAATAATAAAAATAAATTAAATTATAATTTATAAAATAAATATAAATTATAATACATCTATAGAACCATGCTGCATCAGGGCAAACATGCACAAATGTTAGGTCAGAAGGTGGCAGGTGAGCTCAGCAGAATGTGAACAAGAGTAGCATGATAATTCCAGGACAGCAAGAAGAAATTTGACAGCTGCAAGGCAAACTGTTTGAACAAGCCTAGAATTAACTGCAGGTTACTCTTTCAGTTCCTGCTGAATCAAGCCACTCTGTGAAGAGCTAGAAGGCTTGGGCGACTTTAGAGTTAACTGATTGTAGGAACAGGAGAGCAATGCACAACAGGACACTGCTGTAGGATAAACCGTAGAGAGATATTTAGACAATCTTTGACTTGAATTAAAAGAAAATATTTACTGCACAGATCAGAATACAAGTTCTTCCAAGGAAGTATGTTAATAACATAATTTATCACAGGTAACTCAAATAATGCATGACTGAAGAATGAGTTACGAAGTGCATTTTCTTGCTATTTGGCTTTTATAATGGACATATGTCAATTAATGAAAAATATGCTTCAGTCTCCCCATTTTTTCAGAAGAGACAAGATATGCAATTACAGTGGAAGTCTTCACATTTTCACAGCCTTAACTTTTTATTATCTGGCTGATAATGAAAGTACCCTACTTTATCTGGAATGGGTACTCTGACTTCAGAGCAGCAATATTTTTTTAAATTACTTTTTAAAAATCACTAGACTGTCAATAACAAATTGGCATTCCTTTCATGTGACAAAGAAATTAGAACTAAGGGGGGAGGGAGGGAACAAATTATACCTATCAACAACAATCAGCTAATCCAGCTCACCAAAATTAGTAAAGTGTCAATTTTCTTATTCATATACTCTTGCTCTTCCTTCACACTACCAGCTACCTATGGAATTTATTACTGAACCAGGAGCAAGATCAGAGATTTGGAGTTTTTATATTTTTTAAAAAGCATGCTTGATTCAATATTGAACTCTTACTTACTGATTTTTCATTTGTTTCACATCATCTAAAAAGGCTTAGAATCCAATCTCTGTATAACAAATGTTTATTCAGAAACAGATAATACATAATCTTCTCCAGCCCTAACATTTCTCCCCCTCCCCCCAGTTTTTATTAAAACACAATTGTTTGGTGGGTGATCTAAGAAAAGGGAACAACAGCTGTCTTAAGGCCCCTCCCTTACAAACATCTGCTGGTCACATGAAGCACCCCACCAATACTAGTGTTTTACTAGATCTCCAAACCAAAGAGAATAATCTGAAAAAACAAGTCCTGTCAAGTCCCCAGTTATTTTCATGGCTAAGAGGGACAGTGTGAGATAAGGAATGGTTTGCACCAGCTAGATAGAGCAAAGAGCTACTAGAGAATAAGAAAGCAAAAGAAACACAGAGTTGACCAAGAATTGGGATCTGGACCTACAATGATTACAGAAAGTTCACTGAAGTTCAGCAGACCTGAACAAGAATGGGTTAGGTCTGTCTTCTAGCTCGATGGCTCAAATTCAAATCCCAACCAGATTGTGGCAGTGGCATCTTTTCCTCTCTTATAATATAATTTGAACTAATACAAATGGAGCTACTAGGGCTTCAAACATCCATGACAAAAATGCTGTACTGACAAAGTACTGAAGTGCCACCTAGTGGCCTGGAGCGCATCATGGATGCTCATGGGCCAAAGTTGTGTCCTCCTTGCTCATTCGGAACATGCGTAACACTGCTCTCCAGTGTCTCCTCTTACAGAGCACTACCTGCTCTCCTCCAAAATCTCTCCTTGCAGCAAGGAAGCACAGCGATCATCCTCCAAACCCACCTATGTAAGCTGCAGGCCTGCACAGCAGCCAAACATTGCCCAAATATATATGCCTCTCAAAAAAGTGATTTCTCTTAGGCAAGTGAAGACTGCTTAGTACTGGAAAAAGGCCCCAGCTCCTTCCTTTTCATAAAAGGAGACTGGTTAAGTCAGGAGGTAAGAAAAAAAACATCCCTGCATTAGCAGGAAGATGCAATACAGTATACTGGGAACAAAACACCAGGATGTCCTCTATCTCCAAGCAGAATCCTGGTTGTTTTTCAGACCAGAACGGAGAGAGCAACTCCACTCACCCTGAAGGGCTAATAAATTCATTATACAAATGCCAGAGCCTTTTTTCCTCCCCACCTTCAGTATTACCACAGTTGAAGGATCCCTCCCATAGCACAACAGGTGCAAAATGGGTGCCGCACTTGTGCTTATGTCCATTCTGCCCAATGCTTCCATGGGCTGGTATACATGGTGGGAAACTCAGTTTTTCATGTATTTTCTCAATGTCACAGCTGCCGAGCAGAAAAATATTCAGCAGTCAGAATTAAACTGTACGCAATTAAATGCATTTAAGTCCAAGATGCAAGATGGCACAATTCCTATATGCAACCACACCTGATTTGGTACCTGGTGCAGAAATTTCAGAAACTATGCGCTGTTCTTGCACGATGAAAATCACGAGAATGCATCTTTTAGTTAAAGGTAGGTCAGAAGAGAAGAGATTGCCAACCCTTCCTTCAAAGTCTATGTGCACTTTTAATGGCCACTAGGGGCTTTGGAGTAAAGGAGGGAGTTACATGGTATATGCTTAGTAATATTATTACTGGCAGAAGGGGGGAGGTTATTTTCTTGGAAAAAAAAATCGTGGAAGAAAACTCCAACTATGAAAACAGAAAGTACACACACAAAAGGAAACACTACTGTACAGTAAGGTAGCAATCATAGAAAACAAAAAGATCTTCAAGGCAGGCAAATGCAAAAATCTGCACTCCTGCAGTTTTCTCATTCCCCAACTTAAACGAGTTTTCCAGTCCACTGCTCACTGCCCCTTCTCAGAGTTTGATTTTGAATTCTGTGGGCTGCACAGATGCAGAGACCCCTGAGGATTTGAAGAGTGCCTTCAAGATGGTATCAGGGTCCACCTCAGCTGGGGGATTTGATGCAGCACTTGCACTTGACCGACGGGGTTCCCCTTCCTTCTTCACAGAAGGGGTATCGCTCAATCGGCTGGAGGATTAAACAAACAGACAGCATTGAACCTCTCATTATAAAATAAAATTTAACACAATGCCTGTATTTGCCGTTCACAGCGTTCACCCTTCACATTATGAGAAATTGATGTCTTAAACATACTTTCAGACACAAGAACTTCCTGATCTTAGACTCATTTTGAACCCCAGTGCTGAGAACATTATGTAGTGAAACAATATTGCACTCAACGAAGAGCCACAGATAAAGAAAATATTCTGAGGTCAGCTTGCCAACAATTTTTCTACCATCCCCTCAGATGCTCCTCAAAGAGAACCTGAAAATACATTTGGTTCTTTCCCATATCCAAAGGACACTTACAGCAATATAGGCTGGTCTGAGGTGATGACATTTCCATTCATATGAAGGTTACATTTCATTGGCTGACCTAGACAAAAACAGAGTCCTCATCTTAAGATCCCAGTTTTGGAAAACACCAGATATATCATGCAGTAATGCAAGCAACAGATTCCACACGTGGAGGAAACAAGAAGGAATAGCTGCTATCTTTTCTTACAAAATCACAGTGGCAAAAGAGCCACTGAAACGCTCAGTGCCGTATGAAGAATTGCACCAATTAACAAAGTACATATTGGTGAAAAGCCCATATAGATGCACAGTAATCTACTATTCTCAGCTGTCTGTTCTTCATTTGATATTCATAACTTGCCACTCATCCGGAGAAAGAAGCAGCACCCACTTCCAGCTAGAAATTAACAGCTAATTTCAGCCTATAACAAAATGTAGATACATCCAGACTAAGAAGTGCATTGTTCAAGGTTTAAAGAGAAGCTGTCAGCAATTGTTTTATAAGCCTCATTCAAAATGTCCCTGACTACACCTTGAGATTTTTGTGGAGACTAGTTTTACTTGTACTTTACAAGCAGCTACTCTCTAAGCATTAATTCCTTCCTAAAGACAATCTAGCTCTTAGCACTGGGTTAGAAATAACAGAAATTTGATCTGGAGGTCAAAACAATGGAATCACTGGAAGCCTGCCTCTATCTCTGAGCATTCTCTTTGTGGGAAAAGATTTTCTCTAAATGTTACGTAAATGAATTATGCACATATCCAACATGCATTACGTTGTCCAGCTACTGAATCAATTTTTTGGCATTTCCTCTCTTGGCAGCACAGGAGCACTGAAATGCTTTTTAAACTCTCTCCTGAAGTAGAAAACGTTTTTTTGTTGATTTATCCATCTTCATTGTAACCCTGCTCAAACTTACCATCTAAGCATCTGTTGTTGTATTTCTTATATGCTGTGATTGCATCTTCTTTCTTCACAAAGACTACCTCAGCCACTCCTGGGTGCACCAGCCGGGCTCGTTTCAGAGCACCGCACACACAGAACAACTCCTAAGGGCAGAGTGTTAGTCATGACTGTAGTCACAAAAGAAGTACACTGGAACAATGGGTGAGAAAGACTCAGTTTCCCAATTACATTCCCACTCCTCCTCAGTAAACACATGGCAGAATCTGACTACTGCAACTTATCTTCATGTTGTTGCTATGGTTAAGTACTGAGCACTTGTACGTAATGCAGGCAGCCTGGACAAACCTCCATAATGGCACAAACACGAGCAAAAATGTTTAAGGCTCTGTACTTGGGCACACAAACACCATGTTTGTTCTCTGCCTGCTGAGAACAGAAGCACCTAGGTAATTTGCACCTGTGTATAAGTTCAAGGAAAACACTAAACATCACTTGGCATGAAGTCTAAGTGATATCAGGTGCCTCAGTACGCCCTAGAAACGGTCTTTTCTACCACCTTCTTGAGTCAGATTTTTTTTTTTTTTTTTAATTAGGTGGAAAACCCAGCCTACTCCACCCCCAAAGCAGGAAACTCTCAGCTTGTACAGCAAAGTCATATAATATCTTTCCTCACTGCATTCACCGTGAAGGGATTTAATGCAGTAAGCAATACTCACGACAATATCTTCTTCAGTGACTCGAGGATGCAGATTGTTTACAGTCATCTTTGTGCCTTCCAAAGGACTGAAGGCCAGCTGCCAACACAATAAACACAAATCAGAAATGCAGCAATCCAACATTACAGCAGATAAAAATCACTACAAGGATGCCTATGAAAGTTGGTATACATAAAGGAGAGAAAACTAGAGCTAATAATGGGAAATACTGATACTTGGAAAAGCCCAGATCATCTAGAATGAAAGAAAGCTACTGTTTCATGCTAACTTGTTTCTGAAGTAGCTTTTCTCTCCCATTTCCAAGTGTAACACTAAGTTAATCTATCTATATACATGAGTTATGCCAGACTCCCCTCCATTTTAAGAGCATATCTAAGCTATACTCTGAACCAGACAGTAAACCTCAGGTACGGCTCCAGTCTCTAGAGAGCCTGTTGAACTTAACCTGAGAACACCTGCACCCAGCACCAGGAAGTCTGGCAAAGCAATTCCAGGCAGGTTGTCTACGAAGTACCTGAGAGGTTCTTGCACAGAAAGCAAGCAGCTACATCTGGAATAATCTTGTTCTTCTCTTTGCTAACAGCAGAAGGTAGAAGACTATGTTACCAATACTGTTACGGCATTATTCCTAGGGACATGGAATTCACCAAAGGGTGCCCAAATAACAACTGCCATCTTCCTGTAGCATCTTCCCTGTTTCCTCTCCCATGCTAGACAGAAGAATGAAGTGTGATACACTGTCTGAGAATTCCCAGTCTCTCAAGCACCAGAGAGGATGATGTTCAGACAAGTTTTAAATTCTTGGTGGACAGGTTGTAGCTATCAGCTTGTAGCCCCACAGGTAGCAGTGGGAGCCTGGCAGAAGCAAACTACTCAAAAAACCAACAAACAGCAAACTTCACATGTTTCAGAGACTTATGTTAACAAGCATGTCCCACTTCCCTGAGCTCACCTCAACAGGTGCTGGCTCTTTTGGAGGCTCCTCCTTTGTCACCAAAGTTCGGGACATGTTTGTCAAGGCCTTTGTCCTCATTGGGGAAGGAGGTGCAGGAGGAGCTGTGTACGTATCATTCTGGACCACTTTAGTCAGGGGAACAGTCTTGGACAGAGAGAACTTATTGCCACTCAGCCCAGCCTATGGGAGAAGACAACAAAATAACCATGAGAGCTGTAGGCTGCAAAAGTAGGCCCTCTTTTTCAGGCACCAACAACAGGATTGCATTGAAAACTACGGGTCCTCCAGAGTTTCAGAACCACTGCAGTGTTGAAGACTTCAGTTGATTTTTGTCTCAAAGCTGAGAGGTTTTTTTTTTTTTTTAGCATGTTTTCCTCAAAAGAGCACTTCCCTCGCAAAAGAACAACACCATGCTTAAATCTCACATCCTCTTTAAATGAATATTACCAGTGCAGTTCAAATTCGGAAAAACACCTTTTTTCAAAGGTGTCCAATGATTCTCAAGTATTTAACAAGATGTACACAATACCATTCATTTACACACACAAAAAATTGAGCTATGCTAGTGCAAACAGCAGTAATTCTTCAGAAACATCAAGCTGCCAACTGTGATTTTGCATGGCAAATGATTTCCTGCTCTGATGTCCTGTCTATAGAAGCAGTAGAAAACCTCCCTTGCTTGCCTTCTCAAACAATTATGGAACAGCTACAATGCACTTTCCCAACAAGAAAGCCAAAAGCTAACATGCAGCCAGAGTGTATGCTCTTGCAAAAGGCCTATAAAATCACAGCCTGAAAGGGAATCTGTTCCCAAAATAGCACTGGAAGCATTGGCACAAAGAGAAGGGTGGGGTGAGGAATAAACATCTCAGGGTGAAGCATTGTTGACATACTTCAAAAGAGCATAAACCCTGTAAAACTGCAGCCTATGCATCTACTCAATATGAGTATGGTGTGGTGGGGACTGTTCAGATCATCCCTTACCACGTTGTGAAGGAAACTGTTTGTGGTGGTAATCTTCATCTGTTTGCTAGGAAGGGTGGAGACACTTTCATCATCATCTTCTACGTCATACAGACCCTGAAAAGAAGCAAGGTAACAGTTCACAAACAGGCAGATTTAATTTTGACATCATTTCCAAAATAAGCAATTTTCTCCTGCCTTCATCACTTTCAAAAGACATGTGGTAACATGAGAAAATGAACGCAGAACGGTTTTTAGTTAGAAAGGATCTTAAAGACCATCTAGTCAGTTCTCACCCATGGCAGGGGTTGAAACACCTCCCACTGCATCAGGTTGATCAAAGCCCCATCTAATTTGGCCTTGCACACATCCAAGGACAAGGCACCAACAAATTATTTGGGCAGCTTGTTCCAGTGCCTTGCCACTCTCATCACGCTCTCACCACAAAGAATTGCTTCCTTGTATCCATCCTGTATTTACCCCCTTTTACCTTAGAATTGTTATACCTTGTCCTAACACTAAACTCCCCAGAAGAGTCTCTCCCATTTTTCCTATTTGACCCTCTTAAATACTGAAAGGCTGCAACAAGGTCTCCCTAGAGCCTTCTGTTCTCCAGGCTGAACCACCTCAACTTTCCCAGCCTGCCACCATAGGAGAGGTGCTCCAGTCCACTGATAGTCCTTATGGTTCCCCTCTAGACCAGGTCCTACAGGTCCATGTCCTTCTCACACAGCAGGTCTCAGAGCTGAACACAGTGCTCCAGGTGGGATATCACATGAACGGAGTAGAGTAGTAGGTCAGTCACCTCCCTTGATCTGCTGCTCACATTTCTTTTGATGCAACCTAGGATACAGTTCACCGTCTGGGCTACAAGCACACACTGGTGGCTAATTTTGAGCTTTTCATTCATCAGGACTTCCAAGTCCTTCTCCACTGGACTGCTCTCTATCAATACCCAACTTGTATTCATGTTTAGGATTGCAAACACAGTGTTTGCATGTTCAGAATTCCACGACTTCTCTGGACTTCACTTCTATTCTCACAACTATAGGACAGAGCCAGAAGCACACAAGTCCATTTCATAAAGTCAGTTTAAGTACTATCAAACTTCTTTCCTAGAAATGTTGTTTCCCCAGGTGTATTGAAGCCACATAGAGAGTTCTCTAATCCCTAAACCTCTTCAGCATTCATGAAACCACACTGCTAGAATAAAGCCTTAACATCTTAAATTTTAACTCCTTGCCAGCTCTAGAGTTGAAGCTTGTACTTATGATTTTTTAATTTTGTTTAAGCAGGTGCTTGCTGAATCTGTCTGAACTGAACATTCCTTTTGAACAGTGTGCTTCCCTCAGCACAGCACACGCCTGTCTGGCACCACAAACACTGTACTATGAGGTTTACTGAATGAGTAACTCACTTCCCACTTCTACTTAATGCCCACAGCTCTGCTTAAAATACTGAGTCTAACACCTACATAAATATTTTTTTGTATACTCTGAACAATAATGTTGCTAAGAAAAGTCTAAGAAAAAAGTCTAGACATACATGGCACTGCCCAGAACACTGAAAGTTACAGCTTAAAAGTTTTTCATTAATTCAGCAGAACGGTGAAGAAAAAGTGGATAGATTAGCAATGATAACTTGAAAAATAAGTGAGTTTCATGGTCAGCAAGATTCTGGTTTACAAACGGAAAAGTAGTTACAACCACAGAAGTGCTATGAAGACAAACAAGCAAAAATGATATAACATAGGAGAGTTCTGCAGAAAGCTAGGGAAAATGCTAGCCATCTGGACAACATACTTGAATTAAGAGACAAAGTGAAATACACTCAAGATTTATTGTAACGAGGTCCAACTAGCGAAGGCAGTAAGTGACAGCATCTGGGAACAGTCATTGCAGCAGGTCAACGCAGAGATAAACAGATAAAGTTACCATAATTGAGGCAAAAAATAAGTAATGACATGATACTGTCAATGTCAGCTTGTCAATATATCATAGTTTATGAATGCACATACACAAAATATGCAATATAAATATAATCCCTGTGAAAGAACCCAAGGTGGGGTAACGCAGCTAAATGCTTGGGGGCCATGGCAAAGTCCTTCAAAAATGATCTCAAGAGAAACAGCACAAACTCTAGGGTTTTCTTCATACAAAATCTGCTTGATATAGCAGCACAGAGAGCTCATAAAAAAAAAGATCACCATCAGGTTTTCAGCCTACAACTGTCAAGCTGTCAGAGAACATCTAAACTCTCTTTTCTTTCCTACCTTATCTGCCAATGTTTATGGATACCTTCCTGCTCTCTCTATTCACCTCTACCCTCCCCCCCCAAAAAAAGGTTAAAAACAGCACACACCTGTTTATGTGTATGGTTGTTCACCACATTGATCCTCATTCCTGCTGGATGAGGGTGTCCAGGAACAACAGGAGCTTTCTGCTACAATCAGAGAGAAAGAACCAAAGTGTTAAACACTGTAGTCCACCAAATCCTCATTTCAGGAGACCGAAGCTGTCACTGATAACCTGGTATCACATAAATGAGATTTATCTTCTCATTCTTCAAACATGTTTTAGATGTTACGTAATACTGCAAAATGCCTGCTGTAATGTTAAATACGACATGCCTGCACTTGAAGAAATAAAAATCTACAGCCACATAGATAACTCTTCATTCAAATTACTTGCATTTTAGTCTAAGTTAAATCAGAAGAGGATTTATTTCCAGCTCTGGCAGCACTGATCAATTTTTATTGCTGTAAATACAAAACCAGGAGGAGGGTAAATCAATAACCAACATTTCTACCATGCTACAGAGAGTGAAAAGATATCTATTTCCATTATGTTCAACAAGTTGGGATGCAACATAACTTAGTTGTTCAGATCCATTTCAAAGGAAAAGCACATACTGCCACTTTGCACTAGAGCTGGAATAAGCTGTACTAGAATAAAATGATGCATGAGATCGTGTACCTGACCCTTTGGCTGTCCCATCTGCTACCCTGTGAAAACAGGGAAATTGCAACAGAAGTAGTCAGGGAACACAGCTGCACTCATCAGCAACTGAAAACAACCTGCAGTTACCTCAAAAATACCCTCTGTGTTTTTGAAAACGTTGGAAGCTACCAATTACAGAGAATAATGTCCTACAAAAATACTCCGTACAACCAGTAAAAATTTCAGATTGCATCTTGGATCAAGACACTTCAGTTTGATTCTGCTCCCACACGTGGGAACATAAGAAGGCCACCGGCAATTTGGAATTTCAATATAAATCTTCATTAAAAAAATTGTAAGATAACTGCTTATGTGCATGGCTTTGTCTGTAGCCTCAATCATCACGTCATTCTACAGCATTTTTATAACAATATGCTAATAAGCACCGCAGATCAAACCACGTGATTTAAACAAAAAATTAAAAAAAAGCAGCAGCTCAGTCAGGCCAGAGCAAGTTGCTGCAGAAGCAAGTCTCCAGAAACTTTTTTAACACCTAGATACTTTCTAACAACCTTAACTCCTAATGGAAGTGATCTAGGCAGTGTAAGTATTAACTACCCTGCTAATCTGAGGCTACTGAACAGACTGCTCTATTGGCCTGTGATTAGCCCTTCCTACTACCACAAGTATTCTCTCTTCTCCTTTGGCCAGCCTTTTGTTCCCACTTTAGCAGTAAAATCTGAAGAGGCAATGGGTAGTTTTCTGCAGAGCAGAAAAACTCATCTGGGCTTTCAAACTGATGAGGACAGAGATGTTCTGGTATGTGCAAGCACACTGCTGATCTTCAGGAGGAGGGAAAAGAAGAGGTGGACTAGAAACTAGAGATACGTCCTTGCAACATGCCTGAAGAGGCGAGGAACACAGCCACTCCTTCAACAGCAATCCTGACATTCTGGAAACTTCTCTTCTGCCTCTGCTCTCTGTATTTAATACATGTGGTTTAACAGACGTTAGCCTGAGAAATCAAGTAAGAATCAAGTTACTGCGCACATAGCACAGAACTTTCAAATCAGTCAAAGGAAACCAGCAGTTCACAGTGACCAAATGGTTATACTGCAGCTGGAATAAAACCCAAACCTCAGCAGGACTGCATCACATAACCAAGGAATTCCCTGGAAGCCAGGATTCTCCTGATAAGTGGATGAATGGAAACAGAAACTGTAGAAAGGCACACACAGTTTAAGCTGCTTCAAGATACAAACATGGTTTTATATTCTAAAATGTTATCTCACCACTAAGAGGAATTAGCTGTCTAGACAGGACAATCTACCATATCAGACTCTTGCAAAAAACAGCAGTATGACAAAAAAATGCAAATTTCTTCAGATTTTATGTGGGGGGGGGGACAGAGATAACAGTCTAAAATAACTACTTTAGTGCTGAAAAGAGCACTCCTTTCAATTTTATTGGGCCAAAAAATTCAAATGAAAGCTTGGAATCTTCAAAAAACCCTAAGAAGACACAAGGACAACAAAAAGATTCTGAATCCTGCTCTACAGACTGGGTTGAATTGTATCACCGTCACTTCTGTTGTAAACAAGGGAACCTTTTCACACAAGTGTTATTATTTTCAGTGGACTGCTGCAGAATGACTGAGGAGTTCAAAGCTGGCTTGCATGACCTACTTGGATAGTCTTGGTGATTTTCACAGCTGGATTTACTGTCCCCATAGTTGGGCTGATAGCAGCTGGAGTGTTCCTTTTTAAACTGATCTTCTCTCTGGCGTCTACCACTTTGGTCACCTTTTCAGCAGCAACACTTTGCTGCTTACGGGAATTCAACATCTCTCGAGCATCTTGCACCTTCCCTTTTATTTTGAACCGAGCGTCCCTTTGAATCAGTTTTTCACGAGCATCTTTAACTCCCAGTTTGTGTCGGGCATCAGTGAGGCCAATCTTCTGTCGAGCATCAAATGTCCGCTGGAAGTTGACAGCTGGTGATGATCTACTTAAAATATTTTGCTGGATCCCAATGCGAGATCTAATACCTCCGAATACTGGCCTGGTGTTAAGCCTGAAAACAAACAAACAAAAAAAGGTTTCAGACATTGTAAGGCGTGATACAGTATCCACAGAAGTATTTGTGCTACTGCTAACAAAAGCTCATTATTACTGCACACAGCTCCAACCAGGTTTGATGCCCAAACACAGCAGTACAACTCCTAAGCTGTTTCATGCCAGATTTTGCTCTGTAAATAGCTTTGCACGTAAATAGCTAAGGAACTGTTTTCCAAAATCCTTAAGCTCACGTTTACAAACTTAAGGGCCTCACTGTAGACATGCTAAAAACACATTAGATTTAAATAAAATTCTTCAAAAACTTAAGTACTTTGGGGAATCCTATGAAGACAAGGAGGAACAGAAAGAGATTTTCTATTATTAAGAGTGAGCAACTCTGCTAAACATCTCTTGTAATACAACAGTATACCTTAATACAAAGAAAACATGGAACTATATTTGATTTCAAGATTTCTGAGCAGCCAACTCAAGATTTCTGGTATGGTAGAAGGCTTGGATTTTAGAATGCATAAGTAAAAGCACCAACCTCAGTTCAAAGCAACCCCAAAACTGTTTCACTCTTAGCAAGAACACAAACCAGGCAAACCACCTTTCAATATCACTGCCTCTCCCTTAATCTACTGACAGAACAGCTACCTGTACTTCTTAAGTTTACCATTTTCATCACAAAACTGAACACTGACTGTAACAGTCCACAAACTGTCTGTACACAAGCATTACTAAGCAGCAGCCCATTACATAGCGAAGCAGGAACTAACTTCCTGTTACAGGTCTGCTTTACTTTTCCCAAACTCCTCCTAGAAGGAAGGAGATTATGTAATTATTAAGGCAGGTCCTCCCTTAAATACCTTGTTAAATTTTAGGATTGTTTCTTTTCATTAAGTTTCTTTCTTGTAAGCACATGAAAAAGTTTCAAGAAATTGAAAAATATTCTTGAGGTCAGCTTTTCTAAAAATTCAAAATAAGATATGGTGCTATAGTGCTTATCTGCTTTCTGAAATACATCACAAAGTACTTTAGCCTAAAATTAGTCATCTAGAATTTATTTAATATCTAAAAGACTAATGCCACATATTCAAATGATGATACATTTTTTTGTATGGAATCACAGAATGGCCAGGGTTGGAAGGGACCCTCAAGGATCATGAATCTCCAACCCCCCTGCCGCATGCAGGGCTACCAACCTCCCCATTCCATACTAGACCAGGCTGCCCAGGGCCCCATCCAACCTGGCCTTGAACACCTCCAGGGACAGAGTGTCCACAACCTCTCTGGGCAGCCTGTTCCAGCACTCACCACTCTGTCTGTAAAGAACTTCCCCCTGACATCCAACCTAAATCTTCTCTCCCTCAACCTAAAAACATTTCCCCTTGTCCTGCTGTTACAGAATCATAGTTATCTAATCTGTCAAAGAGTTGACTCCCCTCCTGTTTATAGGCTCCCTTTAGGTACTGAATTGCAGTATTTACTCAGCTAATTCTACCATCTTAATGTTATTTACCGTCATATATTAACAGTGGAGAGATCTGTGAAAAAGATAAAAAAAGACTGAACGTGCACTGCCATGTCTCTACTCAAAGACATGCTGCATCCAGAACTGGAAAGCGAGGCCTGAGGTGCCTCAGTATTACCGCGCTAAGAATCCTACAGCTGCTCTCTCATACAGCCAGAGCTTACCAGATATACAAGACAGGAGTATTACTAAGACCGTTTATTAAAACATTTCCAGAAGAATATGAAAAAATAAATACCCATAAAGCTAACACCACTAAGCAATACTTCCCTTGCTATTTTAAAAAGCATTAATTTGGCAAAGTTGAAAGTATTTAGAGTGCTGCACAAAGCTTGATGAATGGTTCTTTTTAACAAGCATAAAGGCCAAAGCAAAACCAAGAAATCCACGTACCAGCATTTAAGCCAGAATTACTTAGACTGTTAATGATGTGTTCAGTTAGGAAACTCTGTACTGAAGATTATACCTTCTCTGAATGTTTTGTTTATCCTAATAAGCAATTCTTCTCTGTGGAGAATTGCTTACCCTGGAACAGCACAAACTGTTCTGAGATTTGTACCCATTTTGTGCCACCACACCTGAAATACAAGGGAATTTCAAACATCCCTTTCAAATACTACAAGCTCTGACTTACTTCTTACATCAGACAATATTTTACAGGCTAGCATATTTTACAGCTGAAGATTTTTGAGTTATCACTTTGTACAGACTACTAAAGAGCACGTAATACAATTCGACAAGTCTATTCTGCTTGCCTAACCTTCCAAAGGCAACTTGACTGCCTCAAATCTTATGAGTTAAGCTAAATATGTAAAACAAGCAAAATGCAAGGTACAAAAGTTCTTATAGTGCTGCTGAGGGATTTCTGTTCCACAGAAAAAAAGCAGAGAAATTTCCTTTGAGAAATGAAAGTGAAGGAGGATGTGAAAAAGAAGAAAGGTGGCGTTCTGCATATTAAGCAGTGTAAGACTGTTCCAAACATGGAGGATAATATGAATGAAAGCACAAAGCTAAGGCCTCGTTTACAGCACAATTAGAGGCATTTTATACCATAAGCCTTTTGAAATACTACTGCAGACATGTAAACGCAGACCTGTTAAATTTTGCTTTTCAGTGATCGTTAAATAAACAAAACAAAATCAAAACTAACACAGATGGGGAGAAAACTACAGTCCACAAGAGGATGGAAAGCTACCACGTGAGCAGGTAAAAACTGCAATAGCTGCTCTAAACGGTCTAGGCTACACAGAGGACATCTGCCATACAAAAGAGTGCGGAGCCATACAGAATCACGGAATCACCAAGGTTGGAAAAGACCTTCAGGATCACTCAAGTCCAACCATCCACCTATCACCAGTAGTTCTCACTAAACCATGTCCTTCAACACAAAATCCAACCATTGCTTGAACACCTCCAGAGTAGGTGACTCCACCACCTCCCTGGGCAGTCCACTCCAGTGCCTGACCACTCTTTCAGAGAAGTAGTATTTCCTAATGTCCAGCCTAAATCTCCTCATTCCCTCTAGTCCTATCACCAGTTATACGAGAGAAGAGGCCGACCCCCAGCTCACTACAACCTCCCTTCAGTAGTTATAGAGAGCAATAAGGTCTCCCCTAAGCCTCCTCTTCTCCAGACTGAAGACGTAACGCTCCCTACGTCCACACGAGCACTGAATCAATGAGGCAGGGAATTGTGGCCAAGCGCAGAGAGCCGAGGGGCAGACAACAACCTCGCCGGAGCCATCGCAACCTGAGGCCTTCCCCGTACCGATCCCAACGGACACAACCCGTGCGGCACCTCCCACACCACCCCATCCACCGTGCCGCTGATCGGGCCCGGCCGGGGTGGGATCGGGCCCGGCCCGGTCCTGAGCGACGGCCGCCGCCGCCGCCCCGCACAGCGACGCCTAAGCCAATGGGAAAGCGAAGCGCGGGGCAGGGCCGGGCCGCTTCGAGGCGGGCTATCGCCAGCGGCCTCCGGAGCGGGACGGCCCGAAGGGAAAAGAGATGAACCCCCTGCAGCCGCCGGGCCCGGGGCGCCGCCCCCCGGCCGCTCACCTCCCCTTCACCGTCACACCGCGCTTCCGTATGAGCTCGTCTAACGACAGGTCCGCCATCTTGTCGCGGGGCCCAGCGATGAGACGCAGCCAGCGAACCGCGGACGTGACATCACAGCGCTTCCGCCGCTCTGAAGGCGGCCGGTTCCCGCCCCCGCCCCACCCGAGCGCGTAGGGGGTGGGGGAGGACGCGCGCGAGTCCGACACTCCCACAACCCCACGCGGCGTCTCAGCTCTTATTTGCATACCGGTACCGGCGCGTTCCGGCCCGCGACGGCTCAGAATAGCGAGAGAAGCGAGCGGAAGGGCGGGGGAGGTGGGGGCACTGTTGTTGAATCTTAAGGGAGCAGGGAGGGCCGCTCGCCCTGACCACGAGAGGCCAAGCATAGGGCCCTGCTGACAAGGCGGAGGAACGCAGTTTATGCCTTAAACTTATGAGTAAGGAAAATAACGACCCGGGGTGACGCCCGGGTCCTCACTACTGATGTGAGAGGAATTTTTGCGCGGGTACAGGTCGTCCCCGGGTGACCCGCTTACTTCGCGGGATGCCCAGGTGCAATGATCTGCCCGACCCCTTGTGCGCAGCGTACGAAGGACAGAGCCCCGCGGGGGCGGCTCCTGGGGCGGAGCTGCTCTGTGCGGCGGTGCGGGGCTGGGAGCTGGCGTCCGTCTGCAGCGCCGCCGTGTGGCGTTCCTTGTCCCTGAGGCAACGCGCTGCGTCTGGCTGCAGCTCCGCCTCTCCGCTCTGATGCGGTTCGGCCCAAACTGTTCGAGCCTGATGTTACAAAGCAAGCCTGCCTTTCTTTCATCAGATCCCTCTGTGCATAAAAAGCAGCACAGGCGGCTCAGATTCAAGCTGCGCCTCCCCTGTTTCTTGCTTCCAACCTGCAGGGAGGCAGCGCAATCCGGAGGTTGAGCGTGAGGCTCCTTGCCCCCCCTGTGTTGACCCCCATGAGAAACACAACCGCATCATTTATGGATCAGGTGAAAATCCAGGTTAAGCAGAACAGCATCCACGAGCAGGAGGAGAATCAAATCAGAATGGGCATTTGCAGCACCTCCTCATTGTGCGCTGCCAGCTGCTCACGTCTGGTTCATCACCTCAGTGGAGCTCATCCCCCCCAGACACTCGGAGAGGCTCCTTGATCCCAGTGACATCTGCATGACCGCAGTGTCCTTTGGCAAGGAGTGCAGCCCACCGGCATGGACAGCCATCTCCTCTTGCTGGCTTCCCTTCCATCTGCCAGTCTTGCTCTTGGAATCGAAGGCAGAGCGCACCCAGTTTCAGCCTGCTTTCTCTTCCACTTGCCACTCCCTAAGTCACTCCTCTTCCAGGTGAGGAGTCCTTTTCCAGTTTCCAGTGTCGGGGTATCACAAGAGACAAATAGCAAATCCAGATGTGTTCTGTCTTGTTACCTGCTCATTTGCCAATGCTTCCTAATACTGAATTTAATTTTTCAGTCACTCTTGATGATTTCATGCAGCTATCTATCAAAGCCACATCATTTTGGTGCTTGTCTTTTGTCTGTGCAGTGGGAATTTCTTCCCCCCAGAAGCATCGCTGTATTTATACACACCAGAATTCTGCCATTTTATTGCCACTCAATCACTCAGTGTGTGAAATCTGCTGTCCTCTCATCATGGACATGAGCCTACAGCGAGCACTTGCAGCTCGGAAGGCCAACAATATCCTGGGCTGCACCAAAAGAAGGGTGGCCGGCAGGGTGAATGAAGTGATTGTCCTCCTCTGCTCTGCCTTTGTAATCCCTTTATTCAGAGGGCAGTAGGTACTGGAACAGGCTGCCCAGAGATCTGTGGGTGTCCCATCCCTGGAGGTTCAAGGCCAGGCTGGATAGGGCCCTGGGCAGCCTGAGCTGGGAGGTAGCAGCTCTGCCCACGGCACGGGGTGGGACTGGGTGGGCTTTGAGGTCTCTTCCAACCCCACCATTTTGTGATACTATGATCATCTTCATAATCCCAAATCATTTCATATCATTAGAAAACTGTAACCTCCTTGCTCATCCTTTTCAAGGCCACTCTCCACCATGTTAAACTACAAAGACTCTGCCAGACTCCATAGGTGGCTTTTCTCCTTTACCTTCTTTTCCCTGTGTTTTAGTCAATTATTTATTCATTATAGGCTTTCTCTTACCCCATGATGCTTTGAGAGCCTGTGGTGAAAGCTTTTTCAAAAGCTTTGAGAAATCCTGGAGGATTAGATTGACCAAGTAGTATGATTCTGTTTGCAGACTTTTCAATGAAACCTGCAGATTGGGAAGGCTTTGTGTAGAAGGCCTGCCAACCCTTCCTAAGCGGCCCCTGTTTGCACAGCGCCAGCTCATCACCTCTCTTCATCACAGGGTCAGTCAGCTCTTCTGAGGAGCGCAGCCACCAAGCCTTGTTGTGCCCCAGCTCTTCCCTGGGCCTTCTTTGGCAGGGTGGCAATTGTGTTCCCAGAGTTGTTTCAGATAACACATTGCTGTTAAAAACCCAACAATAAAGTCTCTGTGGGATGCTGGCTGTGTGGGTTCAGGCCTGTCCATTTCCTTCGGAAAAAGCAAATTCCTTGAAAGCCTCTATTGGCGTGTTAATATGGAGCAGTGATTTTGAGATGCTTCTTACGTATCCAGCACTGGTTGAGCACACTGCTTTCTGTAGCTGTGTTTATTATAATCTGTTACTTTTATTTAATGCCTCATTAAAGAAAGTATCTTTTCAAAGTATTTTATATTCTAAGCTTTCCTACTGAGTAAGCATATGTATTTCAAAATTAGGCCGCTGTGGATGCCCCACCAGTGTTATCTCACTGATTTCTAAAAAGGATTCAGAGAAAATAAATAAAAAATGCAACCGTATTTCTGTCTGTGGATGCATATGATGCAAGTAGCTACCAAGCTTGTTTACTCATTTGCAAGGTCTTTTGTTCATAATGCCTTTCTTTGTCCCACTCTCCACCACCTCCCTGGGCAGCACCTGACCACTCTTTTGGAGAAGTTTTCCTAATATCCAACCTGAACCTCCCCTGGTGGAACTTGAGGCCATAAAAGAATCTGCAAAGAACAGGTGAGGTAGGCTAGAAACACAGGTTCTCTTTCCACACAAATGCTGTCTAGAGATAGTGACAATCAACGTTAGATAAAATGTATGCACTCCACCAAGGGAAACACTTTCACTTTTTAATAGGTATTTGTCGATATTAGTTTATTCTTGGTGTTCCAAGCCAGAAACATTTAACTAGATATGAAAAGCAGACTGCTCATAGGAGAAAGAAAAGCAACAAATTGCACAACAGCTATTTAATCTTCTTATGGTCATATAAGTATAAGCTTGACATTAAAGCCTTGTTACTTTTCATTCCACACTACACCTCTCTCAATGATATCTACCCCATTCGTCAGCAAGGGCCATAGAATTTGAAGCTCTTCTCTTTTACAGTACTTTAAGTCTTGCTGGTCCACGTGCTCTAAACAGTGAAGGGAGCATTCATGTATGTTCCACACAGCCTTAACTGGTGAGTCCTGAAGAAGCAGCAAACAGTAAACTCTGCAGCACTTCAGTGCAAATTGCTCTTGACTGACATTTTTCAGAGGAACATCAGCTTGCTGAAAATCAAGAACAGTTTTCACAGCTTTATAGTAAGACTTTGATGAGTAGACCTTGCCTCCCTACTCACATTCTGTGCAGATGTGCCCCATGTGATTCAAGTGTTGAAGTTCATTTGTCAAAGTTGATGGTACTCTTTAAGTGGGACAGAAAGGGGTCCCAGTATCACCTAAAAGGACCTTCTGTTTACTAAGTCTTGGCTTCTAGACCATAACAGCAGCCAGCAGCTGTCTGAATTTCCTCATATACAAGAGAGCTTTGCAAAGAGCTTGTCAAGGCTGAAATTTTGAAAGGGCCCAGCAAGATGCAAAAGAATGAAGCTGCTCTCTGGAAACTTCATATAGTTGTATTTCTTGGGGGAAAAAAACTGGACTGTAGTTCACTTGGATAGCAACTGGGCTCAGAACACACCAACAGCTTCTGCAAGCTTTACCCTGCCTCTCCAAGGGTTTGACTGCTTGTGCACAGAGTCAGCTCTGATACAGCATGGCTGTACAACTTTGGATCAGACTGCTGCAAAAACAGCAAAGCTTGCAGAAGGAGTGACATGAGAAGTTATGGGAAGCCTCATCAGGGGCCTCAACCCACATGCTCCCCACCCCCAGCACAGGAGCCGCTTCAGGATCAGTAGGGTGCCTGTGCCCAGCTTTATATTGTTTCATCTGACCCATAGACCGACTTCTCATCTCAGCCTCAGCTTGCCTTATCACTGTGGTCTTACCTGGTTGGTGACCTCTCTGTGGCTGACCCTGATCACTGTCACCAGACCTGCTCTGCTCACCTTGCTTTGGTCTTGTAGAACTGTACCCTTGCTGATGAGGGCACCTGCCCTGCCTGTCTTGAGGCTCCCCACTGCTCCTGATGCAGCTCTGGGGAGGTAAAATGTTACGTGTAGCTCTGGCCGTGTCTATGGGAATATAGGGGAGTATATGGGCAGGAAGACCCTCTTACAAGTGGAAAAAAAACTCCAAACAAGCGAGACCTATTCCATTTTGTAACAAACTGCATAGACATGCCAGAAACTTGAATCCCTCCCTTTAATCCTGGCATCTATCTTAACTTACCTTAGTAATTTTGTTAATGCCTGAGTCGTTATGATAATAGCTGTATCTTAAGAGTTTCATTATATCTGGCATCAGCTCCTAAAAACCAAGCACAGCACAAAGCAGACTGTTAGCATGTGACGTTAGCAGTTCACTCCCTGAGCACTGGGAGTTTGTGTTTTTTAGATCATGTCAATTAGAAACAGAGAAGCCTCGAGCTTCAGGCTGTGGAGGAAGATCCCATAAAAGCAACATACATCTGGGAGATGCTTTCTGCATTTGTAAATGTGCCTCAGATACAATTCAAACATGCAGCACTGTGTCTTCGGGACACAGAAGGGTTGCTGAAACTTGACTTTCCACTCCCCTTCTCAGCTTGTAACTTGTCCCCGCTGTCACTGCCAGTGTATTTTAAACAGCATCTCTACCAGAAGCTGAGCCCTGTAATCCCACTGCCTGGGCATAGTTACACAAAGATATTAAGTACTTGTTTGCAGGCATTCGCAGCATCATGAGAAGATGTAAAGCCAAGAATTTCAAGTATGCCAGTTTTTCTCTTCTCAATATCTTTTTCACAGGCATCAAACAGCTTCTGCAATGTAAAGAGAACATCTGATCAGTAAACTGTGGGATCCCTAATTGACTCAAATACTTCTTTAATACCTGGGAAATAAACATTTCTGTGAGCTCTTTGCATGTTGAAGGCCATTCTTCAGTATCCATGTGCTAATAAATGCTTCACTTCACCCTTGTCCTTCAAATTCTACCATTTTGATACTCTCCTTTAAACCCTCTCACGATCAGAGAAAAGAGTCAGCCGTCAGACTGGAATCTCCCATAGCTGAAGTGTCAACCATAAGGAAACTGGAGTATGTTTTCCTTAACATGGGTGAGATACGGGACTGGGATTTGAATGTATTCTTCTGAAAGGCAGGAGGAAGCATGTCTCTGTCACTTTTCTCTCTCTAGCATTACACAGGTCCTGCTGGACTGTAACAACAGAGCTTGTAGTCTCATTAGTGCCCAGTCTTGTCTGACACAGAAGTACTAAATGCTCAAAGCCTGCTATACTGGCTATAGAATATCAACTTGATAAGATTCAGATTGATAAAGTGGACATGGACAAACCTTAATTATGTTGCTGGCCTTTGGATAGGACAAACGGGCTGAGCTGCTCCAGCATTTTCCCCATTCATGTAGCCTAAGCATCCTATACATATCCAGCACAGCAGACAAGCGGAAAGGGTCATTGATGTTCTCTGACTGCTTGTGCATGCTCATTACTTTAGACAAGAGCTTTTGGTTTCTAGAATGAGGAAGGTATGAAAAAAGTTAGCTAAGATAAGACAAAACAATGGATTAATGTAACTATTTTACAGCATAAATACCATATTCTCTACAGTGTATTTCCTAACAGTACCATACTAGAAAACAAGCAGTTTTCGTGTGGGAAGTACTCCTTTACCAGCTCAGTTTTGCATGGTCACAGTAGATTATGATCAAAGAGCAGTATTTATGTCATTGTCCGCTGATTCCTTTTATTAACATGTTCACCCTGGGAACATCTCCTTTCCAGGACAAAGCAAACTATCTCAAACTATCTTCCAGAATCCAAAGTCTGGGGAGAGGGTGCCTAGGCTGTCTTCTCAAACTAAACAAAGCAAAAAAAAACAAAAAACAAAAAAAAAAAAACCAAAAAAAAACCCCAGAGTCTCTATAGGCTGGGGGAAACAAGAAGTGCCTGGCTCTTCAATGTAAGAACACACACTGCATCAGGAATGTGAACAATACCTTACCGTGCCTCTAGATCTCCAATCCTCTCTTTGAGGATTCTTATATTCTTCTCATATTCTTCTTTCTCTGGAAACTCTTTTTGGGTGATGCTTCCAAAAAATGCACTGCAACAAGTTTATTTTGTGAGATGCGTTTCTTTGTATTTGGATACTGGTATAATGGTAGACTTGTCCCCATGGAATCCCCCAAATTCCAATAGAAATGCTGTCAGGTAGGAATGTGTAGAGCACCCAGGAAAGACATCACAGAACCAGCTAAATAACCTCCCCAGAAGCTCCCACCTAGGACTTAGAGCAAGGGGAGAGCTACCTCGAGTAGAAGAAAGGGGAATGGGGTTACAAGATCAGAGGTGAGACAAGAAGACAGCAATGGACTCGAAAAAAACACAGGTATTCTCCTCTGGTTGGAATCTCATCTCTTCTCCAGTTTTCTTCTTTAACTTCAAAACATTATCATCAAACATCCCAAGCCTGTCAGAGTTTTTCTGTTTTCTTGGATTTGTTTCTCTACAGATGTCTGGGTAATTTCAATCAATTTTTCCTCCAGTGGATGAGTCTAAAGAGTCAAAGAATGCTCTTTTGAAAGAATAAACCCAGGTCAGGTAGTGGCAGCAAGAAAACTTGCCTAGGTATTTGGTCTGTGGCATACTCACACCATGAAAGTGATTTTTTGTTTTTTTTCTTATCATTTACTGGAGTTTTTTAGAAGTTATATTTATTTTTGTGTTGTAGATCTCATGCAGTTCTAATATAAAGGAGACCTCCCATATTTCTTTCCACTCCTTTCATAGTAAGCTATACCATCTCATATTAATATTTTGATCTTGTGGATTATCCCATCAAGCCTATGAGCTGCCAATTAAATTACCTTCATTACTGCACGCAGAAATATTGTTTTTGAAGTCTGTCTAAATTTGGAGGAGTTAAATGCAGTATGTTTACTGGAGAAAAATGACTGACTCTAGGTGAAAGGACAATACAGGGATGAGCAAATTCAGAAACACCCATTGTTAACTCCTGAGAGCTCCCATGCTTCTGGTTGTGGGGAGGGTCAGAGCTGCTTGTCTCCTGCCTCACAGAAAGGTCAGATGCAGCAATCTACCTAAAGATGGAAGAAGCTATTAATCAAACAGACCTGAGAACAAATGAAGAATGGGGATCTGAATGCGGGAGGTGTAATCTGAATCTACATGGATTTGCTGACAGCTTTCTTTAATTAGGCAAACTAACTCAGAGACAAGAATAACTAAACTTGGCCATTATTTGAATCTACATCCACGGTCTGGGAACCTTTGCCTGACATCGACTTAAGTCTCAAACTTTGAGATACTCCTGAAGAAATCTCCTAGGTTTCAGAGTATGTGAATGTTTCTCCTACTTACTGTCCTCACTATCAGGCTATACAGAACTGCACAAAATTCTCATGACCCTAAAGATACTCCAACCATATTCAGAAACTTTAGAATACCACAAGTTGTCCTCACTGAAATCCCAACAGGAAAGCCTCTTCTCCAGAAAGCTGTGCAGCGTTCAGGAATGGTTTGGAAATCCAGCTACACCAATTGAAGTTATTCCCTCCTGGCTGTAGTTATTGAGGATTATTTATGTTTGCATTTCATACTCCAAATATCATTCATTTATTATTATTATTATTTATTTTTTTTTTTTTCCTTCCTGAATAACAGCATCCCTCTTTCTTCCCACCATTCCAGCACCAATGTCTTCCATCAGTGTGTTCTTAGCCCGTGAGGGCAACTTTCACCAAAAATTCCCATAACTGACTCTGCATATCTACTCAAAGTGTTTTCAGCATTGCTTTTACCACCTCCCCATCCTTTGGGGTGCATGCCTTTATCTTTGGGGATCTTCTTAATGCAGCCATTATCTATTCAGCAATGTCATTATATGGAATCTAAAGCTTATATTACAACATGATGATTTCCTTTTACATGTCATAGCAATGTACTCTGCACTCCAAGACAAACCTGCCTTGGAGCTTATGCCTGGCCATGCAAATAGAGTCAAGTAGAAGAAAGTTAGTTTGATGTGCCTGGAGAACAGAGCTCTGACAACCAAAGTTTGAATATGTTTTAGTAAAAGTCACAACAACATTTATGATTTTCTCTTCATATAAATTCTTAACACACATAATCACAGTACCTGCAGCACTTCAGCAGAAATTGTATTTGAGCATCAGAAGAATCACGCCAAGACCTATTCACACCATCCATCAGTCCATCAAGGAAGAATGAAATGATAAAACACGTTACAGTCAGCACAACTTTGCAACATGGATCAAGCCCTGTTACATGAACACATTTAGAGTAGCAACGCCATCTGCAACTCTGCCTTCTCTGCACCACTTATCTGCAACTTGTGACTAAGACTGTGCTGCCACACAGCACAGTTTTTTCTTGTTTGCTTGTTTGTTGCTTGCTCAGTTTTCTTGCTTGCCTGTTTGCTTTGTTTGCTTGCAGGGCTAATCACATGTCTGATCTGGCCCACCCATGCCACAGTAGGGCTGTCCTAGGGCTGCACCAGGCCAGGCATGAGCTGGGTTGTATTTTTATTGGCAGTGCTGCCAGCCTCAGTAAGATAGTCTCAGGGTAGGTGACAGTCAAAAAGCGTCTGCTTTTGTCTCTGGAAAGAGCCCTTGAGTTTCCCTTGCAGCCACAGAGATACTTATTGTTCTAACAGCCCTTGCCATAAAGGCTGGGAGCACAAAGGACAGTGGTGAAACTGCAGGAGTCCATCACTTCAGACCATAAGAATGAGTATTTAAAAGATAATTTCTGGTCATCAGACTCACCTAAATTCTTTTTCCAGCTGCTCCAGCCTTTCTGACAGATCAGGTTTTAATGTCTCCTTCTCTGAAGTATTGCTTCCACAGATTGATATTTGCTGTGGGATATTAAATATTTCTCTTCTGAAAATAAATAAATAAATAAATAAATAAAATAAAAGGGAATTCTGAAAATGAAGAATAAAAAAGATGACATACACTGAAGATGCACCTTCTAAAAGGCAGCCAGCCCCACGAGCAGATATTCCATGGCATCATCCACGCTGGTGAATAGATCAGAGCCACGGTACAGGCTCCAGGGCACGCAATGGTTCAGCACACCTCTGGATGCAAGTTCAGTTTTGGCAGTTTCTAACTTTTTCTGTACCCTGTTTTGTAATGAAAATCCCAAACATCAACTAACTATAGCAAACACAGTTCCAAGCTCAGGTGCTCCTGCAGCTCGGGTACAGGTAGGGTACACAGCAAGCTCCCTCCCACACCAAGGCAGCATCAGGGAGAGCCTATGCATCAGTTTATGCTGTTACTAACCTCCTTGCAACCCATGCCTGGTTAGCAACACCGCACCAGCGCCCCTCCCGTCTGCACCCCTACCTGGCACAGGGACACGAGAGACACATGACCCAGTATGTAACTCAAGTGCTGATTTATTGCTGCGCAACACTCGCTTATATACCGTGATAAGCAACCGTCCTGTGACCCGTGACCCATTAAGCACCACCCAGAACTACCCCCTGTAGCTACCACCCACCGTAGCCCGAATACCACACCAAGTACCACCCATATCTTCCCTCTCTCTATGGCACATATGGAAATCCACATCTGCATGACTGCTGCAAGGCGCTGTTGTGCCCTCTCTCCCATTCCTCTCTTGCTGAAATGGATTTTGGTTTTGTTTACTGGAATGAGTTGGTTTTCAGCTAGATCACCTGGTCTCCAGACTTTAACTGAGGACACCTGTTTTTCATTGAGTTCAAAAGTTCAGTATAAAATCTGCATTTAAATCAATCTTTCCCCTCACAACAAAGGACAGGGAGCACGGACACAATCTGCACGGACAGGGAGCTCCTGAAATTTTAGTTCTGTTAGGCTGCTCATAAGATTCTTTCCAGTTTCTTTTTCTCTCACATCCGTTTAATGTCTGCTTACCCCTTGGAGCTAAATGCTATTGCAGGACTAACTGGCCCTGTGATTCCACAGGGAAGTTCCACGGGATATGAAGTAGAAAATCAAGCCTTTACTGAAATATTTCATGGCTAGGAAGTGTTTGCAGATCTTTTTTTTGCAAGCCCCCAGGTCTCTTAGGGTTAAACATGGTAAGTTTACCCAGAAACAACCGCAATGCAACATACCTGACATCTTCTGAAGTCGCCTCTCTAGCGTCAGCATCTGTACACTCTCCTTCATGCATCCCATGTTGGCTGTAGATGTTATACATAGATATATCCGTGTACTTACAGCAGGAGGAAATGTTTGCCCAAATGAGCAGCAGCACAAGGAACTGTGCTGCTGAGTGCACAGGAAACTATTGCAAGTATCAGGCACTTGGTTTCACAGTGAGCTTCAGCTCCTCCTTTTTACGGGAAATAGCAGTTATTCTTGTAATTGCAGTCACACTCCAATCTCTCCTCAGCCAATCGGGACAGGGGTGGACTGGCTTCTTGCTGCTGTGAAAGCAGTATCACTTTCATTCCAGTTGAATAGCTGTATTCCTCCGTAACTCTAGATCTGTGTACCTCTGTGCTGCTGTCAGCTATGGCCAGCGGTTCACTCTTTGTTGTTTCTATAGATTTTGGCACGTCCTACAGTGGGTACTGTTTTTCCCTTGCTTCAGGCACAGACCAAATCCGCCAGGTGATCTGGGGAACGGAGCATGGGTACAGTTCCTTGAAGACGCCCACCTGCATCCTGTTCAACGAGAATCAGGAGTTTGCAAAATTTGGCTATGATGCTGTGATGAAGTACAAGAGCTTGCCAGCCAGCGAAGCTCACAAGTGGTACTTCTTCAAGAACTTCAAGATGAGCCTGTACAACAGGGTATGTAGAGTGGTTCCTGCTCACGGGAGTCAAAGCTGTTTGTTTATTGGAGGGATGTGGGCTAAAGGAAGTGGTGAAGGGAGCACCAATCTGTCCGGTGAGGATCAGAGAAGTCAAGGAGCACTTTGTTTAATGAAAGAAGAAATGATATACATTCTTCATAAGCTAAAGGCATTATGGGCTCCTCCTTTGTGTGATATTCATTGTCTTCTGCAGAGAACAATAGAAGTGTCCTACGATTTGAAGTTTGGCAGCCTCTAGGTCGCAGCCTCCTTCCATGTTATACACTTCTGCTGGCCTTTCTCTCCCTCTCTTGAAGGGATATGCTGAAGCCAATTTATGGGTGTCCAGCTGTCATTTTTCTCTGTGCTTGCTCAGAATTGTTCACAGAATTTCTGGGTTGATTTGTTCAGCCAAACATAGAATCACAGAATGGTTTGGGTTGGAAGGGACCTTTAAGACCATTCAGTTCCAACCCCTCTGCTATAAGCAGGGACACCTCCCTTTAGACCAGGTTGCTCAAAGTCCCATCCAGCCTGGCCTTAAATGCTTCCAGGGAGGGGGCATCCACAACCTTGCTGGGCAACCTGTGCCTGTGCCTCATCACCTTCACAATAATACAATGCTACTCTAGAGCTTCCTTGTCTGTGCTCCAGGGCCCCACATGTTTTTCACCCGTTCCTGCTTTTTGCCTATTGAAGTTTTCGCTTTCTAAGTGCCACTGTCTACCTTCACTGGTTCTTGTTGGATCTGTGTTTTTTATTTTACTGTGGATATCCTCTACATTGGTGTTTCTCCACTGTGAGAGTTTGCACAAGGTCTTTCTGTGTGTGCTTATTAGCATGGAATAGCCCCGAGCACAGAGTGAGCCCCAGATAAAAGTCTCATCTGCTCTCCGAATTTCCCAGTGCTAAGCAATGAGCTCTGAACTGGATTTGGGAGGAGAGGGGAGGCATCTGTGAAGACTTCCCTCTGCAGGAAAGGTGTGAATGATGTGGTCTGCTGCAGTGTTGTTGCCTGTGGAGTGATGGGCTCCTAGTCACGTTTAGGGCAGAAGGGCTTCAGAGAGATTTTAGTTCACCCCTTCCCCCATTCCTCCCCCCATCTCCATCCCCTCCCCCCCCCCAAAAAAAAGAAATGAACAACCCAACAACAAGAAAGGGAAACAAGAGTTCCCAGACACCTAACCCAGTTAGTTATTTCTGAATCTCCACAGAAAGTGTCCATGGAGGACACAGCCTTAACTGTTAACCGAGTCAGGAACAGTGACAGGAAATGAGTTTACAAGCAAAAATAAACAGAGATTCCCTTTCTCTGCAATGGCTGCACCTCTGGAACAGACTTCACCTCACAGTTCTTTCTTATTTTAGCTGGGCAGCCCCCTCACCTGCCTGTGTATGGCTGTAAAAGATCCCAGGTTAATGGATTTTGTGATCTCATTTCTGATCCTTGTGCTGTAGGGCCAACTTTGATCACTGTCAAAGCGGAACAGAGGAAAACGTGGTGAAAGCTGGCTCCCGAAATATCTTTGGATGCAGGCAAATATTTCCATTCTTTCTAGACAGAACCAGCAACCAGGAACTGATGGAGGGAGTTTAGAGCAGCCATTGCCTCAGGATTCGGGTACAGCCAGGCAGACACATAAGGCCATAAACCGAGCTATTATATTATAGAGAAACTGAATCAGAACAGATAGATATTTGTATATATATTTTTCCTGTGTATACTTTTTTAACTGCACACACAGAAAGACATGAGCAACCTGAAGGCTCTATGCACATGCCTGGGAAATGTGGGATGATGTCACACAGAACGAATAATTCTCCCCACCACTGTTCAGCATACAGGGTCTTTATATAACCTGGAATAGGAGAAACAGTCAACTAATCAACTACACTGGTATTTTGCCTATTGAAATGTTACACGGTTTGATGGCAGACCTGTGTCAGTTAGATTTCAGTTAGCCACATATTGACGTCATTTTGGGGAATTTACTGAGATATGGAAACAGGGCGTTGTTCTGTAACACACTTTGTGCACTGTTCATGTACAGGGGACAGGACAGTTCCCGAGGCTGCTACATACAAACCCAGAGACATTTTAACTGTTTTCTCTCAATTGTAGAAAGTCACTTCTGACATGAGGCTGGAAGCAAGCAATGGAAAGACCCTTCCTGCCCTGTTGGTCTTCGCTGAAAGCCTGCGCTACATGGAGCAACATGCCCTGAACACTATCCAGGAGGCCTCTTCCAATACTGTCTGTGACCTTGAGGAAATCACCTGGGTTATTACTGTCCCAGCCATATGGAGCACAGCTGCCAAGCAGTTCATGCGGCTGGCAGCAAAAGAGGTAAAAGCAGTAGTTAACCTGCATCTCACATTCTCTTCTGAGATTTCTTTAGTCATTAAGGAAGAGGAATTTCTCATTACTTAGACAGTCTGTATTTTGAGTTTTTGTCTATCAGAAAGATAACTCTCCCATGCTGTGTATGCAGGAAAATGTCCCAAGCTGGCAGTAACAACAGCTTTGCCCTTTCCCCTGTGGCTGTGCAGAACTGAGCCCACAGAAATCAGAAGTGCAAGAACCATTATCTCAGGGTGCGTGAGAGCAGCTTCACTAGCAGATGGTGTCCATGCGGCAGTGATCTTGCCAACTTTCCTGAATTGACACTTCTCTTGTGATTTCAGGCAGGACTTATCTCTGACATGATTTCTGAGAAGCTGATTATTGCCCTGGAGCCAGAGGCTGCATCACTCTGGTGCAAACAGCTTCCATGGGAAGGGTTTCTTGCAGAGGGCAGTGACAAGAGAAAGTTTGAAGACTCCCCTGGGATCCAGTATATTGTCGTTGACTGTGGAGGTAATGTTTTCCCTTCTCAATGAGTACAAATCTGCTGGGTGCAGAGCATGGATGCTTTGCAGTGCTGAATGCAGGGAGCCCCAAAGGACTGCAGTGCAGTCCCAGAGCGTGGGCTCCACTTCCATGCTTGTCACAGGATTTTTATTTTTATTTCTCACCTAATGAAATCTTATGGAAAAGCAGAAAAATGGAAGGAGAGGATGGGTCTTCTAAAGGCTGGATCTTCTGTAATTTAGAAAGAAGATCTGACTTCATTCATGTGTGTGCATGTGTTTATGTAGGTGGCACAGTGGACATCACAGTACACGAGATCCAAGAAAACCGTTGCCTAAAAGAGTTACACAAGGTGTCTGGAGGTGGATGGGGAGGCAACAGAGTGGATGAAAACTTCAGTATATTCCTCAGGGAGGTATTTGATGATGGTGTATGGGATGAATATGTAAAGAGCTACCCTATCGAATTGCAACAGATGATGTACGACTTCAGTTTCCAGAAATGCTCTGCTGACAGGGAGGCAATCTATTTGCGTTGCTACTACAATTTGACTAAACTTGCAGAAAGAAAGAAGGACATCTCCCACTTCTTCAAAAAAGCAACAGGAGCCGTGTGGTGTGATGGGATGATCATGATTACACATGAGAAAATGAAAAGCTTTTTTGAATATAGCATCAAAAAAATTCTCGCTGCTTTGAGAGAAATCCTTGCCAAGCCTGAGATGGCCAACATCCAGTACATTTTGCTTGTGGGAGGCTTCGCATCTAGCGTCATTCTGAGACATGAGGTCAGGCAGGCTTTTAGTGAGAAGTATCATGTATTTTGTCCACTAGAGGCCCAGCTTGCCATTGCAAAAGGGGCTGTTTTATTTGGAATCAATCCAAAAATCGTTACCTCAAGAATCAGTGCTCGGACATATGGTCTATGTGTAGCTGAGGACTTTGATGCAGCTATCCATGACATTCGTAAACGAACAGTCTCAAAAGCTGATGGCTATGTCTATTGCAAAGATCTCTTCAAGAAATTGGTGGGAAATGGGGAGTCAGTGAATATAAATGAAGTTGCCCAATATATTTTCACACCAACAGAACCAGATCAGACAAGTGCGGTGTTTACTTTTTATTCCACAGAAAAGCAGGATGCTCAGTATGTAGATGAGGAAGGGCTGGAACTGCTTGGTTCATGCACAGTACCAATGCCAGACACAAAGTTAGGAAGGAAACGCAAACTGGTTCTGCATATTAAGTTTGGGCTTACTGAATTTAAAGCCACAGCTACTGATGTTACTTCCAAACAAAGTCAGACAATTACAATAGATTTTTTATCAGTGTAAATACTTGAATCTTAGAGCAGCACGGCCTAAATGGGAGGTGCCAGCTGCCACAATGGAAAGGCAAATGGACCATGAAGTCCATCATCTGTCCTTCTTCTCACACAAGTAAAACACTTTGCAATTCTGATTCCTTGGTTTCTTCCATTCTGCCGTACTATCAGTAGAATCACCTGCACCTTGTCAGTATGTGATACAGTGCTTCTCAACTGATGTCTAACTCCCACAAGTACCAGCCCATATCTGTTTCTTTTAGCCTAAGGTCCTTCAGCCACATCATATGATCATCATCATAGAATGTCTTGAGTTGGAAGGACTCCAAGGATCACCAAGTTCCAAGCCTCCTGCCACAGGCAAGGCCACCAATCTCCAGATCTGGCACTAGATCAGGTTGCCCAGGGCCCCATCCAGCCTGGCCTTGAACATCTCCAGGGACAGAGTGTTCACAATCTCTCTGGGCAGCCTGTTCCAGCAGCTCACCACTCTGTCTGTAAAGAACTTCCCCCTGACATCCAATCTAAACCTTCTCTCCTTAAGCTTAAAACCATTTCTCCTTGTCCTATCACTGTCTACTCTTGTAAAAAGTTGATTTCCCTCCTATTTATAATCCCCTTTTGAATACTGGAAGACCTGGAAGACTGGAATACTGCAACAAGATCTCTACAGTCTTTTTTTCTCCAGGCTGAGCAAGCTCAGCTCCCTTAGCCTGTCTTTGTAGTGGAGGTGCTCCATCCCCCTCATCATCTTGGTGGCCTCCTCTGGATCGTCTCCAACAATTTCACATCTTTCCTGTACTGGGGGCCTCAGACCTGGACTCAGTGCTTCAAATGGGGCCTCACAAGGGCGGAGTAGAGAGGGACAATCACCTCCCTGTCTCTCTGGCAACCCCTATTCTGATTATAATCATAACATGATTATAATATGATCATAACATCATGTAATAGATTGGGAGTTAAGGAATTACTGTCGATTTTTCTGGGTACTTGGTTCTCAGAAGAGAAGAACTACATACCCCAGAAGACTTTCACTGTTCATTTTCTGTTGTCTGTTTAGAGAGAAAGATAAACTGCTCGCAAGTCACAAGATTGCCTTCTTTTACTGCTTATCTATGTGGTGTGTACTCCCTAGTCATCTCGCCTTCAGCATTACAGTAAGGCCTTTGGTTTTGGACACTCTCCAGGAATCTTAGAAGCAATCACGGACTGGCCTGAAGGTAAACAGTTTGAAACATAATCAGAAGAGATACCACATGCCAAACAGGCCCCACCATACAATGAATTATCAGAAAATAAAAAGAAATCTGCCCTGTTCACGAATGGATCGTGTCATATTGTGAGGAAGCATTGCAGATGGAAATCTGCTGTGTGGAGCCCTATATGACATGTTGCAGAGGCCACTGAAGGAAAAGGAGAATCAAGTCAATCTGCAGAGGTAAAAGCTGCCAGCTGGCCTTAGATGTAGCTCAATGGGAGAGGCGGCCAATACTGTATATTTATACTCACGCATGAATGGTGGCAAATGCCCTACAGGGGTGGTTACAGCAGTGGGAACAAAACAGCTGGCAAGGAAGGAATAAACCTCTTTTGGCTGCTGAACTGTGGAAAGACATTGCTGCCCGAATAAAGAATATGGCAGAAAAGGTGCATCATGTAGATGCTCATGTGCCCAAGAATTGGGCTACTGAAGAACAACAAATTAACCACCAGGTAGATCAAGCTGCCAGAATTGAGGCATCTCAAATGAAGTTGGACTGGCAACACAAAATTATTTCTAGCTTGGTGGGCCCGTGAGACCTTGGGCCATGAAGGAAGAGATGCAATATATAAGTGGATTAGAGACCAAGGGATGGGCTTAACTATGGACACTATTGCACAGGTTATTCATGACTGTGACAGATGTACCACAATTAAACAAGCCAAGAGGATGAATCCTCTCTAGGGGGAAGGGTGGCAAAAGTATAAATATGGGGAGGTGTGGCAGGTTGATTATATCACCTTGCCACGATCTTGCAACAATAAGTGTTATACGTTTACCATGGTGGAAGCAACCACTGGGTGGCTTGAAACATGTGTAGTTTCATGTTACACATGCCCCATGCTACCACCTGAAATGCCATATTAGGTCTTGAGAAACAAGTCCTGTGGCAACGCGGCACTCCAGAAAGAATTGAACCAAATAATGGGACTCATTTCAAAAATTCCCTTCTAAATACTTGGGCCAAAGATCATGGCATTGAATGGATTTATCATATTCCCTATCATGCACCATTTTCTGGTAAAATCAAGAGATACAATGGATTGTTAAAAACTATGTTGAAAGCAGTGGGTGGGAAACATTTGGTGGAGCATTGGGAAACATCTCGTTTGTCAATACCTAAGGATCTATCAATCGTGATGGTCCTCCCCATTTCAGCTCTCTGCATACTGTAGAGGGAGAAAAAGTCCCTGTGGTACATGTAAAGAGAATGCTAGGAAAAATGGTTTGGGTCTTTCCAGTTTCTGCAAAGGGCAAACCTCTCTGTGGGACTGTTTTTGCTCAGGAGCCTGGGTCTGCTTGGTGGGTGATGCAGAAAAATGGGGATGTTCAGTGTGTACCATAAGGGAATTTGATACTGGGGAAGTGCAGTCAGTAATTTCATGTATATATATATGTATGTGTGTGTGTGTATGTGCATGTGTTTAATGCTTGTTGGTTATTTTTTGTTTGCATATATTAAGCACGATGTAGTGATGTGGAATAAGGGGTGGAATGTCATGGTTTTATGATTTTTGGTTATCAGTATTCCACATCATAACATCATGTAGTGTACTGGGAGTTAAAGAGTTAATGCTCCTATTCCATGTACCTGCCCCAGAAGAGAGGAACTACATCCACCAGAGGACTTTTCACTGTTCTGTTACTTTTTCCACTCAGGGGGAGAGATAAAAACCATTCAGACCATTTGACCTTCCCTTATTCTCTTCTGCTTGGCCCGACTAGACGTCTCACTTCAGCATTAGAGTAATGCCTTTGGCTTTCAGACACTTTAATTTAATTGTTTTATTAGCTTCAGTTCTAATCTGTTATATTATAGTGTGCTGTCTTACATTCTGATATCTTAGTAAATTTGTTTTATTTTCAAAACAAAATCTGTTTTGTTTTTGGTCCATCTCCCTACCCTTTTTCCCCTTTCTCCCTTTTTCCCTTTCCTGGGGCGTTGGTCCATGGGTCCCCCCACCCTGCAAGTCACAGAACCGGGCTGAACCACCCAGAAACCATTGACAAGAGGGTGCTTGGCTCTAGCGAAGCCCTTGGAGGCAAGTAATACCTGAGTTTCTCGAAGAGCAGATGTGGTGGCCCAGCACGCAGTAGCAGGGCATGCTGACATACATGGGGTTATAAGGTGGAGCTGGAGCGACCCGTGCCTTCTTCCCCACTGCCACACAGCTGTGAATTTGTAAGGATCTCAGTGCATTGCTCTCACCTCTACCAGGAAAGAGAAAAGGAAAAGCACAAGGTGTGAGATAAGAGTCCAGAAATAGGTCACATACACTGTCTTGTCCCTGCACTAAGCACTCCTTCATTCTCTCAGCATTTCAAATGACCCCCTCAGCAGAGCTGTGATAGAGCAGTGAGGCACTGGCACAGGTTGCACAGACAGGTGGTGGATGCCCCGTCCCTGGAGACACCCAAGGTCAGACTAGAGGGGCTCTGAGCACCCTGACTGAGCTGTGGGTGTCCCTGCCCATTGCAGGGAAGTTGGACCAGATGGCCTTTGGAGGTTCTTTCCAACTCAAATGATTCTTTGATAATTCTATTACATACCTTCAGGAGGTCTCTGTAGGGTAGCAACCACCCCTTTCCATCTGCCCCAGGCACCGGGCTGGCCTTGCTCACTGTGCCCACTTTTTCCCTCCCCCACACCATCCCAAACAATGAGGCTTTGTCTCTGCACACATCCAGCAGTGGTGGTTCCTTAGGCCCCTAAGCCCTATTTTGTGTGCGCGCTCTGAGCTTAACCAGCACATTCCTGCCAGAGGTTAAGCCTGGGCACCATGTGGATAATCCGAGGTTTTTTGGCTTTCTTCTCCCAGTGACAGTCATGATAATGAGCCCATGTGTGTCAACCGTTCTCCTGCCCCTTACCTCTTCCTCTCTTCCAAGCCTGTAGGGCTCAGGGACAGAACAGGATCATAGCTACTAGGCAGGAGAATTAGGGTGGCCAACAGGAGGAAAGGTCCTGCTGCAGGCCCAGCATCCTGTACTGGTTCATCTGCTACCTTAGAATGCCACAGCCCTTCAAGGTACCACAGTCTGGCTGTCCACGGGTACTTTGTCATCACCATCAACGTATATCATCCAGCCTCAATGGTGTCTGCCATCTGCCTGGTCCCAAGGCCAAAGTGTGAGCCACAGCAGAGCAGATGGTTGTGAGGAAAGAAGTGGCCTTGGCACGAGAGTAGGACTGGAGTGAGTTGCCAGAGCTGGAAAGAGGATCTTTAGTGAGCAGGAGCCAGAAGGGCTGGAAGCTGGGACGGCAGGACACCAGGGTTCCCTGAGCACAAGCAACATTCTCAGGAACAAAGCAGGAAAATCAAAGAAAGAGAGACCAAGCACTGGCTTAGGTAGGGGGTAGGAAGGGAGGAGAGTGAACCTTTTTCTTCCCCACTGAAAATCCCCTATTTTCCCTTCTCTCCTGGACATCAAGCTCTTTGCTCTGGCCTCAGACTCCAGGCAGGAGTGCTATGCCTCCCTCCTCATGTGGTTAATTTCTTTCCTGATTAAAGGCGATTAGGCAGCCCTAAAGCCGACAGAAATGTGACCGATGGGAACAGAGACAAACAGTCCATTCATGATCTCTTAAATCCCCCAGGCAGTATTTAGAGAGCCTTGAAGAGAGACCTGGAGCAGAACCATCCCATCACTGCCTCCGTGTTCTCCTCTCTTCCTCCACTATGTCCTTCTCTGAAGCAGAGGTGCAGAGTGCCCGTGGGGCCTGGGAAAAGATCTATGTGGATGCTGAAGACAACGGGACAGCAGTGCTGATCAGGTAAGGAAAGAGCCCATCTAACTTCTAGCCCAGGGGCTAGCAAGAAGGATGGAGCTGCCACCTTGAAGCACATCTCAATGTGTTTGACACAGCCTCACAGGGAACATTTTGGTTTGCTGTCGATTGTGCAACTTCAGCAAGGAAACGGTGCAGAGGAGTGAGCCATACAAAGAGAAGTAAGAGGAAGGGAGAAGGGGTCTGGTAAAGGAAGGAGAGACTGGAACAATTTCGTCACTCCTCCTTCCCAACCCCCAATAAAGAGTGATGTATTTATGATGAGTAAAATAATGCATGGTATAAAATAGAACAGGAAATAACGTGGACCCTATTTCCCTTTATCTCTGGATGACTTTAATGATTATTTTTTTCAGGTGTAGGTTCTCAGTATTTCTCTTTTGATTCTTTTTCAGCCTTTCCTGTCAGAGCTCATCTGTTTCATTGTATTGTATCCCTCCTGTGGTCTTTCTTCCTTTAGTCTTCACCTTGTTTTCTTCTCTTCTTCCATAATAAACACATTTCTTCTATTCACCTTTCATGTACCCCTCACTCAACAGGGACTCAGATTACCTCCATACACACTGGTCACGCCAAATAATCCTATTAGCACACTTCTACCATTGCCTCGTATGTCACATCTTGTACACAGCTAAGCCTCAACAGATATGATACACTGCTCCTTCCCACTGTTGTCAACACAAACACAGCTAGAAATGTTAGCAGCATCCATTCATTTGGCAGCCCAGGGTCATTTGCTGTAGAAGGTTTTGCTCTAGTTTCTCTATAGGCCCAGCTCTGCCTTTACATAATTTCTGGGCACTTCAGACAGGAAAGAGATGAGCTACTGGAGAGAATCTAGCAAAGAACCATGAGGATGACGAAGGGGCTGGAGCATTTCTTCTGCAAGGACAGGCTGAAAGAGCTGGGGCTGTTCAGCCTGGAGAGGGCTCAGGGGAGACCTTATTAATATGTACAAGTACGTAAAGGGAGAGTGGTGCCTGGTTCCAGGACAAGAAGTAGTGGACACAAATTGGAGCATAGATGTTCCTTTTGACTATCAGGCACTTCTGTACCATGCTGGTGATGGGAGCACTGGCATGGACTGCTCAGAATTTGTAGGGTTTCCTCCTTGGAGATCTCCAGGAGCCTCTTGGACACTGCCCTGGGCACTCTGCTCTGGGCGTTCTTGATGAGCAGCAGTTGGAGCAGATGGACCCAGGAATGCATAATCACCTCAACCACCCTTTGATCCCATGAATGCAATAAGAAATTTACTATTGCTGTTTCAGGTGGATGCCTAGATTACTCGACAAAGTAAACTGATTTCTTAATGGTTTGATCAAGATAACTCTCATTGACATGCTGTAAAAGTCAATTCCTTTATGAGTGGCACTGAACTACGTTGCCTTTGAATAAGCAAAGTAAGCATTGCTGAGAACTCAAACAATAATCTATTACTGGCAGAAAAATTCTCAGGGACAGATTCCAGGAAATGATTAACTAAGAAAAGTGATAGTTGGGTTTCTCCTTGAAAATAGATACTGAGACAAAAGTGGAACTATCTGCCGTCCAGAACATCCTTATGAATGTGCACTGTTGCATTTACCCTGCCCAAATGTGCTCCCATGTCCCTGTAGGTTGTACCACCATCTGACTCTGAGATGTTCACTTCCAAAACAGCAGAATAAATGCAGAGCAGGGGAAGCTGGCTTCCTTGGGAAGATAGCACAACTTCAGCTGCTTTCTCAAGCAGATAACACAGTTCCCATGTTCTTCCTGGTATGTAAAGTATCAGTTACACATCCTTACGAAAAAGTGAAACTTTGATGGGAACCAAAATAAAGTTGGCCAAACTGCTGTGAGTGAACCTCCCAGCAGATCAGAGACTAGCAGCAGGGCCACTAGGTTTTAAAACGGGGAGAGGAGGAAGGTACCCTGGGGAGGCACAAGGAGGTGAGTACAAGAATCATGCACGGATGGGAAGGGAATAGAAATGCACGGAAAAGACAGGTCTGTTCTAATAAAGAAGGGAAAAGGCCAGTAAATACAGAAGACAAGGCCTGGAACGTGAATTCACATCTGCATTGATGCCTCAGTCTGAAAGTGAGGCCAAATCTCATTTCTCAACAGGATGTTTACCGAGCACCCGGACACCAAGTCCTACTTCACACACTTCAAAGGCATGGACAGCGCCGAAGAGATGAAACAATCGGATCAGGTCAGAGGCCATGGCAAGAGGGTTTTCACTGCCATCAATGACATGGTGCAACATCTGGACAACACTGAGGCTTTTCTTGGGATACTGAACCCGCTCGGCCAGAAACATGCTACCCAATTAAAGATTGACCCCAAAAATTTCAGGGTGAGCTATGAGTCATCTTCTCGGGGAATGTGATGGGATGGTGTCTTTCCTTTGGAGGGGAAGAACTGGGGAAAACAGGCTTTGTATGTGTAAGTGTATATACAGTTCAGAGCACCGGTGGAGAAAGATGGCGGAAGATTGCAGGCATGTATCTGTAGGTAAGAAGGCCATGCAGCAGGTGCTGTGCAGGCAGGTCAGCTCTGTAGCTGGGAGCTACAGAGCTGCCCATGAATTGTAGCAGGTTTACTCAGCACAACAGGATTCCCACACACTTGTCATTTAATAAGACGACATAAAAGAGCAGCTTACACTAAAATTCAGTCCATGATGTCTGTTTTTCTCTATTAACAGGAACTGAGCTTTCCCAGGTCAACTAAGAATCAGTTACTGTTTTAAGCTCAAGGTTTAGATTGGATGTCAGAGGGAAGTACTTCACGGAGACAGTGGTAAGGTGCTGGCACAGGCTGCCCAGAGAGGCTGTAGATGCTCTGTCCCTGGAAGAGTTCAAGACCAGGTTGGATGGGGCCCTGGGCAGCCTTGTTTCAGTACCAGATCTGGTGGCCCTGCCTGTGGCAAGGGGCTTAGAACTTGTTGATCCTTGAGATTGCTTCCAACCCAAGCCATTCTATGATTTTATGACTGCTGATCAACAACGGCAAGGGCACTGCCATCACTGAAGCAACCCAAATTATACATACAGGACCAAATGGTTTACCCAAGTCCACCTGAAGTCACTAGCAGAGTACATAGGTCTCTGTATTATCTGTCCTACAATACAGGAAGTGTAAAAAGAGGCACCTTCCATCTGACACAGGGAGGGTGGTTTCCAAAGCAGCAGATCCCATTTTTACTGAATGAGAGACTAAATGAGGATTTCTGCCTAGAAAGATGCAGAAAAGACTTACTGAGGGTAAAGATGTATACAAAACAATAAATGCAACACAGAAAAGGAATTACCACTTCACATGATACCACCTATCTGGAAAATATCAAGACACATAAATGCTCATTGTTGCAAAGCACCAGCCAGTAAATAAGCAGGATAGATTATCCCATAAGTCACCTATTACACAGGTGTTCAGCACAGTGCTCCTCAACACTTGGGCAGCTCTACCACCAGAAGGATTGTATTGGAGGGACCGAGTGAACCAGTCTTGTAAAGCAGTCTTTAAGTGGCTGTGTGTATGGCTACAGCCAAAATTACATAGAAACAGGTAGATGAAAAAACACATAATTCATCCCAAATTGCAGTCACTTCTATAATGCACCTAATTTTCCACAACTTATTTTCAAATTCAGCCTACTATATACTGTTGAATTTTGTTCTCCTTCTCTGTTCTGCAAAAATCTCATAATATATATTTCCCTTTAATATGGAGGAAAGTTCATACCGTTTCTTCCCTTCTCCCTGTTTAGATCATCTGCGATATCATCTTGCAACTGATGGAGGAGAAATTTGGTGGAGACTGCAAAGCCTCCTTTGAGAAGGTGACCAACGAGATCTGCACTCACCTGACCAACATCTACAAAGAAGCAGGTTGGTGAGGGCAGGTGACCTTCAGGCTCTTTAGACTTCTCACCAGCACTGATTCGCTGCTTTTGGGCCTCCAGCCACAGTTGGAGAATGAAAAAGTAAAAAAATAATTTAAAAAAAGGCTTATGTAATGTAGATGTTAACATCAATAATTTCCTTAGAAGATTGAGTTTCCATGGTTAAATGAAAACCACAGATGCATCAAAGCCAGCATCCTGATGTGCTTCGCAGCTGCACCGCTCCAGGTGGGTTCCTCTGGGGATGGGCTCTGAAAACCACATTTGAAGACCAAGATACAAAGCTTGCAATTTCTGAAAGACTTGCTCCTTTCAGCAGCATCAGCCCAGAGAGGAACCAGCAGCCTTTACCTTGCCATCCTCATCAATGTCAAGAAGGAAACTGCTTTCAGGCATCTCCTGGGTCATGGACTTTGCAGAGGTCATTATTTAAGAGACAAAGGAGTTGGTTTGGTTTTGAACTACCATGGTGGGAGAAGTGGGGGATGCTCTGAGCGTGGGGAGGAGTAACATCTGAAGAAGGCACAGGGAAAGCCCCATCCTAGATAAGGCAACAGTCCCCCAGCATGGGGAGAGGTGCCTTGGAGGAGCTTCCAGCACAAAGGATCCTGACACTGAACGTGGTCACCACTGGATCCCCCTGGGCAGGGGTGAATGTCTCCAGCACCTGGATTTTGCACTGAGACTCCCAGAAGATTGCTCTGGCCATGCACCCAGGGGAGGGCAACAGCACCAACCTCCTGGCACAGCTTCTCCTGACACTCTGGCATTGACCAAGTCCAGAACTGTTTAACTGCTTTTCCTTAGACATGGTGAAATCATCAGCTGATAACTGCAAATAACCACAGGTCATTCTGCTTCACTGTAACACAATAAACAAAAGGAAAGCTGGTGTGTTCTCTCATTCAGGCCCTGCCGGAGTGGCAGCGGGTACAATGAGGGGCTGCTGGTGGTACAGGGCAGGGGTAGGGGAGTAGGGGAGTTACCAACGAATATAACATCCATACAAGGGAAATTCAATCTTGTAGAGCCAAGAAAACACTTTCTGATTCAAATTATTACCTCAACAATGTAGAAATACACATGTGCTACAGTTCAGTTCACTAGCTTTGCTGAGCAAACACAGAATCACAGAATGATTTTAGTTGGAAGGGACCTTTAAGGTCACCCAGTTCCAATCCCCTGCTATAGGCAGGGACACCTCCCTCTAGACCAGGTTGCTCAATCCCCATCCAGCTTGGCTTTCACCTTCCAGTGCTTCCCGTAAGGCCTGCGGCAGGGGCAGCTTTGGTGAAACTCAGGGAATAGAAAGAAACACAGGCAAATCAATACAGGCAACATCCTGCCTTAGAAGAGGGGGATGTCAGAGAAGACCTTTTCTCCTTAATGCTTCTAAAATTAATACTGAGAAAATTTGCTGTCAGACTATTACCGATGCTTAGTTAACCTGATCTGCCACATCAGAGCACTTCCAGCCTGTGCAGCAGAGTGGATTTGAGCCTGTCCACAGTTACAGCAGTCAGACTGCACACGGTCAGCACCAAACAAGCAATGGTTGGATAGCAATGATTTTTTCCCCATGTGAGCCAGCAGCACTCCAGGCTGACCCACTCAATTCCTCAACGAACAGCAGAAATAGGAACCTTGCCACCCCCATGTCAGTCTCCCTACCGATGTCTTTCCAGTACAACTGGGGAAGGCACTGGGGACCCCTGTCACCCCAGCAACATGAGGCAGAGCCCACAGAGGCAAAGCCACAGGAGAACTTCCTAATTGCCCGCTGATGTTCCCTGTCTGCCTACACAGGAGAAAGAGGAGAGTAAGAGGGGTGGGAGACATGCCAACACTTCTTCCTCTCTTCCCCTGTATTTCCAGCTCCCACACAATTTCCTGCTTTTGTGGGCTGGAGTGCAAGCCAGGGCTCCAGATTCTACTGAAAAATATTCAAGAATTGCATCACCAGTTACAGTGCAAAAATGAATCAAGAAGAAAGTAGGGAAAAAAAAGAAGGATCAAAACCAAAAATAAAGAACCATACAAAACCAATAGAAAGTCAGACAAATGCTTTTATAAGCCACTGCTTCCAGAGAAGCTAACCTGTTCCGCTTACTGAACTAAGGACAGTCCTGTAAATGAAGGTGTCCTGTGAAACATGGGGTGGAGAGCAGTGGAACAGATGGGCTGTTGGTGCTGCACCACCCTACCTGGGGCTGCACACTGCCATCACCTCTGGCACAAGGCTCATTTTGCACTTACACTTGCTTTATGCTCACTGCAACTTCATCCACTGCAAAACCCTACAAAATGGAGTAATAAACAAGGTGCCATTTCCTGCCCTGCAGAAGCACCTTGCTGCAAACTGAAAGTTTGCCATATCCTTGGGGCAGAACTGGTCAAAACAGATTGGACCCAGGATATACTTAAAGACAAGTAGCCCCCTCCTCTCTTTTTAAAGTACACCACTACTGCTGTCAAAACCCTCAATTACATGATGTAGCAGTTCCCTTCCATAATCATTTTGATCTTCCAGACTAAGGTAAGTTAACACCACCCCTCAAATGTCCAGCAAAATAGAGAAATAATGAAAAGCTCAGGGCTTCTCCCTCCTGGATACGAAGGTAGCTCAGTTCTCACAGAAGGGTTTAAAACCATGATCTGCACAGGTGCTCTTAACAAAGCAGTCTCAGTGACAGATATTCCAGCTCTACTGCATCAGAAGAGAGAACCATCAATCACCTTAACTTAGTTCTATTTCAAAGCACACTTCGGTCCTCGTTTCCAAGAGAAAGCACATTTCCACATGCCAATCAGAACTAGTGGTAAGACTTACCTTTTATCTGCCTAATGTCCACCTGGCACTTGAATATTGTGAAGCTCCCCACCCCTGGAGATCCTATAAATAATGAAAGGCTCAGCTCCAAACACCCTTCTTTAATTAAAAAAAAAAAAAAAAAAAGCATTTGCAAAATCGATAGCATATTATCCAGAACTTGGTAGTGAGTGGTATTTTTAATTGCAGTATGATTTTTTTCTTGCCTTTTTAAACACAGCCTCTCTGGCCTGCATGGGGAGTCCTCAGTATTTCTGGAATGTTTTATTGCAGGAGTTGGCAATCCACTCATCTGCAATTCTGCTGTACAAGATGCATTTAGAAATGACTTCACCTTTGTCACACTAGCAGTGAGAACTCCATTATAATGGTGTGATAACAGATTTTAGCAAATGTTTATCGGAGGGATAACTCTAGTAACTCACATTTATCATGCAGCTGGGTAACACAGGATGTCACAACACATTCCTAGGAAGGAAACTCACACTCAGATTTCAAGTGAGTGAATAAAAAATGTGGTAAATAGGTAGCCATTGTTATTATACTGTTTCTACAGGAGCTTAAAAAGACACAAATATGCAGTGGTTGAATACAAACCATGTTGGATATAAGTCCTTGCAGAGATGTAAAGGCCCTGCTCTAGCTCAATGCCACCCAAAACGCTGCACAATCATCTACTACTTGAGAATTATCACCTATGTGTTCTGATCACAGTGAAAACTAAACACTACAGAAAAAGATACTGAGGAGGAAATGCACAGTGAATTTATAGCTGTATAGCTAGGATTAGCTGGGCCTCCAGAGGCCCTTTGATTAGGGCATATATTGTTAGAACCAGCTGAAAATGCCAATATATCATTACAAACATTGCTGCTGTTATGTAACTCAGTGGTGCCAGCTCAAGGAGAATATACTAAATTCTAATTTCTTTCTTCTGTGTGAAAGTAGAAGCTACCCAAGTAATTGATTTGATCCAAAGCCATTTCAGTCTGACAGAATCCACAGCCAAGTCCTTTATGTAAAGAGAGTTTGTACCTAAATCACAGAATCATAGAATCACCAAGGTTGGAAAAGACCTCCAAGATCATCCAGTTCTACTGTCCACCCATCACTAATATTTCCCCACTAAACCACATCCCTCAGTACTATACTGAAATGTTTCTTGAACACCAACAGGGATTGTGACTCCACCACCCCCCTGGGCAGCCCATTCCAGTGCCCGACCATCCTTTCAGAGAAATTTTTCCTAACACCCAACACAAATCTTCCCTACCACCAACTTGAGGCCATCCCCTCTAGTCCTGCTCCTAGTTATGTGCGAGAAGAGGCCAACCCACCTCACCACAACCTCCTTTCAGGTCACTGTAGAGAACTCTAAGGCTTCCCCTGAGCCTCCTCTTCTCCAGACTAAACAATCCCAGTTCCCTCAGCTGCTCCTCATAAGACTTGTGCTCCAGACTCAATAAATCCTGCTTTTTGAAAATGAAGTCATCAAGCAGTTAGTGGCTATGCCACGATCATTTTAATTTCCCGGTTTTACCTCTAATAATCTTAGAATAGTCAGGATCATACAAAGAAAGACTGCTTCTGCTAGAGCATGAATCACCTTAAGAGACCAATATATTCTCGTTAAGTTATTGGACAGTGTGATTTCCTTTTTATTTTTTTTATTTTTGTTCTTAAGGTTTTGTTTGTTGCGCTGTTTGTAGCTGTTTTTTGTTTGTTTTAATACAATTAAAGATGTGCCATTTACACCCCACAAGAAAAAGCAGAAAGAGTCCTTATGGAAAAAAAACAAATATATTGAACACATACCAATCAAATGGTACAGATACGGGACTGGCTTTGATTTCAAAATTGAAGTAGAAATAAAAAAAGATGTAATGCAACAGCTGTTCAATTTCCAAGTCTAAATAGGCACTGTAAAAAGACATTTCAGCTTTCTCCAGCACACATTCCTGTCTAAACGCTCCCACTGTAATCAATTCCTAGGTTCCCAAACAACAACAAAAAAAAATCACTGGGAACATAACCTTAGAATAAAAGTTAATATCCATCCACCCACCCTCTTACAAAAAAAGCAAACAAAAAAAAATTCCCAAGAAGTACAACCTTTCAATGCTGCTGTTTTGACTGGAGCAGAATTGGAGAATTTATAAAGGTTCAGAAGCACCCAAGGCAAGTAGTACAACGTAATTTGTTCACTAACTTGTATTGGAAAGGAGATTAAAAACATTGAGATCTGCATCTTTGTACATAAAACTGTTGTCCTGAATAAAGAGAAATCTTTCAGAAAAGTTTTACAACTTGGTGGAAGTCCAGGACCCAGCTTTAGGCATCGTAAATCAATGGGGTTTAATTCTGACTTAGTTTTAACCACTTTTATATACTGTACATCTACCCTAGTTGGATCAGTATCTCAAACTGCTTACTGGTGTCCCTTTGAACAACTGTAAACTAAACCATAGTATGCAACTCCATAGGAAGCTAGAAATTGGGTGAATATACAGCCAGTTATATCTCCCCTGCTTCACGCTCCTCTGAGCTCCTTGGGTCTTCTGATCGGCCATTAGCACTTTCATAAGAACGTTTCTTGTCTTTGAAATCTCGCGGCGATCTCTCTCTCGGGCTTCTATCTTTATCACGTGATGTTCTATCACGATCTCTTGAACGTTCTTTGTCCCGGGAAGATCTCTCTTTTGAGGACCTGAAAGCGCAGTACATTTGAGAATTCTAGTTAGTCACCAATTCATAAATCCTAAACAGCATGTTGATCTAATAATTTTCTCCTTGTTCCAGCCCAACATTACATTTACATGAACAGAAACGCATGAGATGACAGTGGAGTTTGTTGCACTCTCCTCCTTCCCATTTCAAAATACAAATATTGACAGAGAAAATTTCATCTACACTTATTACAGAGTTCAGAGGGTCAACATGATTCATCTTTCATTTTCAATCCTCACTCTCAATCTCGTATTAGCACATTTTGCTAGAATTTGTCATGTTGCCTTTAGCTTGAGAAGAATTGTCTAGCATCTCTCACACATCTAGGCTACATCTTTTTTTAAAAATTACTGCGTTTAAAAATGAGAATTTAATTAAGAGAACAGAAATTAACTTGTATTGATTCTGGAATGAGGTTATTACATGACAAAGAAAAGAACGCATCTGGAGCCTGTGCTCCAACTTGCTGGGTGTTTGCATTTAGAAGAATCATTCCTTAAGTGATTTTCAAACATCAGCATGGTGTTATCTACAGATATTTTTGCTGAGTTGTAGGCATTTCCAAAACCTTTACAAAGAAGCCAGAATGAACTATTCTGTTAAACATTCCACACAGCTTAAGATTAAGTGAGCTGCCGGTATTGAAGACACTTGATTAGGTATAGCCCTCCCTTGCAGGGTGCACCTAAACTCATCACTGAAAAACATATTTTTACTCCAAGATGCTTTGCAACTGTAAATAAATAAATCAAACTCATACTTTCACAGAACAATCTCAATTATACACTATAAAGCCAGTCACTAATTCCTTAGTCAACATACCTAGTATACTGGACAGTAAACCATGCTCTCTCTATGCCAAGAATGTTACTGTTGTTACCTCAAAGCTTCAAAACAGAAGTTTGCAGGTTGCTTTTGCACTAAACTTTCTTTTATGAGTTTACTGAGAAATTATAGTTTGTTTCAGTTTTCAAGCTAAAATGATTACTTTCATGACAGTGCAGTGCTTTGCAAAACGTAGTATTTGCAAATGGTGAGGTTCACAGACAGCAATCCTATACCACAAACTACATGAGAAATAAGAAGCCAAAATATGCATCACCTAAGTAGTTAATATTGTAGTTAATACTGCAGTTCCCACATATTTTGCACAAGTACACTGCAGAAACAAAAATGCTCCCAAACCAATTGTCTCAGACTAACTCTAGTGATTAACCTAGAATAATAAGTCACAGCATAACGATATGAAAGTTCACAGCAACTGCCTTGGCAAACAATATTATTACCTGAAGATCTAGGACTAAGGTACCATTCCTACCTTTTTCAAGGACAAGATATTGCCTTTAGAATGAGAACCTTTGTTAGATTGTATTGTCTCAATTGCTAAGGAACAATCACTTCCCAAGCAATCAAGTAGGTACTTCGCAATAAACTCCCCCTACCTTCACAAGACACACAGGTAGCATCTACTGTCACGTTCACCAGCTACAAATTGTTATAAATACATAATACTGGTTTGAGGGCAGTGTTTGTGAACATCTACATAAAGTCCTAGGACAAAAATCCTAAGTAGCTTTGGCAGTCTGGTATCGGATCTAAGAAAGCAGGGTAGCTGTGGTTTCAACACTTCTAAGAGATGAGAAATTTGACTAAATGCACAGGTCTATGTTGTTTGCTTTCTTCCCCCCCCTCTTTTTTCCTCTCATCTTCCTCTTTCCTCAAAAGACAGAAAATGAGAAAACTAAGCCTGCACCTCCCATTACTGTGGAGAGAAAGCACAGGGCTATAATATTCTGTTGTCCACCAGGATCTGAAGAATATTTTAAAAATATATTTTCCTAAATGCTGAGAGCTTTAGATGCCTGCAGTATAGACATCTAAGCTAATCAGCCAGAATTCTTTACCAGCTGGCAAAGAAATGAGACCAATCATATCCTAACTATCTACCTTCAGACAGAAGTGTGTCAGATGAGTCTGCAATGAGAGTCACAAGATTTACATCTGATCCAGTAACCTAAAACCAGGAGAAAAGGAATCCAATTGTATGATTTCAGATACTTTATTTGACCATACCGTGTCCACAAAGGATATTAGCCTTTGTCATACGAGCTCTTACAAGCAAGCTCAAGCACACAGACACAGGCATCTCAGTTCACACACACCTGGGTTTGCTTCCTGATTGGTCTTATCACTGAGATGAATAAGAACATCTATCATTAGCGCTTCTTTATTTGTAACAAGAAGGCAAAATGCCTAGTTTGCTTCTAGTGAAAGGAATGATGATCCATTTTAGTTAGTGGGACCTTACAGCCAAAGTAAGGAAACATAGCATTGTATTTAGACCTGCTCTTGGTAAGCCTGTAATCCACACCTGGGGAGGTGTAGGCTCCTACTATATCAGGCATGTTGCTGTGACTGTCAAACAGGTTTCCATCTTTTGAAACATTTCTACTACACCAGATACTTCAGACACATCCTACCATGCAGAAGTCTGCTCCTTACAATGATAAATTTGAAATGAGATTGTAGCTATTAAGTGATTTAAATCTATCCACATTTGTAGGGTGAATGATGATACAGATTAAAGAAATCATTTATCTCAAAACAAATTTCTGCATTTGTAGAATTTTCTCAAATAGCACACAAACATCCCGTTGCTTTTAGAATGAAGAAGCATCTAAGAGGTGGCAGCTCTTCATTTTTTGTGAGAGGCTCTTCAGAAAATGTTTTCTGAAGAAAAGCAGACATGAAAATCCAAAGGAAGTAAATTATGGTTGCAGCAAATGCTAATCCCAGCATACTTGTATGTGATGTTATACCTATCAAAATGGGAGTGCGACTTCCAGAGGAAGCATGAAGAGTTTATCTAGTAAGTAGTTTAACTGCCTAACACACTTAAGTGTTGAAGCCAAACTAGATATGGTCACAGAATGGTCTGGGTTGGAATGGACCTCTAAGATCATCTAGTTCCAACCCCCTGCTGTAGGCAGGGACACCTCCCTCTAGAGCAGGTTGCTCAAAGTCCCATCCAGCCTGGTCTTGAATGCCCCCAGGGTGAGGGTGTCCATAACTTCTCCGGGCAACCTGTTCCAGTGGTCTCCCCACCCTCACAGTGAAGAATTTCTTCCTAATATCGAGTCCAAATCTACCCTTTTCCAGTTTAAGCCATTTCCCCTTGTCCTGTTACTACATGCTCTTGTAAAAAGCCCCTCCCCAGAATTCCTGAGAATAAAAAAATCCAGAAGCATCCAAAGAACATCTTAAAGAAAACAGCTTTAAGAACAGAACTTAGCAGTTTGCAAAAATTTCAACAATGCTACTGATTATTTTACTACACTCCAGCCAAGCCCCCCAAAAAATCACATGGAAGGCTTTATGTTAGTGTAAAATGCCTCCCCTCCCACAGAGAAATTACAACTCCACACTTTCCTCAATGGCTTTAAAGTTGATGGCGCCATGTGCTGCCACTGCTGCAGATTTCAGCAGTCCTCCAACATTTGATGTCACTCTGCTCTTCTGGAATAGGCTCTAAAAAGCATCACATTCCTCAGATCTGAGTTCATGTGCTTATGCCACTCAAAAACAAAGGCTAGGACTCCTTCCTGAAGCTGGTAACATGCTGCAGTGTACCTTCTCCAGAATCCCTTGGATGACTGGATGTTTTGAGATTAAGGAAGGTGAATTTGAATAAAGGCACTTTGTATCTGGATTTTAAGAAATTCCTCACAAAATTATAAACAAGAGGATTTGACAATGAGCAGTTCCCCCTGACTAGAAAAAAAGAGTTCTTAGAAGACAAGAAGCATGATGTGGTTGAGCCTTCAAGTTCAGTTTTATTTTGGATTCCAGAATAAATAGTTGCATTGTATTTAATAGGAAGAATTCTCCCACATTCATACAAAAAGTAGATCAAATTGCTTGAAGAGCATTTCTAAGAAGGAGGTATCTAGTCTGGCTGAAAGGTCAATAGATATCCTGGTTCCAGAGAAGCAAGTCTGTAGCTGTATGGATTCTTTAGTCCCTTGAAATCACAACTTGCATACTTTAAGGGCAAATATGCTGTTTGGCATTAGAGAATTAAGAGATATGAACTACTAATGATGGCAAAACATTTTTTCCTCAAGTTAGCTAAAGTCCCAAACTCGTATTTGTGCCAAAGATTATTCCAACACAGATTAGTCTTATTCATTTTGGGCAGAAACCGGCACCGAGGAAAGTATTTCCAGTACTGAGGTTCATAAAGTCGAAATCCTGTGCCATGAAATCTAGTATTTTTCCTTATTCATATCAACCATAGCTTGATAGTATCTTGCACGAAGACAATGACTTCATCTTCAAATTACTTTGTGCTCCTTCAATTAATCTCTGGCAGCTGATAGGTTTAGTGTTACATAGACAGCACCAACAGTTGAACACTTCCATGTTATTTTCTTGTTCTTACATATCCACTGCCTTCTGGCAGAGAAATAACGCATCATTTGCTTGTGCTCAAATTAGAGAGTTTGAACAACTATGATGAGAATCTTAGAACAGTCAATTTTCTCTGAAGGCAATCTGAGTATATACTTTATGCACTGGTTCATCTGAGTGAACAAACATATTGATTCAAATGAAAATTTCTATTTCAAGACTGAAAAACTACAAGTTTCAAGTCTGGTAATCTGTCTTTGTGAATGCCTTGAAAAGACATGCTCTAGAGGATAACTGATGACAGGCTAACATCAACGTAGAAACTGCTGATTCTGAAACGCTGACTTCAGAACACTACAGAACACCCTGGAGAATTTTAAATACCAGACACTACTGACAGTATCAGCTAGAGTGCTGGCCTCTCAGGTTTTATTCACCTGCCATAAAAATAAGAAAGCAGAAGACTTGACCCAACTCTGCTTTCTATGCTCTCAGCAGAGCACAGTGTGACTAGAATCATCTAACCCAGGAAGAAAGCTCATCTTTAGGGCAAAGAGCACACGTGAACAGATTCAACAACCACTCAGTAGTTTTATCATCTTTGGTGATAGAACTAAAATCATTTGAACTCTAAAACCCACGTGTTTTGACACTTCAAACCGGACCTTTTCTCTTATTGTATGCTGACAATCTGTCACTGTTTTAAGACTCAGCACCCTATTCTGTATATTGCTCTCAAATATCTGCCTCAGTTACTGACCTGTACAAGAATGGAATCCAGGTTATGAGCAGACCTCTCTACCAAAAGCCTCGTTTTGTAATTCCAACTCTTCTCTAAATTATGCTTACCTCACTCATCTAAAATAAGCCAGCAACCCTCAGGAGCAGACAGCAACTGAGTCACACAAAGGCAGCAGTCCCAGACTGCTCTTTACAGTAATCCTTAAGAAAGCGATCAAACCACTTTGCATGCAAAGTGCTATCTTCAGATCTGATGCAACAAGTTTATTTTTGGATGCATCTAAACTTGTCTTTATCTGGGAGAGCATACAACAGATACATTCTTCCACTGGGAGCAAGAACTCAAGAGGAAAGTTAAGACTGCTCATATCCCTAAGTTCAAATGAAGATCAATCATTTCACTACCTATGCTGCAGGAAACTATCAGGATTCTCAACTTAACAATATCCTGTATCACTCCTCCACAACAGAAGTAATACATAACCCTACTATTAAAAAAAGAAAAAAATCACTACTGTATGTTAAATCATAAATATGCTAAGAGCATAACGGAAGTCTATGACAGTAATTTAAACCTGTTTTGAGGCTAAGTGCTGAACGTAAACTTAATTTAGTGGAAAAAAAAATCTGATTACGCATACAGGAAAAGCCATTTCCAGATCAACACTGACCTCTTTTTGGAGCTGCGCTCTCGGCTCCTCTCCCTGGAGCTGTGCCTGCTTCTATGATGGCTGCGACTCCGGCTGCGGCTGTTGGAGCGAGACCTGTGGCGATGGCGCTTCTCACGGGATTTGGAGCGAGTTCTTCTTTTCCGTTCCCTGGAGGCTGAGCGAGAGCGATGTCTGCGACGATCTCGGGACCTAGATCTAGGAACAGAAAGGACTTAGACACTGCACTGTGTCAGTGTCCCTTGGATATTTCACACTCTACGCATAAGCAAAGCTGTATAGAGAACAGTCTGCAATTTCACAGTTACTGCATCGTCTTACCACAGACAAACAAAGAGGGGAGAGCAACATCAGAAGTGCTATATGACTCCAAACAGTCTCACACTGTTTGCAACTATGCATGTAGTTACAGCATAGTCAATTTAGACAACAAAAGGAAAAAAAAAGTTTGAAATCTTGTGTTTACCAGGCAAAGTTTTAGAAGTCTGTGATGAAGTGATAGGGATTATCTGGCCAGAAGCTGGGTATTACAGTGCTTTGAGAACAGAGGACTATATGCTTCCCTGTAACTACAACAAACCTGGAAGGTTCTAAACACTATACGAATTTGTGATTTTCTCTCTCTAAATCATCCTGCAACAACACTTCATTGGTGCCTTTCAACTGCAGGTTAAGAAAAGAACTACCACTCCAGATGTGCGTTAAAAGGTACTGAACACAAGCTTTTGTTTTGAAGAAAGTAATACTCTGTGTTCCAAGTGTTACCAGGGATACAACATTGCATTGTAATAGCCACAAAATAGATATATGTGGATAAATAACTCAGGAGCACAATGCCAAATACTGTATAAGCACACAGATGGCTGTGCAGTAGGATGAAGAAAGTGGTCTTAATACGGCTAGACAAACGTAGAAAACTTCAGCTTGTGAAAGGCTGGCATTACTGATGGCATTCCTTGTGTGCAGGTTTAAGTACCTTTTGGTATGCTTGCTGTGGGATCTGGACCTGAAACAAATGGAAAATGGTAAATTAATTTTACTTCCATAATCTTAATATAAAATATAAAGTACAGTTTAGTAATCTGAAGTCAAACTATCAGAGCTATTGCGTTCTTCATTCTACTAGCATGTTAACCTGAAATAAGACATTTCAATTACATCTTCAACATTTATTAGAAAATACAACAACTGTCTTAGATTTTTTTGTAGTAGGTGGTTGTTGTTGTGGCTGTTTTTTGTTTGTTTGTTTTTGAGGGAGCAGAGACATGGATACTACTCCACTTTAATTCACAATCCCCTTCAATAACAAAAGATTAAATAGTCAGTACTCCCTTATTTCTTGTCAGATATCATTAGTCTGAAATAGGTTTGAACATTTCCACTGTTGGCCTCAGGAGCCAGTATGTCAAGAGAACTGCAGTTGAGATGCCATTCAATCCTATCCCCACAAAGCATGAAAGGAACCATTTCAGAGAAAAATAGGGAATTATTTTCCTTAGTCATACATTCAACTACTTCCAATAAGAAAAAAATTAACATCTATGCATCACGTGTCACATGTCAAAATACCTCATTTAAAGTGCATTTGTTCAAATACGTAGAAAAAACTACTAGTATCTGCATTTTTTTTAAAAAGAAAAAGGTTTTCTATGAAAATAACTCTTAAAACCTGAATTAAATGCTATATTCACTTCCAGTTCCTCTAAGTGTTGAAGGAAGGGAAACTGCAGATTTTATAAAACAAATGTTCATGAACAACATCATAGTTTTTCTATTTAACTTAAATAGGTTGTTATGTATATGCAATTGAAATAGATCCTTACCTCCTTAGTTTCTCCCTTTCTTCCCTTTCCCTCTCCTCTCTGCGTTTCAGGCGCTCCTGATTTCGTTTCTCTTGTTTATCAGCCACAATCCTCTAGAAGCAACAGAATACACTGATTAAGTTACATTTCAATATTTTTCAAATGAAGGTAAAAAACTACAAAAGCAATCTATACAGTTAATATTCAGTTCCTTCCCTCATAAATATTCCCTTTTGAGTATTAGTCCCTCTCTCTTCCTCAGTATATTTTATCTTTTTCAGAAAACACAGGTTATCGCAGGAGAGCTGCTATAAACAGATGGGTGTTACACCAAGACCTGAAAGACGTGAACTTAAATGTAAGTTTTTCATGAAGGGAATTCAGAACAGTAAGCCATGCCTTAATGTGAGAGCTTTCATGCCAATCCTATCCTATTTTGGCCACTGGGGAAAGGCAAAAGGTAATCGGAACAGGAAGAGTTAAGAATGATATTAACTCCATCAGCTATGCTGTGAAATAAAGAAACTCTTGGTCTTAAAAGGATTTGGTTGGGCTGATATATAGTTTTGAGGCTAGCTGTTTGAATTGTGAACATTATAAATGTAATTAGAAAGGACGTTTCAGCTAATAGCCCCCAGGTCGAACTCACTACTACTGGGGACAAGGCACGCTCAGTAGAGGGCCCTCAGATGTGGAACTCACAACTGGAGATCTGGCCAAACCCAAGTCTCGCCACCTTCTGGACATGATGCAAGAAATTCAACTCTTTGTAAAGACCTTCTTCTGAGATGTGGAATTGCCCCAGCAGCATCTTGATTAGATCTCTGAGGAGAGCTCTGAGGAAGGAGGGGATAATTATTGTTTTCTTTTTTTGTTAGTGAAGTACTTCAAAAGATTATTTTATTGATGCTTTGGGAATGTGAAATAATTATCCATGCATATTTTTTTCCAAATGTTGTAATAATCAGTTAATTAGTTCCTTTACGTCAAATTATTTCCTATATTGCCTTTCAAAATATCAGCAATTTAACTACAAGCAAGGTTTCATGTTCAAGTGAATCTTTGCACAGTTTCACAGAGAGATGAGAGGAAACATATGATCTCCTCTAGGTATCTAAGGTTTGAATTACAGCAATTTATTTTGGAGCCTACATTGCCAATATAGTCAAGGGAAAGAGTTGGGCTTTCCAAAGGTTAAGTTACAGTATCCATGCAAGACAGCTGGAATATTCAAAAAAACCAAGCTAAGTTACTCAAACTCAGCGGTAACATCTCTGCTTTTAGGGTTTTGATTCGTTTAGCTGTCATCTTCAGTAATTTCTACAGTAACATGCTTAAATGAGCCTTAAACTCCATAATTAATATATTAAGATCATAAATAGTGTAAGCGGTTAAGTCCATACTCTTGAATATCAAAAGTGTAGAATATGATTCCAGTAAGTCCTTCTTCAAATATACAATTTCTGGTCCAATGTAGATTTGTTTAGGAAAATATTCCAACTGGGTTTCAAAAACTGAAAGCTACGGAGAACATGCAGCCTCCCCATAAAAACTACTTTAAGTTAGTCCCACTTCAAGACATATATCTTTTTCTACTTTGATTCAGAGAGCTACAGCCTTAAGTTGTCTGAACTCACTTCAACTATTGTGAAGTCAAGCTTAAAAGCTTCCAAATCACTTAAAAAATCTCATCTATGTGACTGGATAAAATGAGTTTGTGGTCTTTCATCATACTGTAGGTGTTTCAAACACTTCCGCAGATCTTTTCAAAATTATTGCTATGAATTAATTTCCTCTTATGTACATCTTTTTCATTGGTACCAAAGCTAAGCAAAGCTATCAACAACAGCGCTATTTTATTCTTAATGGAATGAAACACCACTGCCTTAAATTTGCTACATGTTCTTGTACTTTCAAGAGCCTCACTGTTACATTAATCCAATAAACTGGCTAAATGAAAAATTCATTTAGCTATTTTCTATGACTGCTAAACATGCTTCAGAATACAGTTCTCAAGTTTACAAGTGGAACTGCACTCTCCATTCTCAGGATGCATTTTTTTGAGCATATTTTAATCTACGTAGTGCAAAAGAGGCCATCTTAGCAAATTATTTAGATAACTGCTATTTAATAAGCATGTTTGGTGTTTAATGACCGCGTTCGGTGTTTACGGTCTAATGAAATATCTTAAGGTAACATGAAAGAATTCACACACCCAGAGATTCCATTAAGATTGTCTGACAAGTAATTAAGAGCACAAACAAAACAGAGAAATGATTTACCCTGAGTTCCTCAAGCTTCTCTCTTATTTCAATAAATCCTAAGTGTAGTTTTCCTCCAAAGTGGTCAGCAAGACGTCGGTCATTGTCATGAAGACCAAGATAAGCCGAACACACTTCACAAACCCGTAGCTTCTGCTGTTGAAAGCTAGAGGCAGGCATAGAATTCCTGTACACTTCCTAGAAAATAAAAAGGTTAACTTTTACTTTCAATTCATACAAATATAGTTTTTTAAACAAGTATATTACTTTTGATAACATAATCCAAATCCAACCAGCAGATGCTGATTCATGGTGTGAATTAACTGTCTTACTAAAACACACTGCAGGCTCCTTATTTGAAGACAGATATATTACAATGGGGATACTAGCAATTGGTTTTGCAAATTAAACAAAGTGAAGTGATTATTGTCTTTATTTCAGATCATACTACTTATAAGGAGAAGTTATTATCCTAGACAGCACAATGAATATATCTTAACACTACAGTTACTATGTTTTACCATACTATGAAACATTACATATATTTATCCTGAACCCAATTTAAAAACAAGAAATCTACACACATTTTAGACACGAGTTAAACATCATGCTATCCTTGCAACATTTATCTACAAACACTCAGGTCACAGACGGGTGAGACTACAAGCAACCCTTCGGTACCATTAAACAACCATAGATGCTTCTCTCTCCAAATTTAAGTACCTTGGTGAGATACGATATGGAACAGCTCCTGATGATGTTTGCCACCTTAACATTACAACAATAACTGCTTAGAATTGCCTGATACAGAAGCCATTAGCTATCTTTCAATGAAGACAAGCTTAGCAGGGTCTGGGAGGTCTCCCATGCCAGTCACACCCTAGCACACCACAATCAACAGAGGAGTTACCACAGCAAGAGCTGAGACCTAACAAGATGGTTAAGTCCCCACAAACACAGACACAAGAGATGTTACCAGCCAGTACAGCTAAACACATCACCACAGGAAATAAGCATAACTCTAGTAGCACAGAAGCGTATTTTAATGCAGAAACTTCTCCTATACACAAAGCAAATCCCCTGGTTTTATATAAAGCTAAGGAAGCACCTGTAGCTAAGACATCTTGCACTACAGTTACTGACTGACAACATTTGATTTTGTCCTCTCCATCCCACAAGCCTTAAATAATCAACTTACTTCGGCTTCTCTCTTCTTTACCCGGGCCTTCTCCACTTCATCCATTACTTTTTGAGATTCTTCCACATTTCCATCAGCTCCTAGCTGTTCTACTTTGGCCAGTAGTTTCCCAATTTCTTCATTCAATTCATGAACTCGTTCAGCCTTGAAAGAGGAAGAAAGGCTCAACAAAGGAAACAGTCTTAATTATGGAAAATAATGTGAGCCAATACTGAGCTACTCTTATAGTCAAAATTCACAGGATAAAATTAAAAGGAAGCATGCAGAGAACTTCTCCAAATAAAAGGGAAAGGATTGTCCCACATAAAACACAGAAAAAGGCTTAGAAACCAAAGCAGCTCTGGAACAGAATCTTGTTCAGAAATTTCAAGTAATTCACACTGTTGCCAATGCAACTTGCAAAGTTACTATTTACACAACCATTCCTCCTCGCACACGTATACATTTGCAGGAAAATGACAGAGTTTTTTTTCAGTTAGAAGACAACCACGTGAAGTGTTTTGTTTATAGATTCATCAGCATGAGTTCTCAGTTTGAGTAGACTGAAGTTGGTTTCTTTTAAAACAACAGACCTCCAAAATAACTTCAGCAATTAGTTTTTACATGCTTACTTTAGCTGCAACTTCAGCACTGATCTCTTCTTGGGTTTCTGCTAACCTCTTCTTAGCAACTTCTGTTCTCCTGTCACAGTCCGCAATAAATGACTGCAGGTGGTCCATTGCCTAAAACACCAACAGAATACTAATTAACACTGTAAAGAACACTAGTACTTCATTACCCTTAACAATTCCTGGTTTAAGATTAACTTTTAAAAGGCTTTCTTGGTGAAACTTATAAAACAATAACAAAACAGCTTATGGTGTATAATCACATTAACATTTTAAAAACCTGTCTACACATTGTCAAAATGTACAAGTCCTTGCAGAAATTTGGAAGGGATTCTGTCTCAACTCTTATTCTCTAAGAAGCAGCCAGCACTTATAACATGTATTAAAATTCCTGAAAGGATAGGTACATTCACTTCACCTAACAAATACATGCAATACTAAAACATTGTTCCACCAGGGTTTTAAGCTATGAGATGTATTAACATCATCCAGCCCCAGCAACAACAAACCCAAACCTTTTATTTGCGCTCAAGACCAACTTCCTAGCTGGGAGATCGTAACTGTATTACTCAAACAGTGTACTGAGACACAGCATACCATTTGTTACTCCCAGTACAAAGTGATTTTTTCTTCCCCCCAACAAGTAGAGAACATAAGCCTTTCTTCAAATTATACAGTGCATTAGCATTCGCTCAGTGACTGTTACTACTAAGACAGCACGCAGCTTCATACTTACCTGTTTTTGTAAGGTTATTAACAATCCTACCTTGAGATGACTAGAAATTCAAGTGCTTGCACATGATAATGATGAGCCATGTAAACAAATATTTAAAAAATTACTTTCCAAAAGTTTCCCTTCCTTGTGTACCAAAGCTTACTATTTGTTGTTATCTCCCCCAGGGCATACAAGTTACACTTTCTCTCTACCATTATAACAAAATACATACATCAAGTTCAAAGAAGAAATCTTGATCTTTGGATGCTATTTCATAGTCTGCCCTTAATGCCAGGTCATGCACCTTCAGACATTCTCCAAGGTCCATTCTCTGAAAAGAGACATAGGGAAAGTAGTATAACAAGCAGTAAATACAAGAATAAAGTTATAATATTTGACTGTTAAAGGAAATCATGCTGAAGCAAATCATCTCCCTTCTGGGGATAAGTTTAACTTAATAAAGCTTTAAAGACAAACCCAGATTTTATTAAAGATGCAATAATGATGGAAAAAATACACAGAGGGTAGACAGCTTATTTTGTGATGGCTGTTCACGTGACAAAGTTATTTTACTGAAAGTTCAAAAAAGTCACTGAAGTAGAACATTCTGTCTTGAATTAAAACAAGAGAACCAAGATCCCTACAAATAGTTAGCAATTAAATGGTCAAGTGCTTGATCTGATCTTTCCACGTAGTTCACGATAGAAATGTTCTGGCTAAAATCGTTATCTGGAATAGCTGCAACCACAGCATCACTGTTAAGTGCTACTTAAAAACATTCTCAGAGCACATGCAGCCAAAAAAAAAAATCAAATCTCTCCAAAACATTTTGCTGATGAGTAGAGATAAGCTGAGAGTCACACTGTCCTTGTGAATCAGAGAAGATGAAGTATAGACATTTTACTTGTAATCTAAAACTGGTCTACAATGGGACAGGAAAGAAGCATGTACTAAAGCAAATTCATTTATTATATCACTAATCTTTAATCTAATGTAGAATATCACCAAGAAGAGCACTCAATTTTATTTGGTATAACAAACACTGGCTTAAAATTGAAATTCGCACACTACAGCAAAAAGAATTTTGATGAAATCTGTTTCCTTCTTACTCCATCGTGTAGCCTGAAAATTATTTTGAGCCAGCACTACCACTGAAAAACAATTCTGCCCTCCCTTTACCACCACCCTGTGCCTCCCCCCGTACCAGCACATCGGAGCATCAACTGGGAAAAAATAGCTTAGCAAGCAAAAAAATTGAGGTAATTTTTCAGAGTACCTTTGTCCAAAACGTCAGGCAGCCACACAAACAGAGGTGTTGACAAAATACAGGGGGAAGCATAATAGGGGACCTGAGTAGCTAGGATCTCTTACAATACCAAGATGTCATTTCACAAACTCCCGAGTAGCGTCAATAAAATTAGCCGCAATCTTTAGGGGGCTGTGGGAGGGAAGTGATGTAGCATTTTCTTTTGTTAGCATCACAATGAGAAGAAATATAGTGTTGAACTGCTTCCTTCTCTTCAATCCGGCTTTGTGCACAGCCTTCTAAATGCTCATGGGGCTTAACAGACAGAGCCTTCTAAATGCTCATGGGGCATAGCAGAGAGGAACAACAAGCATATACAAGTGAAACCGGATTCCTTTTTGTTGGCTTTGCTGCTGAAGAAATTCTATCATTACAACTGTTTAAAAGTTCAGCCAATTTACATGTTACACATAAAAAATGAGGTTAAAAAGCACTTCTGGTATATGTTAAGCAGAGTTAGGCAACGTTGGTTCATATCAGGGATGATTCATTACTGTCAAAAGTCTACACCGGATTGGAACTGCTGAGGATCTTGCTAACCACAGAGAAGCTCACACAGTTTGGCTCATATGACCACCTGCAAAATAGATGGACAGGAGATGAAGAAGGCCAGAAGATACAGCAAGATGTTATTTTCATGTTCCACATGTCTACATTGCAATACGATGCCAAGATGTGCCTTTCCCCAAAGGCAAAGAACAGCCATTCAAGATCAAGGCAAAGACAGCCAACCATTCAAGATCAATCATATTTGAAACAGAAGGTGGCTATAAGGGATGTTCAGGTTTCAACCTACTGCTGAAGGCTTAAATAGCATGCACATAAAATCATCGCATCAGCAGTGAAGTTTTAGACAGACTCATGCTACTTAAAGTGATTTACAGAGGAATCCTGATGAGCAAAGCAATGAAAGGGGGGGAAAATTGAGTCCTCAGGCTAGACATAACTGGTTTATTGAATATGAGAAGCCATACATACCATCAGGACTTTTTGCAGCTACTGCACTTTTACAAAACATTAACTTCAGAAAAATTCCTATCTTGAGAATCTATCTCAAAGGAAGTTTACTACTGAAGATTTAGTCCAGCAAATAGTCTAGCAACCACATGCAGATTTTCTGCTGCTGCAGAGCTCTATTTAAGAAAAAAAGTGACTTCCTACAACTTACTAACCGTTTGCCATAACACTTCTTTCTTCTTTTGTTCACTGTAAATGGGCAATTAAAGATCCTTGATTTCCTAGAGCTGAGGTTTAGATAACTTATTTTTAATCTCCATAAACCTCATACTGAAATGATTCAGTAGTTATTTTTGTCATCCCATCCATGAAAATGGATAGAACTGTATTAACACAGGAAAATGTTAGCTTTCTGTTGATGCTTGACACCGCGTCAATCAAATCAGGTACAGAAAGATCACTACCCTGGTTCAGTATATGTAGGCAAGAAAGAAGTGGTCCAGAATATAAGCAACACAGAAGCTGAAGAGCTTTTATGAAAAATAAACGTGTACTCAAAGAAGCTGACATTAGTAGCTGAACAGAGACTAAACCATCAGATGTGGTGCTGTTCTTGAAACCATGAACCTAAGATTTTGTTTTCAGGTCTTGAGCAATCTACAAGAAGCTTCTCATTTTCATGCTTTTACAACTACTATATATTCTTCTGACATCAAATATTAGATTACTGGATGCACACAGTAAGGTCTGCAGGAGAAGCATATAAAAGCCAAACCTACTTAAAACGCAAAGGACTGATGTTGAGAGGTGTGACAGAGTATCACACACTATCAAAATTTCTAAAAACAGCATGCATCTTTGATGTGTTCTGAGAGGTGATACTCTGAACAGCATTTTCACAGAGAATTCTTTCTAGGTAAAAAGGTAGCCCCACCAAAATAGCTCATGTTCAGTAAAGGAATTTGTTTACGAAATTCTGATCTGAGGGGAAATGTTGTGTTCTGGAGGTACCACACTTTTCCCTTTACCAAGAGTGTCAAGAAAAATGTTTCCCTCTTTAATTTTACCTACTTCTGAAGGCTTCAGTATCTTAGAATAGATTTTCACTGAAAGATAAAGCTGGCAGCAATGCCTCACATTTAAATATGTTTATTTAATGTTAATTTATAATCAGGCTATAAAATGCTAAAGTCAGATAACCATACTGAAGAGCAATGATAAAAAATGAACAACCCAACCCTTCTTCTACATAAATTACACTCATTAAAATGGAACGTGGCAAAATCAAGTCGTTCTTTAAGCACTGGTCAAACTAATTAAGAATACGTCTAAAGAGACTGATGTGATCACTGTCTCACCAGAGCATACAGAAATTCATCACCACTAGGTTGAAGACTAAGAATCGAGGTGGCTTATGCAAGCCTAATTTCATTTGTAAAGGTTAAAGCAGTTCACGTGATCAAATCAGACCTAAACTGATATGCTGATAACCTCTAGCAGAACATGAAATAATCACATCAGCACAACTGAATTTTAAGCATGGAATACTGCCACCAAGCCTATGGAACTAGTGACAAAGATATCAGCTCCAGATGAAGACACCTAAATGCAAGTACTTAAAAACACCTATTTGCAGATGTGAGGACTAACCCAACTGCTCTTCCACTGTAAAAGGATCTGAGCAGTACAGTGCAATGAGACCAGATGCATTGAGCCCACCTTCAGAGGGACACCCAGTGGCATGTGAAATAGATCCTGGACACTGAGCTCCCCAGATGGAACCTAAATTTAGGTGTCTTTATCTGGAACAGAATTCCACCCTAATAAGCTTAAAGATAATCACGTCTCAAAGCATGTTGCTCAACCAAGGTCCCAGTCAATGTTGTTTTAGCCAGCATGAATCCTGAACGGCTGGGTGCACAGAACTCCTGAGCATCTAACACAACGCACTTAACTGTAGGAATGCACCAACAACATACTTTGAGGACTTCAAATACAAAATGCAAAAAAGCAACATACCTCAACAAACGCACACAAAAGCAGATAAAGTTCACCCAATAGAAAGAAATTTCTCAACCACAATTTGCAAGACCACATAAAATACTTGTGACATTTACCTCTCAACAGGAAAGGACAATCAATATAATAAAACAACCAAAAGTCATTGCAGAAGCATTGACCTGCTGGGGCTGTCAAAGGCAACCTGCCAGTTACTACTGTAAACGTTCAGGACTTTATTACTTTTAACCTTACTGAAGGTATTTGCTTTAAATGTCACTACATTATCACTTCAACCAGTACAACTCAGACACATACTCACAAAGATGGAAAAAACACATTCTTGCCCATCTTGTAAAACCTGCAGTAGACAGCATAGCATTTACATCCAGAGACTGTTACTTGAGGGAGCCACACCATTAAAAAGGAGTCATTTGTCTTCTACATATGTAGTTTCAGTTCTAATGTCATAATACACACACATATGTATATGTATACAGATATGCAAAAACATTTTTGTAACACTGATGAGAAGGATCTCAAAAACCATGGTTTGAAAAACAAAAGCAAACAACAAAAATATCAACCATCACAGGACTATCAGCATTTACTGAGGCTAAAGAGGTAAAGCAAGTGTTAAATCTTTATCACTTAGCTATTTTTATTTCAATTTTTTGTCTTAGTGACTTTCTGTGTCCTAAAAGACAGGACTCAAAGACTTAATAATCTCATTATAAAATCCTCATCTTGAAATGAATGAGCAAACACTTAAACTACTGACTTATATGTAAGAACCAGTGCCAATGTGATCAACTTCAAAAAGGAGAACACCAAAGCACGAACAAGTGTCAATTAAAAACAGAAAAGCATCTGTAAGAGGCACTGTAAGAAGTAGGTTCTGAACAGACATTTTATAATCCTGAATACAAAGTCATTTCTGCCATCTTACCGACTAGCTTAGTATCTGCCTGATGCAAACTTAACAACACACTTCACATACAAGACAATCACAGGGCACAATACATTCAGAATTATAACATCCTCCATCAGTTTATTACCTTTGTTTACATTTCTGCTGTTAGGACTCAACAGTCTTCCAATACCTTCAACACAGCCCATTATTTCCATGAAAGAGAAGGGTAACTGAAGCAGAAAGAACTGTTCTGGTGGCAAAGCACCCAGAAGAAAATTTAACCTTGAAACATAGTTAGTTTTTATGACTTATAGCTATAGCCCTCAGTCAAATATTTAGGCTTCTGGGAAGGACTATTTTACCATGACAAGCTACTGCAAGAAAGTAAGGCAGAAGAGTGCAAAAGGAAGCTCTAAGGAGTCAGAAATTGTGCACCGTTGTCCATCGAGACATTGGAAATCTCCTAGTAAAACTCAAAATTCAAACCTTTAATCATTTGTGAATTTATTTGTTGCTGTTTCGTGGTCTTTTTTCCCCCCAATAAACACCTCTAATGATAGCCAAAAGATAAATCTGATCAAAGTCATCTAATGAAAGTAACAACTCGAAATGTTCTAAGAAGCCCAGAAGTGACAGAAGAACTCATACAGTATTCTGAAAAAGAAAGAAACAGACACTACATCTAAAGACAGAAGAGATGAGATTCACAGAAATCTGGACAAAACAGAAACTTTTCAATCTTCTAATAAACATGTAGTTTGCACTACTGTTGCTGATACACACTGCAGTCTGGGGAACATGATTTTATCATCAAGGGAAATCAGCACAGAATCAGCGATCCTTAGTGGAGTCTTGGGTATTCTGCCATTAAAGAACAAACTGAATAACATATTCTACTGATAGCAGTAGTTTTATTTGTTTCATACATCTGTGCGTCTTCCCCAAGTGCTTCTGAAGAAGCGGGTGGAATGGAGTAGCACAGAACTCTGCATTTTGCAGATGGGAGCAGTAATTCAGAGGAAGGCAGATTATTTTATGGCAAAAAAAAAAATTGGCAATTCACACTAGTGTTGTATTGATAATGCAGTCAATGAAGAGATTTAACCATACAAACCGGATCAACAGAACTTTTTGTTTTTTGGATAAGCGTAAGATTCTAGTATTGAATTAAAAGTCACACAATCCTCATCACATATCAATCTTGAACATTAAGATACATTACAATTTTCCTCTCAAAACTCAGGAAATAAATCCATGTTCATTTCCCAAATCACCAATAACACGTCAGACACACTATTTGCTTTCTGCTCTTGTAATAGCCGTGCTGTTAAGGTAGAAAGCGTGTCTCTTAAGAACACTGAACAGCAGAACACTGGATGGGTAATAAATAATGCCTGCTTCTGATGAGTCCCCTGCTACTACTCCCGCTGACAGCATTAAGCCAGTCACTGTTCTTCTGGATCTAGAATGACATCATGGATCACATTTTGTCATCTGATGCCTACTTGAATTTTGAGGAAGAAAGCAAGTGATGGATACTCATTGAATAAATAGTCCAAGAGCAGCAGCAGAACAACTCAGAATGAGACAGAAGATAGCTTTAAGAGCAAGAACCAACACACTCATAGAAAGGCCCAGCCTACATGCCTGATGTGCACTGTAAGAGGTATTATTGGATGCTACCTAGAACCTTTAGAACTATAAACAACTCTTACTTGCTAACAACAGCCATTCTAACAGTATTTGTTTATGGAAATTATACCACAGTGGAAAGCTGTCAAACTAACATTCTAAAAGGACTCTGTGAATTCTGAACAATGACTTCAGACATTTTTGTAGCATGCATTTATGTCCCCAGCCATGAGGTCTTTTGTTCATCACGCAACCAAAGTGCCAGACAACATAACAGATGGGAAAAGAGGAACATCTTCCTTTCCCCCTCCCCACTTCAGAGTTACATATAAAATAGTTGAAAAATAGAACTACACATGCACACTATACATACACAATAATGATACATAAAGCATTGTTATCAAATTGTTATCACTTACACTGCCTTAGCTTCAGCACGCATTATGTTCAGTCGATACCTAACACATCACATGAGGACAAGGCAAAGGAGGCACAAGCCTTAAGGAGGGGCTGAACAAGGGGAGCTTTTCTATTCCATTGCCTTTTTTATTAAGACAAATCTCAAATTCTCTAGTTCAGTTCTCCTATTCATTTTGCCTCCTGATGACATGCTTCATAATAATTAAAGTTGCATCCACTTTTCTATGGACTTCTCACAGAAGGGAAGGACAAAGTGTAGTTATTGGTCTATCTGTACAAGAAGCGCCAAAATAAATAAAGCAAACAAATTTAGTATAGGCATGAGTCTTTGAAGCCCTTTGATTTACCAGAAATATCATGGTTATTTAAGATGACAGCTACTCGTGTTGAAGGATAAGACACAGGTAAATCAATTACCAGGTCTACATATTCCAGTTTTTCGTCTTGGAAATGGACTTCATTCTGTTTTTCACTGAAGACTCCAATCAAGTCAGCCATTTCAAAGAGTAAGGTACAGAGAACTAATAATGCTTACTATTAATACTTCAAATAGCCCTTAAGACATATTTTCCAGTGCTTATTTTCTCCACTGCCGTAGGGTAAGAAAATATGCCAACGCGAATAAGAAAACCTACTGAAGTGCTGCATTAAGAACAGTAGGCAAGCGAGACCCAGTACATCACACTCATCTCATCTATCAGCTGTTTTGAGGTAACTGCACACATGTACATTCTTTTTCCATAATCAGCGTAACACAACTTCCCTGCCTTTCACAAAGGGTAAGTTACCTTAATCAGGCACCCCAAAGTGAAGCACCACTGCTCTAGAAAAGTTACTGGCATGTGTCAGAGCACTTTGTTCCTACATAGGAACCTCCAATACAGAATCAAAAATCCAAGACAAGTTATTAATATACTACAACTAGACATTTTTAAATTGCCTTAAATCTGTAAAAATAGGACAGTAACTGGATGCACTTTGTCACTCATGTGCAATATATTTCAGCTTCCAGAAATACAATTATTTCTTAATAATAATTTCAACTGCTTTCACAAAAATGCAACTGAATTAAAAAAACCAAACTTCTCTTCCCCATTCAGATGCCAACAGGAAGTTTAAAGGAAGTAACTTCATGTGTTTGTATAGAATTTTATACGAGTATTTCTGCTAGTTGCAACACTACCAATGTATAAAAACTTTACCTATGTAATTTATGCTGTAAGAGCCTTATCTGTTCTAGGTTTTGTATGCTATAGTGAACAAATATGAATTTCTAAGTAATAATTAACATACAGTGCCAGAAATGGAGAGGAAAAAAAAGCTTCTGTAATACAAAATTTGGTTTTTGTATAAAAGTTCGTATGAATCCAACCTGTGGTTGAAAACCACAAAGTCAACAGATACTAAAAAAGATCAAACATAATTCAATTTCACCATTCTTAACTAAATGAAGCAAGACACTCAGTTACGTACAGTTCCAGAGAGGACATCGTGAGGGCAGCAGTTGAGGAGGTGACTCTTGCACACTCTGTCATCACTGAACTTGATTCGCTGGCGGGTCGTGTCACCTGCAACATAGAAACCAACACAATCCAGGTTAGAAATCTGGGGAAGCCAGACATGTTCTGCAAGTTACATGCAAAGCATTAACACTGTCCTGTCATGTAGTGAATGCCTACGGAGACTAGAACTTAAAACACTCTATGCTTCTTTGCCAAATAAAGCCAAAACCACAAATACATATTTTAATGCTCTACAGTGCTATTCAAGAATACTCTCATACTTCCCCTACAAAAATGTAGCGTGAAAAGTGCTTGAAACCAGAAGGGCAGTATTAGCTTTAAAATACTTTGCTACAACAGCATTTGTTAAACAAGCTCTATTCAGGTTTTGTATGAAATAGCAATGTATTTCTATGCAACAGTTAGCAAATAAAAGCAGCTTCGTAAACAAAATGATACATAGTAAGTCTTCACTGAATCCCACCTGATACTCATTTTATTGTTTCGCTTTTTGAAGTAAAGCACCCTCTTACTTCTGATAGGAGTAGCATAAAGAGTTGGCAGAGGAATGAATTTAAATGCTTAAAAACCTGAAAAAAAGTCAGTCAAACATATGGACTTAGCCTATATGCAAAATTATTTTACAGATGTTTGCATATAACTGCACCATAAGCCATAATACATCATTTTTCCTACATGCTGTTTGTTGGGATGGGAACATCTTAATTGCATCTTCATCATGGCAGGTTGCAGTTCCAGCATCAGCAGAGGCATCAACCTGTGCACACTCTGACATCCAACTGCAAGTTTAAAGAACCCCATCTGGGAGAAAGACCTGAAGTCTCCAAATCAAAGTCACCAGCTGGTATTTGGGGGGAAGGAGAGGGAGTGGGGAAATATGCTTTCCTTCAAGTCATAACATCATTGTCACAGAGATTCAGAAGAGAGATTGCTGCTACGGCTCTCTTGCTGTTAAGATACAGGCATGATGAAACAAACACCTTAATCTCTCTCAGTATTCATCTATTTATTCATAAAAAAAATAAGAACTTGTTCAAATGTTTAATCATTGAAAACCTACTGGTGAATTACTGAAGCAAGGAGGGTTGCTGAGTGAAGAGACATACAATGAGTTCACATAGCAACCTTATCCATTTCTTCAACTACTATAAAGAACATGGATGCATTTTGCAGCTACTACATTTTTATGACTCGATGATTGGAAATGCTGAGAATTTTGAATTTATTAAACAATTCAAAAAGTCAAATCCATTACTTAGGTAAATACAACAGAGGGGAATTAAGAAAAAAAACACGTTCAGCCTTTCTCATGATACAATCACATTTATGCTCCATGCATAGGATGCTAATAAAGCATTTGCAGCTGGGCCCAGTTTCAGATTATTAAACAAACAAAAGTTCCCCAGAACACCACGTGCTTAATTTGACTGCGGGGATACAGCAGCTAAACCCAGTAATCCACAGGCTGAAGGCAGCTTCAAAGCAGTTCAGCAATAGGTTTTCTAGAGGTTAAACTTACCACTGTTACTCACACCGCTAAAAATTTAGAGCAATCCCTTTGTAATCATGCCTGCTACTGCAGTAAAGAATTCCACGTTTTGTTTTGCTTTTTAGGAGGTGGATCCATAGTTTGTTGTTGTTTGTTTGTTTTAAAACACAACTGCGTTTGTTCCACATTCATTAACACATCTGAAAAGTTAGCGATAACTCACGGCTCGGCGAATGCGGGGCCTTTCTGACACTCCCTTGCAGATTGATGTAGACAGGCAAAGATACATTGAACCTTTATAAATAAAACAAGGGGCCAGATTGTTCAGTTTGTATAGAATAATAGACTCTGCCAGCAATTTTAACACAGCATCTAGAAATACACGTTGACTGTAAAGATTCTTCTATATAAAGACAAATGAACAAAATCAAGAGAACTGTTGAAAAAAAGGCAGCTGATGGCTATTAGGCACTAAGCTAGCAGCTGTTGAAGAGTTCCCAAGACCAAGAAATTGCTGAGACTGACGGTTCCCTAGGTAAAGTTGCAAAGAAGTATTTTCACAGACATTACCTCAACATCTAGAGGTTGTTGTGTTTGTATCTCTAACGCAATTAGTGACTGACTCTGCAACATGGGCTTTTTCCCCCTACGGGGCTAGCATGATAATCGCAATTACCAAACTGGGACAAGACAACAGAGAAAATAAGGAGGTACCAGGAACAGATCAAGTGGCAGCCTTATAAATGTATTCCACATTTACACCGCAACTGGCATTCACAATTCTGCACAGTGCCTTTGTCTGGCATTTCAGACCTTCAGAGAGGTTCCCGCACACAGAACACTCTGGTACATACATTTTCCTATCTACATTCCCCATTCTTTCTAATCTATATTGTTTCTGATTTAGAAAGAAAGAAATGGTGCTGGGTCCAACCTCCTACAGATAACTGAATTGTATATCCCTCTTAGAACTCCTTCCAAACCCCAACTGCCTCTTAAGAAAATATATTTTATTTTCTCATGACTTTTGTAAGCTCCAAGAATGGCGCAGAACTGCTGGCAATGCAGAAGATGCAGCTTGCTGCCACAGCCTAGACATCAGTCATCTGCAGAGGGTCACGACCTCTGGGGTCTACATGGGCTGCTGGAGGGGGCAAATGAGACCCACAGATCCATGTTAGACCTAACACTCAGCATACTGCAGACTCGGAGGTGCTTTCTCAGAGGCACCCACAGAAGTGTGAACGTAACCGTTCCTAAATCCAGGGCTTCAGAGGTCACACAGCCCACACCGTACTTCTCTGCAGCAAACTATACTTAAGCTGGGGCACTCCTCATACAGCCAACACCAAAGAACTGTTAGGAGTACTTAAAGGCTTTATATATTCTGTAAAAAGAAAACAGATCCAAGGATCAAGTAGTTGCAGTCATCTAAATTTTAGAAGCAGCCTTAAACAATGCTAAAGAGAACACCACCACTAATATTTCAGATCTCCTAAAGTTCCACTTCAAAAGGTAAATCATTAAATTAGCTCAGAATAGCAACTTATTTAACCCTTGATCTTTAGCACTTGTGCTCATTAGAGAAGTCAAAGGAGACAATATCTATTACTGTAAGCCACTCCAGCGTTTCCAATGACTTTTTTTTTCCACTGAAGAAAACCATCATTGGTAAAGCATATATAAAAGTAACAGAAAAAAATCACTATTTTTTCCTCAAGAAGCAGCTCTAGTTTTATGCAGTGTGCCTTGCCCAAATCACATTTCTATACCATACTGCATAGGTTGCTCCAAAAGTAATGTTTCCCATTTATTTTCATGGAAACTACAACACGGAGCACAGTAACACTTTTTGATAGAGCAAATCCTCAGTTACAAAACACTGGTTTTCAACACAGCCATTGTTATTAGCAATGTGTTTTCACCAGCAAGGAAAAAGAGCCTGCATGCTGCACTTGTAAAATCTGCACCAGCAGAGGTGACCCGCTGTTGCTGTTCCTGCTGCTGGAATGCACCATGCACCGCCTCACTGCTCTCACATCCACTGTTCTGTCTCCACAAACCTTCAGCAGATATCAATGGGTGCCATTTTTTCCACATGGGGAAAGGCAATGGCCCTTCCTTCATATGCACTTCCACACCAGACGCCATTTTGTCAGCCTGCCTCCCTGCTGCCATACCGCCAACATCCACCTCTAGTATCGTCAGCCATCATAATAAAATAACAGCCATTGCTTTTGGAGCAGCCCTCGGAGATTTTCATCACAGTTCAGTAGAACAAATGTGAATCTACTGATCGTGTAATATCACATTAAAGACTGCGTATCAAATTTTATCAGCAAAGCAAGCATCGTATAACAAACACTCAGCATCTTCCCTTAGCAGAACCTCATACAGTTGCAGGAGGTACTGCTGCTGTTGCACATGGAAAGCTAATTCTGACTTAGTGTTGCTAATACCCGACACACCTCTCTAAGGGCTGGGCTACTAAAACTTACTAATGAAGCCAGCAAACAGGCACAACTCACTAAGCACAACCATTTCTCTCAAGCCATCTAACCACGCTGAATTGATCTTTCCGCAGAGTACGAGTGGCTATTACTGTCAGATTTCTGAGCTGCAATCAGTTCCACACTTGGGGTAGGTTCTGCTGAAATTCACACATTCAAGATGTGTTTTGCTGCTTTTTCTTTGCTGGGAAGGTATTTGCACTCACTTGGCGGTGACACAAAAGCCATTGCTTCCCTCTCCTCATGAAGAGGTTAGATTTGCACAGTCACACAGGCGGCTCTGTGTTAGCGGCCAATTTACATTTCCTGAGGACTTGCTCTTAAGGTCTCTTGATAAAAGTTTCATGCAAGATTTACACAAGATAAATTCACATTATTTGAAGTTCTTTGTGTGCAAAGTTCTCTGCTGCATTTTAAAACTTTCAGTGCAAGAAGAACACAGAACAAGGGAATGCTTTGCTAGTCACAGCTACAGATTCTGGTTAAGGTCTCCCGGTACAGCTCAAACAAACAGCAGGCGAAGCACAGAGGGGCTGACTGATACTTATGTATGTGTTCCAAACATTTAAAGGCTCCGAAGATTAACAAGTTCCTGCTAGTTACACAGTGCAGTATTTGTTAGGAAGCCTGGGAGAACATTTTCATGACTACAGGTAAACTTCAAAAGCACACCATTTATCTATCTATATTTATCTACCTATGCAGAAACTCATCAACTTTGCTAGTTTGCCATGTTCTTAGACTAGAACATGGCTTTGGTGAAGTGCTAATTATATAAAAGTCAAGTATTGGCTTTTTCAAGGTGTGTCCTAGTCTCACCTGGGCCTGCACTGCTCTCTAAAGCAGTGACCCTGATGTGCCACTATGAAAATAATAGTAACTACTCCTGGGGTACTGATGGCATGATGCAAAGATTTCACTAGAGAAGCAAAGTCACAACTTTTAACAGCTGCAAACCTATTTGCAAGGATCATTCCCACTTTCTAGAGCACAGAGATGACAAAAAGGCATTACCTAACCATGCTATTAAAACTATTTCATGAACCTCAGAGCTGAAAAGTCATCTAAAGTAATTGAAAAATTCATACTTTTCAGTCTCAGCTTACTCCATATATCTGAGTGACAAATTCACACAGCCCTGGTCAGCAGCACTAAATTCACCTCCAAATCATCTCTTAACAACTGTCAGGTGTGACAAAGTCATTTTGCTTAACTGCTAGCACTGAAGAACAACATGGATAAAACACTTGGATGCAAGTACATAGGGTCAGTACCTTATCTTCCGTGCTTATTTCCCAATATTTAGGGAACCCACAGTATCTATTCAGCAATTTATACTTAAGCCTCTCCCTGCAGGTACCAGGCAGCACATGTGGAGAGAGCAGTTTGACCCCAAGCGCATCTCTCCCACTGCCAGAACTCAGACAGAGAAGGAGCAGGCTACCAAAGAACACAGCTCTCAGCTCTCTCCCTGCCCACAGGCGTAGGGCCCCGGGAAAAGGATACAGCACAGGGGCAGGCCCAGCATGGCACGGTTCTGAGAAGCCACACTCTGGGCAATTAATTCTGTTTGAAAGAGAGAAGCTCCTCGCTGAGTTTGGTCCTTCTAAGTATTCCTACAGCAATGCAGGTATTCTCTTTGACCAGCACAGAACAGTGACTTTAGGCATTTTCAGAGCTCAACAAGATTTAACAGCATTTAGTAACTACACTGCTTGAATACTTCACTTTTGGAGCATATTCGTATCCTCTAAAGATAATATTATAAGCTCTGAAAAAGCAATATAGGCCACATATTCAGGCAACATCATTTGCTCTGAGTTCACCTCTGAGTTAGCGCTATTCTCACAGAAGACACCAGACTTCCAATTTCCCATGGGTGAGAATGTTAAGCCTGCACATTCTAGGAACCTTCCTTCACCAAAAAAACACCACCAGGCTGCGGTGAGTACAACATTCTATTAATGGGGACGTTCAAACACATTTTGGTCGTTCTGAACAACATGAGACACAAGTCCCACCCAAACACAATTTTTAGAAGCATTTTCAAGTCAATTCTATGGCCAGGCAGAGAAAAACGAAAGGCAATGGGGACAGGTGCAAAGGGAATCATGAACTGCAACCTATCCAGACCTTCCAAGAGATGGACAGCCCCATTCCACTGAAAGCTGTGATTTGCACATTGCTAGAAACAGAGGATTCATCAAGGGTAACAGAGGAAATGGGGGGAAAAAAAAATTTAAAACCCCTTTACTCTCAGGGCTAGCAGCATTTCAATGACCTTGAGCATGGCCTTGAATTTATTAAGTACCAGCTTCACTCAAAAGGATGATGATCAGTCCCTGGAAGCATTTTAGACTGAACAACGTTCCACTACACTTTCTATTTTTTAAGAACCCGAGTGGTGTTACACTGGGATTCTCAATTCCCTACTTAATTCAATAATGGCAGCCAGTATTACAAACAGCCTTTTCTCCTTATCTTTCCTCATTCTGACTGTACTATTTAGAAGCTTCCTGTCCCACCAGTCAGTTTCAGTTCAGCAGACACTGTTCTGGATTTAGAAGGTGGGCAGGAAGGGGGAGTCCTGTTAATCAGCAAAATAACAGCTTTCTCACAAAAGCAAAGGAAATTAGTATGACATTGTTTTCCCGGTTTAAGTCTTAAACTTAACTGTCATTTTCACTTTTTAGCAGTTCTCAGAGGTAAATCACATTCATTTCCCATGGCCCAATGGAAAACACATTCAAAAACTGCAACGGTGTCTCCTGCATTTATATCTTCCATCCAGCTCTCCAAAGCTCTCAGAAACAGCCATCAGGGTGCTGACACCCGAATGAGCTGAATTGCACAAGCACCATGCTATCCTGCTGTGCTGAGTGTGCAGCCACACACAGCTGCAACAGGAAGCACTCAAAATCTTCAGGGGCAAGAACAATGTGCTCCATTAGGTCCTGCATGCTGACAACTCAGCAGTCAGCACTACTTTAGAAGGCAACTTCTGCATAACGGTAGTTTTCCAAAGCTTTTACTAAAGAATGAAACTCTCTGAGTTGGAAGGAACCCATAAGGAGCCCTGAGTACAACTCCTGTCTTCACACAGGACACCCTTACGCAATGCATCATGAATGCTTTTCGTTAGGAGGTTTATTATATTTAAAACTCTAGATTAAAAGAACTGTCAGAAAGGTGGTGCTGCCCCAGCCCCAACAACTGAGCACCAGCACATGTGGCCTGCCCAGTGAATGCATGAGGAAACAGAAAATAATCATTAACTCCACACAAAGCTTCAACAAACACGCAGCGTGCCTGCAGAAGGAACTACAGCACATAGAATACCCATGTAATCTCTAATTACTGCTAGCCCTCAGGTGCGGTATTCCCTCATTTATAAATGAAGCACTACACAGCTTATTGGGACCTCCTGTTCTCAAGCAGGCTCTCTGGATTACAGGCCACTGCCATCGAATCTTCGACCGACCAGAAGCCTGGCTGTGCCTAAAGCATCTCTCTCGAAATTGCTGCCTCTAAATATCAGGCTACGAGAAAAGGTTTTTGCGGGGGGGAAAAAAAGAAAAACAAAACAACAAAACTAAGAATAAGAGAGGTTCGTCCGCTTAGGTAACTAAACCCCTTTTCAGGAGACAACAGCAGTCCCACCTCCTGACTACAATGAGGATTTGGGTCACGCTTCAGTCAAAAAACAACGCGACGGGCCGACGCTGCAGTGACGGCCCCGGCCCCGAGGCCATTTTCTCGCTCGCCCCCCCGCCCCGCCCCGCCCGGAGGAAAGCCCCGCTCTGGGCGGGGCCCGCGGGAAGCGCCTCCGCCGGAGCGGCGGCGGCCGAACGCAGCTCCGCCCCGCGGCGCCGCCAATCACCGCCCGCTGCCGCCGCGACCTCGAGGGCTCCGGCGGCCCCGCCCCGCTCCCCCCGTTCCCTTCCCCCCACCCCGGTCCCGGCGGAGCCGCTTACCGTCCCGGGACGTGCCCATGAGCTGGTCCAGCATGGCGCGCATCTGGGCCTGCGCCGACATCTTGAGCGCGCGGGGGCGGCCCGGCCCGGCCGAGTCACGCCGACTCCCTGCGGCCTACAAGGCCTGAGGCTCTCGGCCCTCCCCCTCGCGTCACTCGCGGATTCGCGCGGCGACGCCGCCGCCGCCGGGGGCGAAGCGGGCGCTGCCTGTGGCCGTGCCGCGGACGGAGGACGGAGCGCGAAACCCGCCCCGCGCCGGACCCGCTGCTGCCGCCGCCTCCCCTCCCCCCGCCTCGCCGCCCGCTTCCTCTCACGCCTGCCACGCGCGCGCGCCAGCGCTAACGGAAACCCGCGCGCACGCGCCGTGCGCCCCCCCTTCACCCGCTCCGCGACGTCATCGCGGACGGAGCTTTTGGCACCCTCTGATTGGCCGTCGAGCTCGGTGACGCGAGGCGCGGCGAGGCCGCCGATTGGGCCGGGCGGCTTCTCGCGCGGTGATTGGGCGGGCGGCTCCGCGCAGGCGCCGTGAGGCACGGGCTCGGCGGGCGGCCCTGAGGGGAGTCCGCCCCGTCGGCGGGTGCGCGGCGTTGGGCCTGGCGGCGGCGGGCGCTTTGTTGTGCCTTCAGCCGCCGTGTTGCCCTCTAGCGCCCGGCTGCAGCCGCCGACTGGTAGAGGGAGCGGCCCAGCTGTGAATCTGCCGCCCGCAGCCAGGGGACGCGTTACACTGTCACACTTTGCTCGGTGCAACCGAAAGAAAAGGCGACACAAAAAGCCGCCCCGCCCCAGTCGGGATTCAGCACGAACTGTGGGGAGGGTGCAATGAATCCGCGCAGAAGTAGTCCTTACAATGCGTTTGTGGAAGAATTCCTGGCCCGGAGCTCCTCAGGCAGTCTGAACATGCCCTGGATTTATTGTTTCCTTTGTCAGATTTGGTTTTGGTCGTCATTATGGCATATGGGAGGTGTTGGACGAGGTGAATCCTCAATCCACTCAAAGTAAAACAAACCAAAAACCAAAAGCTTTCCCCTTGTTCAGCTGGTGAGACTGCAGAACTGCCAATGCAATTTATAGCCTACAAAACCTTAGGCTTACAGCGTGCATCTTACCTGACCCACATCACCCAGATCTCCCCGGCCATCTGCTGTGCCCATCTCCTGTGCCTTGGGGCTGGGCTGGTGTTAAGGAAAAAGGATAGCATGTGGATTTAGGTAGTTGGATTGAGTGTATCCTCAGCAGTCTGCAGATGACACCGAGCTGTGTAGTGTGGTTGACACACCTGAGGATTCCACCAAAGATATGCTCGAGCAGTGGGCACAGGAGAACCTCATGGGGTTCAACAAAGCCAAGTGTGAAGTCTGCACATGGGTTATGTCAACCCCCGCTACCAGTACAAGCTGGAGGATATAAGGATGGAGCACAGCCTGTGTGAAAAGTACTTGGAAGTAATGGCATGAGTCAGCAGTGTGCCCTCACGGCCCATAAAGCCAACCGAAAGCTGCATCAAATGGAGTATGGTCAGTAGGGAGACAGAGGTGATCCTGCCCCTCTGCTCTGCACTGTGAGATCCCACTTGGAGTGCTGCGGCCAGACAGGAAGTCCTCATTACAAAGAAGACGTGGATCTGTGGGAACACATCCAGAGGAAGGCCATGTAAGTGATCCAAGGGATGGAATGCAGCCGTATGAGGACAGGCTGAGAGTGCTGGGGCTGTTCAGACTGGAGAAGAGAAGACTCTGGGGAGACCTGAGATTGGCCTTTCAGAATCTAACAGGGGGTTGTAAGAAGGGGACAGACTCTTTAGCAGGGTAGTGGCACTGGGGCAGGTTGCCCAGAGAGGTGGTGGTTGCCCCATCCCTTGAGACATGCAAGCATCAGGGTGGGGGTGCTATGAGCAACCTGTAGTTGTCCCTGTTCATTGCAGGGGATTTGGACTGGGTGGCCTTTAAAGGTTCCTTCCAATTCAAATTATTCTGATTTTATTAGACAGAGCTATTTTGTGTGCAGTGCTTCCTGATAGCATACTTTGTTTTCCCTGGTAGTAAAGCCAAAAGCACTCTTTTGTTAGTATCATTTTAAGTTCCTCCCCAGTTACAAACAAGCCTCACATTCTTATCCACTGTAAGTTACCCCGATTAAAGATTTCTTACACGTATTGCACAGAATTTGAGCCCCTTCTGAGAAGTGGGCAGCAACAATTGGAGCTACTATTTCTCTTCTGGTAAAAAAAATGATTCACTGTTCCAGATTGTGAGAAGGGAGAACAGTGTTATTATTGTGACTATAGCTCATTGTTACATGATTTATATGAGGGCTGCTTGAAAGTAATGCCTCCTATTTTATTATGTTGGCCCATGACGTCAGAGCAGATGTTGGTGGCATGGCAGTAGAAGTTGCACCTTCCCACCAGCATTCCATTACAATTTGTTGCTTTGAGACAGAAGGGCAATCAGAGAAAATGGCATCTAACGTCAAAGAGAGCATGAAGCAAAGGTGTGTCACTGAATTCCTCCATGTGGAAAAAATGGCACGCAGTGATATTCACTCATCTTTGCTGAATGTTTATGGAGACCAAACAGAGGATGTGAGCACCATGATGAGATGAGTGCTGTGTTTCAGCAGAGGCAACAGTGATGTGAAAGACCAGCCATGTTCCAAATGGTCATGCAGATTTCTATGAGCATGGCACACAGGCTCTTGTTCATCGCTGGCAAAACTCTATTGCATATGCATATGTTGAAAAATGGTGTTTTGTATCTGAGAATTTGCTCTATCAAACAGTGTTATTGTGCTCTTCGTATCTGCTGTAGCTTCCATGGAAATAAATAGGAAGCAGTACTTTAGTACCTATATTTGGTACAGCCAGCAGCCATCAGGTCTCCATTTAATGAAACACAGAAGACCTGCAGTCTCAATCACCCAAGTCCAGGACACTGACAAGCAATTTATTCAGCTGCATTCTCTCTAACTTACAACCAGCAGCTGTGGGTCAAAGTCTTCAAACGGAATGCTTTTGCTGCAGCAGCGCTCACCCTCCAACACTGTAAAGATAGGGCCTTTGCTCTCAGAGGAATACAGAATTCCTCACGCATTGGGAACCTCTGACCTGCAAGTTCAGGGGAAGAAAACAAACACATTTATACCTCCTTACACAGTTGGTGGCAAGTCCGGGCTGCGGCTCTGATACCCCCAACCCGAAGCGGACACAACACACAAGCCAGAAGGCAGCTCCACAGCCCAGGGCGTTTATTCGGCACCGAGCAGCGGGCGGCACGGGGCGGCCTCAGCCCTTCCCCCCCGGCTGCCGGGGCAGCCTGAAACCCACCAGCCCCGCCACCTCCTCGGGGGATCGCTCCCCGCGGCCGTGGTACTCGCGATGCAGGGCCTGGTGCTGCCGCACGCTGCGCAGCAGGCACAGGTAGGTGGCGGCCTGGAAGTGAAGCTCCTGCTGGGCCCGGCACAGCTTCTCACTGGTCACCTGCGGGGAGAAGCAGCAAAGGCCCGGAGATAGCAGCGGGAAAAGGGCGGCGGGGGAAGGGCCCGGAGGCCGCCTCTCCACCCGCGCCGTACCCGGTGAGCGCGGAAAGCGGCGAGGACGTGCCGGTAGGCTGCCGTGTCGCGATAGGCGCGCCCGCTGACGTATCGCAGCTCGCGGAGCAGCCCGCGCAACGTCCGCAGCGGAGAGCCCAGCGCCGCCATCTTCCCGCTCCTCTCCCTCCGCCAATCAGCTGCCGGCGACGCGCCGCAGCGACCAATCAGAGAGCGGGCGGCTCGCGCAGTTTTCCGCCCATCAGCAGAGGTCGGATGCCGAAGGTCGAGCGCCCCCGTCGGCGGTTGGGCGGAGCGACGCGCGCTCACGGGGTTGAGGGGCGCCGGAAGCAAAGCAGCCGCCGCCCACCTGCTGCGTCACGAGGCTGGATGTCTAAGGGAGTGGTGTAATGAAAGCGGCTCAGCCGCAGATGGTGGACATCCGCCTTGTCTGCTAGGCCGACAATAGGGTCGCGAAAGCCGCATTCAGCTCGTTATTAGAACAGCTCCCACTCGCCCCCTGTTCAGCCGTCGAGGCGCCCCGCCGCCACCGCGCATTAGAAAACGGAGAGCAATGCTACAGTCAGCTGGAAAGGAGGAAAAAAGAAGACCACCCCAGATGGGACTCGAACCCACAATCCCTGGCTTAGGAGGCCAATGCCTTATCCATTAGGCCACTGGGGCTGCCACGAGAAAAAGGTTTTTCCGGCGCCTACTTATCCTCTATCTCCTCCCCTCTTCCTTTTATAGTCATTATCTAGCGAGCGCTGATTGGACAGCACCTTCGTCCCACCTCCCTGCCACGGAGCCTTCTGGGAGCCGTTAGGCCTTCGTTCGCCTACGGCTCTGGAACGAGGTGGGGCAGGCGGGTTGCCGTTCTGAAGCGCTGCCGGTCTCCGGGACGTCATTTCCCTCTGCGGTTGGTCGGCTCAAGAAAGCCGTAACAATGCTCCCCGCTCGAATTCACAACAAAGGAAAATCCCACAATAAGCCCAGAGCAACGGCCCTTTACGAGGTGCGCTTTTCATCTCTTATTTTGTGAGAAATCACACAGACAGGGCTCTTATGTACATTCCTCTTTATTTAATACAGCACAGACACGTAACAGATAAAAAAGAAAACACTCATGAAAAAGCCTGTCGCCATCAAGGACAGGGCACAGCTACACCCAACTGCGTAAGGCTCCTACTGCAGAACAGGGCCTGCTGCCTAAACATGGAGCCCAGAGCAAAACTGCTGCCAAAAAGTCTTCTGCTTTCAGGAAAGCAGAATGGAGAAGGAAAAAAAAAAAAAAAGAAAAAAAGAGCGAAAATCCCTCCAGGAATAGGTGAAGCAGGTGGCACCTGCAAGGCTCCTTGTAGGACACAAACACTGCTACCTGTTTGGACCAAAGCGCTAAGAGAAGAAATGTTCTGCAGCTCTTCTTGCAGAACGCCCAATAACCCCGACTTCTGAAAACGCCACCTGTCTCAGGGATGGAAACCTGAGCATCTGGAAGGAGTGAAAACACGGAGTAGTCACAAGAGATTTAATTAGTTTCCCTGATAGGGCTTTGCCCGTCACAGCTGGGAATGTGCAAGAGAACAAACCGTCTTCCCAATTAAAAAACTAATAGTCATTGAACTGACCAGAACTGTACATGTTTGGAACCAACGCAGGCTTTTGTGGCAGCAGCTTCTTCCTTCTCCCTCTTCAGTTCAGGATGGAAATTAAGCAGGCACCAGTTCCTCTGGCAAAGAACCTTACACATTTTTTAAAAATTAAAATACAAAAAAGGGAGACAGGTGTATTTACAAAATCCATGGCTGGTACAGTACATCATTTTTAAGACACACTAAATGCTACAATCTTTCAGGTCCTGAGATTATTACAAAAAAAAAAAAAAAAAAAAAAAAAAAAAGCAACAACTCAAAACTTGTGTTCAGGTCCAGTTTTATAAGGAGAGAGGAAGGAAATCACACATTTAAAACACAGTATTCCTTGACGTTAGTGGAACACACCTCTCTAAAAATCCAAAAGAAAGTGGTGCTAATCACCCAGCCGTAGCTGCGTTTGGTTGTTCAGGCTTGCGGTCACAAGAGGGGAGCATTTCACAGGGGAGTTTCTCTGAAGAGCAAGCCAGGTAAGCACCTGGCTGTGAGGATTCTGATACTAAGCCTTACGATCTGAATTAGGCAAGTATTAAAAAGCAGGAAGGTGATCCAATGCAAATTCACACTAAACTGAGTAGAACATCACAGGAATCACCAATTCAAAGAGATCTGCCATCTTGCACCACTTTGCATAGGGCAGAGGTCTATGAAGAACACCAGTTTTGTTTGTAAGACAAGTGGCCAACTGTTTCAAGCTACACCAAGAAAGGCAGGAAAATGCTTTGCCCACCATTTTCTCTGCTGTTGACTTTACATAGCTTCCTTCATTCACCTGGGGATCAGCAAGTCAGGTGGGGTTAAGCTGATTATATTTAAACTTGCTAAAAGTACATATCCTACATGTGACAACAAAGAGTAGAGGCTAGACTTCTGTCAGTGGGAGGACCCCGCTGCCACTAGCTGGGTAGGCAGGGATTTATTTGAAAGCTCTGCTCTTGATTCAGCCTCATCACCAGGCAGAACTGCAGGGACCTGCATCCGCACCTGTATCTTCAATGAAATATTCTGAACATCGTGCTTTCGTATCACCAGAAGTTATAATCACAGATGCCCTTTTATTATAAGCAACCTGACTTTAAGCTAGAATTACTCGTAATTACTCATGAAATGCTTCTAACCCTCAGTAAGAAGACTACAAAAGACAAATCACAGAACAAGGGTACTAATTTAACAGCTAAAATATAACTGCTCAGTAGACTTTTTGGAGAAAATAGTAGTAATGAGTTTCGTTTTTTTTTTTTTTAATAGTAGTCCAAAAATAGTATTTCTCCATCTATTTTCAACAGAGATCTGAGAACAATGCAAGAACATGGTACTAATTGCTACATGATGGAATTACCGGCCATAATACACACACTACAGTTCTCACCTCTGAGCTAAACTGTTATTTGTAGTTACAAACAATACTAAAAGATCAGTCAGGAATAGCGGGGGAATCACAATTTTGCTTTTATTTGAAGATTCAGCTACTGTGTAGCTCATACCTGCCCTTGTTTAGAAACAACTTCATTTAACTGAGAAACTGATTTAATTCACTTCTGGATAGTGGAAGGAAACACAGGATCTCATTATCTTCTCCCCGTATCCAATCTGCACATTAATAAACAACATCACTACGGCTTCTTAAAACCGATTTTGAGAGCTGACAACTCCAAAAGCTCTCAGACTGAAACCTGTCACAAGAGGCGATTTTAGATTCCCTCATGAAGCAACTTCATGAGGCTTGACAGTAGGTGTTGCACCAGCAAGAGGGTTTCTTTTTTAATATACAAATTTCTTTCTTCACTTTAACAAAAGGAGTTTTAAAGACATTCCAAAAATATTCCATTTTCTTTGGGTAGAACTTGAACATGTGTTAACAGGGTAGCTGGGGGAAGGAACGCACGTAACACTTAAATATGTAATGAATACTTATCTGCATAGTTGATATTAGTGACTACTAATCAAACTAAGGCCTTATCTGGAGAAAGTTGAGAACACAAGAATGTTTCTTCTCCCACCTCCTACTCTACTGGTGAAATCTAAGTAGTCTCAAAGGAGCTCTGGCTGTGTCAGCAGCTACTTGGCCTGGTCTGCAGCAGTGTTATCTCCCAACTGCTTTGGGTCAATTCTCTCACCTTTTCCTCTTGGTAGTGGACAGTAACAAATGTAATTGTTCCTAGAATATATTTGCACATCCTGGAGCATGATAGGAGTTAGTGTGCACTGCTTGTTTTGGATTACTTCACTATGAAGAAAAACTTGTTAGTTAATGGTTATTATATTAGCGGGAGCTGAGGGCAAGGGGAGAGGATGAAATCCACTTCTAGATATAAAACACAAAAATGTCAATCTTCTAGAGTTGCTCTGTAGAACTATAGCTGTCAAAAATGGCTACAAAATAACAGAACTATGTCCTTGACTACTGACAAGATTAGCACAGTATCATCTACAAGGAGTGTGCAAAAAAATGGCCCTAGGGAACCTTTGTGCTTCCCCAGTTTTGCCATGCTGAGATCTCTCAGCGTAACACAGCAGCAGTGGGGCTTCCCACAGCCCTCAAAGGCTATTACAGCAGCAGGGTATCACTGGGTCACAGAATACAGGCAATGAAGCCATACCAGAAGCTTCCACAGCCAGAGCACTCCCCAATGCAATGGTAATCTTTCACGTTACCAAGTCAGCCTACTTACTTAGGCAGTGATTTCTAGAGTAGCAGACGCTGATTTTTGAACAGCCACGTGTGAAAAGCACTGCAACTAGCAGCACCGACTGTGGATAACTGATCTCTCAATCAGCCTAGGATGAAGAGCAGACATGCCTGAAAGGAACTAATAGCAGAAGAGACAAATAGGAGCAATTCACTGCCATAGGTGGATGTGGCCAACTACTGAAGTCGCTCTCAGCAGCTTACATAAGGCAGATAAGGAAGCACTCTAACTCCATCTGAACAAGCTACCAGCAATAGCATTCTTCCTGACTGGCACCATTAGACTGGTAAAGATTATTTAAAAAAAAAAACAAAAAAAAAAACAAAAAAAAAAACAACCAACACAACAACAGGAAAAGAAACAAAAAACTATGGCCTAGTTTAAGCAGGTTCACTTAAACGCGATACAGTGGTTAGGCTGCCACAGGAACATGTTGTATTTGATATCCTACTTTTAGCTCTCTAGATGGGCTGTCAATATCAGTATGAAGGACTCCTCTAGCCATTCTCACTCTGGTTTCTGAAAAGAGAAGGTAAACAGACCCTTTTCATACTGCAACTCAAAACTGTATCTTCCCCAGTGGAAAACACATCACAGAACTAGCGGTCTAGTGATGCTTGTGTAAGTTCAGCATTTGATCAACAAATGAATTGCTAATTTCAGGTACACATGATTGCAACAATAGTAAGTTACATGTATCCTCAGCACAGAATTATTAAAATTACTAGAAGTTCTACTATAGATTGCTAATTTTGTCAGAGACAAGGAAATAAGCAGACACTGTTTTTAGTGTTCTGCACCTAACAATACATGATCTTACTGTTTGTTATTTTAAGAGAACAAAGGAAATCTCAGCAAGAAAAATTACAAGACAAGTACTTGATGTGAATGATTTAGACAGCTTGCAAAGTACAGTGAACTTAAACTTCAGAGTGGTTGCACTCTTGCAGGTTGTAACAAGTTCCTTCTTACACATAACACATGGTAGGAAGGGACAGTTTTAGTAAATGTAAGAATCCTTGCACAAACCAGTGTCAAAAGACATGACAAGCTGTACACAGGATTCCTTGTGATTCATCTCCACTCAAACTTGTTGAAAGCTATTTTCATCTTCTTTCCCCACTCCTTACAGTTATGTTAGCCACACATTTGTTTTCAAATTCAGTAATAGTGTGAAGTGGTCCAGTATTTAAAGTTGTCTGTTGTATTTGTGAACTAATTAAGACCCAAACTTAAAACCTTCAGAGAAAAATGCAAGAAGTTCTATTCCCATTAGCCACTTCTTCCTTTCTCTCACACACGTTTACACACTCACACACACACCCCTTTACCGTATTGCCACCTTTGCCCAAGCGTTCATTCTTCGTATGCAAACATTAACAGAGACAGCAGAATGGCGTACTATGCGTTACAGGAGCCTAAGGATAACTGCTGTGTGTGAATGTGTGCAGGTGTGAGAGAAAAGAAAGGACAAACATACAGAACCAACGCCATGGTACAGCAGCTACGAGTCACATACATTACACACTTTTTTCTTTCTTTTTTTTTTCTTTTTTTTTCTTTTTCTTTTTTCTTTTTTTTTTTTTTTACAAAAGGGAAAAATAGTATAACAGCATAAAGCCATCTTGGCAAGCTTAAGATTTTCCTCCAAAATGCCTTTCAGCACTTCAGGATCTCTGAGAACAGTTTAAAGAGGGTAGGAAAATAAAATAAAAAAAGGCACTTAAACAAAGGACAAAGGCCTGAATCAAGTAAGTCATGGAGGGTAACAGCCATTTCACCAGAGCTCGGGCCAATCAAAAAAGCTACCAACTTAAATTTTTTTCAAAATTAAAATTGCATAAAGTGTTAATTAATCAGTCATTTACCTATGCTTTAACTTTCTGCATCATTTTATGAAAGAAAAAGCCAGTGTCCCTTTAGTGATTTCCCCCCAGTTCAGCAAAAGATGAAAGTTAGGTGTGGGAGGAATCTTTCCACGGCTTGGCCTAACAGCAGGCTTTCCTGCAACGCCATCTGCAAAAAAAAACCAACAACAACAACAGCAACAAAAAAAAAAAACAAAAAACAAAACAAAAAAACAAACAAAAAAACCTCAACCTCCAGAACAAAAATAGGAGAGGGACTACTGTGCCTTTAACAATTCACTCAGAAACAACAACAAAAACAAACAAAAACCACAACAACCCACTAAAAAAAAACAACACAAAAACAACCACAACCCAAACACCCCAACACCTCTAATCCATCTGTGGGCAAAAACTACTCAAAAGAAAACAAACTGTAAACTAGATTAAATTTTGCTAATAAATACAGCCAAAAAGTTCATTTTATGAATGTAGCAGCAAATGTGATAAAGTTAGTTGGGGTCCAAGACGACTCCAACAGGGTTAATGGTTCACACAACTGTTGTCAGACTGGGAGATTGCAGGATTTCTCTGTTTTCATGTCCTCAAGGATCTTGCACCAGGTGGAGAAGGAGTGTGGAGGAAGGGTCAGGTAATGGGACTGAGGGACTGAAACAGGCTCTTGGCACCTGTCCCACCCCCAGATCTGTGCATCAGACAACTCTAATTGGATTCAAACAAGAAGCAGAACCCAGGCAATTAAAAGTTACTTCTGATTAGCAGAAAACAGATGTGAAACCCACAGCATCCACACTTGTGACTTACTAATTCAATATTAGTCTTGAATCAACTGACAAGGCTGGACAAAGTGATTTAGGCTGTTAGCATCTTGGAGTGAGAGAATACCGCAGTAATAGTCCAAGGTATCAGAAATTTTGCAGCCCATTTTTCATCTAGCCTGCCACCTTCTTTTTTACTTTGCAAATGTCTCAAAAGGATTTAAAATAGCTACCGTGGCTTTTGGGACTTTGGATCATGTTGCAGAAAACACTACCTGGAGGGTTTTAACATCTAAAACCTGTGTTTGAAATTATTGCTTGCATTTGTTTGGGGCTTTCAGTGAGCTTGACGCGGTAGCTCATGTACAGACCCCAAACCGAGTTCAGCCCTGCTGCCTGGAAAAGACAGCTCTACTTGGCTTTCTTATTGCTTGTGAATACTGAGGGTTATTTAATAAGTACAACTACAGTGTATTTATTACCAAAGGCCCTTAAAAAGGAGTAAAAATCTGGGGGTAAATGACTTTAGGAGAGCTGCTGTGCAGAAAATAGTAAAACATCAAATTAATTTTGCATTTGGACATTGCAGAAATTTTTCACTTCCCCATCCTGTTTGTGCAACCTGCAAAGGTCATTCAGAACCACTCTATTATTTCCTTTAATTTGGCCTTGCTTGGCTTAACACAGGAGAATAGGGAAAAGGCAATGCAGATCCTTTCATCACTATGCTGCTGATTCCAAGCAGCTCAGGAATATAACAACTGAAAACAGCTAGCCTCCGGTGGACTGTCTGAACTTGCTTCAGGAAGAATATATGGTCATCTTCATGCTTGCCACCTTCCTACCTATTTTCACCAGTTCACTCATTCCTCAAGACTCAATAGGCCACACAGACAGAATGACTTCCTACCCTCAAGATTTGGAGTAGATACCCCTCAATCGAAGGTGAGGCATACTTCCAGGAAGAGAGGGATGTTGAAAGGAAATTTGTGCTGTTACTATAAGTCTCCCAGTTGAAAATTTCATGAAGCAACTACAAAGACAAAAGATGCAAATTTGAATGAGATGCCTTGATGAAGAAAACACAGAAGAGGTAGAACTCTTAGGACAGGGTTGTTTGGTTGGTTTTTTTTTGTTTTTGTTTTTTGTTTGTTTTTGGTTTTTAGTGTGGTTTGTTGTTGTGGTGGTGTTTTATTTGTTTTTAATATATTGCTGCTTGATGGCTCACTGCTGCAACTCCCTTAGCTACTTGCATTATTGAAAATGTATCAGGTTTGACAGAATTCAGAGAATTAACATTGTTAGGCTTCCAAAAACTTCTCTTCCTTCAACCCTTCCTGGAGAAGAGAAAGAAAATCAGATAAAGTTGTACTCTACATAGCTTGTGGGATTTAACGTTCAACAGAATATGCATATTATTAGGAATGCAAGAGTCTACGTAGCTGTATGTTTCAACTCTAAATAACCTTGACTGAGATGCAAGTTCATCTAATCAACATGCCGCATACAAAACATTAGCATTAGCTAAAAAGCATCTAATTGGCTGACGCTACTGAGTGAAATTCAAGAACTAATGTATCTTATTTTAATTCAATGTGTCTTTTACAGAAGTGTTGTGCAAAAACATTTATTGCTGAGCTCAACCCAACATTTTTATACTAAATACACAATATATATTATTTTAGATTCATGTATATATATATTTTTATATAAAATTAAAATGAGCTCTAAATAGAAAAGAAATTGTTCTCTGGTCTAAGAAAAATAAGTCACATGTAAAAGTAACCTGAAAGCTATAAGTTAATCTAGCAAAAAACACTGAAGATTCCTTTTCTGTGAGTCAAAGTATCTCTGGAAGGTGAGACAAGCTGTAGTCACTGGCTCAAACTCACCTCAAACTACTGGAAAGACTGGGTATTAAGAATTTCAGCATCTCTGATCAAAGGAATGTTTCAGGGTTGAAGGAGAAGGACATAATGCTATTTTAGTTGCTTCTTTCTCCTCATGGTTTATTTTAGTTTCTGCTTTTCTCACCTTTTATCTGACAATACAAGGGACTCAACAGCATAGTTCTGTTCTAGTGGCAAAAGTGCAACATGTGCTGGATACTTCCTAACCTTACAAATGAACCAGTCCATGTATTGCTATTAAAAAAAAAAAAGCCAGCTTTGCTGTCTTGTGCTACCATGTAAGGAAGAGTTCAGGTTGGAAACTCTTCAGGCCAGCAGGGGCTAGAAATGCTGGAGGCAACCCAATCAGCCCCCGGAAGAGAAGGCACCTCTGGTCGCTCTTGAACGACTCCTCTTTGGCTAATGCCTGAAGCAATATCAACCTGGCTCTGGAGTAAGTCACATTCCGCTTTCCTTTACTAGCAAATCATGATAATGCATGGCTTTGGGAGCAGTTGCACGAAAGATGAGAAAGATCTAAAATGGGTAAAGAACTTACCATGTTTCATAAAAGATACGATAGAACACTACTTAATTTTAGTAGGATAAACAAATGGGAAGGGAGAAGAAAGTTTAACAGAGAGACAGAAAAAAAATCACAGAATGCCTTTAAAAAAACAGATGTAGGAAAGAAATGCTAGCCTAACCAATAATATGTGGCTTTTCCTTTTCTGTAAGATGAAAAATTCCCAAACATCTTTCCTCCCTTGAGTAAGAATCATTATGTTAAAAAAAAGAAAAAATAGAAAGCAAGGATCAAATGGTTTCCTAGTAGTCTCTCACATCTTATGTACCAGGAGATCTGTTTTTGAAGACAGCTCCTTGGGATTAATGTAGGCTCTCTATAGCCAAACAGCCTTGTAAAGCTGGAAGAATGCCCACATCAGAACCTGCATTTCTGTAAGTTTTTAAATACAATATAAAGTATCCCAGCACCACCTCTACTCTACACCTTTGGCCCAAAACCATATGGGTACACTCAGGACCTACATATAATCTTATACCGGGCACTTCAGGAACTAATAAAGTAGATGACTTCACCTCATGCAATAGATGGAGAAACCTATTCTAGCTCCTCTCATTATTTCAACTCTTTATTGAAGATTACCCAGAAAAAAAAATGTTTGTGCTGCTGTGGGTTTGACAATCAATTTCTTTTAAAAGCCAATCAGAACAATGAAAAAAAGTTTGTTTCTTTAGGCGAGATCAAACTATGACCAGTCTGCATGACCAGGAGGAGGACCAGTCCCCCTTTTTTCCTTCTCTCTTTGATCAAGTATTGTTTTCTTTTTCTTCTTCCTCTCACCACAGTGCTTGGGATCAGAATATGTAAACATCGACAGAAACAGCAGCCCTGTGACAAATAAGCACTTCCCCAACTGGGCAGATTCTGTCAGCCAACCAGAACTGCTTCAGCTCCCTTGCTTGTCCAGAAGTCACTGGTTTTTCCGCTGTAACTTAGTGTCCCCTTTACTTTGGCCTCCATCTGTAGTTTAAAAGACAGGAAAAGAAGTGGAAGAATAAAAGCATGAACAAAATTTATGACTTACAACATATTTGGAATATTCATCTTTAACATCACCAAAAAGTGTATTCTTTATAGTGTAGAGGACTTCACATACTTTCTATAGATCTTTTATTATTTTGGTTTAAATAGCACTGTTGAAACCCAAGACATCAAGCTATATACATGAAGATACCACCTCACTATCGGGAAGTTGGAGCTCTAAATAACACACAAAAAAAAACCCCCAAAAATAAACCAAGAAAAATCAAGCTTTTCTTTACTTTCTGAGAATTGTAGGTCACTCCAAAGCCCTTGTGGTGACAAGAAAGTTGAAGTTCGTACAACATACAGGCGATAGATCTATTTTCAGAGCCCTGACACAACACTGCCCAGTTTTTGGAGCCAAGTACTCCAAAAAACAGGACGATTAATCCACAGAAACACTGGTATCTTTCATGTTTCCCCTTCCTGGCTCAAAAAAAAATCCCTACTAGTGCACCACTGAGACCTTTCAGCACGAGGCCTGACAAGCATAAAAAAATATTCTACTTCAAGCTACTCCTCTCAAAACGTGTAACTTTATTATCAATGTTAAAATTCCAAGGGAAGATTAGTGTTCCATTAGGAACGTATCACACTGTTCACATGTGCACACGAACTGCAAGAAACATCAGAAAGATTCTAAGCTTGAAGGTCAGTTTGTCCTCCAAAGGAGAAATTAAGAAGTAGTGGAAAAAACAACCCCCTTCCAGTGTAGACTATACACCCTGTAAACAATCATGAGAACATCCAGTGACTAGTAGTAGCTTTTTCTACTGGTGGAATTTGGAGGCTTACGTTTCTACAACTGCTATAATAAAGTATTATTGATATTTTTGAGGGTTTTTTTTTTTGTTCCTGGTATTGAACATAAACAGAAAAAAACTGCTCAATTTCTAAAACTATTGCTGTAACAGAAAATGCACTACCTGCTGCTACCAAAGCTTGTTCTTTTTCCTGTCTTCTCTAAAACAATTTTAAACAGCGTACATTTTATTTCAATCTAGAGCAGAAATATAACTTGCTTTTTTAAGTTATAAAATTACTAAGAGAAATATTATCTTTACCTGTGTAAGCTTGCTGCAAGTGAGCAGGCAGAGGTGAGTGAGATAACGCTGCTGCGTGCTGAGCACCTGGCTGTAAACCCTTCAGTAAGTCTGAGAAAAAAAACAAGGAGAAAAGCAAGGATGAAAAATAAAACTAAAAGACCAAGTTTGCATTTGTGAAACAGAAATTAATGTAGTAGCGTGCTAATTTGCATAGATTTGTGAAGACATCTCAACAACAAAAATAAATACATACTAGTATTCTGATGGCTGGTATACAAGCCAATAAAACATACCTTTTCAGAACTAGTTAATCAAAGTCAGAGCAAGGCTCACGCCTCACTACTGGGATGCAATTCTTCATACTATTTCCTTTGGCAGAAAGGCCAAAATTGATACAGATTAAAAGCTTAAATAGTTTCTTTTAAACAATTAGAAATAGTAAATCCTATCTTAGTTCACGCTTTCTTGTAAGAAAGTGGTTTGGTACCACAGGGTCTAAGCTAAGGATATTTCGATGACTCATTATTTCAGGTCTCATCTTTGTATTGTGAAATAAAGAGAATATTAAGGCATTTCTTTCTAAAGTAAGTTAACTCAAAAATGCACGATAAAAAACAACTATACTATAACAGTGAAGTTATTATCACCTATAAAAAGTGATTCTTAATATTCGGATAATCACATAAAAAAATTTTTCCAGAGAAGAAATCACATTTCTTCTCTTGCACTCATTATCACAGAACTACAGCACTTCCCTTCTTAACTTCTGTTTTCAGGATGCCTCTTTCCACACAGCAGTGCGATAAGGAATTCCACTCACTTTGAGTTAGGCTGTGGTGGAAAGCCGCTGAGGTAGATCCCGAGGTGGTTGTCACTCCAGCTGTGTCCGTCCCAAAGCCAAGCAGCTCCAAGGGAAACTGGAAGGGCACAGTCACAGGAACAAGGCCACCCAGCATCCCAAAAGGAGTTAATGGTGCAGACGTCACGTTCTGACTGGTTACAGACAGGGGTGATGCCATGAGAGTCAGAGGTGAGGCGTTAGCCAGTAATGATGCTCCTGCTGTTGACTGTACAAAGAAAAGTAGTACTTCAACATTTAAAAGCTTTGAGTTGTGCCCTCTAAGGAGATAAAAACTGCTTACTGCTAAGTGTGTTCTGGTTAAAAAGGACATTAAGCTATTAATAGATATTCCCTTAGCCATACAGGAGCAATTCCCACTGTTCACCTACTAAACAAGCACAAACATATCTCAGATTTACACATGCAAGGTTCACCTCTTGTTTTTCTTGCCAGCTTTGCAGATGATTTCCTTTAAATTATCACACAAGTCTGAAGATCTTTAGAAGCACATTATTCCTCACTCCTTTCCAAATACAGGTCTTAACACAATGCTAACTATATTTCTAAAAAGACTTCTTTGAAGCAAGAATTTCTGAAAACTCAAATCCATATGTAAGAATCACACACTTACAGTCATGTTACCAGGACATAGACATATACATACAAACATATACATATCAATGTTTATACATAAACACACAAGTGCATATTTCAAAGCAAGAGGCAAGAAATGAAAACTCTCTCCACCCCACATATGTCACAAGTTAAATTCACCTCAGTTTAAAAATGAAAATGCATGATTAGCCAGAATATTTTAGATACAACTGTTCCCAAATTACATTAATTCCTCTGAATCTAGAAGCTGTTTGGTTTGTTCTTATTTAACAATCTTTCATTCATTAAATTTACAATAATTTCATAAGGTAATGTTCAGTTCTCAAGTTAGCTATTAAAAAACACTAAGTACAGAGAGAAGCATTTTGAATTAGACTCAAACTCATGCATTTGGATGTTTGAGCTATCAAGATTCAGAGACTGAACAAGGCTCAAAATCTGTGCATTTGGACAGATCCAAAACTTATCTCCCCGAGTTGTGTAGTATCAACTTATATAAATAGCAAAGTGATGAAAGCTCCTAAAAGAGAAACATTTTCTATTACCATTTGGGTCTTAAGATGTTTACATGAAACCTGCTAAAGAAAGGTTAGTGCCGCTTAAGATAACATTTTAAAATCGTATCCCTGTGAATGCAAGCAAGTACAAAGCAGACTCTCATAAGAAATGTTTCTATTGGCCAACTTAGGAGTGACAGCTGCTGAGACTTCACAAGTAGAAAACTGTGGATGAAAACATTGTAAGAACATACAGGTTTGGTCACCTTAGCTGTATTAATTTCACACTAAGCCCATGTACAACAAAATGGCAACTGTTCACTATGTAATCTTCACTGTACAACAAAATAAAAGCCATGCAGCAATCTCTTACAGTTCTGCCTTTGTAAAAAGCCTCAAACCAGAAAGGAGCTTTTTAGTGTGCTCTGTCAAGAACCTGTTTACTTGAGGGGAAGTACTCACAGAGAGTGCCATAAAGGAGCTGCAGTTGAAGTGCCATCTCAATTATGTTAGCACCTCACAAAAGGTTCAACTTGGTCATGTAAATTCCAGTCATTAATATACTTAGAAATCTAAGTGGTATTCTGCTCAAGGGTATCAATGATAGGTAGAGCTTAAGGAAATAACATAAGATAATTGCTCAATTTTACATTATTTTGGCTTTATGTTCTCAAAATACAACATAATATACTTTATTAAAATTTTGAGGAGCTACAGCAGGTGCAAGTTTATATTCAAGTTAGCAACTGTACCAATCCAGTGGGAAAGGAGGGAAATGCTTATTGGAAACTCTTCCTAGTTACAAACACCTTTTTGTCATCACATGAAATCATATTAGTTTGATCTTCCATGCAAGTAGACCAGGATATTCTAAAAAGCAACTTCTGTACTATCCTTATCTGACAGATCAGTAGCATCTGATTTAAACAGGAATGAAATACCTAAACATTTAATGGAAATTCACTTTCAGTCGTTCGCAGTATATTAAGAAGGGTAACAAAGTTCTTACTACATAGTACCCAGCAAGTCTTTAAGGCCAAAGAAGTCCTATTATCACAAATCTTTCTCCCTTCAATGTACTTTGACTGGGTAGTTATTTGATTATCATCTTCTCTTGAATATACTACACTGACTAAGCCTCAGTCTGCACTGAAGGAACTCTTAGCAAATGTTTTATCCTCCTCTGAAAACTCTCTTGAATTGTTCTACATTACCAAAGTACCTTCTGAAATGTCAAGAAAAAAAACCAAAACATGTGAAGTCACAATTATTAACTTTGTAATGCCATATGTAACTCAGTTCCTCTAGCTGATTTCCTCCTTCTATATGCCAGAGCACTTTGTTTTGTTGTATTACAGTATATGCTCATGACAATTGATTAACCACCACATTCCCAGCAGCCTCTCTCTTCAACATCACTGCCTGCCAAGATGCATTTTTCATCATCCAAGTGATCAGTGTCTCTATAAAAATAATGATTTGCCTATAACTGCACAAGGTTTGCAGGAACTGATCTCATAATTCACATAATACTACTCATTTCCTATGTCCATCAACTTTAAGAACTAGTACAACCATTTCACAATTTTTTTCCACATCACAACAACTGAATCCAGTGGATATTGTGGATTCCACCAAAAAAACCATCCCCAGACCATACACTGCAGCCTTGTTTGTATCCAGGCACCTTCTAGAGTGCTCAAACTGCACCACATTTAAGCTTAGCTCTTCTCTAAACTGCTTGTGGTACCCCTGTGGACCTTACACAGGGCATGTATTGCTGGGTTTTCTTTTTTTTCCTCCATTCAAAGTACCCAAAAATAAGGAGAAGGCTGTATCAGAATCTGTCAAACACCCTGTTTGCTCCAAGGTATGGCAGGGTGAAAGACCACAGAAATACCTCATGAAGATCATTTTCTTCTTGTTTTTCAGCTGCATTAAGAAAAATTAACAAGCTAAAAGATTATTATAAAGCATTATGAAAACCTGAGTATATATCACTACAATGCAATAGCTATGTACATCATTCAGAAAAATACATCATTTTTCTAGCTTGCTACAGATCAAGACTCTAATTTACATTGATTATCGTCTTTATCATCTTTAAGTAGTACAGACTTCACAATAGAGAAAGCACTATAAAAAGAGAGGAATACTTCAAATCATTTCAGTAATTAAATTGTTCCCAGTAAGAAGAATGCATAAAGTAGGTTGTCTTCTGGGCAAATAATAGGTTTGCATGGGTTTTAGAAGATTATATTTTCAAAACATTTATATTATATGACTTATTTTAATCTCCAGTGTAAAAGTTTTGCACAAGTTCTCTCAAGTCTTTTCTATTATCTTTACATGTAGATAAACCTCTAATTCAGTTTGATTAGATCCTACAAAGTAAAATACATATTTAATAATCACAAATGCTGAAAAAAGTTCTACATTGTTATATACATGCCTTGCATTATACTCTAACCGCAAACAACTGAACTCCAGCTTTGTAAACCAATCACAAAGCTTGTCTAAGACAACTTTTTATATAAGCATTCTTTGCAGATAAGTAGGCAATAATACAGAAATTCAAAAATGCAAGACAATACTGCATAGCCTGAAAATATGGCCACACAAAGCTCACCTTTTATAGGGCTCTCTTTAAAGAAGAAAAAATTATTTCATACTACAGACCAACTGTTTTACTGAGGATTCCTTCCATCCCATCCCTGAATGTTCCATCAGTTGGAAATACCTATTCACTGTTTTGAAAGTGCTTCATCCATATTAGCATTTACACTCAGTGAAGTGTCATCATTAAGTTTATGATTCATTTTCAAAACAAGATATTGTAAGAAAGAATGTTTACAATGTGTGATAAATATTAATGTCAGATTTAAATGTAAACTGAGATGCATACCTGCACACTGGCTGCTACAACTGGAGACCCTGAGGCAGAAGATGGTCTGTGTGGAGTTGACAATTGTTTAGTAGCACCCTGTGTTCCACTTCCTGCTCCCCCAGACAGACTAGTCCTACTAGCTCCACTTGAGTTAAGGTTACTGCCTCTGCTGGCAGGTACATTCATTCCAACTCCACCCAGATTAGTTTTACCAACAGTTCCAGAAGGAGAAGAGTTGGGCAATTTTGAAGAAGCCTGAGGGTTCTTTGCAGGCTGAAGGCCTGAGGTGCGATTAGAGGGCAGCAAATTCATTGTGGGAGACTGCCTGCTGATATTTACACCACTGGTCTGTTTATGTAGGGGAGTGTTGCTGGAGTGACTACTCTGGGAAACTAGTGCACTTGAACTGGAAGAACTGGGTGTTGCTGCAGGCCTGGGGGATGAGGTGGACTTAGATGAAAACTTAGGTGATGCATTGGGCTTAGGTGTCACAGAGGGCTTTGATGCAGTGGGCTTGGGAGAGGCAGCAGGTTTGGGAGAGGCAGCCATGGAGAAGGGAGGCTTGAAACCCTGGGAAGAAACCTGCGACACCATAGCCTTGGCTAAATAGTTACTAGAGGTAGAGGTGCTGGATGTTGTCCGAGAAACCAGTGGGTGAGAGACTTGAGAGCCACTTCCAGATGAGGGATTAGACAAAGGCAGGCGATACACTACAGACTTCTCTTGAGCTTTGATGACTGGTGATGAGCAAGACAGTTTGGGATTACTGCTCAACTTCACCACTGGATTGGTCTGTGATTTACTAATAGTTGCTTGTAAAGGAGATACATATTTCTGCTGTACAGCTGAATGCTGGTGCACCTTTGTCATTTGTGACGTTGAAGAACCACCTTGAACCTCAGAAGATGATACCAAGATGTTAGCATCCTTGGGTCTTTGAGAGGTGGTAGAAATAGCTGCTTGGGTTTTAGAGGAAGAAACATGAGTCTGTGAAGAAGCAGCAGCAGCTTGGATCTGGCTTGACCTCTGTAGTCCTTGCTGAAGTAGCTTGGCTGGCAAAGGCTCTAAGGAAACTTTAGGATTTTGAATTGAAGATCCAGCAATAAGGCCTGAAGAGATACCAGTGTGAACTAAGTCCTGGGGTTTCTTTGGTACTGGCCCTGTGTGACCAGCAATAAGACTTGATGAGTGGGGTGTTTGAGCGGGCTCTACTTTCTTAGAAGTTGCCAAAGGCAACTTACTCATAATGCTTGCCAGTTTCTCTTCCCTCAGCCCAGGGCGAGGTCTGGATGTTGGTGTCTCCATAGTGGATCCAAGAGGAGATCCCTTGGCACCATTATTGATAACTGCAAGAGCATCAGAAATAGAGTCCAGTGAGGGCGGGTGGAAAGAGAGGTCTTCATCCAGTGAGTCGTCCAAGCAGATAGTCTCTGGAGCTGGTGTGCAGCTAGAGCTGGATGGGGTGCAGATAGGTGCACCGGTACTCAATGTAGTAGCACAACTTGAATTAACTGAAGATATACAGGTTTTCTGTTCTTTCTTTGGACTAGAGTCCTAAAAACGAAAAAATAAGTAAAAGAAAAGTTTAACAGCCTTTCTAGAGTAGATTCAAAGTCTTTAGTTTAATACTATTGTTCTGTAAATTCAGAGGAACCTAAAATCTACTACTGAAGTTTTCGTATTAGGATATCTATGATATATTGATGTCCTGTGTGTGAATTTAATATTTGTATTTTAATATCTCACACTGTTGCTTTACAAGGTTAAGAACAATCCATGCTGCAAAGAACGGGATAGTTAATTTGATCACTAGGTAGAAATTGCTAGAACTTTAATAGAACTATTACTTTCTTCATAACCAATTTTCAAAAAGCTATATAGCTTAATATTATGAAGCTATGCAGATAATCTCTTGTATTATATGGTTTAAAGCCCATATGATTACCAGCCAATAAGCTCTAACAGCATTTCCTTAAGGTAGGATTTTCTGATTGAACCCTTTTGATAGATTTTTTTCTGGATCACAGGCAGGAAACTGGTTGTACCAAAAGGTCATATAGAAGTCAGATATGTAAAAAGGCATTTACCTTCACTTTGGCTTTAGGTGCCAGAATCACTTTCTTCTTTGCCCTAAAGCAAGGGAAATAAACACGTTAGAAGACAGAAAGGCAAACAGTTTTAGTGCCACCCTGATTATATTCCAAATAACTAAGAGGATGACTACTGGGCTCCAGCTTTTTTAATACAGCATTCTTGAAATAGAAAATCTCTAAAAACATAGTTGGGGAAAGAATAAGAATATCTTTAAACTACTGTTGTCGTCTTTGTATGTAAATTAGATGCAAAATTCACTGAATTACTTATATAGCCTGATGCATATCAAGAGATTTTTTTTTGCAATTTTTCAATTCAGGGCATTTCAGTCCCTCACAATCTTAGAAGCTTCATTCAGTAGAGCTTTATCTAAATGAAAATCACCAATAAAGGATAAAGGTTATGTAATTTCACTTTATATTGCTGGGTTGTTGTTGTTTTTTTTTTTTTTTGTCACCAAAGCAGTAGTATATTTTTATGTTCCCATTTGTATTTCAAACCACAAAACCAGTTTTTTTCTCCTCCAAGGCTTTCATTGCTTGTCCACTGTGAAATAGTTCTAACTACTTTTTGTTGCAATGAGCCATTTAACGAGCTCTCAGGTGTTTGTTTGTTTTTTTTTTTTTTTTTGCAGTGCAAATGAACATTGTAGCACCAATGGCAGTTTATGCATGCAAAGACAGTACTGAGGATTATCAGTTGCCTGCTTCAACATTTCAAATTGTGTCTAATTTCTATTTCCTCAAAAGGATTAACAGATTAACACTTCACAGCTTTTATTTTCCTGTTCTAAGCAACTATAAATTAAAAAAAAAAAAATTTTTGTAGGTGGACTCTGACTCAGTTTTGCCATTAACACTGTATATTTTCTACATAATCATACATATTATGAGAGTTATAGTTTGGGTAGTATTCAAAGCCATAATTGGTTGAGCTCTTATTGAATGAGGGCAAATCCTAAGACGGACACAGCACTGTCTGAAAATGCTGAAAGTAAAAAATACAAAACCTACTGTGTTTACAAAGATTTACGAGGAAAAGAGCAAGAATTACTGGATTCAGTATACCACTGTCTAAATTTCGCTGGGTAGAGTGCTTTGGAATAATTTAAGGAAAAAGTATTAGTCCACAAATACCCACGTAAGTCATTCAGCCACTTCAAAAAACAAGTTACAACATTCTTGTGATACTGTATTTCAGGTGTAAACCTAATAATTAAACAATCAAACATTTATGAACATTATAAATGCCTTTAAACATATCCCAAAATATCTCCCTTTTCTCCCCAAAAAGAGGCAGCATAAAGAGATGCTATGTACTGAAGCTATTAACGAGCTGTCAATACTCACGGAGCAGAAGTGAGATGATTGTGAACACTCCGGCTTTCCTTAAAAAGCATCCTGCAAGAATGGTGAGAAAAGAAACATAAGATGATTCTATAGGGACAGACAGAATACGACCAGCTAATACTCAAGTACCTTTGAATTCTCAGAGAAATCTTTTATTATCTGTTTTTAAAGCAGCTGGTTGGTAGATTTTATCTGTACTGCTATCAAAATGCAGTTGTTGGCAGCCATAAAAAAACAAATGCTAAATAAAAAAATGGTTATGTTTATACTCAAAATACTTTGTTCAATGGCCAAGCAGAAGTGTACGTAATGGAGTACTATGTCCTCCAGCAGGAGGGAAGTCCTGACTTCTCAGACCTCAAAGGCTAGCAGACTACTTCAAATATCGAAATAAAGGATTATTTTAAACTCTTCTCATTGCATGTCCACACACTGATCACAGGTACGAGTTTCGTATTTGCTTTTTTAAAAAAAATTTTTTGTTTTGTTTTGTTTCAATGTAGAAAGAAGTCAGAACAGAAGACAAGCTTGTTTCTACTAGCCTTCAATATTTTGTATTGGCCATTGTGTACCACTCCTGTGACTTCTGCATTTACTCTCATATTTTACCACAGAGCCACTGACACAGCTTTGTGAAAGGTTGGAATTGCTATGATAATCTTAATATTTTATGTGGTTTTATTCCCACATGATTGCCTCTTCCTCAGTGAAGTGAGAACAATTCCTTACCTGTACCTACACTTACATGCCACCTAAATGCAGCTATAAACAGACAGTTAATGAAAACTCCTTCCTCTCTGCTTCCAGGTAGACATAGTAAACCAGACACAGTTTTCCTACATCACTGTCATCATGTTATCACTAACAACATGAACAGCTGTCTAAACACGAGCTTTTCACCACTAAAAACATCCTGTAGAGTTGCAATGGTTATAAAAAATCCGAGTATCCACAAATCTCATGCAATCTAGCAAGAAGGCAGTGACACAGTCTTGTTACATTTCCAATGGCTTATCTTTCAGATTCAGTTTTCACATTTCATTCACCATACCAACCTCCAAATCTGTACAGCACTGTCTATGAAGAACATCAGGAAACAAAAAAAACATTCCCTATTCAATGTTTCACTGACTTATCCGGCTTCTCCAGAGCATTTCCCCTCGTGCCTACTGCTTACTGCTTTGATTGCTCCTTGATCTTTTTCATTTTAGGGCATGTGAGACACCAGTAATTTGCAGTGTTATCCTTAAAGGCTCAAGACAAAGTTTAACTACTATTGGAACTGAAGTCAAGGATCCAGTACAAATAAAGGCAGCAAGGACATGCTTAGAAAACAATCTGTCCATTATATTCGTATATTTAGCTACAACAACTGATGAGAGAGGTCAGTATGACATTGCCTCTCTGACACGACTTCAACTGTGCTGCTTGACTTGTGAGAAATAAGTGTTCTGCAAGACTACTTGCAAAACCATCCCTCAGAAGATGAAACTTTGGGAATTCCAAGAAAGACTTCCTGTTCTTTTTGCTTCCTTTAAACATGCACATATTTATATTACAGGCATTTTTAAAAGGACATGGAATCAGCATACAATCCATTTACAAAGAAATTAGTTACATTATCACAGAATCACCAAAGTTGGAAAAGACCTCCGAGATCATCCAGTCCAACTGTCCAGTTATCACCAACATCTCCCACTAAATAATGTCCCTCAGTACAACATCTAAGTGTTTCCTGAACACCTCCAAGGTCAGTGACCCCTTTATCTCCCCAGGCATCCTGTTCCAGCACCTGACCACTCTTTCAGAGAAGTTTTTCGAACATCCAACCTGAACCTGCCCTGGCACAACTTGAGGCCATTCCCTCTAGTCCTATTGCTAGTTACGTGGGAGAAGAGGATGACCCCCACCTCACCAAAACTCCCTTCAGGTAGTTGTAGAGAGCGATAACATCTCCCCTGTGTCTTCTTTTCTCCAGACTGAACAATCCCAGTTCCCTCAGCCACTTCCCCGTAAGTCTTGTGCTCCAGACCACTCACAGCTCCGTTGCCCCTCTTTGGACACACTCCAGAGCCTCCATGTCTTTCGTGTAGTGAGGGGCCCAAAACTGAACACAGTACTCAATGTGTGACTTCACGAGGGCTGAGTACAGAGGGATGATCTCTTCCCTGTTCCTACTGGCAACACTATTTCTGATAAAGCCAGGATGCCACTGACCTTCTTGGCCACACTGCTGGCTCATATCCAGCCAAGCACTGATCAATATCCCCTTGTCTGTTTCCTCTACACAGTCTTCCAGCCACTCTGCCCCAAGCCGGTAGCCTTGCCTGGGGTTGCTGTGGTCAAAGTGCAGGACTCAAAACTTGGTCTTGTTGAACTTCATCCCACTGACCTCAGCCCAGCTATCCAGATCCCTCTGTAGGGCCTTCCTACCCCCTGCCAGATAGACAGTTCCTGCCAACTTGTGTCATCTGCAAATTTACTGAGGGTGCACTCAATCCCCTCATGCAGTTTATCAATAAAGGTATTGAATAGGACAGGCCCCAGTTGCGACCCCTGGGGAACACCATTCATTATCAGTCACCATTCACCACTACTCGCTGGGCCTGGCCATCCAGCCAGCTCTTTACCCAGCAAAGAGGGCACATGTCCCAGCCATGAGCCACCAGCTTCTCCAAGAGAATACTGTAGAAGATAGTATCAAAGGCTTTGCTGAAGTCTAGACAGACTACATGAACATTATGTGAAAAGGCTCTTTTCACTTTTTTTTTAAGAATAAAAAGAATTTCGCTAAATCCATGAATATCAGTAAAACAGTCTCATCGGGTAGAGAGTGGAAGTTTTACACACAGAAAAATAATATGACAAAGAACAACTGTAGTTATGACACACATCAACAGATGAACATGGTGCAGTTTAAAGTTATATTTGATACCTTACCTCATACTTCTACAATGAACAATGGGAAACATATGAGGGCTGCTCCGAAACGAATGTTCCTTGTTATACCATGTTGGCTCATGACACTAGAGGCAGATGTCATTGGTATGGCAGTAGAAGCTGAACCTTCCCACCAACATTCTGCTACATGTTGCTGCCATGCGGCAGGTGGCAGCAGAGAGACAGGCTGACAAAATGGTGTCTGACACAGAACTGTCTATGAAGCAAAGGTGTGTCACTGAATTCCTCCATGCAGAAAAAACTGCACCCACTGACAATCACAGATACTTGTTGAACATTTATGGAGACCAAACAATGCATATGAGCATGATGAGGCAGTGGGTGGTGTGTTTCAGCAGTGACAACACCAACATGAAGGACTAGGCACATTCTGGATGGCCATGCCCAGCTGTCACAGCACAAAATGAAGAACATCTTGATCAGCCCCCCATCTGCACAGATTGGCTAATAGTGGTGACCATGTTGAAAAATACTGCTCTGTAGTTGAGAATTTGTTCTATCAAATAGAGTTATTGTGGTCTTTGCATCTGTTGTACTTTCCATAGAAATGAGTAGGAAGCATTATTTTCAGAGCAAACTACTTAATACAGTTGACTTTGCAAATTAAAATTTTCCTTCAAGCCCACAAAATTCTATGCCATAGCCCTACCCTGATTAATAAGCATTCCTTATAAAATACATAGTAGGTCATTTTTAACATGGCATACCTTCCCCCTACCTATTTTACATAGCTCCTTCTCACTCAAGGCCAGATATAAAGCTTCAAAAATATTAAAACTTCAGCATGAGAATCCCTATCCTGACATCCCACATGTTCATCCAGCATACGAACAAGAGATGCTTCATTATGAACTATTACTGAATGCTACAGGAAATATTTGCTTTTCCTTTTTCCATGCATAACTGCCCAGAAAGGCAGTGGAAAGGTCATCTGAACACGATCCTGGGCTCTAGGAGTTCCAATCTGAGGAGGAGAGTTGGACAAAATGAGCACCGTAAGTCCCTTCTAACCTCAGCCATTCCATGAAAGCAACTTCAGTTTTAGAAGGTAAAAACCATTCTGTGTGGATATATGTATATACATAAGGATATAAACACACACATTATGCAAACGCTTATTTTAAGCTTGTCAGAAGCCACTGTGCCATTGTAAGAGCTTGTGCACTGGGTGCACACCACACACATCCTTGTTGTTTTTTATTTTTTATTTTTCTTATTAACTGATAGAATAAAAGGAATAAAAGCAGTCATTTTGCTTTCCGTGGCATATGAGAACATGCAGCTTTCTGACAGAAGTACTGAAAGCGATGATACAATCTGTTCCAATTCTAACCATTACGCTTAATACGTTTTAACAAGATGGCTGACATTTGTGCTTTGAGACTGGTGCAGTTCAGTCACTGTCTACGGCATTTAGGCAGCAAGATAAAGATTTCAAATAATAGAAAATACTTTCCTGGAATTAAGATTTTATCATTGATCAAGCATGATCAAAGTAGGGAATATACATACAAAGATTGAAAACAAGAAGCAGTATCTTCTTCAAACATCAAGCAGAATAATGAAGGTAATATACAAATTAAATTTAGATCTAAAAAATCAATGACTTAAAGGTAAAACTTAAGAAAATATGCTTGCTCAAGCTCTTCCAGTGTTCAAAACAATCTCTCATTTCAAATACAGGAAAAACAGTGTGTAAACACAAAAATTATGGTATCCAAACAGCACAGTTGGTAAATGAACTCTTGCTGATAACTCTTGCTGGTGTTAAGGCAGCTCTTGTGTTTTCTGTTGTTTTTGTTTGTTGGGAGGGGTGACATTTTATTTTATTACTGAAACTACTTCTACAGTTGGTTTAAAACCTTATGAAACTTTACAGCACACTTATTCCATGAATAGGAGAGAACCATTTATGGCTTTCAAATTAACCATTCTGACATGCTTCACTGTATTCTGGGATGACTTCATATTACCATCTGACTGCTTCACTACTATCACCACTGTATCTTGTCCTGATCTAAACCAGGATTCCACATCTCAACTACTTCAATAAAATCTCCAGAACAGATGACTTCTCACCAGTATATTTATCAGCAAATTTAGCACACAAAGCTAAACTCCTGAGCAGAAATAAAACAGCTGTATGTCATGGAGTGTAAAATTTCATTTGTTCCTTTCAACAGTACTTAACAAGCAGCTTATTGCACCCTTATCTTCTACACTGACTATTCTACAAAACATCTAAGTAGTTTTCACAACTCAATGCTGATTTGACTAATCTGCAATTAAAGTATTACTGAGCAAATCTGTTAGTATTGTTCTATTATTTAGCTTTTAAAATTAGATTTGAGGGAAGACTGTCCTCTGCAATGTGTGCTTCAGAAGGAAAGAACATGTCATCTGTGTTTGTTTCTCTTCTTGCACTTCATAATGCCTGAGAACTTTGTCAAATTTGTATTTGACAATAACTGGTACTGCTCTCATTTCATTTCTATCCCTTTGCATAGTTGTTCTCTCAAGTCAGTATGGATCAAGAAATAGGTATATTTTTAATTGCATCATTATAAAGCATCCCAATAGCATACAAGAGACAAGAGCACAACAACTAAGTGTCTTCTAAAAATCTCATGTTGAAATTCCAACTTACAAAATTTTTGTAACACTGCTTCATCAGACTGCTTAAAACATACAGGCAACACTGCTTTCCCTATCATTTTACGTCACAGGTAAAGCTTCCCAAACAGTTATTCTTTCTTCTCTCAATATTCCCCCAGAAAAGGGAGCATCAGGGACTACAAACTTCAGCAAATACAGTTTCCAGCAGATGACAAAAGTAAACAGATCTCCAAGGAAAAAAAAAATCTTTGCAAGCATGAGAGATAAAAAAAATAGAAACTTCATTTCTAAAGAAACTCATTAACTCATTCTTTCAAAATATGCCAGTTCCATGGACAATTTTGAAGTATTAAAAATACACTTCTGAGTTAAACCCATCACAATAAATAAGGTTCATAAAATAACATCAAAAGGAATAGATATAAAAAGCAGGTATCTTACCTTGCCTGCATCCAACCTTTAGGCCAAAGTGGTTTCACTTCTGTTTCCATAAAGGTTTTGAGGTAATCTTCAGCAGACTGACTTCTGTTTGGCTCTAGCTCATAGCATCCTAGTTTGATCTTGACAAGATTACACAACAAAGATCTGCAGAGGAGAATACAATGAATATATTGAAATCAACTTTTCAAAAGCTCAGCACAAATAGAATGAGGAACATTGATACTGTACAGCTGCTGTTCACTGACAAGCAATTTTTTTTTCCATAGAAACAACTAACTTCAATTAACAAAAATCAACGATCACACAAGTTGCTACTACAACTGTTCTCCTATTCTCAGCAGACCATATAGCTCATTTCTTTTATCATTTTGTAATTAGTTTTACATCTTTGTTTCCTCATAACTGAAAAATCTTCTCTCACTTTGCTCACAATAATCTTGATCTCATTTAAAATAGATAACGTCTGAAGGCAAGTGAGATCTATTCTACGCTGAATTATTATTTCAACAGAACACTTTCTGACATGGATACTGTCCTTAAAAATATAAAAGTAGACAGAGTTAAGTAACATTGACTCTTCTGAGCCTCATGAAATAAAAAACAGGTTAAAATACTCATTTTTAAGTATCCCTTCAAGTATCCTGGTTAAACCACAACACCAGATCAGCTAGAGCTGTATTTATATATATGTAAAGCAGCATATATAATACAAAACGTAGCCATAAAAATATGTAGTAAACATAATATATTCCATGAAACTAGCTTCCCTGTTCTCTTAACATATTACAGATAAAAAAAAAGATTCCAAGTGAGAAGTTCAACAGCCGCTTTTAATAATATTTCTATTCAAAAATCAATTTTGAACTTGCATAAGCAAGTACTAAATTAGAGGAATTTGTCTGCTTAAAAGCCTGTTATTCTTCAAATAATCTAAATAATCTAATTTTTCAGTAAAAGCTACTCTGGAAAACAGAAAGGAGAATTCAGCATTTCAGATGAATGCATTGTTCTTTTAAGAGACAACAGAATTTGTGCTCTAACGTAACGGGATGGGTTAAGATTCATGCAGTCTGGATGCTGGCTTTCCCAAGGACTGGGAAACTTGCCCAACCTGATTTTGGCTCTCTATTCTATTGTAGCCCAAGTTTTACCACTCACTGTGTGACAGATTTTTGTGACATCCCCAGAATGGTGTGAAGCAGGTGCAACTCTGCTTACACCTCTATTCTTTGCTTCAAAAAGCCCATGGTTCTGTATCCAGGAAAATTCTCCTGTATTTGGATAAAGTACGTGAGCAAGCAATGAAAAAAGGGTTGGGCATGGGATGATCTTGCCTTTCAAGTTAAAGAAAAGCATGTTTACAGTGCAGCATTTTAGCTTGCCTATTTTGCCTCTTTAACACTTCCCCAAACTTCTAAAAAGAATTACTTCTGATAACGATTATTTATTAAACAATACTATGTAACAACACTCTCTGCCAAGATTTTAACACGAGATCAGGAAAAAATCTTGGTGGAAAATGTGGTTTCTCACCTTACTGTGTCATCCCAATGAAACTTCTTTCTGGGCCCCACAACCCTCTTTCCAGGTTTCTCATCATCATCTTCCTCTGATCCATTTTTCTCTCGTTCATCTTCTGTTTGCAACCTACATTTAAAAACAATTGCTTTCTTTATAGATATACAACATATAAAATGTTTCACTGAAGAAGTACTGTGTTAGATGTTAAGTAAAAAAAGGGTCTATCTTCACACTCTAGTTATGTCTTCCCTGAAAAGGCAAACAATTTATCTACCCCCTCTGCTCATTGCTTCACAATCCTCCAATACAAGTGAAGACGACACACTGTATGGATCCCACCAAGGATGCTGACTCTATGTTTAATGTAGTGCTTTCTCCTGGGAAATGCAAAGATGCTGATCAGTCTGCTAATGCTTTTCTGAGTCTAAATCAGTTAACTATGTGGGAAACCACTAAAATATAAAAAAACAGAAGAATCATGAATTTGAACACATGCTCCTATTTTCATTAGTCCAGCACATCGGAAATGCCCAGTCTCCTTCTCACAATTCACAATTTCTTTCTCTCAAAATCTATTTCATTCAGTTAATGAAATTTCTTTCTGAAGTCAGGTGATGACATCACTGAAACAATACCATATACTTTGTACAGCTGAACTAGAGCTCAATGCTTTGCTGAGCTCAGAGAATGAAGGACATGGAGACATGCTTTCAGGTAAACTCTAAAATGTGAACATGCAGATCCCAGAAATACTTACTTGGCATTCTTAGCTAGGTTACGGGCCTGACAATCCTCTTGATATTTGCATAACTGTTCAGGCATGACGTTACTGACAGCTAGTTTCAACTTCTGCAGTGGTTCTCTCAAGCGGTCATCCTGCGATAAAAGAAACACCAAATTAGTCCTATCAGACGCAATATAAAAATAACTTAAGATAATTTCTCTGAAATTATTTCCCTCTCACTTCCAATAGGCTATACTGTTGCACTGAACGGGATTCAAGCATCACATAGAAAGTACTGCTGCAGGCAATAGTTAGCACTGGAAATATTAATGCATGCATTTGAAATTTCTCATACAATTAATGTAGTCTTGAGACCAGAAACGATGAAAGATAGTCACAAGAAAACAAGTCATGAACATCCCAAAACATTATAACAATCTCATTTAATAATCCTTCCAAATCAAAATATGGAATAAAACCTCAGGGAAAAAGCAAAATGACTTGACTGATGAACACTTATATTTTTTAAAAAGTATATGATGAATGAAGTCTCCAAAAACTCTGTAGTATAAGAATATCTTCAGTAATGATCAAAATCTATGTATTCAATTGCCTGTGTATTAGATTATTACTAGAAGTGATTTTTTTATGTACCTCAAAGGCAAGGACTATGTATTTAAATTAGTCTCCAGATATTAAGAATTCCAAAAATTAAATTGAAATAAAAATATGTACTTCCTTGCATTTTAAATTCTCTTCCATACCTTGGAACCACATCCTGATTGGAAGTAGATTATATTTAAGGTCCCTTCCAATTCTAACCATTCTGTGACTCTATGATCTTCCAACTTTGTGTTCTCAGTCCTGTTTTATATCTTGTAGTATATCTTAATGCTTAATGTAAAAAGAGCATATGAAATTAATTTCCTACTCAGCAGGTTCTGAATTCTCACACCCTCAGATCCTCTGCAAGATCTAGTTCTGAATCTCATCTAAAGAACCATGTCAGGACCCTTCAGATCATAGAAACCTTTTTTAATTCAAAAGAAACACATTCTTTAAGAGGAAGGAAGCTGCAAATGAAGCAAAGTACTTGTAAGACTTAAAACCAGCATACATGCACAAATAATACAGGCTGGTCATCTATAATCCATATACTCATTTTTTTTCCTGACACAAAAACGAATGCAACAGTAATTTTTAGTCTGTCATAACCACAGTAATTGTGGCTCTCTAGTTCTCTTACTTTTTATCTACTCTGTAAAACTATCCAGCTTTCAATACAAAAGCATTTAGTTCCCAAAATAGGAAAGTCTAAAATACTTAAAATATTTGTCCTTAAAGTAGTGACAAGAGCAGACAAAAAAGCATTTATGCTGATCTAGCAACTGATACAGAATCTTTTCCTTGAGACAATGGCTGTTGCTCTACTCTGCTGCATTCTATCCTTACTATTACATATTTGACTCACACTGGAGCTACTCTCCCCCCCGTTACCTGGACATTGAGGTGTAACTTCTTCAGACGCTTTATCAGTGTGTCCTTATTGCATGGCACAAAAGCCTCAAGGTGAGAGTACACTCCATTGCGGATGGCAGGATTTATCTCCTGTAACTGTAGCTCAATACTGACAAACAAACAAGAGACAGCCAACCAGTGAGGTACTCCAAGATGAAGATGACAACTGAACAAAAACCTAATGAAGCTTTGTATGCATAACATTCTAGCTATGCATACTTCAAATAGCAGCCTGGGATATATTGTCAGATTTGTTAAACGACCTTTTTAGAAAAAAAAAGTAGTCTTAATGGTAAGAAACCATTCCAAAAAAAGACTTTCAGATGCATACTTCCCCAGCAACATTGAATGCTGCTATCCGAATTTTATTTACTCCTGCAGTTTCACATCAATATTGGTAAAATTTTGGCTGCTGGTCTTCTAGAGATTACTTCTTTTTATTACTTAATATTACTAAAGATATAAAACCCTATATGTTAAATGCTCAGCTGAAGGATTATAGAATAGGAAGAGTCAGCATTTTTCTTCATGAAAGCTAAAGGTGTTTTGATTTATGAAGATGTTGGACAGCAAGAAAAAATGGCAAATTTGTCGAATTTTACACATGAAGTCAAGGACACAGGGCACTACAAAACACTTTACAGTGGAGAAAGACAGACAGATAGTCATGACAGAAATTGTATTCATATATAAGTCTCTTTACCTAATTACTAGCTCAGACTGATCTACCTTCATTGACTTTTAAGGGCTTTGTTGGAACAAACTCAACAATACTTCCTCTTCTGTACTTTTCCTTTTACCCCATTTCCAAAAAGGAAAGGTTGTACAGATAAGCACTTACTCCAGCAGAATATTATTCATGTCTTGTGTGAAAAACTTCTTCCTGCCTTCTTCATCAAACATCTTGGCAGCCTGAAAATACAGCAAAAAAGAATATTCAGAAGTTCACAGATGTCATTTTAATCTCAACATTTGTAGCTTTACTTTTACAGCTATATCATACTCTTATTTTTCAGTGAACAGCATTTCTAGGAAAAAAAATCCACTATTCTCAACTACTTAGAAAAAGTGAAGATTACAATCATACTCAAATAACTCTTTGTTCTAGTGCACACAATCACTCTATATAGAATCTGCCTGGATTGCTGCTATTTTTTCAATAACCCTAAAAAAAAACCACACAAGGAGTGCAGTTTTATTATCTCAGTAGTACTGATGGCTTTAAAAAAAGCAGCACTGTTTGATGCTCCTGCCTGTATGATTGTCAACACATCACCATCCTCCAAGTATAAAAGGCTTAGTTTCTTCCTCTGTTTATGTACCTTGCCCAGTTACAGTTTTCTAGCCTTTCTTGGATCCATCTCAATCCTTCCATGTGATTTCTACAATGGAACTGTATAAGCTATGAGTATGTCTCATCCCCATTTTCTGGTGCTGTTGAGCATTGTCTCCAACTTTAGACTTGGGGCGTGAAAACAGGAAAATCTTCCCCGCTAACTCTTTAGTATTTTTGTCTGGGAAGGAAGGAAAAAAGCAAGATAACTCGTGCGTGCATTTCCTTTTATTAGAAGTTTTTCCTAATCTCTCAGGAATGCCTGTGTAGAATTCCTTTATCCTTGTTTCTTTCGCCTCGATTCTTACTGTCCACAAAGCATGGCAGCCACAAAAATGCCAACTCAATTCCCTGCACTGTTCAACAAAAACAAAAATAAAACAAAAAAAAAAACCAAAAACAAAAAAACAAAAAAAATCAGTAAAAACTCTCTACTCTTCTTCCACTCTAGAGATCTATGGAAGTCAAGAGAAAAAAAAAAATTTACAACGCTTACGGTCTTGAGACATTCTAGCAATGGGACCTGGGAGTAAATATCTGAAGAAGCTGAAAAAGTATATCCTTACAGAAATTTATGTAAATATGTTATCATCCTATTGTCTGACAAATACTGTGGGCAGTCAACATGTTATGTGGCTGAGCAGCCAAATGAGAAAAGCTCTAATTTGTTTTTAAAGAATTTTAGTTAGCAATTTCTGACAACATAGGTCAATATTATAAATAAATGCAAGTGTTAACTTGACAAAATTCCTTTATTACTATTAAATACTTACGGTTTTTCCTCTTTGTAACTGACCCGCTTATGTTAGAAAAAATATATTCTGAGATTGTGAACTCTATATTGCACAGTAAAATAGGAGTCTGTTACTCCATCAGAAACTGTAAAGCAGACAACTGTCTTTGTTCGTTTACCATTTCAGACATGACCATATACTGTAGGCTTTTTAGCTCCTGTAAGGACTGTACTCCACTCACTACCTTCTACTGTAAAGTCATCTGCTGAGGGGATGGCACTATCTGTTTTAAGATTACTGAAGCAGTTTCTCTGCTAAAAAAACAAGAAAAGTTATAGATGTTTACAAGTGATAAGATACCAACAAGACAAGTTTGAAAGTCTTAGATCCAGTATCTTTAAGAATAAGTAACACGAGGGTTATTACCTTTTAGTCTATATAAAGTGGAAGGAAAGATGTTTTGACTTTCCAGTCCCGGGGAGATCTTAAAACAATTTCAACGTTATGTTATCATATTCAGCAGTGCTTCTGGTCTTTGAAAAGGATGAAATCAGCAGACTCAAGAAGCACTGCTATCAATGTTGGGATTCCAACAGTGTTTTTGTTCCACAGACAATCTTGACAGTTATCATCACAACAGAAAACAGGCATTTTATTACCTCCCTGTTTTTTGTGCAATATTGTCTTCTGCCACAGTAATTCAGAATTACACAATTAGGAAACTAGAAGACATTAATTTACACAAGAAGATCAGGAAGCTTTCACTGTATATAGTCAGTGGCTTCCTAAATTTTTTTTAATCTCCTACCTACATATATCATAACTCCATTCATGGAACATAGCTTACCTTTCTTTGCATTTTAAAGAGCACTAAAGATGTGAATCTGATAAATGTCTGGAAAAAACTGTACAGGAGCTTTTCTTTTTTTTTTTACTCCTTTGTCACTGATAACATGTCAGTTGATGGCAATTTGTAGAAGGCAAGGAAGCTGCAGTCTTTAAGTCAATACACAGTCTAGTTCTTCCCTGAGTCTACATGTAGTATTGTCTGCTCAGCCAGCACCAAACTTCCAGAAAACACGATCATGAGTAGACGACCGTAGAATTAACTTTAATTCAGTTTTCTCTTGGAAAACCTGTCTTCCAACTAGATGGGGCTTTTTAATGAAATAGTGTGAAGTTGGGACAGGCAGCTAACACTTCCTTAATTTTGGCCTAATCCAGTTCTATGCTGTTTTGCTAGAAACTTATTGAAAAATTAACGTGAAATTTTGAAGGCTGACAATCCTCTCCCTCACTCTAGTGACAATTAAACCCTTATTCATATTTAGCTGTGGACATTTTAAAACAACTAAGAATATTCTATAATGTTTACATACAGCTAAGATTGAGTAACGATAACTACGACGTTTAAGTAACAGCAAAGCAAGCTCTGCTGCTGTCTGTCAGTATGAAGAAAACTGCAGTTTAACTACTACTATAAAACTTACTCTTGAGTAAGGAAAAGCTGCACTTTATTCTGAGTAAGGAAAAACTACACTTTATTCTGAGTAAGAAAAAACTGCACAGGTAAGATCAGAATCTGGACAATAAAATAACAATTTTCTTCTCTACATTCACATAACATCCACAACTGAAATAAGGAGCATGTAATACCTTAACAGCTCTGAGCCCTTTCAGTAAGCTATGGGGATGTTTGTAAGCTGGGAATTTATCGTTTTTCATTAATATTTTTTGAGACTCCATTGCAACCTTCCAGAAGAAACCATTCAGTTCCCCCCCTCCACCCCCATCTTTTAAACTGGGAAGTTCATATAATTTGTGTTACAAAGGCAGAATTCCAGACTGACATTAAATTGTAAACTACAATAGTATTTCAAGGCTTCCTCTTTAAAACTGGTGGAGAAGCATAAACTCATAAATATTAATAATTTAAGTAACTAATTCAAGTCAAAATTAACAGTGATATTCCCATTATGGAATAAAACATTACAATTTGTTGAACATGTTAAGATTCAGTAGAAAACCTTGTCTCCACTGAGAAACACTCCACTGTGAAAAAAATATATCTCAACTATTGAGCTGCATCACCTCCAGGTCCATTTTTATCTGAGTATAAATACAACCATTGACATTAATTCTACATTTTTAGCATCTCAACCAGCAATTCAAGGATGACAACTCAGATCCTAAACATTCTTCCTCCTTCTTTCAGATTCTTGACTGCTAGCCGTCACTACTGAGTTCATACTTACTGTTCGAAGATCTCCAATGCGCTTTTCAAGTAGCATAGGCAGACCTTCTGGGAGGGCAGGCACCTGCTTGGGTGTCATGACCTGAGAGGTGTAGGTTGCATGAGTGACATTTCCATTTTCTCCTGACAGCTCAGATACTGGGCTGCCATCAGAAGTGCCATCAAGCAACTTGTCAAAGTCAATGTCTCCCAACATCTCCAGGGCACTTTCAGTTTCTTGCAGGAGATCACGTTCATTTGTGCTACCAAAAATGGAGAGGACAGGATCGCTGATCTTAAGATTCAAGTCAGAGATATCATTTCCTGCACTGAGAGAGGAAGAAGGAATTTTACTAGGGGTAGAGGTTGCAATAGTCACTGGAGGTTTTGGACTAGATTCCTTCTTCCTCATGGCTTCCTTCTCCTTTTGAAATTTACGGATCATGGCAGCCAGAGAGAGCGAGTCTTTATAAAATTTCTTTTTCTTCTTTTCAGACTTGTGTGAATTTAAGGCCATTACTCTGTAGAAGAAAGAAATATTTCATTAGAATGGCACGTGACTTTGTTAAAGGTGACTAAGGCCTTGAAAAAAATGGGAGTTTAGAACCATTAAAAAAATTAGCAGATGGAAGCAAGTGCTCCAATCTTCAGACTCTTCCACCAGTTACCTCAAACCCCTGCTTGTCACATGAGTACACAATCTTCAACTGAAGCTCAGTTTTGTTGTTGTTGTTGTTGTTGTTAACTATGTTACATATACCTCAAGAAGAAGTTCATTTACGCTACACTTCTCATCTACACTCCTCAACTTGAAGTTAGACTTGCAGTTAGATTGACACTGCTAGAACACAAACTTGTCTATCAGACTCCAAAACAGTAGCAGGTTACTTAAAGTTTAGGTGCATCACATATGTGTAAAGAATTCACTCCACTAAGTATTTTTACATGCAGGCTCAACATTTACATGCCACTCAAACTGAACGTTTAACTCTCAGTCCTTGTCCTTGATTAAAAAAAAAAAAAAAACAACAGATTTTCAATACCAACTGAATATCTACAATAAGACTATGTTCACTCAAGGACAGTTTTCCAGAAACCAATTAAAAATCCTATCATCTTACAAGGCTATCATTCTTCCATGCTAGCCTCAAAACACAGGAAAGTACACAAAAATTAGTAAGAAATAAGTAGAATAATCAAGCTATGTTTACAGTTTCCGAGAATAGAAATTTAGGGATAGGAAGCTATTTTTCATTAGATGGTAGAAAACAAAGATTTAATTCTTTCTATCAGAAAACTCTGGGTAGAAGAATGATAATACTATTCACAGACTCAAAATATCTGTATTTTTCATAATTGATTTTTTCTTTGATTTTTTCCCTCATTCTCATCCCCCAAAATTTTGAAAGTTAATCTGTAGGATGTTTATGCAAAAAAAAAAAACAAAAACAAAAACATCCCAGACCAAAATCTATTAGCTATTAAATATGAATTAACAATACAAAATCCTCAACAACTGCAATAATCTCACTATGGCATGCAAATCTCAGAAACATACTTTGTATACAATTCAACATTTTATTTAAAGAAAGAAACATACCCCAACTGCTTAGGAACTTTCATTTTCCGAGGCTTCTTCTCCTTTTCCATCCCTTCATCTTTCCGCTTGCGCTTCTTCATTCCACGATCTTCACTTTCTTTTAACTTTGCTATCTACAAAACAAATTAAAGACAAAGATTCTTCCATCAAAAAACACTTCTACAGCAAGAAACATCTGATTTTTCCTTACACTTTCCAATTGGGAGCCAGAAAAAAATATCTTGATGTGTGTGAAGGCAAACAGTACAACTGGATTCATAGTAGCAATAACCAGTTACTGATAATTCTCCAACATTACTTTTTTGAGGTACAGGTAGACTGTCACATAGCCTCTCTGTGTAGCAGCCACCTCGAAAGACCAAATTCTCCATTCTTGTACAATGCAATATGGCATATCTTTCTGGCTATTCAGATCAGTGGTCTCTCCAAACTTCTTTGCCATCTCTAGCTTACTTTTTGAGGCTGGCTGGGAAAGCTGAATGGTGGAAGGGAAAAGGGAGGGTGAAAAAAAGTCTTCATACTGTGCTGTTGTTATGCAGCAACAGTCAAAACACTACTGTTTTATCAGCATAGCAGTAAGTTACAAATACAAATCATAACACCATAAGGGCTTGTACAAAAAATATTTCAGCACACAGTACAGTACGCTTTTTGTGAAACATGCAGCATATACATATAGACATACACATACATCTTTTAATATAGCTATTTCTATGTTGTGAATTTATTTTATCAGACATTTTCTTTTAACTACTATTCTGAGTATCAAGAACATTTCAAATCCTATTTTCTACAGAATTACAAAAGCAATGTTGGAAAAATTATGTTTTCATCGTAGGAATAAAATTCTTATATAATTAAATAGTTATGTATCACTTACTTAAGATGGATGGACACAAATTGTTAGCCTGCCTGAACAGGTGATTAATCTTCCAAGACTGGACAGTCTGTGGGCATCCTGACTTATTTCCTAAATGCTTATGCAATAGCCACAGAACAGAGACTGCAATAAGGCAGTACTGTGTATCACTTTGCTTTCAGTCTCTTCATCTAAGGCATATAAGCATACCAAATCTTTTTTGATGCCCATCTCATTCATTGCCCACTGTATAAAAAGCATAATTAATACCACTCACTTTCGGTGGCCTATGCTTTTTGTCCTCTGCAAAATCATCATCCTCTGAGTCAGATGCCTGGCGGAACTGCAGGGTACCAGTGTTGATATAAAACCCTCCATATTTGGTTGTCAGGGATGCAGGAACCAATTCATCGTACTGGCACAAAAAAAAAAAAAAGAGTTTATCATCATCACTTCAAATGTGTATGTAGTTCACTTACCACTCCCTATACATGAATAACTATACAGAATTACATAAGCACTGCCTGCTAGCATAAATCAGGATAGTAATACTATTGAAAAGCTTACTGGACAGGCAACAGAATACTAATATCACAGAATCACTTCTGTGCTTTCAAAATAACACCTTGTTCTTGGAAGAAAAGATTACAACATTAACGAAAGAAACAGCTCTGCTTTCTGAAGGAAGTGAAGACAGGCATGGAAGCCTTTTCTCCCTTTAGAGAGAATATTTCCAATTTCCTATCTCTGACAGCATAGTACCTTATGCTAGAAGCTAAAATCTCATGATACATAAACTATACGGACAATTATGCACCACCTGCCTATGAGCAGTTTCACTGTTTACAAGTTGATTTTGTCCTTGTAGTAGGTAAGCACATTGTGAATTGTTTTTGTCTACAACAGCCTTACATCCAATAGCAGCAACATTACCAATTTAAAACGTATTTTGTAAAAATACTGCCTCTACTGATTTCACATTGTAAGTGTTATAGTTTCACTGAATATCCTTCAATTTTATCAGAGAATGCATGGTTCAGACTAACAATGTTTTCTAATAATGCTTCCTGTTACTCAAACTTTTGTAACTGGTCCTTTAGTTATCTGGAAGTTATTTCCAGAGCTCATTTCTTGCATGTTTTCAAAAAAGATAACAATCTGAACAGCCATCACTCTGCAAAGGAAGAAGTCTAAACTATTTCAGAATTTTGCAAAACTGGATATTGTTATATCCAGGAAATAGAACTGAAACAATAGATATACTTGTTTTTGTAAAACAAGCATAAAGAACTTCCTGGATTATATGCTTTGTTTAATGGAAATAGCCACAGCAACGCTCATCTTCTTCCTGATTAGTTTTCATTAATACAGGACGCTGCAGAGCACTTGGCTCAGACTGTTTCAACAAACTTTCTATTCTTTAACAACTCACAAACCTTTTCTTACCAGGTTCTCTGTTCGTTTGCTAAACTTGCTATGACATGTTCCATAAAATATTTTCAAACATCTGTTAATTTCTATGATACATCTTGTTAACAACAAATAGTGAAAAACCTAAGGTGGTGAGCTTGATCAACAACAAATAGAAGCAATAGCCTGTTTAGAGGCATAAAACCAAAATGCTTAAGTGTTACAAAGTACCAAAAAGAAACGATGACATTTAAATGACTGAGAATTGGTTTCTTCCCTTCTTCTGAAGGGAAAGGTGTGAGATTTTGACACATCTTAGAGATACGTACTCTGGCAGAAGAAAAATTCTACTCTGAGTTACAGCTGTAAGCAATAAATGCTTATTAGCAAGACCAAACGATTAAGAATTAAGTAGGACAGTGAAGAGGGAAACAACATGTTTGCTATTTTGAATAGTGAGCCAGCAGGCCTTTCATTGCTTGTCTGCTAAGAGCCAATACATCCCAGATTTCAACAGGTTGAAAAAATTACTAGGGCAAGTACACACATTTTTATCTGTCACACCAGTAAATGGAGATCTGAGATCACTCACACACAGGGCAACACAGTTATTTACCAGGTTATTCCATTCCCCCTGCACATATGTAATATATACTGAAGATACAACCAGAGACAGTTCAAGAACTACAAAATTTTCACCATCGAAAGCATGAAGACAGAAGAGTTATATCCATAAGAGGAAAACAATTAACGAGCGCTTAGACCAGTAAGTTGCATGGAACAGGCGGAACGTGGAACTATACATAGATTTTATCTGAGTAAGCAGTTAGAAATTTCACTGAGTCATCATCTTTATCTTCTTGGAATGGAAGGCTTAACATGCAGTACAGGAACACACAAAAAAATAAAAGCAGTGACAGGATCTATGAAATACCCTGAGATCGCATGAAAGACTAGTGCAAGAAAGGAGGAGACTATTAAATAGACAAATTGAAAGCAAAGTGATTTAGTTATGGACTTGTCATTCACCTTAAAAGACCAGGACAATCATGCAAAGTGAACTCAAGAGTGGAGGCTGGGTAAAAGCTTCAGAGAAGCCTGATGTTTTTCCACAGGCCCTCAGAACCAGCTTCATTAAGTACAAGGAGATGAAAGGGAAAGAAAATAAATGATTATCCACAGTAGTTAATAGACAGAGCAGGCATTTCCCTTTTGAGCTGACAGGGCGTGAACTGAATTGGTGAGGTTAGAGCCGTATGGGATCAAAACAGAAGCATAGAGTAGTTGCCAAGTTTGGAGGAGAAAGTACACAGTTAAAGCTGAGACTATCATTATAAGAAGAACAAGAAAAGGGAAACACTGAGAAGACTTGGCTGCAGAGCAGTAAAGGAAGCCCTAGAGAACAAAGTAACAAAGACAGTCCACAAGTGAGAAAACCATGAGTTACAGCGGGTGATTAGTATGATCGACATGACACATGGCACAAACCCCTGAAAACAAACTGACCAGAAAGGCACACTTTATTCAATATAATGATAAACAGACTTCCATACAGTCAGCAGCAAACAATGTCAGCAAGGTGGGAAAATGCAGCTGATCAGTTAAGGCTTCAACAGCTTCCCATAAGGACTATGAATTTAGTCTGACTTCCAAAGGCCTTTTTGACATTCATATCTCCTTAACCCTTGATGGAATTTCATTTTTCCCCAACAAAATTTGTTTTGTCCTCAACCCACTGAACAAGGAATAAATCTAAAACTGAGTTCTACAGACTAGTGTCTCTCATCCTCCAACCTAAGCCTCACTGCTGACTAGTGCTCTAATCCAACATAAAGCTTGAATAAGATTTTATAACATACTGGCAACAGCTGGATTCAGCTTAATTTTGAAGTGTTCCTCCAGGACTCAAAAGGCATACACCTCTTGCAACTTCTAAATCTTCTGATGAAGTCTTTTCAAGATTTTGCTTTTCATTAACTTTTTCTGCATATCAAATCAGTGCTCTTGTCTAATTCTATTATTGAATGAAATTTATTGAACTCCTTCACAATGCTTTAATCTTCCTTATATATTAAAGACTGAGAATTAGAATCATCAGATACACAAACAGGATTTATGCATTGGTTCCTGTGAACAGAGGTTTGTATCAGATTATGGAAAGATTCTGCAAAGAAAGACTGAGACTGTCTTAAAAGTACATCACTATGGAAGTTATTTTCAACTACTGTCTTATTTTCTACAGTCCTTGGACTACAGTATTATTCTTCTAGATTTGTTTCCACGTGAAAAGTAATCTCAGTGTTTCTAAAATAAATTAACTGGTTTTTATTTCTAATTAAGTTAACTAGTTCCTTCTTTGTTCTTACACTATGAAGAACTGCACAATTATATGCATTATAACCAGCTTAGTTCTGAAATCCAAACCCACAGTACACATCTTGTCTGCTTCTGTGTTCAGATATTCTGGTTACAATTCTGCTTGTTCAGTTCTTCGCCAGGGAACAAGCTGTATAATAGAAGTACACACATAAAAAGGCTTTTCAGTACTTCTGCATTAATTCCTAGAAATGAGATTTGCTGTAAATACAAGTGTTTAAAAAAAAAAAAAACGTGAATAGTATTTGTTGTGAAACTAGCTTTATTTGGATAAAAACAAGTAGTGACCATTTTTGTTCCTCGTTCAGCACATTTCTGAGATGGCTCTAGCCAGCTGCAGTGGGAAGTAGGGAGATCATTCACTGGGCCAGCAATAATGGAATGACAGAATGGCTTAGGTTGAAAGGGACTTTAAAGATGATCTAGTTCCTACCCCCCCGCTGTGTGCAAGATACACAATATTATCTCAGACAAGGTTAAGAGTAAACAATCCACTGCTTTTTTAATCCAGGATTACATAGAAAACTAAGCAGAAAGCTTTGTAATACTAAAGGATCCACTTCCACAATGTATAGGTAAGTTTTGTAGTGCCTTTTATTTAAGTAGGTTGCTCTGAAAATAATGCCTTCTATTTATTTCCATGAAAACAACAACACTATTTGATAAAATTCTCAACTACAAAACAATATTTTTTTTAACATAGGCATCGCCATTGGCTATGCGTTTTCACTAGTGATGAACAAAGGTCTGCATACCTTGCTCACAAAAACGTGCATGGCTTGTCTTTCACACTGCTGTCACCACTGCTGAAATGTACCATCCACTGCCGCACTGTGCTCACTTCCATTGTTTGGTCTCCATAAATGTTCAGCAAGTATCAATGAATGTAAGTTTTCCACGTGCAGGAATTCAATGACACACCTTTATCTCATTTGCACTTCCACACCAGACACCCTTAGTCCCTCTGCTACCATCTGTCACATGGCAACAAAATGTAACAGAACACTGGCAGGAAGTACCACTAACACTCTCTTCTGACATCATGAGCCAACATAACAAAAGACAGAAGGCATTACTTCCACAGCAGTATTTGCATTTCAGCTTAATTTATAAAGTGTATGATCACTCACGTGATTTGTTATCTATTCAACTCCATTCTTTCAGAGATTGCGCTCTGATCCACACGGAGTAATTAGTACTAGTAAAATACTGAGCTGGATTTTTAATGTGGTGCATAATCCTTCCAGCTTTCATGTTTCAGAATAAAAAAATAAAAAAGTTATGCTTTCCTTTTCCATCTGCTTAATGTGAACTACAGACTTGTCACTTGCAACACCTGAAACAAATGCTGTTATCCAAGACCCTGGCTAGTTCTAAGCCCCTTTATATTGCAGTAATAACTATGTCCGAGTATTTTTGGAAAGCACTTAAGTTCCTAGTACTACTTAAGTATATTTCTCTACTCATGAAGATTACCTGACCCCAGACTACCATCTACTCCTCCAGTGACTCTGACTACTTTGAAAAGTAACTTCATACTTTCCAAAAAAAAAAAAAAAAGATTGAGAGGGAAGAAGTAAAAAAAAATAGTGCTGCAGTTACTATCAATATCATATATTTATTTCTTGCTACAGAAATCTTGACATACACCAATTTAAGCAATGATACTACGAAGGCCAGATACACATCCGTTTTCTTTAATATCTGGGAAGCTGTTTGAGCTTTCTGTTTCTGAACTGTCCTGATGAAGTCTTGAAGTAAATGAACAGTCTTAAAGTATCTGATTTAAATGGAAGTCAGAATGTGGGATTAAAAAAGCTACTCATTTATTCCTTCCTAAGGAATTATACATTTTGCAGAAAAAGCATCTTAAACAGATTTGTTCTGCACATTCAACTTAATTCATCTAGCCATAATGAAACTTGCAGTGTTAGACTGCTTGATACTGCACTAGGCTTTTACAGCAACATTTTGCTATCAGGGAGGCGGGGAGGCCTCTGTGAGAGGCCCCAAGTTAGATAAGAGCCAGCTCCACTCAGCTCCTAGAGGGATCAGCTGCTGGCCATAGCTGAGCCACTGAACACCACCTGCAACAGAATACTTAAGAAAGGGTAGAAGTTGCTGTGAGGAAACAGTTGGAGAGTAGAGTGAAAAAAATATAGAGAGGAACAATCCCAGAGACACCAAGGTCAGTGAAAAAGGGGAGACAGTGCCCCAGGCAGATCTCCATGTGCAACCCATGCAGAAGCCCACTGTGCAGCAGTGGGTGATGCCTGAAGGAGGCCACAGTCCATGGCAAGCCCCCCGGCAGAAGGAGACCATGGGCCAGAGCTGCAGCCCATGGAGAGGAGCTTGCAGGGGAGCCGTCACCGATGGGGACCCATGCTGAAGTGGTGCACTCCTGAAGGCTGGGCCCTATAGTAAAGACCCACGATGTCCTCGAAAAGCTGCAGCTCATGGGAAGCCAACCCACACAGGATCAGTTTGGGAAGGATGGCATCCTATGGGACAGCGCTCCTACATGGAGCATAGGCAGAACGAGCATGAAGGAGTGGCAACAACAAAGCATAGTGGCAACAACATAGAGTACAATCTGCATTCCCCTGAGACCCTGGGTACAGGGTGGGAGGTACAAGGTAGATGAAGGGAACAGGGTTTTTAATTTGCTTTTAGTTCTTACTATTCTAGACTGTTATTAATTGACAACAAATCTTCCTCTGTTATGTCTGCAACAACTGGTGACCAATCCCCTCGTCCTTACCAAACAGACAAGTTTTTCAGAGGAGGGATAGTGAGAGCAGCTGTGTAATAATTGGCTACCTATGGTGTTCAACCAGTATAGTACATAGTTTAAACATGACTATTCTGTATGTGGTAGTATCTGCTTTATTTGTTTGGTACTCCACTTTACACCCTTATTTATCTTGGAGGGAAGAGGGGCACAAAAGCAAAGAAAAATTTAATTGCAACTTGCCCCTGAATTCATTAGAATGCATATGACATGTCAGCTGCCAGCCATTAGACCTACCCTGAAGACACCTGGGAAGCATGCAAGATATCTTTTATTAAAGGTTACACCATGCACTGGTGCCCAACGACTGGACAAAGTGACAGTGAACAAGGAAGACAGGTCAGTAATAACAAATCTATATCCAAAAGAAACAGCTAGTAAGCAAATATCTTAAAAATAAAAAATAAAAACAAAACTTTAAAACACGTTCATATATTTAGCGAGGATGAGGTTACAGAGGCTTACCAGGGCAGCTTTTTCTCCATGAAAATGCAACAATAATGTTAAGTTTGTCTCTCAACTTAAAATGAAAGTATGTTTAATAATGGGTCCTAGGCAACATTTTTCCTGTACAAGCACCTATAGCATTAGCAGGTTAATAGTTAAGGCCTTGAGTGTCCTGAGGTGCTGACCATCAATCAGCATCTCTGTTACACTTGGCATTTATGTTTTGTTTCAATTACTATCAGTTGGGTTATGAAGCATCACTTTTCCAAGACAACTTAAATGCTTACAGATTTCTGGGTAGGCTGTTCTCCCCTCTGTGTTCATCTGTCCAACTTATAAAGGTGCTAAGTGGTCCTTGTTTTTGGAGTGCAGGTGTAAGTAAGAGGTAATAGCATACTTGTTCTCTGAACACCATGTCTTTCTTCAGATTCCCATTCTATATGGCATAGCAGAAAATTAAGAGCACTTTCTGGATCCTGAGGGAAAGCAAAAGCGTACAGGAACACCATTCTACAAGTAATGGAGCCTGGTAATTTACACTACAGCAATACTCATTTTAGACACTGAAGCAGAGGAAAACCTGAGGAGGAACAGGTTTCCTTGCAGGTTATAAATACTGTATTACTACTGCAGAAGTCAACTGTTAAAGGTTAGAACAAGCTGATACAGAGCAGCTAGAAAAAAAATGGAAGATTGCCTTAATGTAAATTTTATCTAGAATGAAAACTTCAGCATTCACTTACTACAGTCAAAACGCTCAATCCAGAAATATCCCGAAGCACAGATTTCCCACTTGTCTCAGTTGCATTATGAAGAGAAAGCCAGTTCTTCAAAACGGGCTTTAAAAGCTAACACAATTATCAAGGAGAAGGACAGCAAGAGTGAAGACAAAAAAACCCAAACAGTAGGTATACTAGATACATCCAAAGCATACAGCAATCCGTAACTACGTTCTTATTCTGTAAGAGGAGATGAGTCTGAAGGAAGATGTGGTGTAAGTATTATTGTCACTTACGGAAATGTTTTGTTAAATCAAATGAGGTTTACTAAGAGCAAGTGCAGAGTCTTGCACCTGGGAAGAATAACAGCAAGTATCAGTGCAGGTTGGGACGCTTTTTGGCTGAAGATGGAGCACTGGAGGCCTAGCCAAACAGCCCTGAGCCCAACTTATTCTATCAGAGCAAGTACCAGTGGCCTTTAAGTAGTGCGACTGGAAAAACCTCTTTGCTTCGAGGAAGTCCACTTTAATCAGTGCTTTCCAAGAATCTTCCTCTAGAAACACATGCCCTGTAGCTGTTTGTACTCCAGCCCTATTGAAGTCTGTTACTTGACAATCATGTCATTAGCAGAGTCCCTGAAACTGACCCTGTTTCCTTCCCTCTCAAGGAAGAAAATGATGACCAATTTGATTCCTGGAGAAACCAAATGCAGTTACACATGCCACTTGTTATATTTGCCTCTTCACACTGCACGTAGAAAACTGCTTAATTTGCAAACAGATCCAAAGAAAGCAGGATTCATTAACTCAGAATGACTACTAAAAAATAGGTTTAGTTTTACTGGTTTGATTTTTTCAATAGCATTTGATAGCATTATCTCAATATTTATTTTTAAAAGGAAGACCTCTCTAAAGGTACAGACTAAATCTGTTTCATTGCCAAAGAGGTCAGCATTTCTTTCACTCCTGTGACAAGGACTACCATTCTAAGGAGGTTTATCCTACCTGGAATACAGAAGGAGATAAAAGGACTCCAATCCTGGAACAACTGAAAAGGTACTCACATACTTGTTTTCAAGCATCTGTACCCTGGACATCACAGCTTTTTATTTTTAAGAAAGCATGTATTCTAAAAGAAAATACGTCTAGGCTGGACCTAACTCTGCCATTTCTCAGTGATTTATTAGCTGTCCAGAGAAGATGAGCAAACTCAACATCTAGGCTTCCCTTCTAAATATTTTCCATTTGCATCTGACAGAGAATGAACAAGAGGTTCTGCTAAACTAAAATTCCACACTACAGAGCCCTCAAGCTCAGCAACAGGGACTTACGACTGCAGCTGGCATACAGAGATGGCATTTCATTAGTCTGCATTACAAATTCAGACAAGGCATAATGATTTGTTCAGGAAAGCAGCCTTCAGAGTATATACCGTTCTCCCCCAGTAGCTTTCACATGATATAACCCTCTGGTGCTTGGACAACTACCTTTTCTACGTTCTTGCAGGAGATATCTGAAGCAAATGGTTCTGCAAAGCTACTGGTAACAAGAACTGCACTTGAAAGAGGCAAAGTGTGAGAAATACTCAGTAGTGTTCAAATCTCAAGAACTCACATTCAGCTTTCACAGGGATCTGTACTACGAGTACTCAATGCATAAATAAGATCTATGATGGAATGAAATAAATCTTGGAAAAAAATCAAAATATAACTTGGGCATTGTTATCACAAGATTTCAGAAGTGAGGGTGATTGTCTTCAGCAACAGTGAGTACCCAGGTAAGCCTACACAGACTAAACTGCTTTCTCAGCAAGAATGAAACATGTGTTCTTACTGAGCTGAAGATCAGAATTTGACCTTTGCACCAAGGACACCATCTTAGGCCCCAGTATGGTTCCAGCTGCACAATCAAAAGCCAAGGGATATAAGATTGCTTAAAATGTTAGTTGACATTGTCAATATTAATCTAGGCCAAGAAAAAAGACGACAAATTAATAGTGGTTATGGCGAGCATCTGCAGCAAACTTACTTTTCACACAACTTGCTCATACACCTTCAGACTGCCTTCACCAAAACAATCCACAGAGATGAGCTCAGGCTGCTACCCACTGTGGTAAATGGCTGGACTTCTCTTGCTCAAGAAGGTACCAGTTCTTCAGCATACCTTCTGTGTACCCACACTGTTCTCAGCAGTATTCAGAGCAACTGCCATACACTAGAAACCTCACAGCTCAGTGTTCACAGAGTTCTCACAATGGTTTTATAACTTTCAGGACTCTTATCACATTAGCTCAGCATAATAAATGCTAAACAATGCACTTCATTTCCATGGTGTTTTTTGCTTTACATTTCCTTTTCTTTCACCTTTCTGACTCAAACTTTTAGCTCTCTCCTCTTCATCGTGGCTGCTTGGTCCTGTGCCACTCACCAGAGGAGACTGAAAGCTGGCTAACATGTCAGGTGGTGCTTTTTAGTGGTTTTGTACTGTTTAGTCAAGTAAAAATGAAGAATGAACATCTACTCCTTTCTGGCATCTAATAGAAGAGATCTATAGGATGTTCCCAAAGCTTTTATCATCTACTCTTTCCTTCACGATTTTCTATATAAACTTTAAGATATCTTCAAGTGCCTTCTTAAAAACCTCCAAATAGATACTGCCTGCATTCAATTAATGCATTTTTCTCTTACCTCATCTGAGATTATTTCTGAAAAATACTCATAAAATAAGCTGTAAAACCTTGTTTTATCTCAAACCTATTTTATCTCAATATTTTCAGACGTTCAGTGTCCTTGTGGGTTCTGGAGAAAAGACTAGTATTCAAAATTTATACAGGAAACCTACGACCAGTAATCAATTCATAATCCAGACGGCTTGCCAGTACAAGAACCTAAACAAAGCCAAGTGTAATTTCAGACCACTGCAAATAAAAACAATTTCTGGAACTGGAATATGTGATACAGTAACAGCTTTCTTATCTCTTGCAGTACAAAATGATCTCAGACTACAAACAACCATTTATTAGATGCCCACAGTAACTTACCATTTAGATTCACACTAGTTACACTTGAGCAAAGTATTTGCCCCATCCTTCTTTTCTTTTTATCAAAAAGAAAAAAAGATCACTTTATTTCTTGTTGCTGTATTAATAAGGCTTACTTACTGCTTCAGAATTATCAATGAAAGGGTCTGTTTCATCATAGCCATAACCTATATCAATTAGATCTTGCAGACGATCCTTCCGATGTTTGTGGGGCTTTCCACTCTGGAAAAGAAAAGAAAGTTATACCAGTTGGGAAGAAAGTAAACAAAGGACTAAAGTCTACAAAACACAGAACACTGGTGTGACAGTCATTCAGGGAATTAGCAGTTTTACTTTGCTTTGATGCGTCTTTGAAGAATGTCTAAGTAAATAAAAACCAGAAGGCATAACTTTCACATAGGAATGAGTCCCTGTAAACAACATTTCAGCATTTATAAATATCTTATCAGAATCCTTTCTGAAAGTTATTCATTAGCCACTCGGTTTCTGGGTGACTGAAGTATTCCTAGCATTTTTTGCTGAGACGTGTTTCATTGCTCTGTTTTTAAAACTTCTGTTAGTGATAGAACAACTGAGATAATATAGGTAGTGTTAAGTCTTTCAGTATGCTACAGGGCTGTTACAAAGGAGAACACAAATAGCCTCACATTTGCTAACACATTTTCCCACATGAGATGGATTGCCTTTCTACAGGAGTGTGAAGCCTAAGCCAAAAGAGAAGAATATTGATCTGATGCTTGCAGATATGGAGCGTATGAGTTTCCAAAAAGTTACAGCATTTATTTAACATAACTGAAGAAAAACACAGTAATGAAATACCTTGAAATACAAGAGCTGTCATTGCAATTGATAGGACCGGACATGAAATGGTTACTTGAGTTACCTTAAAGCCATGAGCTACATTGTAGATCATGCATTCACCTACCTCCAAGAGAAAGTAAACTTCAGTTTAACCTGTAAGTACTCTTCTAATATGAAAGTGTAACTGTTAAGTAAAAAGTTGAATCAAGCTCAAACAAACTGCAGGATAATTGATCTTAGGGCTATACAGACAAGGAGTGCTTAAGATGTGAGACCTAGTTTTCTGACTCCCGCATACTGTGGAAATTGTCAACATAAAATTATTAAAGCTAATTGCCTAAGGGCACCATCTTTATTAAAACTGTATCAGGCTCTTCCATGAATAGTTTGTTAACTATAAGCAAAGTATATACTCTTGGCAAACAAACAGGTATAACTAAACCAATAAACACAATCGTACAAGAAGAAATGGAACTCACCTTTGTGTTTTCTAATTCAGGTTTCCAATCTAATAGTACCCCTAACCTTTTTTTTTTTTTTTTTTAATATCAGCTCTGTCATCCCCTACAGTCAAGCTATGCATCTGATGTTTTGGGAATATGCAGCCATGCAGTAGGCTTTTGTTTAAAAAAAAATATTGGATGAAAGATGAAAATATTAGAAAAACAGAGATAAAATTTAAGTGCTCTTCTTTAAATTCCAGTACATTTCATGCAAGTTTGTAATTCTCATGATTCTGCAGCAACTGTAAGTTAATGGACACTATGGCATTTTACCTCAACAATCCATTAATATAGTATAATGCAATCCACTTCTGTATTATTTCTCTTAAGTTCAAGTAACTAAGAACACAGAGGAGCACATCCTTGTTCATGAGTTCCAAGTCTTTTTGCAGTAATGCCTATTTCAGTACAAACAAGCATTTAAAAGATTTCCTAATGCATTTTTACTGCATGTTATTCATAGAAGTACAGCGCAGATATGGGGACAAGCCTAATAAATGAAAGTCTTCTAAGAGCAGAGTGAGTAAAGGTAGGATTAAAACAGTCAGCTGTCTTCAAACAGAAACAGATATGATAATATCTGAACCACCATACCTACGGTTGGAGAATTTCCTTCAGGCTGACTCTACCAAGCTATGTTTAAGGAAGTCTGTTAAAAGTTTATAGGTTTGTCTCTATAGATGTTCCAGACAAAACTGAAGAGAACTCCTGCATCAGTGCTTACTACACAATAATTAAGAGAAGTTTTACTACTGGTGTCTTTCACCTCTCTTCTCAAAGAGCTTCTCCAACCTTTCTGTCCCAAAGCATAAGGAGCCATGAGACCAGAGCAAACTGAGAATTCCTGAAGCTGTAGATAGCACTCATGCAATTGTTCAGAAGCTCAAATATTAATTCAACAATAGGGCATAACCTGAAGTTTAAACAACCTTCACACAACAGAAAGTGGCAAATACAATGCCCCTGGAAGACTCTTCAGAAATGAGTCAATTTCATCTCTGTATTGGGCACATTAATAAAAGTTAAAAACACAAAACCAGAAGATACAAGAATACACGCTCCAGGGCAGAAAATTTTGCTGGAAGGAAATAGCACTTCAAAACTTGAAAAAGGACCCCAAGGTGTCTAAAGACAGCAAACTATAACTGGATAAGAGAGAAGGTCCACTCAAATTAAGGACTGGTTTAAGGCCAGTATCCAAAGGGTAGGAATGAATGGGTCACCAAGGAACACATATCCATCTGTAGAAGCAACAAAGAAGGCTAATAGCTGGGGGGCGGGGAGGAAGAGACAGATGACAGAAATTACTCAGTGTAGCAAATATGAGAGGCAGCTGAAGGAGCACTGAGACCACTCGGTTCTCGGTACTTGAATAGTAAATTGAATTCTATGATAATAAAAGGAAGGTAATCCACACAAAGGAAGTATAACCCTAACAACAAATACAGCGTGCTCCCAATTTGTTATGCTGCTCAGGAAGTGCTGGAGTCATTACATGGAGTTCTATGACATTTGCCCAACAATCAGCAGTGGTCAAAAAAGGAGAAAATTAGGACTTACAAAAAAAAGGAAGAGAACAAAACCAGAAGTCATGATTATATCACCGATAAATCAGGGCATCCTACCGCTAATGTTCTTTCATTTAAAAAAAGAAATTGGAACAAAAAAGGGAACAGTGAGCCAACAAAGATTTTAAAGGTAAAAAGCCACTACTGTACAGTATCAGAGTTCAGCTGGAGAATGAAATGACAGACTAGATGATAGCAACAGAATCACACACAGCATGGAGACGAACAGGAAACCATTCACTTCTTCTCACAATACGTGAATTATGGAACACCACATGAACTTATTAGCCAACAATTTTATACAGAATGTTTTCATGTAACAATCATCATGCCACTCAGTGCGGTGGAATACAACAGTAAATATCACTAAGCTCAGAAGATGACCTGGCAGATTTACAGCAGAAAACTACATGAATGTAGGTTAAACATGCAGCCCTTGGCTTGGGAAGAAGTTAAGCCACAAACTGATCCAAAGGCACGCTCAGGAACATCAGCATATACTTGCTCTGTTACACTTTCAAGCATGAAGTTACTGTGGTGTCAGAGAACTGTTACAACTAGCCACTACTGATTTTATTTTAGGATTATTATTTTTAACATTTTATATAATATTACCTGAGATTAGCATAATGTTTTCACAACATACAGCATATAATGTTTAATTTTACTAAAGAATAAAAAAACAGGACTGAAAATTACAACTATTTGGAAGAGATTTCTATGCTGGCACTTTAAAATTTGCAGCCATCACAATCAAGTTCTAAATAATCAAGTAAACGAAGTGCATTAACTTCACACACCCAGACTTAGAAAAGTTTATTAAAAGAGTTCATGTTGGTATCATCAAGATGTATCCAAAACGGTATCAAATTATGAGTACAGACATTTACATGAAAAAAAGTAAAAAAAAAAAAAAGGACTTTAAGAAAGACTGTTTTCCACGGATCACTTTTTTTTTTCCCCACAACTACTACAGCATAAGTGCTGTGTAAAGATCACCTGACTCAATTTTAAATGGATACAGGAAAGTAAAACATTATCAGTTTAAGAAAGAAATAGTCCTTCCTGCAGATGTGAAAAAACCTTCATTCTCATACAATCAGTGATTACTTCTACACTGAAGCAGTATTAGAGAGATAAAGAGAATCAGCATCTACATCAAGGGATATCTATCCTAGTTTAAGCTAGAGAGTAAATGCCTCATCTCAAGATTCAGAAGCTGGCTGGATATCTGTCCTGGTCAGAACAGGAGCAATTGCACTGGGTCAGCATACAGACATGCAATTCTTCCTACCGTGAAGTATAGGTAGAGACTGATGGCTCTTGTATTGGAAGAGAGAAAGGACAGCGACTACCTAACACAAGAACCATCAATCTCTCAGCACCCTCCATCCTTAGTCGTCCTACTCTAATAAATTGTTCCTAGAAGACTTTTGCCTTCTGAGAATTTTGTGGCAGTGGGGGGCATAAGGTATGGCAGAGAATAAAGAAATGCAGGACCTTAGAAGCACAAATAGTCAAATATAAGCATGCCTGAATTCATACCCTGGTAAAACAGTAGTTTATTATTTACTGCTTTTCTAATGATTACAAATATCTATTTGCCTCTTATTTATGCTAGTGAGCACTGGAATTAAGTTTTCATATTTTTAATAATAATCTTTGTCCATAAGTGTACACATTTAGCTTTGATGAATGAACATATATGCATGCATACTACACTGCATATGTACTAGATTGCTTCCATCACCCCCACCCCTCCTACATATATTGCTTCACATGCTCTCCACTGACTTTCATTTCCTATAGTTAAGCTGCTTGTTTTAGAACATTATTAAAATCCTTAACTTGTTTTATGGAAATGAGTTTCTAGAAAGTACAATTGAAATATTTCTCTCTGAAGTTCAAAAAGTAATTTATCATTCAAATGAAAACTAAACACTATTATGGAACTGCCTTCTCAGTACACTGGCTATATTGAGTTTCTGTCAATCTCTTCAAAAGAAGAAAATGATTCTTTTCAGTTTAAGGATTTCTTTTGTGATGTATCACATCTAACATGCTCTGAAATACTAATTGCTTCTACTGAATATTTAGACCAGATACTCCTAAAAGTCTGCCTTTGCCAGGAAAAAAAAGAAATCAAACAAGTAACATTTCAATATGCATATTAATAGCAAAAGATACAAAGGACTGTTCTTGTTTCCCTTCTCTATTAGTAATTCAGAATATCAACATGTTGAAGCACGATGATGAGGTTCTGATTGCCAGCTCAGAATTAATCACCCAACCCTACCCATATGAATTCTTATAGACATGCTTGGGTGTGGTTTTAGACAACACTTTGATTTCTACCTTCATTTATTAGTGAAAGCCTCTTATATTATCACCTAGAGTTGTTCAAGTCATTCATGATATATTTTCAGGAGTCAGCAGAGTTATCTTTAGGCAGCTGGCAGCTACAAGATAAACTCATCAAGTGATGACTTACTAAATAATAGTTTCCTATGAAAGCATTCCAAACTAGCCAGAAATTCATCAAGACTCGTCAGTATACAGCCTTAAGAGAAGAGCTGTTCAGTAGCACACAACAGTACTTATCACTAATATCGACCTGCATTTATTACTCAGTTGCCCTTATATAGGAAGCTTTCCCAAGAATAGCTTCACAGGCAATAATATCCTATGGAGAAATCTATTTAGCAGACTTGTCTAATAATCTTGTAGCAGCTTCAAGCTACTTAGATGAAATATAAATGAGATGGCCAGCTCCAGCATATACAGAAGTCATTTGACATTACATCAACATCTCTATTGAGCAACAAAAGCCTGGTGTTAATGCCACACCGTCACAACTAAACAATTGTATATTTTAACAAAGGCACAGAAACTCACATATTTTGCCTCAAACTTCTTGGCTAGTGCTTCCACTTCATGCCGCTCACGTTGCTCATCATTAAAAGGATCTTCTGAATGAACAGATTTCTTCTGAAAGAGATAGAAATATCCATTCAATTACAAGAGAAACTTAAGATATGTCTAATAAAAACCTATTAAAAGTGAATAAAGTATATTCTAACGGCTAAGTAGTGGAAATCTATATTAGGAGGGTCCAAATGCTTACTTCATGCTCTACAAAAGTGTGTAACCCATTCAGTTATCATATACTCGTCTCCTCCTAGTGAAGAGACAAATGCAAAACTAAAGATTCAGCTTTACGTTTATCTAAGAATTCCAGGCAACCTCAACCAAAAGCATAAGTAGAAGAGAATGCTGGCTGAACTAGAGATCCAAAGAGAAAGAACTCCAAATATAACTTACACTGGTGCTTACCCTATTGGTGGTGTGATCCTCAGGTACCATACACAAGATGTACCCAGTACGCTAACCAGCAAGAAAGCAATTGAAAGATTACAAAGCAAAATCACACTGTAACAAGTAGTTTACCACCCCGAACTTCCTTACTGCTACATTCTTGTTGGGATAACTTCAGAATTCACAGCAGAAATACTACAATACTGCCACTACAGCAGTTAGAATAACATGATTTAATATTCCAGCTGTATAAATAAGCAGGAAGCATCCACTTCTGAGTGAAGTTTACTATGATTACTATTCATTGACTTCTGACAAGAAGTCAATGAAAAGTAATCAAGGGTACGAAAAGGTTCTTTTTTTTTTTATTTTTCCCAGAAAAAAAACCTATGACTGCATTTGTCAATTTTCTATATAAAATACAGTGAAAGGGGTGGGTGTGGTAACAGTTTTAAAACATGGTAGAATGTAGTTAGGCCTTTATGGATACCTCTCTAACTTTACTTCACACGAACCACTCAATGAATAAATCAAGTTTTACAAGAGACAACGATGGAACAAAAAGCAACGTGCAATGCTCTGAAAAGCAAGATCTTCCCCCCACAGTAAGAGAAATTGAGTACTTACAAGAAGAAGAGGGTTATGGCTAACCCTGAAACATCTACTAAGTTACATATGCATTTCCTGCGTGCTACATACTTATATAAAATACTGCTCAATTCATGCAATACTTTTTTTCTCCTTTTAGTAGGGAAAACCTATTCTACATAGGAAGTAATGCCTCCTATTTATTTCCAGGAGAAATATAACAGAAACAAAGAGCACACAAACACTGATAAGAGAAATTCTCAATGACAAAACACTAGTGATGCACTTTTGTCAGCAATGCTGTCCAGAACATGACTTGTCTTCACCACTACTGAAACACACCTCCCATCACCTCTCTGTGCTCACATCCACAGTTTGGAACGTTCAATAAGTGTTCATGAATGTCAAAGGGTGCCATTTTTCTGCATGGGGGAATTCAATGATGCACCTTTGCTTCACGTGCATTTCCACGTCAGACACCATTTTGTCAGACTGCTCCTCTGCTGCCCTCTGTCACACAGCAACAACATGTAACGGAATGTTGGTGGGAAGATTCAGCCTCTACTGTCATACTCCAACACAGTACAAGAAAAATTAGTGTTAATTCTCATCTCTTCACCAAACCATCAAAGGTGTAGCTGGACTACTTTGTTATATGCTTTAAATAGTTATTAGAAAATTTCAGTTTTGACAGCATGTAAGGGCTCAGACAGTCTTCTGAACTTCACATTAACTTCAAGACATTACTTCTTCAGCACATTTACAGCCTCCCTGACACAAGCCAACTTGGGCTTCTGGCACACCCACTTCATGTTGTTTTATACAAAAGTGTTACGTGGTTATTCCTACCAGAAGATGAACTGTACAAACAACCCAACCAAAGGATGCTTTCTTTACTGGCATTAAAAAAAGCAAAGGAGAAGAACACCACAAGTTTATCAGAAACATTTTCATCAGCTTCTCATTCAGGCTGTAAATCCAATTTTCGAATTGGACAAAAAAAAAAAAGGTAGCATTCAACCTGTCAAGTAAATTTTGGGATTCTTTATTAACTGTTTAAGAGATCTATTAGATCAGTGCTTCCAGTTATTCCCATACATTGATGAAATTTCTACACATCTCTCCCCTTCCAGAACAGCGAGCCTCTGGAGATCCATTCTTGGCTACTCCAGCCCCAAGGAACACTCCAGGATAAAGATATGTTTCGAATTATGTCATATTGAACTTTAATGGGAATAGCTTCAAGGAAACTGAGTAACTAATAAAGGATAAGTAGTAAACAATAGTCTTCAGAAAATCCCATCAATCTTCACCCTACAAAAACAGTTTGCAAAACTAAGTTCGCATGAACTGTTCATTTTAACTTTAACAAAACTAAGTTCTGAAAGCTTTAACTGCATTTAAAACTACAGCATTAACTGCTAACTACTTGCCAATAACTCACAGCAAATCTCAGAATCAGCAGAAAAATGACAGAGGGCAGAAGATTCTTCCTCAAGTTCTGTTTTAACAAGGCAGTTTTCTCTGCTGCCTTAACTACTACACATCACCGTAGTTATTCTACTCCACAAGCAGAATCAGTCTTCCTTTCATAATTGCTTCTATTTTAGGATTCTGAACAGGTTACAACATTCCTTGGTCTGAGAATGACCAGGGATTAAGTGAGGGGCTGATTTGTGCAGAGCAAGTTCCCCTCTTATGCTTCCTATAACCATGAAGGAAGTGGGACACCTGTTTTACTCCTGGACAAAGCACGCTCCTCATCTTTACATGTCAACTGAGGCAAGATTTTAAGTCCCCTCTGCTATATTAGAGAAGCCTTTTCAGTTTCTGTTTTTCAACCAGCAAGAAGTTAAACTGACAGGACAACTACACAATAGATTTTGAACAGTTCAGAATTGCTTTTAAAGGATCACAATTTATGGCACAGTTTTATATAATCAGTTGTTTGTTCCACATAGTCCAGAAAGAGACAATATTACAATCCATTGATCTTCAATCTGTACTGTCAGAGATCCTTAGGAAGCAATTCTATCACTATTTCTATCTATCTGATCTTAGTTGTAACAAAACTCCTCTACATCAGTGGTTTTTTTTTTCCATCCACTTCCCTCCAGAAAACATGGAATTTTCATCAGAAGCATAAACATACTTTTTTCCCACCTATGTGATTAACACATTATCAACCTACAAAAAAAAAAAGCAGTTATTAAAGTGGAGACTGTCAGGGGACAAAGTCAGCCTCTATGTGCGTGCACACTCTGAAACACTACCACAACTTCCATCCTCACACAGGAACTGCTCAGAAAGATGGCACTCCACAGAGCACCAGGCTGCTGCCACAATCCAGAGCAGTCATCGCTGGCGCTGTTTGCCCACAGCAGCTGTAGCGCAAAACACAAGGAGCTTTTTACTTACATCAGAAAGTCACAGAGGGATTCAGCGTTTTAACACAACACGTTTCTACACCCCTCCCATACAGTGCAAGAAGTAAACAGGCCATTAAGTACTGTTAGAAATATAAATAGAAATATTTTGCTCCTTTAACTACTCTTGTGGTTACACTGGATTTGAAAAGCCAATGACAGTATCAGTACCAGTACTTGAAGTCTGCCCTTAGATTTCACCAAAGCTAACTGCCTCTGTAGCAGCTGCCCCTGCCCTTTCCAAGAAGATAGAAACTTTCTCCAAAATCAAACAGAGAAATTAAGAGAAGCCACAACCACACAGTGCAACTTCATCAGTATCAGCACCTCACAGAGTGACTGCCTTCAGCGGGACTGGCTCCTTCCTAACTGAGCACTCTGTCCTGCTGATTGGTAATACTGCACGCTCCTCAAAACTATCTGCAGGATAAACACAACAGCCCAAGTACTAAGTATTTTCTGTTTGGGAGAAAAAGAGGAAGAACTTCTTTTCCCGAGCGAAGGCTCTGATAGTCATGGGTGAGGTGTCAGTTACAACGAGGTTAACTCCCACACAGTAATGCACCTCCAGGACTGACGCTCACCCCACTGCTCCGCAAGACTGGCAACACAGCCGGGCTAGCAACCTGCAGAGAGCCCACAGACAACAGCCCAACACGGGACAGCTCCATCCTCTGCCAGAAGAGCCTCCCAGTCCCAGTGGGCACACCACACCGCTACTTAGGCAGGAAGAGGGCAGAGAGCCGGGATGCGAGGCGCTCTCCTCGACGAGGCCAACCCCTCCCCTCCCCCGAACGAGGTCTCAGCGCCGGGACAAACACCCTGGCAGGACGAGGCCGCCGATAACGCTACGGTGGAGGAGGCGGAAGGGGGGAGGAGGAAGAAGGGAGGGAAGGGGAGGTCCCGTACCCGCGCCTCCCTGCAGAGCAGCAGCTCGGGGTAGCTGAACTCCACGCAGCCCTCCTCGGTGGGGTCCTTCAGCACCACCTCCAGGCGGACCGTCTGGCGGAGCGGGAGCGCCTCCTGCGGCGGCGGCGGCTCCTGCCGGCCGCCCTGGCGCGGCGGCGGCGGCGGCTCGGGCCGGGGGGGTTCCCGCTGCGGCGGTGGCTCGGGCCGGCCGGGCTCGCGGGGCGGCTCCAGGCGGGCGGCGCTCTCCCGGGGCGCCGGCGGCGGCTCCGGCAGCGGCACCTCGCGGCCCGCCGGCGGCGGCTCCGGCTCGCGGCCCCCCGGCTCCCGCTCCAGCGCCGGACTCTCGGCCTCGCGGCGCCTCACGGGTGACAGGCTAATGAACGGCACCCGGCGCGGCTCCGCCATCCTCCGCCGCCCCCCGCCCCCCCGCCCTCTCACCGGCCCCCGCCTCGCGCGAACGGTGACACCGCTCTCCGCGTTCCCTCCCTCCGGCTCCTCCCTCTCCCCTCCCCCCTCCGCCGCCCGGTCTGAGCTGCCCCCTACGTTCTCCTCGCCGCCTCCGCCATCTTGGCGCCCCCCCACATAAATAGAAGCAGGCCCCGAGGCCGCGCACGCGCCCCGAGGCCGCCGACGCCGTCGCGCCGCCCCGCGTCGCGGCTGTTATTGCTCAGCTTCCCCTCGACGTCAGCGCGCCCGACGGCGCCCGCCCTCGGTTGCCATGGCGATGTGCACGCTGCCGCCGTCGGAGCCTTAAAGGGGCCGCCCGCACGCGCCGCGCCGCGCGGGGCAATGGCGGCCGAACCGCTGCCGTCCCCACCCCCCCGCCTCGCGCCGGACCGTTGGCGCTCGGGGATCGCGCGCGCGGGAGGGGAGCGGCCGCCCTGAGGGAAGGCCCCGCTGAGGCGGGAAGGGAGAGGGGAGAGGAAGGGTAGCGCGGGACGGGATGAGGTGCGATCCGTGCTGTCCGCGGAGGCGGCCCCCGCCGTCGACGGGCCTGGGCCTGTGTAGGGCACTAAATGGCTCCTTGAGGAGCTGACCTCCCTGAGGTTCTGCCCTGGCGGTCCCGTGAGGAAAGCGAGCTCTGCGGCTGTGTGAGGTGCTGGTGGCAGGAGGTCGGTGAGGAGAACTGCTCTCCGCACACACGAAGAAGGCAGGGTGTGAGCCGCATACTTCCTCTTCCAGGAGCTTGAGCTGCCTGCAAGCAGGGTGCCTCAGTCTGCCACCGCCTATCTGACAGACTGATACCAGGCAGGGTATGCCGACAAAGAAAGCGCTGCGGAATCTCAGGAAACCACGAGCATCCCCATAACGTATATTCACCTGCACTGGAGCGGGCAGGAGGAAGATGTCACCATCTTTTGTTCTTCCTTGGCTTCAGTGTTTCTGTGGCAGCTGTGTTCTCCTTTCAATTTAAAATGTACTTGTGTTACGCAGGATGAGTGTAATTTGTATATCTATGTTGATATTTACGACAAACCAATTCCACGGAGCCCATTACCCCACTTTCCAATCTGCCTTCAGCACAGCTCTGTGACGTTTTCATCTCCCTGCATATGAAGTTCTTTGACTTGTCTACTCTACGCTGCAGAAAATATTCACAAAACTGGAATGCTGTTCCTGAACACTACAGTTTCACTGAAGAGAATGGAGAATGCTCCAGAATCTTACTTGCAGCAGGAAGTCATGGAGTGCCTGATCAGGTCTAGGGAACAAGTCCTTCTGAAAGGCTTTGTTGAATGCTGTACTCAAAGAGATTTCTTTTGTCTTAAAACTTTCCATGTTCCAGACAACTAGGTGGTGTCTGGAACCACAAAGGTGATGAAGGATCCAGAGGGGAAGATATATAAGGAGTGATTGAGGTCCCTGGGTTTGCTCAGCGCAGAGCAGAGGAGCTGAGGGTAGGCCGGATGGCAGCTGCAGCTCCTCACAGGGAGCGGAGGGGCAGTGCTGAGCTCTGCTCTGTGTGACAGCGACCAGGGCCCGAGGGAACACGTGGAGCTGTGTCAGGGAAGGGGCAGCTGCGGGTTAGGGACAGGGTCTGCACCAGAGGGTAGAGGGCATGGAACAAGTCTGCCCAGGGCAGTTGGCACGGCCCCGAGCTGCTGGAGTTCAAGAAGAATGGTCTCAGACAATAGGGTCTGATTTTTGGGTCACCAGGAGTTGGACTTGATGATCCTTATGAGTCCCTTCCAACTCAGGATATTCTATGATTTGTTGAGCTAGCAAGCGTGGCTCATCAGAGTGGCGAGGTATTCCTCACATACATTTCAACTTTCAACATCATAAAATTATTTGTAAATCCCACCTGGTCTTCTGTTGCAAATTTTGTACATTTATCAGACGAGGCACACAATAACTACTGCTGGACTCAGTGTCACTAAGCTTCAGACCTGCAGATCCTGCTCTGCAGATTCTGGTCTTCATCAAAGTTTCTACATAGTCTGTGCTATTAAGCCTTGTGATGGTAGAAGAAGACTTTTCCTTGTCAAAAGAGCAATTTAGTGCTGAGCAAACAGAAGTGTAACTGTGAAATACTGGGCTCTTTTGTGACTCTGCTGAATGTTTGTTTTCAAATACCATATGGGAGATGAGAGCTTGAAGTACAGTGTAGTAACAGGAATATAACAATTTATGTTCATAGGTAATGTTTGCACATATTCTTGGAAAGGGGTGAAGATAAGCTGTGCACTGGAAGAATCCAACTTAAAAGTTGACTCTGACTTTCAGTCCTGTAAGATACATATTCAGATGTAATGAATGTAGGACATGTACTCCACAGAAAATGAAGCTTGCAAGTTATCTGGAAGCAGTACTTAAAATTCTGTTGATTATTGTGTAGATACACTTGAAACCACATCTTCATCAGATTTGTACTGTGCTAAAAAAAAAAAAAAAAAGCAATAATTGATCTGATCTTCGATAGGGGAAAATAGTGCTTGTTCTTGGAAGCAGCAGGCAGCCATTTATTCTAAGTTAAGACATTGCAGACTTTGATATAAGTAGCAGCCTTTCTCACATATAAGGTTTTTGTGGATACTTACTGTTTCATTTGTATTCCCCCCTCTTCCTCCTCTCCTCTGGGAGATTAGCTAGATAAATAAATCCTCAGAGACCTGTTTCATCTAACATCTGAGCATCTTGGAGCACACCTCTTTTTTATGAGGCTGAGCATTTGTTTATATGGATAGAGAAATAGTGGTTCTGGATGTCTGAATTTAAAGTGAAATTACCAAAGCAAGCTTGCTCTAGGTCTTAATATTTTGAACTAAATCATAAAGAACCTTGGCAGCAGATCCAAATGTAGCTGGCACTGGAATAAAGTACCAATCAGTGGATTACATCCAGACTTGTGTACAGAAATGAGTATTGGCTTCAGTGTGTTGGAATTGATGGTGGCAACATTGGAACATTGCAAAATTTGCACCAGATGAGTCTTGTGAATGCTCACATAGGGACAGAAAGAACACAGTGCAACTTTGTCAGGACCTATTGAAATAATATGAGGCTGAAGGTGATGTTTCCTGAATTACATCATTACCTATTACGAGATGTGATGTCACCACTATGAGCCGGAGTCAAAACAGTATTCCACGGAGTGGCAACACGTGAATTTCCATTGAAGAAAAAAGTTCAAGATGCATCCCTCAGTGGGTAAAATGATGTGCACTGTCTTTTGGGATGGAAAAGGGATGGTCCTTCTGGATTTCCTGGAACTGGGTTCTGACAAACCAGGGTTCCTGACAAACCATCAATTCTGACCACTATATTGCAATGCTGACTAAGCTGAAGGCTCGAACATCCAGAATCAGAATCTTCCAGAATCTTTTTCTTGCGATACAATAACGCCAGGCCTCACACCACTTTGAAGACCATGGAGCACATTGCCACACCCACCATATACTCTGGATTTGGTGCCTTCTAACCTCCATCTGTTTGGGCCAGTGAAAAGTGGACTGCATGAGCAATGTTTTTGTAGCAATTACGCTGTCATAGCAGCTGTGATACAGTGGGTCACCTCCACTGATGCAGGTTTTTTGAGTACAGCATGCAGGCTATTGTTCATTGCTGGTGAAATAGCTAATAGCGGTGACTATGTTGAAAAATAGCGTTTTGTATCTGAGAATTTGCTCTATCAAATAGTGCTATTGTGCTCTTTGTATCTGTTGTTGTTTCCACGAAAAAAAAATAGGAGGCCTTACCTATATAAGTTTTCTTGCTTAAGTTTATGTGGCATGGAGTGGCAGCTTTAAGAGCTTCTACTTTGTTTAAGGTGAAACACTGAATTCCCCAGTGAAGTAGGAGCCAGACAGGACTCAGCCACTCAAATTCACCAAGGGACACCTCTGTTCATTTGGGGCTTTGTTTTTGTGACAGTATCTTCATTTTTCACAGGTTGTTTCCTCACCATCTCTTCCTGAAGTCTTGGTTTCTTATAGTCCAACCAGGCATTTTGTTGATTGCTGTGGTCCCTTCACTGAAACTGCTGCCACTGCAACTGCAGCTTTCATTGCTGTATCAGGAGATGCTGCAGCTGCAGGTAGGATGACATTTGTGTAGCTTTTGCTAGAACTGCCTCTGCATCACAAGAATCCACTGCACCAGCAATGTGGCTGGCCTTGCTGTTTTTACATGTAAGAAGGCTTTCTGAATTTGCATGGGTTTTTTTTTTCCACTTGTCTTTTCTTCCTACATTTTTTCTAAGTTGTCTCCTGGCTGATCCAGAAAACAAATGCCACAGCCAATGGAATATACAATTTGATCAAGAGACTTTCAATAAGTACAGGAAAATGGATATAACATAGCCCAAGGAGTAATAAACTTCTTTGTTTCTCCAAAGGAAGTGTCAATGTCATGCAAACCATTTGGAAAAAAGTGTTCTTCCTTTAACTAAAAATACAAAAATCTTGCAGAACATACCTCAAGCTTTCTCTCCTTTAGGAGAAAAATCCTATTTAATTCTGCCAGGCAGGAATCAGGTGTATGTGTTCAGAGTTGTTACCAGATACCACACTTTTAAAAGGTCAGAAGTTCTCTTATTTAGTGAGGTAAACAGTACTTTAGAAGGACAGTAGGCAGGTGGACGAATACCAGATGTTGAGGGTTAGGAACAGCTCACTGGCTTCAGGTAATTAGGAAATAAATGCTTTACAAGGGAATTTATCACAATTTCAAGGTAGAGGAACAGTTGTGAACTTTATCCCACGCATTGGTATATTGAACTCTGTGCACTGGTCAAACCTTACTTCTTGGAGAATAAAAGTTTGAACCTATGAGACACTCAAAATCTTTCAAGAACTTTAAGAAAAGCTTTGAACAAGCTTAGTCAAAAATTCAAATTTTCAATGGCAATGGTACTTTTATTTTCTTTTTAAAGTAGCAACAGCTTACACTCAAAAGGTATTCAAAAGGCTACATTCAAACTGCTCCTGGAGCTAGAGGTCTCACCCTGAAAATGCTCTTTTCCTTCAGACTTGGATTTAGATAAATCCATTTCCCGCCATCAATCATTGTCTTTTAAAACTATGTTGTGTACCAGGACAGCACTGGCTATCTATTAGGTAGATGATCTTCGTCAATGACATCGACAGTGGGATTTAGTGCACCCTTAGCATTTGTGGATTATGCCAAGCTGTGTGGTGTAATTGACACACCCAAAGGATGGCTAATACCATCCAGAGAGATCTGGTCAGCCTTGAGCAGTGGGCCTAGGTGAACCTCGTGAGGTTCAACAAAGCCAAGTGCAAGGTCTGCCCTTGGATCATGTCAACCCTCACTATGCGTACAAGCTGGGGGATGTAAAGATCAAGCACAGCTGTGCCAAAAAGGACTTGGGGATACGTGGCAGCTGGCAATGAACCAGCAACGTGCTCTCACAATCCAGAAAGCCAACAAGCAGTCCGGGGCTGCATCAAAACGAACATGGTCAGCAGAAGAGGAGGGTGATCCTGCCCCTCTGCTCTGCTCTTGTGAGATCTCAGCCTAGTGTACTGTGTCCAGATGTCCAGTCCCCAGTACAAGAGAGTGGAGTGCATCCAGAGGAGGGCCATGTAAATGATCCAAGGGATGGAACACCTCCCTGTGAGGACTGGCTGAGAGAGCTGGGGAAGAGAAGGCTCTGAGGAGACCTGAAAGTGGTCTTTCAATATCTAAATGGGGGCAGTAAGAAGAAAAAAAGGGAACAGACTCTATCAGAGTCACTTGTGAAAGGACAAGGGGAAATGGTTTCAAAACAAAAGAGGGGAGATTTAGATTGGACATAAGAAAAAAATTTATGATAAGTGTGATGAGGTACTAGCACAGATTGCCCAGAGAGGTCGTGGATGCCCCATCCTTGGAGACATCCAAGGTCAGGTTGGAGGGGCTCTGGGTGTCCCTGTTCATTGCAGGGTGGTTGGACCGGATGGCCTTTAAGGGTCCCTTCCAGTTCAAAAGATTTTGTGATTCTCTGATGAAAACATTAGGTTGGCATTTATCTCACCAGGGCAAGTCTTCAAGTTAGAAAAACAACAGGATTTACAGGACTGCATGTAAATAACGTTGTGGTTTTCCCAACCAGTCAGAGGGAGAGTCCTACATACACTGATTGTCTGTACTATCGCATGTAATTTCTCAAGGTGAACTACAAACTGACACTGCTGCTGTATGATTTGTGATTTTTATCATCTACAGAATATTGTAATAAAGTTAGCTAACTAAAAAAAAAAAAAGATTGTTAACTTAGAGGAACTTCAGGAAAAATTGAAAGCTTTAAAAGCTGAATTTACGTGGAATAGCAGCATGAACCACGTTAGGAAGAAAAAAGAATGAGAGAAAACAGAAAGAAGAACTGTATCTTGGATGAGGAAGAGCAAACTCCTTCTGAAGGGGTGGTGAGATATTAAGTTTTCTACCTAATGTTAAGCATCAGCTTTTAAGTGTATTTTTACCAAGCAAAAGCTGGTAATTTTTTTTTCCTCAGATAACAGTAGCAGAGTCAGTTCTAGCTAGCATTATAAGATGTAACAAGAGAAACGTTCGTATTTTTTTATGTAATAGTTAATAATTGTTTCTGCTTCTGCTGTTAAAACTCCTTGCTAGAACAAGCAAACACCTTTCATCTTTAAAAAATACACTGCTTTTAGAAAGATTTCCTTAATAGCAGTAAGTCTTTCATGATTCATACCTGCTCATTTCACGGTATAAAAACACCCACATATTTACTGAGATTGAGAGGGATTATGCGCTCAGAGTTGTCTCATCCTCCCCCTCCCTCCCACCCCTCCACCCTCAGAGTTAAAGATGCTTGCTGAATGGGATACTTATCTGCAGTGAAAAGCCTGTTCCATCAGGCCAGCCCCCCTGGAGGCAGCGGAAGATTACCAGCCTGGCTGAAACTCTGGAGTCAGGTAATTGTTTTACCTTCTGTTATTGTCTGCTGATTCTGTTCTTTCAGTAGTAATTAAAAACACACAAGTATCTATGAGTCACTATTTTAAGTAGCTACAGCACCCACCTGTAAAGCGAATAAGAAAAATTGGCTTTTCATAGAATTCTCAGCTGGAATGGTGGTTTTACACTCAAAGCAATAGTAATACTGTTTAATGAGGTAAAAGGCTCTGGAAGTAATTCCCAGCAATAGGAAAGCTAATGTGCCATAGATTTGCTCTTCCAAGAGCTGACCTTGGATGAGACGAATACCCTCACAGTGCCCACAGAAGTGGACCCAGTCAGACCACAGGCAGCCTGATCTTGCCCACTCACCTGCGTTGCATTTTCCTGTTTTCGTGAAATATTAATATTTTATTGATTATCAGAAAATGTTTCATTTATAAAACACTGTAATATATAAATATTGTAAAATGTTTTAAAAGTATTGTCCATGTTTAGGAGACAGCTATCAATCAATGTTCACTCTCCCAAAAAACAGAATGATTCTCTGTAGATCACAAAGCAACCTTCTAGGAATTGTTTGACATAAGCAGTAATATTTGGCTGTGACCCTGGAGGATTTTTTTTCTTCTCTAGTTTCTCCTTTGGCTTTCAGACTGATTTTACAAAATTTCCAACATCCTCACCACCTCTTTTGGTGCCTCTCAGCACTTTGGAAACTGCTTTGCCTTACATCAAATTCTACATCTAAATAAGTGCACATTATTGCAGACAGCTGAGGATGATTGCATAAACAAATTACCACATTTTTAACATTCATACAAGCCAGAAGTATTCTTTGCATGCATGGTTCAGCATTTTCATACTTCCATGATTTTATTTCCAAGCCAAATTGCATTCAAAAAGCAAAGCACATATTCATCCGCGGGAATTAACAACATACCAAGCTTGCAGATTCAACACAAAGCTGCTTTTGAGTTGCCACAGCATTAAAAATAGCATCTGAAAAATTACTTGTGAAAAGTGATTTTCCATACATGAATAATTTAAACGGATAAATGGAATTTTATTAAAGTCTGTTTTCTTACCACCTCAAGCTGTATTTTGTGAAGATGTGTGAAATTTAAGGACTTTTTAGAATATTAGGACAACAGCAATAGCAGTGAGAAGTTTAAGATCAGAGCAGCAGCTACATACCAGAAATGCTTGTGAAAACAAGCTACATTTCAAACGTCATTTTCCTGGCCTTAACAGTATTCCTCTTTCCGCTGATAAGTAATTATACAGTCAGATGTAACTTTTGCTGAGTACTTATCTGACTACTTTGTCATGGTTCTAAGAGATTTTAAAGTTACTTTTCAGTGTCGTACTCATTTGGAGTTATTCATAGGACTTAGCATATTTCACAAATCAGAACAAACGTTGAATGTTCCCTGGAAGTAGGGCAAGGCAAGCAGTGTTCAGAGGTGGGGTGAGGGGAGGAGGAGATACGTGGAAAGCTTTATGACTATGCTGTAAGTCACATGGTAGCGGCTCAATGGAAAGGGAAAACACTTGATAGGGAAGGAGAACATGCAGAAATGAAAAGTGGATGCGGCAGCAGGACCTGTTTGAGAACAGCTAGTTGAATCGAGTGCAAAATCGTGTAAAACTGGCCTTGAAAATGGTTTTGCTCTGATCTGAAAACAGCTCTTCTGACTTTAAGTAGTGGGGAAAACCACGATAGTTTTATATAACTAAATTATTCCCAGTCTGTTTAGTAATGACTCAAGTTCAGAACTTGTGACCTCATGAATGAGTCACACAAAAGTATGATTTAACTTATAGAATACTATTACTATGATAACCATCAATAACAGGAATATGCCTGACAGTTTAAGACCTGGTATAACAGATTTTGTAATTTAATTTTTCTGAAGTTTTCTTCGAAAAAGCTATCACATATAGATTGATATTAATGAGAAATATTTAAGTCATGTTAAATAAATTATTTGACTGGCTTGAAAAAGACATTGTGCTTCATCACATAATGGCTAACCACTTAATGGCCTCAACCTGAGCGTACACCCGCTGGTGAGAGGCAAGAAGATTACCAGCAGCTTTGAAGCAGACGTGCATAATGATCCCACTGTTCTTAAACAAAAAATCAGCTAAGAAATTCAGAGCTGTAGCATTACAATGTGGAATGTGACTATTGGAACTGAAGCATGCTTCTTTTCTGGATGACTTAAGCCATCTCTACGTTATTACATGTATTATTAGAATGTTATTGCATACTGTGTAATTTTGCATTCTTGTGTGTGGTTTTTCAGAGAATTGACCACTTTAAAGTTGCTTACTGTGATCAAGGAACAGATGGTGAGGTCTGAGGCTCATCACTCTTCTGTGGTTACGGGGCAGCTTAAGTGTGGTTTGAGGACTCCAAAACAGGCATAAAACTCCTAGATCCATACAAGTTCAGCTTGGAGATGATGACATAGGCACTATGCCACTTTTCAGTTAAGATTTAGCTGTATCTGCGAAGTGCTCAATCTATCCTGTACAATATTTTGACAGGAAATATGCTATGTTCCAGTTCTTGAAGAGTTAGTTGTAAAAGCATTTTAAAGACCATTACTTATTTCACTATATTTGTTATATTTAATTATCTTGAAGAATAATGTGGAACAGCTAGCACAATAGTGTACAAATATGATCTGAAGCAGAAGTTCTCTTTTTACTTGAAAAATAAACTGAGTTTTCTCAAAAGTCAAAGCTTTTACAAAAGATAGACTTTTATTTTCAAATCCATAAATAGATGGTAGTATAATTCAACAATTAAGCAAGTCCTATAGGGAATTTAGGATCTGACCATTGCCCAAAGATGTCAAATACCTGCTTTACCTGTTCAAAATGGAAACAAAACTTTAGTACCTACAAAACTCAGAAGGAAGACTTTTTTGTGGTTGAGTGCAAAGAAAACAATAATATCTTTCAAATTCTGCAAGCAGCCTTAACCAAGGGGACTCGGTATCTATCTGCTTTTCTAGAATGCCATAAAATTAGTGTAACAAAGAATGAATGGGAAGATACGTGACTAATAGCATGGATCTTTTACAAGTTTAGCTGTGCAGCAGCTATACAAAAGCAATTCAGGCATTACTAATGTCATGTCACTCATTTGAAAGAATACAGTAATACAGTATCAGAAAGGCATACCCTAAGTGAGTGGAAAAGGCTAATATGGCAAAAAAGTGTGAATATAATTTTTGAGTACAATTTAGGAGAACAGTGAGCAGCAGTATGAAAGAACATATTTAATATCTCATCCAGTGATAACCTAAGTGCCACAACACCACTTAAAAAAAGTGCACCAAAACCACTTAAAAAAAAAAAAAAAAAAAGTTGACAAACTCTGCCAGTTTTCCAGGCTGGAAAATAGCCTTAAAAATTATTTTTACATTTTTTTTTAATCACTTGACCACCACCCCTATACAGCCTCAAGCCTACAATTGGTCAGTTAAAGACAGGGCTGATCTCCCTACCTGCAGGTAGCTAGACATGCTCACTAACTATGTGTTTTCTCAAGGCGCTTCTATCTTTTTTAGTCATTGCACTGAGATTAAGAGTTCCTCCACTCAGTCACTTTAGCAGTTTCAAGGGTGGTTATCCTGAATTAGATGAAAATACATATTTGCTATATTCAAGGATACACGTACAAAAACTTGTACAAAGGTTAGTTCTTACTGACAACATTGCTGGCAGATATTTTCATGGAAAGTCAAGTTATGGGATTCAATACAAGGATTAGCAGATGAAATTTACTACCATGAGGATGTTGTGATATAACCCGGCAGCAGCTCAGGGACCTACATAGAACTAGCAAGCAGTGAAGAATGCGCGTGCATAGGCAGGGAAACTGGTAAGTTTAATGGGTCAGTAACAAGTGAACATTAAATTGAAAACAGCTGTTTTCAGATTTCAGATAAAGTAGTTGAAGAGTGACTAAGTCAAAAAGAAATGGTTGCATCATTAGAATTACAAGGAAGAATGTGGAAAATACAGCTATTTCTTTGTACTCTCGGTAACCATCCCATTATGGAAAATATGATATAGAGAGCAGACAGAAGGTACAGCATTAGCAATCATAGCATTAACAGTGGAGAAAAACAAAACATTGTAACTGCTTTCAGTTGGGCGCTGACTCATTCCTAATAAATAAAGATTATGATCATAATCTTGATAATATCTCAACACATGCCAGTAATATCCAAGTATTCTACAGGGGAGGACAGCTGTGCTTTTTATTACTGCAGTGTAGTTATAGAGGGTTGCTGGGCGTCAGTCAGTGGGGAGTTGGTTGGTGGGTAGTTGTGTTGTTGCTAGGTGTGGGTTTTCAGGTAGAGAGTAATTGCACTGTGGCTATATACATATATATAGTTATAATTACATTTTTGTTTCCATTTTCCTTTTCTGTCCTAGTAAATAGCTTTTATCTCATCTCACAAGTTCTATTTTGTTTCCAGTTATCCCACTTGGGAGGCAATGAGCACAGGGCCACATCGTGTTTGTTTTTTTGCACATCTCCCTTTGCTCCCAGCTTTCCTATTTAGTGACTCCTTAAATTCCTACAGTTCAGGGAAGTCCTCTCTGGGCAGAGATCAAGTTCTGCTGACTACCAGAGAAACAGCTTTAGAAGTTTTCCATTCTCTTTCTGTATCAACTGAGGCAACTTCTATCACATTTTTGTTTTTGAACATACTTCTGTGGTAAACAAAACATCAATATTTCAGCATTTCTTCTGCATTTTAGTAGTACCTACATTTCTGTTCCATTACTAGTACTTTTAAGTTCTAGGACAATACCTTAATATATTGTCCTATTTTGTCACCACACAAGGCAAAAGCCTGCAGTCCCCAGTTCCTTACAACTTAAATGATAAATATTATCAGTCAATAAAATGTACTGTGCTAAAAAACACATTCTTTAGCATATTAAATATGACTTTGTAACTATCGTGAACAAAGGCAACATTTTCAAAAACTTCTCCACTGATCAAAGAATTTTAAATGAGTCCCTGAGCCCATATGCAACAGTGCCAACACACTTCCTTCACAAGTTTCATCCAACATGTAAAATGGTCTGCAATGGATTTGGATGCTCTTCAGCTCTTCTGCAGGTTAACCTTCAATAAAGGGATTAATTAGATGCATTTAACATCTGTTACAAAGCCACCAACATGATTTTTTGAAGTTTTGTACAAGACTTAAAGTAGTGTTCCTGATCTGTTAATTAAATCCGGAGGGAAGACAAAAATGCCTTTTCCAAGTGAAATGTGTTTTGTAACTGCTTTCAGGGAAAATACTTCATGCTCTTTTCACACCTTCTCTTTTGATCAGTGTATTGTTGCCACGGCCCTTGTGAAAGCCTCTATTATTGCTTATCTATTCTCTAGATTCCAAGTAAATGCAAATAACCACAATGATCAGTGTATTTCCAGATACCTGAATGATGATAACCACAGTTTTTGCTTTAAGTGGTAAAAGACACTGATGTTATATGGCCAAGAACCATGTATGTTTCATAGAAACCCAGCCTCCTAATTTTCAGCTTCAAAATCAGGGCAAAGGCCACTGGCTTGCCTTTGAATGACTACTGAACATACATTTAACAACCAGACATAGATCTATCCTTTTCCACAGCTAAATGAATATACTATTTGAATTCTTTCAACATGAAGCGACACAGACCGACATTCAACTGTAGATTCAATTAAGAGCTTTAATCAAAGCACAGAGACGCATCCAGACCTCCCTCCCTCCAAAAAAAAGATACAAAAATACTTCAGAAGTATTTTACAAATTTACAAATTGTAAATTTTACTTTTACAAATAATATACAAATGTTTTTCACTGCAAACCATATAATACATTTCTGTGTTACAACTATTGTCTTCTTTTAGAATCATGTGTCCTGAATTGTTCTCCTCAGAACACATTAGACTACTTACCTCAAAAGTATAGTAAATTTATTTGCAACTAGGGTAGTAAGTGCTGAAGAAAATTATTCAAAAGATTCAGCTCTGGTTCTTTTGAACATCAGCAAAGCAAGATTAAACACCCAGGTCAGTCAAACCTCCATGCACTGAAATTGATGCTATCATCATGCTTTGTTACTAACCTAGAGAACAAATAAGCCAATCTGAATCTCAGCATTTGGGACTGATTAACCCTCATCTTCAGAATTAGTGTTAAGAGAGAGAACAGCTGTTTCAGATATAAGTAAAAAAGACGATTTATCCAGAGAAGGACAGTGTTCAGAATGTAGTTTGTATTTTTACCCTAAGCAGGTAGTATATAGAACTCTTTACATAGAAAAATATATCAATAATGCTTTATTGAACAAAAACAAAAAACAAACAAACAAAAAAAAAAACCAACACAAAACCAAACAAAATAAATAAAACCCAAAATTGTTGGCTGTTTTGCAGTCTCACTGAATGACACCGTTGCTCAGCTTGGTCAACCTGCTTCCCATCTTAAAGTTCTGCAAAGAAGGAAATACTCAGAATGCATGGAAGAAACCAAACCCCACGTATTACAGTCACGCAGAAAACAGTAACTGACCCTGCTCATTTTGTGGCACTGGCTTAGACAGGGACTCGGTTCTCCTTGGCCCACTTTTTCATGATGCGGATAATGTATTCCACTTGAGAATTACCAGTGCTTCTCAGGAGATGCAGTACTTCCCGCAGAGTCTCTCTACAAAGGTGAAAAGCAAAAATTTAAATGCAGGTAAGAATAAACTGATAAAATAAACAAGCACTCATGTCCAAACTATTTTGTATAAGGTGGTTTGTAGGCAGAGAGATCCATTTATCTGCAGAGTAGAAACAGGCAAAAATGCACAATAATTTAGATACTAAGGGAAAAAAAACCAAAGTCTTGTATGCAGTTGCAACAGGAAGAGATTTTTCATATATAAATCCCTACTCTTAGAAAATAGTTCTCCAGAAGAAAACAAAGCATTTTTCTTTAATGCTATTTACTTGCTAGTCTGAGTATGGCAACATCTAGTTTAATGCTACCAAAGCACCTTACAACTTACTAATATGTAAATAGCATGGAAACAAACATTACCAATAGGACAAACTGGTATGAAACTGCAGTTTGCTAGCTACTTTACAACAAGAACTTGCGTGCATAAAGTAAAACAGGCAAGATATGTATATTCTCCTGCATCTATTGCAGCACTTGCCAAAAGGACACTTGAAGGGTGTACTGGTTAATGAGATTATTCCAGCACAGAAGGAAATACGAGGAATTGTAGAAGTCAAGATACACACCTTCCAGTCATGTACAAAATGGCAACTTTGGCCAGGGGAGAATGGCCATCTGGCAACACTGCAGAATATTCACATGGGAACAGTTCTTAAATACAGCCTCACTGCTCTCTCTCTTTCTTCCATTCAGTGAAATGGACCAAAAGCAAAATTATCAATAACACAGATTGTTTACTTTAAGCTTTCATCAAATAAGTATCTTTGACTGTCAGTTTTCAGAAAGTAAAGTTTAGCAAATTTTAGCAGTCTCTCACTTAGTCATTGTTTAGAGAAACCACATCCTTCCTCAAGTGCTGAGTAACTGCTCTCTTATTTCTGTTCTATGAACCTTAAACTGTCATGGGACAGTTTTCCATTCTTAGGCCATCAACACAAAATGAGGACTTTTCCCTCAGGACACAAATATATTACATTTATAACTTAGCTCTTACTATTATAATGACCAGTATACTTTGGTTGCCTGCAATTAGGCATCCACTGATAAGACATTCTCTACACATATTTTCTAACTGCTGTTGTGGAAGATGCAATTCAAATTGAACACTGTATATGGAGCCACTGGCTAGAGTTTCTATTCTCCAACAGGTCAGTAAGTATGTGGAATAAATAACTACTCCCAAAACTAAGATTAAGATTTTAGCTTATAGCTAATTGGAAATAGGAAAATTGCAAAAAAAAAAAAAGAACACTTACTTTGCTTCTCGGCCAGCTAAGATCATTTGAAAGACACCAACACAAGCACCTCTCTTGCCTTCCCAGTATTCAGGATTACTGTCCAGTCTCTCCAGGACATCAAATGCTTTGGCTGCATAGTAAAACTGACGCATCTGCACAAGAAGAGAATCATTGCATATTCCTGACTATATGACCATTTTTCAGAAGAGGATTAAAACTTTTGAGTTCAGCTTTCTGAAATCAACAGTAAGCCATAGAAGCAATGTACTATTCTTCCATTTTTCTTTTGGCAGCAAGTGACAGAACAGGTACATTTCAGTTGTATGTACGGAAATGGATGGTATTAACATTACTGCTACATGTCTTTGAAAATACAGACAAATTGCGCGGTGAACTTCTATTAATTGGCTGTGATCAGCACTGTTCTTCTTTTGATCATATACATTTCACAAAAGCTAACAGAACTTCTTACCCACTTTTACTTTTCCCTTCCAAATCAGCATTAACTTTAAAGTATGAGTTGCCCTATATACAGTAATATCTACTGTACCAAAGTCCTTAATACAACATCAACTCAAATTAGAATAACAGAATCATTACGATTGAAAAAGACCTCTAAATTAATCAAGTCCAACCACCACTAGTCCAAAATAGTCCTAATATTTTAAAACACAACCTGTTTTTCTCACACAGAGATGGTCACAGAGGTGGATCTATATGTGTTTTGGGTTAAATTCAGAGCTAAATTTTACATTTCACTGTTACAATACAGTATGAATTAAGGTTTGATGATTCTATACAAGAAAATTTTCTTAAGCATAGGAAAACTGACTATGTACCCTATTTTTTCTGCCTTAGACTCTCTACTTGTAAGTGGGAACAAGAAGCAAGTGGATTTATAACAGTCAATAATAAAGGAGTGATTGCAGTCACTGCAGCTTGTCAAGTCATTATAACTCATGTGAGCCTTATCTATGACTGTGAATATTTTTCAGTTTAGCAAGCCAGAGTAGCAATGTTGTTTGTGGCTAGCATCTTCCAAGAGGAGAACACAAGGAAGATAAACAGAGTACAACCTCCCATCCTTTGGTGGCTGGAAGTTACATTGGGATACTTAGAGAAGTATAGGTACTGCAGAATGAGTAATAATTCCCTCTTCTTCAGGCGCATGGTAATGTTAACCACAGGTGACTGGCAAGCACTTAAATGAATGGGAATAAAGATAGCGAGTATAAACAGACAGCTCAGAATACACTGAATAGTGATCTCTCCAAAGTGGCATCTGATGTAGTTCCATTAGGACGATACCAATTTAAAGTCCTATTTCTACTTCACATAAAAGCAAGAATTGCTTCAATTCTTCCAAATTCTGTGTTGCTTCCTATATGAATGGATAAAATGATATATTCCATGAAAAGTAAGCTAGAAATTAGCCAGAAGTCTTGCATGCTAGATTCCTCAAGCAATTGCTATCAAAACAGACAGCAGTCGGGTATCTAGCTATATCTAGTCTCACATAGCTGTTAGCCTTGCTAAACCATATTCTTTCAGCATTCTGTTCAATGAACCCTTGCATGACTGCTTAAGTTACAGCTGTTTGCAGGCCGACTTCCAGTATAATATGATATTTCAGAAACAACTGGAGAATGTTACATAAATTCAACAATATATTGCAATTGCCAATTAGTGGGAGAAGTGGACATAGCTAATATTATAGAAAGACAAGTTATACTGCATTAATTACATAGACTTTGAAATGAAATTCCTTGGTCATTTGTGGCCATATGTAGCCATAAATACCCTGAAAAAATTTAGGCAATTTTTAGGTAAATCCAAAACATGGAGCTGCCTCTCCTATCGTACACAATATGGTTTTGAGAAGAATTTAGTAGAAATAATCAACTGATAAAAGTGAGACTCAATAAGGACTAGAGACAAATTTTACGTAAGATATGACTGTCAACTTGCTTTGATAAAATGCAGCCAGGGGAGATACCAGAGGTGACAGCCACCTGTTTGAGCAAAAAAGAGCAGATTGTGCCTGACCAATCTGGTGGCCTTCTACAATGGAGTGACAGCACTGGTAGACAAAAGAAGGGAACTGATGTATCCCTGTCTTGGTCTTTGACAAGGTCCCATACCAGAAGGCCAAGTGCAAAGTGCTGATGCTCAGAAGGTTGGAACATCTCTCTTATGAAGAAAGGTTGAGGAAGATGGCTTGTTTAGCCTGGAGAAGAGGGAGATCCATGGACACCTCACTGTGGCTTTTCAGTACTTGAGGGGAACTTAGAAGCAGGAGGGAGACTGACTTTTTACATGGTCTGATAGCAATAGGACAAGGGGGAGTGGCTTTTAACTAAAAGAGGGGAGATTTAGGTTAGGAGTTAGGCAGAAATTCTTTACTCAGAGAGCGGGGAGGCACTGACACAGGCTGCCCAGAGAAGCTGAGGGTGTCCCATCCCTGGAAGCATTCAAGGCCAGGCTGGATGGTGTCCTGGGCAGCCTGAGCTGGTGGGTAGCAGCCTGCCCAGAATCAGCACAGCTAGGTTGGAATAAGATAATCTTTACGGTCTCTTCTATCTAAGCCATTCTATGGCGAATGAAATACTTAAAAGATGTGTTAAGGGAGGATCCTTTTAATTTTAGAGGAATGCTTTCAAGATCACAAGGTAGATTTCAGATTTACAGTTAGGATTTTGAGAAATGTTACTTTGTCAGATGAAACAAAACTGCAAAAAAGAATGTTATAGAGAGTATGCAGGTATTGTTGCTTTTTGGAAAGCTTGGCTGAACTGAGAATTTTTGAGAGGTTTTCAACAAGACTCAGTTCGCTGTCCTCTATGACGGCAAGTTTGGTCACTGTATTTCTAATAAGCCTACACTAATAGCAGCTAACTCTTGTTCACTCACTTAAATTAGGAGTCTTCATTGAACCAATTCCTCAAGAATTGCATCTGTTCTGCTTTTCTCACATCTGCCTTAAAGCAGTGAACTATTCTGTTTTCCAATCACAGATAATTTTTTCTTTCTTCTATAGCACCATTTACAACTCTCTCAAACCAGCAGTTCTTTACATCTCTACATTTATCCTACAGACAAAGCTCACATTTTCTATTACACATTTTGCAGAACAGGATCAAACCTGAATCCGAGCTAAGTCTCCTTGTGTAGAAACACCATCTGAAGAATTAGATATTAGGAATTGAGACAGAATTGTAATCAGCTTCCCATGTTCTCTTCACTACTAACATAGCATTTTATGAACTAGAAAGTGTGGAATAAACTATTGTTATCAATAGATCACGCAGTAGTTTGTTGGTATTTTAGTTACTGGATTATCTACCAAGAAGACCCATAGGTTAAAATGCTGACCAAGCCTTGCCAATTTATCCACATTAATAACCATACCCCTATTATAAGTGGAAATTCAATACTAATAACAAAGATGAGAAGAATTAATAATAATAATAATAATAAAGGCTGTTAATGCAATTGCCTAATTGCTGTACACTAAATTCCAAAGCATTCAGATGCAGAATCATGGAAAAGCTCTGATCCAACTTTTTTTTTGTTTTGTTTTTTAAAAGAAGACTCACTTTGTAGCAATCATTTGCAATGAGCTGCAATAGGTTAAAGGACTCCCCTGAGGTCTCCATCTTCAGATAGAGCTTCCAGGCCAACTGTGGTTTCTTATTCATAATATCTGTAATAATGACAAAAACTTGGGATCATTAAAAGAATATGCCATGCACAATACTCAGTGAAAAGGTGGAATAAATGTTTCTGAACTTCATTCTCAATGTAAATGCATGCCTTGCCCTGTAAGCATGAAGTTGGGAAGGGAAATGCATCCTTATCTTCTGCCTTCCTAGTGATAACAGCAATTCATCAGAGAACACTAATAATTATGGAATATACATCTCACTTTGTATTTCACAGGTATGGCAACAAGTATAGCTCGTATGATTTCAGAAGTGAATAAGCAATACAACAGAAAGTATTACAGAAGGTTTTTATGCAGGACAATTAACTGGGCAATCAGTTTAGATGTTGAAATTTAGGATTTTGTGTTCTTATGCACATAAAGATTTTAATTGGTGCTGAAATAAGGTCTTTGATAATTGGTGCCCACCTCAATCTAAACAATGAATTCTACACACTACACTTGATCTTAGCCAAAAGGCCGCTCTCCATCATATTTGAGAAGTTGTGGCTGTCAGGTGTGGTCCCGGATGACTGGAGGAAGGGTCACGTCACTCCCATTTACAAGAAAGGGAGCAAGGAGGACCCCGGGAACTACAGGCCGGTGAGTCTTACCTCTGTGCCTGGGAAGATCATGGAACAGATCATCCTGGATGACATGCTTGATCACATGAGGAAAGGGCGTGTGATCTGTGACAGCCAGCATGGCTTCACCAGAGGAAGGTCATGCTTGACCAATCTGGTGGCCTTTTATGATGGAGTGATGGCATCGGTGGACAAGGGAAAGACGACCGATGTCATTTACCTGGACTTGAGCAAGGCCTTTGACATGGTCCCCCACCACATCCTTATCTCCAAACTGGAGGGATGTGGATTTGATGGGTGGACCACTCGATGGATAAGAAACTGGTTGAAAGGCCGCAGACAGAGGGTGGTCATCAATGGCTCTATGTCCAGGTGGAAGCCGGTAACGAGTGGCATCCCCCAGGGGTCTGTCTTGGGACCAGTGCTCTTCAACATCTTTATCAATGACATTGACGACGGAATTGAGTGCACCCTCAGCAAGTTTGCTGACGACACCAAGCTGAGTGGTGCGGTCGACACGGTGGAAGGAAGGGATGCCATTCAGAGGGACCTCGAGAGGCTAGAAAGGTGGGCCCAGGTGAACCTGGTGAGGTTCAACACGGCAAAGTGCAGAGTTTTGCACTTGGGCCGGAGGAATCCCAGGCATCCATACAGACTGGAAGGAGTGGTCCTTGAGAGCAGCCCTGTGGAGAAGGACCTGGGGGTCTTGATAGATGAAAAACTTAATATGAGCCAGCAGTGTGCCCTTGTGGCTCGGAAGGCAAATGGTATCCTGGGCTCCATCAAAAGAGGGGTGGCCAGCAGGGACAGGGAGGTGATTGTTCCCCTCTACTCTGCTCTTGTGAGGCCCCATCTGGAATACTGCGTCCAAGTGTGGAGCCCCCAGTACAAAAAAGACAGGGAACTGTTGGAGAGAGTCCAGAGGAGGGCCACAAAGATGATCAGGGGACAGGAGCACCTCCCCTATGAGGACAGGCTGAAGGAGCTGGGCTTGTTCAGCCTGGAGAAAAGAAGTCTGCGGGGTGACCTCATTGCAGCATTTCAGTACTGAAAGGGAGCCTACAAACAGGAGGGGAATCAACTCTTTGAAAGGGTTGATAAATGCAGGATGAGGGGAAACGCTTTTAAGTTGAGGGAGGGGAGAATTAGGTTGGATGTCAGGGGGAAATTCTTTACAGAGAGAGTGGTGAGATACTGGAACAGGCTGCCCAGAGAGGTTGTGGATGCCCCATCCCTGGAGGTGTTCAAGGCCAGACTGGATGGGGCCCTGGGCAGCCTGGTCTAGCATTAGGTGGGAAGGTTGGTGGCCCTGCGTGTGGCAGGGGGGTTGGAGATTCATGATCCTTGAAGTTCCTTCCAACCCTGGCCATTCTGTGATTCTGTGATTCTGTGAATGAATTCCCATGGTTCATGGAAAACCAAAGGACTGGTAGAATAAAATAAAAGCTCTTATATCCTACAGGCATAATAAAACATTATGCATCTACTAGAAAAAAAAAGTGTCCAAATTCCTGAGATTTCATCCTAGTTTTAAAGTTTAATTTATGACTGGGAATTTTCACTGGCTTTCAAGCATAACTGTTTATACACAATTTGAAATAAAAGACACCTAATCTTCCATTTCAGCTAGTGAAAATGTCTATTAGCAAGCACATTTGAATATAAAGAATTCTAAGAATTGATTTGATGAAGATAAGGACCATGCTGTTAATGTGAGGTTATATTGTTACTTCTAGACACATTCAAGTACTAGGAGAAAAGAAAAGGAAGTATTTCTTTCTTTTTTGTGTCTTATCAGCTACTCACAGAGTAGACAGTGCTTGTATATGGAGAACTCTCATGCTTTTTCAAATGAGGGACTGTTCAGCTTTTCATATTTGTTCCCACTGTGCCAATACATATGTTGCAGTAGAATGAGTAGGAACCATCAACAATAAACAACCAATATAAGAACACAGGATGTTCTTATTTAGGAAGCAGTATAAAGTTTCATCAGCTCTGGATAACATAGGCAACAGCAAGCAGCCAGGACTTAATTTCCCCATACAAACCCATCTATCTGGAGAAATAGACTACAGTGCTCATTCAATGGCTTTTTACCTCCTCTTCAGGAAGAATTTGATGTAAATGGAGCAACAACCTCAAACAAAAAAAATTATTGTCTAGCTTCCAAAAAAGATGCATCTTTAGTGCTTTCTTTCCTTTGGAGATATCTCAGGATTGAACTGTGTATGACTCAAGACCTAATCATATTCTGACATAAATGAATTAGAATGCTCCGTAATTTCCTTTCAGCTTTTATCCAGAAGGATATAATAGTAATTTATAAACTTGACACAAAAAGATCAGTATACTTAACAATGAACAGTTCCTTCTGCAAAAAATTCTAGAAGCTCTTTGGAATGAAAAATGAAAATTTTAAGATAGTTACGAAGAATATAGCGCCTCTACTGAAACTTCAGGAGGAATTCAGAATGCTGAGGCACACCTAAGAATAAATAGCAACTTTTATGAAATTGCCAGAAAATTTATAATTGATATTATAGTGTTAATTCTACCTCTTGTAGAAAAGTTTGTGTATTCAGAGTACTGCACTTCCAGAGGTATGTCAAAGAACTACTGTAGCACAAAATCAAAGGGATGAACAGTCTACTGAACAAGCATGAATTCCCTTAGCCACGGGAGTACTCTCAATAAAACTGGAATTGTACAGACCCTCGTGTCTGACCCAGTATTGCTGCTTCTATTTTATGTTTTACTCTGAACATTTTAAAGTTTTAATCCAGTCTTTCAAGACAGGAAATCCTCACTCAAGCAACTGAGAGACAACTGAGAAGAAAAATGTTTGCTGGGCAGGACAAAACTGCATGGATGGAACCACAACAGCATTGAAGCTGTAACTGCTTAGTGAAGCCAGACATATGAAAGGTGCAATAACCACCCACACTATAATGAGTGCACAATCATCTTTTCACTTTTAAAGTCCTGAATCCACCTACAACATTACATGCAATTAGGAAACGGATTGCCAAGACTGATGCAATAGAGGAGGATCTGCATTCTGTTGAGAGTAAAGTGACTCACAGCAGCGAGCCAGCCAGCTAAGGTAAACAAAATCATTCTTTATCTTCTCACTCTGGATCAAAAGGAACACCTGCAGGAAGAAGGAAAATAAAAGATTATATATATGCATGTACTTTTAAACAAACACAAAGCAGACCTGCCTAATTTCAACATGCAGGTAAGGCTTAAGCCATGCAACAATGGCTTCATGAGAAGACTGAGTTTGCAACTGTAGTGCAGGGGCATATTGCTATGTTGGGTAGGTGGAGGACTGAAATAGTGCAATGCTTATCAAGGGACTGCTGCAGCTTCGAAATGCCAAGCTGTGCAGAGGGTGTGGACTAGTCTGAACAAGTGCCAGTAAGTGGCCATGAAACTCAAAGAGCACAAAGGAACACTGGGCCTGTGGGAAAAAGTATTTGGAACTTGTTTGTTTAGAAAGCAATGCATGCAATTTAATTAGCATTATCCTGAAATACCAGAAGTTTCACTATATATATGAGACTTTCTTCCCCATATGTGTCAGAGTTCATTTTAGGTGAGCAAGAAGCCTTTTCTTACCCTTTTGGTTTCAGTAAGGTTCTGAGGCAAAACATTAGTCTTTTGTAACTTACTGTGCAAACACAGGCTTATTACATTCTGCATCTAAAGGGGTGTGTGTGGGAGAAGTGATGCATTTTAAGATGTACTCTGGCTTTATTCACAGAAAAAAGAAAAAAACTAAACCCAACTATGTATGCCTCTTTGCAGGTATGTCTGTGACTATACTTGGGATGCTTTTGGGAAAAAAAAAATCAAAATATCTTTAAAGGAACAGATGTATGTACTGAAATTGTGAGTTCCACAAAAATAAAGAGCTCTGTTGTGAAGAGACTCAAAGAGTTAGAAAAAATTAGAACGGAGAAAACCAAAAAGCAAAACAAAACTAAACCTGTATGATCCACTCCAGACTATTTGTTTTATTTTTTCTAGTTTGTATTCTGATAGCCTTGTGGAAACCATAGCTTCCATCTTCATAATAGCTATTTGCTTCTGCATATTTTAGCTGTAATTAAGTTTCTACTGCACATAGACAAAAAAAATGCTCTTTGTAGAAGTTAATCTCTTCCAGCTGTATCTGGATGCTGCTGAATAAGATAGTGAGCACTTCCTCTTCTCCTCCCACATCTCCCCAAGGAAGAAAATGTTTTTTTTGTTGTTGTTGCATGCTTTTTTTTTTAACACAAATTTCTAGGGACACTTAGAAGCTCTTAACTATACAGTGTCTTTTACTCAGCATGTATTTGTCAAGAACAATAGGACTGCCTGAGATCCCAGACAAAGTGTAGGAAATCTGATTAAGAAGGCATACTTTGATCAATTAGGGAGAGCTGCAAGCACTCTTGTGACGCACCACAAGCAGCATGACTCTCCATACACCTCGTATTACAAGATTAGCAAGATAATCTTTTCTGAATAGTGTTCACTGTGAATTTCAGTTCCTTTACGAATGTTCCACACAGTCTAATTATTTTCAACCAAAATTAAGATGTAGATGGAAAAAAAAAAGAAGAAAAAAAGGAAGAAAACAGGAGTACGAGGGAAGCATTTCTATTGTCGTTTTTTAAAGAAAGTAAAAACATACCTCTTCAGCTTCACTAAAAAGGCCCATGGAAGCTTTCGCTTGGGCGTAGTTGAAGTTAAAAGTGTCATCATTGTAAAAGTAACTCTGGAAAAAAAAAGCCACACAGAAAGAAAGAAAAAAACTCAAATGGTGTAATAAGATTAAAAATAACATCCCACCCAACTCTGAGTCAACAACAATCAAGAACAACAGGAAGGAAAAAGAAAAACCCACATTATGAACATACGACATTTATAAGCAGTGGGTAGAAAATTATGGACTGGATTTCCATCCTATATTTGTGATTACAAACACAGCCGGAACATTCCACAGTATTAACCATGAGATATCTGGAAAATACTCCATGCTCTAAATTGCAGTGGCAGCTTTTATGGGCGTAATTTTCACTTTGGTCATGTGAAGACATGCTGTGCTGCCATGGTTCTTTCACCTCCCAAACACTTACTTCACCACAAGAGCAGTAAATAGGTAGCTGACTCCCTAAAGGCTTACAGAGATGAACAGTTTGTTTTTCCAAGACTACTCAAGAAGTTCAATAAGACATCCTGTGGATCTGGTTATGTGACAGATGCTAATCTGAAACAATGGATCACATGAAAGAGGTGGAGCTGCAGTGCCGGGCTGTAGCCAGAGACCATACGTTGTAATAGGGCTTTCCTAAGCTCAAGACTTGCTTACAGGGCACCCTTCTCTTAGTGCGATACTAAGCTCTTCTCTCCTGTGATATCAGACAGGACACACTTGGTTAATGAGAGATCAGGTTGATTTGGCTGCATCTCTTCTGAAACGCTGCATGGGCCAAAGCAGGAAATAAAATTCTAGATACAGATTAACCTGATGTTTGGATTTGACCCAAATAGCTTAGATTTGATCATAGTCAGATGTCCAGATTAAAGTATAATTAAAATGACCAAAGTTAGCTGAGGATATTCTGTATTCACTACTGTCACCAGGCTGCCTCACAGGCAGATCTGGTACAGGTAAACTGGATCACAATACCATAGCAACAAGCATGAATGAGACTGTGGATCTCTGCCAAGCAGAGGTACAGTGCTTGTGAAAGAACCTAGGAAAAAATGAGGATGGTTTATCCAGTGTCCACAGTTATCACAAGGAAAGCTTTCTGGGTACACAGTAGTAAATTACATGGAAAAATAATGTTTTTGCTTATATAGCATCTATAAGAGAAACAGCGTGTATTAGGAAGATCGATTTTTAACTAACTTTGGTTTGCTCCCCCGTTAAGAGTGAGGAGGAAGTGAAAAGCACAGCTAGGACTGTATAAAGATATGTAAAGCAAGGGACAAGACCCTTTGCCAGGGCTCTGTCTTCTTTCATTATGTAGAGACGCTTGAGGAATCTCATCCCTTCCCTGTCACAGGCAGTCACAAAGACCCAACCCACCCACATATATCTAGCGACCACCTTGAGAGAAGAGGTGAGAAGTTGTCAGCAGTTTCCAGATGTCTAACTTTCACCTAAGTAATCTATGCTAAGGTCCAAAGGAGTTGGCAAATACAGCAAGCTATGTGAAAGCACGAGGATGAACCAACTGGGGGAATCTCAAACTAAGTCTGTGCAAACATTTCAGTACCCTTAGGGTGAGTTAACTGGTTTCACCAAATGAGAATTACAACACTTCACTGTATTCTTCCTCAATGATAGTTTTGTGTGAATCAGCACAAGTCTCAGGTTAAGCAAAGCTGGTAAGGAAGATACTGGTTTTACTGCATGAATAGCTCCTTCTGTTCAAATACCCTCAATTGTATTTTTGAATTAAATCTGAAAAGAAGGTCTGTCAGCAGCCAAACTCAAAAACTGTCGTTCTATCCTGGCAGTATTAATGCCACAGACCAGAACTGCTGCAAAAACAAGACCCGTTTTGCAAGATATTCAGGGCAGCTACATGTGTTTTTTTTTCAGTCACTGGACTTCACTCTTTTGTGGTCTTTTTACTGGCCTTCAGTCTTTGCATTAAACTGTACTCTGAGTGACATTTATTTCAGCGAGATGCTCAGTTACTCAGTTGAACAACGAAGCATTCGCTGTGGCCAGAACTCAGCTGAGCTTGAATTATCTTGTCTTCTCAGATGATCTTCAGTGCTATGTCATTCCCAGAGCAGCTGATCATACATTTATAATAAGTGCCCTTTGAGACATTCTCATGCCTTAAGGTTTTTAATCAATCATAGGTGAAGGTGGTATTTCCTGTAACTATGATGCAAACGTCTTCAGAGAGTGCACAGCTCTACATAAAGACTTGCAGAGATTGTACTGAAGTTTATTTCTGTCAATGAGAAAACACAAAGGTGACTGAAAAGCCACCTAATCCTGCTCTGTAAAATGATACAAGAAGAACTACTTGCATTCCCATGGCCTAACTAAATCTGACCAGTGGCTAGATTCTGCTAGAATTGATGAGTATCATCTACCCTCAAATGGACCATGCAAGGAAAGCAGTAGTAGGCAGAAGACATCTGTCCTTAGTCCTTGCTTTTTATCAGCAGCATTATGTCTCAGAGTGCCAGTATCTATAAACCCCTCCAAGAATTTAACAGATACATTTTTTACTAGGCTTGATCATTTTGATACAATCTATAAAACCTTCCAAAAACTTGCAACTCAAGGATGAGCCATGACAATAAGTTTGATAAACCATGTGCTTTAAGGGACAAAATTAATTTGCTTAGAAAAGATGTTGTGAGCTTACTGTAATTCCAGCAAGCCATATATTGTTTTCAATACAAATCAAATATAGGTTTCAAATCTACCTGGTTTATTCTAATCTTCATTTTTATCACTTCGGTTTCTTACCGATCTTCATTATGACTAATTTTAGTTTCTTACATTTCTGTAGCAAATAATACCTATATTCTCTTAAGACAGTATTTCAATTTCTAAGAATTCTCTGAATTACTTTTCTTTCTGTATTGCAGGTCCCGTATTTCAAATATTTCCAGTAAACCATATGCAGCTATTCGATGAAATGCATCAATTGTTTTTCTATTGACTTTTCTTTAGTTAGCTTAATATTTTGTTTAATTCTTATAACACATTCCCTTTACAACTGTAAACTCAGGGAATGCTAAGAAAGGCATCTTTGCCTAAAAATGTGTCAGAACAGGTTATGGTTAAAAATGGGCATGTACAACACTGTTTGCTGTATGTGGAATATACTGCTGTACACTCTTCTTCTCTGATGATTGATTCTGGCAAACTACTATTATGAATGGAAAAGTTCAGTTGCAAACAAAGATCCACTTACATATAACATGTAACAGTAGTGTTCATTTCAGTGGAACAGCTAATTTAAAACAAAAAACAAACCAATATTCTGTTCTTCCTTTTTTTCCCCTTCAGACTTTCTTTCCAACCTTTTCTACGCTATTTTCCTTTATACTCTCACAAACAGAACTGTCTCACCAAATCGCCTCAGTTTAGGACTTCTCTTATCTCATGACTTTGTCCTATCCATTCATCACCTTATTGCCCACTTCCACCCTCTTAATTTCTGTTTAGTGTCTTGCTTACTTTTGACACTTTCCTTTACAAATGCTAACCATGCTTTACTTTTCAATATTAATGATTACTCCTTTTGCCTCCCTAGATGCTAGTATATGCTCTCTTTTCTAAGCTTTTCCATATACACTGGCAGTGATGATTAATCTTATTTAACTTTGGCCTTTCCAGGTTAGAACTAGTTGTTCAAGAGCTGTGCATATCTTTGGGGTGACTCATTCAATTTAAGATAACTGTAAGAAATACACGAGATGAATTCTCCTCTTAAAGTTGTCATATGTCCCTATTGGCTATTTGCTGCCACAAGATGATCAGTTTTAACTGGAAGTCTAACTCTTGGATGGCGTTAAGTAAAACAAATCTCATTGCTAGTTTCTACTGCTCCGTTTCTTCAATTAAATACACACTTCAGTTTAGGGTAATAGGTATCTTTTCATCCCACTATAGTGGATGCCATTCCAGTTGCTACAGCCACTTGGGATTTCATCATTGGCCTCTCCCCGATATAGTTTAAAAACATTACACTTCTGTCATACTTCACCTGTGCTTTGGCATGATTACAACCACACGCATATTCCTTAGGTCTCCCCTCCTATAGAACATCATAGCTCTCTTCCTATCTAACCCCCTACATTGTTTCTTTTCAGATTCTCATTCCTCTTCTTATCAAATACAGATTTTTTACAACTCTTGTATACAATCACTGGAACAAGATTGCGATCCGGGGAGATCTCATTGTGGCCTTCCAATACTTGAAGGGAACATATAAACAGGAGGGAGAACGGCTGTTTACAAGAATGAATTGTGATAGGACAAGGGGGAATGCTTTTAAACTGAGATAGGGGAGATTTAGGTTAGATATTAGGAGGAAGTTTTTCACCCAGAGGGTGGTGATGCACTGGAACAGGTTGCCCAAGGAGGTTGTGAATGCCCCACCCCTGAAAGCATTCAAGGCCAGGCTGGATGTGGCTTTGGGCAGCCTGGTCTGGTGGTTGGTGACCCTGCATATAGCAGGAGGTTGAAACTAGATGATCATTGTGGTCCTTTTCAACCCAGGCCATTCTATGATTCTATGATGATTCTATGATCAGACTACAACCTATCTCTGGATCCTCACATCTGATTTATAAGTAAACAACTGTAAATTACAGTCATTTCAATCCATTGAATGCAGGAGATGTGACAGCATTGCATTTTGGTAACTGTAAACTCCTCTCACTTTGAAAAATGCAATACTACCTATAGGACACCATTCAGACTGCTTCTGTAAAAACAGCACTCTTAGCTTTCTGCTTTGGTAATACTGCTCTATCTTAACCCATCAGTGACTGCTTTCTCTTTAAAATTTAAGCTTTATTACTTCCATGATCCTTCTTGTCTTATCTTCCTTATACACTCACGCTCATCATACTTGTGTTCCCAGTTCTTAACTATTGACAAAAATCTCCATCACTCATTTGATAAATATTTAAACAAACATTTGTTTTTTAGTTCCACACTGCTACAAATTAGTTAATTGTCTTTCTTTAGCTATCCTTCTCCTCTCTTGTGATGCCACCAGAAAGTCTGATACTGATTAAATTGCAGGTTGAGACCATCATGTCCACCATGCTACACAATGCTACCTTATGAACTGCTCCCATACATTTGGATCCATTTCCTGTATTGATCAACTATGTAGCACTGTTGTTCCTGTGTTTCTATTACGTTTCTGTATCTTCTTCTGTCTCACACAGTATAGCATAATTCCATAGGTAGTGACTCTACGTATTATAGTACTACCAGTGCTACATAATAATACTAACCTTGACTGAGTTGAGGTAAATCAGGACATTAGCAAACTGTCTAAGAAGAAAGAAGCAGGAGGCCATGCACTGTCTCCCTGGAATGGTATCTGAAATCCAAAAGAGAAACACAGATTAGTAGACTTTAAAAATTATGTGGTAATGGAGGTCACTGCCAAGATTGCTGGCAGCTATGAAAGCAACTAACTTCTAAAAATAATGTAACTTGCCTTTTCAGGCAAAGGAGTACACTGGAGGTTAGAAAAGCTATTAGATCATCTTGTCAACTTTCTCTACAGCATATAATAACTATCACAAGATTGTATTCAACAGCACATTCTACAGAAATAAATTGCTCAAGTAATAGGACTTTTTCCATGACAAAATCTATGCAGCATTATTTTACCATGAATTATTCTTACTTGTAGGAAACAACATTTGATACAAAGTCTGAGTTTGTTATTCTGACCTCATATTCTTTTGCTTTAGAATTACACTCTTCAGTTATCCCAGACAAAGTAGCTCTATATATTCTGATTTTAGTTCCAGTAAGAGAGCAAACTTCAGACACCAAAAACATTACCGAAAAGTTTCAATACATGCACAAGTTAAAATACAGTATGAATGTTATTTTTCATGCAATTGGGTTACTACATTGCTCACAAGTGATAATGTCATAAATAAGTTAGGCAGATAAGCACAAATGAGTGCCAGTAGGATCTTTTTTTAAGAGTTTACTAGGACAATTTTTTTTCCTTAGACTCAGCCAGCAAAGAGTGGTCAGAGATGGATGGATCCAAGTAGCAGCCACGAAGGCAATGTTCCAAGGTCGTTAGAGAGCATGCTGTTCTGTAGTGGTTGGTGAAGTGACAGAAACTAAGATCCTAAGATTACCAACAGCCCTGAAGTAATTGATCTTTCAGGTTAGTTATCGTCAATCCATCCACACTAGAAAATTGTATCTGAAGAACAATACTTTGACTGCACCACAGCACTAAACACAGCATTCCACTAGAATTCCACTGTAAATTTTGCTTTCTGAGGTGAGGTACTAATTATTGCTAGAAAGCATTATAAAAGATCTCAGAATGTATTGCAAAGGAAAGCAAAATATTCTTATTTTTTATCTTGTTGCACGAGGAGATAGTGGGCTTGGATGTCTTGTCATTTCCATAAAGAGACAGTAATCCCTATGAATGGCTGAACGACATCCTTCAGTTCTCCAATTTAAGGAAATCATTTAGTTATTTAAACAGTGTTCATCTGGGAGCAGAAACTGGCCCGTAAACTTATCAGCCCTTTTTCACGTGCAGGCATACATACTGTGATAAATATATGCCTGGACAAAACATTAAGAGAAACACTTTTTCCTCAGTGTCTCTCTACTTTTTTTTCTTTGTAATGAGAATGAAAGTACCTCAAGAATGCACTTTTTCCTGTTGCACTCAAATTCTGAGGCTCAAATTCTCAGTAATTTAAATAAAATCCAAGAAAATGTGAATGAACATTGAAAGACTTAAAACTGTGAATATATTTTCCACTAAAAAGGAGTTAATAGAACCATGCATTTTTTTTTCCCCATATATGGGAGATGTCTAAGTTTTAGTGTCTAGTCTCATATCCACACTGTGGCAAGAAATTCTATTATCCCAGCACACGATACCCCATATACTTGTAATGAAAAAACAAACAAACAAAACCCAAACAAGTAAAAGACTACACCAAGCCCAGAAGAAATACTTCCTTCTTTCCACTTAACAGCAGAGGCGCCTGCCTTGGTTGTAAGAGGACCACAGAAAACAAATGGGGTGCTGTTCTCCATTGTGTCAGCAGTGTAAATAGGGTAGTTGGTAAGACTTATGTTCAGCACCACAAACACTGTATTTAATGGAAATTTTAATGCTCATTTACTTTCACTAATATTCCTCTCTCACATTTTTCTCCTTAAATTATCTCAGAAATACGATCTTGGTTCTGTTTTCTATCAAGTTGAGACACTGCAATTAGATCACTTTAGAGCATGGGAATTACCTGCAAAAATCTAGTTATATCCCCTTTCATTATGGCAATTCTATTTCAGGAGTCACTCAGGATTACAAATTCTTTATTAAATAGTAAAATAGAGCTGCTGTTCTGGGTGTTATTTCTTGTATCTAACGGTCGAGTACTGACTGCTGTGCTTTAAGTGCTTTCTGATTTTTTGCTTTTGGATGTCTCCACTCCTCTTATATTACATAACTTCTCATAGATCTAAGAATTTTATCTCACATTGAAAAGGACTTTGCTTGCTCTGTTTCTCAAACCTCTGTGTCACAAATGTAATTAAAAATAACAGATTCAATTGCTGACTTCAAATGACCATGCAAATACGCAACACTGTATTCTTCATAAACTAACTTTTTAGTGCTTTTCTCTTCATCTAGTCATGGAATTTCTACAGTTAATGAGAGCAAGTCAGAAACACAGGAAGTTGTTTTGAGAAAATATTCCACATAGAATCATAAAATCACCAAGGTTGGAAAAGACCTCTAAGATCATCCAGCCCAACTGTCCACTATCGCCAATATTTTCCACTAAACCATGTTCCTTAGTACAACATCTAAACGTTCCCTGAACATCTCCAGAGTTGTTGACTCCACCACCTCTCTGGGCAGCCCATTCCAGTGCCTGACCACTCTTTTGGAGAATTAGTCCTTCCTGACTTGAATCCTCCCTGGCACAACTGTGCAACTTCAGGCCATTCCCTCTAGTCCTACTGCTAGCTACATGGGAGAAAAGGCCAACCCCTGCCTCACCACAAATCTTTGCTTCAGTACATTCATTTTTTGATAATCCAAGCAAAAAGTCAAGAGCCTAGCAGGTCCAATTCCAAGAAAAGAAAAAGCACAGGATTTCCTCACTGTAATCAGCACAACCTTTGTAGTCTGCAAAGCAGCTAAGTAACTTGATAAAGATCTCAAACAGACTACCTGGTGGTTCTAACTCTTTGCTAGATTGGCAGTGGGAAGCGCTGAAGTGTGACATATATGCTTGAATAGCCTGGCTGGCTAGGTGCCCAAGTGTACAAGCAGGTGAGAATTCTGTTCTTCATTTCAAAATGCAGCTAGACAAAGGCAGCATATTAAAAATGACCAAAATATACAACTTAATGGTTAATATGCTAAGTAACATAAGATCATAAAAATGATCATATTGGATGGATTCCAAAGTCTGTCTCATTCAGTAGCTTGTGTAGTAGGAATATATGACTATAGAAAGAATATGTTCTGATTTCACATACAACATATGATTTGGTAAACAATGCTACTTCCTTTGAAGCTTTTCCCAACTTCCAGCAATCTGCTCTGACACACTTCCTAACTGCAACCAAAGATTTTGCAACAGCCAATGTACTTTTCTTTTATGATGTTCTTCATACCTTTTAGTTCTTGCAAGATTCAGAATCTAAGAAGTTGTCTTATGTGAAAAAGCAATTTGTGCTGCTTGTTTTTAACTATCTTGCTGATGATTTATTTCAATGCTCTTTAGGCTTTGGATGGCAGAGTAACTAATTCTTTTCTATACATCTTCGCTATGGATTTACAATGTTCTGTATCACGAGCGTAATAAACTCAGTCACCACTTTTGCAGGCTCTGCACCCTCTTATTTTCTCTCTCCTTGTTCAACAATCTGTCCCCTTTCTTTTATCCTTGTTGGGCTTATGTATACTTTCTTGTTCTACCATACTGATTGGAAATGTAAGAATCAGAATTGCAGACAATATTCAAGAAAGGGAACTACAACTGTGTACAATTACACAGTAATTATTTCTATTTTGTTCTGCCTTTCCTCATCAGTTCCTAAGAGTCTCTTCAGCTTTTCTAGTGCTTCTTACAATTTTGAAAACATAGTTAAAGCTCTTATCCACAATAAGTAATACTTAGTATTTATCAAAGCTAAATTTAATTTGCATATTACTACCCAGCTTCATATATTCTTCCACAGCTTTTATCATTGTGGAAGCTCCTGCTATGAGTAATTTTGTCCCACTGGCAAACCTAGTCATGTCTTTGTTTGTCTCCTACAGCTAATTAATTATGAATATGAACCCTTTATTTAGGAAGAAAAAAGGTTCTTTCAAGTGTTCTTATCAGGTTTGTTTTATCCTTTTCACTGCTACTTCTCATTTGAAACAGAAAACTTGAAGTGAAATGTTACGTAGCTTCCCTTCTTGAAATTTAGTACTGGAGAAATACTTGAGGTTTTTGTTAGCAAATGGATTTTGAATATAATTATACTCAGATTACTATAACAGAATCGAATTTTGATCATAGTATTTCAAATCAAGTTCTATGTAATAATCTCTGTATTGGTCAGGAATCACCTCTTCATTTGTGTGCTCTCTTTCTAAGAAAGAAGAAAAGTTGTCATTCCAAATTTTTCTTTTGTTTCATGCTATGTCATATACCAGGCTAGCATGGGCAGAATAGAATTTGAACTATTATTTAATTATTTAGCTATATAAAATTTCTAACCTCTTTAATATGCCAGCCACTGCTGCCATCTACTCTGGTCAGTACTATGCATCTCATATTATCTGAGCATAAACAGGTTTGTGTTACTCACCGATAAAGAAAACACATTTACTTTATTTCGGACAAGGTTTCTATATTGCTTAAAAACATTTCTTCACTGGCATCATCTACTTTGTAATGCCCTGCTGCAAATTAAATGTGAACAATATGCTATATATTACCTTTTTCCTATTGTCTTCTAAAAACAGGCATTCTACTTTACTCATCTATTTTAAAAACATATAATACTTGTAAAAAAAAACACATGTGATTTTCATGCTATCTCAGCTGAACTCTTACTGTTTGTTGTCCTCCATGTAGCCTTCATTTGAGGATACAAAACCCACACTATTTTGCATTTAAAGAAGGAATTACTTTGAACTATGTGCTCTTTTCCGTCACCTTTTTTTTCCACAAGATTTTTTAAAAGTGACAAAGGTTTCAGCAACACGTTTGGTTATGTTGCTGTCCTGTTTCTACAAAGAGGATTATGAATATAAGACAAGCTGCTGCAGAATCCCTAAGTGAAGACCGGCAGTTTGAAGTATAGCCTCTTTTCCAGTTGAATTTTGGCCAAAGTTTTGGAATAAATTGAGCCTTCTAATTTAAACTTTTTTTTTTTTTTAAAAACATAAATTAAACTTTCACATTATAGCAACAAAATGCCAAGCACTAGTCAAGCTAATGATCAGCATTTAGATGAGGATATGAAATACAAACATACACCATCATAAGAGGGATTACACAATAGGGAAAGAACATTTCAAACGTACCACATTCACTGGCTGATTCACCCACCAACTGGAAGAACTGCTGAGCAATTTTCAGATGATCTCTCTAGGAGAGGAAAAAAAAAATTCAACGTAAGTTGTTACAATACAAACTGAAAATGTTTTTGAGGAACAGATGGGAGAAGTGAAGAACAACATGCAGGCAAACTGGGGTTGAAGTAAAACCAGAAAAGGTAAACTATGCTACTGTATAGGTCTAGATACATTGGAATACTGTAAAAGCAAACAGAATTTGGAAGCATAACAGGGAAATCAGATTTAGCTTGATTTATTTTCAGGACTAGTAACAGAAACTTGCAGTTTATTCATTGTGGACTAAGAACTGCATGGTGTAATATGAAGAGACTCAGGGATCCTGCAATGTAAATGTGAGATTACTTGCACTCTGTTCCAGTCCCTACAGATCTGTTCATATCCTACTGTTGAAGAAGCTGGAGAACCTTGTGGATTTAACTCACCGAATCCATTTCTTGTCCAAGAGCTGCATTTACCACTCCTTTGAGGATATACTCCTGGAAAAAAAGAGTAAAGAGGATCAAAAAAGGCAATGTGAAGATTTCAGGAGACACAGAACAGTGTACTCACACATATTTTTCTTTCTAAAGTTAACTCTATCCCAAACTGATAGCTGGTTATTACCAGAGCAAGTGTTTCAGTACAGCATCACAGTCAGCCCCCAAAAATCTATACTACTTGTTAGCTAGTCACTTCTGCAAAATGTTTGGGCTGCAAAGAGGTAGAGTGTTTTCTGATAAGACTTAATATTCAAAGATTATGCCCCAGAAGTTTCACTATAACATAGTATTTTGCCCTCTTCACCACCATCTGGCTAATAATCATGTGCAATATTGTTCTATTAATGCAAAGATCCAACTTCTAGTACACACACTGGTTACCCATCACCATCACCACCCATGCTCCAAAAGGCAGTGTTTCTCATCAAGGTAAAAATGTCAAGAGATTTGTGCTCATGCTATTCTACTGAAACTAGGAGCTGGAACAGAGTAATCTCTACTATGAGCTACAAAGGCAGTTCTATTCTCCACTGAGCAAGATTTTCTTAGCATGTAACAGATTAATTTGTCTTGTTTAAATCTTATAATTCAGCGTTCTAGCTATAAATGTGCTGTAGTAGGTTCTCCTGATAAACTTGGATAGATCCCTCAGATATAAATACAGGATAGGAGGAAGAAAGAAAAGACTGTACAGAAATGAACAAAATGTAAGGAAACAATCTGACAGTAATAGCCAGGATGCTAAGTAATCATTTAAGTACACCAACTCTTACAGATGCAAAATTAAATCCTGTAGACTCCATGACAAAGAAGAAATTTGATAAGAACTATAGGTGAACTACAGAACTATATGTGTAGTTTTGCAGTCTTCATGGGGAGTTCCTTCCAAGCTTGGGTGAGAAAATGGAGAAAAAATCCACAAGGATTCTCAATTTAAAATGTGATTTTAAGTGGGTGATATCGTGGTATATATACTAAGTTTGTATATGGGGAAAATGCAGGGAGAAAATAGGGGCCAAAGAAGCAATACCAGTATAAAACTGTTTAAGGAGGGCATATATAGCTGCTTAAGTATTAAGTATACTGAAAAATGCAAGAAATAAAAAGCAAAAAGAAACAGCAGAAGGCACTCCTCAGCACAGAATTACCAGATTTGTTTTTAATGTTCCCCTCTCCCCCACCCCCATCCATTCCTCCACACACTCATGAAAGGTCTCTTTCATGCCCAGTTACATGATCTTTGGAAACTAAACTGCAAAGAGGAATAAATCAAAGACTAGAGATGCTGACCACAAAAGAAAATGACAGTAGCAGTCAAGGGATATTGCAGTTTTCACTCATGGCAGCCAAAGTGAGATGGGATTAGAAGAGACCTATTATTTAACATGTTGAATCTAATCTAGCTCATTTTTATTGAAATGGCTTCAGGACAAACCACATGAGTGTCTGAGCTAGCAGATCTTGAGGGATGGTGATAACCACCACCAAGGGAGAAGTGACAAGCAGCTGTAGTTGGAAGAGAGCTTTTATTTATACAGTAATGGTCAGCTCCCTAGAATCAAATCTGCACAAAGAGCTGCATTTTCAATCGACCCTGGGCAGTATAGTACTAAACATGCTAGGTACTCATGTATGTACATATAATATTCCATGGATGACTGTTCAATCTATCATTGATAAAAGGATAAAACACGAGAGTTTTAAGAGTGGGAATGGAACAAGCTATCCGCAGGATACCAGTTTTGTATGTGGCAGAATTCATACTAATTTATAACCTGTCTATGTACCATGACATCATTTTCCAATTACCTGTGGAGCTGTAGGTTCCAAGTCTTTAATCAGGTTATAAGCCTCCTGCACATCATCTGAAATACCAGATGTTAGAATGCATGACAAATCATGGCACGTTGTATTAGAACAAATCACTCATCCTCTACAACATTCCCCTATAGTCACAGATGAAGAAATAAAGCATTTAGACAGGAAGAGAAATGTACCTATAAATCACTGTGAATTTATATCACAATGGTGATGGTTTTCTAGAACTCGAATAACAAACATGGTGTGAGTAATAGCTTCTTTATTACTACAGTTTTCCTAGTAGAGATGACTCGGTCCCTTGTTCATAATCTTGTGGCTGACTTTCCAACAGTACAAGGTCAAGATAATAAATCCATTACTTTCTTGTTGTATCTCTTTTCATATTTATTTACTCCATATGCAGGATAAGGTAAGATGTTTCTGAAGAGAAACTTCTTTTCTTATCAATCTTCTTTTCTTATCAAACTTTTTTCTTATCAATATTTCAAAATCTTCTTACCCGATCCTACTTCTAACAAGCAAAAACACTACTAGCATAGAAGTTTAAATGTAAAGTTTGGATTCAATAGGCAACTTTGCATCTTCCTGAGAAATAGTAACTGAAAATATCCTAAACCTTATGAAGGTGCCCTTTGAACTGACAAAATGTTGTTAATACAGCATTATACCAGCTGCCTATAGGAACAAACCTTATCAAAATAAGCTTCCTTTTTGACAGTACACACCATCCAGACAGCATGGTGACAGTACTCCAAGGTGACTTAAGGCAATATGAATTGGAAATCTCAAGCTCCAACTCATCCCTGACCAACAACTCTGCTTTTCTACCCATTCCCTAGAGCAGCCACATAGTAAGCCAGTACATACTATACAAAAGTAATCACTTTTTATAAAAAAAATTAGAAATAGTTTTTTGGGTTTTTTTCTTTGACTAGCTTAGCTCATCAATGTTGGCACAAAGCAAGAGACAAGATCGCTATTCAAGTTTGTCAGCAGGGCATGAGGAGAAAAAGAAACTACAGCAGCCCTGCTTTCTTATCAGTGTGGACCATCAACACAGAATTCTGCTCTTCAGGCTCTGAAGAAGTTCTCTAACAAATATAGAAAATTAAGATGGAATTCCTGGCCCAATACCCTAAAACTCACTACCTTAAACAGAAGAAATGGGAAGCATATTTGTGCTTCAATCTCTCCACTTCAAAGCATGCCTTTATCAGAAACCTTGTAAGTTTTGGAGAGATGGCTCGAGTCATTGGGAGTGTTCTTAACTGATGATGTTGCATTATGCAGATTTTTAAATGAAGACATAGCATAAGTACATTTTTATCCTAACTCTATAGCATTCCTTTGTCAGTATGCATGTTATTTGAATAACAAAGAATGGAACCTAACTGAAATTATTGCAAGTTTGGCAGCAATGAGTAAACAGACTGTTTTTTAAGCGATGCAGATTTGCTTTGCTTCTGTGTAAGTAGAGATCAATTTGAAACATATCTTCCTCAATAATATTGTTAATAATAATATAATTGATAATAATGCTAATATTGCTTTCAATAATATTAATTACAATAATACTGGACACAGTGTTTGCTAGGAGCACCAAATGCAGAGTTACCAATGTCAAAGCATACTGACTGAACCGATGGATGCCTACTTGTATAGATAAGGAAATAGTAGCACATGCTTGACTTTAACAAGGTCTTTTGACACAATCCCTATAATGTTGCCAAAGCCAATTTCTATTTCATCAGTTTAGCCATCTCTACAAACCCAAAAACCTCAAATTCTCTGTGGAAATAGATTTATTTGAAGGCATACAATTACAGCCCTTCTCTACAAGCTATGGGAATTTGTTTACATCACTATTTCTCAGAGATACTGAAAAGGAAATATATTACACACTGCTGCAAAATAAAAAGCATTTTGGGGAGTAATCAGTTGAGAGCAGATAAATAAAAATCATCCCTGAAGCTATGAAAGAGCCAGAGGAAGGCATATTTACCTTGTCGGAGATAGTAAATCACAAGATTCAGTCTTGCCTCAGGAATAACATCAACCAGAGGAGGCAGCACCTGCAAAGCCCCTTCTCCTCCTCGGAACACCACCTGCAAATAAAAGCAGCATATTGCTAACTGTATATTATAATCTTCCTTATGATCTCTTTAATTCCTATGTTAACAGTAAGAAGAGGTCAACAGGACTGTCTTTAGTGTAATTCCTGCTTTAATATAACAATAAAATTATATGTATGACATCCTTTATTCTAAAGAACATTAAGTACATAATTCATCAGCAGAGATTGACTGATCTCAGATTTTAGCAGCTCAAAGCTGTGACACATTATATACCAAACGTTTTAAAGAATATGGACCAGAATAAAAGTGAGAACAAACCTTATGATTGTGCATTTGAGAAAAAAATAGGATAACTATTATACAATTGTTTAGAATGCAATTAGATCTATAAAGGATTCAGTGTTTTATACTTCAGTGTTACATGACAGTTCCTCCAGAAAAAAAAATAAAAAATCTAATATACTGACTCAGTAGTCTCCTGGCAAAAAGACCAACATTCAAAATAAAGAATTTAAACTTATAAAGTCCAGTCTGAAATCACTGTTAGGTTTTGTGATCAACGACTGTCTGATAAATAATAGCTATTGACAATTGTTCAGCAAACTAATAATACCATTGTAGGGAGCATTAACAGGTACTCAGTGACTCTTTTACTGCAGAATACATAAATACTTTGGCTGAGTCGGTATCTTTTTCCCCATGCACTGCTTGTCAAGTACTATTTTGATAAAGACCATTTTCCTGAGTTATCTTAATTCCACTGACATCATAGTCAATTGTAGACAACATTGAGTTGACAGTTCAAGGTCATGAATTCTGGCTTGTTTCTATACTATCCTAGTTGACTAGTCTCTACAAAATATCTTGCTAGATTATTCTTACAGGCTATGAATTATTTTGATACGCCTTTTGTGTAAAAGCAACAACATTATTATTTTTGTGATACAGTCTCAAACTGTCGGAGAAAATGCCAGGGTAAAAAAAAAGCAACAAACTTGATGGTACATTGATTATACAGGCCAGTTTTCTGGAATGGAACTTACAGGACAGCAGAGATTCAGATGTTTGCAGATCTCAAAATATTCCCTTTCATAGTCTTCAAAAATGTCTACAAATGACTGCAGACCCCATGAAACTCAAGAAGCACGTTACTTACCAGATTATGTTTAATGAGCTCCTTCCCAAACTCAAAAGATGATGAGGCACTGTCCGTCAAGTTCTTGAGTTCTGCCTGGAATTACATATATTCAAAAAGTTTAATAATAACACACAAAAAAGCACACAGACATTAATAGAGGTTCGTGTTTGTCCCAGAACTGACAGAAACATCTCCATCAGTGCTGGGTCACTGGAAGAGTTGTGCCTTCCCACTTTTATATGACGATTTTTACAAATTGAATAATCCACAGACATAAGGTCAAAAGTGGACCAGGAAAAGAGTAAAACCACTGTGTGTGCACCATGTGTACAGATGGCTTAATACTAGAGTAATTGAAGTAGGTTAAACTCCTAACAGGACACAATGATGTGATACTAGGCCATTATCAACATGATCAACTGACTAAGAAAGATAATAAGGAAAAGAAATGCCTAAGGGATGTCTTGAACTAAAATGATGGCAAACTGAAGGGCTGTCAAATAGATACCTCAGCAGCCTTTCCATTGTATAGTCGGAAATGGTTACAAGCCTTGAGGTTAAGAGCAATGGTGCTGTCAGGAACTTGCTGAAGATAAACAGCTAGCACTTCTTGTGATACATCATAGTAATCCAGTTTATAGTAGCATAGAGCCACATACACATTCAGAGCCAAGTACTCCCTGCAGAACGGAAAAAAGAGCATTTAAGATAAAATTTCAATCCACCAGATAGTTATATTACAGAATATTAAAATCAGTGATGAAGCCCTATGTCTTCAACAAACACATCAAATTTGGGATTTCTAAATACTCGTTAGGTATCTTTATATCTCTGGTTTGTGATGTAAGTTGCACAGATCCGTTAACAGACATGCATGAGTTTTTTCAATGGCAGCTATTCCAATACAATTACTGACAAAATTGTTGGTTTGCAAATCTTTAAAAATGTGGTAATTCATACTAAGGAAATCCACAGAAAATAAGAACTTTTGTCCTGGCAGAATAGAATTTTCTGTGCAATGCGTGTGAAAACATTTATATGCACTTAAAACTTTGAAAACATTTCAACAGATCTTATTATCTTAGAAATACATTTTTTTTTTAGTAAACAAAACAGGCTACTGCAAGCTATGAAAACAGAAGAACTAGGCACAGAAATAAGACAGATATTTGTGGCAACAGTAAGTAAAAAGATAATTGTTACAAAGGTTACTCGCTTAGCTTTGCATGATTGCTTCTACAGATTTAGAATTTCAAGAACTCTTTCCTGAGTGTTAAATTACATATGTACCTTATGAAGCACACTCCACTTTCTCTAAAGTAATCAAGAGGAGACAGTGCCAAAAAACAGCTACGTATTCTGGGGTTGCAATTTCTATTTTACCAAACTGTTTTTCCAGCCGCTTAAGAATTCATTTTGTTCCTTTTTAAATTATGAACTAAGAAGTAGAATATGATAGAAAAAACATAATACTTAAAGAAATGCAAAGAACTTTCTACATAACCAGTAATTCTACATTCTACAGAACTTTCTACATAACCACTGAACCCCTTCTTAGAAAGAGTAACAGGTGAAACAGAAATCAGTGATCAAAAGCAAGGTTCACCAGACTGATCATCAGAATTGTAATTCAATTACAACAATATCAGAGACACCAAAGTAAGGTTTAGAGTAGAAATGCCCACCGATTCTCAAGAAGAATGCATTTGTAGATATCAATAGCTTCTTGGTAGTGGGACCGCATGTAGTGGATAGATGCCAAGCTAAGCTGATCTTCTGTAATGTCTTGCAGATTTTGGTGAGAGCTCATCAGTTTCTTCTCATCACTGAACTAGAACAGAAAGTGAGACATTCTCAGAAGAGTTCAGTGAGAAATACATTTTAAGTTAATATGCTGGATTAGTTTTGTCCTCGCTGGCAAGCAGCAAGTTACTCATTTTTAACATCTGGATGTTACTTCAAAGTTAATTTGAACAGTGGAGAAAGCCAAACATTAAGAAGCAGACCAGTTGTAAACAGATAAAACTAAGCATGCGTTTTCCTTTAAGTTGTGATTTAGACATAATTACACATCGTGTGCCTTGCTGGATAAGAGAGCTTAATTAATCAGTTATTTCACAAATATAATTCTGCAACGCAGAATTTAATTTACTATTCAATTTGGGAGTTTTTTTTCTGTTAACAAATGAAATCTTATTTCTCATGGATATCAGAAAAATGGAAGTCCTGCCAACACTCAACACTCAAGCACTAACTTTCACAATACTTCTTTACAACCCTAGCAAATTCTCCTTCATCGTTCCTTCAAAATTCCAGTTAAAACACTGATTTTTAAAAGCATTGCTGTCATGCACGTAACAAACGCACTAGGGTATAAAAAAGCAACAGAGTTCAACAATCATCTTATACTTGTATAAGTAGTAAAGTTGAGGCTATCTACCAGTGATTTTACTCAAATCAGTTATTCCAGTGCTTTTTATCATGGACATCTTTTAAGTACCCATGTTGCTATAGAAACATTTTAAGATTATGCTTCTAAACCAACAGAAATTTAAGTGAAGAGAATCTAGCATCAAAGCTAATATGCAGGACTTGTATTTTATTTTGCCCAAAACTCAGTCTCTCCAGTAGCTGGAGAGACACTACTGGCTGGGTATCATACAGGAAGGATGGTACAAAAGCAAATGGAAGGGAAGACAGCCACATGTGGTAACTGAAACAATCATTTAACTGTTGTTGAAATTTAATTAAGCCTCATGCCATAAACATGATTACTTTTTGGACAGTGAATGACTTACGAGGATCAGAAATACCTTATAAACCTTCTTGGTCAAACTGCTAAGTACACTACAGCTGCAAATTAGGAAACTTTGATAACTTCAAAGAAAAAAAAAACACTGGTGTATGCATTTCTGATTCTGCTCAAAGTCTCAGGTTCTCCATAATAAAAAATACCACCAGGTTCTTATTGTACAACTTGCATGAAGCTGGTTGGTAAGGCTTCTTGTAGATACTTGCCGAGGGCATCTATTCCAAGATCCGGTTTTCACTTGCTTTCTCCTCCATATTTTATTACAGGAGAGTAGTTGCAGAGAATCTTTGTTCTCCTTCCACCACAGACATTTTAATTATTTGCCCAGATTGCCAGAACACATTACAAATTACCAAAGAAAACAAAGCAAAGCACGAGTGAAGACACTGTACCTTATGTGCCAGGTGAAAGAGTAAACGGTTCTGAAGACGACTCTTAGGTGCTGAAAGGAAAATTCAGTAAGTATTTCTGCAAAGAACAATTCAGGACATCTAGTTTTTATTTTAACTTTCTCAACAGACAAGCATACCTATGTATTTTTTCATTAACTAGCCCAAATACAGTTCTTCACTGTACTTCACTTCAACAATTTTAATTGGTTTTAATGCCTTCCTGCTTCCCATCTTCATTCCCTGTCCATTTCTTTTGAAATCCTGCTGAAAATACTTTTTCATTGGCCTCTTCCTTCCATGAGTCTTAAAACAGAATAACTGCACTACCATTTCTCTGCTGGTCCTTCTGGTTAAAGTGTTTTTTTTTTGATGCCACGCAGCACATCTCTCATAGAATTAAAAAAGGCAGCAACAGACAAGCTCATAATCAAGGTTCTTTCTACAATGTGTAAAATTTGAAGTAAATTGTGATTCATATTTCTAGGAATCTTGTCAACTTTCAGTATACTGCAAATTCCAGTGCTGCTACCATTTGTTTATGTGATGATATCATATATAGTTCTAATGTTTCTTCAGTCCAGAGGAACAAAAGGCACATTAATGTACTCAGATGTACATTAATGTACTCCTGTACTCAGAGCAGATAAGATTCAAACTAAGACATGAAGAGAGAAGAGTGGCTTTCTAAAGTCAATGAAGTCCTCAAAACTTCTGGCTCTAACAGGATTAGGAATTGCATTTAACACATTTCAGACTGCACAAATTGTTAACTGCAGAGATTTTAGTGACTACAGAGACCCTTGTTGTTCACTGAGATTGACGAAGGTTCTTAGTCAACAGAGCTATTAACTTCTTTTGGGAGCAATCTTCCAAAAAGCCTTTCCTTGTTTCCTGTGTTTTCTTCAGCCTACTCAGCTAATGAGCACTCTCATTTTTGCTCAGACCAACCAGCTGGCAACCCAGGATTTACATGGAATTTTTACAAAGAACAGAATTACTTACTGTGTTTACAGGGCCAAGAAAATGCGGAGTTAGCAAAGCAGTGGCCTGTAACACAACGCTACAATTCTTCTGACATCCTAAACCATGAAAGAGAGCTTAAACCACCAAAACCTCTTTCTCTTCCCTCTCAAAGATGGAAATTTCTAGCAATAAATTAGATTTATTTTAAACGGCAATTTAGGGACAGATTTCCATACTTCTTACTTTTTCTCTACTATTATAATACAGAAACTGTAATTCATAACAATGCCAAAAACGAACCAGGCCACTGTCATCAGACGGGCACTGCCAAACTCTATGTACTCTCTCCAACTATGTCTAGAAAAAAAAAAGACAGCAAATTTTCTCTCTAAAGACTTTCTAGTATAGAGGAGTACTAAAAGGAAAAGGTGGTACAAGAGTTCTCACAAAACCAAAATATCTTGCCAAGTATTACTATCCAAGGATCAAGTAGTTACAAAGCTACATGGTCTTCAGTCTAGGATCTATTAGGGAATTCTCATTGGGATCTATTAGGGAATTCTCATTGGCCTAATAAAGGAAAGGAAAGCTTTTCTGATCTGCAATCAATATTGTGTAAGCAGAAGTAGCATTATTGTTGACATCGCAGGACATTCCAGAGACTATTTCATCACTGAGTTAGAAAGCTGGAGTATTTTGACTTAAAGCAAGTTCTTCTACGTGCTGCCCACAGTGATGCCACGGTTAGCTCTGCACACACCTTAGCATTAATTGATAGTTTCCCATATCAAAGTTTACAAAGGTTGCACATGGACTCCACATGTGCTTTCATGCAAAACTTCAACCAACCGCAACCACTCTTTGCAATTCAAAACATTTGGTCATCAAAGACTCCAGAAATACCAGCAGGACAATTTGTGGGATTTACACTGAAAATAACATATTGTATAACCACAGTTCAGCGAACAAAGACATCAACGTTCCTTTTTTTGCATAGGTTTTGTATTTTTTTTTAGTAGGCTTCAGCATTAATTCCTCTGTAAGTGACTTGCAAGCAGTATTCCCTCAAGAACCTAAACTGAGGAATTATTGTTTCACTGGTCAACCAATGACGGTAGTGCTGCACTCACAAATCTGGCATTTGATCTGACATTGAAATTATTTACTCGTTGGCAAGAGCTGGAGGGTTAGTCCATGTTATTCTACACCTAAAACCAGGCAAAAGGTGAAACCCAAGTTCTGATGGTTTGCTTAGACATATGGAATAGGAAAAAACCTCCCACTTTGTAAGATACAGTATTACCTGATAGAATCCATCTTATATTCTTTAAAATACAACCTTTTTACATGATGTCAGGCAAGGAAGAGGAGAGTCAAAAACAACAAAAAAAAATGTAGTCCTGTTGACATTATAAGCAGAACCATGGAAACATTCAATAACAGCAGTTTATTTTTTCCCAGTGCTGAATTCATTTTTTGAGAGACCTATGAACAAAGTCAGATTAATTTCCAGATGTAATCAAGTAATAAAATTAAATAAAGCTGCTGGATTAATCACTGGGGCAGGAAGGGGTGAAAGTGCCTCATCATCAAAGAACCATTTTTTGAGAAACACTAGACTTGCTCTTTTACTACTCTCTGGTATCAAATGTGATTGTCATAAGAAAGCACAAATCTCTTTTCCTGTCCTACTTTTTCAAGAAGACTGCTTTCTTTTTTGTTTTGTTTGTCTATTTGTATCAGCATTTAGAAATCTAGGTATCACGATGACCGTGCTGCACTGCGATAAACCGGACCCTGCTTCTGTGTCTAGTATTGGCTTTGTACTGAAGAAATCACTGAGATAGTCAGACTGGACATATCTCTTTCCGCCTAAGAAATGCAACAATATCTCTATGCTAGAATTTTTGTAATTATTAGTGCTGGTGTTTCAGGGACTATAGTCATAGTTGACATGGATCTATAGAGTACTCCACGTGCTAACAGGTGTAGAGCTGGAAGGGGGTAAGGGTGGAACAGGGATGAGAAGGCTTCATCCAGGTAACACGGAAAATATGACCAAAGAAAACCCTATTATGCTGTCCCTGAGAAACAACGCCCTGCTCACCTGAACACAGCTGAATGAAGCCCTCTGTGTCTTAGAACCACAGTCTCTCTGGTTGAGGGAAAGTGCAACGGTAAGGGAAAAATGTCAGGAAAAAACAGAGTCCAACATTGATGTTCATACTTAAACACACTTAAATAGCTCAACTGTTGAGAATTTTCTCCCACGAAAGCTGCAGAGGTAACTCACTGAAATTTTCACTTTCCTCAAATACTTTTATTCTCTCTTATACTTAAAAGTCAGTTCAAATGTGTTCAGTTCCTTGTGGTACACACGCGTTTCATTTCAGGCATGCCTGAGCACAGTAACTTGAAGATGACTGAAACAAAAATGGTTATTTCTGTTATGTGGATTCCACTATGCTTTAAAAAGCAAATAAAAAATCCAGCACACAAACCAAACACAAGCAATAAAACACCACCAAACTGAAATACGGCTAGTAGTTTTTAAAATTTAAAGATTTATAATTTGATACTTTCTTGTGTGCACTTTGAGAGTTCAAACCCAGCTGTTTTAAAAACAACGGCTAAAATGCAATGAAAATGAGTTTCTGTTCTCAAGAAATACAGCACAAGCAGACAGCAAATAATTTTGCACATAGGGAAAGATCGGCCTAAAGGAAAAGAAAATCCAGCAGTGTTTCCATGCTCTCTTGTAACTGCACATTTTTATTGGTGACAACTATCTGACACCTGGCAAACATTTGTGCATGAATAAGCAAAACTGGTTTGGAAAATGCCACCGTTCTTATTAATTCATCTCTGTTTTGCTTTTGTGCAATATTGCTCTTTCCTGCATAGGCTGAAATGAGAAGTATCTGTTCAGTTAAACCACATTCTGAGCTGACACACGAAGCGCTATGAAGAAGTTAATTAATTATAAAGCACTGACCAGCAAAAAATAGAAGGAAAAAAACGTCTAATGACAAGCTAATACAACCCTATCTGTGCATGAAGCTTACATTTAACTGTAAATCTCCACATTTAAAATAAAGACTGTTTTTTGTTTTTTGTTTTTTTTTGCAGCCTCACTTATGTGCAAATCACATTTGCTGGCATGTATTTTGTGGTTTAGAAGAATACTGTTGGTTCTTGTACTTTTTCTTAATGCAGTGCTAGCCAAAGGCTTCTGAGAGGACTGTACAAGCTTCTTCTGAACACCAGGTTTAGTTGCCAGCATTTCTGTGCAAATGTGGCAGTTTCTGGTCCTTGTCATTTATTTCTTGAAGGCATAGGACTGGGAATGCAATATAAGACTACTTGGTTTTATAATGAAGAATTAATACATGTATTATTATTAATTAAGCCACGATGAAGAGTTGGCTGCATTTTTACAAAGCAAGATGGGCTGATATACACTAAGGAAAATATATGTTCAGCCCCATGCATTAAAGCACTGAGGCAGAAGTAATATACAATGCATCACTTGGAAGCTTTGATATGGGATTACTGTGGAACAACAGCTGCTGACTTAAGTAACGCTACTTTCACCACAGATTCAGGAACTATAACATCCCCAGGTGGCAAAGAGGGCCAATGCCATCCTGGCCTGAATTAGAAATAGTGTGGCCAGTAGGAGCAGAGAGGTAATCATCCTCCTGTACTCAGCACTGGTGAGGCTGCACCTCGAGTACTGTGTTCAGTTTTGGGCCCCTCACTACAAGAAAGACATTGAGGCCCTGGAGTGTGTCCAGAGAAGGACAACGAAACTGGTAAGAGGTCTGGAGCACAAATCTTATGAGGAGCAGCTGAGGGAGCTGGGATTGTTTAGTCTGGAGAAGAGGAGGCTCAGGGGAGACCTCATTGTGCTCTACAACTTCCTGAAGGGAGGTTGTGATGAGGAGGGGTTTGGCCTCTTCTCCCAGGCAACAAACAGAACCCGAGGAAATGGCCACAAGTTGTACCAGAGGAGGTTTAGATTAGACATAAGGAAACACTTCTTCTCTCAGAGAGTGGTCAGACACTGGAATGGCTGCCCAGGGAGGGGGTGGAGTCGCCATCCCTGGCAGTGTTCAAGAGGCGTCTGGACGAGGAGCTATGAGATATGGGTTAGAGGCTTGTGGTAGCAATGGTAATGAGAGGACAGTTGGTCTAGGTGATATTCTAAGTCCTTTCCAATCTTGTGATTCTATGAATCTATAAGAGGACGGAAGGAAAAAGAGGCCAGAAATATCTGAAAGGAATTTGGCAGAAGGCATAGAGGAGATAAAGTACATCTATCATGAAGAATCTTCAAAAAAAGGATTCTCCTCTACTGACTTTTTGTTCCACTTCTTAAGTTATGTTTGCAGTAATTCTGGTTTATATGACTTTTGATGCACAGACTTATTATTTCCTGAGAGAATATCCAATTAAGTTTTATTTAAGTAATGACAAACTTCCCATCTATTAAAAAATAAAATCTTGCTCCAGAATAGAACGCAAGCGATCTTTTATGAAATGCAATAATTACCTCATGGCCTTTAACTCTCATTTCCTGATTTTTAAACATTCTTCATATTTTTTCCTCAGTTACCAATTTTCTTAAGTAATGGCAACAGTAAATGACAAGAAGGAACTTCTACTTAATTTCCAGATATTTATAGTTTTGTGCAGACAAGCTATTCCAGAAAGCTAGCTGACATTCACATTCCTTTTCACGCAGACTCCAACGCCATAGGAATTTAGAATTATAAATGAAAATAAATTACTTATCCTTCATTTGTTTTAGTGCTGTGCTGCTTTCAGGGGCATGACAACTGCAGCAATAATCAATAAACATCAAACAGTATGCAAAAAAGTCTGGCAGTGTATTCCCAAAATAGCAATGGTAAGCAGCCCAACACTAATGGTGTCTATCACTCTTACAGCAGAGTTAAAGGCAGTAGTGATAAATGGTGGCATTCTACAGATTTCACCCTGTTGTGCTTACAGCTCAATGAAGTATTTTGTTGCTTCTGGATCTCTACAAAACCACGAAAGAAATCATAAGACGCTGTAGGTTCCTCTATTAATGTACTGAGAAAAATCGTCACTGATGCTACTGAAAGACACTAAAATAAACCAAAAGAGGATACACTTTCAGTGAAAATAAGATGATTCAACTTCACTGTAGGAAAGGCTGAAATGATGGATGTGGAAAGGAGAATCTACAACACTTCTCCTTTCTCCATTGAAAGCTCCCAAGTGTTACAGATCTTCAGCTGTGACTGCCTCCCCACCAAGCTTAAGCAGCTAGAAATCATCAGTATTACAATATTCACAACAAAGGCCTAGCATCTCAGTATAAAATCAGGCATGCTGCCTTACTTGCACAATTACATAAAGATCAGGAAGTAACTTTACTGCTTAGCTATTTTCTGTTTCGTCCCTCAGCTACATTCCCATGTCATGCACTCCTTTCTTAAAGTTCCTGCCTTTTTTTTCTGGCACTTGAGCACTGTTCACCACACCACCTACCCTACCCCTTGCCATGCTACCAAGAAATGATCTGGGGAGCAGGAAAGAATTAACCTTCCCTCAGTTTCAGCTCACAGCTCTAAAGATGCATGCCCAGCTGTGTATCTGTCATCTCTAGGATGGATAACTGTAATTTACCCTATGTGAAGCTGATGACAACGAGCCGTCTCCAACTGGTAAAGGATGCAGCCACTTGCTTCCTCTGTGGTTTAGGTATAGTGACACCTCAGATCTATTGCCCAATTATTTTTAGATTTCAAGTCCATGTTCTAGATTGTAATCTCCTAAACTCAAGCTTATAATACTTTAAGGATTACATTATCACCTGTGAATACCAGAATTTTACACACTTCTTGAACAATATGGATCACTAATCAAGAATATGGAATACACATCTCTGCAGGAAACCTTTTGTAGTTGGAAACAAAACATTTTCAGTTGTGGGAATCAAGTTCACGATGATTGTTCAGGGAATTTTAAAGGGTTACCAGAATCTAATTATCTCTAAAAAATACTGAAGATACTGTCCTCTTTGGAGGTGTTCTAACACAGTAGCTGAAAATGCACAGTAATTTTCTCCCTTTCCTATTTTCAGCCTAGGATTAAAGAAATAAAGAATGAAACAAACAAACAAAAAAGACTCCGTAAGAGTTTATCCTAATAAAGTGAGAGTCAAAAGCTGACTGAGAACACCACTGCTATTAATTGTACTTAGGAAGCACTGAGATACATGATGATGATATCTTAGTGACAATATAAGTCACTAAGATAAACAGAAAGTGATGGGTAACAAAATCAAACTGCAAAAACGTTTTTAGGCAGTAAAAAAGTGCCTTGGAATCTAACTTCTTTAAATTAGATTCCATGCATGTTCAAATTAACATGGAAACTTAATAATGTGGTGCAGCAAAGTGCACACCTTGTAACCAGATTCCTAATATCTAACTAAAAAAGCAGTAAGACCATCTACCAAGTCACTCAAACTGCTGAATTCTCTCATGTTATTTATTGATTATTTCACTATCTTCATTAGCTTCATCTGCAGTGGCTCAGAGATATGCAGTCAGCCAAAAGAACAGTAAATTTTTGCTGCTGGTCAGCATATGCTGGGTTTTGTATTTAGAAGTTAATAAGAGAAATTATTTTCCAGATGCTTCTTTCAGTTCCAGCTGTTCCATTTGCCCAAGGTATTTTTAGGGAGCAAATCACGTTATAAATTTTGCCCTGAACGAAAAGAAGAAAAAAAAAAAAGAGAGAGAAAAAAAGAAAAAACCCTCTTTGTTCAAAAGTATCCTTTATTACTCTGAAAAAAAAGCATCATATACTTTTTCTGGAAATCATTTTAGGTGTTCAAGTCAACAGTTCATTCCATCACTCAGAGACATACATCTCACCTTTCAAGGCTGCTTGTTCAGCTTGTGTATACATTCCCAGAAAGAAGTAGGTACACGCAAGGTTCACCCAAACATCAGGATTGCAAGATGGTTGTTTGGTCAAGGCCTCATATTCCTGGAAAAGAAGTTTTTTTTGTGGGTTTTTTTTTTTTTCTTCATTTAATGGCATACAAATTCATTGCCAAGTTCATCATCACTCCTACAGCTGAACTATTACATTCTAACCAAAGATACATTCAGCAGCTTCTTTTTTTTAGAAAAATGGAAGAATCAATGGGGATAAGCAGTACTAAAAATCATCACTGTAGGCATTCTGTCAATGCCTTAACAGTTACAAAATCATTGAGATAACAGGCTTTTCCTCTGTCTTTTCTGATGCTTTCCTAACTCACTGAGTCAGAGGAGGTCATAAAAATCATGGAAATCTCTCTATAATTACTTACTGGAGTGTTAAATATCCTGTTATAAATCTGCATGTAGTGTCTTTGTACAGACTAAAACAGTGGACTCCAAAGAGATAATATATGCAAGGCAACCCAAAGAGGTGTATCAAGAAATGTTTTTATTTTAAACTTATATTTTATATCAGTGGCACAAAAATATAAAAGTGTTTATTTCAACTTTAACGTATATAGTTTATAAACAAATATTCATACATTGCAAGGGTATGCTCAAAAAAGTTTACTGGTAGAGATGCACTATTGAGATTGCTGTATTAAAATACAAGCCCAGAAGTCTTAGTCACGTTCAAGTCTGCCATATACACAAAAATATAACTATAGCAAATATTACTAAATTGTGCCCAACTTCACTGTTTCTCATGTTAAGATTTACACCCAACAACTATCAAGAGCCACTGAACACCACGTTCTGATATTTTGCACACTTCCACATTCATTATGTAACCCGTAATAATAATAATACATAAAGTATTTTATCTCTTGCTATTTGGGGGGGGGGAAAATAAAACCCAACAGACAAAACTTTCAATCTGTTCTTTTAATGAAGCAAGAAACTCTGCAGCTATATTCAACAGCAGTATTCCTGAAGATATACATCTTTGCTCTGCACAACACTAGCTAATTAAAACACAGGTATGGAGGAGATCCCTCAATGCCATTTCTTCCTCTTCGAGGCTCTATTAAATTACTCAGAAGGACCTTCCCAGTGAACGTGTCCCCTAATTGCATTCCTCCTCCCCATCCCATGTCCAACCTCCAGCATAAGGCAAAAGCAGGCCAGGTCATTCAAGATTCTCACAGGACTTGCTCAATGAACACTATCCCTATAATTCTCAACCAGCAGAAGCCTCTCATCTCTCTCAACAACATACCCCATTGCCGATCTGTATTCTTCCTCCAACCGTATTAACTGGAATTTCTCCCTTCCTGGTGAATTTACCACATTGCACCACTGTGCATGGAAGTCTTCTTCCCATGGGGGAAAGGCACAGATATAGGTATCAATCACAGAGAAACTATGTCCAAAGGGCAGCGAATTCCAAGAACAGACACACACTGACAACAACAAAGTTTATAGTTTATAGTAAAAATAATTTTTTCTCCTGCCACATGAAAGCAAATTGCACTCTCAACCACAGAAGCTATTGGTAATGTATGCTTTTGAAAGCCAGCCCAGTCTTGCTATTATTCTAGTGACTAACTGGCCTCAAAAACTGTCCTTTTAAAAAATAATAAGTTGATTGATTAAAAAAACAACAACAAAAAACAACAAACAACCACCACCAACAAAGAAAACATTTACGTATAGGCTGACATTTCCTACTGAGGCAAGTTCAGTCTTGACACAGGCCTGTGACAGAGCTCTGAGGGAGGCTACTGCTCTTTTTTGGGACCATCTGGAATCCTTACAAATTCATTCCAATTAAGTGCACCCAAAGGTCTCTTTCGGCTATGGCTTCAGGCAGATTAATTAGAAAGGAACAAAGTGCATAAACACAAGTCATGTTCTGGCTTGGCCATTCGAGATGTAATAAATAAGGAGTGCTGTAGTATTGCTAATGAGAATCTGTGGATACACAGTAAATAAAAATGAGGACTGTTAGCCCGTCCTACCACATAGTTGTGGGCCATGAGCGCAAGCTAAGTGCTGTTGCTTCTTCACTCAGTAAAAGGCATTCAGCATTACAGTCTCTCAAAGACTTTTCACATGAGCTTTTCCCCTTCCTCACCCAAAACAAAGCAAAACATGCAACAAACCCACAAAACAAACAAACAAACAAAAAACAAAAAACAAAATACAAGTCTTCCCAATAGCCATCTTGTGGCATATTTTCGCCAACCAAAGGCTTGACAGCTTCATGCTTTTTCACTCTCCTCCACCTCTCATCCTATCTAAAGGCATACACACAGCTTTCCAAAGAAGCAGGCTGATAAGTTGATTGCTAAGGCTACGGACACCTACTGACTACACTACCGACAACACAACACGGAGGGCACTGAATAGAATCCTGCTGGCCTCACTTGTCAAGATTCTCCAAGCTCATAAACAAAGGTTCTGCAAAGATGCCAAATGGGCCAATGTATAGGGCTGCTTCACAAGTGTTCAAAGGAAGGGTGGAGATACTTGATTCCTGACTACAGTCATGACAAAGAAGCATAGAAAACTGAGAGCCAGAATTCCATATTTTTCTTTCAAGCTTCAGTTGTCAGAAGCTGGAGCGTTCATATATTCTCATACTCTCAAGACAAGAAATTGCTCATGCACAAACCATTACCCTGATATAGCTCTGTTCCTTTAATGTTTCTCTATTTAATTCAAGCAGATCAGGGTAGGTAGGAGGTCCTCACCCTTACCCAAGAGGTAAAGTTCCTGATTCTCTGCTAAAAGGAAGGCAGCAGGCAGGAGAGCCTGCCAGAATCCCTGGGTGACAAGTGATGGCAGCAGACAGATGTGGGGGGGTAGAAGTTGGTAAAAGAGGAAGAAATCTCCACAAAACTACTTAGATCCTCCCATCAACTTGGGGAGTCCCAATTGCCATACAGTGCCAAGAAGACATTTATCTGCCCACTGTTAATAGAAATTGATTTATAAGCAAGTAGGAAGCCCTCAGGGACTGCCACTGTGACTGCTGGAAGGTTTCAGAGCGGTGCCACTTGTAAACTAGTACACAGCAGCAGTGATATCCCAGACCACTGTCGGTGGTATATCTTTGGAGAAAGGCATCTACCTACTAAGAAGTACAAATCTAGTCAGGGTAGAGCTCTGCCTAGAGACTGTTGATATGTCTACAGTAAGAGAACTTGAATGTGCTGATTATATTGCTGTAATTCTCCCTAAAGATACTCCTGGAGTTGCAGGTCTGATTTTCACTTTTTCCCCAGCTTTCCTTGTAGATGATGATGGCTACGTCACCTCAATTCCCAAGACTCTCCAAGAGGTGGCATGCAGCCAGCATGCCTAACTCACCATGAAAATCTCATCTCATGAAAGGATTACTGAACAGCAGAATTTCATCAGGTATAAAGAATACCAACCACAAATTAGGAATATAGTGACAGAGACAACAGATACATTGCCACTTGCAGGCACTTAGGCCTGCGAGTCATTTAGACTTTGTGTAATGTCACTCTGTGTAATTCTGGAAAATTTTCTACCCACAGTATTTCATTTATCATGGTCTCAGCACATCCCAAAGAGATCTAGAGATTATAGAGAATCAAGGAATTTGTCCTTGAGAATACATCAACAGCACTTCTGTAATATAGCAGTGAAGATAGATGCTGCATGCACTTCATCCTTGGAGCTGATAACCGAAAGGGAATTCAACCTACATGGTATAGTCAGTGCTTTCCATTGATTACTACAAACACAGTGTTCTGACCCAAAAGAAACTAGGCTGAGATACACAGTCTCATTTCCCACATGCTACCAGAGCAACAAAGATATCAGGATTCATTAGTCTACCAAAAATCAGTCTTAAAGTGGAAAACTGTGATCTCTCACTTTAAAAGGTGTCTATACATGGTTTGTGGTTGTTTTTGTGTTTGTTTTTTCCCTACCAGGGCAGAAAGACAGAAAAACAGACTGGGTTGAAGATTTTAAAAGCCTGAATCAACAGCATCATCTAGTGGTGAACTGAATACAACTGACAAAATCTAGTATCTATAAAAACAACACTGTTATTCTTTTACTGAAACTCTGAAAACCTACTCCGGCCATATAAGCACCTACTGGACATTCCAAAGAGCAGAACTTATTTCACAATTAATCCTGACCTATTATTTGTTTTATAAAAACATTTTTTCTTCTTTTTAAACTTTCACTCCTTATTAACACCTTGACATCCAGATATAAATTAAGTGCAGCTACTGATTGTTACATTCATAATCTTTAAATGACACAATTCTTAATGTGAATATTAAGTTACCTCTATGTTCTAAACTGCTGTTCTCCACTTTGTGCAATGCGTACTGTCAAGCTGATGACACTGAACAGCTCTAACTTCTAACAGCAGATGTCTGTTGTTTAACTTTCAGGCAAGGGGAACATGTCTTTTGAACTTACTTGGAGGCCTGAGAAATTCTGTTTCTACCTCACATCATTTTTGTGCCTTACCCTAATGCTGTAGGTGAGACAGCCAGGGAGCACACACAGCAGAGACAAGCAGAAAGAGACAGCCCTGTGACTCCCATGCAGTTTTATCTTTCCCTTTGAACGGAAAATTGAAACAGAATAATGAAGTCTTCTGGGAGCTGTAGTTCATTCTTCTCTTCTGGGACTAGGTTCCCAGAACTACTGACAATCTGTGGAACTGCAGCATTAACTCTTTAACTTCCAGCACACTACATGATGTTCTGATGTGGAATATCAATTACAAAAATCATAAAACCACGACTGTGCTTCATGGTCTTCCAACTGGTATGGGACCTGGCGTTACTGTGTTGCAAGAGGAAGGTTGTCTTCCTCTCCGGCCTGACTCTAAATTCAAGCCTTCAGCTTAGTCAGCATTGCAATGTAGCATTCAGAGTTGATGGTTTGTTTGAGTTCCAGGAAATTCAGAAGGACCACTTCTTTCCTATCCCAGAAGACAGTGCACATCACTTTACCTGCTGAGGGCTGCATCTTGGAACTTTTTGTTTTATGGGGAACTCATATGTTGCCACTCCATGGACTGTTTTGACTCTGACTCACAGTGGTGATACCATGTCTCATTCCAGTAGTGATGTGGAAACTATCACCAACAGCCTCATATTGGTTCAGTAGGACCTGACAAACTTGCATGTGGTGTTTTTTCTCTTCCTGTGCAAGCATTCATGGAACCCATTCAGAAGAAACTTTCTGCCCTGGAAGAAACCATTGTTTCCAACACACTGAAGTTGATATTCAGCTTCATGCACAGTTCCCTGGTTGTGATCCTGGTTGTGGATTCACCTGGATAAGCTGATCGAGATGCTCTTCATTTTGTGGTGTGAGATCTGCGTGTGGTCATCTGGAACGTGTGTTGTCTTTCATGTCACGGTTGCCACTGCTGCACCACCCACTGCCTCGCTGTGCTCACATCCACTGTTTGATCTTCATAAATGTTCAGAAAGCATCAATAAATGTCGATGGGTGCCATTTTTTCTGCACAGAGGAATTCTGTGACATGCCTTTTCTTCACAGGCACTTCCATGTCAGACATAATTTTGTTAGACTACCTCTATGCTGCCATCCATCTCACAGTGACAAAATCTAATGGAATAGTGGCAGGAAGGTTCAACCTCTACTGCCATACCACTTACATCTGCCTCTAACATTGTGGGCCAACATAATAAAATGGGAGGCATTACTTTCAGAGTAGACCTTGTATATATATTTTTTTAAAAAGATAATTTCTCCCAGAGTAGGCAAGTTAAAAGGCTGAAATGTTTTCTCAGACTACAACTGCACTCCACAGCAAATTGTGATGGAGTTCTCCCCCAGATGACACTGACCAAAACTAATAAGCCTTAAATGGTGTAATACAGCATTCTAAGGATCAGCAATTCACATCAGTAGGAATGCAGCAATGGAAAAAACACTACTCAGGCAGACTGAGTTTTTTCCAAATCTTCACTTGCTTATCTGCAGCCTTGTGAATATCACTGAATAAGTCTCCACATTACTCTCTGATCAGGAGTACACACTGATTCCATCCCTCGAAAGTACACAGCAAAGTGTACACTGGAGAAATCCTGTGACACTGGCAATAAACTGACTGGCAACAAACTGAGTTTCACAGGAGACATAAATGGACACAGAAAAGACTTACAGAGAAAGACTTACATATGGAGTCATACACAAAAAGTGACACAACAGCACTGTATGGTGCAAATATTGATAACTTAGGCATACTTGAATAATCAGTGTGCCTCTTAGTGACTTAAAACATTTGGAGAATGTCTTATTGCATGGAATTACCTAATATAAGAGAACACACAGAAAAATAATAAAGTACATTAAATGGTCAGGGTCATCAACCTCTAAAGAGGGTCAAAAAGCATGCATATTATGTATCGGGAACACAATGAAGACTACAGCATAATGAAATCTGACAAACTGAAGATCTGAAGCTGTGGAAAGTTAACTGCAAGAACGGAATGGAAAAACTTCTCAGGAAGAGCAGTGCTGCAGTGGCACAGGCTGCCCAGGGAGGTGGTGCAGTCACCGTCCCTGGAGGTGTTCCAGAACCACGTGGATGTGGCGCTGAGGACATGGTCAGTGGGCACGGTGGGGATGGGCTGGCGGTTGGAATAGGTGATCTTAGTTGTCTTTTCCAACCTTAATGATTCTGTGCATAATATATCACGTCTATAATAGGACTGGCTGGCAGGTCCCTACCACAGAACACCTTCCTGCTGTTGCCATCCCTGTGGCAGAGCCCCAGTTCCCCATCTCACCTCCAGAGCTCTCTTGTAGTCACCCAGATGGAAGGCAGAGTACCCGATCCACAGGTCAGCATCCTCCTGCTGCTCACCCGCGTGTCGCTGAAACTTCGGAGGGAAGAGCGAATGTGAGACCGCTGTCAGCAGTCACGCACAGTTTATAAGCACCAGTAAAGCAACACCATGCCCATGAATACCGCGGGCTGTGGATGCCGCTGGGTGAAGCCGCTCTCGGTTCCCAGGGAAGCGGCAGGCCCCGGCCCGCGCCCGTTACCTCCAGCAAGGCGATGGCGCCGGTGAAGTCCCTCCCGGCCAGCAGCTCCTCCAGCTGCGGCACCTTCTTCCCTTTCTTCCTCCGTCTGTCTCCCTGCGGCGGGGTGCTTCCCACAGCCGGCTTGGCCCGGGAGAGCATCTGGGCAGAGAGCAGAGCGGAGCCGGCTCAGAGCGGGGCCCCGGAGCGGGGCCGCTCCGCCCGGAGCGGGAGGAAGCGGGGAAGGAGCGCCCGCCCGGCCCGCGCCCCCCGCCCGGCCTCTCTCACCATCCTGCCGCCGGGCCCGCGCTCCCCGCGCCGCCGATGGCGCCGTTGCCGCGGTAACCGTGGGACGGCGGAAGAAGGCGCGGAGCCCAGCGATGCGGCCAATAGGCGCCGCGCGGAGACGGGCGCCGTCCCCCGGAAGGGCTGAGCGCCCGTGGGCTCCAATCATCTCACGCGAGAGAAGACGCTTCTGGATGTCTCCTGGTTGTCCAGCTCCCCGGGCTTGGAGCTCCCCGCTCCGACCTTCCCCGGCCCTGATGAGGTGCAGGGCACGGCCAGAGAAGTGTACTGGCCTTCTGGTTCCCATACTGGTTTCTCGCCAAACCACTTTGATTCCTGTCTTTTCCCCACGTCTCGTCCTTCTCCACGATATCCCATAACGCATGGGTAAGCAACCTTTTGGCTCGCCTGGGCCACAGTGAGTGAAGAAGAGTTGCCTTGGGCCACATGTATGGATGACGTGCAGCTGTTTCCTTGCTGCCGAGCAGTAGGTGCACGCCCACACGCAGCCCACAGGTCAGGCATGCCTGCCATAACAAATCTTGTGCAATCCCCACACGTTCTTCCAAAATACCCCATGATGAATTTCATATGCTTGTAGCCTGTAGGTGCTCCAGAGAACTTCTCCCATGGATCTTGATGGGCTGATGACTCTCCTAGGGCAGCCTGGGAGGAGCTAAGTTAAGGTGGTGGGGTTATTGAGGTTGTTCATTGGTTCCTCTGTGCTTCTTCAGTTTTGTGCTGATGAGCCTTTCGTCACATTACCTTACACCAGCCTTTCCCCAACGGTGGTGCGAGAGGCTGATGTCTGCTTCTCTGTGGTGCTAGTATGAGGGCTGATCCAAAAGTAACGCTTCCTATTTTATTATGTTGACCCACGACATCGGAGGCAAATGATCATGGTATGGCAGTAGAGGCTGAACCTTCCCACCAATATTCCGTTGCATTTTGTTGCCATGCGATGAAGGACAGTGGAGGTGCAGTCTGATGAAATGGTGTCTGACGTGGAAGCGCGTATGAAGCAAAGATGTGTTACTGAATTCCTCCACACAGAAAAAAATGGCACTTACTGATATTTATCAATGCATACTGAACATTTATGGAGACCAAACAGTGCACGTGAGCATAGCAAGGCAGCAAGTGGTGCATTTCATCAGCAATACGAAAGACAAGCCACGCTTGGATGAGCATGCAGATTTTTATGACCACAGCATAGAGGCTCTTGTTCATCTCTGGTGAAAATGCATCACTAATGCTGCATTTACACTAATTCATGCAGCATTGGCAACAAACAGGAGGAGCTAGAAGCCATGGTGTGACTGGAGTACTATGACTTAGTCATCATTACTGAAAAGATTATCGTGACTGGAATGCTACAATGGACAGCGCTTTAGGAGACATAGGCAAGGAAGGAAGGATGGTGGGATGACTCTCTATGTGTTTTGATGTTGTAGAGCTCAATTCTGGGAATGATAAATATTGAGTCCTTATGGGTGAGGATCAGAGGGAAGGCCAGCAAGGCCAGCATCCTGGTGGAAGTCTGTTACAGACCTCCCAACCAGGATGAAGAGACAGATGAAGCATCCTATAAGCAGCTGTCCAAAGAAGGGCTTCAGAGCTGGTGAAGGATCTGGAGCACAGGTCTTAAGGAGGAGGCTCAGGGAAGACTTTATCACTCCCTACAGTGATGTGCAAGGAGGTTGTAACAAGGTGGGGTTGGCCTATTCTCCCAGGTAACCAGCAATAGGATAGGAGGTAATGACTTAAAGTTGCACCAGGGGAGGTTGAGATTGGATAATAGGAAAAAATTGTTGTCAGAAAGAGTGATGATGCATTTCCCAGTGAGCTGGTGGAATCACTATCCCTGGAGGTGGTTCAGAACCATGTGGATGTGGTTTAGTGGATATGGTGGGGATAGGTTGATGGTTGAACTGGATGATGAGTTGTTATCCAACCTTAAGAATTTATGATTCTGTGGAAGTGACTATGTTGAAAAACAGTGTTGTAGTATCAAATAGTGTCATTGTGCTTTTTGTATCTGTTGTAGTTTCCATGCAAATAAATAGAAGGCCTTACTTTCAAAGCAACCTATGTAGATAGGAAAGGATGAAGGAATCAGAAAAAAATACTTTTCTGTTGCTAAAATTCTCCCACCTGATCAGCTTCACCAGTCAGGGAGACACTGAGCAGGAGGTCCTGAGGTGAGACACCGGCATGGATGGAGCTTTGGACTCACCCAGAAGGTCTTTTCATGTCCTCCAATCAGTAATCACTCTTTGCTAGATTGCTGCTTGTAGTGTACTGCTGTTAGGATGCTGCATAGTCAGCAGATGATACTGCATAGGTGTTTATAGTTTCCTGGTAAACATAGCCACTCCATCTATATTACTCTAAACACAAACATGAAGAGTATAATATTAAATGTTAGATAAGCATGTTGTGTACATTTTAACAGCATACAATAGCTGATCCCTTTGGCAAATCCTGGGTAATTTTCAAGTACAGTTGTGACCTTGTTTCTTGTAGCAACTCTGACATTGCAGTTTGCTGCAAACAGAACAAATCCCTTCTACTCTGCGAAGAACTCCACACAATAGTATTTCCAAAACATTAATTTTTATGCTGTCTCAATTGCACCACTAGCAATTCCAGTAAAGAGAAGCAATACATTACACTAACGTACACTAAGTTGACAACTACCCTGAAAACACCTGTCCATGGGGAGATTTAATGAAACCCCTGTACTCTTGGCATTTCTGCTTCCCTGAGAATAAAAAATATTTTGCATTCCTTCAGATAGAGAGAGGGCTTTTGTTGCCATTTGTTTGTTTTGCTACAAATAAATAGGCCTGTTTGTAACATTATTCAGCAATAAAGAATAAACTGCTCAGTTCCTCAGAAGATGGAACCTGTGTTCACATTCTCCTGGTCACTTCAAGCCAGCTTGGCCCTGGAGCAACACAGAGTGTTTGTAGGTGTCCCTGAGCGGTTACACTGCAACCAGGAACCTCGGGAGCACAACAGAACTGTGACAATGCGCCTTGTTTATGAATGTGTTTTCATACAATAAGCCATAAAGAAAGGGAAGTAATCTACACTCCCATAGAGGATTTATCTGCAAGCAATTAATTTCAAGTTAGTCAATCAAAGTGATAAGGAGTGTGTGCCAGTGATTCGGCCTCCTTTACCAGTTTTTTCTTTTTTTCTTTCTTTCTTCTTCTTCTTTTTTTTTTTTTAATTAAGTAAGCTATTACGTTTGTTAGGAGAAAATTCATTTTCTATAAATACCATCAAAAGTATTTGTCTTTTCAGCGATTGGATTTTGTCTTTTTTTAATGTTGTTCAGTTTTTATATATAAACTAATACAATACATGTATCTGTTCTCTTATCAGTTGTGTAGGATTTTCTATTATCTAACAAAAAAAATTGTTCTGCAGGCCAGAAAGCTTAGCAGTTTTAAGAGCTTCCTTATGAAAACCTCACGAAATCACAAAAACCATATAGATTGACAGGGGTACTGTAAGATTCCTTTTTCCTTTTGGATCTGAAACGATGCCTCAGAAGTGCTTCATTCCTAACTAAAAGAAAATAATAACTTTTGTAAATACCTCACAGCACTTTTCAGTACTGCCATGGAATATTCTGACTCAGCACAGACAGCTAGGAGAAATTAAGATTTAAGGCTTTAAGGGCTTTTTAGCATACAAATGCCTAAGAAAACTGATTAAAGAAACAGAAGAAGCGGAAATGTCACTGCGGGAAGACTTTTATGTGAAATGCAAAATCAGATGGGAGACCTTCTGACCTTAACTGTGCTTTAGTTAAGGCAGTTCTTAGCCTATACACAGACCTTGTTTACTTTCATTGCCTCAAAAAAAAATATTCCACATCAGTGAGCTCCAGTTGAACTTCAACTTATCTGTAACTTTAGAAGGTAAACTTTTTTCTTCTAATTGAACATAATGGTCTGTTTATCAGTTAGAAAAGTGGAGACATTTATACATAAAGCAGAACTATAGGTTGCATTTAATAGCACAGATCATTCTTAGCTGCTTCTGCATGACTCAGACAGTTTTTCTGGAGTGTTCTCGGCAGGTGAAGCTGTGACTCTGTCAGATCATTCTCTCATGTGTGAGGTCTACGCAGTATTAAAGGATGGGTTGGTGATTTTGGCTATTATTTTATGTCCAGCCTTGCTGACTTACACAGTGAGGTGTATACGGAAAGCTGATAGTCAAATCGCTGTTGATTTTCCAATCTAATCATAACCAGCTGTCAATCAAAGTAACAGACTTTGACGTCAGAAGGATTCCTGGTTTGAACTGCACATTTCAACAGGTAGGCTATGGGTTGAACACATAAAAATCAAGTTATCCCCTAACTTCTCGAGATGCTATCTGTACAAAATGTGTGAGCAACAGAAATAGGGAGTGAAACGCTAGAGTTTGGGATTGTGACATTTGGTGTGGGCTCTCTGCATATAGGAGTGGTCTAAAACCTGTTCAAAGCAGTGTAAGTCTCTATTTAAATCCAGTATATGCTAAATTGTGGAGGAGGACTGATGTAATTTAGTCCTGTATTCTCACCAGCACCAAACTGACCTACGTCTTTCTAGAAAGTCTGGTGTAGATATTATTGTGAAGGTGCAGATCAAGTGGGTAGAGATGTTATGATCTTTTCCTCATATGAAATGCCAAAATGACACTTCATAATTTTAAAGCTAAGTTGAGAAGTTCAGCTACTCTATTAACAATGACGGAAAACTGCTGCCATTCTTACCATCACCATTCTATTAGCTAGTGACATTATCTTGGAGACTGTGAGCTGTAGGATGATTAATGATCATGTTTATTCCCACACAGAGAAGGAATTGGCCTATACTGACAGCAGCAAAAGGGAAGTCATACACCTGTGACTAAACACCAAGATAAGCATGAGAGATTGTAATGGCTTTAAATAAAAGAAATTCAGAGAGTAGAAAGTGTGGTTTCAGGAAAGAAGAGGAAGGAGGGAAGGAAACCTAAAGTGGAAGGAAAGGAAAGACAAGAAATGGGAAAAGGTCATCATATAAACAAAGCAAGAGGTTGTAAAGTGATCTTTTCTCTAGCAACAATGACATGTTTCAGTTTCCACAATGTCTGACTAAAATCATGATTTTTCAATAATGATGCATCACAATGTTCTGCTTCTTGTACCACTGAAAGTGCATCTGACAGCCTCTCAGGAGAAGTGATTTGCAGAAGTGAAAGAAATGAAATATTCCTCTGCTAAAGCTACAAAGGCAACCCCTTGATATGAGTAAATGGGAAATGATTCCCATAAAGCAATGATCTTGAAGAATATTTTTTTTAATGGAGTCAGCAACATCTGAGCCTTAATCTGCCTTGTGTAGACTGTCAATGATGAGACAAGGTGAAACATCTAAGTTGATAGCAAAGACCAGTCTGCAGAGAGGTGACATATCATGTATACATTTAATACTCTTGTCAAGCCACTATTGTCCACCTCAAGGCAGCAAACAATAGTCTTGTGAAACAAAGACCCTGAACAATTAAGCAAAAATGTGTAATTTCTACACTGGTGTCTGCCGATGATTGTATGGCTTTGTGGGAACTGCACCTTCAGAAACTTCCTGAAACTTCCAGCACATCATTAAGATTCAGTCAAGTTAGTAAATGTCACTTCAAGCTGCTCTTGTATTGGATTTCAGCATCAGCAGTTTTGGAAGTTTATGTACGTGCTATGGGAGGCAAGACAACAAGCAAATTTTGCAAATCCAAACTGCCCCCACAAGACAGTCTCAGAGCTGAAAATGCAATGCATGCTTAGCTGTACCCACATAAACTTACCTGAGTAAGAAAGCCATATCATTGTGATTGCTATGAACTGGAGAATGCAGTTGTATTGGTCCAGGACTTGGGCTGAAATATCTGCACAATATTCCGCTGCCAAATGGATTTGTAAGCATGCACTATATTGAAGATCTCATAACTGCATCCCATCACACCGTGTAGACCTGGTTAACATTAAAAAAAAAAAAAGGCCTTGAGGAGACTGAAGTACATGTCCAAGACACAAATTATTACATGAGCCTCTTACCTTTGTAACGTAAAACAGGACAGATGTGTGCACTTTACAGATAGCTCCCATTTGTCTCTTGACAGAGCTGTATCCTGCTGAGTCTGAAACAGTGTCTAACTCTTATATTAGACTATGTCCCGTCACTCCGAAAACAAAATTCTGCATTGAGGGTCAGCTCTGTGATTCCATTTGGTTGCCTACTCCGGTGCGGTGAGTATTAGGATATTAGAAAATTGTTTGACTCTACTGAACTGTAGATTATAAATATGTCCTCCATCTCATTGCTGCTTTTTTGAGGCTTCAGCTAGCATGGTAAAATGGTCCCCGGCAGAAGTGTTCCTGCCAAGAGCTGCCTTTAGCTGCACTGATGTTCTTGTATTTGCCTTCCTCACCAAGCTATCATCTCTGTGTCGCTCATCACCCTCCACTATGCTAGGGTTAGCTGATGAGACCTTATAACCTATATCAAAGACACTGTAATCCCTAAGCACCACTCTGATTACAGGTTAGGAGCCTGAAGCCTCTCTGAAACAGTTTTGTTAAACTTAATACATATATATATATTTAACTTCATATGAAACAACCAATTCACCTTATTAACTTACTACCCCTACAACTGCAGTAAATACTGAATCACATCTCCAAATGCCATTTACCAATGTTTTTTTGCAGGCTCAGGTCTACTGTCAAGTCATAGTCAAGTTGAACTTTTCACAAGGAGCACCATTCTTTTATGGGTAGTGGGAAATTCCCTCAGCCTGTCTTTATCTGACAAGGTTTGGTCCCTGATTGAGTCAGCAGAGATCCTTTGTTTTCTGCTCTTAAATAAAGGCATGTTTTCTCCGTGTTTGATGTGCTTGATGTCTTATATTAGCTGATATCACAGAACATTTTCCTCTGCCTGATACCAATACTGAATACCAAAACAGAGGTTGTTTGCTTGAGCTAACACCCGTTGCAGCTGTTTCTCAGCACAAGATCTGATTTTTCTTCTCCCTTGCTATTGATTGGAATAATTCAGATTTGAAGCTACAAAAGTCTGATTCACTTGGGCCTTGCACTCACCATAAGGACATGGTCAGTCCTTTAGAGAAAGAGTGGAAAACCAGAAGTTGAGATGGAAGACTTCTTACTATTTGTTTAAGTAGTGTACAAGTCACATGGCTGAGTAATATTCATTTCAAACTGTATGAATTGGGAAAGGGTTAAAAGGAAGAACCTTTCTTCATTGACCTACATGTTTATGATCCGTCACACATTTAGCTTCATGTTCTGGTATGCGGCAACACAGAGCAATGGGAAAATGGGGCCACCACCCAAAGTCCTGTAATGCCAGTTACAACTGTTGTTATCCTTGTCTGTAGATTTCCCCTAACTAGTTCGTTAATTTCTGACAAGAACAACGGTGCTTTGCAGCTGGAGTGTAATTCCACTCTAATCTATAGCAACAGCTATGAACTCCAAGGACAGAGTGATAAGCTTGTGATAAACCATGGAAATGGCAATATAATAAGGACTTCTACTTTATCAGGATTTGTTCTAGATCAGGATCACGCTGATCTATCAGGATAACGCAACATGTGACCCACATATTTGCTGTTTATCAGGAGATAGCTTCAGTCCCAAAGAGTAATATTTCTGTTTTTTTTTTTTTTACAGATGTTCTTTGTAGACAATGAGAAAAAAAAAAATCGTCCCAATAAGTCAATACAGCTGCTCTACAGCTATGTTTCTCATCATTTACATTATTTTCTTTGAAATCTGGGTAGTAGAAAAATTGACGATTGTTTGAAAGATAGAAAAAAAATGTCCTGGGTATTCTCTGTAACATTCAAAGTTAAAGGTGATGTCCTTTACTAGACAGACTAGACTTGTAGCATACTGATATTAAATAAACACAGACGGTACTTTTTTGTTTTCTTTTTTGTCTCTGATCACTTCTTTTTCTTATTCAAACCTCTAGCAAAATTGAAAAAAAAAAAAATTTCTATTTTCTCCAACACGATCTTCTAAATCTTTTTAAAGCGAGGCTAAAAGCTGCTAGAGCTGCAGACAATCAAAATAGTTTAGATGGGTAATAGTGGCCAGAAAATGATCATAACAATCATAATTAAGTGACTCTAAGATTATAAATAATTGCAGCAAAGTTAAAAAAAATCAATTTTAAAGGACACTTGTCAAGATATTTTATCCTGCGAAAGAACACAACTTACCACAATGCGTGTTTCTTCACAGAATTGTTGGTTGAAAAATGCTGTGTTGGTTGTCTTTGGGGTGAGAAAAAAATAGGAAGATGAGTTGACAATCTTTGGTCTTGCTAGGACTATTGGTGCCAGCTTCTGTAGTAATAGTTTGACTGTCTAGTGGCAGCTGATACTTTCATGTAGCTTTTTGTTTCTTTTGAGTTTTCTGAGATTTCCATTCCATGTCTTTTATTTTCTTCTCTCTGAATCATCAAGTGGAAATAATGATTTATAATTAAGCAAAAATTAAATTAGCCTATGTGCCAGTGAAAAGGTCCAAAAAAAAAAAAAAAAAAGCTTGGCAAAGGTATCAGTTACACATTCCAAATAAAATTGCACTTTTACTGTATGAACTCACTAGAGAAAGGGACTCGAGAATACCCTGGCTGAACTACCATTGCCATTTTTCAGTACTCTAGTTCTTCATACAGAATAGACGCTATTCAAACAATGAAAAGTCTATCACATCAATCACTGAAAAAGGGCTAGAAAGATCTTATAAAGGTTGAGGGAGCTCAAGGAACAACTTTGTGGACATTTTTGCTCTCTGGTTTCTATTCCCCTGAGTATCTTTGAACATTCAAGAAGATTGAGAATAGATTTCAATCAGGAAGTCGGTGCTGATTATCTGTTTCAAATACAGCCTGTTAAAATCTAGTTGTTTATTATCCAATGAAATAGAGGTCGGAACAAACAAGGTGCCATAGATTCAGGAACCAAAAACTTTTCACTAAGTTCCGTGATACAGTTCTTTGTAGTGTTAATTTGAGCTGGTATTTCTAATCTAACACCCACACATCTCTTATGATGTTTTGTAATTATGCAATATGTGCATGGGTACAGTTGTTATTGGTGAGAGACTGAATAGCATTTATTTATTCAGACAAATAAATACATTGCTATTGAATGTTAATTGTCCTTGTGCTTCTGAAGACAGAGTATGTGATAAGCTTCAGGGTTTATATTCAGCGATTCAAGAAGAGACCTCCATCACCTGTTAATAATGCTAGGATTACAAAGATGAGGTGCTCAAACTGATGTACATACAACTGACTTATTGTATAGGTACTTGCACAAAGTAAACATATTTAATGCCAGAGTGCTTTTCACCTTTCTGACAAGATAATAAGAATATTTGATGCCTAGATGCCACAGAATAATGGGATAATTCATCAGGGAAGTCAGATGCAGTTACTTAGTACTTTATTCGTTAGAAACTGATTAAGAGAGAATAAATAGTTCTAAAAGATGTGCTTTAATGAAGTTTTTAGTATACATTTTCTGGATTAACCTGGGGGCTGTCAGGAGAGGTTATCTTCCCCTCTTATTCCCTGGGATTAAAGATCCCTAGACTACAACTAACACCAAAGTACAGAAGATTTTGCTTGGCAGGCCCATCAAACTTTGTGCTTTACATATAAGACTCAGTTGTCTATTTGTTTTCTGTCCACCCTCATGATCTACAGTATCAGAAACTCTCACATTTACAGCACAGTGCCACACCTTTTCTTTGTCTTTTTTACCCCATGAACCAGATGCCATCGATCAGTCTGCCAAGTACATTGGGATCATGTAACAGGGGAAAGTGTGGTGTTCAGCTGTGTGCTGAGGAGCACGTGCCTCACCCCAGCTGCACTCTCCTGCAGCACTCCCTTGTGCTCCATGCCACCTGAAAATGAAGGCATCCTCGCATGGTGGAACTTGACACTGAGAGATTACGCGTACACTCTGGGCAATTAAGAAACTGAGAAGATAACAGTTCATTTAACTTCTTCTGACTGGGACCTCTGGCACTGTGAAGGCAAGGAGCAAGAGAAGGTGTAAAAAGTGATGCTGTTCTAAGGCTATTTTACCTTTTGTTTTTGAAGAACATTTTAAAGCTGCTATGAAAACTGAACAAATACATGACTAGATAGGTAGGGAAACCTCACTGCTATTATGTACTTATTTCTACTTGCATTAACTGTGTGAGTTAATTATTTCTCTCAGATGGATGAAGAAGAGTATAAAAACGCAGTGATCTTGTTCTGCTGAAGTTAAAGACAAAACTTCTATTGACTTATGTGGGTTAAGCTTCAGGCACTTTGTAAATACCTATAAAATGGGCCACTGGTAAGCAGATGGTCTCAACATGAAAAGCTATATTCTATTCTCCTTATGTGGCTCTGTTCACATATAGTCCAGATCTTTATGTGAATAATGATTTAGAATTACTCTATTAGAAATGCTAGATTAGAAGCACTGCGGTGTTCAAGGTCTACTCTTAAGTGATGTTTTGTGGTTTTCCTTGTTGTTAGGTGTAAGGAACAAACATTCAAGCAATAGTAATTTGCTATTAAAAAAAGGATTGTGTAGAAAGTCAATGGAAATACATTTGAAGTGTATTCATCATCTTTTAAAACAGGCTTGGAAAGAAACCATGGAGTTGCAGCTCTATTGTTTTGTGTCAAAAGCAATGGCAATTGATTATTTTCCTTTTTTTTCTTTTTTTCTTTTGGTTTTAAAATTATCAGGAAGGTAATAAAACTAGACAAGTAAACTGATATATTATCTGACAGCTTCAGATTTCAGAAAAGCAGAAACTGTTGTAGGTGTGAACAAAGAGCCCAAATTTGCACCAATCACACTCAGTACTTTATTTAAATTTGCCTGTTGATTCCTTTTATCTTGGACTTCTTTTCTGTGCACAGCCCCATCTATAAGGCTTGTAGTAATTTTTTTTTTTACCTCCCCTTCATTCTATGTACCTTTCTCAGTATGAATGCTAAGGAAATCCTAGCAGACATATTCATGAAAATCGCCCCAGTGTTCCTTAGAGGGTGGCTTTTAGTGATGCCATTTACAATACGGATTTTGGTCCCACAGGTTACAGATGGGCCTGTGCTGCCTGGGAGCAGACCTTGGGCACTCTAGTGTGCAATGCTCTGTGAGTACTAATGGACAAGCTTTGTGCTGAGTCTACTCTATAAATGGAAATGAAGGCTTCAGTCTGGAGGACTGCGAAGCAGATATTTCTGCCAACAATGAAAGTGCTCTGATGGTAAAAGCTATAGGAATGAAATTGACAGCTTATCACAGGAGAAAATATATTCTTGATTTATGAGCCCAGCCAGCAAAGATGGTATAGCAACATAACTAGAGATGCTGGGCAATGCAAACATGAAGTAGTCAACTGTTTTCCTTTAGGTTTTAATGTACCTTTTGTTTTATTTCCATTTTAAAGAGTCTTTTTTACAGTCCATTTGTTCCCTCCCCTTAGTTCTCTCAGCTCATTACCGTGATGAAATGTTAGTGCCCTTATCAGGCAAGGTTTCAGGTAATGCTTCAGTTTTACTGCTTCAGCCTTTCCATGAGCAAACATTCACATCAACCTTTAGCCTCTCTCCTTTCCTGAGTTTTGCTGTTGTTAGTTTTTCACAAACCGAAGTGCCACCTAGGACACCAGAGGGATGGGCAGAAGTGAAGGAAGGAAAGGGGACGGGGAAGTGCCTGAGAAGGATTGTACAGCCTGTCCTTGAGTCTACACTGCAGAAATCTTTTTTGCACTTTCCAGAAATAAAATCTATGTAAGGTATCTGGAAGAAGGAGGAGGACTTGACGAGGAAAAGAAAAGAGAGAACACACACAATGGATCTAAATTGAACAATAATGAAGCAACGGATGTTGGGTCTGGCCCTTTGGCTTTTATTCCTCTTTCTGCAGCTATTGCAGCAAGCTGGTTCAAGTAGGTGTAGCGACAACAATTACGTGATCAATGTGATGCTCATGCCTGACTCGGACTTCCCATCAACTTCTGAAAATTTGACATCAGCTGTGAAGGAAGCCTTGTCAGCGATACAAAATGAATTAGAGACAGAAGGTAAGGCAATGGGTGTTGGTGATCCCTCCACCACAGTGGTTTCTTCTCACTTTTTGCCATAGCTTTCTACTCATCTGGCCTTCATCAAACTGCTTCTCAGACAGGCTCATTGGTTCTCTGTTCACCTTATATAGATTTTACAGAAATAATGGTCTCTTTCTGTGAGAAAAGAAGTGCTCCAGAGATAGAAAGAGCTAGTTTTGCTTTTGTAGTAACTGGGCAGAGACTTTCTGCATGCTTTTTAGTTGGGATTGAGAACGTGGAAATTGCTAAACTGAATCAGTTCAGACCAGTAATCCATCTAGTGATGAAACTAGGATGCCATTGCTTGAAAACTTAGAACTTATTCATCCGATTTCGCAATTGATTATGATGGGAAAAGTGAGACCCTTTCTTCTCCTGGCCAGATTAGCTTCTACTCTCTGAGAATAACTTCATAATAGTAATTTCATCTGTTGATCACATTATGTCTAAAAATGTGTAGAGTCTGCCACTCTCATCGTCACTGTCTAAAGTACCTTGGAACAAAGGTTCCAAAGAAACGATTCACATTCTGCCCCCTAGTTGAAGGAGTTTTTGTTGAATTTTGTTGAAAAGTGGTGTCTCTAACAAAGTCCAACACTAAAAATGCTTTGTACTGAGAGCACTTGCACCCAGCAATGAACACCAGAGCAAATTCTTCATCTCATCCTAAATAGTGGGATCCAGGTAAGTGAGTTTCCTGGTAAAATAGGATAGCAGACATCTTTGCACAAGACAACTCACACGTGTTGGAAGAAGAGGGATATGGCGTATTAGTGATTATCTCCAGCTCTTGAGGATGTTCACTTTTACGTTGCGTTGCAGGAGTAAAGGTTACAGTCAATGCCTCCTTCCACCACTTCAGATCATCGCTATATGTCTCACAAGGCTGTCGCACCAGCACCTGTGAAGGTGTAGAGCTCATCAAGCAAATTTTTGTGAGTATTTGGTTTCTCTAAGTTAATTTCCTAAGAAGAAAAGACTTTCTTGTGTATATGTTTGTGCACATGCATGTAAGTATGCATGCATCTGTAGTTCTATGTCTGTCTTTCTATCTTAATTTTTGAGCCTGTTGTTCAATTCCAAACAAACTTGAGAGGTAGGTGAAGTTGTCAAAGATGTTCCCATGGGTTTTGTGAAGACAAGCAGTCAAACACAGAGACCTTACTAAGACAGCTTCCTAGAGGCTGTCATTTGGTAGCAATACCAGCCAAAGCAGCCACCTGCTTCAAGCTACTTTTTGCATCTTCAGGTTATCCCTTCTGTCATATCTGCACATGGGGCTACATAACCAAAGTAATCAAATAATAATAAAAACAAATTAACAGCAACAACAAAACCCAACAAACTACAACAGCAACAAGCTACCCAAATACTCTAACAGCCCAAGTGGAGCAAAGAATGTCCGTTTCCAGCTGGTTCAGTTCCCTGATCTTACAGAAACACATGTGCCAGCACAAAGGAGGGAGCAGTGTGAGCTGGGAACAGCCAAGCAGAGGGCCTGGCACTGATAACAAAGCACAACATGTGACTGTGCCCAGAGGGCAAAGATGAACTGCATGCTTGCTTCTCACTGAAAATGAGATGTGTTGTGTAGGAGAAAATGTATAAATCTCCAAATGTTGGAAAAAGCTTCAGTTAGAACTGGTGCCTTGCAAGAAGTTCAAGAAGCTGTGTTCCAGTGGATTTTCTCATGTCTAATCACTGTCACCTCACAGTGAGGCTTTGTCAATCAACTGTGAATTCTCACATCTAACAATTTATGGTTGCATGCTGTAGTCTTTGTTAAGAAGTCCCTCACGGCACACAAAACTGCTTTGGTCTGTGCTTTCATCTACGCTGTTGCAACATTTTAATCCTAACCTGCACTTTCCCTCTCTCTCCGGCAGTAAGGTCATACTCTGCTGTTTTGTAGCTCCCTGTGATTCCTCCCTCCTTCACCCTAGCTTTGTTCTTTAAATCTTTTTATGTCTCTTTCTGTATTCTGTCTTTGCTTTTGCTGAGTAAATTCTGGGACTCCTTTTCAAATCTTAAAATTCTCTTCAATGTCCCATCCTTTTCACCATGCCACTACACTGTCCCTGCTACAGACCCTCTCTGATCTCTTGCAGGATAATGGCACTCTTGGCTGTGCTGTCATAGGACCTGCTTGCACTTACGCTACCTACCAGATGGTCTCGTAAGTACCACCCTCTCCATGCAATATTGTGTTGTTAAAGGTATCAAGTGTTGAACAAAGTTTTTTTGAGTGCAGCAAACCAGCAGAGACATTGGTTTTTGGAATACATCAGGCACTTTGATGTCAACAGTCAAGGCAGTAAGGCTGTTGTTCATAGCCACTTAAGTTTGGAAGGGAAAAGAAAATCCCCTCCAAGAGCCTATTGATGCAGTTTCATTACTATTAGTTAAGTGTTTCTAATTGCTCATGATGGATTGATACTCGGCTCAGAAGACATGACTTATCAACAACAACAGAATGAAAGGAGGATAATAGCTTAAGGCACTAAACATTGAAGAACTGCAGAAATGAGGGTCCTTTTGAGTGGGCTTTCAGTTACTGAGAGGAGCCTGAGTTAGATGTGGCATGAGAAGATAAAAAGCCCCAGTTATCTTCAGTAAGGAGTGTTTAGATAGGGAACAGCCAGTTTCATCCTAACTCTTCTGCTTGTGAAAGCATTTCTGAACAATCAGTCTCTCTACTATAGTGTTACACATAAATCTGTGTAATTCTGTATTGCATTATACATTAATATGTTCATTCTCAGATATTAGGAAAACATGATCTGTGTTGTTTTAGCATAGCTGATTTAAAAAAACAACACACAACAATCATGAGTACAAATCAATACCATTACCCATGTGAATCATTCTCCCTGTTTTAAACTTCGGTACCCTTGTAGTTTCACTAAGAAATACAGATAAGATTGAGGTACTTTTTCTTCAGCTTTATCAGCTCTATATTTTTCTTCAGATGGGATAACAAGAAGTTAGTCCAATATTTCCAGGGAAAAAATTTGATTGAGTTATAGAAGAATAAAAATAATACATTTTTATGTATAAGACCATGATAAAATATTGTTCAAAGTGCCCCATTTTATTCATTGTGACTCCTAACTTCTCCTAACTTTCTTTGTCTTTCTGTCTGCTGGATATAGAGCTGCCCACAATGATGCCAAAGTCTTTTTCTCAGACTCTGGTAAAGTTACAACAGTATACAGTAAAAAGTATGAGTAGTGGACGTTTATGCATATAATACTATCAGGCAGCTGGATTTGCCCACAGTGCAACAGATCTATAAATCAGAACGAGTGATTCGCTTTACAACACCTTAAGTCAGAGAGAAGAAGGTGCATTTCATTATGAAAAACTTTCCTTGACATTACATCATCTCTCTCTGTCTCTGCTGTGACAGCTTTAAAACCTGTAGTTTGCGAAGTGGCACTTAACCTGGAAAATAACATTTTGTCATAATAATGCTGATGAGCATGTTTTTTTGCAGGTATAATACCCTCTCATAAAAAAACCAAGCATGCAAACAAAAGATACTTCACAGTATGGGCACAAAAATACTTTTAGTCTAGTCTGATAATCTGCAGCATCTAGGGAAATACTTTTATTCAACTTTTAGTTTCTGGACAAAAAATATCATTGCTTTACGAATCTGCTGCTAGCAGTGGATATAATTATTTGGTCTCTCTGATTGATATTATTGCTCAGCTCCTAAAATACAGTGAAAGACTTTTCTTTTGACTTGTAGGAGTAAATAGCAACAAAAACCCTCACCCTCCAGTATGATCGCAATACAGAGATAGAATACATACCACATTAAAAATTATATTGGTGGGCAGAAAATCATCCAGCATTCATAGCTTCAGAGAAGAGACCAAATCCCTTTGTTCATCCAAAACTGACATCGCAAATTGCCAAGGCTGTTGGGTTTATTATATTGAGCATGCAGCTCAATTTGTAAGTACATTTTGTGACCAGTCTACAGGTGTGACTACAGTCACCAAAGATTAACTTACACACATAGGTTGGCAAAAAAGAGTTGAAAACCTGTTAGAAGGATGCAGTTTATTGTGTCAGTAGAATGGCACAATAAGTGGGAAGTTTTCCTTAAAGTAACTTCTATGCCCCCTTTTTGTAATTTGTTCTTCCAGCCTAGCCCCTAGAATATGCTATATAGATGCCATCATCTCCTAGCTGTTCGGTAGGTTGTTGAAAACAAACACTGCTTACTAACCAGCTCCTCAGATAGACAACAGCATCTTGTTCTTGATGATGACCCGCCAGTAGAACAGGATGGGTACGAGAGCCCCTGGAGTCTCACCATAGACCGTAGGCAGAAATGGTGCTTGGTACCCAAAGAGACTGGATGAAGAATGTCTGTGCTGTGCAGTGAATTGGAGCCAGTGGAAGAAGACACCCAGATCCATTCAAAAACTGTCTCTGCAGTGCCAGTACCTTGAAATTTGCTTGTGTTCTTCAGGAACCTTCTCTTTCAGGTTAAACTCATGCAGGAAGCAAGGAGAGGGAGCTGGGATAGAAACCATGTAGCAGCAGCCTTGGTGCTACAGCAATCCATTCAGACGTGTCCTCTTGTCTCTCCCCTCAGAGTTGACACAATACTGAGCCTGCCTCTGATCTCTGTAGGGAGTTTTGGACTGTCCTGTGACTACAAAGAAAACCTAACCCGTCTTCTGACCCCAGCTAGGAAAGTGAATGACTTCTTCTATTATTTTTGGAATGAAATCCAGCAGCCATTCAAAACTAGCACTTGGGAATCTGTCTACATTTACAAGAAGAATGAAAACTCGGAGCAATGCCTCTGGTAAGATCCAATTCTGTCTCAGCTGTTGACCTACTAAGCTCCACCTCCATCCTCAGGCATGGTTCCTATAGGCTGTTCTAAGTGCCCTGCATACTGGGAGATGCCTTACTGATACTAAGGAGTGAGAGAAGGAAAAGAAGAATTACACCCCTCAGCTGTACTGCTTATTGGAATATATTTAAGTATTTTCAATCCTTTTCTTTTCCTATGGACAGCATAGCACAGAAGTTGTTCCTGTTGCAAATACCTGTTTACTGCATTCTTGATGTAAATATTGTGACACAAGAGTATCCTCCATCATAGTCTCCATAAATGCCTTTTTAAGTCAGGGATTTTATCAAGTTCTACACACTAATTGATTCAATCTGAGTGCACAATTATTACTCCAAAACATTTCAAAGTTCAAATCGAATATTTCTCTGTTCAGCATTACCCCAGTGTTTGCAGACTTGAAGCTTAACAGTTTTGAAGAAAAGGAGGCAGTATTTACGTTGTGACCTGAAGCATCAGCCTATGATGTTTCTTGAAAATGCTGGATTTTCTCCTCTCCAGATATCAAACATTGTTTCAGTCAAGTAGATGCTTTCATATACTGACACTTATACTTACTCTTCCTTTTTTGACTCTTGCCTTTCAGCTCATGTGAATGTCTCTATACTCTTTTGAATTGCTTTTTTTCCAAAATACCGGTTAATTTAAAACCAAACCAAAACAAAAAACATCAGCTATGCTATACTTAGCTTTTTTGCTTCTCCTACCAATGTTATATAGATGTGGAATCATAGAATCGTAGAATTGTTTGAGTTGGAAAGGACCCTTAAAGGCCATCCGGTCCAACTCTCCTACAATGAACAGGGACACTCACAGCTCAATCAAGCTGCTCGGAGCCCCTCCAACCTGACCTTGGATGTCTCCAAGGGTGGGGCATCCACGACCTCTCTGGGCAATCTGTGCCAGTGCCTCACCACACTTATCATAAAGTTTTTTCTTATATCCAATCTAAATCTCCCCTCTTTTATTTTGAAACCATTTCCCCTTGTTCTATCACAGCAGATCCTGCTAAAGAGTCTGTCCTCTTTTTTCTTCCAGCGCCTTTTAGATACTGAAAAGCCGCACTCAGGTCTCCCTGGAGCCTTCTCTTCTCCAGTCTGAACAGCCCCAACTCTCTCAGCCTGCCCTCGTAGGGGAAGTGTTCCATCACATGGATAGCTTCTATATTCACAGAACATAGCTATTATTTATATTTCCAGTTCATGTCCTGAGGATGTTACAGAATTTTAAGCAGAATTTACAAATCTATTGGCTTCAGACCTTCTTTATAACTTCTGAAATGTTAAAGCTCTTTTTCTTTAATGCTGAATTAATAAAAAATTTAAAATTAATTTTCTGGTTTTTCCCATTTGATTGTCATTATTCATCCTAATATAGCTGTAGGATGCACCTCATTCTGCTTCAATGGAAACTGTCATCTTGAATTTTTTCAATTGCCTAATTTTAAAAATCTGTTTTTGCTAACACATAAATTGTACTACATGGGACAATTGTTTTCCCCATGAATACTCACAGTGATAGCAACAGCAAGCTATGTCTCCAACTATGCATATGGTCCTGTAAGTTAATGATTAGCAACTCAGTTCTTGAAAACAGAGGGGAGCAGAAGATATTTTGTAGATTATAGGACAGGGATCTCAGTGTTGCTAAATCAAAAGTTTGAAAGCAAAGAAAATCCTTTTCCTTTTCCCTCTGCATTAACTTTACTTCAAACAGAATGTCTCTTCTCAATAGGCTTAGGCTAGAAGATTTAGGAGTTGGCTGTTTTTGCTTAATCTTTTATCTGGCTTTTACTCACTTGGTTGCTTCTTACCATTCTCATTTTTCACCTTCAAGTTTTAAGTGACTCAGTATAACTCTTTTTGCACCTTTTTTCCCTTCCTTTTCCTCTCAGTGTACCTGTATTTTTTATCTGAGATCTTTCTGCAGCTCTCGTTTACTCATTTGAGTCTTCAGATACTCCTTCTAAGACTCCAAGTGGGGCCTTCTACAGCAGTGCTTCCTTGCACTGTTTCCCATTAGTCTCACTTACTCTAACTTCCCCACAATCCTGATTTTTGTCTTAACTGTTAATGTCTTATTGCATGATTACATTCTCTAAGCCCGTCCTTAGTATGACCAGGCTCAAATATGCCTGGATGACTTTTCAACAGTTCTAGTTCTTTTGTGATCTGTATTGATTTTCTGTGGTGCAGAAAAAAAATGCTCCTTTCTGCTTTTCGTTTACTGTAGACAGTCTGTCCAGCGTTTTGATTTTTAGGAGAAATTGCACAGTGCACATGTGAAGATTTAGCCATTTTTTGACTTTATCTGTGCTCCCTCCCTTCTGCCAGGTACATGAATGCATTAGATGCTGGAGTCACACAATTCTCTGAAAAACTGAAGTTCAAGGAGATTGTGAGGACACAAGATCAGTTTAGAAAACTTGTGAAAAATCCCAAACGGAAAAGCAATGGTAAGGAGGGGCTGAGGGTACACTCTTCTCTGCAGGTAAGTTACTTTTTCGTGGAAGTCAGACTATTCTATTAGCTACATTTTAGGAGATGGCACAAACCTCTCAGATTCCCCTAACTATCGCCATAAAATATGGAGGAATATCCTTGTTCCAGAAGCCTTCTGGGATGATTTGTCCCATCTAGATATAATGTTATCCTCCTACATGCTCTGATTTGTGAAAGATTCAGAAATCCAGGAATCACAAATCCTCCTAATCAAGGCCCTAGAGATTACAAGAATGCTTATTTCTCTACCGTTCCCATGTTTGCAGCTCTGATATGTAAATGGTCCTCACTTGTGCCATCAGAGGGCACTTCTTCTGGAAGTGATCCACCTAAACCTGAAAAACAGATGAGTAATACCTCATTTTCTGCAAAGACTAAGCACCTGGCATCAGTAGGCCAAGGAAACACAAGAGTGATAAGTAAACCACTTAAACTATTACCTGAACTCCATATGACTTATAAACTTTCATATTCTGTAGCCTGGATTGCATCAGAACTGCTGCTGTTACTTGAGTGAGATAATGGTGGTGCTCTGGTGCAGTCAAATATAGAATAGGCATTGAGGCACTTTCTACCAGCTGACTTTCCCTTAGGTATCCCCATCCCTCAGATATCCTGTGCAGATGGTCCCAGCATAATGCAGGTAATGTGCCTTAGTCCAGCATTGCTACACTGCCTGTCACTCAGGCACCAGGGAGCAAGCAAATGCCCTTTCCTTATCTGTACTTCTCACCTCCGTTTTTGCCCAATCTGTAGTGATCATCATGTGTGGCACTCCAGCTGACATCAGCCAAGACCTCGGGACGGAGACAGTGGATAAGGACATTGTTATCATCCTGATAGATCTCTTCAAGTAAAGTATCACCTTTGCTTTTCCTATTCTCTCTGCACTTTGCTGAAAGGTATAGATAATGGAGATGGTCAGTGTGGAACTGTTCTGTTGAAGAAATGCTTTATCACAAAATGTTTTCCATCATTTCTTTCCTCTTGTCTTGCTCTTTATATAACTTGTTTGGTGTGTGAATCATGGCACATCTTCTACAACATCCCATTTAGTCCACGAAAGATTTTTCTAAGGCAGTGACCAGAGCAGAAATGGTTAACTTCGTCCAGTGGACTCCTCAGGGCAGGAAGCTCTGAAAGAATCAGAGTCCAAAGTTGGTCATGAGCTCTTCACATGAGGACTGTAAACTTTTCATACACTCTATCCAACCAAGGCAGCTGTGGAAATATGGATTGCAGTATATTTTTCTAGGATCCACTTACTCGTTATTAAATGACTTAAAAGGGAGGTGCAATTGTTTCTTCCAAGTTACATCTTTGTAACTACAGAAATCTACCTTTTCAGAGATGTTCCTTAGTACTCAGCCTAAGTATTTTGTTGTTTGATTTCATCTTCCTATTACTAATTAGAAAAACCTTGTAGCTGAGGACAGACATTGACTAACTTTATCAGTTGTAGCCTCATGAGCTTTGAATTAGTAAATAAGTGGACCAAGAGCTGATCTCTGGCCCTAAGCTGAAGTGACAAAGCACAGCCCACAGCCATATGGCTAAACCATGCCCAAACTGCTCTTGGGATTGGTTCCTGTCACCCTGGTAAGTCATAGTCTGGGAGAAAGCTAGTTGATGTAGACCGAAACTATGTCCAGGACTCCTGTTTGTCCTTCTGGCACACCCAGTTGCCTCAGACTATTTTATATGCTGCCCTCCTTAATTCTGCTACATATCCCTCTGATCTCAAACCATTTTGATCCTAAAACAGAAACAAAATACAGATACTATGTTAGATTTAAATTTAAGCCATAGGAGAAGGCAAAGTCTATGCTTCTACAAGCATCACAGCCCTCAGACAAAGTGATGGGTTTAAATTTCCTTCAGCTCTGAGACCTGTTGCATCCAGGACACATAGAGTGTTCAAGTCTCCCTCAAGGGAAGGGGTGTGCTGTAGAATTATCCAGTCTGGTGGAGTCTAATGAAGTTTCCTTTCCATCTGGTTAGTTCAGTTCAAGCCTCAATGAAAAGCAATTTGAAATTATCTGTGGTTAAAAGTGTGATGTAAAAGTTGTAAGATTCAGAGAAAGGCAGGAATGTGGTTGTGGATCTGGGATCTCATCTGATGTCTGAGGAGCGGAGCTTGTGGTCTCCAAAAGCCCTTTATACTGTACTTACTGAAACAAACAAACAAACAAACCTTTAAAAGGATAATCCAAAATGTCTAATAAGAGAAGGTTCCTACAAAATGAGTTTTTAATCAGTCTAGCTATAGCAATTGCTAAATTCCTCTGTGGTACATGAATCAATATGTTTTTGCCACTCTGGGGAGCTCTTCCAGATGGCCTGTCAGGATGATGAAACCAAAGACGCCTGAAAGCTACAAATGTTCCTGCTTGTTTTAGCATGCTTTTCAGTTCACACAGTTTCTTTTGATTTTCCCAGATCACTGAATGAAAAAAATAAATCAGTAGGATGCTCTCTGAGCTCTCTGATTATTTATGCCCTCCTATTAAATGTTTACAGGGCAACTCCTGCTGTTATCAATTCTAGCAGGAAATATCAGAATTAGAGGAACATGTAAAAGAGGCCAATAATGTGCACAGCAACGTGAAAAAAAGTGACAGATCCCAGTACTATATATTTCAGGAGGAGACTCTATTTTAATACATACAAATTCCTGCTTTGAAGAAGAGAAAATAGGACAGAAAACAGCTACGTTAATAACAACACTGTTTCAGATTGTGAATCTTTTTGATATTACCTTTTAATATAGTTAAAAGAAAAGCTGGCATGAGGGAATGAACAGTATAAAGGGTTTTGTCTATGATTAGTTTTTATTTCTATAACTACTGTTTTAGCCTGTTAAGTAACAGCTCCACTGGGGAGGGGAGAATGCTCTGTTACTGCCGCCCCTGTTGCTGACCCTTCATCAGGCTTTTCATTTTGCTTTGCAGGAACACATACTTCAGGAATACTACCTCAGCCCGTTACATGCAGAATGTACTCGTCCTGACTCTACCACCAGCTAATAACAACTTCAGCACAAGGACTGTTGACACCAGCCTGGTAACCATGCTGTTTTATATCTGATCATCACATTCAGCTCACACATGCTCCTGCACTAGGAAATGAAAACTGAAAACAGAGTGATAATCATCCCCTGTCATGCTTTTATGTCAACATTTTCTTACATTCATGCAAGATGACTTTTCGTTCTGCTGTAATGATGTAAAAATGCAGTGTCGTAAGGCAAACATCCATGATCTCATATTCCTGCTTTGTGAAGTTCAACTCAATCTTTTCTTTTGTTCCGCAAGTATCATGTCCATGGGGCTGGGGGAGACTGATAGATCAAGGCTTTCTGACTCCACTTCTGGTTGACTGACAATCTTATGTTTTCAGTGTAGCTGCAAAACATCAATGAAAGAAGATCTATAGGTGTAATAGGGATGCAAACATGGAAAGATAAGGTTTCTGTGTGCAGATATGCGTAAGTGGTGGCAATCACAACCATTGCTGTTTCTGACCAGAGATGTTCCAGTTTTTCTACTTTTCAAGAAACAAGTTGTTTTGTTTGTTTGTTTGTTTGTTTGTTTTTTATGTAGGAAATGCATACATGTCCTCTTAAATTTCCTGGAAAGCTGAAACTGTGCAAACCCTGTATCTGCTTACTGATACTGATACTCCTGCAGTCTGCCCAGGAAACAAACTCTACAAGAGAGTTCCTTCCAGGATTTTTGGCTTTGAGCTTCAGCTCTCCAGCTTTTGGCTGGCTTTACTGAGTTTCCAGATCCCTCAGCCTGGGTTCAACCTTTTTTGGGTGCCAGCTCTGTGGCAGGCAGCTGGGAATTTTGGCACAGCTTCTTGCCCTCGAGCTGTGGCCATCTGGAAGCCCAGACTTGTTGGCACCACACCAGATGATCTGCACTGAGCATCTAATCCAAAGCCAAGAGCTTAGTGTCCCACTGAGTGCACCTGCTTAGAACCTACAATGTAGGATTTCTTGAATTGTTTGCTCCAGAATCAGCATGCCAATGCTTTACATGGGCCTCTTATAAGTTTTTCCCTACTTTCCTGTCTTAAGACACCAAAAACTTATTGTTCACAACTTTACAGTTCCAAGAAAGAACACCGATGTAGCATTGCCCATGGAATCACTCAGCATGCAGATGCTGGCCTTCCATGCTGGAAATTTTGCCTATCCAAATTACCAAAGTTATTGTAGCTTTAAAGCAGAAATATGAACTCTCTGATTGCTTTTTTTTCTCTCCTCTTCTAGCTGGAAGATGACTTTGTTATTGGCTATTATAATGCAGTCTTGCTGTTTGGACATATTCTGAAGAAATTTATCTTCTCCCAAAGTCCTGTGTTACCCCTCAGCTTCATCAATGAATTCCGAAATATCACTTTTGAAGGTAAAAATGTATGGTCCTGAGCAGGGTTCACTGAAGTGAAGAAAGAGATTCGTTTTAAAGTACACTTAGGATAAGTCCCTTCTACACTAAAAAAAATCCAAGCATTTCAGTGAGTTTTATTACTACTGTAATTTTTCTTTTACATTTCTATCATTTTTATCACATATGTTATCTTCAGTATTAACAAAAGCACTACATAGCAGTCGTGTAGAATAACCTCAGTGCCACTGCAATTAGCAACAGCCTGTTTGAGAGCAGATTCCTTTCTGGGTCATGGCCTTTTCAAAGAATCACAGGATCATAGATTCATTAAGGTTGAAGAAGGCCTCTTAGGTCATCTAGTCCAACCATCAGCCCATCCCCACTATGCTCACTGACCATGTCCCTCAGTGCTACATAAGCATCTTTGGTTATCCTTTTTTTGCAACAAGATTCTGGGTGAGATAAATTTGTGTTCAAGTTCAGAATTCAGAAATAGTAGCAGTCCAGCCTAATAAACATTTTTGTAATCTGTAGAGAAGATCCGAATTGTGTTTGGAGAATACTGCTGACAAAAGAGGGATGGGAGGAGGGGAGAGAGAGCTTCCTGGGCAGCAGAGTTGGAGGACAGGGATGAGGCCCTGAAGCTGGTGCCATTACTTTGAAAAAGAGATGAACTCTCTGTAAGGAGACTTTTCAGAGAATGAAAAAGGTGCTAGAAGAACAAAGAGTTTCAGAGTCTGTGCTTCCTCTAGAGACAAACTGGCATTCAGGTTTCATTTTCAGTTCTCCACAGGTTGTTAAATTGTGGCAATGTCTTTTCTACGCTTTGTACCAAAGACCTAGTTTTGGCTTGAGAGAAGTGCTTGTGAAATATGATTAATGTTCAGAACATCTCTGAAGTCCACTTATCAAAGCTTTAATCAATTAGTTTCAAACTGTTTTTAGTTTACAAAGGCACTGTAGGCCTGGGTGTCTCTGCTGAGAGCATAATCCAGCTGGCAACACAATGGGTCTTCATAGTCAGTGTTCCTGTTCCTCTTACAGGTTATCTAGTACCAGTGGGCTTTTGTACTTAAAAATCACAGAAATTGATCATTAGGAAAAGACAGAGATAGTTACATACACAACAAAATCACAACAGTATCTGTCTGTGTGCAAAGACCATCTGTCACTTCACATCAGAGGTCTGTACCAAAGTGACTACTCAAAGCTCCATATTTATTGTCTCACCTACTTTCACAAAACATGGCTGGAAGTTTCCCAGAGTTTCTTGATATGGTCTGACAGATTTTGTGCTTATCTTTGTTTTAACCATAGCATCCCAGCAAAAAAAAAAAAAAAAAAAAAAAGTTTGCTTATGCTTCTGGGCTGCTTAAAAAGAGGTGTGCCCAGTAAGGCAAGGGAGAGAATTATCTCCCTCTACTCTGCCCTTGTGAGGCCCCATCTGGAGTACTGTGTCCAAACCTAGGGCTCCCAGTACAGGAGGGATCTGGAGCTGATTGAATGTGTCCAGAGGAGGCCACAAAGATAATCAAAGGGCTGTAGTATCTCTACTATGAAGACAGACTACAGCAGCTGGGCTTGGTTAGCTTGGAGGACTCTCCAGAGAGACCTCATTGTGACCTTCCAGTACTAGAAGGGAGCTTATGAACAGGAGGGGGACCTATTTTTCTTATGGTCTGATAGTGATAGAACATGGGGGAATTGGTTTAAGCTAAAAGAGGGAAAATTTAGGTTAGATATTAGGAAGAAATTGTTTACTCAAAAGGCAGTGAGGCACTGGCACAGCTGCCCAGAGAAGCTGAGGGTACCTCATCCCTGGAAGCATTCAAGACCAGGTTGGATGGGTCCCTGGGCAGCCTGAGCTGGTGGATGGCAGCCCTGCCCACAGCAGGGGGTTGGAACTAGATAATCTTTAAGGTCCCCTCCAACCTAAGCCATTCTGTGAGTCTGTGATTCTATGAATTCCTCCTGAAGTCTGCATCCTTTTTTATATTGTTGAAGTCATCTCTTTGGTTTCATTTGGTTTGAAAGATAAGTTACACAGACTTTTTTTTTTCTTGTCTTAAATTAATTTTGCATGTTAGTTATAGGTTTCTTTTTTAAAAAAGCTCCTAGAAGTGAAAGGTGTTGAATCACCTTCATTCTTCCTTGTGTAGTTGCTGGCTGAGTAGAGAGTTCAAATAATAATATTTTGGTAAGTAGAAGGTGAACTGTGAAAAAATTAACAGAAAAAGAAAAAAAAAGAAAAAAAAAAGCATTTCCAAACGAAAATAATGATGCTGAACTTTAGGAAAAATAAAAGAAATCATTAGCAACCGCAGCAAAAGAGCAATCTGAAACTGGTCAAAGAGACTTTCCTGAACAAAAAGAAAGGAAAAAATGGTGGTGAGATTTTCAAGTGTGGTGGATATTGGCAGCACTAGCTCTTGTTGAAGTGCCTGGCCTCATGAGAGCAAAGTAAAGATAGTGCTGAGGGATGTAGAAGGTTCCACCCTAAAATCCTTGGAATGTTTTCCATAGGCAATTTCTCAGTGTACACATCTGCTGACATTAGGAGTCAAGAGATTAAAGGCAAAAACAACTTGGTTAAAATAATGTTGTTATAGTCAAGCACATAGCTATCAAAAGAGTTAGAGGAATGAAAGTACCTCCACATTTCTTTTCTTGCTGACAGACTCAAACTGCAGAGGGAAATGGGCAATTTTCCTTCTCACCTCTAAAATGATCCCTTCAGGGGAGTTTACTCTGCCATTCTTGGTATACTGAAGAAACCTGACATATATATCTTTTCTATGGCTAGAGGGAGACTTTCCTTTTCTGTGCAGTTAGTTCAACACCTTTTTTTGGGTTTTCTAGAGAAAATGTGGAGCATTATGAAGGAAGAAGCAGTGCTACACTAAACTGATACGTGCTCTAGCACGTAGATGAAGAAGAAAAAAATCCTGAGCATCCTTTTATTTGTCCCATAATTCCTGTCACATATTTATTTCTTGTATAATACAAGCCGTCTTACTAACTTTGTGTGTCCACAGGTGCACAGGGTCCTGTGACTCTAGATGCATTCGGAGATATTGATAACAATTTGACCCTGCTGTACACGACACAGTCTGCAAGTGATGTATGTATGTCCAGGAAGCAACTGCTTGTCCTTGTATATGAAAGGAGAAACAAAATGCCATGCATTATCATATAAGAACAGTGTAAACAACCTAAAGTGGTGGCACGTCAAGTCATACTGGGCATGCTGGGAGGGGGTCGTAAATGGCGTACTGGACATGGGAGGATTGATGTCATCCAGGTTCACTAAGTGAAGTACAGTTAGTGACTCTGATACATTTATTTTTAGGGAGAGGGGAGGAGTAAGGAAGAATATAGCAGCCTAACATACGGCTAAGCTGAAGAGAACACACCAGTGTTGCAGAAAGAGCAAGAATTACTCTATTGAAGTTTGAGCTGTGCATTTTTAAGGATAGTTAGACAAAAGGGACAAAAAAAAAAAAAAAAAGAGAGAGAGAGAGAGAGGGAGAGACAGAACTGCTGCTGACTGCATTTTTTTCACTCCTACAGCCACAGTATAGAGTTCTTATGTATTTCAACACTCAGGAGAACAATACGTATGTAGTATCTACCAGTCCGGATTTCATCTGGAAGAGCCACAGGCTGCCTAGTGATATTCCAAGCACTGGTGAGATATTTATTAAACGCACCTCTTCTTCCAAGAGAGTTTACAAAGCCCTCACACCGAATATACAGCTCTATCTCTGCCCAAACATTGAACCTGACATCCCAGAAACCACCACTGCTTTCGAGTTTTTGGTGACTCCTGAATAAAATGATTAACCCTCTGTGTTATTCAGCATGGCAAAGTACAGCCTCGCTTGTCAGGGTCAGCAGGTGTTGTTTTGCCATTTGCAACATGGCAATTGGCAATGGGAAGACATATTTTTCAAGGTATGATATGCAAGATGAAAATTCCTGCTGTGGCAGTGGTTGCAAGGTTTAGTGCACCATAGGTTGGTTGGTGTTAACCTGAGTCATTCCCACTGATGAGTGAGTGTCCAAAGGTGCCAGAGTTATAACCTAGGGCTCCATTAGTTTGCTGTGCTGTTGACCTCCATTAGGGAATGTTATAATGCAAAGTGATAACTGGAGGAACAAGCACCATCTGCAGACTAAAAGTCGTTCACAGTAAGGTGGACACTTCTATTCTCCAGTAAAGTAAAACAGAGTGTATGTCAACCCTGCACCAGCTTGTGTTGTGACAGCTGTGCTGCCCAGCCCCAGCCTTTGCAGTGTTGCTCCAGTCCCATTCTCATCCTCCCCTCATGCACCACATGCACTATGTTATCAGAGGACCTCATTATCTTCAATACATTCCTTTGAAGATATTCTTGTTTGAAGTGGCTGCACAAGGGCAAAAGAAAAATATTTGGGAATTGCAGAACCGTAGTGTCTATGAAGCGGTATCTTAACATTGAGTACATAATGAAGGCTGGACTGCATGGCCAAGCTACGCATAGACAGAGTAAAATTGCGTCTCACAAGCGCTTGATTATTTTGTTTTCCCATTTGTAAAAATACACATTCCTCCAGTGCGAAGATGCGGAATCCTTCGGTGTGTTGTAACACAGCAGCCAGGAGGTGGAAGCAGAGTCTCAGGAACAGGAAAATGCGGTTCAACCGGCCTTCCATGGGAAACTTCAACCTGATGATAAACCACTGCTCACAAAGCTGAGGTTTTAGAGAATTCTTAGGAAATTGCTTTCAAAATCCCGAGGATATGTCATTATGAGGAGTTGACAGTATCTTTCCCTGGTGAAGGGAAATGGTTGTACAGATAGTTTTCAATAGATGCTGGCGTAAGAACATGGAAGGCAGGGAGATGTGATACACAACAACAAAACCAAAACTAGAATGCTGGGCCCAAAATGCAAAAGAGTTCCTAAATAGAGTTCTATGTTGGATGCAAACACTTACATTAGTGTGCTTAAAATCTGTGCTTAGCTACTGCCTGATTTTGGAGGTAGCTAGTGTGAGTCTTGTTGCTTTTTGATGTTATTTTTATTAATTTTTATAAATTTGTTGTTCTTATTTTACTTTCCATGGTTTTCAACCACTTAGTGCATGTACATCCCCACCGCACAGACTGTTGTATCCAGGGTTTGTTGCCACTCTATTCTCATGAACTGATTTGTCTGCTTCATTTTTTAGAATGTGGTTACCAAGAAACAGTTATTTTTATTGCAGACCTATCTTAGTTTCTTTTTAAAGAAGAAGTGAAACACTTGGAAGCTCTGAGCTGATGTGGCAGTTAGTGCTATTGAATTCACCTCCCACCTGGCTGTGCCTACAGAGTGCCCATGCCTCAGCTGGGGACATAAGAGCACTGCTTAGGGCTATGCTTCATCCTGTTTGGAAAGGGAGCAGGCACATGTCATCTCTGGGGACTGCTGAGCTTTAGCAAATACTCTCAATTGGAATGTGACCAAAGAATATCCCTGCTTGGCTACTGTGACTTGCATATGTGGATGAAGGTAGTTTCTGAAATAGAATATTGTTTTTCAGTGTCTTTTATCAGGTTGTTTACTTTCTATTTTTTTTCCTTTCTGCAGGCCCACACATACTGACTATTGCTGTCTTCACACTCGCAGGAATCGTGATTCTGGTTCTGATCATCTCTTTGCTTGTCCTGAGGTACCACTCCCTTTGTCCTTCTGTTTATTGTAGAAGAATTTTCCTCCTAGGGCAGAGCCTTTGATTTCTCCTTGAAGAGCTATTTGTAACCTTTCCTTACATACCTGGGTAGTTGCTCTTGATGTGAACCGTTTAGCCAGGTCTGTAGCATTGTTATGTAAGGATAATAATCAAGGGAGAAGATACAAGCAGATTTAAAGTTTCTGCGAAAGTTCTGATTCCTGATCAACACAGAATCTCATGTCTCAGACCACTCTTCAGATTTTTTCCACTTACTGTCAACCATTAGCCCACTTGGGGTTCCTTTTTGTTTCTTTGACCTCTTGGTGATAGAGAAGTTCAATTCAGAAGGAGTTTTATGTCTTGTGGGAATCAAAACTCCATAAGGTTCAAATGTTTTCATTTCATGCAGCCATTCTCTCTCTCAGTTCCTCTGACTCAGTCCAACTCTTCACATACAGACTTTTCTAACAGATGTAATTTCTCAAATATAACATAATTCATCTTAATTGTGATGGAAAATGCAGAAATAGAAACCAGTGGAATCTCCTTTTGCTGGAAGAAATTTCAGTACAGTTCCAAATTATATAGTCTTCTTTCATATTCAAAGAAATTGTCTTAACTTTGCATCTGGTTTTGGTAGCTCAAGACCCCTCTTATTTACACAGTAGAGAACTTCAGGCAAAGTGAGAAAATCAGGTCTTAACAAAACCTGATTGGAAACAGATGCTCAGGTTCACTTATTTGAAGTGGACCAATCTGCCTTGTGGACTAAAGCTTTTCATGATGAAAACTCAAAGATGAAGGTATACAACTCTTACACAAGCAGTTGTGCTCAAGAAATGGAACAGCTGACTATTCCCACATAAGCACTAACATATAAACAGAAAAGTAAAGTTGTTAGTATATGGTCCTGAAAATTGACAAAGTTTTGCCTAGAGACAGTTTGAGCATGTTAGAAATGTTCTGTACTCTTCCATATTTGCAGATGTATAAAAACTAAACATTCTGTTTATATTTTTAGATTCTTACTGTATACATACCATTGTAATATCCTCAACCATCAAATATGGAAGTTTCTGAGGATATTTTAGAATAATTTCTTCATGTTTTCTTCTAGAGAACTTACTTTTTAGTATAGAAATAATAACAATTGTCTCAACTAGAAGTGCTGCAGCAGATTGTCCCCTAACAAGGTAATAAGAGGGACTCAATTATGAAAATGAAGAAAATGCCTCATTAGTCCCTGTTTATCTCCCAGGTTTCTAGGATAAACATATAGCTTCATAGTCAGAACTACACACTTCCCTTTATAGTTCTGAGTGCTGAGGAAAATAGCAAAGCCCTAAAAAACACATAACTAATTATTAGACTCAGTAGATTTTAGTTCAATTTGATGCATCCTTAATCACTATCTGGTGATTGTTGGAATTGCAGTGCATTCTGATGAGGTAATGAGAACAGTTTTAGAGACTGAACAGAGAAATATCGTTCTTACAGCAATTATCAGTACCCCCTGTCCTATACACATATAAGTAAAAATTTCTCAGAAAAGGAAATATTTTGTTATTAGTTAATACAATCATTTCTCCCATTTGGAGCACTTGCCAACAGTCATCATGTGTTGGGATTCCCAACGTACTGTCTCTCCAGACATTCTTAAATCATGTGTTTTCTTTCTTCTTCTTCTTCTTCTTCTTCTTTTTTTTTTTAATAGAGGAAGTACTTGCATGGGTAAACAGATAATTTGATGAGTACAAGTCTAATTGCAGCTTTTCTATAAGGAAGATAGCGTTTGCTCTGAAATTCTGCAGAAAGACAGCAGTTTCCTTTTTTCCAGTTCCAAGGACTCTTTCAAAATATGCAGAATATAAGAGGTGTCCACAAAAAGGGGTCTTATACCAATACTGTTTTGTCTCCTCTCCTGGCATTGTACTCACATCTGTTATTAACACCCAGTGTTGATGCCAGGACTTCATTTGGCTAGTAGTTGTTTGAGGCACCTCCCTTTAGAGTACATTCAGTAACATACAGGAGAAAACCATATAAAATGAAGAAAGCCCTTTGCGCCTTAAATTGATCTGACCTCTTTTGAGTCTCTAGTAATGGTTTAGCAGCTGTTCTGATAAATCTTTTCTATTCTTATACTGTGTCTGTGGAACTGAGACAGCATTTATTCTTTCCCAAAGTTACGGGAATAAGAGTAGCCTCAAACTGGAAGATTATGAGAGACATCCGGCATGTGCTAAAGCCTTGTCAACCTGACACTCCATCCTTGCATCATCCCAAAGCTTCCCTGTCCCAGTCTTCTGTCATGAGTTTCAGTTCTCTGGGAGGATTTCCTGAAGTTTGCTTTTTTTGCAGGAAGTACAGGAGAGATAATGAGCGTCGGCGGAAGAAATGGTCCCATATATCGCCTGAGAAAATCTTGCCTCTGGAGACCAGTGAGACAAACCATGTCAGTCTGAAGGTAAGAGAAGCATGATACCCAAAGATGGATCTCGGATTTTGTCTCCTGAGAACCATCAATGCTGGGACACTGGCTTTCTCTGACTAAAACACAGGCTATGGCTGCGATAGGAATGGGATCTGTTAACATTATTGTGGTTTATTTTTTTAACTCTCACTTGCTATATTGATTATTCTCCTTTTACCACTCCCTAATAGAATAAATTTCCCAACAGTTATGCTTGTCTTATGAAGGGGAAAGAGGCTGAGGGCTGATTGCCAGTCTCTTCCACACCACAGATGATTTTTCTGTGCTTTGTTCCACTCGTCTAACTCCCAGGAGCACAGGAGCAGAAAGTGGAGGCCATGGCAGCTGTGGGAGCAGCCTGGCTACCCCACACCTCCTGTGGCATGTGATGGCACTCCCTACAGAGAGGCTTATGCTTCTCTGTGGGGCACACACTGGCAACGCTTCCCTCTCTGAGCCTGAGTGGGGAGTAGGTGATAATTGCAAGTTAATGATCCTTCTTTGTTCTCAGATTGATGAAGATAAGAGACGTGACACCACCCAGAGACTGCGTCAGGGCAAATATGACAAGAAGGTAAACTGAGAGTCCATGCTCCTTCCTCTGCTCAGGAGAGCTCTGTGGGAGACATCCTCTCCGGAGTTCAGGAAGCAACTCTGCCTCCCTCTGACCTTGCAAAATGGCTTGGGTTCATGGAAGGAATGTGCCATATCGGGTGCTTTGCACTTTGCTTACTGCCAGGAGGCAAACCATTAGACACCGTGAACCCTGGCCTAGTCCAAAAGCACAAAAGTGGAAACAGAAAGCACAGAAGTTAAATACATGCAGTTTGATACCACGGAGATTAAGGTATCAGTGGAGAACAGGCCATTTCCGTGCATTTCTTGTATATTCAGTTGAGCTCGCTCTCTGCCTGACTGAGGTATGTTCATGTTGAGGTACAGTCTGCATCACAGAATCATAGAATCATAAAATGGTCTGGGTTGAAAAGGACCACAGTGATCATCTAGTTTCAATCTCCCTGCTGTGGGTAGGGTTGCCAACCACTAGACCAGGTTGTCCAGAGCCACATCTAGCCTGGCCTTGAATGCCATTCCTGTCTACGTGGTAAATCCTTTGAGGGAAATGTAACTCCATTGCTTACTTAGTTGACTAACTGAGACAGCAAAGCAATAGGCAGGTGTTTCTGAGATATTCATCAAACATTTCTTGGAAGAGAAGAATTAATCACTACAATTTCTTTCCACTGATATTTTTTCTTCAGGTGGTGATCCTGAAGGATCTCAAAAACAATGATGGTAATTTCACAGAGAAGCAAAAAATAGAACTGAACAAGGTAATTATTGTATGTAGCAACTGGACTCAGCAGGGTGGGATGAAGCCAGTGAGTGAAGTCATTGCCCTCCATTGCCATCTCCATCAGCCATATATATGCTTATGCATGTTTGTGAGGTGGACAGGTGATGTGTTCATCAAAGCATATTGCTTGATGACCTCTGTCTTTGCTTGTGTAATCACATCATCATCTGAAGCCAGTGAAACTGAGGTGAATGAAGTAATTCATGCACTGTCTTAAGGCCCTGCTAAATGCATTTCTACAGCCAACGCTAAAAGACTATGCTCTCTGCTCATGTGCTAATTCATTTGTAGTGGAATATTGTAGTTAAATCTCATTACTAAATGCCAAATGCAGATCTTTCAATATAAGTAGCTCTGTGCTGACTTGTGCATACTGATAATTCTAACATTAGGGATGAACTTGGCAATAATACTGCATTATTTTGACTGACAAGTTTTCCTTTTTACACAACACAGCTATACTGTGAATTCACTAATCTCTAAAAATACTCTGAAGTAAACTACATTTGTCTGTATATGCATGGACAAAGTCCATAATATCATGCAGCATCATTACAATTTTATTACCTGCTCATTTGCTGATTGATTAACAACATTCTCTCTCTCATAATGGCTATTTTTATTAGTTGTGAGATTTGACTAGAGAAGCAATAATAGAGATTGTAGTCATCTCTGGAATGATCTTGCAGTATCCAGCAGTATCCAGTTTTAACTCCCTAATCTGGAAGGCTCTGGAATGACAAATGCCTTCAAGTACTTCACTCTGTGCCTGGTTTAAAGGGAACTCCTACATCTTATCAGAGCCTGAGATAAAAAGTCACACAAGCGTCATCGACCTGTGTTTCCATACTAACAACAACTACTTTTAAAAATAGATGTAATATTGCTGTTCTAGCTCCTGCAGATTGATTATTACAACCTGACCAAGTTCTATGGCACAGTGAAGATGGACACCATGATCTTTGCAGTGATTGAATACTGCGAAAGAGGTTCCCTGCGGGTAAAGAATTTTGCAGTTTCCCTTCCCCAAATTATTGTAGTAAGAAAACAGATCTCCTGCTCTGTGTGGCCCTCATGCTGCAGCCCTGCACCAAACAAGTGGTGGCAAATTTCTGATTTTGAATTCCTTTCCCCTTGCTCACCTCTCCCAAATTTCCCACCTGTGGCTGCCATCAGACTGGTGGTTCTCAGTAGCCAGAGGATGCAGTGAGGTGTGAGCAAGGGAATGTAGGCAAGAGCTCTACCCAGACAACAGCAACAGCCAGTATCTATTATTTTCCCCACTGGGAGCATATAGTATATAATGTTTTCTTTATTTTCCAAGACGTAGCTGTTGCCTCTGCTGATGCTCTTGCAGCTCCTGCAGTGGCCCCAGAGTTTGAAAACACAGAGAAAATAATATAATATTAATAAGAGGCAAACAGTTTAAGACTGGAATATAGTAAATCCTGTGTTGTCAGCCCTTCATTCTTGTTTATAAAAGGAAACAGTAAATTGTTACCTGGCAAGAGGAAGGAAAGATTTAGACTTTATTACTACCAATATTATTTCAGAGCTAATCATGGTGGTGTCAAATTTTCTGCAAGCTTCTTAGACCATACGAAGACTCTCATCAGTAGTAGTGGGCTCTGGAACTCACGTAAAACTCACAACAAGGCAGCAAAATAGCAGATCTATCTCCAATTATTTTCTTCTAAACTCATGGAGACTGACTTTTAGCAATGGAAATCATTGTGGTTGGAACTGTAAATCACTGTCCCTTTATGTTAAAAGATCACTCTACTTTGGATTTATGAGGCCATGAGTTAGTTAGAAGTAACTGGATTAAGCACAAAACACATGCACTCCTTTCCTCTCATTTCCTTACTGAAATGAGTCCTTACTCATTTCTGTCACAGCTTGATTAGATTTACCTTGGCTTTAAGAGCAAATTCACAGTTTACTTTAATTACACAAAACCCTTCTTTTCTGGAGTCCTCACTTTTCTAGTTCTCTGTAATCCTAAAATATATGTAATTTTCTCTGTCTTTTGAGTCAACTTGTGCTCTAGTGCATGTATTCCTAACATGCAGGTCAGCCTTACTCAGTCCCTAGATGAAAGGCTATGTAATACTCAGATCTCACTTCTGCTTTTTCTCTGATGCAGATTAGAATCATTTTTTTTTTTTTTTTCCTTTACAGGATGTTTTAAATGATACAATCTCCTACCCTGATGGCACATTCATGGACTGGGAATTTAAAATCTCTGTCATGTACGATATCGCCAAGGTAAGTGGACTGTTGACCATGCAATATTAATCAGCCTGTCCTTTCTTGCAATATGGATCCTCTGGAGAAAAGCAGCTACTACAGTTTTTTCCTTTCCTTTATAGAACTTGATGCCCTTCCACTCTTCCTTCTGGCCTCCAGGAGGCCAGGAAAGCCTGTGACTCTCAAACTGAAGGAGTAAATGGGGACCATATTTGGCTTTGGGGTATATATGAATAATAAAATATGCCTCAAAAAGACATGGGACCCAAAGATCAGAGGGTTATGATTTCATGATTGCGACTCTGACTAGTAGGGCTTGGGCAGTCACGAGCCCTGTAAATCAGACTGTGCTGTCTGGTCTCGGGCAAGACATGTAAAGGAAAACTGTGTTCTTTTAAAATGATGGGATTATTTCAATTTGTATCCAGAACCAAGATCAAGTTCTTTTTCAAAACAAGCTCTGTTTATTCTGCATTTTATTTTGATTTTCCCACTCTCTAGAGACTCTCATTTTTCAGTGGGACTAGCCATTTCAGTCAGCTAGAGAGGGAAAAACAGAAATTCATAATAAAGCAAATTCTATTCTACTCTACAGACTTGCATCTGATTAGCTGGTAATTAAGAAAACTTTGTAATTCACATACATTATATCTCTGCAGGTAATTCACAATACTTTTTGGTAACTTTTTGTTGTGCACAACTGTTGTTGGAAGTTTTTCCATTTCCCTACACACTTCAGTTCTGCCTTGGTCTCCATGATGTATGACTCCACTGTTCTAAAGAGACACTGAAAATCTTGCTCTTTATTAGAACCTCATTAATCCAAATTGTCACAGCTTATTGGCCTTGTTAATGACTTTCAGGTTCAGTTAGTGTTCAGCATTAAGCTTCATTTTAAATAGCATCAGTGCAATTTCCCTTCTTCCTTTCAGCATATCGAAAGAGCAGGGCATTTTTCAACCCTTTGCAGTTCACCTTCAGATATTACCTAAGAAAATGGTGAACAGGTAGTGGCTCCATTTATGAGAGATGGAAAACTGCAGTCCCTCTGAAGGGAGTGACCAAATGCCCAGTGACTACACTAGGTGTGACCAGGACTTCAGAACCATTTGTTCACTTCACCATTGGTAATGAGGATATGGAGGCTGGGATTGGGTGGAACACTGTATCCATTCTGGAAGGGCTCCAGAGCATTATTATATTAGCAATGTTAGAGTTGGTGTGAAAATTCAGACTTAGGAATATGCAGCGATTTATGGTCATTTGGATGATCTGCCAACTTCTCCTTTTCCTATTCCTGCCTCCTCCTGATGCTGTGGTGGAATCTCTGGGACCTAGACATTATCATGCACTTCTTTTACTGCTTTTCACTAACGTAGCTTTCCACTTGAATGTCTTCTAGCTTTACTTAAATTATGTCATGACCCTTCAGCTCCTGTTCCCCTCATCCCAATGTATGCTCCTCTCAAGCCCTCTAGCAGCTCTCCAGGCTGTTGTGGTTTTTTTATTTGTTTTCAGATAGGTATAGAAGATGATTAGAAGGAAAGAGGAAAATATTATCAGGCAGATCTGTGAGACTTCTTTCTTCAGAAATCATTAACAAGGAAGCTCTGGTAAAAGGAAATCAAAATTACCTTTGCCTCTTATTTGATGCTGAAACTTATTAGGAATTCTGCTATAGAAAGGAGGTGTATTTCCTGGATGATATAAGCAGGGGAAAGATGGCATAGCTGGAGGAAATAGGCTCTGAAGCAGGCAAAACATCCTGGATAATGTCAGCAGGGCTGCATGATAAAAACTGCTTAATCAAGAAGCATGTTCCTTGGATGTAGCCTGTGCACAGTCTCTGTAAATTTTGGCAGGATCTAGACAGGCCCAGGATAACCAGTCCAACCACATTCTCAAGGGATTGCATGTCTTGCATACTGCCTGTGTCTCAGACATACATGTACTGTGCCCCAAACTCAGCTTGTGTCTCAGTGAACTCTTATAGCACTTAGTGGTCAATTCTCAAGGAAAGATGAGTGCGGAAGGAGAGAAAACCCAGCATGTCATACAGTGTATGCCTGCCCACATAATCTCTGTAATCTTGTTTAAATTCAATCAGTTACCATCCAGGAGGATGAGTTGCACATGTAGGAATTTCAGTGGAAGACCATTCACAGAAGAAACTAAACAGATAAAACCTATCTGTTCTGACTTCCACAGATTATACAAAAGCTGCTTTGAAAGTAATGCCTCCTATTTTATTATGTTGGCCCACGGTGTCAGAGCCGGATGTTGGTGGTTGAACCTTTCCATCAACACGCTGTTACATTTTGTTGCTATGTGGCAGATGGCAGCAGAGGGGCTGGCTGACAAAATGGCGTCTGACATGGAAGCGCATATGAAGCAAAGGTGTGTCACTGACTTCATCCATGGGGAAAAGCAGCACCCATTGACATTTGGTGATGCTTGCTGAATGTTGATGGAGATGAAACAGTGGATGTGAGCACAGTGAGGTGGTGGGTGGTGCGTTTCACTGGTGGTAATAACAGTGACAGTGGGTCACCTCTGCTGGTGCAGATTTTTGCAAGCGTGACATGCAGGCTCTTGTTCATAGTTGGTGAAAATGCATTGGTAGTGGTGGTGACTATGTTGAAAAGCACTGTTTTGTAGATGATAATTTGCTTTATCAAACAGGGTTATTCTGATCTTTTTATGTTGTATTTTCCGTGCAAATAAATAGGAGGCATTACTTTTGGAGCAACCGATGTAGATGATGCTTTATCTACTGAACTACAGAAAGGAGGATTATAGGAAGAAAAACTGCCAGCAATAGGCTAAAAGTAGATGTGAGCTAAAGTATTGTAGAAGAGAGAGATGTAACAGAATAAATATTAGCAGGAAAGTGTAAATTAGCATACCTACACTCTTCCTCAGTTTACACCCACTTACTAATGTTTTTTTCCTGCTATGCCTCAGTGCTGGCCACTTGGCATGTATTATACACATTTGACTCTCTAGTACTAAATGAACAAAATTCAGAGGTGATAAGTAAAAAATAGCAAACTACACACCTTTGTATGCACGTGTGTGTTGTAGTCAGGAGTCTGAATCTCAGGAAATACAGCTGAAACTATACTGGCCAATCCTCATTGTGCTCACTTCCTAGTTTAGCTCATGGATAATTGATACATATTCACTAGTGCAGAGAAAGCCATTAACAGTCAGGTCAGAAGTGACCTTTAGGACTCTACTCTGACCCTTGCCTCATGTGATAGTGTATCATCTAACCCGCATTGACCCCGTGCTACCTGCTGCTTTGCTGAGAAGGATCTACTGAAACGTTTCTGAACGGAGTTTCTGGTGAATTGTAATCTTCAAAGATGATACAGATATAAAGAGCAATTATTCTCATCTTCGGTAACCATTGGATAGATATGTAGTTGGAGACATTTTTTTGTTTGACGTTCCAACAAATCTGTACTAGATATAACAAAAAAGTATTTACTGCAAATGAAATCAATGCTTCTGTAGGAGGAAACAAACTCCTCTAATGCCCTAGTGGCAGTCTGATCTCTTCAAAACTCAAGATGCTCTATCAGGCTTTTGTTAACCAATAGGAAAGATGATCATTAGTTAAGACGTGATCCTTCTAATAATCCATCCTCATTTCTTAACATTGACTGCTTCTATGATCTTGGAAATTCTTTTCGGTAAAATACTTCTCTCCTGCCATGACAGAGAATTGTTGATAAAGGCAATTTTATTGCTTAAATCCATATTATGCTAACACTTCATATTCTTTGACTCTAGTAACAGCTGAGAGTCTCATATATAGCCTTGTCTTCTCCCTATTATCAACCACAGGGAATGTCTTACCTGCACTCAAGCAAAACAGAAGTCCATGGTCGGCTCAAATCCACAAACTGTGTAGTGGACAATCGCATGGTTGTGAAGATCACTGATTTTGGCTGTAATTCAATTCTGCCTCAAAGGAAAGGTAAAAACAATATCCAGTTAGGCTGTCCTTCATGCTTTCCAACCCAGTGGAATTTTCTTATATTCATAGTACAGTAGGGCCTCATTACATCTTGTACACAGTACAAAACATATAGTACAACTTTGTTTTATGTAGCAGCCATCATACAAATTATATATTAAAACTCCTTCATAAATAACACAATAAAAATTATTAGCAAGTAGAGAGAGAAATTAGGCAGTGTTGGTGAGCAGGAAATGGAAGATAAATTTTTAAATTATATTTGGAAAAACAAGGAGACTTCCCTTGTGACTGAGATGCAACAAATATTTTCAAGATCCGAAGGCTTCATGCAAAAATCTCCCATAGGACTTCATGCAAAAAGCTCCTGTAAGCAGTAACGGTGGAATTGTGTGAAGAAAGAAAAAGGAATTAAGTACCACTGGGTACTTTTCATGTCATTGATTAGTTATATGTGTTATCACAGTGCTGTGTAATTTAATTTAAATATAAATACTTGTGACTCTGATCATTCTTAAAAATTAGTAATGATATGTAATGATAACAATGTTTTTCATTCAGAATATAACAATATCTGTTCAATGAGCTCAGATTAGTTTTCACAGCTTTTGTTTACATTTTTTATTTCATCCAATAATCATAGGACAATTCCGTAGAACAGAGCATTCCTTTCTACACATGTCCTTTTTTCTTGATCTTGAGTGTAAAAATAAGCCCTTCTGAAATTATGTCATCTGAATCTGTTTAGCGGAGTTTGGAGTTTAATAAGCACAATACTGCACTGTAACTGTTGTATATTATCTGAGAAGAACCTGTGGTTGCAAATGGATTGAGAGAAAGAATTAACATTGAGACACAAAGAAAGTCAGGAGTAGCAGTGAGAACATAAAAAGAGTAAGAAATGTGTACTGAATAAAAATATTCTGTTAATTCATTATTTTGCATGTTATTCTTACATTTATATTACGATTGAATTTTAATGAATTTATCTTTTTACGCTGCTCTTAAATACTTTGGCAATCCTCCTCAAAATTTCTGGCCCCTAGGCTTCTTTCCTTGAAGAAAACTTATTGCTTCACAAGATATCTGCAGATTCATTGTGGCTGGATGTTGCAGCCTGATATCATAACACTGTTTTCAGGGTCACTATCTGTCCGTTATGATACATCATCAGCATGTCATATAAAAGTCATACCATGGCAGTATTCTAGTTTTGAGGTACAGTGGGGCTTGGTGACCTAGAAGTACAGAATAATAATTTCTGTAAAAAAAAGTGGTTACACACAGGTAGTATTTATGTCAAGCTCAAAAGCACTTGGGGATTATTTCTATAGTCATGATACCAAGGCTACCAGGAAATATTACAGCCTTCTCATATGACATCTTGAATAACACACTTCACGCATCTGGTCCAAGAATTTATGCCTCTGCATTTTTTAATTTTTATTTTTTCATAGCACTGGCATTCCTTGGTCTTATACATATGGACTAAGAAGTCCATGTGAGGCAGCTTATGAGAAGCAAGTTCACTGCCAACAAACACAACTTTTCTGCAGGTGTGAGGGTCTGCACCAACAGTGAAAAATAGTACTGTTATCAAATCCCAGACAATTGCAGACTACCACATCATAGTTTTATCTAACTCCATTGATGTCAGCTTATCCAACTAACTACTGAATGAAGAAATAAACAATACCAGTGAGCTCTTTGGTACGAAAAGAGTAAATGGAAAATGGCCAATGAACGCTTTTGAAAAGGATCACCCTTTTCAATTACTTTTCTCCTGTACCCATTTACCTTTTTTCCTACTGTCATCTGGATTTTCAGACCTGTGGACAGCTCCTGAGCATCTCCGTCATGCTGACGTATCTCAGAAGGGTGATGTGTACAGCTATGGCATCATTGCCCAGGAGATCATCCTACGCAAAGAGACCTTCTACACCAGACACTGCCAGGACACCAAAGGTAAATCCACAATTTTCTCCCCCACTGCAGCCTTCTACAATACTGTAGCTGTAAGTAGCACATCCACAGGTTTTCGTGTAAAGTGCTGTCTCTGGTAGGTGGTTGAACTGGTGCTTCTTTCACTATGTGATGAACAAAGAGCATGTTTGAAGGATATCAGTGTGGAGTCAATCTTCCTATGAATCATGTTTTTATTGAGTTTTCTTGTCCTTTCTCCTCTCCTTCCCACCTCTTCCACAGTGTTATAGAAGTTAACATTATACAAAAGCTGCTTAGATGTATTGTGACATTTAAGGCTACAAAGTGTTGTGCACAACATATAGTAGTTCACTCGTACTAGGCATCACAGATCAGCAGTGTCAAAAGAGAACAACAAAAACTCAGCAGCATGACGTGAGAACAACTGATATTTAAAAGTTGGCAATTCAGACTTTGTTCCAGTCTGTCAAATTAACTTTAGTAGTTTATCTTCTATTAGAAAAAGAATCTCCTCACACAGTGCATCCATTAAACCCGATTTAATGCATGTTGTGACATTGTTTTTGAATAGCTAACAGCACAGACAATACCAGTGCCTTGAATCCCATGAATTATTTTATATTGCAGTGTTATAGCCACCATAAAGGAATTCAGGTATGAGATTTTCCTAGTGACAGCTACCAACAAGTTTAAACATTGCCCTTGTTTCTGAGTCATTCTGAAAGATCTGCCTCACATTTGCTAAAACATCTAGAGCAGCAGCTTGCCAGCCTAACAGCTCCTTTCCTGAGTAACATTTGAGAATAACATCTAGGTCAGGCTCATCATCTTACATTACAGCAAATTTGTGCTCTTATCCAAGGAAGTACAGTATTTCACATAATGAACTCCTTAATATATAATTGGATGTAGGAGAGATTAGAAACACCTGTTTCCCTTTCACAAAACTATTCAGGTCTTTGTGCTATGTGACAGATGGTCCCCTGAACTGCATCAAATAAGACAGGGTAGAGAAAATAAAAGTCCATCTACTCCTTATCTTTGGGAAGAGGGAGCCAAAATCTTCATAAATACAACAATTTTACAAACATCCCCCATACAGATGGAAAAAGGAAAGACTAATACTCTTCCCTCCTGATTTTGGCTTGAAAAACAAATCCATAGCAAATTGCATTGTTATAATCATTTACAGCAGTTACAGCCTGCCTGTGTGTTAGCATTACCCTGTGTTTTCTGGCTGTTCTGAGATGTGGTGGCGACCTCACTGCTCTGTTTGTGGATTCATAGTCACAGTCTGGTTCCTTGTTTTAACTTTGACATACGTCCTAACACTGCATCTTATCATTTTAGAAAAACTGTTCAATTAAAATACCATTAATATAAACCAGATGAAAGTACTTCTAGCACTTCTAGGTGTAGGCTTCCTAGTGCTGGGCATGGTGACACACAGCAGCGAGCTTAGTAAGAGGGCAATAAAGCTATTGGGCCTGAAACCCAGCAAGTCCTGTGTAAGTTTGGATTCACTGTAACTTGAAAGGAAAAAAAACATCCTATTTTCCAAACTAAGAATTTTCCATTAACTAAGGAGATTGTATTCTCCCAGAAGCTTTTTCTTCTAAATCATTATTGGGTGTGTGGGCTATATATCGCTGATCTAACAGATGCGCTTATTATTTGTGATTTTGATTCTGCAACTTCAGTAAATATGTTCAGTCTGGTTTCAGCAGTTCATCAGATTTAATGTAATAGAAAGGAATGAGTTATTGTATTTTGTTGAAATGGTTCGTCACTAGAACATCAGGATTCATTCATTAGATGAGACAAGAAAGTACACCATACTTACTCAAACGTCTTTGAATTTTTTTTGTGTCGTCATCTAGTTTTGAGAAAGAGTAGTTCAGACTTGGCAATATCATTAATTTACAAATATCTAAGTTAAAAAGAGGGAAAAGAATGCAAAATTAGAGTCAATGGTAATGGGCAAGAAAATGTCCTTGATGCATGTTACATTCATTTTAGTGTCCTGTGAAAGTCTTTCAGTAGCTAGGTTATCAGAAATCAAGTTCTGCAAGTTCAAATATATGGATATTTCAGGACGACTGATATAACCACTTCTTCAGGTCTTCATTGGCAGCAGCAAGGACTGTGTTCAGATTTAAGAGTTGTTTGATAAAGCCTGCACCTAGCCTCCATCCACAACTGGGAAAATTAAGCTAAATTTTCAAATACTCAGTGACCTAATTCTTTCAAAATACAAACAAATGCTGATCAATTTAGTGTACAATAATATTGTTATTACTGAGTGAAAAGAAATCCCACAAAGAGGATGGGCATACAGAACCGTATTCTAATGTATAATGTAAATAGGTCTTAGTCTTTTACTGACTTCTTTGTGAGACAGCTGTTAGACCAGCTGCCACTCCACTCTTCTGCAGAAACACCTCATTCACTTTCAAGACTGAAATTTTGTCATGAGCGAACGTAACTCATACTCCTTGCTCCACTATTTCTTGCCACTGGCTAATTGCAGTGCTGCTAATAGTTGGTTTTATTTCCTCTTTCAGGTGCATATGCAGCTTGGAAATTTATCACATTCCTCTTGCATTCATGAGACTAACACAGGTTCTACTGTCTCTTCACTCACAGGATTTGGGCTTTCCAATCTGCGTGTCCCTTAAACAAAACCTCCTACTCCTTCTCTAATCTGTAACATCTGCACCATAAGCTGCTTCATTTTTTTAGAGTGATCATGCACACTGGCATGCTTAGACATTCCTTGCTACTCTGGACATGCACATACCAGCCTGATGACAAATCTTCCTTGTCTCATTACATGCTTCCTTTGGCAAAATTGTCTTCCAAATATAATCAAACATCATTAATAAATATGTTTCACACTTGCAATTTCTCTCTCTTCGTTAGAGATCAAAAAGTTCTTCTCTGAAGCTCTTGAGATAGTAATTATTTTTGTTTTTTTGTTTTAGCTCTTTAAATTGTTCTGCAAATGCAGTCTGCTTTCTGATGTGTTCTGAATCCAGATAACTTTCATAGAATGGATTTCATGAATATAAGTACAAATAAGCTGACAGATCCAGTGTTTTTAAACCATACATGTTAGTAGCATAGTATTAAGGAAGTTGAACATCTGGATGATGATTTGAACTTATCTGGTGAGAATTGTAGGTCTCCATGCTTCTTATCAAGTTGTAATATTCTAGTGGGCTTCTTGTATAGCTCATGCTGAGAGGCACGCTAATTATACCTAATGTTCATCTGGGAGGATGCCATAACCATGTCTACCATGACCAATAAATACGCAAGTACATTCCTATTCGTTTTGCTTTCAGGGACACTCAAGCAAGCCTGTTACGATCTTAAGCCATATTTTTAGAAAAGCTCCAGAGTTGAAATTCACATCAAAGAGAAGGGAACCACCTTCAATGTTTTGTTCGAATAGTAACTTGTAACATATCATAGGATGCTATACAAAAGGAATGTTCTGCCTTTGTTTTTTTTTTTTAACCCCTTTAATTAAAACTTTACATCTTTTTTTCTTTCTTCAGAGAAACTTTACAGAGTGGAGAATGACAAAGGAATGAAGCCTTTCCGACCAGACCTATCCTTAGAAACAGTGGGAGAAAGAGAGATGGAAGTAAGCTAATCATTAGCACAGCCATTTTCTATGTGTAAGGTAGAAGTCTTGCCAAAACTAGCGCTCATGATGACAAGAGGATGAAAGCTATGCACATTTTCTGCCATACGCCTTAACCTCATGGGAAGAAACAGTATTCTATAGTTGTTACTAGTGAAATGAAACAAAACTGATGAATTTTTTTCCTCCTTCTTAAGTGTATTCTGTGCATCAACTCTTCAGTTTTTTTTCTAGTGATGTTTTAAAAACTAAAACATGTTAAAAATATATCCCTAGTGAATATGAATTTTTTGTTAAGTTGGTTAGCTTGAAAAAAGGCAAATGTATCAAACAACGATCCCCTGTCTCTCTAGAATTCGCGAAGAACTATATTCAGTTTGTCTGAGTCAAAGGAGGTCTTAAAATAAAAAGGGAACATGTTTATTTAGTTTAGTATAGTCCTAGGGCTGAGAACTGCTAGCTATACCATAAGGAGAATGTTATACTGATATATGAAAAATTACGTATCATCATATAATGAGGGTTGTATATCTGTGTGTGGGAAAGTAGCAGTCTGACTTGCATAGGAAAGGATCTGGGATGGATCAGTTTTCTGATCCAGTATATGATGTACTCACAAAGAGACTGTGTTGCAATAATTCAGGGAAGGACTATCATTATCTTTTGAAAGTACTCTCAACTAGTAGTATTGCTTACTTATCTTTGTATGTGGTGTGTCTTTTGAAATCTGGTATTATTCCAGGGTGCTGAACTGATATATGAACTTTAAATAATGTATGAGGACCACAAGGGATAATATCTTAGGGGAACTGGTGGCAGTACAACACATTTCGCAGGTGATTCATCTCACCTATCTTCAGATATCTACAAGCTGTATATCTCATTCTGACCTAGCCCCCATACGTCCCTTTTACATCTGATAAGAGAATACTCATCCATATGACTTTTTGGACCTATTTTATATTTTTAGATCAAGATGCCTTTCTCTCTACTGATTACAGATGTTACCCAGGGTGGCTTTTAAACTAAACTACAAGTGGCATTTGCCTCAGGTAGCTTTAGACATCTGCCATGCACATACCTGTATTTGAACTACTTACTCTGTAGTCACTGGAAAAAAAAAAAAATCAACACCTACATGGTGCTACTCTTTTGATCTTTTCTGGATAGTTCTAAGATGGGATGAATGTACCTCCTTCCATGTATTATACAGCCCCTAAGACTTCTTGCTCAGAGTCTGTAGTACAGAGGTCTGTATTGTGGACATCAGCATATTCAGTTGATGAACCCCATTATTTCTGGCTGAGTCACCAGTTTCAGAAAATTCCCAAACTCAGAGTACTGGAAATAAATTACCACAGCATTTACTTCCATGTCAGTAACCACACCTGGCACTAGTTGCAAGAGGAGATCTATTTACATGCCTTTCATTTACATATTGCAAATTCAACTGCAGATCATGTCACTAGCTACCACAGAGTTAAGTTTCAGATACCTACAATGAATGTCCCAACCATAGATTCGTAACAGTTAGTCACACATTTCAATATGTTGCTTATCAAGAGTAACTGGAAATACCCTGATGAACTAGTGCCATTTAGCTCCATTATCTTTCTATATCCACTACTCAGTTGAACTTTCCTTAAATTTTCATTTGAAGGTATACACACTAGTGAAGAGCTGTTGGGAGGAAGACCCAGAGAAAAGACCTGACTTTAAGAAAATTGAGAATATTCTGGCTAAAATATTCAGGTGAGCATCTGGGGCTGAGTTTTTCAAGTTGCTCCAAACTCCTTCTGGGTGCTAGAAAGCTTGTATTTTTAAGTATGTAATCTGATGTTAATACAGTCCAATTAGTGCCTTCACTTTGATTTATTCTTTGCCGCAAAAGTAGGTGAGCACATGCATTTGTGTATGTACTCATGTGAATGTGTGCAGCTATGCATGTATTAGCTGAGTGAGGATGAGATGATCACCATACCTTAAATTGGTACATTGTGAAAGTAGCAAGCTGGATAATTAGAGATTCAAACCATTTAAATAATCTACCTCCTGTCTCTAGTCAGGAGTTGGATAGTGAGTCATGTTGTCTAAGTTTCAGGAAATAAAGACACATAAATGTTTGGAGGATGATGGGAAAGTTTGGATGAACTGAGTTGTGCCATAAATGGCCATTCAGATGGTCTCAGATAGAGCTGACTAAAGATGTTGGTTTGTACCTCATCGAGGAATTAATTATGGGGTTTTGTAGGTATAAAGTTGTGGGATAAGCCTTCATCCTACAAGAGGATGGAGACTGCTTTCTGCCACATGCAACATGGTGTTCTCCTGAGCGGTCTCAGATAGTGCACCTGTGACAGGAACACTTGTTTAAAGTAAGAGTGGCTTTAAAGACTGGTTAAAAGGAACTGACATTTCCTCTGTCAGGCCCCATCTACTTTCTGACTACTGAGACAAATGGGTTATGAGTAGCCCATGTTATTGTGCTTCTGCTTCCAGCAATTACGCTTCCGACTGGAATGTGCTGAATCTTGTGACCAAAACTAACTACTGAACTGCTAATTGTTCCATTGAATTGTTCTGACTTCCACAGAGGTAGCTCCAAAATGGTCTTAGTCTTTCTGTGTAAAATCCCCATTTAAATGTTACATGGAGTTCTCTATCCATCTTCTTTAGCTTCCTCTTGGGATTTGAGCTTGCACAAATGAATGTTTAGGGATTTCTCAAGGTAACCCAGACTTGGAAGTACTATCATGATTTGAAAGTGCTTTAAGAATTAGCAGCTATGAGTGACAAGTGTGGGGCACAGTCTTTTAATTTGTAAACATAAGTCCTCCAAGCAACAAAAAAATGTGCATTTTAAGCACTTTCATTCTATCCGTACAGAAGTTAAACACTGGAGAAATTTTGTTGCTTCTCTCAACAGTATGCTTCCATCACCTTTTCTTTTTGGCTCTTCTGCATTGTTGTTATTCCCAGTAATTACCATGGCCAGACCAATGAAAGCTACATGGATACCCTGATTCGACGTCTACAGCTGTATTCCCGGAATCTAGAGCACCTGGTGGAGGAGAGGACAGAGCTCTATAAAGCAGAGCGAGACAGAGCAGACAGGCTTAATTTCATGTTACTTCCAAGGTTAGTATTGAGCAGAAGGATTTTTACTGACATTTTATTTATATATATCACCTGATTCTTGGAGAGAGGGATCAATATCAGTCTTATATTGCTTCAATTTACAGAGTGAAATGCTACTTCCTCTGTTCTAATTCTCCCCACCTTACAGACAAAACGTCAAATTTAAGAGGTGCCATCAATCCCCTCTTCTGCACAGCTCATTTGAGGACAGGGGATAGCAGGCAGGGAAAATGTGGCTTTCTTTGCACAGACAAAATCATAGATTTTCCATAGACTTTTCATCCTGGTCTGATCTCCCATAAAGATAATTTCCATACCTATGTTAATTCCCTGCCTAAGGCTCTGATTAAGTTCAGGATTTAAATGTGGTGTTAGAGTTAAAAAGATTCACTGAACTAATGCCTTATATAAGAAAAAATAGTGGGAGCTCAGATAAACTATATCTCATATACAGTTATAGCATGATGATTTAACTATATCTCATATACAGTTATAGCATGATGATTTAAGCCAAGGAAGAAAAAAGTTTCAGTTGGGAAGCCAATGTAAAGTATCTTTATTTATTCATAAAATGTATTTGCCTGGAAAAGGGTGGACTTGCATTGAGGTCATCCCTACTCATTTCTTGTTAAGGCTGATAGTGTCAGATATACAATATTTGTATGACAACTGACAAACACCTTCAAGCTTGTGCGTACCACCCTAGCCCAGAAAAGTACATACATGCCCTACTTGAAAGTTACTGGCACTGAAAAAGCATTTTTTAAATGATTAACTCCATCAGTCCATCTCATTTTATCGGTATATTGATCAATAACTTGGCAGCATTTTGAAGTACTGAAAACTTTCAATTTTACATAATCATGGTAAATTCTAATTGACAGACAGATAAGTCATTCTGCCCAAGCAGCTGTATTCTCTTTAAAAGGAAGGTATTCAGAAAACATGCAAATGTGCAAAGTGACATTATGTTTAATTCACAGAGCTGACAAGTGCTCAACAAACAGCCCAGAAAGAAGATGAGAAAACTGTGCCTTCCCACCATTAGTATGCACAATTTTGTTCAGTGCAAGTCTGTGATGGAGGCTGGTTACTTTCCCCGTTTTCCTCAAGCACTTGTGGGATACAGCTGGAATCCTAATGTTTTATGAAGACTAAATTTTTTCTCCTTGACAGTATAGGGTCAACTATCCTGCAAATTCAGAAGCAGACAGTCTGAAGAGCTGGTGTGACTGCCAGATGTGACTGCAAGCTCACTTTAATATTTTTTTCAATACCAATACAAAAGTGAAGTATTATAATATTATCCCATTCCAAGGTATTCTGAAGTCCTTAGGGCAAAAGGGCATAGGTATTTACAAGGAGTAAGGGGAGTGACTTGTCACAAATCTTCTTCCCTCAAATCTGATCTTGATAGGCAGGAAAGAAGAGTGAATCACTGAGGTCTCCATTCTCTGATGGAGATTCACGCCAAAGCAGTACTTGGACCCCTTATCTTCCTCAGCCTCTCTTTATGCAGAGGATTTTGCAAGACTGTAGTGCGTTAATTGATTATAATACATGCTGAGATCCCTGGCTGAAAGGCATTATGGACATCTAAAATGCTATTACAATGGCAGTTTTCAGCAAACGATTTGATGTTTCCTACCCAGAAAGCAATGATGAGGTTGAGTTGCGTGAGAAAATACTTTTTATGTTAAACACTGTCTTCTGTCTTCCTGCCTTTTCTATTTCCACAGGCCAGTAGTAAAATCTTTGAAGGAGACTGGCCTGGTAGAGCCAGAGTTATTTGAAGAAGTCACTATCTACTTCAGTGACATTGTTGGCTTCACCACGCTCTGCAAATACAGCACCCCTATGGAGGTAGTGGATATGCTGAATGACATCTACAAGAACTTTGATCACATTCTTGACCATCATGATGTTTACAAGGTGATTAGCTCCTCACTTTTGCTCAGTTAATAACCAAGCAATGCAGAAATCTAACAGGCCAAGATTACCTCATTTCAGTATGTTTGTGTGCCAGCTTAGAGCTAATTTTATATACCTGGTATATAGCTGGTCACAAATTCCTTAAGTGAAATGCCATTTACTGTCATACTCATTTACAGAAAGTTGCTAGCTACCTTAAACTAAATAATCCTGCTGACTAGGGACCAGGTTTAATCATAAACAAGAGAATATGAATATAAAACCTTTCTGCTCTCAACTGAGTATGTTCTTTGCATGCTGTGATTACTTAATTGCGTTTCCACAGGTAGAGACCATTGGCGACGCTTACATGGTGGTGAGTGGTTTACCAAAGAGGAATGGCAACCGACATGCAGTAGACATCTCCATGATGGCTCTGGACATCCTTAGCTTCATAGGATCCTTTGAGCTCCGACACCTGCCTGGTCTGCCTGTTTGGATTCGCATTGGAATTCACTCTGGTACACAATGATGCTAGATCAACAATGACAGTATAGTTGCCTTGTTTTTGAACTTAACAGATTAGATATCCATGGAAGATGTGGGTGGACATCATACACAACTGCTTTCCTTGTGAAGAATCAGGTTGAAAATAATATTCCTAGGGGAAGTTAACAGAAGTAAATAAACAATTAGTTTGCTCCCGTCTAGTGAAATAGCCCTTATCTATTCATTCATGGCTTAAATCAATAGCAAGAGCAACTGTCATTCCTCCTGGTATGATCAATTGTAAGCTTTCACAGATAATTCCTCCCTGACCAAGACGGAGATCAGCCATGTCCAGACGTCCTTGTCTCGCCACAGAAAACAAGCCTTTCTCTTACGCTTTTGGAGACAAAAGTTCTGATTGCGCTCATGTGGGAATTCATGCTTCAATGAAACCAGAAAAATATTTCATCTATAAGAGAAACTGCTCAACAGTCTCAAGGGCTTTGGGAAATCATCTTTCATTTTTGCTTGTTTCAACAGTTATCTAAGCAACTGGTGAAGGAGGAACATAACAGTGAAAGCAGCTGGGCACTGGGATACCCCTTGAGGCAATAATATGGAATCCCTTTTTAATAAGCTTATTCTCTATTTCTTTTGCTTCCAAAACTGACAGTAACCATAACCTTTTTCCTGCACAGGGATTATGTTTAAATGCAATTAATGCTGTCCAACTGTGTCCCGTTTTGTTCTAATTGGATTCTGCAAGATGAGCAGAGCTAGGCGTGGTTTGGAGAGGAATGGGAGATGTCCAGATAGTTTAGTGGTAGAGAGCAATACCATTGGTGAGGAACACATTGCTCCAGTAGGTACTGCAGTTTTTTCTGCAACAAGGAGAGGCACCTTTCAAGCTAGTAGTCTCTTGACCAAACATTTTTTCATTCTGCAAATTCCATTTCTAGGTCCATGTGCGGCTGGTGTGGTAGGAATAAAGATGCCTCGTTACTGTTTGTTTGGAGATACGGTGAACACAGCTTCACGGATGGAATCCACTGGCTTGCGTAAGGATTTAAGTTCATCTGTCCATATAACAGGGCCAAAGGCTATTGGTTAGTTTGTGACTGAAGTGTCTGTTTTCAGCCGAGAACAATTTGTAATCAGCTCACAGATTAAAGATAAAGCCTTATTTTTTCTAATTACCAATTGTTTCACTATCCTGTTGGGCAGTGAAGAATTTTCCTTGTTCCTGCTCCAGTGCTGGTAACGGGGAGTACGTAGGATGGTTTTTGCTGGCTGAGTTTCTCTGGAAGAAGTACTAACGATGCTTGGGATTTAATTTTACTTTATGAATGTTGGATTTCAGTTCAACTTATAATTGTATTGCAGCTTTGTTGTGTAAATATGTTGACTGTATACTTTAAGTTGAAGCAATTACTTCTTCAACTACACCATTGGGGACCTTTGCCAAGAGCCGACTTATCTTCCTTCTGCCCAGTGTCTTCATATGGCTATTCTCTTTGTGCGATTCTTCCCAATTTTCCCTTCCCTTTTGGCATATAAACACTACAGATACATTTTCAAATTGAGCTTTCATTGTCTATTTCTTAGCTTTAAGGATTCATGTAAGTGGTTCCACGGTTGCCATCCTGAAAAGAACAGATTGTCGATTCCAGTATGAAATGAGAGGAGAAACATACTTGAAGGTAACCTTTGCCATGCACATGCACAGAGAAAAGGAATAGTATAAAGGCATTATGTAGCTTAGAGTACCCTGCAGCTTAATTAACAGCAAGGGAACAAGGGTCTTAATCAGTACCATAAACTCTAGTTGTTGAAGACACTTCTATAATGATGAAGGCAATGAAAAGCTGCCCAAGTGAAAAACTAAAATAACATAAAGATGAAGAGAATAAATGAAACGTATGATTGAAAGTTATAGAGTAACAGTAATGCTGAATTGGGGTGATGGAAGAGAAGCTGATCTATTGTTAATTTGCTCTTGCTCTGATATCTGAATGTCTACCTACATATCTATTTATTTCAGTCTATGTAACTTGGCACTGATGTCTGTACTTGGGAGCTGATAGCAGGCAGCACAGCTCACCTCTCTCATGGTTTCAGGTCATAGAACAAGTGAATGTTCAGCTATATCTCACCCATTATTTTTCTTTCTACATCTGATTTTTAATCCTTTGCTGTGAGCAAAGGCAAACACAGCAATGTGCAATATAGAATTATTTAAGTAAATGAACTACAGGAAATTGCAGTCTAATCCCTAAATTGTGCTTTCTCTTCTTTGTGATGGCTGTTTAGGGCAGAGGGACTGAGATTACATACTGGCTGACGGGTACTGAAGACAAGGAATATAATCTTCCAACACCTCCTTCAGTGTAAGCTGTTTTTTATACGTGGAAAGGAAAGAGAAAGCCTTTGAACTTTAGACTTAACCATTCTTCTTTAGAGCTTGAGGACATAAGCATGTAAATATTCATGACAGTATTAGGTTTGAGACTATGCATGTGCTGCAGGTTGTTTGTATGCTTAACAGGTTCATTTCATTGAAAGGGTAATAAGACTTATAGGACAACTTGCTTGATGTGATAAATGCAGAGATGGGCATACAAATTAAAAATATTAATATTCCCTACAATATGATAGCATTTGTTTAGTAAATATATGTATACAAGTGATGCACAATGCAATTACTCACCACTTGCTGACTGATACCCTGAGCAGCGACTGCCCTCATGGCTTTCTTCCCATAGTTTTAAAGTTTCCACAGTACACTATATAGTATGGGATATCCCTTTGGTCAGCTTAGGGCAGCTGTCCTGGTTCTGTCCCCTCTCAGCTCCTTGTGCCTCCTCAGCGCCCTTGTTGACAGGGCAGTATGAGAAGCTGACAAACAGGAATGTCCTTGTCTCTGTATGGCACTGCACAGCAACAACTAAAACATCAGTGTGTTATCAATATTGTTTTTTTCCCAAAGCCAAAACACAATATCATAGCAGACAGAATGAGGAAAATCAACTCTGTCCCAGCTGAAACTGTGACAATTCCCCAAAACTTTAACCCTAATTTTACCTGCGTGCCACACTACACACTACAGCTAGAGGATAACTGCAACTCTCTAATATCATTTTGAGCAGGATTTTGAATACTATTCTGTTAGAAGAGGCAGACAAAGCAATTGTAGCATTGCCCAGGCACAAAGTGTTTAGAAATTGAACAAAATTTTACTTCTTAACATGTTATAGTGTATTTCGCAAGAGAAAAAGAAGAGGCTGATATATTGGAACTGAGCTGTGATTTGCATTAATACTAAATAAAATATAATAGTGGGTGTATTGTTTTTGAGAAATATTGCAAAACTGAAGTCAGGATGACTGTCTTAATTTCATCTATATTTGGCATATGAGTACTGCATTTGTTCCTGTTAACTCACTAGAACATGGAATTCCTCCACTTTCTATTCTTGTGTACAGTTACTTTACCAAACAGGGATTTGCTGCTATCTGCTTTGAAATAACAGTGTTTCAGTACAACTTGAAACAATTATATTGCAAATTGTACTTTGCTGAATACATTGGGATCTATTAATGGTGAAAGGCATAAGTACATAACCTTATCTCCTGCCCATTTATTCCTATCTACCTAAAAGAAAAGAGACAACTAGGAGAAAGATAAAGTTTTTTTCAAGGTATTTTCAAAACAGAAACAATCAAGCTTTTAATCTACTACAGAATCTCATAAACTTAGCTTTATTTAATGGCATTTCAAGTGGTTGTTGCTGTGCTGAGCAGGAAACACTGTCAGGCTGTTTATATGGTACAACTCTTTGTTATCTCAGAACTTCTTTTCTGAATTAAAATGATCGTTTGAGACTGTAAGAATGATTGAATTGGCAGTTGTTCTGAAATTCAACTATTGAAAATACCTCTTGAGCTGGATCACTGTACTCAGTGATGTTTTTGTTTTCACTTCCTCGTTATGGGCTCTGTCTCATAGAATTGCCCCTTAAAATTCTCATATAAAGGGTACTATAGTGAAAACCAGGCAGACTGCAAAAGTTTATGAAAAGGTAGCAGTTCTGTTATGAAGACCACCTGAAGCTGAGTGGTGGAAGTACTGGTACAAATAATGGTGTTGAGAAATAGAATCTGATTTAATTGGGAGAGCATTTAATTGATGTTTTCTTTTTCATGCAAGTGATGCTAAATTTATTTTAGCTAATGACACTCATACAAATCTCTATAAAGACGGTAATCAGTGCTATATAGAAAAATTGCATGTAATTCCTCAATTATATTCCCAAAGCCAAAACCTGGATCTAAAGCCTTTATCTCAGAAGTGTGTAAATGACATCAATCTAAGTGTGGGATAGAAATGTTCAAAAAACATTGGAGACCTAGGGATCACTAAAAGCATGTCAGTCTGTGACCTTTTTATTTCATCCTTTTGCTTTCAGGGAGAATCAGCAGCAGTTAAAAGATGACATAGCGGAGATGATAACCAAAATTCTTCAGAAAAGAGAAACTGAAGGTTTCAGGACAAGAGAGATTAAACGGGTAGCAAGCTACAGAACAGGTACCCTGGAATACTTGCAGCTGGCCAGCACAGAGAATTCTGCTACATATCTTTAAGACTGGATGTCTAGCATGACTTAAAAAGCTACAGCAACTCCCCGGAGTACTTCATATTAAAGGCTGGAAGCTTATGTTCTCAGCTGGAGGAGAAAGAAAATACCTTTCAAGGCAACCTTTCTACCACTCAACCTGCTAGTAGTACATCAAACCTCTCTTCACTGTCATGTCCAAATTCTTAGATGACTTCAGCAGGGGACATGCAATCTGATTTGAGAGAAATGAGACCTGAGGATACCTTATCTGTTCTGGTTTGTTTTTTAAAGATGATAGCCTGTTCAATAATTCACTTCTGAAACATTCACAGCATAGCCTTAATTCCTCGTGATTTTCAGATGTTGTATTTAATTTGTAATTTTTATTTCAAGAAAGCTTTGCTGTAATATATTTGAATACAACATTAAACATACTGTATAAGTCCTGGATATTTGCCTTTTTTTTTTCCCCTGCAGTTTTCCCACATTTTGTTTAGCCAAGTTGTCTTTCTTAAGCACTTCCATTATTCACCTTGAGAGATAATTCTAGAATCTGTATGGTTTCTAAAACTAATCTGAATGTCTTAATTCTGAAAAATCAAACTGCAAATCTTGCATAGCAGACCCTTTCATATCTTTCCTCCACTTCTGTTTGTGCCCCCAAACCAGAAGTGCAACAGAAATGAACAAACTTCTCCATGTTTTTTAAACTTCTGGAAGTTTCAGTTCAACTTTTGGATGAAGTTTCACAACCAGGCAGAACTCACATTTTACTGAGATGACTCACTCATGAACTGAAACATGGCATTTATTAATAATCAAATTTTAAAAGTAGCCAAAGAACAGGGAGTAGTAGAAAATCAACATTCCCACAAAGTAGTGAGCAGAATTTTTGCAAAAGGTTTTTGTGCACTGATGGCTTTCAAAGCAGAGCTACTTCTTTCAACAGCTGTCAAATACTGGTCATTATTCAAACTGTACACTTCAGTATATAATTTTCCCCCAAACCATTCTTTTATGGTTTTGAACAGCAATTTTGTCCAAGGAAACAATCTTAAAAAGAGCAAGCCAGTTGCCTGTGTTTTGCCTTTGTCAACCTCAGTTTGCTTTTTGTAAACTCACAAAAAGCCCCACGCCAAAAATAAAACTCAACAGAACAACCGAAGTTTAAATATTCAAGCTATAAAATTAAATCAGGTTATGCTGTAGGGCTTCTAGTATTGCTTGATGAATGTAAACTTCTACAGACAGGGATACATTATAGGCAGAAATAGCAGACAGCCTGTAACCAACAGCTACCAGTTTCAGATTCTGTGTTAGCAGTCTTTAACTTGGGCTGGCACTAAGAACATACCACTACTTTTCCCGTTTGTGTCCTAATGGAATAGCTCACTGGGATGAAGACAGAAAAAAAATGAATGGTATTCTAAAACTGGTATGCACTGAACAGAATATCACTACAGTAGAAAAACATGAAGCCAGCATGCCTGCTATTTCCTGGCCCAAGATGCCAATCAAGAAGCTTCGTCTCTATGTCTACATTCCTTGGTGAGGTGATACTTGGCACCACAAGTCTATTCTGGTTGCTATATCTGATACACTGCAGTGACAAGTGTTGGACTCCTCCAGCATGAAGTCTACTCCTGCTTTCTTAAGCGGAGTTGTTCTGCTCTTTGTAAGTCTGTTTTTAAAGAGGAGCTACATGGGTTCCATCCATGATGCTCCTGAGATATGAATTATTCAGCAAATATCTGCGGACACTGGAATAATTCATTTAGACACTGGCTAGTTTTCAGTAGCTCTTTCTTGCACTCTTCAAATCATAAGTCCCATGTACTTCTTCACAGATAAATAATTGATTGACTTTTTTGGCATGTTTGTTTTCTACGTGGCTCTTCAGTATTTCTGTCACCCATATATCACAACTACTCTTTTAAAAAATTTTCACCTACTTTCTAGTTTGAACCTGTCTTAGATTCGATATCTTATATTGCATTTTGTTATTAAATGTTGGATTTAAGAGCCCTCTGCCATCTGAAATCTGTCACCGAACCATAGAATGGTTGGGCTGGAGGTGACCTCAAAGTCCAGGCAGTCCCAGCCCGTGCTGTGAGCAGAGCTGCCCCCCACCAGCTCAGGCTGCCCAGGGCCCCATCCAACCTGGCCTTGAACCTCCAGGGGTGAGGCACCCACAGGGAATGGCCGTAGTTGTAAGCCCTAAGGAAAGTATTCTCTGTTCTTTTTCCGCAGGGAAATGCACAGTGGTTCGCCTTAACAGGGCTAAAAGATGCCCTTCTTCTTTGTAGAAGATGTGGTTTGACAAGATACGATGCAACTCCTGTTGCTTTTCTGGAGCTTTCTCTGGCAAACCCCGGAGGTCAGTCAGCCTCGGTCAGCCCGGGGGCTTGACAGGGTCCAGCCTGGGGCTGCCCCACCACGGCATTGTGCCACTGGAGGCCGGGCAGTGCGGAGAGGAGGCCTGAGCTTGCCCCGCAGTGAACCCCAGCTCCCGGCTTGGCTTTGAGGGTTCTGAAAACAAATTCTGTAACCCGAAACACATTTAGGTCTCAGCCCGACACTTTCCACCGTCCCCTTCAGCGGGCTGCGGGACAGCCGAGCCCGGAGGGCAGCGTAGGGGCCAAGCGGCTGGACAAGGGGAACCCCTGCGGCCCCCGCGAGCCCCGGGGCCACCACGAGTCGACTTGGGAGGGGGCAGAGCGGGACGACGAGCAACCGTCGCTTCCTGGGCGAGGAGGGGACGGCGAGCTGCGGGGGTTACCATTGTCCCGGTGGTCCCCAGCACGGGGCCACCCCCAGCACGGGGCCACCCCCAGCACGGGGCCACCCCCAGCACGGGGCCACCCCCAGCACGGGGGCGCCGGGGCGGGCGCCGGAGGAGGCGGGGGCAGCGGCGAGACCTGCCCTGAGAGAGGGAACTTCTTAAAGTCCCGCCGCCTCCTGGTGCCCAGAGGAGGCGCGTGGGAGCGAGCAGCATGGCCCGGGTCGGCGGCGGCGGCCCGCTGTGCTGCTGCTGGGGGCTCGTCCTCGTATGGGCGGTGGCGGGGGGCCGAGCAGGTGAGGCGGGCGGCTCTCAGGGGGCGGCGGAGGGGTCTCGCCCCGGAGCCGTCGGGGCGGGCGGGGTACTGCGGGGCTGCCTGGCGGCCGGGGGCGCTGTCCCGGCCCGGCTACCGAGCAGCCGCTGTGCCTCGTGCCGGGCTGAGGGACGGCCGTGACGCCCGGGGGGCGGCTGCGGGGGTAAATGCTTTGCTCAGAAGGCGGTGAGACGATGGCACAGCTGTCCAGAGAGCTGTGGGTGCCCCAGCCTGGAGGTTCAAGGCCAGGTTGGATGGGGCACCGAGCAGCCTGAGCTGGTGGGTGGCAGCCCTGCTCATAGCACGGGGTTGGGGCTGGGTGGGCTTTGAGGTCGTTTCTGATCTAAGCCGTTCTGTGATACTGTGAGGTCTTCTACGAGGTTCCTGGTTCACTTATTAATTGCTTACAGAACGAGGGAAAATTCAGGTGACAATTGTTTTAACATACCTGCGTTGTTACAAGCATCTCATTTTGTGGACAGCCCTATCTTGTCTTGCAGACCTGTTTTTCAAACCTCAGTGTTGAACGTAATGATCAACCAGGCCAAGTGCAGTGTGTTGCACTTGGGTTGGGGTAATCCCTGATACGTATGCAGACTGGAGAGAACTCATCAGGGGTAGCGGTGCAGAGAAGGAACTGGGGGTTCTGATGGATGAAAAGCTGGACGTAAACCAGCAGTGCAGCCTGGAAGGCCAACAGTGCCCTGGGTTGCATCAAAATAGGGGTCACCAGCAGGGAGAGAGAGGGGATTGTCGCCATCTGCTCTGTCTTTTTAAGGCCCCAGCTGGAGTACTGCACAAGAAAGATGTGGAGCTGTTGGAATGGGTTGAGAGGAGGTCACGAAGATGCTCAGAGGGCTGGAGCACCTTTCCCACGAAGACAGGCTGAGGGAGCTGGGCTTGTTGAGTATGGAGAAGAGAAGGCTGCAGGGAGACCTCATTGTGGCCTTCCAGTACTTGAAGGGAGCTTATTAACGGGAGGACTGACTTTTTACATGGGCAGATAGTGATAGGACATGGGTGAACAGTTTTAGGCCGTAGGAGGGGAGAGGAGGAAATTCTTTACTCAGAGAGTGGTGAGGTGCTGGCACAGGCTGCCCAGAGAAGCTGAGTCCCCGGAGATTCAAGGCCAGGTTGGATGGGGCTTTGGGCAGCCTAAGCTGGGGGGTGGCAGCCCTGCCCATGGCATGGGCTGGGACTGGGTGGGCTTTGCGGTTCCTTGCGACCTAAACTATTCTATGATTCTGTGAAATTGCAAAAACATTCATTACTGTATTAGCAGGACTTAAGGAAGAATCAACCATGGAGCATGCAGCAAGAAGTGAAAGGAAGTTTAGGGTATAAAGTAGTTTAAGCTAATACCTTGCTGATTCCTCACATCATAATTGAAGTAGACAAATAGAAGACTATTAAGCAGCATTTGGAAGTGCCTTTGGGCTATTTAATAGAGCAAATTTAGCTTTCAACATTGTGAATTTTCTGGGGTTTTTTTCTTTTGTTTTGTTTTCCCTGAATTTGTTTGTTGGTATTCTGAACTCCTTGAGGATTCTTATTGTGCAGTTTGGAAAATGTTTCAGGAGAATGTTCTCTGGTAAAAATCACTGAAAATTAGGGACAAAGACTAGTAAGCTACTTGTGAAGCAGCTGCTTTTGTTTCCTCTGTGGATGATGTATGCTGGGGACCTACAGTTTTGACAAGTATCATATTCACAAGCATCCTGGTGAACGTGAAAACCATACAAAATTGAAACTCCTAAATCACGATTCACACATTTCAGTATTGCCTCTTTCTCTCCAGTAAGCAGAAATCAGGGGATTAGGCTTCAAATAATGATAGGCTTGTTGGAGGCAAATTGAAAAATTACTTAAAATGTATAAGGAAATAGGATTAATTAAGTCTGGTAGAATAGAAAATACAAATAACTTCTGTTCAAGAGGAACAAGAATGCATTTAGTTCTTTAATTGAAAATTACTGGCTTTCATGTTAAGTGCCTGTGTGGTTTAAACTAATCTCTAAAGAAATCCTGAAGTACTTAATGTTCATTTTGTAATGAATTCTGGTCGTAACTGTAGTGTGAAATCTCACTTGTACTTCAGAGATGTACAACCTTTCTAAACAGTTAGGAGGCTGGTTCTAAAATTTCTTTGGGAAAATAGGGCAAGTTCTATCAAATTACAAAGTTGAACTGAAATATCAAATGCTTCTTATTATGGTTGATCTGATACATGGAATGAACAACTAACTGAACATTAGTTGTAGGACAGACTGTACTAATAAAGGGGAGATGTGAAACTCTGCTTTATTTTAATGGGTCCAGGTTGTGCAGAAACTGTTTTCAGTGAAACAGAAAAAGGAAAACGAGTGGGTGGAATCTAGTAAGTACATCTTAATACTTCTACCCCCCAAAAAATAAAATAAAATAAAAAAAAATTCCTTACCTTTCAAAAGCTGGAAATAAAAATAAGCATGTAAAATAGAGATAAAAATTAATAGCTGAGAAACCCACTGCTTTTCCTACTCTGACTTGTTTAGTTAGAAGTAACCTGAAATGCATGAAATGGCTGAAAATATTCCCAGTGCTTTCTCTGTTGCTTGTGAGTGGGCTTATTGCTTAAACTAAGGACAAACGTGAATGTTAAGTCTGACCTCCAGACCTTGTAGCTATTCCACTTGCAGGAAAGAGGAGTTCTGTTAATTTCTCTAATCGGAAGTCTAGTAGGCTGTCTAGATGTGTCTATGTTTTAAAAACAAAAGCAAAAGAAAAAAATATTGAATATTTATTTCTTAAAAAACTCTATTGCTGTTCTTAAGGTATGCCAGGTGCTATTTCTGTAGTACTAATTTATTTAATCAATATAAGAGATAGTTATTAAATAGTGCATGTTAGATGCTCTTGGGCCATCTTGCTGTATTGTTCTTTTTTTGTCTGTCCATCCTGTTCTTTCACTACACATTACTGTTTCCTAGCCACAGCTGAAATATCTTCCATTTTTCTTCCATCTTTTCCATTTTCCAGGGTCTTGGCAAAAGGCAGATGGTGAAGAAGTTCCAGTTCTCTGCCAACTGTAGTCCTGTTTCTGGATATTTATTTGGCACAAGCATCAATATGTCTATAAGAACAGGCAGCTTCAGGAAAGGTTCTTCCCAGTCCCTGCTGCCTGCAGACAGGAGAAGGAACATTTACTTATTTACATACTTGTTCTGTCACTGCTCTTCTGCACTTCTGTCCCCCATCTTGCAGTGCACTGAAGCTGTGGTGGGGCTGTGTGTTGCTGATGTTACACAGACGGTTCTGGCTCAGTTGACCTGCCCTTCCAGTGACATTGAGTCATTTGTTGCAGTAAATAGTGTCTGCTTCTGTTTTTTCTTGGGTTAACCCTACTAAGCAGTACTGATATGGAACTGCCATAAGTTATCACAGTCATTTCTGCTCTTCAGAGCTCTGAGAGAAGGCAGTAAGTTGACATTTGTCAGTGTTCTCTGCTACACAGTGAGTTCTATGATAAAGGGATGATTTCTGGATTCATGGAGACATTGCACTTGATTCATATGTAAGGCATTACCAACACAACTGCTGAGATAAGATATATTAAGGTCTCTGCATCACCCTCCCAAAATAAAAATGCTGGCATTATACTAGGGAAAGGTTCATGGTGTTAGAGGACACATAAGGGATTGTTTGGAATTCTGCAGTCTGTTCTTAGATATCAGTCTGTTCTGTTGATAGGTTTTGGTTCTGGATGGTTTTCTTGCTAAAGGTAGAACTGCTTGTTCAGATGAATAAGTTACAGTTGTGACAGAGTGAGTGATAGGAAATGCTTCAGTTACATAAAAGTGCAAGCTTAAGTGCACACAAAGTTCAAAGATGTGATTTTAGATCCATCTTTGGCAATATAAAGCCTTATCTTGTAAATTATAACAGTTAATGTATCATTATACATAAATATCTGTTCCTGGAAGGAGGCATAACAATTTAATCTGAACATATTTTGACACACTAGACCAGGCCTATTACAGTTGCAGAAACTGATATAAAAATGAATGAGCTGACATCAGATAATGAGTATATGTAAACTAATTTAGAGATTAGTCAGAAAACCCCAAAAATCAGTAATGGGAAATGGAGCCTTCCAGCATTGTTGTTAAACCACATCTATGTCTCAGTGCTGTTCCTCTAAAGGCCTCTGCAGCTTTATGAAGCTACAGGATACAACGCTTTCACTTCTCTCTTCTTCCAGTCCTGTTTTTCTCCAGTTAAGCTTTCGTATCAAGAAGTTAAGGGCAGGGCAAACTCAAGGATAATTTAAAAGTTCATTCTAACTTTTGAAAACAATTCTGAGTCTTCATGCTCTGACAGGGAGTAAAACAAAGAAACACGGGCTTCCACATTAGAGTATGTGTGTTCAAGGCACGTGTCTGTCTCTGTTCAGCCTGTTCAGGACCCAGCTTTCTTCATTCCCTTTGCTTTTGTGAGCTTTAGTTTTATGAATGGTCTTTGGCAGTCTGTACTGATCCGCCTCATTAGCCTGCGCTGCTTTTCATAGATTTTTCAGTCTGAGCGATTCCCATGTTTACCCTTAAACTAAAGCAGCAATTAACTATCTTTTAGTAATACATGAGGTAAGGTGAAAACAGAAAACTGATGATGGCTGCTTGAAAAGGTAGCCAAGGTCTGTCATGTCTCAGTCCTTTAAATAGCATCAGTACCTGGCAGATGAAAAGCGTGTTTTTAAACATTGTGTGCCCAGTCCCTGAAGTGACTTAATCTCTAAATTAGTTTACATAAAATCTCTTATTCATAGGATGGGGGGAGGGGAAGATTTTCTTCAGTACTAAAATGCTGTTTTGGTTTACACTCTCCCATTTGCATGTGTCTGGTACATTATGAAGACTGACAGAGTACTTGGTGGTACAAATCTATAGCTGGAGGCTGTGTACTGCAGGTTCTGTCCTAGGTTCTAGGTACTAGATTCAGTACTGTTCAGTGTCTTTATTAATGATGATGGGACACACTACCCTCAGCAAGTTTCCTGATGATACAAAACCAGGAGGGGTGATTGATAGATCAGAGGGATTTTCTTCATCCTTAGGGACCTTAGCAAGATGTAGAAATGATGTGACAAGAACCTCATGAGCTTCAACAAAAGGAAGTGCGAAGTTCTGCAAGGAAGGCTAATAGTATCCTGGACATTTGGCAAGTATTGCCATCAGGTTGAGGAACGTGATCCTTCCCTTCTTCTTAGCACATTAGCACCTGGAGAGGATGCACCTTAAGTACTGTGTCCAGTTCTGGGCCTCCTAGTCCAAGGGAGACCTGGATGTACATAATGAAAGGACTGGAGCTCCTCTCTGTGAGGAGAGGCCATGCCAGCTGGGACTGTTCAGCCTAGAGAAGGCCAAAGGAGGATCTCATTAATGTCTATAGATATCTGAATTGAGGGTGCAAAAAGGACAAATCAAGCTATATTCAGTGGTGCCCAGGGCCAGGACAAGAGGCAGTGAGCACAAACTGGAACACTGGAGGTTCCTTCTGAACATCAGGAGGAACTTTTCTTCTTTATAGGTGCTGAAGCTTTGGCACAGTTTGCCCAGAGAGGTAGTGAATCATAGAATCATAGAATGGACGGGTTGAAAAGGACCACAATGATCATCCAGTTTCAACCTCCTGCTATGTGCAGGGTCACCAACCACCAGACCAGACTGCCCAGAGCCACATCCAGCCTGGCCTTGAATGCCTCCAGGGATGGGGCATCCACAACTCCTTGGGCAACCTGTTCCAGTGCCTCACCACCCTCTGAGTGAAAAACTTCCTCCTAATATCTAACCTAAACCTTTCCTGCCTCAGTTTAAAACTATTCCCCCTTGTCTTATCACAATCCACCCTCGTAAACAGCTGTTCCCCCTCTTGTTTATATGCTCCCTTCAGGTATTGGAAAGCCACAGTGAGGTCCCCTTGGAGCCTTCTCTTTTCCAAGCTAAACAATCCCAGTTCCCTCAACCTTTCTTCATAGGAGAGGTACTCCAGCTCTCTATCATCTCAGTGGTCCTCCTCTGGACTTGTTCCAAGAACTCTGCATCTTTCTTGTACTGGGGGTACAAGTGATGTCTCCTCCTTGGGGACATTCAGAAGCCACCTGCCTGTGGGCCTGGATATCTATCTCTAATTGACCTTGCTTAAGAAAGTGCATTGGGCCAGATGATTTCCAGAGGTCCCCTTCCAAGCTTTCTTATTAAGGAACACTTTTTACTCTTCTTGCTGGAACCCTGGGAATGAGACTGACTATTCAGCAATCTAGTAAAATAGATAAAAAATGTCTTAAAGAAGCTGATTAACTGCTATGTCCAAAAGTGGTAAGTTGGAGAAAGAATTTAGTTCTTGGAAACCTGTTTTGTTCAGTCACTTCATGGCTCTTCATAAAAACAGCTTCCTAATTAAGAGTACTGAATGAAGTGGGTGCACTTAGTTTAAGTCAGATGAGCTACTTAATCACAGACATTTTACTTAAAGCTTTTTGAAGAGCTTTAGGTATTGTGTTGGCACTATTGCTTTTTTTCATTTTTTAGTGGTTCCAGTATGGTAACATGCATACTAAATATTTTGTGTAAAATTAGCCACAATTACTTCTAGCTCTCTGTTTCCAGGTATTGTGGGTGTGATGCACAAAATGAATTGTCATGAGGCATAGTAACCAAATTGCAATGTGTTGCTCTCAACTGGCAGCAGTGGTCAGAAGAATAAAAACATCACCAATTTCCCTGTTGTTTTTATGAGCTTATCCCTTAAAATAGTTCTAGAAACTCTGATTTTTCCACTCTGTCCCTCTGCCCCTCAACTCTCTTCACTTGCATTGCTCTGAAGTAACCAGGTCTGATTTTAGAGAAGGTTGAACAATTAGAGGTTTTTCTGAAAGCTCATTACTTTGCTCTTCGTTCTTCAGTGCAACAGGATTAAAACTCAAATTAATTAATAATGTTCCCCAAACAAAATTCCTGGAGCAACCTGATGCCCTCCTTATCCACCTTTCATGTTCATTTAATGCTTGGGGTCCATTCTATTCTGGTTGTGTGGTAGGTGTTTTGTGCCTTAAAATGGGTTGCATATGTGTGGTGCTTTGATCTTTCAGCCTGTGATCCATTGAGCTTTGCAGGTTGGGTAGTAGCACCTCCAAGGTTAGCTGCCCAGAAAGTTTGGAGGGAAAAAAAAAAAAGGCAAAACCAACTTTTGCAGCTGTTTGAATCTTCAGATAGAAGACAAGGTCAGCAGTAGCTATAATCATTTGCAATGGATAAGGCATGACATTTTTAAAGTTGCTTTCGATAAGATTTGTATAGTTTTTCTCCTGTGCCAGATAAGGAAATATTTTTATGATTTATTTTTGTCAAGACTCAGCTGGTTGGAGCTTTATACCAAAAGAGCTGTTGATCATTTCTGAGAAAGTAACATGAAAATATTTATCTGTAAACTGCTGTCCTTGTAAAACTGTAATTGGTTCTCACACTGCTCCTCAGTATGTTAACATTAGTGTTGGTCTCCATAATGGAATCAAACCTGTTGGAAAGCTACCAAAGAAACTTTAAAATTGCCTTAGCAATCCACAATTGGATAGGAAATACATACACATGCTTTCCTTGCTTTAGTCTTAATTTGTAGCAGCTGCTTCATTAGTTCTCAGTCTACAAATACTGTGAGAGACTTCTGAAAAGGTGGTGGATCAACCTATCCCACTCTATTGTTTAACAACAGCTGCTTGGGATTCTGGAGACTTGGGTTTATGTGTGTTGTAACTAGTTCTTTGACCCTCCTAGTCCTCTTTAAGAGTCAGCAAGGTTGAAGTAAAATGGTGTTCCTGTAATGCTTGTTGCTTTTCAGATGTGTTGCATCACTAATTTCCCTTCTGTTTTTGTTTTTGTTTTCATTGCCTTCTTTCTTCTTGGCCACAGAAATGCGCTATGCAACTTTGTACTGGAATAAAGCTCAAAAAATACTTCAGGTCAAGAATATACTGGACAGAAGTGGAGATGCATATGGCTTCTACAACAACACTGTACAGACAACAGGTTGGGGAGTTCTGGAGATCAAAGCAGGCTATGGCCATCAGACCTTGAGCAATGAAGATATCATGTATGCAGCTGGATTTTTGGAAGGCTATCTCACAGCTCCGTAAGTACCTCAGGAAACTTCTCAGCTTATGACTCTTCCAGTGGATTTCTGTGCTAGTGAGTTTTTAATTCATTTTTGTCTTTTCCCTTATATCCTTTCAACTGAAACTAACCATACATTTTTGTGTTAGCGTGCTGTTTTTTTAATTAGTAGCAAGAATGAAGTAAAGCATCATCACCACAGTATCAAGTTGTGGCTCTGCATCCTCTCCTCTTCCTGCAGGCTCTCTTGACACATCAGTGAGATCGATGAGTACTGCATCTCTATTACTGGTTAAATAATGTAATCACAGAATAGCACGTGTATAATGAAATGTGTAAGCACTATGTTGTAAGTAATTACAAAAGAGGCAGCAGAAAGAGTTCTTATTTCCTCAGCATACAGGTAGGTGACTGACGAACAGATGAAACAGTGATCAGGCAGGGAGAGACAAAGACTGCAGGGCTTCTGTAAGGAGGTTTTTAAGCAAACACTGTCAAAAAATCTACTGGAGAAACAGGTGCTGAAAACTTACAATGTGGGAAGTTTGGTTGGTGTATTGTGCTTGTTATAGATTCAGTGAATCCAGAACAGTTTTTTTTTTTTTAATTCAGAAGAGAAGTTCTTTCCCTTACTAAGCAGGAAGACAGAATTGATGGGATATAGCTGGAGATACAACTATATTAAGCATATGACACATGCCTTGCTGAACAAGCTTAATTTTTTTCTTTCTCTATGATCTTAGTCACGGTATAAGAAAAATTCCCAAGTTCTGATGTGTGCCTGGGGATGTGCTGGGAGATGCTTATGACAGGTGCTGGCTTCACCAGCCTTGCTTCCACAGCTCTAAAACAATTACCCATTAGCTGCATTTAACAGGTCAGCATAGTAGGCTTTTCTGAAGAACAAATGTCTGGTATGACTTTTGAACAAGATATCAGTGTAATGAGTAGTAAGACATTTTAAGATCAATTAAGATTTTGTAGATAGTTCTCTGATGATATTATATGTTATTATGACTCTCTAGTAGAGTCCCTCTAATGGAGGGACATCCATTAGATGGTCTCTGAACAAGACTTCTACAGTATGAAGGAAACCCAGTTAAACAGTGTTTGTCAATTAAGAAAACACTTCTGAGGGAAAGAAGAAAGGAGACCTGGAGTACTAAGTGCACAGCATTTAACCCAGACAGGAAAGAGAATGAAGTACGTGAGAGATTTGGTTATATGCTGTTTAGATTATTTTGCATAAGAAGTTACAGCTTCGCACTACTTAGTTTATATAAACTACATCTGGATGTGGGGGAATCATAGCATTACATGAGAATATTACTCAATAGATTTTTCTCTAAACCTTAGTGTACTCATCTTTAAGTGTTTAAGCTTAAGTTTTGTTGTACTACATAGATGACCCAATCTGTGCTAAACCTAATTAGATGGCAAGAAATGTTTTAGGAGCAACAACCCACTTCCTAGTCTCCTTCTGCATTCATAGTTGATCTGCAGGTCTTCCTGACTGTCCTTTTAAACTTAAGTCCTTTGACTTAAGTATATGCCCATTCCTTTAAAAATGGATTGAGTGTGAAACAGCGTCTGCAAAGTCTTTATCTGATGTCTCAGTCTATACTTAGGTTTAGGGGAAGGAGTGGTGTTCCACATCCCCTTCCTCTTGGCTACAGATGTTAAGTGAAGCTTCACAGAAGTGAAGGTGCTCACCAGTTACTCTGCTCAAGGCCTTTGCTTTCTCCAGACCAGATGCTTACTACCGCTGTTTTCCAGCCTCAACCATTTTTACTGCAGTGCTATGAGCTCCACCAATGACTATAGAGAGGTAGATAAACAGAAATTATACTGAACAGAGGTCTTAGAGTCTGTGGAAATGAGCTTGAGGGTTTGCGTCAAGGAAGAGACTGAAGAAGTAGGGTTTGAGGTTTAAGTGAACTGGGGAACTTGAACAGCTTTATAACAGATAGGTGTGGCAGCGGGTTAAGATGCAAAACTGGATGCGTATTAAAAGCTTGCTCTCACAACTCCATTCCTCCTTCTTTAGCTTACCTGGAAAGTGATGGAATCCTAACTGATATGCAGGCAGATGTTCTTTCCTTGGGGTGGTTACACAAGTCTTTTACAGTGAAACTAGGAAACAGCATCTCTCAGATTGTAACCCTGTTCCATCAGACAGCCTGGCAGCCAGCTTTTAGGTAAGCTTTTTTTTAGCACCATCATTACTTCTCATAAGATAATGAGTCTCTAAACACTGTCATTCTGCTTTTGCACACGTTTGAGTCTGTAGTAGCTGCACACAGCTAAGCCTTCCCTCTGAAGGCCTTTTCTGTCCTGCTTACAGCAATGAAGAGTGTGACAAAGTGTTTGACAGTGTTGAAGACTTTATTTGTATCAACAACCATTTAGTTACCAGAGTGAAGAGGCTTATGTCACTTGTCTGTACTGGCACCACTGCTGTGGGTGGCTTTGGTACAGCCCTCCAAGGTGAGTACATGAGGTATGCTTGCTAATTGAGGTGTCCTGTAGTATGTTGTTTCCTTAGTTAGGACAACTAACTCCAAGGTCTCATCTGTCACACATCCATTTATGGCAATGACTCCACAAAGCAGAAATGACCCAAGGTGTGTCTTTGTGGGAACCCTGAAGTCCTACCAGGAAGCACTCTGATCTCACTGTGTTGTATTAATAGGAAGGATACATTGCAAGCTTAATCCAGGTTGAAGTACAGGTTCCTGCAGAAGCCGTCAGCTCCAGTTTGACAGTGGCAACAGTTTGGAGACCTTTAGGAATTCTCAGCTAGCCCAGTTCTTTCATTACACCTAGGGTGTGAAGGAATGTTTCTAGACTCAGCTAGGCCTTATGTATGCCTAAGAGTGACAAAATTTCTCTTAAGTGTACGTTTTGTCTTTTTTAGGAACCCAAGGAAAATGTAATAAAACTGGATTTAAAAAAAAAAAAAAGACATTCTGGGACAGTATGATCTCAAATTGCTGGAGAGGAATTCAACTCAGCTCTTGTTTTGTAGGTCTGTGGTATAAAAACAATAGCTAAGCTAGACCCATCTACCAGTGAACATGATTCATCTTTCTAGAATAGGCACCTGATTCAGATAGCGACTGTCCATTTTGAAAATAGTTAGGGGCAGGATAAATCTAATTCTTGTATCTGAGAGCCAGATATTTGTTTTTATTCCTAGTCTCAGGTCTCTCTGTAAGATCCAGTCCTATTGTCCAGCTGAAGTTTTTTGCTGTGGTTTTCCTGGATGTGAATTCTCTTCCCCCATTACAAACAGGGATGTTACTGAGGCATACTTTACTCAAACAATGGCAGAGCACATCCAGATCAGTGACATTCAGCGCATGCTATTACTCAGTTCCAACTGAGACATGCCAGCTGCCTAAGAGCAGTATTTAAATTTGAAGCAACATTAATTGTACTCCTTTCTGATATAACCTCAGCTGACCTGAGTCCTGTCATCTTCCTTTCTAATTTGAAGAAGCATAGCTCTGCTTTGCTGTTTTTGGACTTTGAATTCTTGTCCCAGCTTTGTAATTGCCTTGTTTTTGACTTAGATACAGCTGCAAAGCCTTACGTTATTGTAATGATCCAATTTACTTCAGAAGGTAATTCTCTTACAAAACTTGCAGGCCTTGCATATAGAAGCTTTGTTAGAAGGGAATAAAAGATGCAAAAAAAACCCAAACGATAACACAGGGCATCTAAGGGGAAAAGAGTCTCAAAAACCTTGTGCATTAATAAAAAATCCCAGGAATCATCTGGCCTCTTAGTACATGCAAGAAGGAGGCCCATTAAAGAAACTGGTTTCACTCCTCTGGTTCTGAACAAACCCGCTCTGTATCAGTTATCACAGCCTAACAATACCATTGCTGTAAAATCTGCCTTGTGTTGCATAACTTTTGAGAGCTCCAAATGAAGGACAGTTATGGCTCATGGTTGAGCCTAGAAGCCTGGTCATCTATCCTGGTCCAGGCAGTGGTCAGAGCAGCATCCTTGTTGCTTCTATCCTCTTAATCTGGTTCTTGTCCCTGAAAGACCATCTGCTAGATGGATTGTCTCCTGCTTTCCCTTTTCTAGTGCCGTCAGGGATCAGACTTGTATGGCATATGTTTTGCTATGATTTCCTTACTAAAATTGCTTGGGATTTTTATTTGCCAAATTTGCTGGGACTGCAGGGATGCAAAATATTAATCTGGCTCTTCAGCTTTCTTGTCCAATTCAAGAAATGGGTAGGAATTAAGGCGTGTAGTCTGGGAGGAGAACAGATAACTCTAGAACTAAAATTGATGCTACACTACAGAATTCCATAAAAAGTGTGGTGGTATAAGACTGCTGAGTACTTCCTTCTTTCATCCTAGCTCCTCCTTCCACATATCCAACCCCTCTCACTTGCACCTATCCAGACACTCACCAAGCTCTTTCATATTGATTCATTTACTAAGATAGAATCATAGAACCATTAAGACTGGAAAGACCACTAAAATCATCTAGTCCAACTGTCAATTCATTACCACCACGCCTACTAAAACACATCATTTAGTGCCACATACACCCTTTTCTTGGAAGGCTCCATGGATGTTGGCTCCACCAACTTCTCTGGGCAGCCTGTTTCAATGCATCACTACTCTTTCAAAAAAAATTTTTCCTAATATCCAACCTGAACCTCCCCTGGGGCAACTTCAGGCCATCGCCTCTCATCACATCCCTGATGAAGAAGCCGACCTCCAACTCATCACAACCTCCTGTCAGGTTGTTGTAGAGAATAATAAAGTCTCCCCTGAGTCTCCTCCACACTGGACAGTCCTAGTTCTGTCAGCTGCTCCCCATCGGATGTGTGCTCCAGACCCTTCACAGCTTTGTTGCCTTCTCTGGAGATGCTCCAGGGCTTCAATGTCTTTCTTGTAGTGAGGGGCCTAAAAGTGAACACAGCACTTGGGGTGTGGTCTCAAAAGAGCCTAGTACAGAGGTTCACCTCCCTGCTCCAGCTGGCTGCACTATTTCTGATACAAGCCAGGATGCCTTTGGCCTTCTTGGCCACCTGGGCAAACTATTGCCTCATGGTCAGCCAGCTGTCAGCTAACAACCCCGGATGCTTTTCCTTGGTGCAGCTTTTCAGCCACTCTGCCCCAAGTCTGTAGTGCTGCATGGTGTTGTTGTGACCAAAGTGCAGCACCCAGCACTTGGTCATGTTGAACTTCATCCCATTGACTCAGCCCAGAGATCCAGCCTTCCATGTCCCTTTGTAGGGCCTTCCTACCTTCAGGCAGATCAACACTTCCTCCCAACTTGGTTGTCTTCTGCATACTTACTGAGGGTACACTCAGTCCCCTCAAGCTTCCTTCTCATACCACTTCTGTCTACATAAAAGCTAGAAAAGCAATTTACATTTTTTTGCTGGGTCAGTGTTTTACCTGAATGTGTGCAGAACAATTTGATTGAGTGATCAGAAGGGTACCAGAAGTGACATAAACAACAGGGCCATGCAGTCAAAAACATTTGAGAATGGGGCAAGGGACAAAAAGAAGGTCAGTAGATCATATCTCTAATTATCAACAAACCATTCAGTCATCTCTGGCTGCATTCTCTAATTATGGCCTCTAATTATGCTCTGAGAGAAATTGGAGAAAAAGAATACCTGTCTGCACAGTTTCCAGAGGGAGTTGCCCTTCAGAGTTTTAGTACAGAGAATATTGTTGTGCTGCCATGTGCTTTCCTTGAGGCTAATGCCTGCTTCTTAGTTTTGTTTTCTCTTGGAACTTAGTAGGAGCTAAGTTCATCATTCTACTGATGACTGATATAGTTCCACCAACTCCAGACTTCAGCAAAATAATTTCCTGTTGACTTCTACTTAGAACTAAACATTCCTCCCTACACTTTTCTTTTTCTTTTTGTCTCAGTGACTGAGAGAGCATTAGTTCAGTTTACACAACGTGAAGAAATGTTGATGGGAGAAAAATTAAAGGAATGAGAAGATTCAAAGGATCAGATGCATGAACTGGGCCACTGCACGTGACCTAAACTTGAAGTGTGGCTTTTAACTCATGGGCTCCTGAATTCTTTTTGGCAGTTAATTTTGTCTGGAAGTGTAAAGTGCTTCACTTCAATAACTAAACAGTAACGAGCATAAAAAAACACCTTTTGTTCCTGCTAGTTAATAGGGATGAGACAGCTAACTGAACTCAATTTAAAAACAACAACAAAAAAAAACAAATTTAACCCCTTTCCCCCCCCCCCCCCCGAAAAAAGCCAAACCAAACAAAAACAAAAAAGCCCCACACTACAGTAATTTTGTCTTTTATAAACATGAATTTGTTTATAGCTGGCATGAGTCTGCTATTTGGGAATGCTCAGGATCAACTTACACCTTAAAATAGAGATACTTAGCTTGTTACGTGGTAGAATGCGGTTAACGGTAAGTGAAAACTCTGCTAGATATCAGCTGAAATTCTTTCAATTCAATCAGCAAATAATATCTTCCTGATCTCTCTGGCTTTCTTGATTCCAAATAGAACAGCTCTCTAATAAACCATTTCTGTTGTGCTTTATGTTAATGTGCCAGAACCTCCAAGATGGTTCTGGTCTACAAACATTTCCTGAATCTGAAGGTTTGCTTCTCATTTTTGCTTCTTTTTCCATTATAGAGCTGTTTGAGCAAACATTAGCAAGGTCTTTTATTTTGATTCAAATTTCAACAATCCCTTTGCGTTAACTTTGCTCTTGAACATGGATTCAGTGTATGAAGTCATTTCTGTAATTCGAAAAAGCTGACTTTGTGGACTGTGGTGCTTGTCTGCCAGTGTTTGGTGATAAGTGGGGTGGGGTGGAGGAGGGAAGGAAGATGGAAAAGAGTAACTTTGTTTTTTGTTTTTTTCTTTCAGGCATATGTATGACCATGCTGCAAACATGTATCCACAATTAATTAAAAATCCCACAGTTCGAAGTGGAGTTCAGAATTTCATGGCGTATGTATTTAGTTATCAGAAAAAGCAATAATCAAGATTTAAGGTTGGAGTATGAGTGAATTTTTGAGTTTTTTAAAATTCTTTCCTAAAAGCTAAAGAAAATACATGCTTACTTCTGACTGTGTGACATTCGTGTGTGGGGGGAGTAAAAAATTCTCAACAGAAATGAAGAAGGAAATATTTAAAGCTCTAACCACTGGTGTAGGTAATGCCAACTGATTCCAAAGTTTAGTCAGAATTCTTTCCTAAAAGCTGATATTTTGAATGCTTCACTGACCAGTGTGGCCTTCTGGTACCGCAGTCTTTCTAGCACTGTATGTTCTTTTATTCCTCTGTGAGATTAGATTTTTTTATATTCTACCATTGAAGTAAATTGTTCTCTAATTAAGAAAGTCCTAATTCCCTTCTCTCTTCACCTGTATAAATCAAAAGTAATTCTGCTCAAATAATAACGCAGCTTCACTGGTTGGAAACCAGAAGTGGGAGAAAAGCCATACTAGGTACTAGAAGGTTCAACTGTGATTAGCATCTTCTTAGACTTGTGTTTTCTTCCATTATGAATACTTCTGTGAAACTTGAGTCACTCCTGCAGATTAATTATGTTTCACCTTGTTGCGTTTTGTTTTTTTTTTTCTGATGCAAGAGGTTACATATCTGAATAATTCTGTTATTGTTGCACTTACATGAAGTTTGTTGTTTTTGGTGTATGTAAATAGAACAGAAAAAAAGTTTTGCCACTCCCTTCCTATAATTTTATCCTCTCTGACAGAAAGATGAAGTAGGTACCATATCACAAGTTATTCTGTGTAACTCAGAATAGCAGTTGTATCCCCTGGGATGCACTGATAATCATATTCCCATTTCCTTTGACATAGTTTTTGCATCTTCTTACTTACAGACAACTAAACTTGGGTGATTTTGTCAGCTATATACTGCTGGAAGAGTTTACTTCCGTGCCAGATTAAGTCCCTTTTTTTCTATACATAACACCAGATAGATGGATAGAGAGAGGCCCAGAAGTCATGCTCTGGTCCTGGCTTATTCTGATAACTCAGGTTTTTCTGTGGTCCTTTGTGCACAGTGAAAGAGGGAACTCTGGAAAATGTGCATGGTGTTGATTGCTCTTGTCCTTGGGTCTGTTCAGCTTCTGTTGTGTCATGCTGTAAACCTAGGTTATTTGGCTAGTGACTTCTTGGTTGGATTTAGCATAGGGAATGATTGTGTTTGGCCTCCCACCTTTTCATCGTGAGGAGGATAACGGTGGTTCTTAAGCAGTGTTTAAACACTGCCACCAGAAAGCCTTCATTGCACTTATTCCCAAGGGGGAGAAATGAGGGACTTCAAAGGTCCACATATTTTATCCTTAAGTAGGCATCTGAAAAGGAATTGTTCACCTTATGTGTCAACTGCTTGTTTCTCTTTACTGATTATGACAGTATGCTAGATCTGACATAGGTGAGTCCCACGCAGAGATGGAATCCATCTCTTCCTTTAGCTCTGAAGCAGTGTATGCTAATTACTGTTGGGTACATTACATGGATCTGAATACTTGTACCCAAAGGATTCAACCTCTGAATTTCCAAAATATGATTTGGCTCGAAACACTAGGAAAGTTTTGATATCTGGGTTGTAATATAGGCCTGCATTTGTCCCTTCCCTGCAATATCAATTATACTCTAAAGCAAAAGCAAGAAAACCCCAACCTGTTTGTTCCTCTGCAGGAAACAAGATCAATGGACAAGACAACAAATCAGAAATAATAAGGATGACCCTTTTTGGAGGCATGCTGGCTATATTATTGCACAGTTGGATGGTCTGTACATGGGAGCTCTCGAGTGGGCTAAACTACACAAACAAACAGTAAGATTACTACTTTTTTAGTAGTTGGGGTTGGGATGTCAGAAGATGAAGATGTGAAAAGTGAATCTGATATTATAAAAGAAAAAGTGTACATGAAGACTAGTGAAATTCTGCATGTGATTCTACAAAAGCTTCAGTCACTGCTCACTATAGGTTGTTACTGTGCTCTTCTGTCGTGTCACCACAGACCTTTGCACTTAGAACTCTGTTCTCTCACATGCTGATTAGGTTGGGAGTGGCTTTTGTACTCAAGTGTGAATGTTGAAAAGATAGATACTTCCCTAAAATGTTTGCTGAGCAATTGTTATTGAGCAAATGACCCTTTCGGTATGAAGAGTAGCTGCAACAGCATGAAGCAGCAAATAGGGAGCATGTTAAAAACTTTTATTTTTATTTCCAAGCCTCGAAGCTTCTAGATTTTAAAGGATATTTTACATTGCTAGATAGCATCTTGCTTTCTTTTTTCCCCATCTCTAGTTTCAAACTGTGTGGTCAGTGTTGTGGCAGGCCAAATGGGGTGTTTTCTTTAATTAATATTATTTTTTCAAGGTTGGTTAGAATTGTGTTCCAGGTCATAAACTTGTATGCAGTACCAGAGCTCCTTTAAATTCAATAGAGCTGTAGTAATTACAAATGTCTTCTTAAGTCTAGTATGTCTAATAGGTTCCTGAGTGTGAGAGGAGGTCCTGAGTAATTACAGTTGACCTTTTGCCTTGATTCATTCATAATGAGAATTTAGGGAAGATAACAGTAAAGAATCATAAGCAATTGGATTTTAGTAAAATGCTTGTCTCTTCTTTGCATGGTCCTTGCTTTGTGGCTTTCTTGACTAGGAACCAGTTCAAACTAAAAGAAAAGATTCTTGACAATAATGAAAATATGCATCCTGGTGTGTCTGAATTATAGGGAAGATCTTGAGAAGCCGTGACTTTCTAGGAAAATAATTCCTTTTTACAACACTGTAGCTGCAGAGCCCTGCAAATCTTACCAATTTTTTTTTTTTTTTTTTTTTTTTTTTTTTTTTTTTTTCTGTTTTGGAGTGCTTTAGGTTCAGCTGGGTGAGAAAACTGCTAGTTTGTGTCTGAGCTAATTCCTTACAACAGGCACATCCTACCTTGCAGCATATTTTCATTGATTGTTTTTGTCTGTGTAGTTGGTATTAAAAGCACTGACCTGAAGTAACCAAATCATTCTGATCCTCTTTCAGACAGGGCACGTCTCATTAGCATTATCTATATAAAATGGTGCATTCGAGTGTAATTCAAACATGTGGCTTAGTCTGAAATAACTGTTCTTTATGCTTGAGCTGTATGTTGTGTGTGTGTGTGTGTATAGCTCACATACATATCTACGTGTGTATGTTTATATACAGGTGTGTGCATATATATATATATATATATATATATAAATATATTTAATTTCCCAGATATGCCAGGATGCATATGCAGATGGTGGGAATTATTTCCAGTCCTTCCTGCTGCTCTCACAATTTTGGCTTTAGGCAGTATCACCTATGTTGGGATCCATATCTTTCTTCTCTTTCCCAAAGCAAAAATATTCTGTGTGTCACTTCAGACAGTACTGCAGTTTGCTCAGTTTGCCAGAGCCAATACGCTAACATCGGTCTCTACCTTCTGAGTACAGAGTGGACAGCTGTGCATAAATGAGAGTTGGATTTTATAAATACAGATAAATAACACTCTAAAACATTCTACTCCTTGCCCCTTCTCCCGAAATTCAATATTTTTACAGTATCCAAGTGAAGCACCATTATATCTGTCCCAGATGACCAAACCTTACCGCAGAGAGAAATTGGTTTGGACACTGAGCTGTTTAGTAGTAGTGCTAATACTAGTTTTTATTTCTTTCTGTATGGAGTATACAGAAAGTTTTGTAGTGGACTGTTTAGTTTTTGAGTTTTCTCTTGTATAAAGCCTGGTATCCTGCAGGGCTATTCTAGGTAGGCACTTCATTCAAACCTGCATGAGAGCAGTGCTTGTTGGAAACTTCTGTATCTTGAATTTGATGTTCACCAGTATCATTGAGAATTGTGTCAAAATCTGAATACATTTTCATGTTAAAGTGTGAAATTATTCCATCTGGTTTGACAACATTTTCAATTCAGTAAACAAACCCAACCCTTTTGTCAGGACAATTTCTGAAGGAGGGGCACTCAAAGAACATTAAGCCTTTTCATCTGCCTAATGCTCTACCAACGCTGTGATTAATCCTGGGCTTGTCTACACAGGGAAATTATTCTTGAATATGGAGGTGTAAGAGTTTTAAATACTGCAGTGACTCCGCGACAGCTCTCTATTTGCACTTGCTCACTTATTATGGAGAGTGCTCATGCATGGGGAGGTCATTGAAAGACAATTGTTACAGAATATCTAGTCTATGTGATTGTTTCTTGTAGACAAACACTTAAGGCTTGTTCTCTTGTCTGCTACCTTTTCTAAGTTTGCCTCCTTACAGTTGGTAGTAACTTTACATTGGGAAAGGAAAAATCAATTTGCCTTTTCTTCACTTTTCAGGATGGTAACCGAGAATATGTCCAACATATTTTAGGTAAAGAACTTTTTCTCTTGTCATGGCTATCTCATCTCACTGCTTCTCAATTTAGCACATTCATTCACTCTTATTCGGGATGCATACGGGGAGTTTTCCTGACAGTGCTATGAGAGATGGGAGAAGCTGATGAAAAGAGGTTATAATACACCCTATATTATGCACTTGTTATGAAGTATGCTTATCTAATTCTTGCTGGTGGGCTTGGATTAGCGTTTTAGTGAGAAGACTTCTCCACATGGTTTGGAAAATCAGGTCTAGTTATTCCCTAACTCGGGCTTTCAGCCTGGTGAGAGTTGCATCAGTCTGCTCCTGAAATTCCCACAACTGTCACGTATCACAGATGCCTGAGTGTCCTGTTTGAATGCATTGTTTTCATGAGAAGCTCTTGCACTGAGCATGTCAGACTTCTCTAATTCACCTGGCTAGCATCAGTCTAAAACAGAAAACCATTTTTTTCCTAGCAAAGCTAAGGTTCTTTGAAATAAGTTGGAATGAAGCTTGCTTGCACTTCAAAAGAGAAATGAAAACAGAACTCCAGTGGGTACTTAATGACCTAGTTCCTCTTTTACTTCTCTGTTTTGGCTGAATTTGGGAGATGGCAATCTCACTCAGTGGAACACAATGAATTTACATATTCTTTGCTGTTTTATTCAAAGGGATCTTTCCTCCTGCCTTCCTGGCCTCTTTTCTGTGATCATAGTGCTGATAGCTTCCTTCTGTAGCACCTTTGTTCTAGTTTGAATGGGCTTCCTAGTACTTAATGAATTTCTCATTTGAAATGGCCATGAGATAGCACATAAATTTGGATTTTATTTTTTGTTTTTTAATATACAAGCAATTAAAAGTGATGTTGTTGCAGTGTAAGTAGATGTCATAAGCAAGGCAGGTTTTATAAAAGAGAATATGGAGAGGGTAGCAGGAGGAGGAAAAGAACAATTCAAAAGTCTGAAGGCTGGTGGAGTACTCTTACATGCAATCCTGTTCCTGCCTCCTGGTGATAATGTCAGCTCATCAGTTTGCTGCCTGACTTTTCTCTTACAGTAATGGTTGTAAGGTGGACATGAGAAAACAGCTTCTCCTCACAACATGTTTAACTTGCAGTATTTTAAGAACAGCTGGATAGGGGAAAATGTGCTGAACTGTGGCAAGTCTGTCTGTGTGGATTTCAGTGAAATAGCAGTTGTTGGGACTTGTCTGTAAATGATTCATACTACTGAGTTGCTTAAAACTATCCAAAGGTACATCTCTTGATTTTTATCAGTCATGACCTCTGCTGCTCCCTGTTTATGACCTTAGAGCAAAAGCATGACGAGCTAGAGAAATGTAACATCCTTTCAATTTTGCTTTGGATTTTTTTCTCACACACTATAACTGCTGTTAGGACCTTTAGCAGTGCATGATTTTATCAGTGAGAATGGCTTATTTCTACTGATAAGTGTGGGAAGGTTTAATTCCTTCCCCCCGGATATATACACTAGGGTTTACATTATTTTTGGTTTTCCTGTTGGTTATTTGCTCTGCCGAAGCAGTAGATGGATAACACAGAATTCAGCCTTCTGAATAAAAAGTAAGTATTTTCTCTGAATTTGGCTTTTTTTTTTTTTTTTTTTTGGTTGATTGTTTTTGTTGCCCTTTCCTCTTTATTGGGGTTTGTAGAGAGTTCAGCTTCATGATTTAGTATTAGTGATTTATATTGCAAGCAATATGCTTCCTTGCTATATGATTCGACAGTTAGTAGTCATAGCCCTACACTGATTTGTGTTATGTTCTTTTCCTTAGGCCTTGCCTTAACTAAAGACAGTGCAAGAAAGAATAGGAAAGAGTTAGAAAATGGTCTTTGAAGGCTGAGACCAGACATAAGATTTTATTCTTGAATAGACAATGTAAGAGGACTGTGAAGAACATGTTCTCAGTGAGGTGTGTATAGTTAACCATGGCTATTTCTAGCTATAAGGGTTTTTTGAAAGCCTAATATTGGAGTGCCTTTTGACTGACTTCCTCTTTTCAGCTAGTTCCATGCTTTATTAGCACTGTTAATGTATTTCACTTCCTTCATTTGTTTTCTCCTTCTCAGTCCTGAGGTTGTTTTTAACTGCAGTCTTTATAAAAATCCCAGAGCTCACCTGAATGTGTGCTAATATAAAGGTTTTCACAGAATCACAGAATTGCCAGGGTTGGAAGGGACCTCAAGGATCATGAATCTCCAACCCCCCTGCCACATGCAGGGCCACCAACCTTCCCACCTAATGCTAGTTTTCAAAGGCTTTTAATAAATACATTAAAAAAAAAAGTCTATGCTGGAGTAACAGCAGACTAATTAATATGCTGTTCATAGAGATACACAGAGGTTTTCTAAATTACTGCTACTTTCTCTTTTTTTTTTCCCTTGGAAATGCTAGAATTGGTATTTCCACTAGAAGGGCTAAACCCTTAAAGATATTTGAGTGCTTCATGCCAGTCTTAGCTTGTGTGCTTTGAGGGAAGGTATTTTGTAGAAAGTATAAGAGATTCCTTTGAGAAAGAAAAAAATGCTTAACAGCTGAGATTGTGTTGACACTTCTCTATCTGAGAGCATTTGTTATGGTCTCTTCTTTCTTCAGCCACTGAGTGTCTTTGATGTCCAGTTTCTGAACGCAGTTGGAGACCTGTTGGATCTCATTCCTGCATTATTTGAGTATTCTACACGAAGTGGACAGTGCAATGTCGAAGCTGGAGGCCATGGGAAATACCAGTGGGATATGGGTCACTGCTCTGCTCTCATCAAGGTGAGTACTGATAATTTCATTTCTAGTGATTATGTTGATTCACAGTGTTACGAGTCTATGCTTCTGTAGACTTCACTGTTTACGTTGTGTGTGAATAGACACCCTTGTCAATTAAATTGCTTTTATGAAGTTACGGTATGTACTTGGGTGGCATTTTGGGTCCACTTTTGCTCACTGGTGGTCAGGGAGAGGGAAACAACAAAAACAAATGAACTCAAAACTCCAGAGACTGATAGTAAAAAGTTAGTATGATTACTGGGAATGGGGAGCTACCAGTGGGAAGAAACTGGAAGAGTAACTTGTTTTATATAGCCAAGAAAAATCCAAAAGGGGATACCATGAATGTCTACAAACACCTTGGTGATATTAAGCAGGAAGGGAGACAGTGCTGGTCGGTAAATACAGTCTTGAAATTATATAGGTTGCTCTGAAAGTAATGCCTCCTATTTATTTCCATGGAAACCACAACAGATAAGAAGAGCACAGTAACACTATATAGATAGAGCAAATTCTCAGCTATGAAACACTATTTTTCAACATAGTCACTGCCATTAGCTATGCATTTTCACCAGCAATGAACAAGAGCCTGCATGTTATGCTTGTAAAAATCAGCCTCAGCAGAGGTGACCCACTGTTTGACAGCTGCTACGACAGCGTCATTGCTAGGAAAGTGTTGCCCATGCAGTCAATATTTCCTTGGCACAAGCAGATGGAAGTCAGAAGGCACCAAATCTGGATTATGTGATGGGTCTGGTAGAACAGTGCAGCCATAGCTGGTTATATGCTTCATGGTCTTAAAACTGGTATGGAGCCTGGCATTACTGTGTTGCAAGAGGAAGGTTGTCCTCTGGCCTGACTCTGTAAGTTTGAGCCTTCAGCTTAGTCAGTATTGCAATGTAGCATTCAGAGTTGATGGTTTGTTTGAGTTTGAGGAAATTCAGAAGGGCTACCTCTTTCCTATCCCAAAAGACAGTGCACATCACTTTACCTGCTGAGGGCTGTGTCTTGGAACTTGTTATTTGATGGGGAATTCACGTCACCACTCCATGGGCTGTTTAGATTGTGGCTCACAGTGGTGACAGTGTGTCTCATCACCAGTAGTGATGTGATCTAGGAAACTGTCACCATCAGCCTCATATTGGTTTAATAGGTCCTGACAAACTTGCATGTGGTGTTTTTTCTGTTCCTGGATGAGCATTTATGGGACCCACCTGGTGCAAACTTTCTGGTATTCCAACATTGCTGCCATTGTTTCCAACACACTGAAGTTGATATTCAGCTCCATACCCAGTTCCCTGGTTGAAATCTGCTGATTTGTGCAGATGAGCTGATCGAGACTCTCTTCATTTTGTGGTGTGAGATCTGCGTGTGGCCGTCTGGAATGCATCTTGTCTTTCTCTTCACTGTTGCCAGTGCTGAAATGCACCACCCACTGCCTTGATGTGCTTACGTCCACTGTTTGGTCTCTATAGCCATTCAGCAATCAGCGATGAATGTCAATGAGTGCCATTTTTCTACACGGAGGAATTCAGTGACACACCTTTGCTTCACGCACACTTCCATGTCAGACACCATTTTGTCAGACTGCCCCTCTGCTGCCATCTCTCTCACTGCAACAAAATGTAACAATCCTGGGGGAAGGTTCAGCCTCTACTGCCACACCACCACCATCCGTCCCTGAAGCTGTGGGCCACCATGATAAAATAGGAGGCATTGCTTTCACAACAGCCCTCATAAAAGAAGTTTACTCAGTGTTAGCAGTGATGTTCTTGAATAGTTTTCCAATGAGAGTAGCGACAGATAAAAATGCTTTGAATATAAACGTCTGACACGTTGTGGCTGCAATTAATTTATTCAGCTAAAACTATCAATAACCTGGGCAGTGTACGGAGATCTGCAACCCAGAGCAAAAATATGCATCTTAAATTGTGGAACATTTATTCAAATTGCCCATAGCAAGAGGTTTGAACTAGCAGTAAATCTTAGAACCGGGGAAACTGTTTAAGATGTACTATCAATATGCATTTACCTTTTCAAAATAAATGTACTTGCATTTCGTTCTGTACTTCAAAATTTTCTAGAGGTATTTACAGAGAAAGAGAATGTTCTAAGTTAATATTTGATGTGTTTGCGGAGAGCTGATCTGAATGCATCAACACAAGTATTCAAGAGTAACCTGGGGAAAGAAAACATGTCTTGTGACATAGGTGTCCTAAAAAGACCTAAATTGTTTAATTTTGAACAATGGCAACTAATTATTTGAAAACAACACATGAACAAGAGTTATTTCCAAAGGTGTCAAAAATTCATTGTTTAGTGCACAGTTAAAAGGCACAAGAACCTGCTCCTTCTTGAACAATGCAGTTTGTTAAGCTACTTAAAACAAGTTGTTCTCCCAGTTTATTTCAAATACAAAACATGCAAAGTATAATAGGACCTGAAATGGTTCATCATTCTGTTTGTTTTCCAGGTTTTACCTGGATATGAGAACATATATTTTGCCCATTCCAGCTGGTTTACATATGCAGCCACACTGAGAATATATAAGCATTGGAACTTCAATATAGTTGATCCATATACTAGCACCAACCGTGTCTCATTCAGCAGTTACCCAGGTAATGTCCAAAAAAAGACACCTCACAAGCCACTGAGAGGACAAAATGTCTTAACCAATTTTCTGTTTGGAACATCTTGTTTTTTTGCTGTTGGTTAAGAGTAGTACTAGTTGAATATTTTACTACTTGCAATGCAGACATGCTACTTTAGATCCTGCTTTGTGCAGTGCAAAGTCATTTCAACTGTTGAACTACTAACCTTGTCAGCAGCATTCATGTGTCTGGTGATAGTGCAGTTTTGAACAGTTCTGTGTAGCACTGTGGCACGACTGTTGCTTGGAGATTATCAAACAGTAGCTGTTAGGAATTGTAGAGACTTCTTTAATGTTGGATGAGCAAACCTCCAGTAATTTTGTTCTCCTCTTGCAGCTTCTTTACTAACTATAGCAAAGGGGAGTTGTTTTTATGCATATTTCACGTATTAGAAATATATCCAGCAAGAACACTTCCAATCCCTCTTGGGAAGATCAGGCAGGAAATAGTATTCTCAAGTTTCCTGAAGGAATTGCCAGCACTGAATATTTCAGTGGTGTAACATATACTTTAAGCAGCTTAGTGTAGTACTGAAAAACATAGGGGGAAAAAAAAAAAGAGCAAATTTAGGACTCTTTGTATGTGTCAGCACTGCATACGTTTTTAAAGGTGGAATTTCAAAATAAAAAATTGCCAAGCACTAATCTTCAACTTTTTAAAGCAAAGTGTGTGCAGTAGGAGGTTATCTGATTCCGATGAAATCATATTGGCTGATGGTTTGAGATTGTGCTTTGATTAATTACTGTACTTGCCTTCCTGTGGAGGCAAGGGATATTTCACGGAACAGATTCCTGAGACTAGAAAAATGGTTGCATTCATTTTGTGGTGAGAGCAATACTGTTGTTTTTTTGTTTCGTTTTGTTTTTTCCTGTGGGGTTCTGACCTTCCTCAATTGATCCATGGGAATATAACTTGTTCTGTGATTTTCACTTTAAGGAAGGAGTTAGAAGGATTTTGGCAAATATTTGTAAAACAAACAGCCTTTCGGGAGCATGGAGTGTCTGAGGAATTCCAGTGGTTTTCAGAAGGAATTTTGCAGAGCATGTGTAACCTGGTAGGAAGTAAAGGCTTCTGCCTGAGCTCTCTTCGTCACCTGAAAGTATCAGAGGTCATTCTGGATCTCGTACCTCTCAGAAGAAATACTGCTGTGCATAGTGCTGTTCTTTTAGAGAGTGTAACCGTGTTTTCTAGCTACTGCATACTGTGCTGTGCTGTAGATTCAAGATTGGGATCAGGATCAGCCATGCAGAGTGACTTTTATTATTATTTAATCTTACTGTTTTGTTAGTGGGTATATATACTGATTGGGGTTATTCCTTTTGAGGATTCTTAATACAGAGTGAAATACTTATGTTTTGACAGGACAAATAAACCACACTGTATGGAAGGTACCTGAAAATCAGCTGCTGCTGTGCTAAAATGATCCGAGTCTGTTTGCTACTGTACAGAATCCCAGTGTGCTTCCCCGAGCCTGGAGTCTGCAGGGACTTGTAAGAGGGCTTATTTTAAAGCTTGCCTGTTCCAGCTGGACTCTGACTCAGTGATACGGTGAAGTTTACTTCTACCAACAGAATTTAGTGAGAGCTGTTGCAAAACATAGTTCCCATGGCTGCAGTGGAGTTTGAGAGAGCTGTGGTATGACAAGTGCACTCGCTAGCCGCCTAATTACAAGGTAGCGCCGCAAGCTAGGTGAGCACTATCCACCGACTACAGCAAATCATGTTAGCTGTGAGTATAGCTCACAAACTTGCAGTTCTACAGAAGGTGAGCAAGCTGTGAAGCCACTGGCCTGGTAGTGACCTCAGGATATCATGAAGGAAGGAGGGGACTGAGAGGTTCCTATGCTCTGTGTTATAATCAGATGAAGCTGTAGATTTTCAGGGCATCTGACCATGGAATCCAAAGGCCCTGACCATGGCTCAGCTTGGCCATTGTAACTTCTCCCTGCATGCAAGTTCTTGCTCTTCTTCGCTGTCCTGATAGGTACTATCTGGGACATTTTTACTGGTTCTTGGTAAGCTCAGCTGAATAATACCTTACCCGATCCTCTTGAACACAGAAGTATTGACTTCTGCGGGAGACAGTGTTAAGAGGCAGGTTTCCTTACGGGCCTTCAATGACAACTGAGTAATTCATAAACTTTTGTCATCTGGTAGCTTGGTTATGAAGTAAAACTGTCCAAAAGCTGTGTCAGAAACACTTCAAGGAGATGCTTGTACTCTGAGAAGGAATGTGCCGACTCCCTGATTTCTCCTGGAATCATGGAGTAGAATTCTTCAGTTTATTTACTGATTTTCAAAAGACAGGCAAGACTGTGAAATTACACTGTAAAAATCTATTTGTCAGATCCTCAGTTTTGAGGATCTAACCCTATTAACTAAATGTGATGTAAAACAACTTATGCATTATGCTATAGTTGTAAGGCCTTGTGCTTCCTTGCTTTTGTTGAGACTCACTAGATAGGAGGACAGCCTCGAACTGCAGCATCCATCCCTTCTGCCCCAGTAATTCTTGCCAGCATGCTAATACCGTGCTGCTTCAGTTTGTCTCCTTGCTGGTCTCTCCCTTGCAGAGCAACGGTAGCACGGAGGGGGTGACGGGGGGAACTATCATGTGGGAATGGGAGTAGTAATCCCTGCTTTTGGAGAAGGATTCATCCACCTGCAGCTCATTTCCATGCTAATCCTAAATCTCACTTGAACCCTTGTTCATACTTTCAACTTTTCTGTTGAAAGCATCTGTACAGAGCTACATGTATAACAGCTCTATGAACCTCAAGAAGGGAGGAATGACTCAGGTCTGACTTCAGTCTCTTGTTGAGACTTTAAGTACGCAATGTAGCTAGTGAGTTTCTGCACAGCAGAACGATACAGGCCATGTTATGGTTGTTCACAGCTGTTAGTAAAACTATCCCTCACTGGGGAGGGATAACAAATGTAATGGCATGGAATGGATAGGTGCAGGATAAGTCTAGTAAAACAGCAGAACTAAGACCGAACAAAATGCCCTGATTGTTCTGCAGTCACTATTCTGTACTGCCTCACTGAGCCATAGGAAGAAATGAATCACAGAATCACAGAATTCTCAGGTTGGGAAAGACCTTAAAGATCAGCCCTATTAGCTATTGAAAGTTGTTGGTTTTCTTGGACAGCAAGAGAAGACAGGTTTCCAAAATCCCCATCTGCTTGTTGTTAGTCTTGAGCCCCATTTAGAAAAGGGAACCTACCATTTGGACCCAAGCACGATGGGTTGGATAGTGACGCCCTTTTTCTAGATGAGCTGCAGTCTTCTTCTGTTTCTAGCTGCTCAAACAAAACTATTAAGAAGAACTTTATAGCAGCTTTGCTCCTTTGGCCTGCTGTCAAGATCTTGCTTGATTGAGACAGGCATGAGATAGCACAAGATCATTCTGATGCATGGCTTTGTGCTGTTGAGGCAGGATGAATAGGAAAGATGTCCTTGCTTTGAGTAGGAACAACAATGGAAAGGGCAGTAGGCCGTGTATTCAGTGGACTGGCAAATTCTCCTCTGCTAATGAATTTTGCCAAACTATTTCTTGCTTACCAGCTCCCTTCAACATATACCTAAAACCTGGGGATGAGCAGGGAAAAGTATCTAATCCACTTTATGGATGTTATCTCATCTCTGGCATGGTATGTACTATTGCTTAGTGCCTGGGAGAGGTTTGCAAGTGAAATGAAGCTGGCTGTGCAGTCTTGGCATGAAAAGCAGCTGCTGGTGGGATTAAGAAAGTTCAGACAGAGAAGGCAGCTCTTTTCCCACTGTTAAATGTGCCTGTAGCCCAGAGCAGTGGGCATTGTGGCCAGGAGCTACTCTCATCCTGGAGGTGATGTGTAGACATCCTATCTCTGACTTTCAGACTATAATACTGCACCTTTCTGTACACCAGTGAGCACAACGACCTTTTAAAATACCAGAAAAGGGGGATGCCATCTAGTTGACAAAGCAGCTGCTACCTCTTTTGGAACAGTAGCTATCAGGAGCATGGCACCCCTGCGTGCTATTCAGTGTGCTCCCCAGGGAACACTATGGCTCAGGTTTCAAAAAGTGTTTTGTTTTGCTTGGCTAATTAATATTATTGTGAATGAAGCTCCAGACTCTAGAAACTTCAGATTCCAGAAACTGCATCTAAATGACTAAGGCCCTGAAAATGCAATCAGAAGTGCTTTTATTTGTTTTCGGGTAGGAAGAATCAGGTTGATTGAAAGAGGAAGAGAGAGGAGAAAAAAAATTAAGAGTGAGAGTAGCTGATAAAAATGGGTTTACAGAGAAAATAAGCCACTGTTATCTCTTTGTACAGTTTACCTGGAAGACGGTTTCAATTACAGCAGATTCTTGTACACAGTGAAAAAAAAAAAAAGAGAAGGATATGAGGATATCAAATATCTCTTGATATCTTAGACTTCACCTGGGTTTATTTTTGTGGCTGTCTTCGTCCATGGTAAATCTGTCATACGTGTTTAACTTCCCGTTTCCTCAGGAGTGCCTGTACCTTAAGTCATAATGACATATGTTGTCTCTGGATAATTGAGCTAGTAATGATGTATCACGGACGGCACATTGCATTATAAACGCAATGAAGGATGAAACTTGGTAAATAGTAAGGTTTAGAAAAGATCCACTTGTTTTCAGCTCAGTTTAGCTTTGCAATTTACAGAATCTCAGAACTGTAGGAGTTGGAAGGGTTGGAAGGTCACGTGGGACCTACAGTAGGTAGGTCATGTGGCATGTACTGTTGCTTAATGCCTGGGAGAGGCCTACATTAGAGTTTACATTTAAGTTAATTCAGCTTCTCGGTTTAAGTTGGTTTGAAAAAGATGAAAAAGCTATTCAGTTTATTTTGAGGTGGGTCACTTAGCACTGGTACCCACTGGTACCTGGGCATTGGTGCTCTGTTGGAATCAGTTGTTTACCAGTTCCATTTCTGCTCTCTTTGGACAAGCACATGACTTATTATGCAACAGCTTATCTCTGGGTAGATAGTGTCTTGGTATAAAATAGTCCGACAGAGCCAGATTTAGAGTGTTTCCTTTCTTGTCCTTATTTACTTGAGATAGTTTTGCTATTTGTATGCTTTATTTATTGCTGCTGTTTCTGAGAAAAAAGTACTAGGACCCACAGTCTCAGGGTGCTCTGCCTGTTCTATACCAACGTGTCTTTAGAGAACAGGTGACTATAAAGTATATTTTCCTGGACCTGTTCTGATTTGAGGTCTTGGGACTTTAAAAAAAAAAAAAAAAATCTTGCTGAAGTGAAGCCCTTAAACATTGCTGGAAGGAGGTCTGCCTTTTGGTGAGAGCCAAGGACAAGAGGCAGGACTGAGTTGTTCTTCTGGCTCTCATAGGTTGCTGGCCTTGCTTTGTTTGCAGAGTGTATTAATGAGACCTTCTGTAGATGTCGCAGTGGAGCGTAAGTATTAGGCTATTACACAAAGACAATTTTAGCATTTTGTACTCTTTGAAAAAGAGTGATGTCATTAAAAGCTGACTAGCAAGAGACCAGGTTCTGGATGACTTTTCCATCAGTAACTCAGTTAACCACATTTCCCTAGCCTGGTGACTGCCAGCTCTGTATCCTCTGGAGAATCTCAAATTATTTCTGCTTTGTAAATAGTTGCCATGCTACCCGTGGCTTTACAGCTGACATTTGCAATTCTGCTGCAGTTGGGCCTAATGCTTTTATTGGCATGTAGCCTGGGAAGGGATCCTGCTCAGAGAGTCATGGCGGCATTGAGTTTGGCATGGCTGTTGAATGACGACACATTGCAGAGAAGATTAGGAAGAACTTTCACATGCAGGAGGTGCCTTGTAGTTTGAGTTGTCCCCACTTCTTGGAGACATTTTTTAGAATAGTTATATTGGAAAAGATTAAGAAAAAAGACTTTTCTGCTTAGCTCATTTAGTCCAGAGAAGATTCATTCAAAGCAAACAAACAAAAACCTCTGAAAACTGGTTGATGAAGATCTGTTTGTGGAGTTGTGTTACGTTGTTTTGTTTTTTTTTCTTTTTTGAAAAAACTTCTTTGTTAGAAACAAACACTTGTACAGTATCTAATTCCTGAAAATAGCCATTGCTTGACGTGTGAAAGGGAAACAAGTGGGAAAGCGTGAAATACAAACCTGAAACAAACGCTCCAAACAAAGCAAGTTGTGTGTGTTGAAAGCATGACAAGGGAGAAACTGTGCTGACAGTGGGTGTATAGTGCTAGCAGGAATTGCCATCTCATCTTTAATATTTTTATGGCTTTATTTAAAAGTTGCACACGCACTCTCCTTCATGTCATTTTGTCTTGGATTGCTTTGTTCTATGAATACAACAAGGGTTCAGAGATAACAATTTTTGTGTAATTGTTATTTAAGGCTTTTTAGTGTCCCTGGACGACTTTTACATACTAGGCAGTGGCTTGATAATGTTGCAGACCACCAACAGTGTGTTCAACCAAACCCTCATCAAGCAAGTGGTACCTGAATCCCTGTTTGCTTGGCAGAGGGTTCGCATTGCTAACATGATGGCAGACAATGGCAAAGCTTGGGCAGAAACCTTCTCAAAATGCAACTCTGGTAAGTACACTTTCATGTGAACCTCAAGAGAAAGAGTGTGTTCCTTCCCCCCCTCATGCCCCTTTTCTTTCCCAGACAGGGCATGTAACTCTTTGTTCTCGTACCTAGGGACCTACAACAATCAGTACATGGTGCTGGACCTGAAGAAGGTCAAGCTACAGAAGAGCCTCGATGATGGTGCGTTGTACATTGTAGAGCAGATCCCAACCCTTGTGGAATATTCTGATCAAACAAATGTTCTCCGGAAAGGTAATAGCTCCTGTAGTGTTTGCTGGCTTAGGAAAACTGTATCTTTGTGTTAGCTGAGTGTGCTTTGTGCATGGAAAGGGCTTACTGAACACTAGTACTGAGGTTCAAGTTAGAAGGCCTTGTGTGAACATTCCTCAGTTCCCACACTGTCAGCCCTTGGTTAAGCCTGTCTTAGGCTGAATACTGCAGTGTCTGCATGGATTCTGTAGTCTTGCAGAGCCCCTTTTGCAGAGGGATGCAAAAGAGCTTTTCACTCTGCTTAGATCAACTGCTTCTTAACCCTCAAGTGGCAATTGTGCATCTATCCCCGCATCTCCTTACCCTCTGCGCAGCAACAGCTTTCCAGTCTCCACTGCTCAGTAGAGCATCTGTGTGTTCTTTGCAGGCCTGTCTCCTGCTCACCCCTGCTTGCTTCATGGTTCCTATTTATCTGTTCATCTCCAGGTTTTGTTTGTTTCTTCCCAGATCTCTCTTTCTAACTGCTGTTTTGGGACCCGTGCTCTGTTACGAATGTGCATTTGTTTAGGAGTTTTTATTTATTCTTTTTAATTGCCATCTGTCTTCACTGCACGGTGCATTATTGCATTTTGGTGTGTTGGGAAGAAGTGAGAAAAGGGAGCACATTCACTCAAGTCTCATGCAGCTAAGCTTGGTAGCAGGAAATGACCTTTCCTTGCACAGCCTCAGAGGAGTGTAACTTCTACAGGAGGGCTGTAGCTGATCTGTGTCTTCACCTCAGGCTCCTGCAAGCCTGATCTTAGCTGCTCTGCAGGATGAGTCTTCAGGGTGGAAGTCTGGAGGCGGGTTGCCTGTGTTACTCAGGGAGTCAACCCCAGTCATTCCAGTTGACTGTTGCCTTATTTTGTTTCTTTCAAACCAGTTTGACATGTTGTTCCTCGAAATGCTGTTAAGGCAATGCACCATGGAATATGTGTTGTTTTTGTTTTTTTTTTTATTCAAGCAAGAGTGTTCAACTTTTCAAGTGTCTAACAGGTTATTTGTTTCTCTTGCAGGTTACTGGCCTTCATACAATATTCCTTTCCATCAGAAGATTTACAATCTCAGTGGTTATGCGTCATATGTTGAGAAGTATGGGCTGGATTTCTCGTATGAGCTTGCACCACGAGCAAAAATCTTCCGTCGAGACCAGGGCAAGGTGACCAACTTAGAAAGCATGAAGTACATCATGAGATATAACAGTAAGAAATATATTCTTGTGCTTTGGAGCTGATCTTAAAAAAGCAGTGTTAATTTACTTTTCTTATAGTGAAAAGTGTTACTTAGAAATTAGTTACACTGTTGTAAGTGCAGAAACTTGAAGTCAGTCCAGCTTTTGCCCACCCTTTCAGCTCCCACAGTGCAGGAAGGATGGTCTTCAGTAGGTAATGCTCTGCTCTGTTTTTTCCTGACAGGGTTCTTGTTACTGGATTAAAACCAGCATAATTAACTTCTGCCTAAGCCCGTCTCTCAGTACAAATAGCTTTAGATGTTATATTCTGATTCCCAATTACAGGAAGCACACTGATTACTGCGCTTGGGCATTGAGAGGCCTCTCCCAGGGTGTGGTATTGCTACTGATTGGGCTATGAGTAGCAGCATGCTTGCAAATGTTGAGGCTTGTCCTTCTTTCCTCTTAGCATGCAGCTGCTGCAGTGAGTTTGAAGGCTTTGCTCCTTCTGCTTACTTTGTTCCAGAACAGGAACATGAGGGCTCTCTCTGCTGCACTCTTCATTCCTTGCCTCCCACCCCTTTCTATTCTGCTTTTTTGAGGAGTCATAAAGTTCCTGCAAGCTTTTGTCCTATGGAATTAGGGGTGTTTGTGGTTAGAGGTGGGCAGTGGTGCCCCTGAGATGTAGAAATAGCTAAATCGACTTGGACTTGGAACTTGCCTTACACAAGCACTGGTTTCTATCTGAAACCTGGAGAGGAGCATGAAAGCAGTGTGATAGACTGCATACTTACTAAGCTCTTAGTGGTTTGGGGACTTGAGAACTAGAGGACTTCGGGTAAAGGGACTCATTTGTTTCCTTTTCTTCCCTGCCTGCCACATTTCTCCCCAGACTACCAGCACGATCCTTATGCTGAACACAATCCCTGCAACACCATTTGCTGCCGAGAAGACCTGAATCCTTCCTTCCCAGTGCCTGCAGGCTGCTATGACTCCAAGGTAAATAACCCCAATTTCTGTCTCTGCTGAATGTTTGCTGCAGTCTCTTTGTGCTCTTCTCATATCTGTGGTGCGTTTTCCTGCATTGGGGTGGGCATGGCCAGGCCTGCTTCATCTCTTCACTCTATCCCAGTACTGCTCCTGACCCTGACACCAGTCTTGGTACAGCGGTGTTGCAGAGGATGCACTGGGAAATACGCAGAAGAATGTTGTCCATGGGAACCTGTGTTGTTTAAGGGTTAAGCCCTGAAGCTTTGCAGCAGGAGGAGCCTGAGCGAAGGTTGAAACGAGTCCCTACATTGCTTGGAGGAAGGTAGAGAAAATGATTGCTGCACACTCTGGGCCTCCTGGTCATGGAGGCTGCTTGGTTGCGTCCCCAGAGCCCACAAGAATGTGTCTTCATCCTGCTTTTAATTTTACCTTTACAAAAGCCTTGCTCTCCAGTGAATCATCCTGCTCCATGACTCCACTTCTCCTTAAAACTGCTTTGAGCAAAGTTTGCCAAGGGTCACCTTTTTTTTTAAGGAAGGAAACAGGAAATCCTTGGACCCACTGTGTTGGAGAAAGCTGCAGTTCTTCTGGGCAGCCTGTGTCGTGTTTTCACTGTCAGGGGCAACACCTGTATGTACAGCTGTCCAGCCCTGGCATTTGGTAGATCCTACGGGGTCCAGCCACCTCCTCTGGGTTGAGTTTGAAGACTGGAATGGGAGCCCCTTTGGGCACTGCCAGTGCTGAGTGTCTTCTCTAGCTTGCTCAAGCCCAGGCTAGCCTGCCTGCTTGCTGTGTCGGCCAGCAGGAGCTCCCTGTTGTTACGGTGTGAAACCAGAGAACTGTTGTATAGAGGTGTCTGGCAAGGGAGCAGGTGCTTTTGACAGCAGTTAGACAAGGGGAATGGGTTGGGCTGTACTGGGAGGTAATGAAGTAAAAGGGTTTGGGGCTCCAGGCAGTTGCAGTAACTGTGCTGCCCTTGTCTGACAGTTTCCAAGGGATGAACGAAGTGTTTAACACAGCAGAGCTTACGCTAGATCATCTTAGGCTGCCCTTGTGGCCTTTTGGGGGTGCCCAGGCACAGAGAGGACTGCTGTGAAGGTGGATGTGCTGCTCTCACCCTGGACAGTGCGAAGGGCAGTGTGCGCTTTCTGCTGCCCCTTCAGTACTGCCTTTGTGGCTGAAGATATCTTTGTGCAGGGGAGGAATTCTGCGTGACCAGCATACGTTTCCCCTTGCTCCATTTCTTTGCTGTAGTGTTTGTTACCAAATCTCTCTGAGCTGTTTCTGCTATGGGATGGGTGCATGTCAAACACCAGCCAACCATTCTGTCCTTTATTGCAGGTGTCAGATTTCCGCCTGGCCTCGGCATTCACGGCCACCGCCATCAATGGTCCCCCAGTGCAGGGCGGTCTCCCGGTCTTCACTTGGAGGCGGTTCAACAACACACGCCATCAGGGCCTGCCTGAATCGTACAACTTCAAATTTGTCACCATGAGGCCAATTTTGTAAAATCAGCATTGATATTCCAAAATGGGATTTTACTTTTTTTCATGGAAACTTTCATTCCTGTGTGTAATAAATCCAGCTGGATGTACACATCCCCACGCCTTGCCTGCCCCTCTCCTGCTCTGTGTGACACAGCGTGTGCTCTGCTCCTCTGGGCTGTCTGGGTGGCCCTTCAGCTGGGATGGATAGGAAACAACAGGCATCGTGCTGCCCTTTGTCGATCTGAGCATCATCTCAGCCGCTCCCAGAGCACGAATGAACTGCTGTGCAGTTATAGAAGTGATCTGTGTCTAGACATAGGAGCTGCCTCCAGGACTGGGCTGAGCCACGTGGCTTTACCTCTGTGCTGGCTTCATGTCTGCCTTTAGTCTGAGCAGTGCTGGCAACGTGTTGCAAGTTGCTTATCAGCGGGGAATGTTACTGTCAAAGAGTCACAGCCATGTTCTCCATAGCAGGTAACTGAGCCTTCTTAATTACATACACAACAAATAAACAGCTCTTTCCTCTTGGCCTTGATAGTCCAATTTAAACAGAGCACAGTACCACCCCAAATCATGTAGGCAGAAGTATGTGTGAGGTTTTGGCAAGGGCTGGGGAAGGAAGTAGGTTACTGCAGCTTGACTGACACTTTGCCCTAAATATCTGGCTGTCACATTGTGCTTGATTTCTGCCAAGGGAGACCAGAAAATAATATGGCAGATTTTGCTGAGGCTCAAAATCAGTGCAGAGAATGAAATAATTTGTTTGCTGGAGCAGGAGGAAGTATGTCCAAGGCTACAGAGAGCATCTGCACTGCATGAGGACTAAGTGGCTGCAGGGGTACACATATAATTGCTGTACATTCAGCTGTTCTGCTGTTGGACGGAGAATAAACGTGATGTTCCTTTGATGCCACGTATAAGCCAAGAGATAGTGCTGCACAGGAATCTTTCCCCCAAGCTGGGGGGGGGAGGAGATGACTCTACTGACAGTTCTGGGAGAATGCTGTGCTCCCATGTGCTACTCAGCTTGTGTTTGCTTGGAGTGCGTGGATGTAGTTCCTGCTGGCCCTTGATCAAGGGCAGCAGCCTCTGCCTGGTTGGTCAGTGCCGTGAGCCCTTGCTGTGACAAGGGCAGGCTCCATCCTTACAGGACAGTGGGCTCAGTGCTTTCAGAATAAACACCAAATATGAACACTGTGCAGCCTTCAGATGTTTGCTCCTGATTGCTGCCTTGAGATGCGTTTCCAACTCTTGTAAGTGGACAAAGGCTGCTGCCAAGCAGCTGGCACAGGTGGAACCGGACTGGCTCTGTACTTCATAGAGGACCCCACCTGCAGGAGAGGAGGTAGCCGGGTGCTGGAGGGACCTGCTGGGAAGCAGCAGCTCGCTGAGATGGAAGCACAGAGCAGCCGGAGGAATTCTGTTATTCCTAAGCAACAGGAGAGATTGTATTTACTGCCAATTTCTCCCGTTTTTATATTTAAAAACAGAAAGCACAAATAGAAGTGCATTGTTTCAATGTCAGTCCATAAGGACCAGTGAACTGGCCATAGCTTCCTGTGTTGGACTTTTTCCCTGGGGCACATGTGGATGCTTCCCTGTGCTGGACATGGATGCAGTCAACAGCTGAGATGATGCCCCTTTGTAAGCTCCCAAGGAAGGGGATATGAGCCCTTCTCACACCATGAGCCTCCTACCCTGTGACAGGAATGGCCTTGTGCTTTTCAACTTGTGGGAAAACAGAGTTCTACTTTGAAGAGTCCTTTTCTCTGATTAAGTATTTACATAAAAGGGGCCTTGTGAGCTGTAAAACTAACCCATGTGACTGTGACTCTTCTGCTTTTAATGGGTGTGCAGGGTTCAAGATCACCACATGCTTGCTGTGCTGCACCCTGTCCTTCCTCCATGAACAGCCTGGCTCAGGCTGAATGCAGCCACAGTGACTGGGACACAGTTCCTGTTCCCAGCATAGCACCTGCACAAGCTGCAATTGTAACACTGCTTGAGCAAAGTGCTTAAGCTAACATTTTTTAATGAAAGTAATGGTCTAAACTACAGGCACAAAGTAGACCAGTATTCTAAACAGCCAGTTCTAAACAGGCAGAAAGTCTGGACTTTCAAGTGTGATTGTATTCAGCCATCACTTAACATGAATCCATACACAGTCTTTCAGTCAGGATTCGAAGCAAGTTTTACTAAGTGCCAGGGAATTATTACCAGCGTAGGTTAATGATACTGCCCTTGAAGTGTGGGCTCGGCACTCAGTCAGGATATGTATGTCCAACTCTCAGGAATGTCTGTCCAGGATACGTAGCCCCTCTTTGCTCTGCAACTTTCTAGAACTTAGCATATTGCTTTAATTTCTGCTCTGGTGAGAAGCCTGGAGGAGCAGCATCATGCAGCTGGCTTTCTAGGAATGACCTGGAGCCAAATCACTGCTGTTGACATTACTTGACCAAAGTGGCACTGTGACTGCAGAACTGAAAAGCTGGCGCTGTCCCATCCTCCACGAGACAGCATGGCTGGGGAGCATGAGCACACACACGTGGTGCTTTGTCACCTGAGATGTCTGGAACTAAGCACAGATGACTCAGAACATTAAAAACCCAGTAGTTTATTTCAAAGTATAAATTTCAGGCTTGTCAGACAAAACCCCACTACAGTTAACACATACACACACACTAATCTACAGTACATACAAAAATGGGGAGAACTTGCAACTGCCCAGTTTAAATTGGACATAAAAGCAGTCCTTTTGTATTTACAAGTCCAGCTGCAAAGCAAAACAAGAAATCGGATGGAGCTACTTGCAAAGGATTTTGCATGTTTGACTCAATAGCCAAGAACTTACTACAGCTGAACAGGACTCCCCAAACAGTTACTACCCAGTTGTCTTATTTACAGATACACCCCATTAAATTAAGACAGCACTTCAAATATATATAAATATATGTGTGTGTGCATATAATATATATTAGAACAAAACAAAACAAAAAGGAATGCTCAGCCTGTGCAATGACAATGAGAAATAAAGATGCATTCTAACAGGTGGGCAGAAGGGAGGAAAAGAAAATATCAATTCATTTGCTTTTTCTTAGCAATTTCTTAGCCCCTCAGAAGTTATTCAGAAGGGAACACAGATCTGGTGGTAGGGCTGGCACAGTCACTGTCATTTGAACTCCACTCTCCAGTGTTTTCATACAATGCCCGCCCCTACCCCAACTAACAAATTAAAAAAATATATATTTAATATATCAAGCTTCTATTTTAAAAAATCTGGATAGATATTTTTGACCAAATGAAAATACTGAAGTTTATAAGAAGGCAGAATCACAGCTTGATTTTGTACAGTGTATACAATAGTCTAGAACCGTAGAATGGCTGTTTGGGGAGCAAGAACACATCTGACCTGGTCCCTACATACAATACAGATTCTGATTTAGTGGACTCTTAAGACAAACAGCATAAAGGAAGAAGTGTATGGATATTTTGTTATAGTACAAAACAGTGCTCAGATCCTACTATTGGGCCCAATCAAGCTCCCACTGAAGGCACGAGGGGGTTTTGCCATTATTTTCAAAGGAAGCAGGATAAGACCCCTTATTTTTAGAGGGAAGACACCATGGGCATTTCCAGCCTTGTGCTAAAAATGTTGGGTGTGTGAGTGCATCACTGCTGGTGCTCAGTGATCTAACATGTTAAAGGGTAGCAAGCACACTGAAAGGAGCAGAGCTGAGAACAACTGCAGCTGGACTGGAGCACAGAAGTAAACACAGGCTGAAAGGAACCTGCTTCTGCACCCTTACATCTTCTCAAGTTGTTACTGCAGCTGCAGTACACATGCTACACCTACAGTCTACACCCTTCCTAAGGTTTAGTTATTTGAATCCAGTAAAGCTTTTTAAGACTTGTACTGAAATAAAGGAGGTCAGTGAAGCTGTAACCTCCACTGAGTAGGAGGAACTCAGTGGAAAAGAATGGCATTTTGCCATCAGCACTCCACAGGAGGGCTTCCTTCCAACCAGAAACAGAACTAACTTAAGTTACTTTTTGCCCGTGGGCATAAATCAAACCTAAACCAAAGCAGAAACATGATGAAAATAAAAACTGTAGTAGAATCAGTGCAGTGTTTGCCAAAACATGAAGAACTAGGTCTGAGGTGGTGCAGCTAATGTGTCATGTACCCATTGGTACCAGCACAACTCATTAGCCTGGTACAATTTATACTAGGGTACTGAAAATACATATGGAAAAACTTGCTTTAGGTAAAGGGAGGCATTTAGATAATGTCCCTAATAACATGTTTTAACTCGGTTGTGGCCCTGAAGTGGTCAGCCATTTGGACTTCATGATCTCTGTAGATCCCTTCCAACTGAACTGTTCTAGTCTATTCTACCAATTGAAAGCTGTGTAGAGACTTGCAGCATATTTAAAAATGAAATACTAGAGTCCTCCGGTAACCAACACTTTTACGATGACTCCAGTCTAAAGCACAGCATTAACAGACCTGTACTGAATGTTCCCTGATATTTTGGTAATACTTTCAAATAAATTTTATTAAATGAAACCAGTTATTTCTGAATGTTAGTGGAGGAAATTCAGTTTCTCAATATTTTTATTGTTTCTGGGAGGTTAAATGATAAATAAAAAACGGTCACTCAAAAACATTGGGAAAAGTGCCATCTGCGTTAAGCAATACTCCCATTCATTAACATAAAGGGTAAGTACTCACTGCAGATATCTGTTCCACAGTGAAACAGTTTCACAGAAGTGGCATAGTTCTCTGCACATCAGTGTTAAAAATCGCTACCTCCAATGTGTCAAAGCTGAGCAAGACATCTGAAAAATCAAGCTATGCTTTATCATGCACTTAGCCACCAGCACTTGCTTAAGATCCTGAATTTGGATCTTAACATCTCTGCTGCAATGAAAGAGATGTCTGCTTTCACTCTACAACTGCAATGGCCTCACTTAGTAAACAGCAGCTAACTTGCTTATCTATTCACAAAAATGTGCTGCGTTCTGCCATACATAACAGAAACAACTATTAAGCAAGAAGCCAGTGTCAACTCTGTTAAGAACATCTTTCTTTAGTAAATAAAGATGAGTCTTCTCTTTAAAGATGCAGTCCACAAAACCTCCACACAATATCAGGCCATCCCAACTATTACCTCCACTGAAGAAAGGAAAACAAATTGTGACACAGAATTCTCACCACCCGCCTATCCCAAGCAAGACAAAGCTAGTAACAACTGTGATCTAAAAGCAAGCACAAACTATAGAAAAGCTAACGTATAGCTGAGGCTGGAATCAAAATTCAGTAAGCAGCATAAATTCCAGATTGGATTCTAATATTTATTTTAACTTTCAAACTATAAAACCCCGTTGTACTGATATGGCCAACAGCCCTTTGGTACCACCTCAAAGACATTAAAGTAAACTGATGCTTTAACAGCCACCAACTGGAAGAAATTGCTCTAAACCTCTACTACAGAACTTCCTTTATAAGGACTCAACTTTTCATAAGTAGTGTAAATGAATTATTAATTATTCCTTGAAATAGGCAGAGAAAACATTTAATTCCACATAGAAAAAATCAAGGCATTATTGATCATTGGCACCAGCGATGTGGGGACAACTGTTATTTAAAGGAAAAGTTAAACACTTTTCATACATGAGATTCAGTGCAAGCCTTCTCTCATGATACATGAATTTAGACAGAATTTTTGCTTACCCAAATCAATACAACTCCCATACTGACAGTATTTGTTACTCACCTGACAGAAGCAACAATCCCAGCTGTATGAAGGAGTGCAGTAAAGTAGTATGGACAAAAGTCTACAACTGAGTTTCTTTCACATAATTTTCTTGAAGGGAACACAACTTAAGAATCCATTATAATATAGATTATTTCACTAGCCATATTCTGTGACTTTTTCAACCTTGCTTAGCATTTCAATTTTTCAAGACAGCCAGTATTAGAATTAAGAAATATGTAACATCTACAGCTTTGTCAGATGGTGAAGTAAATCTAAAAAAAGCCCAAACATTTTCCCTTCTAAATCCAGTATTTGGTTCTGCTGGACAGAAACAAAACGCTGTCCTTGTTCTTAAAAATGCCAAAATAAAAATCTTACATATCCTTTCTTGTTCAGGTGTTACAATTTGGTTACGCATAAAAAAAAATTTTAACAACATATCAACAGGGTAATGGGGCAGATGCACTGTTTTGACTTCTCAGCTCAGAAGCATCATGAAAGCTCCTAGGAACATTCGTAGTTGCTCAAAAATTTTGGGCCAGTGTGTAAACTACTCTGGGTGTGTTAGTTTTCTGCGGAGACAGGCAGGTGACTGGGATAGAGGACTAAGAAGCCAACTTTGTTCATTTTTCTACCAACTGAACATCTAAACTGAGTGTAAACAAGTAGAAGCTTTCATGGTGCTACACCACATAGGTTTCTTTGGCTGAAATGCAGCATACAGCTTTCCCAAAAGAACAGGAGGGAAAGGCTCTGGTGGAAAATACTGTCTATACACTAATATTCTTCACAGGACAGAAACGACGACTCATTAATTGCAGTGAGGGAAGGGTTAATTGAAAGTACAGATAAAAATGAGTCCAGCATCAGTAGATGTACACTTCCTGGTCTTTGTAGAAAGAAACAATAACTGTGGACCAGGAAAATGAGAAGCAGTAATGAAAGGCTAAGGGGATAAAAGGAGAAGTAACTCCAAGCAAATGAACACCACAAGGTATCTGGCTACATTTATTTCTGAAATTACTGTTTAAGGCACAAAATAAATCTAAAAATCAGGGCTGGATGTATAAGGGGAAAGGCAGAAAAATTATTTGAGCTAGAGAGGTGTGAATGTGATTTCTACAATCCAGTTTCAGATCTGTCCTAGGATCTGCCGTGCTTCAAGTGTGAATGGAGGTGGATGGTGACAGTAGAGAAGAGCTCTTATTTAGGAGAGGTAGGAAGTAGTGGGGTGATTTTTTTCCTACTACACCACCTCCGAATTCACAGACATTGGTTCCCTGGCCAGACTAAAGTTCCCTTCCCTCTCCTCAGACAGCTGATTACTGTTGGTAATTTAAGAACAGATCATTCAATCTTCCAGCACACAAGTAAGACCTTGATTCACCTTTCGTATCACAGCCTGCTCAGAGAGATCTAGGTACAAGAGGCAAATCTGTTCTTCCCTTCATGTTAGTGCCCTGATAGGCACTATAGATGTAGTTCAGCTTCAGAAAAAAACTGCAATTTATATTTTTGCTCCCACTCTGAAGCAGAATCCCAGGCATCCAATGTGCCCTTGAATAAAGAGTAGGTGGATGTCTAGGTGGAACAGCTGTCATGAGAAGGAAAATGAAATTTTTGAATGGCCCATGACTTGACCTATCCAGAAAAACAGGTTCTCTTGCTGGAAGTGAGATTTTTCTTTTGGTTCTGAATGCATGTAGTGTATCGCACAGCTGTCTAAATTAATCCTGCAGAGAGTGGATTTAAAAGTGAACTTCATGCATGGGATCAACCCCCTCAAAACCAGGGTAACCCTTGGAAGTAGGATGGGTTTAAAGGCTCCAAAGAACTCCAGTTTAACTGCTCTGGGAGGAGATTACATCTGTAGACTGGGGGTCACAGAATGGTCCAAAACGGCCATAAATGTCCTTAGCTCGGACTGCGAAGTAGTATTTGCTGCCAGACACAAACTGAGTAAGAGTGCATGCCATAGGTAGTGGAAGGGCCTTCACCTCCCCTATCTTCTTCCACTGGGAAGGCATAGTAGCACTCGGGTCCTCGTGGTACGCGTAGAGATGGTAACTGTCCACACTGGCACAACTCCGGTCCACTTCTATGACACTCCATGACAGCACAATACCATTCTGGCTCTGTACCCGTGCCAGTTTCAGCTGTGGTTTTTGAGGCAGAGAAGTGTTGGCAGCTTCAGGGGGCAGGCGTGGTGGCTGTGGTGCCTCTGGGAGCGGGGCAGGGTGTACAGGTCGTGGTGGCTCCTATGCAATATAAGAGCAATCAGGGAAAGATAAGTCTGCAGCACTGGAAAGAGGTTTTAATTCATCATTCCCAAGGCAAATGGAAAGAAATCAGCCTGCAAACACTCAATCATCACAACTCAAAGTCCTGTGTACAGACAGCACCAGGCATAAATAAAAGCAAAGGGTGAGAAGAGGTCAACCCAAGGATGTCAGAAGTTATTATTCAAATATAAATCACTACTGTACAGAAGGTTGTCACCACAGCTACTTCTCTATATCCTGCTTGCCTCCTACCCATGAGATGATGGACTGCGAGCACCTGGCCATTTACCAAGACTGAGTGGGCAGGTTCACAATGAGTTTGAGCTAATCTGTATCTGAGCTGCTTCTCCCACATTACCCAAAACATCCTAGATAGTGGACTGAGCTGGCAACTCAACATCATCTTTTCAACAGGCAGCTCTTTCAGTCACAAGAGGAAGAACTGGTAATGGAACAATATGCATATTTATCATCTTAAATTGAACACAAAACCTCAGCGTCAGTTTCCAGAAAGTTTTGAAATAAGAGCAAAAGTGAGACTTTACATTGAAATATTTTGCTAGGTCTATTATAGCTTTCTTCTCACTATTTATCAGTGGAGGTTGAATAATGTCTAGATTCAAAGAATTGTTAGCCACTTTGTTAATATATTTACCAAATCAAGATACTGGAAATGAGGTGACTGTGTAACAATTGAGTATGCAGGCAACATACTTCTGTCTCAACAACAGAACGATATAAAATTAGTCAAAAGTAAGTTCTGTCTTATTAAAAAAGAGTTTGAGGTGAGGCAGAAAGAATCAACCCAAACAGTGATTAAAACAAAAAAACCCCGAAGACCCCAAACCTCAAAAATTCAGGACATGGCAATTACGGATGTTGTCTGTACTGTGTTCTTCTACCTAACCTTTGCAAGCATCTGTACTGAAAAACTGATCATAGAATCATAGAATCCTTAGAGTTGGAAGGGACCCTTAAAGGTCTCTATTCAAACCCCCCTGCAGTGAACATGGACACCCATAGTTAAATCAGGTTGCTCAGAGCTTGATCAAGCCTCACCTTGAAAGTCTCCAGGGACCGGGCATCAATCACATCTCTAGGCAACCAGTTCTAGTGCTTCATTACTCTCACTGTGAAAGACTTTTTCTTTACGTCCAGCCTGGGTCTACCCTCCCTGAACTTGAAGCTATTTCCCCTTGTTCTGTCACCACCGGCCCTGCTAAAAAGTCTGTCCCCTTCCTTCCTGTAGTTCCCCTTTAGATGGTAAAAGGTTGCTATTGGGTCACCTCAGATCCTTCTCCAAGCTTAATAGCCCTAGCTCTTTCAGCCTGTCCTCATAGGAGAGGTGTTCCTTGGATCATTTCTGTGGATCATTTCTTTGGCCCTCCTTTGGATGCACTCCAACAGGTCCATGTCTCTCCTGTACTGAGGACATCACATCTGGATGCAGTACTCCAAGTAATGCCTCACCACTGCAGTGGGGCAGGATCACCTCCCTCACCCTGCTGGCCATGCATCTTTTGATGCAGCCCAGGATATGGTTGACTTTCTGGGCTGCAAAGGCACACTGCTGGCTCATGTCCAGCTTCCCATCCACCAGTACTCCCAGGTCTTTTTCAGCAGGTCTGTGCTGAATCCTTTTTTTCCCCAGCTTGTACTGGTAGTGAGGATTGCCTTGACCCAGATGCAGTATCTTGCATTTGGATTTGTTGAACCTCAAAAGGTCTTCCTGGGTCCACTGCTAAAGCCTGTCCAGGTCCCTCTGGATGGCATCCTGTCCCTCAGGTGTGTCGACTGCAACCCACAGCTTGGTGTCATCAGCATACTTTATGAGGGTGCACTCAATCCCACTGACAATGTCACTGATTAAGACAATAAAGAGCATTGGTCCCAGCACCGACTCCTGTGGGACACCACTCGTCACTGATCTCCACCCACACATTGAGCCACTGGCCACCACCCTCTAGACTCAATCCTGCAGCCAGTTCTTTATCCATTCAATCTGCCCACCAAATCCATATCTTTCCAATTTGGAGAAAATGATGTGGGGTACCATGTAAAAGGTCACAAAATGACCAGATGGTTGAGGTTGGATGGTCTGAAGGTCATCTGGTCCAACCCCTACTGAAGCAAGGGCCACCTACAGGCAGATTGCTCAGGACCATGTAAAGATAGCTTCTGAAGATCTCCACAGAGGAGACTCCACAACCCCACTGGCAGCCTGTTCCAGTGTTCTCTCACCCGCACAACAGAGAAGTGTTATCATCCAATTCATAGGCAATCCCATGAATTAGTTTCAAATCATAATAAAATTTCTTGTGGTAGTTCTTTTGTACTCTTGACTTCACAAGCCACCTGTAGATAATTCACATCATTTTTCAATATGCAACACTGTTCATTTGAAGAACTCTTGTGTAAGCTAACAAGATAGCACAGCTTTCACTGTTTGTAGTAGAACTTTCTGAAGGTGATATGGTGGTGGTATACATGTGAAGTGGCTGGAATGTGTCTACAAGATATTTCACTATTCTTCAGTTCACACTGAGAAGCAATCTGAGACATACTAGTGCAGAGGCAAGTCTGTAAATTGCCTTAAGTAATTTCAAAATGACAGTACTCACTGCATGCACTTGTGGTGGTCGATGATGCACTGTAAGCTGAGGTGCTCCAGATCCAAGAGTTAGTCCATTGTTCACAACATAGGCAGTTGTTTGAGGCATTCGTACTGTCATGCCTGTAAGAAGCACAATGAATATTTCTGAGTACTGAATATTTTAAATCAGCAAAACAGAACACTGGAAGCCAAACTCCTTCATTCAGCTGGCTGACACCAAATTTCAAACTGACACATCCTTCTCAAACTGCCATCAGACTAATTACTGTACTAAGTCAAAACCACTTTCCATTCCTCTAAGCTGTAAAAGAAAACACATGCTAATGTCTGCAGAAGGGACAGAATGTTATTTTTGTCATTTGTAGTATGAAATAAATGGGGGAGGAGAAGTGGGGGAGATTCAGGCAACTTCAGCTTTACAAAAATAAATAAATCCAATCACTTTGGGATTCAAGGAGAACATAAATGCTGCAGCAGCAGAATGACACCCATTCAGCATTTAAATGCTAGGAGGCTGTGTAGCAGATGGCACGAAAACCAAAAAAGATTACATCATTGTCCAAGAAGCTTGTCTTCCCTCACAGAATGGACACCGCTATAAATATGTACTCACAGGAATTGCCATTTCATTGCATTCCATAGCAAACTGACCTGGACTGGCAGGAGTAAACTAGGTAATTTTATAGCTTCATACTTAATATCCAGAACTCTTGCAAAATACCAAGCAGTTACTCATTTTATACTACATTTCTCTCTCTTAAGTAACATTTTGCCCATTTACTGGTGGGACATACAGGTTTTATGAGCTCAGTGCTTTTTTGCTCATTGTTGTTGGTTGCCTAGCATGTTCTTGCAATGGAGGGAAGCAGAGACAACATCTGTGTCAGATGCGAACAGGTGAATGATCTGCCCAGCCTTGAGGTTGAGCTGAAGGATGAAGTCATCCAGCTTTAACACAAGTGATGAGAGTCAGACATCCAGGTAAACTGTAGGACCGAGACAATGAACTCAAATAGAGCGCTAAATCTTACTGTTTCATCTTAGCTGTTTCATCTCTTTTTCCTATTAGCACACCTATCTAAGAAGCTAATGAAACTGGAAACTCTTACAGAATAAACAGTCATCAAAAACTAGCTATTCCTTATGTATGAAAATTCAACCGAGTACACTGCTTTAGCATGACATGATTCTGTCACAGAAAATTACAATAATCTCAGGAGAAATGGACAGAAGTACCTTAAGAACATATAAAGTACACACTTAATATTGCTTCTGAGTGCATCTTTGTGAAGAGCAGGTACACCTAAGTACTCGGTTAAAGTAGCAGTACAAACCTACAACTCTGCAAAACACACTGGATGAGTCAATCTTCTGAAGAAAGAGTGCAGAAATCTTACTACTTAAGCACCTGCTACTGACCCTAAAAACAATTTCAACGATAGTAAAAACCAAAACAGATTATCACCAGCATTTCTGTATTAAAAAGCCGTATAATAAGGATGGATAAAAATCCAGAATGGGCTAAAAGATGGACACTGCTGACAGCTCCAAGAGATCAAAGAATGTAATAGCTTTTTTGCTACAATTAAGCGAAACATCTATATCTGATATGCAAATGTGAAGCCTTGAAATAATCTGTATTCCATATAAACTGATCTTCAACCTGCTCAGGCCATCTGGTGTCCTTATCTTGTGGTACATGGAAATCACAATATTAGGGAAGAACTGTCAGTTTCTTATGTATTATTTGGCTTGTCAGGCTACGGTACTGCATAATACTTTGACTTGAAAAGTATGCTCATGTCAATGCTTTTAACAGTAGCAGAATTACAGAGAGGTCTAGGTTTGAAGGGGTCTCTGGAGATGATCTGGCCCAATCTCCAGCTGGAAGAGTGCTCTTTGATTAGGTTACTTACAGTTCTGTCAACCTGAATCATATTTATTTTTATTGGAAACCTTTTTGAGAATTTTTGAGCAGATAATTCTATCAATGGCCCAGCAGGTCAGAACAACACTACAGAGAGATCTATTGGATGATCTCACTTGAAAAACACACAAATTCCCTCTCATTAAGTTTTCCTACAGAAACCTTTAAAATAGCATGTTATCTATTCTAAGCTCTTCAGGAACACCTTAAGTATCTTGCATGCCCAATACAAATTTGGTACAAAGTAGAAATTGCAACTAAAATAATTAAGTGAATAGACTGTTAAGTACTCAAAATTCCTTCCAAAACAGCAGATAGACTGCACAGGTTTGACTTGCAGCTAAGGGTAACAATGACAAAAACTAAGGTGGATTGAGGTTATCCTGCCTTTTATGGTCTTCTGCCACCAGGAACAAAAGATGTAGACGTACCTCTGAAAAGAAGAGTATGAACTCAAGTGCGTGTGGAGCAACAGTATCATGAGTTTAAAAAATACAAACAAATACTCTGAAAGGAACACTTATTTTCTTACACCCTGACATTTCATAGACATCGCTCAAGAACTGTCTGATCAAGTTCTGCTTAGCTAGCACTGCTGATTTTTCACAACCGAAGGCAATGCAAGTGAACCTAGTTGTAAGAGCTGCTAAGAATTAAATGGTTATACAGACGGTGACTAAGAAAATTCACTACCTGTATGACACATAAATGTAACCTCAATCTGTACAACAGAACAGGGAAACTTACGTTAAACCATGTTGAAAAAGTGTAGTAGAGAAATTGTGGGGAGTTAAAAAAGCAGTTTAAATCCCCCACTTAACAGCAAAATATAAACTACTATTCAACTTCAATGTTTTTATTGTGAAGATAGAGTTCTTAATTCATATATTTTTCTGCTATGGGATGACACAAGTTATGCTAGCAAAGTTGAGATGAACTTGCTGACATCCCTAGACAAAGAAACACAATCATGCATCAGAAATTGATGGTGAACTTGGTGAGAAATTCTATCTGTCTAGACTTAAAATAAGAAAACTTGCTGGGCACAGGACATAAGAGATCATGACAGAATTTTAGATGGGAAATCAAACATGATTTACTACATACGTATGGATTTCAATCTTGCAAGCTTAATAACAAAATATCCTCCAGAACAGCTGTGCTCATGACATAACTTTCTGATACCTTCTGAAGCATTGGGAACGCCACCCAGAGATACAGCGTTGGCAGAAGCAGTGTGTGAAATAATTTCATTCAACTTTTTCCTCACTTACATAGTTTTAGTGTGAAATATTTCTTAATAGCTGGAAATTTTCTCAAGTCTTTAGGCCAGCAAAAAAATAACCTCTAATTTAGACTAGTATTGTAAAACAAAACAAAACAAAACAACAACACAAAACAATCCACATCCATTAGGCAGAGTGTATGAAGCTCTGCTATGCTAGAATGTGCCTGAGAGAAAGAATCCCTTACCTCCAGTCTGTGGGTTGACTGGCCTTAAACTTGGACTTGGCATGACAGCTCCTCTTACAGAATTCTGAGCTGGTGGTGCAGGAATAGTGGTATAGACCACCTGATGGTTAGTTGGGGTTCGTGGTATAGGAAGTTTTGCAGCTGTTTGAGTTACTGGTCGATGAGTTACATTCACTGTTGTCGGAGCTGGAAATAGAGAGACAAACCAAAACCTAGAATGTAATCCCAGAACATGCAAAATAAAAGCTATTGCCACAAAATTCTATCTGCTTTTGATAGTGCAAGAAAGGAGAAAGTAGCATAAACAAATGGTAATGGTAATTTTCACCTGAAACAGTAAAGATGTCAACATATATCCAAATTCCGAACAGAAAAGATAAAAATAATATCCCAAAGAATCAGACTGAAGAAAAAGAAACAAACACAAATCCTCTATTGCTAATAAGTCCAAATATAGGAAAAAAAGATCATAAAAAACCCAACGATTACTATATCTGATCTGTGTAAATAAAAGTAGTTCTGAGTGTAAGGATAGATGTGGAGAAGATAAAAGTCACAACTGAACACAAGCAATTAAGAGTCCACAGAACTGATCAGTTGTAGGATGATTCTACTGCCCAACAATTATCTACAGAAAAAAAAACGTAACAAAATAACAGACAAAATAACAAAAATGAAGTTACCTGTAGGTAATACATGTATAGTGGTCTGGGAAGGTCCACTTGTTGGCACGCCTGTTTGCTGCAGAGGGTTGGGTTGCAAAGGTGGTAGGGGGCGAGACAAAGGCTGGGCAGGGATGCTCTGTGCTGTAGGAGGTGTCTGATTCTGCTTCTTGGCCTCTGCTTTAAAACAAAATAGCAATAACAATGACAACGGCAAACAGAAACTAGAACATCACAGATCTGTTCATTTCCTGTCATTCAGATTATCAAAGAATATTTTCTAGCACATTTCTTTCATCTTTTCATTCTGCAAACCAAACTGTTAAAATTTCATTCAGTTCCTCACCTTCATCCTGTCAATTGTTTTCCACCCTATACTCCATAATGTTTCATTCTATCATTAAGAAGTTTTTGTATTTCTGCATAATTTGAAAACCTGATTTTTTTCCACCAAGAAAGGAGTGGCCTAAACCTTAAAAAGGGCTAAAACATTGCTGTGTTAGACTTTTTTTTTTAAGTAATAATTCTTGTCTCCTTCTGGTGCCTACACCCTTTTTTTTTGCTGACTCTTTCCTTTGTTTGATATGTTAGTCACCCATTTATTGCTTTTTTGAATTTTCAGACTATTTTCTTAATAAAGGAAAACAGCTTTATTATTAAAAAAATTTACAAGATTTCAAATTTTGTTTTCTCACACTGTCAACCTGACTTACCCACTGATTGGGAGAACTGAGAAATACAGCACCTGTATTTGTATTTCACTATAGCAATATTTTTCCTGCTTTAGTTTATTTGTGGTATCATAAAATAATTTGAGTGCAAATCTGTATGTAAACAGACCTTTTGTCCACAAGGAGAACTGGGAAGCTGTATTTTTAAGCTAGATTAGAATAACAGTGGGCAGATAAGGCACCACCAAAAAACTAGAAAACACAAAATTAAGAGTAAGTTTTAAGGGCAGCCATTCAGAAATGATTTGCCCTGACAAAACTGCACATGCAGCAACCACTAGTTCAGAATGTAGAAATAAAAAATATTACACTCTTGAGAATACATATCAGCAATATACTGAAAAACATGTTTAGAAACTATCAATCAAGTATGCTAATGAAGTTATAAGAACAGGGCTAATGGCAGTGTGGCTCAAGATGTTTATTTATTTATGAGGAAGTGGAAAGTATTTTGATGATCACACTGTCTTTAACACCAGCTACTGATAGCTTAAAGTAGCAGTACCCTTCACAAACTCTTGTATGATAAACCTAACACAATTCATGACCTCAAAAGTAATACAAAATAAATTGCAGACTTTCTGCATTGTCCCCTGTCTGTAGACTGAAGCTGAGCTACTTTGCTGAAGTCATTTGACAAAAACAATTTTCTTTCAGTGAACAAAGCAGCATATAGAAGAAGCAGTAAAGAGATACTTGTTTTGAAAATACAAAGTGAGATATTTCCTGCTGTTTCATAAAGTAACAGGTCTTGTGATTAGTCCAATCTTCTTGTATTTCATATCAGTATGAGAGACTTCCCAGTGTCCACCATATTCCTTGAAGAGATTACTATAGAGATGTACACGCATACTCACTTTGAATACTTACAGATTTCTACACATTATAAATGCCATTGCATCATTTAAATGATGCATAATTTGAATGAGTGCATTCTCAGTCATGATCTAGAGAAGACGTGCTCATGATCCAACCAGTAGGAATCCAGACATACTACTGCTATAAAAGGGTCATTTAGATAACAAGGACAATCTGGGCTAACATGACTTGTTTTGTTTTTATCTCACATGAAAGCATGTCCCTAACAAATCAAGAGTCCTGCTGAGATTCCAGCTGTGGAAACTATCAGGATTCTACCAGTCAGAAATGATGAAAGATAACCCATTTAGGTACCACTAGCAAAAGGTTATTTAGCAGTGTAAATAAAAAATCAACAAAGAAAAACAAATATTAGGTACACAGTAAGCACAGAATTAAGGTTAGAAGTAATGTAGGAACTGTTCCAGTGCAAAATGAACAAAATATCATCTTCACTAAAAATGTGGAACTCGAGAGAAAGGACAATTTGATTTATGGAAATGAACATAAAATGAAAATCATCACTACTGAGGCGTAGAGCAAAACTAAAAATCTAAACCACAACATGGAAAAGAAGAGGGGCTAATTTCCATGCAAAAATGGGCTTGCAACACTGCAGTGAGAGCAATGAGATGCAACCACACTGTCAAAGAACGTAAAAGCACAACTATATTTACTCTAATGTTTGCACACAGACGCAAAGCAGAGAACAGATCAGATCTTCATTTGGTATTTACACAAAGTTGTTTATTTAGGAGGAAAAAAAGGATTAGAAGCTCTGACAACCTAATGCCTGAATACCAACTGTAGAAAGGTCTTTAATTATTCAGTCAACAAAGACAAAATCTGTCTAGAGGAAGTTGCAAAAATGTAATAAAGAATTTAAACCTCTCAAATTACTTCAGATTATTTATTTCTTACAGATTTAAACACAGAAAGCATCTCTTAGATTTAAGAAAAAAGGAAAAACCTTAAAGACGATATTTTATACTAAGCAAAGCTCCTTTTATTTAAGGCCTATCAGAATTCTCTAGTAACCGCCCTGCTTTACAGGAACAGCAGGGAATAAAAAACACTAAACTGAAACTCCTTTCTATCATTCAAAAATAATACTTGCAGCTCAACTGCCCCAGCTGTTAGGAAAATCTTTTACACTTACCTTGAGAAGAGACATCATCCTCATCATCCAGTGTAAGGTCAATGACACCTCCTGAATCGCTTCCTGTGACCTTCCCGCTCTGAAAGACAAAACTCCTTCATTTTGCAAAAGCAAATCCAGGGAACACAGATGGAAAAGGGATATGAACTGAACACTGAGTAAGTAAGGTCTCAGAACTGAAGCACTTATTATAAAGAAACTGATGCACTGAGCACTAGGAGGAGATTTCAAACAAACTTCTCTGGACTTGGGAAAACAGGCAAAAACCAAATGTATGGATTTCAGTATCGAATACTGAACTATCTCTTTAACTTAATGACCAGTAATATATTGTTATTTTACAGGTAAATACATTAACAAAATGGTATTATTGAGTATCTTTCAATTATGACCCTTGTAATATTTTAATCCAATTGTGATCTGTGCTTTCATTTATGGTAGAATAATCTTTTGACACAATAATCACTGGGACAATGTAGGACAACGTATTACTCATCTTGAGATAGTTCAGCCTGCATGCCTACAGTGACACTGACTTCAGAGTACGAAAATCTCTTATGCAAACCATATGCTAATAAAACAGGTAATCAAAAGCCATCAGAAAATTCCAATAGTTTCCAGCTTTTAACTTCTTTATAGTATTTTATCCACCATCACAAATTTCAATATTCTGTCATCCTACATATAAAACTGTTTGTGTCTAACTCTTCAGAGAAGATAAAGTAATTTCTGAAGGCTAGATGTTATAAAAATCCAGTGGGCCATCAAACAAGATTTATCTTCTGGATCAAAAGATCCTTCGACTGTTTAGACTGTTTACAGGAACCACCAAACTTTTTACTGAGCTGATGGAATAAATAATGGAAGAAAAATCCTAGATTTGTCTGGGTTTTTAAAAAAGCATTCTAGAACAGATGTGGAATGACATGAATATCTGATTTCTTAAACTTGAAGTAGAATTTGGTTTTGTAGAAGAGATGATCATTTGTTGTTGGACTGAACTGTTATTGATTTATGGATTGCAGTAAAGCAGATTCCTTGGAACAAACAAGGGGTTAGGAAAACAATTACCAAAATCACTGAATAATTAATATGAAAAATAGTGTAAGTTATCAGCCACACACAGCCAGCACGATAAAGTCTAAGAAGATCCAGATGTTACTGTGTGGCCTAATAGGGACAGATGCAAAAAGCCCAAGGATTGAGATCATCTGCTCTATGAACTTTATTTAGCATAAAGTGAAGCCTTTAATGAAGTCTTAAAGACAATTCTCATACTGGTAAAGCTTTGAGGAGGGAGAAAAGAGGTATCACTAAGTACAAATGAAAGCAGTCTCTGAATTACTGGTCATTGGATTTGGAGGGCCTGACATGAATGATCATTATGCATTTAGATTATAATAAAACTTCTGATGAAGTTCTGATGCTTCCATTGATGAAATTCTGCTAATAACTTGGACAATATAAAACATGAAGAACAGCAAAGTACTTAAGATCCAAGATGACAGAAGCGACTTCTGCAGGGATTCTGTCTTTGCTCTACAAGAGAAACATCTTTCAGATCTATTCATGGAATTCTTCTTTTGAGAGATTTCTATTTCAAAGACCTTCCAGCTTCAGTTTTCTTCATGTGATGACCTGATTTAACCACTTGAAGCTTAGGATAAATGTCACATTCAAATAACCAATAGCTACTTGATTAGCATAAAATCAAGAGGAATTTCATTCCAACTTGATAATCTTCCTAGTCAGTGATGTGATTTTAAATGATGGTTTTCTTTGGTAGGAGAAAGCAGACTGAAAAAGGAGGGAGATCTATGAGGAACTGGAGAAAGAAGAAACTAGCACTAAACGATTCATTCTTCCCCACCACAGAATCTATTTGTCTGAAGTAATTTCCTTCAATTCTTCTTCCACAAAGAAATTCAAATCTCTGGAGAAAAATACTCTTTATGAAACTGTTTTGAAGCCCTACTTATCCGTGTCAGCTGAGAAAGTTCTTTGAATTTCCAATATTACATGAAACTTTGATTTTGATATGTCTGGGAGGCCCAGAATGTCGAGTTATGCAATGCTAAACAAATAATCCAATCAGCCAATTATGTATCAAGAATGCAGTTTTCAGAAGAAAAGACCTTTGAGTTAACCACACTATTCAAGTTTTTTCTACAGAACCACCCTGGCAGAAATCTCAGTAAGAAATATCTTGAAGTTGTTACATTTCCTTCCACAACCTGTACAACCTGTGGACCTAAAGGGCAGTTTTGAATGGTGCTCTCTTATACAAACCCCCTTCTTATACAAATCCACTTCCAGAGCACACACTCCAGATAAAACAAGAGGAAGTTGCAGTCTACACGCAGCACACTATGAAGTCTTCACTCCTCAGAGCTAGATTCCTCTAATTCACTTGCCATACATCTCCTGTGAATGAAATTTAGGACTATGGGAAAATTATAAGGTAACCTGAAATGCTGAAAATGATGCATTGTTGTGTCACTAACAAAAGTATGTAGAAGGGTATGGGGTTGCCAGGGTTTTCCTTTACAGAATAGACTACTGATTATGCCTGTCATAAAGGTCAGAATTCTGGCTATTCAAAGTATCAGTCAACATTTAAGAGGAGGAGCAGGCCCCATTTCTACATTCCGTAGGATTCACATAGTTTTCAGATTCTTGTAGATCTCTCAAATCCAGGAAAGAGAACAGTAAGAGATTTAGGAAGAATGGGGAATTAGGGTTTGAAAGACTGGTTTGCATTTCCTCATAGGGAAGTTAAACATCTCCATGACCAGACAGAGTTATTGTTTATTAGGTGTTTCTGGAGTTCTGTTGCTTATCACATGAATGGTTAAGACCTATGAATGGAACCACCTGGAATCATCCCTGCCAGAAGCAACTAATAATGTCCTGTGTCCAACTACCAAAAAGGTACCAATCTTGAATATCATGACTCTTTTAGTCAGAAATTATCTCAGGAATTTTTTATATATATTTTTTTCCTACAAGGACTTGCAAAAGCGCTATTTTATAATAGAACCACATCTGAAGAAAGGCTAGAAACAAAACTACTCTTACTCCTGCAAAATGAAGGGAAGGGGATTCTGAGGAAGGGACTACCCTGTTGTACATGAGAAAAGGAGAGTTGTACAAGCCACTCAGAGCAAAACCATGAACCAGCTTAATGAGGTTTGTGGCACTCGTGAAGTGAAAGGAAGTGTAACACTGGACTTCCAAACATGTACGAACCACCTTCTCATTTAGGTAAAAATCAGAAATAAGAAAATAAGTTTTTCATCTCCTAATATTATACTTCAGCAAGCACTGAGGCAGAAACTAGTAACACAGAAAAGTATTTTGATCTGCTGTGACTTTTCAGCTTTCCCCAAACAGGAATATCAAGAATTCCTGAATATACTCCATCTGATCTCAATAGAAGAACAAGATGATACAACTATGACAACTTTTCCCTCAGGACAACCACACTAGTGAAATAGTTCAAAGCATTTCATGAGAACTCAAAACGTATGCATTGTGCCTTATTTCACATCTTGCCTAGGAAGCCTGAGTAATAGAAGAGTCAGTGGCCTAGAATAAACTGGAACTGAAACTAAGTAACTGAGGTAAGATGAAGTGATCCGTATCTACTTGGAACATGTCAGTAAAACTAACAATTTTATTTTATTAAAGCAAACAAAACCAAAACCTCTGAAACCACCTTTTCTTATTTGTCAGAACTAGAGCATTAGTCTCCCAAGTGACAGAAATCAGCCTCACAGAAATCTGTTTACAACAGTACCTGTGTAGTTTCCAGAAACCATGACATAAGAAGTTTATACTGAGGTTTAAAATAAACTTAAATTGCTATGCTGCCTTTTCCATCATCTGTACTAGTTTATGCATGTTAACACATATGCCATTCATCTGTGAATAAGAGGAAGTGCTCCAAAAAGCTGTTATTTACACATCTGTTCTGGACCTGTTTTATCCAGAGCTGACAAGACAAGCACAAATGGGCAAGAGCGAGACCTGAACATCCAGTTAACCACAACTGCATCTCACCTGTCTTAGTTTTAATCTTTTTCTGCTCACATATATCAGCTGGGAGCGTAGCAATTTTACACAAAGCAATTTAACATCATATACCTCAAGAAAGTAAGTGTTAATTCTATGTGCTTGCTGTCAGAACACCAAAGACCTGCAAGACCTGCACTGACCAAGTTCCCATCTAAGTTTCCAGTGGCACCAAAACAGGAACATAAATTTAATAAAACGTAGAAGAATAGTTGATAGAAGTAAGTGGGTGTTTGCAGGCAACACATTAAACAATTAAGCCTGAAAAAACAATTAGTCAAAGAAATTTGTTGGCACTCGTATGTTTCAAAGGTGCAAATATCGTTTTCAAACTTTGAATAAAAATATAAACTAACTAATAATAGCACTTGCGTCTACTTAAAATCAGATTTTATATGACCTGTAACAAATCTGCATCAAGCATTTGTTTTCCGATTACATTTGAAATATTATACACTTATTTCTGCAGCTATCTTTCTGCAATTACTAAAATATGGAACTCATTCTAAAAAAGTAACTAGAAAGTGAACAGAATTTTCATTTAAAACATATTCTTCAACGATTTATTTTTTGGGGGAGAAGAGGTGAGGAAATCCTACTATCAAATGTCAGATTTCACAGATAAGTGTGACAAAAATTTAGAAAGACAACAAGAAAAATACAAAACTTCATCTCTTACTGACTTTGTAATTTTAATATAGTCACATCTTTATTCTTCATCTGTCACTGAACTTTCATTTGCAACTGTTTTGCATAAAAACAATGTATCCTGTAATTGAATACTTCATAGATCAGTACAATGTAGATCTGTCTAAGAATATTCATGCAAATTAATGTACGTTGGAATTCAGAAGCAAAACACAAAGTGAAATGAATGAAGAAGGGTTGCAAGGTATGATTAAGAGCAGAAACAAAAGTGAAAAAAGAAAGCAGAAGGAAGAAAAAAGACAGGAAATGAGAATTACAAGCCAAGGAGCAGCTAAGCATGAACCATTTCAAATACTAAACTGTGTGAGTCTTCTGTAATGACTATTCAATGTTGTGCATTTTTCCTCAAAAAGATAGCCAAGCATATCTTGACAAGTGTGTTCTTCAAAGAGTATCTTTCAAATTCCACATTCTCTGCTGTGGTTTCTTCAATTATTAGACAGTATTATGTCTACACCAACATTTAACAATATGGAATTGGTTGTATGTCAAATAATCTACCCAAGCATTTTCTTTGGCAGGTATGGAGGATAATTATTTTAATACTGAGCAGCTCTTTCATATAATTTGTGAAACCAAAAGCAAAAGCGTAAATTTTCTTTCAAATATCTGAGTTAAATCTTTTACATCCTGAATCAGAGGTTGTCATACCTCTCAACACTGCTTGACAAAGTGATTGGAAAAGGGGGACAAGCCTTCAACCTATGGAGGTGACCTTTGTCTGCCATGAAAGATATCTTTTTAAGAAAGATCTGGTATGTTACCTGGGCAAGTGGACCAGCATGGAGAAAATAAGTAACTCAAGAGTATTAGTTGTGCTGGAGGCGAGCTATACTATTAACCTAGACAATGAACAGTTACACCAAGATCTAGATGACATTAAGCACTCACGACTAATGTGGCAGAAATGTGTACAGAGTGCACCATCACCACACGCCAACACACTGGCAGTATTGACCTGGAAAGACGACAAAAAGCCAAAAACCAATGAAGTGGCCAGCCTACTCTGACAACATAAAGAAAATTTCTCTTCTTCCTACGGGCAAGTGTTTCAGTTGTGAAGAAACTGTCCCAGGAGTGCCGGCAATTCAGACATTATGTCCTACTCCCCACCTGTATGGACTAGTGTCTCTGCTATTAGAAGTAAGCATTCTGCTTGAGGGGGGAAATATAGTATATACTCACCATGTGCCACTCTGTGGTTTTATCTTTGTGGCCATGGAGAGGATATAAGTAAGAGGAATGGAAAATCCACTTTGACCCTTGAGGCATGGGTATGTGAGTTGCAAGTAAAACAACTGAAAAAGGCTGCTCTTCCAGGAAAATGGCCACTCCAGTTTCCAGCAGGCAGTTTCTCAGACAGAGAAGATGGTCTGATCTCATTTCTGAGCTCAATAATGAGCCTTCAAGTTTGCAATCACAAGAAGTGAGTAACAAAATAACCAGAACAAGAGGGGCCCTGCCTCCAGACACATGGAGAAAGGGGACAATTTGGGTTATCAGACTGGATTTGATGGTCTGGCATATCAGAGCTGCAGAGCATAAGGCTCAAGTGGATGCTGGTGCGCAGCATCCCTTAATGCCTTCAAGGAGCAGAATATAAAGGAGCAGAACCCGTATGTATTTCTGGAGTGACAGGCACATCCCAGAAGCCAACTGCTGGAAGACCAAATTAGCCTCATTGGGAATGAATGGCAAAAGACCCCAACTGTGACATGGCCTAGAGGCCATGTGCATCCTTGGTACAGATAACCTACAAAGGTAATTCAAGGATCCAAATGAATAACGGTGGGCTGTCGGCATAGCTGTCTTGGAGACAGAGAACATGAAACAGCTGTCTGCCTTGCCTGGTCTCTCAGAGGACTCTTCTGTTGTGGGGTTGCTAAGAGTAGAAGAACACCAGGTGGCAATCAATACCACAGCAGTCACCAGTGGCAATATGACACTAATCATTACTCTGATTCCCATCCATAAGCTACTTTATCAACTAAAACCAAGGAGTAATCAGCAAGACTTACTCACCCCCTAATGGCACATATAGCCAGAGCAGAAGTCTAATGGGGAAGTGGAGGCTAACAGTTGGACTATCGCAGCCCAAATGAAGTCACACCACTGCTGAGTGCTGCCATGCTTGACATGCCAGAGCTTCAATACAACTGGAATGAAAAGCAGCTAAGTGGTATGCCACAACTGATACCACCAATGCATTTTTCTCAGTTCCTCTGGCAGCAGAGTGCAGGCCACACTACATACTACATACATACAGTCATCACTGCAATTTTTTTTTCTTTTTCTTTTTTTACTTTTCTGCCTTAAAAGAGTTTTTATTTCAACCCATTAGTTCTATTTTATCTTTTCCCCCAGTTCTCTCCTCCATCCCACTTGAGGGAGAGTGAGCAAATGGCTATGGGGTGCTTAGCTGCCTGTTGGGTTAAATCACGAGAGGAAAAAAAAAAGTTACTCCATTTCCACAAAAAAGACAAATACAAGAAAGGACCTGAATTTAAAGGCCAAAGACCAAAGCACATATGGCAGATGATGTTGAGAAAATAATGGATCATTTTCTATCATAACTACAATCATAAAATTTAACCAAAATAGAAGTGGTTAGAACATCACAGTATACATGTAAATAGCAAACTACTGACAAAGCTGGGGAAGAGATCTCTGAACAGAAAATCTCTGAACAAAAAATGTGATCTGTTACATCATTTTACGTAACACCACACATACACAGGCAAACGTGCACATAGCAAAATGTGGATTCTGGTACTCTGAATATGAACTTCTCTATTCAAATACAGTATATATGTGATTTTTTTTTTTTTTAAATTTTGATATTATATAATGCCATGGGTCAATTCATCACACTGAAATAACAATGCTGTATATTGTAATGCCACCTGCTTTTCATAAAGGAACATTTCAGCAAGTAAAAGTGAAAAATTGAAAAAAAAATCAAAGAACAAAAATTAACTCTAGGATAGTTAAACTCAAAATCCTGAAGAATATTTATGGCACACTGACAAAGCACAGAAAATTTTATCATTAATACTTTCTAGATCAACAAAACTGAAAAAAATTCTGGGGGTCATAAAACTGATGTATCATAAACCATCACACCACCACAGTCGTATACGACGCACCAAGGCATTATATAATAGCAAAATTGATCTGAAATTATGGAAAGTGATGCTAAAAATACATTCTGGAAATAGCATGTGTGTAGTGATGATACTGAGTTCGTATGATAAAAACAAAGCCCACATCCATGTACAAACCCACAGATTTCAAGCACAGGCTACGTAGCTATGGAAAACATTTTTTTAGTACATTCATGAGTATAATTCTGTTACAGACCGCTTCAAACTTCTCACCCCTTAACATTTATCAATTCCAATATAGTAGCACTCACAGCATTAAAATAATTAAGCAATCCTCGCAAAGCTGTCATGAAAATTTATTTGTCCAATGCATTTTTAATCTCTTACCACAGTATAAATGATAATGCAATAAGCTAACAGTTTACCTAGTTTGTATTTTGCACAAACAAAATTTCACAGGGCTGCAATACTTGTTTTGATAGTATGCGGTTGCTTAATTGTGTATAACTCAAACACTCTCAGCAGACATTTTACATATTGCATTTACCAGACCATTCTGCCTACCCTAATTCAGTATTGTTCAATGCTTTCTACAGCATAACAAATCAAAAATGCAAAAAACTGAGGAATCTGTCTGAGTAACCTTTATATGTTACATACTCTCTCATTTCTTTGTTGCAAAGATCAGACATCAGCTCTGCTATGCCCATCAATAAGAAACATAAATCAGGAAACATAACTAAAACGCTCTTTGGTAGAAAGATTTTTTTAGTGGTTATCGTAATTCCAAAATAAAGACTATAAAGGACCATTTGACATAATGCTTAAAGCATCTTTGTACTGCTGTGATTTCTTCTTTAATCAAACAGTTAAAGGGTATACAGTAAACATACACTTGCACACACGTCTCTTTACTGGCTCTTACTCTCTTAAGGTGAAACATCTACCCTCTTTCCCTAAAGTCCACTGAAAGTTTCAAAACAATATCATGTGGGATGGCCACCTTGGACAGCAATCATATTACTAATCATTAAATGTATTTTAATTATAGCATGTTTCAGTTTAATAAAACTTTTTATAGCTATTATTCGTGCACAGTGCAATGACACCAACAGTTTTAACATTTCAATTAACCTCTTGATTTTTTTGGCTCAAACTGACAAATTGGAGCCTGTAAAACACAACTACAATTCCTTACTGAAAGCTGTTCTCAGCAGCTCGGGGTTGTTTTAAATAACACAGGTACAATGTCAAGGAAGGACAACCTCTGTAATAATGAATTTTAAAAATCATCTGAAAAATTCCCAAGAGGACATCATATAGCTGAATTGAATGGCTGTTTTAAGGAAAAAAAAAAAATAATCTAGCTAATTCATTCTTGTATGACTTTTAAACTTCTAACATCTTAAGAATTTAGAGTTCAAATTAGTCTCAGGTAAAGGTTCCACCTTATAGATGAGAGCTAGTTGCATTTTAAACAGCAGAAACATCATCGTACGTTCAGAGACAAAAATTAAGTATCCCATTTTACATATATAATCACACATTTATTTTCAGTGACTAAATTATGAAACGCATTTTCGTCAATAATGGTTCAACAACATAGAACTAATAGCTGCTAACTTTTATGCTGATATGTCCCCTTTTTCACATTGTTTCCCAAGACATTCACAAAGTTTGTTACACATTGCAAATAAAGGGGAAAAAAAAGTCAGAAATGCACTTTGATAGCATTTTACCAGATACATTTCCAATAGTCACAGAAATACCTTCAACTGTAGAGAACCAAACAAATCAAGGTATGTCACAAACACTGGAAGATGGATTGGACACTGGTGGATTTTTTATTTAAAATAATGCTAGTTGAAAAGGTGAAATGCACAAATTAAATTTAAACTGAAAAAAGATGTACTCCACAAAAGGATAAAGTGCACCCAGAGCGTGGAGCAGAGAAGAAAAGACTATTTGCCCAACTTGGTGATTTAATAAATATAACTCAGAAAGACTGATTCTATGTTCACATTTTTAACATACCCAACATCATTCAAGTTTACTCACTGTTATGTTATATCACAATGTTAATAAGTACTTTAATAGATTCCCTCAGTATGCTGTGCTATATTATATATTATATAGAACATTTTTAATTCCTGTATCTATAATTGGGATTCATAATAAAATACTTTAAAACTATTATAAATATTTGTTATATAATTAAAAATCCTTTTGCCCCTAACAACAACGTGTACTGTAATAAATTAAAAGTGCTTGTCATGTCTCCAGAAATACAATCCTATGACCTGAGGCACTGGAATGGCCTTTGGCAAAATGACTGGGACCGAGTTGCAACTTTTCTATTTCTATGTAAACAGGAAAAAGTTGGAAGTTCAGAGACTACCACAAACACAGTAAGATGCCCCCTCTCCTACATTACTGCAGCCATTCCTTTTGGAGCAATAAGCAGAGGAAGGCTGAAAAAGGAGAAGTAGTAGCACAGCAAAACTATACATCCAAACTGCTTCCTGCTAACTCTTGACTATACTAATCCAGGCGGTATGTAATTATCAAAATCTTGCAGTTCAGGACTGTCTTCAAATATCTGACATTCTACACAACTGAGCTCTCCAGAGGGCTCTTCAGAGGTGTGGACACAGGAAAAGTGCATATAGTGAGGAATATCTACCTTTTACAATCTCCCACACTGCAGATCACAATATCTTAAAGCAGGGATGAATTACTTACACAACAGTGAAAGAAAAAAAAAAACACACAACACACTGTAAGATACTGCACTAACATAATAAAATAAAAATACTTAAACAACAGAAATTTCCAAACTTGCAAAAAAACCCACACAGAAGTTCTACATTCCCAGTACATGTACTGAAGCTTCACTATAAAAATGAGATGTAAAACTAAAATATTTATGAAATGTCACAGTCATTTCCCACTTTTTTCAGAATCAGCTTTAATGTGGAAAATGGAACTTAATCAGTGACATAGCAGCTCTTGTTGAAAATACGAACTTAACTGACTTCGTTAAGGCTTAGTTTTTCTGCAACTGAAATGAAAAATGAATTTTATGAGAAGATCTAATTAGAAAAGTCAAGAATGACAGATGATACAGTTATTTCAATGTATATTTGCTATTTTCTGTTTTTTTTAACTGAAATGTAAATGATGAGCCAATGGTGTCTTACAAATAATGATAAACATATATAGTGGAAAGGAAAAGAAAACCTCATGCTGTGATTCTCTGCTGCCACTGCCACTGAGGAGTCCAATTCATGTCAATTTTTTGAACAGATTTCATAATCACAGTTCACAGTCTGTTCTACAATAAATGGGATTTATTTGATATTTTCTCAGAGGAAAAGGAAAGGCTTCTTTCCCCAAACTACTACACACATAACCAAAGCTGAATTTACAGAAGCAGCCAAACACACGTTCTGTTTGCCTACTTCAGCTTTTGTAGAGAGGAAACACATGCAGGAAAATCAATATAAAACTTTGGGTAGGAGGAAAAACAGGGAAGATTTTAAATTGTAGAAGGCTAGAAATGTACTCTATTAGTTATAACTAACTCTATTAATCTTTCCACTAACATTTAACACCATCTCCAGCTCTTTTAAAGCAATACTACTTCTAGCCCAAGCCAAGAGCGCATGTAGTAATACTGCAGTTAGTAGCAGCTTAGAAGTACCAGGTTGAAAATGAAGACTTAGAACACAGTTGGTGTCAATAAAATTAGAATTTAACAAATGAGAAATTAAAAATATCTAATTAGCAGTCAAAATAAAAGATAAAAGTCAAATTAGAAGTTAAATTTAAAAAAAAAATCAGACATGCTCAGCTTTGCCACAAGAGTCCTTTTTCTTTTTTCAAATTAAATCACCATCTAGATTTTTGTTGAGAAATCAAACTATTAGCAATATGCTGCTACAGTAAATTACACAGATGCAGTTAGGACCAGAGCAGGGTATGTGGCTGGTATGACCACAATATGCAGCAAGAATGAACAAAAAAGAACGAACTCCTGTCAATGTTCTCTTGTTTCCTTTGTTCAACTCTTGTACACCAGAACAAGGAATTATCAGAGACAACAACAGGAAATGGGGGCAGAAGGTGTAAAAAACCAACACGTATCCATCTTGGTGAAGATTTAGAGCAAAACTCTTTGAACAAGAAGTGAAATTTGCCAGTTTATCTGAATTATGAATTCTATGAAGACAAAGTTTGGAAATTTGCTATGCTAAAAAATCCTAGAATAAGATACTGCCACCTGCTTTTGTGTATTTGTTTTTTTCCTAATTTTTATGTATGGCCACTAGAAAGGCTTTTCTATTTGTTATTTCCATTTGATTTACTTTAGATTTGATAAAATGATTATCCTGGATCTGTGATTTCCTATAGCCAAAAAAGTCATAAGTTAATGCTACAACTAAGTCAATATAGGACTGTATGTCAGAAGTAATTTTTATATTAAAGATTATATCTCATCAACTTGTTTGATCTTTATACTATGAAAAGTGACAAAAGTGACTATAAACAGTATATAAGATACATATAGCGATTCTGAAATCTCTTACATCATTAACACAACCGATCAGAAAATAGAACATTCTATGTTGGACTACACTAAAGAAAAGTGGAGTAGTAAAGACAACTAACCTAACTCAGACTTGAAAATGTAATCATCATCAGCCACAATAAGAACTCCAAAGATCAGGCATCAAGTCACACAGTCATAGAACCGCCTGAGCTGGAAAAGACTTTTAAAGGTCACCTAGTCCAAATCCCCTGCAATGAACTGGGAATTTACAGCTGGATCAGGTTGCTCTGAGCTCCTCCAGCCTGACCTTGAATGTTTCCAGAGGTAACACTTCAACTCTAATTACATTTAAACAACAGATCTGCTCTCAATTTTATTGAGAACATTTTCCTCATTTCATGAACAACTGAAGACACAAATTTTTGCACCATTTGTATCAAATAGTGTCTTTGGAGATGGGAGTGACTGAAATCTTAGTCAAAAACACGAAAGAGGAAAACGAAAGACCTGCAACAGAAATCTGTAGTTCATGGATTAAATCAATTTCAAAGTATGTACAAAAAAAAAAAAAAAAAAAAAAAAAAAAAAAAAAAAAACCCAAACAATCAAAAGCAAAACCAAAAGCAAAACAATAAAAACAAGAAGCCACACAGCATAATCCTTTGGCAAGACTGGTAACAATCACTGGTAACAAGACTGGAACAAAGAATGTGACAGTGATCAGGCAATTCCAGCTGTTTTCATGCATATGTATGTATTTGAACTGCAAGTGTCTGTTTCATTCAGCTTGTACTTTTCTCTGAGATCCTCAGCAATCAAGTATTTGTTTAGTAAGATGCTACGGTAGCGTCAGCAGTCACAGAGTGGTGTAATAAATACACTCTTCACAAAATATAGAAGCCATGCACTTAGTGTAGAAAGCATAGCTCTTCAGTTAAGAGGAAATCAGTATTCCCCCATTTTTATTTTATTTTTTTAAATTTAAATAGTTCAGCTCAGTCATTTAGAGTCCCAGTTGGGAATGAAAGTCACAGAAACTGCAAGACCTGCACTAAGTTTCTGTTCCATAGCTCACTTCAAGATTGTGAACAAGACACTTCTTGCTGAACTACATCATAAGAAATTTCCTTAGTAAACCAATTGATAAAACAAATTTGATATTTTTTCTTCCATTTTAGTGATATACTTGAAATCAGTTCTGTTACAAAAAGCATCAAGATGTTGGTTCTTGTTTTATCAAGTGCTTTATGAAGGTTAGTTACAACAGCCTTGGAGAGGACTGGCAGTTGGGCTCATGCTGGCTACGTTCTTGGGGAGAAACACACTGGAAGAACTGCAGTTCAAAAGGATCAATAGGGCTCTTAGATTTGAGAGCAGTATGTCCCTCAGTCACAAAACTAGTGCCAGATGGCATGCTAGACTTCTTAGGAAATAAGATTTTGCTTTCTTTTACAACAATATGGTTTCTAGAAGAGGTGGAGATACCAGATAATGATTCTTTTATGATTTGGAATCTTGCTATATACTGATATATATTGATTGTGTTATTCTCCATTATATCTGACCAAGCCCTGTAGTGAACTTTTGCAGCTCCCCAGCAGTGTCTGATAGCAGACTCAGAGTGATGGCCTGCCACTGCCATAATTTTCTCCAGGCCCCAGTCCTGCTTCACACAGTAGCTGGATGGTGGTAGTTCGGAGAGAATGATTGGTGTATCGCTGAGAAAGCCTGGCTGCCACACTTATTCTGGGCATCATTGCACCCAAGTAGTTCACACCCATTGGTTCTCTTTTGTACCATACAGGCTGTTCTTTCATTTGCTCTGCTGTTAGCTTTAAAGGATGCAGGTAAAAGGCCGGAGGCTCCGGAGGCAACTTAGATAAATAAAGCTCCAAGGAAAAAACAGGACAGTTTGGGTCCCCTGGCATATCATACATTTTACCCATTTTATGAGGATCTTCTCCATTTTTTCCTTTGCCAGGATACCTAAACATAGCATAACGACGCCCGTTCTTGTCCTTCTCAACAACAAAAGCATCTGGAGCCAGATCTCTCAAAATTTCCCTCCCTCGTTTGGTAAAATGCAACTGCAAATCAAACCACACCTTGTTGACGAGTGCCACAGGACTGTGCAATCCCAGTACACCAGACAGTTTAATCTTACGCAAGTCGTCAGCAGCTATAGGAGGATGGTGGTGAGTCTCATCCTTTCCTTGGATGCGCAGCATCCTCAGCATACTCACAAATACCATATTTGCACTAGCAAACTCTTTGTCCTTCATTAAGCAAATCTGACGATTATAAGGTGGCATTTTGAGATGCCGGTTTAAGCCAGCACGCATTGACTTGTAGCTTGCCACACTGTAGGTATTTCCATCATGATTCCTTATTTTGCAATAAAACTCTCTTAAAATATCATTGAGTTCACTTTCTGGAACCAATTCAAAGCTAGGATCCTTGCCATTTTTGGCCAGCCATTGCTTTAATAGGTTAGCTGCCCAGCCAGTCTGCTTGTGGGTGTTTTTGATGCTCTTAGCATCCTCTTCCTCTTCCTCCAAGCCAAAGAGGACATCCTCAGGGAAGTTAAAATTCATCTGTGCTGCTTTTATTGCTTCTTTATTTTCAGATGAAGTCTCTTCCTGTTTCAATTGCTTTTCGAAACAATTGATCAAAGTTGTACCATCAAATATGCCACAGGTATACGGCACACAGCGAACTACTTTTTGTTCTGAGAGCTGTGAAGTGCAGAGTAATACATAATATTTTGGATGTTACATAACAAAAAGCAGGTGGCATTAACTGGATTTTTCAAATGACATGGCATGTCAGTTTCATATCCTGCTAGTCAATTAGAATGCATCTGGTCTTTTTTTTTTAATTAACCATGGCATTACACATGCTTTAACTGATTCAACTGAAAGTAAACCTAGAGGCATACACTAAAAGACTGAAAACCGGAAAGCATCTTGTATCTGTTTCCTTCCAATTCCTTCCTTTTTGCTCACCTTCAATTGCTAAATACCACTCACACACACAAACTTTTTTGCTAAATCTTTTCCGGGTTTCAGACTCTACCAAAGATGAAAAATTCCAAAATATACATCTTATGCTGAAAATATATCTTAAAACCATAAATCTCAATCATTCTGGTACTGCTTTATGGTACTCCATATCAACTACTGACAGATTTGTATAGCTATAATCCACAGGTATCTTTTAAAAATGACAACCATTCTTTATGAAATGCTTTAATAAAAAGGTAGAGTAAGGCATGGATTATAATCTGTAACACTGATCATCTTTACTAGACTATTTATACAAGTGAAAAACAGAATCTTGTCCAATATACTTTCTTCTTGCTTTGAAACACAATTCAGAGTTATCTGCACCTTGAAAAACCATTAAATGTGGAAATTTTGGGTAGAAAAAATTAATTTTATTCCCCTTAGTAAAATGACTTCCAGTTAACAGAAATGTACATGTGAAGTACTTTGTGAAATATCTGTACATAGAAACTTCATTACAAATGATTTCGAATACCTTAAATTTAACCTTAAAATGGCAAAGTCCAACAAATTTTAGAAGAATCCAGAAGTACTGCAAGTTCTTCTTTATTACGAAGTAGCTATTCCTGAAGGAAGTTTCTTTTTGTTTTTCTTTTTTTCTTAAAGATACATGGCAATAAAATATAACTATTTCTTAATAACTTTTGAATTAGTGTAAAAATGAGAGCTGCAATAGTTTGCAAAATACTTTTAGCTTCAAGTTTAAGACCTTTAGACAAAAACTAAGCAGAGTTTTCTTTCATATGTTGGCTCTGTTGCATCAGACATGTTTTCAGTGTTCTCCAGAACTACTAACTCACCTACTTATGGAAAACACACTGGAAAACTTCTGAAGAGATTATGAGGAGCTCATGCTCCCAGTAATAGTCTGGATCAGAAGAAGAAAAATACAAATAGACACAAACTAGAAAGAATGGGAAGAAAAGAAAAAAAAAAACAACAACGAAGAAACACACAAACCAGAAAAAAACCCCACAACAATAACAAAAAAACACCCACAGCCTGAAGTTGTTTCATTATGAGCAATGAGGGCAAAGAACTTATCTCCTGTGGATTGTAACTTTAGAAGTTTAAACAAAAATATAATCAACAACCTACCTGTGTTGTTCCCTCAGCTGCTCTCTTGTTCGTTGAAGAATCTGTTGGTGGCCTGCTTGTCTGGTTTTCTGAAGGGTCAAAAAATCGGTTCATATGCAGTATCTAATCAATACTAAACTAAATACAACTAATCCACTCTACAAATGTAAAGGCAACATCTGAAGTTGTTTGATACTAAATGTTCCTTATTTTTCAGTCCTCATTTCCAAGTGCAAGTATCCAAGCGTGATTACTACCATTTTTCAGAGGAAACAGGAAAAAAAAGCAAATTGGCACTTTTCAGTCTAGAATTCATTTCCTTCCTTAAATGTCTGACCATGTATTCCAAATATTTTATGGGTAATTCCCTCAGTTGTCAGACAAGAAAATACAATTTCAATCTCTCCTGCCCCTATATGTTGACAAGATATTAAGCTGAAAAAAAAAAGTTGTTCAAGACATTCACATGAAAATTGACTAATGTATGGTTAGAGTGGAAAATATGTAAATGAGGCAAGCAGAGCAGGGACAGTATTCTTATTTACTCAACTGAACACATACCTACTCTAGCAATTTAAGCAGAAGTTGCTTGAATATTTGATGTAAACATTTAAATCAAAATTCTTCCTTCATACTCTCTTACATTTTAACCAGAGCTTAGCAGCAACTGTGCTGGCCCAAAGCAGCATTTCCATTCTGGTGAGAAAACCACTTGGTATACACAAATGCAATGTGAACTGCAGAAAACAATACATATTTCTGGGCACAGAGACCTTTCATAGCTCTTCTTCTGATGTATCATTATACTAGCCTTAAGAGATGTGCAATAATGCAAAGCGTATAATTGTCACTTTGATGGAAAACATATTTGGACATATGTGTCTTAGAAATGAGAAATGAAATAAAATTATTTGTGATGTTGAGCCCCACTTGAATTAATCCTAACATTATATTGTGCCAATTAGAAACTTTTGGCTATGATTTCAACTCACTCAAGACCACTAAGAAAATCTTGAGCTCAAATAAAAATTTCAACATTTCAAAATATCAGAACTGCAGAGAATTGTCATGACATGGCAGAAGATGGAGAGAAAGCATTTTAAAATATCTCAGCTAAATAGCATATCTGAACTTTTGCTGTGCTTTAAATTAAGAGCCTTTAAATCTAATTCTTTGGAATCAGATTAATATTATGTTGTGCTTTTTTTCTCCATTTTGCTTAAGTATTTTGAAAATTAAGTCAGTGAATATACTTTCATTTCTTAGGAAAGGCAATCAGATTATTTCAGGAAGCTACATTAAAAAATATAAATATGAAACTGTTAACATTAGGACAGAAGTATCTGATTTCATGCTAGGAATAATATAAATCAAGTTCTAAATAAAACAAATCTTAAAGAATCAAACTGTTAATTCCTAATGAGATATGATTTTCAACAATGGTTAAAACATTTGTGACAGATGATTTTGATCGTGATAATTTCAACAGTAGGGCACCCAGAAGATACATTTCAGTAAAACAAAACTTCCACAGGACTAGAATTTTGTGTTTTCTTTTGACAATAGTTTTCTCCTCTTTTCCTAGTGTCAACATTCAAGCATAACTTACCAACTCTGGGCGCTGTAATGGTAGGTGGTTCGGTAGGAGTTGTACTATTAAATGCGGAGAGGGGAATCTTCATATGTATGGGACCTCGACTGCTGGTAGAATTATGAAGTCCTGAAGTACCCACTGTGGGCAAAGAAGTCCTTGTGGTTTGTGCAATAGGATGTGTAGTTGAAACTGCTTGTACAGCTAATGTTGTCCGTACAGACCCAGCACTGGCTGGAGAGTTTCTCTGAACACCAGGACTGGACACAGATGGGCTGTTATTTGGTTTAGTTGCGTTAGTAGATGCCAAAGATACTGCAGTTTTGGTAAGGCTACCAACTGTAGATGAGCTCTGTACAGATATAAATTCAACGCTGCCTGACTGCTGGTTAGTGACCAAAGTTCCTGCGTGACCTTGAAGGAGTTGAGGTTGGGATGATACTGCAACAGGCACGTGCAAGATTACAGGCAAAGACTGCAATGAAACAGACATTGGCTGAGTGCTGCCACTGGGCACTTGGCTTGTGCCTACAACTGTAGCTGTGTTAGCCGTCGAAATAACTGCTGTTGTCAAAGGGCTAGAGGTCACTGGAGTCTGAGGCTTAGGATGTCCACTGACAGGTGTCTGAGGAGCAGCAAGACTGGAAGCTGGTGCTACACACAAACACAAAAACAGAATTTGAACCAAGAGGGTAGATCCACTCCAACACAACAATGAAAAAATGGTTACTTTTATTTTCAAAGAAAGGCTGTGTGTGCTTTTTTTTCTGTTGTACACTGTGAAATTCAATGGTCTAGTTTAAGATAGTGTATACCGTATTTCTATTTGAAAGAACTAAATACAAAAAATGACAAAAATTACAAACAATTAAGATGCAGAGGCTTGATGAGCTGAGATTCAAATGATGAAAATACATGAAGCATAGCACTTTAAACACCTGCGACAGAAAGAGTAGAACAACTGGTCCTTCAGAAAACACAAGAAGAGAAAAACTAAATCAACTTGACTCAATTGCTCTATATGGGTAGGACATTTTCTCCAGAAGGTTCTACTGAAATAATGATTAATGTGCCAAAGAAGGTATTTGCTTTTACCCAACAAAATTTTGGGATTAAATCTAAAGATCAGTAGTATAATATACTAAATATAGCCATTACATTCCTATTATGTCCTGGTTTTGAAAAAAAAAAATCAGTTTTAAGTAAACAGAATTTTAAAACTGAAGATGGTGTTGATACACAAATATAATTAATTGTGGTTTTGATTCTAAATTCCTTATAAAATTCCAATATTGGAATTTCACTTGTCAATGATTCCTTTAAGAAATGAGGCTTGTGATTTCCCTTAATTCCCCACTCAATTCTTATAGCCACTAGTCAGAGGGCATGATAATCAGCATCCTACAACAATCAAGTGCAAAAAAATGGCCTGTGAGCCATGTGCTTCACTTCTCAGCAGTGGAGAAACTTCATGTCTTTCTGCCTTACCCAGGCAAGCAGTCTGCTGTAGCATTTAATTTGCCCACATGTTCTGGTTGGCCATGTCAATGTATTTTTTGCCTCGCCTAGTAAGCACATCACACAAACATAAATGCCATCCAGAAGAGAGCACAATGATAAGAAGGCTGGAAAGAACGAGCTATGAGGAGAGGCTGAGGACACTTGGGACTCTAGACTGGAGAAGAGAAGGCTAAAAGGTGATCTCGTTGCTCTCAAAGACTTCCTGAGAAGAAAAAGTGAAGAGGAAGGTGATGGTCTCTTCTTCGTGGTAACTGAGGACAGGATGTATGGGGATGGTGTAAAGCTGTATCAAGGAGGTTCAGGCTACAAATACGGAAAAATGTCTTCATTGTGAAGGTGGTCAAACACTGGAAGAGTCTACCTGCAGAGGTGGTTGATGTCCCTTGCCTGTCTGTGTTAAACATTTCAACAACATCCTAAATAATATGCTTTAATCTTTGGTTAGCCCTCAAGAGGTCAGGCAGTTGGCCCAGATGATTTCTGAAGGTCCTTTCTAACTGAATGACTCCATTCTAAACTGGGAATGTGGTAGGCAGCTAAGAGTAATGTGTCAGAATTTCTACAAAAATGGTTTTGGTCTGTTTAGTTACCTAATTAATGGAAGGCAATAAAACTTTCATGAAATTAATTTATAAAGCCCGTAGCCAGTTTCTCACCTGCATTCACAGGGGCTTGAAGAGTTGCTGGTTTACTATCTCCTACATTCCTCTTTGATTCCAGCATCTGCCTCACCGTGGTAATATTTCTATAGAAAGAAGATTCAGTTAGCACTTCTCAACAGGTATAGTGATGACGGGGAAACAATACTGCATACCTATTAGTTTCATTAATTTTATAATCTGATTTATCTTCTGCACCCACAAGGAAATTAACTCTGTATATTCCTCTACTAAAGAACAAAAACAAAGAAACAAAAAAAAAACCCTCAGAGAATTACTTATTCACAAGTTTACAAGCGGTTGCACTGAGTTTGCCTTTTGTCAAGAGAATTTTCTTGTTAGACTTCTGTCATCTTTAACTGTCAAAACAACACATCGTTTACCTAGGAATGGATTCAATACTGATCATTTGTGAATTCTGTGAATAAAAATTGAATTTTACAGTTGAATAGCAATGAATGAAGAACACTTTAATTAAAAAACAAACAAATCCATTACATGAGGTGCTGCAAGTGTCCCACACCGAATTTTAACATGACTGTAGTGATGTGCTTTGCTTACCGGTATGTCAGATTATTTGCATTTGCAGTGCTACTTGCTAATTTTCCTGAGGACAGAGATGGGTTTGGTGTATTCTAAAAAAGAAACAAAAATACAAAGAAAAACAAAACAACTACATCAGCTTGCAGATTAACTGTACTCTATATAGATTCCTTTCTACATGAAGTTTATGATTTCAGGAGCAAAAACTAGACATGTTTTACAAATCTCTAGAAACTATTTGGTCCTACCTGCCTCACTCCTACATACTCTCTCTCTCTAAGCCGCTTGTCTTTAGAATTTTATAGCACAAGAATCAGTATTTCTTTTTGAACTATTATGAATTTTTAGCTCCCACTTCGTCACAGTAACTAACCCAAAATACTTATTCTAGACAGAGAAATGCTTTTGTTTGTATTCATTCCTCTCTTTCCCTCCTTCCCTCCCTAAAAGCTGATATTCATCCTATACTCTTCGTATTGAAGCAAATTACATTTTCTTACATATAATTTAAGGTGCTTTCACACTAACAATGTATAAAGGACCTCCTGTGCAGATGAGAAATACTGAATACATGTTGAAGACTCTATTCGTAAGAATGGCTCACTTTCAGTCAAATAAGACAAACCTACTTTGTGAACACCACTGAAACAGGTCACATATTCCTGCATACAAAATTTCTTCAATGCAAGGCTTAGGTTAGCTCAGAAATACAAATACAGCAAATGCAGTTCTTACTTCCTGTTTTTTCTTCATGTCCTCCTTGGCAGCTCCAAACCGCTTTGTCAATCGAGAGATTTTAGCCTAAATGGAAAGAAGAGAAAAACAAGTGAACAAAACCACAAACACAAGAACCATTAAAGAAATTACACAAACCAAAAGTTTATACAGCCTGGAAGGCCAACTGCATTCTGGGCTGCATTAAAGAAGGGGTGGCCAGCAGGGAGAGGAAGGTGATTGTCCCCCTCTACTCGGCTCTTGTGAGGCCCCATCTGCAGTACTGCATCCAGGACTGGGGCTTCCAGCACAGGAAGGACGTGGAGCTCTTGGGAGTATGGGTACAGAGGAGGGCCACTAAGATGATCAGAGGACTGGAGCACCTCTCCTATGAGAAAAGGTTGAGGGAACTGGGCTTCTTTAGCTTGGAGAAGAGAAGGCTCCAGGGAGACCTCATTGTGGCCCTCCAGTACTTGAAGAGAGCATATGAACAGGAAGGGGAACGCCTGTTTACGAGGGTGGATTGTGACCGAACAAGGGGAAATGGTCTTAAACTGAGACAGGAAAGGTTTAGGTTAGATATTAGGAGGAAGTTTTTCACACCAAGTATGGTGACACACTGGAACAGGTTGCCCAAGGAGGTTGTGGATGCCCCATCCCTGCAGGCATTCAAGGCCAGGCTGGATGTGGCTTTGGGCAGCCTGGTCTGGTGGTTGGTGACCCTGCAACATAGTAGGGGGGTTGAAACTAGATGATCATTGTGGTTCTTTTCAACCCAGGCTATTCTGTGATTCTATGATTCTACGAAAATATTCTTTCCATGAAACACAGTATTACTGTATGACTTTGGAGCAGCAGAAAGACACCAGTGTGTATCACAATCCTACGTTATGCATGACTTTTCACTGCTATTCACAACTGCACAAAGATAATCTATTTATTCACTTTTTTTTTCTCCTCTCCTCCCTCTGTGGAATCAAACTGCCTTCCCAAACAGCAGCAACAGGAAACTTATTACTAAATGCTGAGGAACTTGCTAAGTTTGACTTTTGTATGCAATTCAATACACACTCACCTGTAGTTCAGTAAGCACGGTTTTATGTCTCTTGTTACATTCTACTTTCTCTATTCGCATTTTCAAGTCTGCTAGAGTCTTGTCAAATACAGCACACTGTAAAGCAGCAAGTTTTTCTTCTAGCACTCTCTGGATAACCTGCCAAATTGTTATTTAAATTAGGACAGGAAAAAAAAGGAAAAGAAAATTAATCCTAAAACTTGGGAGACTGTCTATAAAAATATTCTTAACTCAAAAAGAATTTTGCCACGAATGACACTGGTTGTGGCTTGTCAATCAATTAAATTTATCATCAATAAGAATGTGGTTACATTGCTAAAGAAGATTTTTACATCTGCTTTGACAAATACATATATCCTTTTCTGCCATTAACTCAATACATTAATTTCACTGCAGTATGATAAATATATACAGGTTTATAATTGATAAAAAGCATCTTAACAGAAGATATTTTCGTACCGTTGTGTTTACAGAGGTTAAATTTTTCCTTTCTTTTCTACTCTTGATAGGGACAATGGCATTTGAAGAACAGAAACTAAAAATGTTTAATGAAACTTTAGTTTCTGATACACACTTTCCCCTAAGCAGAAATGCCCTGTGTTGCTTTAGTTGCAGAAGATAAAAATGGCAAAAGAGGAGACTAATTTCTGCAAAGTCTACTTACTACGTTTATCTTTTCCCCTCCTGCTCCTAAATCTTTACTATTGCAAAGTAAAAATCTCCATAAGTAAAAGAAATAAAAAAGCAATAAATGTGGTTGTTTGGATCCTACACTGAAGTTACAATGTGCACCACCATATCTCTACAAAAATCTGCAAAACACTATGTTTGATAACTCATTATTATGAGAGACTTTCTTTAAAGCTGGGTACAAAAAGCAAACCACATGTAAACATTTATCACACTAAAATGCCACCTTCACTGAGATTCTTTTATTCTCCATCTACAGTCACGTTTCACTTAAGAATTTAAATGCTTAACACATTTCAAATATAACTCTTGTGACATGTATTCCAAATGGCATTTAGTCTAAGCAAGGCTACCTAGGATTTTGTAAATTGAACCTCTGTTGTTATTTTAATTATGTATAATTTTAAACCAAAAAATGAAAGAAAGCTTATGTGTACGTGACTAGTGAGTGCGTGGGAAAAGACAGGTAAAGTGGCAAGAGAAAATAAAGATATGAGATATGGTTTTGCCATCTTCATTCTTCATTTCCACTCTACCTTTTCTAACTTTTGGTCAACATCTCTTCTGGCTGTAATTTTCACTTGGAATTCTGCTTCATAATCTTCTACTCCAACATATCGACGCCTTTTAGAATGTACACTGTCCATGTCCTCAGATTTTGAACGCTTTCTTCTTGACACTTCACCTGAAACAATTAGATACAACTGCTGATGACGAATCTTAAAAACAAACAAACAGAAACCAAATCAAAGCAAAATAAAAAGAACAACCAGAAGAACCAACCCCAAACAGATAGCTGCAGAATAGCATGAATATTATGAAGTTTCATTTTTTATTCATTTAAGCATTTTTCATTCTAGAACAGTAAGAATGCCTTCAGAAAAACAATGTATTTGAACAACATCAAAAGAGAACAAGTCCCTTTGTCTTCATACACTGCTGCCAAGAGTTCCGCTTCACGATTCACCAAACCACTACCTCAAATGCAAGACCACAGCCATTCCCCTCTTCCCTGCCTCCATTTCTTCCTCTTCCTATCAGCACCAACCTGTAATGTAACATGGCTTCTCAGAAGCAAAATAAAACCCCCTTCTGAAAAAAGTATTTTTTTTCAGTAGCCTATTAGCCAATTAAAACTTCTACTTCACTCTGCCCGTGTTAGCACAGAGTTCTTTCCTATCTGTCATGAATTCTTAACCTGTATCCCCAACCTCTGAATAAGAGAGCAATCAGACTTTTTTCTTACTATTTGAGCAAGAAGGAAAGTAAAAACCTGATGAAAGAAGAGGCTCAAAACAGAAGGTATATTATGAAGGTTATTTTCATTACAGTGATGAAGCACAGAAGTGCAAAAAGAGACCTCATTCATTCCTCCAGCTCCTGGCACCATATGCTCTAGTGATATGGATACAGAATGATGTGCCTAGGTAAAGGGAAGTAAAGAAAGTTATAGACCATTCTGTGTGTGTTTGACCATCCAAACATCAAAGACCATAAACTTCACATTTAAGGATGAGTCAGAAAGACAGGATTAGTAGATAATGGAGACTGAAAAAGCACAACAAATAGCGACTTTCCATTTTTCTTTAATTATATTACACACACTGTGCGAGTCATATTTTTAACTTCAGAGATTATTTTCTAATTTTCTGATGGTCAAATTTCTGATGGTTTTCCATTTTGAGAGCTGCACTAAAAAGACTCTAGTGTACTAAAAATATTAAAAGGCAATTTTAAAAGTCTGTGCAACAACCTTTATCTAAAAAAAAAATGAGAGCATAGGTATTCACATTTTACGTGAATACAACAACTACAGGACTCCATATAAACACTGCAGAATGCTGAATATCTGTGAACAGTTTAAATGTCTAAGGTGTGATTGTTTGTTTTTGTTTTTTTCAGAATGACAGTAAACAGTGACAAATGAATAAAAACAGCTACAGCTCAAGCTTTCTTCCATCCATCAGAAAAGCCTGTAGAAAGTAAATAAATTTAAAATTGCAAAGTTAGAAAACTATCCAAAGACTACTGGAGACAAGTTTACTAGCATTTTCTGTACAGTGTTTGCCTACTCCCAGTCAGTCATATGAGAAGAAATCGAGCCATTCACAAATGAAACAATTAGCTTGTAATATACAAGAAGTACTTATTTATCAGAACACGTTCAATAATTTGTTCTGAAGCAGAGGCTACATTTAGTCATACTGCAGCTTGATTATCTTTGAAGAACTTGAGGATGCTTGCTGCTAATGGAAAGGATAGCAGTGGGAAGTTGTGACTCCTGGAAACAATAACAGCTTTGAGTGAGTTGCATCAGTTGTTCCTGACTGAAGGGTGTTTTGCACTTATGTTCTAGTTAACACCTTATGGACACTAAAACATCCCGTCAGCACATACTGGCGAGAAGCCTAAATAATGGCTGGGCCTAAAACACAGCTCCCAGGGCATGGCCAACAGCTGCAAAACTTTGTAGGGTGCACAGAAGGTGGTCATGGTCACCATGCTCATCAACAGTGGCGATCTACCATGTGACATCATCACCAGCCACTGGGACAGTTCCCTTTGTTATGTCCAAGCCCCAGTGCAAACAGACCTCTCCTGGGTGACAATATGGCTTTGCAAATCTCAAGCCACCTGGACCGTCTAGGGTCTCCCTTTCTGTATGAAGCCCTGGCAAAGAGAGATGAACTTCTTGCCTACAGGAGGTATAAACTAGTGGGGCAGTCATGTCACCAAGCAAAGAAGCTATGGAAGGAGGTCAGGAGATGGAATAACATCAGAAATAATTAGACAGAGACTGACTGGATGAACTGTAAGATCCTGCAGCTTCAAGAACCAGAACCTCCAGCTACACAGCCAGAGCTTGCCCTGTTGCAAAATGCAAACTCCAACAATGACAAAGGTAGGAAGCACCAGTGGCTCCCAATATGCCAGGAGGTGCAAAGGACAACTAAAGATTTGGATCTTGTCATTTCAGATTGCTGGAAGTTCTGCCCAGGGAAACGCCTGAACTATCTGAGCCTGAGCCATTCAGCAGCATGATGCAGAAATCAAGAGCAGTAACTGTGGATGATTCCCTACCTGCAGGGAACAAAGATTCCCATCTGCAATAGACAGAACGACATCATAAAAATCTAAAAACAGGAAGTGTGCAGGGATGGGGTTCAGAAAGTTAAAGGCCACCTTCAGCTCAATCTAGTGAGGGACATGAACAGTAAGCGCTTTCTACCAGTGTATTAGCAGCATAAGGTTAACTAGCGAAAATATGCCCCCTACTGCTGACAGGATAGCAAATGATACAGTAGAAAAAATCTCTGATCCTATTTTGGCTCAGACCTTAATGAGAAACCTTTCCTTCAGTTATCCTTGATACTTCAATGACTCTGTGTTTCTAATATGCGTCATCAGTGCAGAATAGTGCTAACATTACATACCTCTCTCTGTGAGTTTTTCTTCTTCTTTGCGGACCACTTCTCTTTCTTTGTCCTCCTCCTCATTTTTTCCCACCTCTTCTACAAACACAAGAAAAAAAATGCGTTACACTGACTTACAGAAAGTTACACACAGAGTCCTCTTTTGACTTGTGAGCTTAGGATGCTTACAAAACAGAAGAGAAAGAAACGTGAAGAGAGAGAAGTATGTAGAGATGAAAAAAAAGAAGATACCTTCAGAGCAAAAAGTCTGAACTACTGTACAATAGAGATCCACTTCTGGATTTGTTTAGCTTTAAAACCAACACAATGCCTGAAAGTTACATCTGAAAGCTACATTTAGGAAAAAAAATATAAAAATTCCGTAGGAAATTATTAACATGTTTATTTACCTTTGGCAAATTCAACCATAGTATTTATGGTAGGATAAAGTTAAGATCCTTTTTTCTTAGTAAGTACTGATATTAATTTAATGTTTGTTACTAAAAACAAGCACCCTAATTTAAATCCAATTATCTACCTTACTCATGACAAGGGGCTTGGAACTAGAGGATCTTTAATGTCCCTTAATGTCCCTTCCAACATTCACTTAAAACCTACATTGCAGAAAGTTCGTTAAACAATGAACAAACAAAAAAAAAATCAACCACATCTCAAATCCACACAGCTTACAAGGAAGTACTTTCTAAAAGGTGCACAAAGGGAGAAATTTCCATCAACTTTTACTGCATGTTCCATGACTTCTTCCAGTGTTTCATACAGGCTGTACTGCTGCCTTTTGCTTGCTAGATACAACGTAAAACTATTAAGTTACACTGCTTATTAGCATTACATTAAAATAGATCCAGAATATAACAAAATAAGTCAACTCTGTTATACAATACTCAATTGCTACACTTCTTCAATTTCTATTTTCATTTAGTTATTACAGCACAGCTTATGTAGGCTTTTTTAGACGCTGCAAAGATAACACTGATAGTCTCTTAGCACTAAATTCTACTTGTACTGTGAACCCTCTTTGGATGATTTAAAATAAAGTAACATAATAAATCAGCAAAAGAAATCAGAAACCCACAAATGGAAATTATGAGGGTTTTTTTTTCCACGTTATTAATCTATGTGAGAAATAATAATGATTCAAACCACAAAATTTTTTCAAAACCAATCTGACTTACTTTCAAGGTAACAAAGCATCATAGTAGCTATACTACTCAAATTTTAAAGATCTACAGATAAATTCCATGCACATAATTGATACCTGTGAGACTCATTCACAAAAGAATCTAAAGGAGACTCTCAAAGTTCAAGAGTACTTTTTCCGTAAGTTGCAGATTTTAAATGTTCAACCAAAAAACCAGATATTTCACTGAAACATTCACATATCTAGGATGCTTTTAGTAGCATCCTAGTTTCAAAGCTGAAGGGTTATTTTTTTTTTTCGTCATATGTGTGGATTCTGATCGTCTGTGTGTGTAGAGATAGGATTAGGAAAGCCAAGGCACAGATGGAGCTGAACTTGGCGAGGAATGTGAAACATAACAAGAAGGGGTTCTACAGGTACATAGGCAGGAAGAGACAGGCCAAGGAGAGTGTTCCCCCTCTAAAGAAAGGTAACGGGGAGCTGGCTTCCTCAGACATAGAAAAAACTGAGGTACTCAATGAGTGCTTTGCCTCAGTCTTCATGGGTAGTCAGGCTTCCTGTGTCTGCCAGGACCGTGAGCCTCTAGGTCAGAATGTGGGGAGTGGTTTCTGTCCCACTGTGATGGTGGAACAAGTCCAAGTCCTCCTCATGAAACTGAACGCGTATAAATCCATGGGGCCAGATGATATCCATCCTAGGGTTCTAAAAGAAATGGTTGATGTGGTTGCCGAGCCTCTCTCCATCATATTTGAAAAATCATGGCTGTCTGGTGAAGTCCCTGGTGAGTGGAAAAAGGGAAACGCTACTTCCATTTTTAAGAAAGGGAGAAAGGAAGACCCGGGGAACCTTACCTTTGTGCCTGGGAAGACCATGGAGCAGATCCTCCTAGAAGCTATGTTAAGGCACATATGAGATAAAGAGGTGATTCAAGACAGTCAGCATGGCTTCACCTAGGGCAGATCATGCCTGACCAATCTGGTGACCTTCTATGATGGACTGACAGTTTTGGTGGATGGGGGAAAGGTAGTGGATGTCATCTACCTGGACTTCTGCAAGGCGTCTGACATGGTTCCTCACCACATCCTTCTCTCTAAATTGGAAAGATGTGAACTGTTCAATGGATTAGGAATTGGCTCGCTGGCCCCAACTTGGGGGTCCTGGTAGACGAGAAGCTGCATATGAGCCAGCAGTATGCACTTGCAGCCTGGAAGGCCAACTGCATTCTGGGCTGCATTAAAGAAGGGGTGGCCAGCAGGGAGAGGAAGGTGATTGTCCCCCTCTACTCGGCTCTCATGAGGCCCCATCTGCAGTACTGCATCCAGGACTGGGGCTTCCAGCACAGGAAGGACGTGGAGCTCTTGGGAGTATGGGTACAGAGGAGGGCCACTAAGATGATCAGAGGACTGGAGCACCTCTCCTATGAGAAAAGGTTGAGGGAACTGGGCTTCTTTAGCTTGGAGAAGGCTGCAGGGAGATCTCATTGTGGCCCTCCAGTACTTGAAGAGAGCATATGAACAGGAAGGGGAACGCCTGTTTACGAGGGTGGATTGTGACCGAACAAGGGGAAATGGTCTTAAACTGAGACAGGAAAGGTTTAGGTTAGATATTAGGAGGAAGTTTTTCACACCAAGTATAGTGACACACTGGAACAGGTTGCCCAAGGAGGTTGTGGATGCCCCATCCCTGCAGGCATTCAAGGCCAGGCTGGATGTGGCTTTGGGCAGCCTGGTCTGGTGGTTGGTGACCCTGCAACATAGTAGGGGGGTTGAAACTAGATGATCATTGTGGTTCTTTTCAACCCAGGCTATTCTGTGATTCTATGATTCTATGATTCTGTGATTGTTTTTGATTTGTTGTTTTGTTTTACATAGCTATTTCAAGGCTGAGGAAGCTCACTGCTTACAAATTTCCATCACTCTCTGTATACAAAGAGTAAAAATGGTTTAAACACAACTCCAGCTAAACTCTTACAGTTAGGAATCATCATACGGAGAATTTTAAAAATGGATCATAGTTTATGTTTTGCTGTTAAGCCAAGAAGTCATCATCATGACAAGTAGACAAGTAGAAGTAATGAATGCAAACCTTAAAAAAAAAAAAAAATTGATAATATAATTATGCTATCACTGTATTTACTGCGTTACTAACACAAACAGAAATGTCATCTTAATAGCTGACTTTATCTGTTGTGGAACTGAGTATTGCAGTTTTGATTTTTGTTTCTTGGTTTGTTCATTTGTTTTTGTTTTTCATTTTTTTTTTTTCTGACTACGTTTTCCTGTCACTGAACAGCTGAAAATACCTTTTAAGAACTCCTACAACTGCAAACATTCAGATCTCTGTAGTAGCTGACTGAATGCATGTTTGGATGCCACTTCTGCCAATATGTGTCTTAACAGACATAAAAATAAGAGTAAGTTTAAGCTTAGGCAAATACTTAGTATTTGCAAATACTCTGCAATGCACAGTACAACTCTAAGCCATAATCCTCTAACCACAATGTTCTCCTTACAGACTGGCTGTAACTGATGTGCTCAGACAATAACCACAGGAAAGCACAAAAATCTACCTCTTGTACGGAGTGGTAATCCTCGATGAAATCTACCTAAAAGTTCTTACACAAAGGAAATACTGTTTTAGATGATATTCTAATTACCAAATGCTACATACTCCTACTAGTATGATACTTTTGCAGAGCCGCACTTTTCATACTCATGAGGGCATAACAGGTTAGAGCAAGTCTGCATGGAAGTTCACCAAGAATCCACTATAGACTAAGATCTGTATGACTGTGGAGTAGCCTTGCTGAAAGAGACCTGGGGGTACTGGTGAGCAAGCTGAACGTGTCAGTAGTGCACTGCTGCAGCAATGAGGGGAAGTCAGATTCTGGGCTGTATCCACATGAGTGTTAACTAACACAGATGGAAATGTCATCTACCCACTCTAGTCAATGTTTGTATATGGAGTACCGTATCTAGTTCTGGCCCTAACAATTCAAAAAAGATGTGGACAGATTGGAAAGGGTCCAAAGGAAGGCCACAAAGATGATCAAAGGGCTGCAAAACCTGCCGTGTCAGGAAAGGCTTGATATGTTAGGTCTTTTCACTCTAGAGAAGAGAATGTTATGAGGGGACCTCGTCACCATATCCTAGTAACCTAAAGGGAATAGCAGCTCTTTCTTCACAAGCAGCCACATGGAGAAGACACAGGGAAATGGGTACAAGTTGTTCTGCAAGAAGTTTTGACTTGGTTTAAGAATTATGGGTTTTTTTAAGTGAGATTCATCACTGGTACAATATCACCAAGGATATGGTAGAATTCTCATCACTGGAAGTTTCTGTGATGCAACTGGACTGGATTATCTCATCTAGGCTTTCATTTCCCACAAAAAGTTGAGCCTGATGATCTTTCAAGGTCCTTTCTAGCCTGGACTGTACTATCATTATATGAAGAGTTTGGCTAATGTATGCCATGTAGTCTTGAATCTAGCAAATAAGATGTGAAAGTTTTTTTCCTACAATGCAAAGGAAAAATCTCACATCCACACAAACTTTATAACAACATCTATGAATGAAACAGTGAATGTGAAAACATATGAAAACATGCATCTCTAAAGGCAGCAAGATACAAGCCTGATTTAAAAATGAATTTTAAGCAGGAAGCATATTAGGCAGAGGTCTGCTGATATTTATCTGCTTTGTATCACACAGAGTACTGTGTCAACACAACACAACAAAAACAGTTACACTTGACAATTTTGCAGGTCTTTTCTAACCTAGATTCTGTGAATCTGAAAACACTTTGACTGTATAAAAGGAATTGAAAGAATCTCTTGACTGTACCTTTGCTTGGAATGCTTTGATTGAGGAATGTGTCATGGTGATGTGGATTTTTTTGATACTGAAACTTCTAACTTGGGAATGTACTTAGGCACATAATCACTCCTTCAGTGTGTGTGCAGCTCTGCCTTAGGAAGAGCAATGCTGATTTTCTATTAGGCAGTATTTATGATATACCTGTAAATTAAAGTAAATGAAAGTAAATTACTTTGCAATGAGCTTGATCAAGACTGGGGTCTGACAGGCATACTGTATTAATCTGGAAGATTTCTGTGCATAAAAATTTGTGTGCAGAGGGTGATGCTATGCTTAGTTTTGTGTCTTAGGAAGATATGGAATAGGAAACATAAAAATCAATATAAATATTTTTAGTCTATGTAATCAGGAGTGAAATAATGTTCATGTAACAGAGCATTTTGAGAAGTAAATACCTAGAAAGCACACTGAATGCATTTAACATACCATCAGCATTACTGCAGTAACAATATGAGCTAGAGGTCCTTAGCAGTTATATAAGGGCTCACACAAAAAAACTGTACTATCTACAGTGGATCTGAGGTGGTGATTGCTAGAGAACTGTTGTGTTGACACAGTAGTCTGAGTGATACAAAGCAGATAAATATCAGCAAACTTCTGACTAATATGCTTCCTGCTTAAAATTCCTTTTTAAATTTTTGAATCTAGGGTATTGAGAGTTCTCTATTTATTTTCAAAAGAACCTTAATGACCTAAACAATCTGGAGAAATGGGCTGACAAATGCATTATGATATTCAACAACTACTAAGTCACGTGCCTGGAAAAGGAGAGTACTTGCAACGGCACATGAGCGCTGAGGCCCACAGGGCTAGGCAACAGCTCTGCTCTGAGGATTTGCACAGGCAGCAAGCCAAACGTGACACAGCAGCATGCCCTGGCACCAAAGGAAGCCAACAGCATCCCGAGCTGTATTCACAGAAATGCTGTGCTGTGGTTTACCCAGAAGGCAGCTAAGTACCACACAGTCATTCATTCAATTCCCCCCCCCTCATAGTGGGATGAGGGAGAGAAGAGAATCAGGGGAAAAAACCATGAAGTAATTGAGATAAAAAACTATTTACTAAGAACAAAAAAAGAAAAGATATATTATTATCATTACTATTTTCATTTACAAAACAAGTGATGCGCAATGAAACTGCCTACTGCTCACCAACTAATGCCCAGCCAGTCCTCAAGCAATGGCAGCCACTCCAGCTGACTCCCCACAGTTTTTGAAGTCTCTCCTCATGGTGTTATATGGTATGGAAAATCCCTTTGGCCAGGTCAGATGTCCAGGTTCTGTCCCCTCCCAGCTCCTTGTGACTTTGCTGGCATGGCATTATAAGAAGTTCAAACATTCTTGGCTCTCTGCAGTCACTGATGAGCAATAACTAAAATATTCATGTGCCATCAACATTACTTCTCTCCCAAAGCTAAAACACAGCATCGTAGCAGACACTATTAATAAAAATAATTTGTCTCACCTGAAACCAGAACACATAGGCAGCATATTGTCGGAAGTGATTTTATCCTTTGCGCTCACTGTGCCACTGCTCTCAGCAAGGAGAAAGAGATGGTAAAGGCGCTGAGGTCTAGGAAGGAAGCTGAGGGAGCTTGAGGGAGCTGGGCTTGTTCAGCAAGAGAAAACAAACCTTAGTGGGACATTATAGCTTTTCAATATCTATAAGGTGACTTCCAAGAAGATGGAGTCAGTCTCCATGTAGAGGCTCATGGCAAAGGAAGAGAGAACATCTGCAACCATAAAAATACTACAAGTGATAGAAGGAATTCCAACAAGTAGACATTTACTAGCGGAGGTTACTGAGAAAGGTTCACCTAACTGGGTCAAGTCCTGAGCAGCCTGATCCAATCTCACAATTGACCTTACTTTGAGAAGGAGTTTTAACTAGAAACCTATTGAGTAATTTTCCAACCCAAACTATTCTATTATTTCATCACTCCTGCTGCACGGAAGAAATCTATTAAGTGATTCCAGCACAAAACACAATATTGTTTTATTTGGTTACTTATTAAAATATTTTTCCTATTTATTTAATAGGAAAAAAAATGCATGAACAATTTAAAATTATAACTGATAAATCCAACATCCCTGATCCAGTCCCTCCAAAGTCTGTCAGACAGAAGTGTATCTCATGTGGATCGAAAATGCAGCAGTTGTACCTTTGTCAAATTTAAGAAACCTCTCTGCACTATATATTCAGTTGCAGATGCCACAGACTTCCTGTATCTTCTATTGGATGAACAAAACTCATGTTTCTTCATCCTTCCAGTACTACATTTCCCAAATACTGAATTACAATTGCACCAGCTGTCTGAAAGCTTCCCATTATCCCTTTTAGGATTAGACACCAGAACTGGAAATACTGAAAAATAAAGAAAGAAGTGATTTCATAACTGCTATCTAAGCATAATTTACTTTCCTGTTTGTATATTCAAGAATTTTGAGAGCTATATATATTACAATAAAGGAACAGAGGATCATTTTTAGTTGTTTATCTGCCACTCATATGCTCTGAAATTCTCCTCAAATACTACTTTCTAGAAGACAAACTGTATTCTTCTAAGTGTTAACTGCATTCTCTATTTGTAACAAGTTGTACTTGGATGCCCTGCTTTACTTAAAACTATTAGCAATGATAAAAAATCAGTAAGCTCTCTTTCAAACTAGCCCCGGAGGACACAAAAAAGTACTGCTATAGAGAAGCCTCAAGTGAAGGTGTCTAGAATGTAGCCAATGATAACAATTTTAAGACTTTAGGTTTTCGATAGTGAACATCCTCACCCAGTCAAACTTGAAAGTCTAGAAATAAGGTAAAAACATAGCAACAGCTATATTAGGTATAACAGTTTATCTAGTCCAAAATGCTACCTCCAACACTCTCCTGACAACAGCAGATGCCCAAGTACGGAAGGATCTAAGGAGGAGAAAAGAACATAGTTGCAAATTCTCAAAACAGTTCTTCAGATTTCTGAAAAATTGATGCTGGAAGACCTCCATATCTCCAGGCTTTTTTTGTTTGGCAGCCCTCAAGAAAAGAAGTCTAGCAGTCACAGTGCTGTGACTATTAAGTTCTGTATTGGAGAAGTGTCCCTTCTCCTATGCTTTGATCCCGCCTGACTTTTTTCCTTTCTCCTGTTTTATACACAAACTTCTTTTGGAGAAAAAGGTAGCAAATACTTTTCATACTACTCAAGATTTCACGCATCTTTTCCTCCACCTCTTCTTTCAAGCTGAAAAATCCTACTCTATTATACAGTTTATCCTTGTCTAGAAGTTGTCTCTCTGATCTGCCATTAGTAAGTAAGCAAAGAACCTTCAGAAAGAGTTGACTATATACAATGGACAAAGAGGGGATAAACTGGGATTCCCTACAGACAAAAACCAAAGCCCCACAGTGCAACAAAATAAGGACAGCTAGGGGCTATATTCAAAGCAGTAATTAATACAAATTTTCAAAGCAGAAGAAGTCAGAAGCTTGTGACTTCTCCATCCCTTGTTGGATGCCGAGGGCAACTTGGTGACCAAGGACCAGGATAAGGCTGACGTGCTTAATGCCTTCTTTGCCTCAGACTTTAACAGTAAGACTTGTTAGTTCCTGGGAACACAGCTCCCTGTGCTGGTAGATGGGGATGAGGAACAGAATAAGCCCTGCATGATCCATGATGAAATGGTTTTGGACCTACTCCAAAAGCTGGATGCTCACAAGTCCATGGGGCCAGATAAATTGCACCCTAGGGTGCTGAAGGACTTGGTGGATGTTGCCAAGCCACTCTCCGCCATTCTTCGGCAGTCCTGGCTAACTGTTGATGTCCTGGTGGACTGGAGACTGGCAAGTGAGACACCCATCTTCAAAAAGGGCCGGAAAGATGATCTTGGTAGCTACAGACCTATCAGTCTCACCTCGGTGCCCAGGAAGTTTATGGAACAGATAATCTTGGGAGCCATCATGGACCAATTAAAGGTCAACCAGGGGATCAGACCCAGTCAGCATGAGTTTACGACTGGTAGATCCTATCTGACAAACCTGATTTAATTGTATGACAAGATGACCCGCTTAGTGGGTGAAGGTAAGGTTGTCAATGTGGTCTACTTGGACTTCAGTACAGCCTTTGACATTGTCACCCACAACATTCTTGTGGAGAAGCTGGCTGCCCATAGTTTGGATGGCTATATGCTCTGCTGAGTGAAACACTGGCTGGATGGCCAGGCCAAAAGAGTTGTGATCAATGGAGTTAAATCCAGTTGGCGGCCAGTCACAAGCAGTGTCCCCCAGGGTTCGGTACTGGGGCCACTTCTATTTAACATATTTATTAATGATCTTGATGAGGGGATTGAGTGCACCCTCGGTAAGTTTGCAGACAACACCATGTTGGGAGGGAGTGCTGATGTGCCTGAGGGTAGAAGGGCACTACAGAGGGACCTGGATAGACTGGATTGATGGGCCATGGCAAATTGCACGAGTTTCAACAGGGCCAAGTGATCACAACAATCCCAGGCAACCCTACAGGCTTGGAGAGGAGTGGCTGGAAAGCTGCCTGATGGAAAGGGACTTCGGTCTCCTGATGGACAGTGGCTGAATACGAGCCAGCAGTGTGCCCAGGTGGCTGAGAAGGCCAATGGCATCCTGACTTGTATCAGGAATGATGTGATGGGCAGGACTAAGGAAGCAATCCTGCCCCTGTACTTGGCATTGATGAGGTCTCATCTCAAGTACTATGTTCAGTTTTGGGCACCTCAGTACAGAAAGGACATTGAGGTGCTGGAGCAGGTCCAAAGAAGGGCAACAAGGCTTGTGAAGGGCTTGGAGAACACGCCCTATGAGGAGACACTGAAGGAATTGGGGAAAAGGAAGAGCTGGTCTAGGGCAGCAAAGTCAATAATAAGTTCAGCTGTAAGAACCATGTGATTGTGGAATTTATTATCTTGCAAGAAGTCAGAAGAAGAAATAACAGTCTAGCCTGTGCCTTCAGAAGAGCAGTTCTTACCTTGTTCAGACTGTACTTTGTTGTATCCAGTGGGGGACTGCCCTGGAGACAAAAGGGGCTCAGGAGAGCTAGCTGTTCTTCAAGGACAGCCAACTCAAAGCATGCAAATAGTCCATTTTAACATGCAGAACATAGAATTGGTGTGGAAGAACACCAGCATGGGTCAGCAAAGACCTTCTAATAAAGTTCCAATGTAAAAGAATTGCAGTGGAGTAAGAAAAAATACAGGGACGTTGCCCAGTCACAAAAAATATTAAAGCTTGGTGTTTTCCTCTAGTTCTTCATTTATTCTGAGTGTTCTTCATTTGCTTTCATTTACTTCTTCTAAATCAATGACTTCATAAAACTACCTAATATAATCCTGGACAATCATTCCTGAGTGGCTAGCTTTTTCTGTCAAGTTACGAACGCTTTTGTACTTGCATATCACTTGGTAGTTAACCTCAGTGAGATCCTTGCATTTTTATATTCAAGATACTGCAAAATTCCTCTGCAGCTTTTCATAACATCATCAGCAAACTGTCACCTCAGTAGTGACCCTTCATTTTCAATAAATTATGAATCTTTTGCTAAAGGCAGTCTTCAGAACAGATCTCGGTGGATTTACTTTCCATTCTTCGACAGATTATTTCCTCCATGAGTACTTTCCATCCTGTCCCCAAACCATTCAGTTTCTGTACATTCTTGGTAAGAAGTCATTGTGTTTGGATATCAGAAATAGTTCATATGCTTTATCAGATCTTCACTGCCAAGGTTTTTGAAGGTATGATCTCCTATTATAGAAATCTTAAGCGTCACTTAAGTACTATATATACTAATTCTACTTGAAAAACAAACACTACTTACCTTTCCATTTAAGGAAAACCATTCTTTACATTATTGCTTAGTCATGCTAGTTTTCCTCTGCATCCTGTCAAAGCTTTACTATTTAACTGAACTGCTTCCATATATTTCCAAGATGGTATTCTTAAATAATTTCTATGCCATCTCCACAGATACAATTTTAACAGACTCCTCTTGAAAGTTATTAACTATATTACAAGTCATTTACTTTATCCACCTGGTTTCTCATACAATATTGTTTCTGGTCCTGACAGCCTCTCTGATATTTGTTACTGAAACATATAAATTCGTAAAAGGACTGCTGAATTTTTGTATTAAAATCCTGTTACATTTAGCACAAAATGGGACCCCAGAAGATTTCCTCAATATATTTCATGTAGAATCTATTATTTGGAAAAATTTGAACTCCCTTCTTACTTAATGGGAACTTAATGGGAAACTTTAGGAAGCTAGCATGCAGAAATTAATGTGTTACCACTAACGACAGAATATATTTCACTGGCCAGTATTCCTTTTAGGAACAGTTGCAATTACATTCATGCAACTACAGAAGTCTCCAACTGTTACAGCTGACAGAAAACAAAATTGCTAGTCAATAAATTATTCTGTCCAGAACAGAGAAAAATATTGCTGGGTACAATCATTTTAGGCTTCTGCAAACAGTAGTCCAATATTCAATATTCACTTATAGCCTTTTGCTTCAGAGCTGAGGTTTCTCTGTGACCCCAGTGTGCTTCTTTCTGATTAAGATGAGAAGAAAAAAAAAGCCACCTTGTTATCCTAAGTTCATTCGTATCCAATGAGAGAAGCCTTAAACTGTGATAAGAACAACAATCACTGATTTATTTGTAACATACATTTTAGAGAAGGGACTCATAATGCACTACAACTTCTACACAGGTACATACCATATTCTTTTTCCTTCACCATATCCCACCCACAGATATCTACTGGAAGATCTTAAACAGTGGTATCACTTTTGCAATTCCAGAGAAATGTGCATTTTAATACCCAAATAAAATTCTCTAAAGAGACTATGCAACCCATTAATTATACTTTTAAATGGCATAAACTTAAAGATTAGCACCAGAAAAGGAGGAAAAGTCTGAAACATGGCCAGAAAGACATTCTCATCTCACTGCCTCCAGTTATTTACTCAAGACCCAAAAACTGCTATTACAAGTTACAAGCGAAAGACAGTTTCATTGACAGTAAAACAGAGATAAGAAACTATGGGTGCTAACTTCCCACAAACAAAGACAGCTTGATCTTGATAAATCTCTTGAAATCTTACTCAGTCAAGCATGAATGAATAGATTTAACTTAATGTGGTCATTGTTTCATAAAATGCTAACAACAGTGCAGCTTGAAGCTATAGCTTTCTTTAACTAAAAGTAGAGAGCAACAACAATATATCCATTAATTATTTATTGGTTTTATTTTGTCAGAAGTGAGACAGTAAGACAGAGTGCCCTATGCCCCCAAAATACTTACGCATACAAAACTGCGTGACAGCAACAAGAGAGCAGAGAACATCAGTTTAACATCAAGAATTTATCTGCTGGTTCTGCTAAGTGCATGAAAAGACTGAAGTACCAGTTTTATATAATTAATGCTTTTAAATGTCAACCAGTTGCCATAGTCACCAGATACAAGTTGGATAAAACCACTATGAGTTAAAGTTAAATGGCATGAAAATAATATCTACATGATTTGTGGTTTTCTTCTAAAACCTCTCTAATAGTATCATCATTTGGTGAAAGAAATTTGAAACAAATGGGGGTTATGCTATGTCTGTATTACTAACATGTTTTCATCCTTAAAATTTATGAGTGTGTTGAAGAAAGTTCTCCTTAGGAACAATAAGTTCAGTTCTTTTTCAATATATCCTGTACCACATCTGGCAACTACTCCCTTTTACGTTCTTCCACCCCTCCCACCCATTTATGAAAAGTGATGGGAGGACTGTGATAATTTTTGGTGCTAATTTCAGTCTTTCTCAGCTACAAATTCCATCCCTCAAATTGCAAGACTACATAAAAGTAGTGGGTAAGACTGTCTTTTGTTAGGCCTCTGAGCATGCTTATATGAGCATGCAAACAAAATAAAAACTGGTGAATAGGTTCTACCTTTTCCTGCAATTACTTGAGAATGCAAGTTCCAGAAAGAATAAGAAAGATATTATGATATAAAAATGCTGCTTTTAGCTGTATATATGATATATATGACTATATATTTAAAGTCTGGATGCAGAGTTTGAAAGTTTTCTACGTTCAGAATATGCCTGACTCAAAATCACTAAAGGAATATACACTGCCAGAATAGAATCCTTTAACAAAAATAGTTATGCAAAAAACAAGAGAGAGAAAAAGGTATGAACTGGAATACTGTTTGATTTATTGAATGCTTGTGTGTGACAATAACCCAACTTAACACTTCTTTTTCTTTCTTTTTAGAAATGGCAGCAGGGAAGAAAAATACCATAAATGTGGTAAAAATTAATACTGATCTTTAGTTAGATTTTGGCTAGACCTCTCTTTGTTGTTTTTAAGAGTTTCTCTATGATAAAGTATCGCTTTAATGCCTTTCAAGTTCTTCATTTGCTGCTCACAATACTAATGCGAGAACAAATGCTCACACCAGCAATGCTGAAGAATACTGGTAAAAATTAAAAAGCTCATTACTTCACTAAATATGGTTTATCACCTTCAATTACAAAGACGCTGATATGATTTTCACATGCCCCTAAAATTCATTACTTCCCCCTGTATACCCAAAAGACTGAAGTTCTTAAACACAGACTTAGAAACACGTCAAATGTATGTCATTTTAAGAAATGAACAAAATTCCAGACGAATCAAAGCTACCAATTTAAAAAACTCCTACCTGGAAGACCTGACTTGTTTGATAGTACCACTTCAGCATGCTCCCTCTCATCGCAAGGATCCTCTTCATCAGACAGCACTAAGAAAGCCTCTTTTGGCAGACTTTCATTGCTTTCCTGCTTCAGTGGTGAACCCAAACAGTTGTCCATCTTCTCTTCTAAATCGGGGGCTGTGTCATCCACTGGAAGCAGAGAACTTTTAGAAAAACAGCTCATCTCGTCTTCAGCAGGAGCTAGTTTTTCCAAAATTGGAATAATTTCATCTGCTTCCATAGAGTCAGTATTCTCCAGGATACTTTCACTTGACTCATCTACTGCCTTCTCAACTACGATTTCTGAAAGACCTGCAGTGCCATCTCCTTGATTTTTTGGTTCCTGATCAGTTTCCATACTGCTAGAGATGGCCTCTTCCCCAACAGAATCTTCAACAATTACTTCTCCAGCCTTCTTTTTCTCTTCAACAGGTGAACTAGAAATAATAGTTAAGTCACTCGTTTTTCCTCTCTCCTCAGCGGAGGAGCTATTATCACAGTTTGATTTATTGTCACCTTCTGATGAAGCGTCACTCTCTCTTTGGTCCAAATGATCTTTTATGTTATTTTCTTCATGGAAGTTAACTTTACTGCTAACAAGAACTCTGTTTTCAGCCTCACAAACTAAAGCAATATCAATATCTTGTTCATGAGTTACGTTCTCTGGAGAGAGAGGTTTAGGTTCTAGGTCACTGACTATACTTTCTGCCCTACTTTCAGGTCTTTTGATTTCACTAATTTCATTAGAATCCACTAGGCCATTAACTTCCCTCTTGTCCTCCATACAGTCCGTATTGCTTAAAGGAGAATTTAAATCAGAATCTCCGTTCTCATGCTTTCCATTTAACAGTTTAACTTCAGCTGTCTTCAGCAGGTCTTCCTTAGCCTTATAGACAGCCTCAAGTTGTTGTCGATCACTTGCTCTCATTGTTTTTCGTGCTTTGAAGACTTTTTTCTGAGGTTCATCTGTGCTATCCATCTTGACCCTTAAAAAAAAAAAGTTCCATAAGACTTTTGAAGTCCATTATTATTTTATTATTATTATTATAACAGGGGTTTTAAAGAAAGACTATAGCTGAAATTTACTTTTTGCGCATTTTAAAGCAAACTAGTGTAACTATCTACAAAATCCAAAACTGACAAAATGATTAAATTTTGTTTCTCCTCATGAAAAGCAAGTGCAGATTTCTAAGTATGTTGAACAAATACAAGCATGTAAAACTCACTGAGATGACACAATTACTTTAATGACATGTAGTAACACAGACTAAACAACTCAGTATCATTACACAAGGGATACGACTAAGTTTCTAGCTAGAAAGGGTATTGAGCCAATGTAAAAGCAAGCACACACTTCTTTCAAAACAGATACTGTCTAGCCCTATCAGTTGATAATTATTTTACCTTTCTAAATCTATGTAATGTCAGAAGTTTCAGACAAACTTAAATCAAAAACAAAACCAACCATAACTGGAATAAATGACAAAAATAATTATATCAAATAACTAAGAAAATTTCAATATATTGAAAGAATATGTAATGGAATAAAGTATTTTTTTTTTTTAAAAAAAAGGACCTCTCAAGATCATCTAGTCAACCATTTCACCTCTGAGTGCTTATGCTTTTGGGTCAGATTAAGCTGCATCAGCTGAGACAGTCCTAACAGATTATATATTGCTTTAGCATTAACTGATTAATCTTGTTGGCCATAAGCCAGTACTGTGTTCTTGCGGCCAAGAAGGCCAATGGTATCCTGGGGGTACAATAACAAGAATGTGGCCAGAAAGTCGAGGGAGGTGATCCTCCTCCTCCTCCTCTACTTTACCCTGGTGAGGTCACATTTAGACTACTGTGTCCACTTCTGGGTGCCCCGGTTCTAAAAAGACAGGCATCTCTTAGAATGAGTCCAACGGAGGGCCACAAAAATGATAAACGGCCTGAAGCATCTCCCATATGAGAAAAGACTGAGTAACTTGGGTCTGCTCAGTCTGGGGAAAGGAAGATTGAGGGGGGATCTGATTAATGTTTATAAACATTATGGCAAATGGATGAGATCAGGCTTTTCTCAGTGGTGAGTAGTGATAGCACAAGGAGTTATGGTCAAAAAGTAACCTGATCCAGTGTTGCACTAATCCCTCTTGGAAACTTTTTCCAGCCTAAACCTTCCATGCTGTATATAACTCTTAGCCACTGCACCATGGTACCATTCATTCTACAGCACTAGAGGAACAGTTTGGATTCGCTCTCTTTATAAGCAGGCTTGTCTACAACTATTAAATAGCTGTACGATTGGCCTTCGGTCTTCTCTTCAGTAGATTAGAGTTGTCAATCTCTGTGTTTTCATAGGTGCTTTAGGTTTCAATTTCTATCTTTTCAGTACTCCTCCATTAGACACTTCCCTATTTACTCCAAGCAGCTTTTTTTTTTTTTTTTTTATGAAGGAAATTATTTAGTATTTCTATGTTGCTAAACTAGGATATTTTAAGATGTAAGATGAATATATAGTCTAAAGTAAAAGTTCAACTATTAAGATAAAATTCTAGACTTCACAACCACAACGTATCATACTATATGTGCAAGGGCTTCTATCACCCTCAGTTACCATAACTTCTCAAAAAGCACAGGCAAAATGGTAAGAGATAAAAGTTGTATTTTTTTCCTCTGTTTTCCATTTCTTATGAGCACTGAGATCTCCTATCACATTATTTCAATTTTTTTCTTTTTTGACAATCCAGAGTTCTTGTATTTGTATAACTGATAGTGCTTAAATAACAGATGCATTCACACCTTGGTAACAGATCAAACAGACCTTCAAAGATTTTATCAGCTGCTTATAGACTCACAACTATACCTTGAAGATACGCATTTCTGCATGTCTGAACAAGTTTCTGGATATGACTGTCTATTACTTTTATTGCCACTAGTGGGAGCAAAACGCAACACTGATTTGAAAAATCAATTTACTCATTCTTAGAAAACGCTCTCATCCCATAACCACCTCCTACCACACACACACAAAAAAAACCTCCAGGTAAGTTGTTAGGAGCTTTTCAAGACTGCCTACATGCTAATACAATATCTTCATATTCCTCAAGAATAGAATACAAGTAAAATAGTAATTTAGCACAGTCTTGAAGTGAGGACAAGCGTACAAAAACCTATTCCAGATGCATGCATCTTCAGAAGCATGTATTTCAGAAGCATGAAATTTCTGACAGCGTATGTTCTTTCTTCTTGAGAACATGAGAAGAAAGTTTTTCTTTCACATCACTTTAAAAGCATGCATCAGGCTGCCACATAATACAGCACTGTTCATCATACTCACAGTTCTATGATGCATGCTGTTACAGATACATAGAGCCAATTCGGGGTGGAGAAGAATGTCCAGGTTTGGCTAACCTTGAACATTTCTTAAGACTCGCGATAGGTGAACCGACTAGTAAGCCTTCTGCTAATCTATTACAAAGATAAAGGGCCTCAAACTCAAAATTAAGAGAGAAAAGTATGTGATTTCCTTAAATACAATGCTTTGTTTTATGAGCACTACACAGATCTTATGTCTTTGAAACTTCACATATCACAGCATTTACAATCTTACTGTGATCAAAAGATATTTTAACAGATTAATAAAAATTCTCACACAAAACTTAAAATCAAGCTCATAAATGCATCATTTGTATAATCATAAAATGTAACTTAAAGCAAAATAGTATTTCTATTCTCTATAGTTTCCTCAATTATCTAAACTATCTTTTATTCATATATATAACATAAATTAAAGTATAATGAATTACACTTCCTTTTCAAATTTGCCAAAAGTAACAGTTTAAATTCAAACATCACAATACCTTTTTATATCGATGCATCTTTTCTCTTAGAACAAAAACACCAAGGTAATAGACTTAAGTTTCTAATACGTTAAAAAAAAAAAAAAGTGTTTTATTTACAGCTAATGATATTGTAAAAAAAAAGACAAAGCTGTAATACAATTTACAAATTCACTGTAGAAAAAAAAAAGTCTTACAAAATTCCATTGTCAGACAGTTATTTGAGTTACTCGTGTATATTTTCAGCTCAATCTCACAATCTTTTGGAACCAAAGAATACCCCAAAAAAGCTACAGAATATAAACAAAGGTGAGATTAAAAGATAAAAACTAAACGCTGGTTAAGTATCACGTATCACTGCAGACCAGACTTAAAATGTTTCCAGCCGTACCCACAAGGGAGCACACTGCAGCCAAATAACAGATCTCATGTGAGAGCTGAATAAAATAAGATACAAATAAATCAGTAACCAGTTCAGACAGGTTTGGTTGTATATGTGCAAGCCAATAAGCAATCACCTTATAAATACTTGCCTTCCACTCAAAGTGGTAAAGTGGTTGCCTTTCAGAGCAGGTTACATGAATTCAGACTTGCACAAATACACTTCAAACTCTCACTGTTTAAAAAATGAATGCATTTAATTTTAAACTCAACAACTTAAAGTTTAGCTATATTTGCTATACATTTCTCTTATATAATGTTTGGGTAGTCTCAGTTTTTACTCATAACATTTGTGACTTGGTCATGAGGGACACAAATCAATGATGGGGTACCTTTTATTTCAAGAAAAGACATTTGTTTAGTGCAGTACACAATGAGTCCTGCATGTAGAGCTAAGCGTATAAGGGTTAAATTCAGTAAATAGATTGGTAGAATTTGCATGTTTGTTTTTGTTTTTAAATAAAGTTCATCAGAAAAATAATCAATTTTGAAACACAAAATACTGCAAATATTTGTTCTGTAAGAATTCTTCACTTTAATCTTGAAAGTCATATGTACTTCAGGATTACAAGAAAACACACCATCAGGCACCTCCTTCCAGTAATAAATCTGCAAATATTTCCCACTACCAAATATGCAATACACAGTAAAACCAAAATGTGCCACTGTAGTTAATATACAAAGGGCTTCTCTTTCAGCCAACCAGAAAGCCTTCCCCCCACTTCCTCCTATATATACCTTATTATTACTAGTCTGCAAAGAGATTGCAGCTCTACAACAACAAAGGAATTAGCTTAGCTGCAATGGACCAGCCTATAATCGAGTGCTCATAGTAGCAGCACAGGATATGCTCAATATCAGCCAATCAGCAAGCAGCTGCCTGAATCCTGCCTGGCAACAGGCAGCGGACAAAGAGAAGGTCATGGAAACACACTGGGGGGAAGAAAGCTGAATTCATGCTCAATGGGCTTTGCATAAGATCATCAGTCTAGAACAGTATTTGCACAAGATTCCTGGTTTATGCAGTGCTAGCCAAAAACACTGCAACCATAAAACATTTGCAAAAACACAAAAAATATAAAAAGGGAGTGAAAAGCCTTTGATCAGGAAAAGCAGTGCCTCAATATGCAAGTCTACTTAAAATGTAGCACAGAAAATGAGTGAAATGGAGACAGCTCATGATCAGGACTACACTGTTCTAGATGGAAGAGTTCCCGAGAATCAAAGCAATGCACAAAACCTACCTCTTAAACAGCAGCTCATAAGAAGCAGTTTTCAGTTGAAATCATCTCTAGCAATATAAGTGAATGCAAGTTGTCATAAATTTAAGAACCATTTTCAAAGAAGAAAAAATAAACTGGTATTTTTCCAGAACATGTGCTGAAATAGAACATCAGTGGTATCTTTTGATGCCGCTAACGCTTGCCTGATTATCACACTGTATGCACAGTATGATACTTACAATCCATAAACAGCTGTATCTTAATATATAAAAGATATATAATAAACACAGCTGAGGACATACAGTAAGTGAAAGCAGTATTTTTTCTTGCTCACCACAGGTAATGAATTTTTGTGCCTTTTAGGCTAGCATGTGTTGGCTGAACAGAGCTAAAGAAAAATGTGCCATCTTCTGAGAGAAATGACATCACCCCGTATCCTATTTCACCTACTCTACATACAGCAAGCCGAGTTTCACTTTAATTAAGGCTCTAGCTTATTTCTAGCCGTATTTAGACAGGGGACTAGCAGTGGCCGTTTTGACGCCGAGCAGCGCTTCCCACTGCAGCAGCTGTAGTTTTTCCAGCGCACCGCAGAGGGAGACGCCTGCGCAGCCGCCCTCACCTCCCGCACAGGAAGCCAGGCGGCAGCCTCGGCCCAGCCCGGGGACAGAGCACCAGCCTCTGATTGGATGGCTGGAGCAGCCAATCAAGCAGTGGCTCTTCACACTCTACCCAGCAACAAAAGCCCATGAGGCCACGCGCGAGAACTCTAGGATAGGAAACGCTTTGCCAGGTGTGCAAGGCAAAGGGAAGTTAGGGAATTTCTACTTAAGAGCTGGAGTTTAGAACAGCGTTAGCCCTTGAGTGTAGTCAGAGGGTATTTTTAATGCCTAAGGGCTCTTTACATGGATGATGTGGAAAACCACAGAGCACCCAGACCTGCACACCTGAAACAAATAAGTAATGTCTCTCCTGAGCACGTGCTTATTGACCTACTGCACACTGGGCAACATGCCCATTTTTTTCAAACAAGACAGCTGAGTTTCTGATCCAAGTGTTGGATCATAAAACTGCTGGGAACCCATCTGGGCTTAAGCATAGCAGTTTTTAACCTCTCCTCCATTACTGGGCACTGCTCAGGCAGTTCCTCTAGTACTCCAATAGGAGCATCAAAATGGAGTTCTTCCTTATCGCTAACGTGACCTCTGCCTTGGAAGCACTCTGCCCTTTGAAGAACCAGCTCAATAAAACATGACGTTCATATCTATTTATGCTTACTCAGAGAAATACCCAAACAAGGCTATGGGTCTAGTAAACCAGAGTAAATCATAGAATCATAGAATGGTTTGGGTTGAAAGGGACCTTAGATCATGTAATTCCAACCTCGCTGCTATAGGCAGGGGCGCTTCCCTCTAGACCAGGTTGCCCAAAGCCTCTCCCAGCCTAGCCTTGAATATTTATTGGGAAGGGACATACACAACTTCTCAGGGCAACCTCTGGACACTGTTCCAGCGTCTCACTACCCTCAAAATAATTTCTTCCTAATATCTAGTTGACATCTAACCTCTTCCAGTTTAAAACCATTTCCCCTCATCCTGTTTCTACATGCCCTTCTAAAAAGTCCCTCCCCAGCTTTCCTGGAGGCCCCCTTCAGGTACTGGAAGACCACTCTAAGGTCTCCTTGGAGCCTTCTCCAGGCTGAAATGCCCCAGCCCCCTCAGCCTGTCCTCACAGGGGAGGTGCTCCAGCCCTCTGAGCATCTTTGTGGCTATCCTCTGGACCCACTCCCACAAGATTTCCTTCTTGTGTTGGGAGCTCCAGAACTGGACACAGTACTCCAGATGGGGTCTTACAAGAGCAGAGGAGCAAAATCACCTCCCTTGTCTTGCTGGTCACACTTCTCTTGATGCAACCCAGGATACCTTTGGCCTTCTATAGTATCATTTCAGACAAGTTGAATGGTCTTATGTATTTAAAAATTGACAGCTTCATATGCAAACTTGAATTACATTCTTATCACTTTGGTGCCATAATGAAGGACAACATTGTCCTATGCCATTCTTTATATCCAAGAGGTTGACATCACCTCTGACTTTGGCTCACAAACCCATTTCTCATCCTAACAGAATAATTTTTAGAGCCCTTTTCCCACTGGGCATGGGAGCAACTCCCTCTTAGGTCACACATCTAAGGTCTTACAATTGCAAATGATTTTTCAGAACTGTCCTTATATTGTTCATTAGTTTATGGCTATTACACAAAAAGTAGATACTTTAGATAATGGAGAAAAAGAAGAACGAGAATATTTTTAGACAGTACTTTAGTTAAATATTCCAGTTAGCCTCATACAAATGATTTCGCTATGTCAGAATCACCAGTCTTTAAAAGACATTATATTTAAGCTCTGAACTTTGTTCTACAAGAAGCAAACAGACTTCGTTGTCTTCACTAATTATAAGAGTCACTTTGATCATTACTCTCTTAGAGTAAAACTGCCTGAGTAGAACTCAGAGCAACAATGGTAGATGCTGTCTGTCTTCTTACCAAGGTGTTACAGATTTCAACTTTTATCAACAACTCAAAACATCAGTTTTCAATTCAGCTGTGTGATCTTCATATGCTGAAGAAGTACAGCTGTTTCAATTTCTGTAACATCAAAATTCAGTAATCTCAAGAGAGTTGATTTTTAGCACAAGATAAAGCACTAAGTATGCTTCTGTCTCTAAAAATGAACTCAAATTTTATACAAAGTTTAATTTGTGCATTTTCACATACATTTGTGAAATGTTTGATTGTATATCACAGAATCAGAGAACATCCTGAGCTGAAAGGATCATCAGGTCCCACTCCTGGCTCTACACAGCAGTTATCTTTGGCACAGAACTAACAATTACAATTTTCTAAATACGAGACAGAACTAATAATTCCACAGAAGTGACCCTAACTGCAACAAGGCATTTTCAATGTAAAATCTACACAACTTCTGATAGTGCAAAATGAAATCCTGAAGAATTTGGATTAATTATTCATATCCAAGTAGGCTGAAGAAGAAGGAAAAAGGGAGAATTATAAAAGTAATGCAAAATGTTCAATTTACATTTAAGTTTTTATATACGTTATAAAATCCAGTCTAATCCAGTCTTTTTTTCTTTCATAGGTGAATTTTCAAGTGATAATTTGACAGACTAAGGATATGCAACTACATGATGCACCTGGCTTTCAAGCGTTTGCAACCTAGCATCAGTCTCATCCTCTGAAATCAGGGCACCATTGTTAAGTGATATCAAAGGTCATTTACCAAATGCCATAAGGGAACTAGCAACAAAAAAAAAGTGATGTTGATTTTAAAAGGCACTAAATGCTTTCCATACATACAAACATTATTTAGAAGTTCTTTGCAAAGACTCTATTTTTTCAGTGGCAAAGAATAACATTATAAAATACGCCTGAAAAACAGACTGGTCAGTTCTTTGCGGGAACTTGCTGGTTATTAAAAAGTATTATCAATATGACCTCTAGGGAAGATATAGTTTCTCAGTAGATGTGCTGCCTTTTTTTGTTTGTTTGATTTCTTATTGGACTTATTTAAACCACAGCTTCTACAAACAGAAGTCACTGCTGAACTCTTACATTCATCACATCTAACTGAGGGGAAGAAGTCTTCAAGATGTGAAGGATCCAGCTTCCATAATTTCAGCTAATTAAAACGCGGTAAGGACTTTCCATAATGTTTCCATCTGGGGGAGCTGGAAGGCTGCTTGCTCATTTTCACATGGAACGATGGGCTGTCCTTTCAATGCCGGAAGCACCCAGAATGGAACCCCCGCAGCCACTCTGCTCTACACCAGTTCAGCAAGAAGCAGAGCCTTGCCTTCCTCAGGCTGATGGCAGCTGACAGCAGAAAATTTGCATACCCGCTCGGGATTGGCTGCGGAACAGTCGCTTTGCATCAACCAATCTGTAAGCGTGTAGCTGAGTCACCACCAGGAGGCCTGTGCAAATCTGCCCGGCAACCGGCTGAAAATAGAGCCGGAACCAAGGTGCGTCACCAAGACTGGGTGTGACACGATGCCTCCTTGCCTGTGACGTTGTGATGTCGTATACACGTAAACACAACGTGCAGAAAGCCTCGTTTCACAGTCATTACACTGCGATGCTACTGTCACAGGGAGACAAATGCGTGACCCTACTGCGAGCACAAGAAATAAGGGAGACACAGTCTTCAAATCTTATGCCTAAAACAGAGACATTAGGTGAGGATATCATACATTTACCTTCTTGGGTTCATGTGTCTTGTTTGTTGGTTTTAAATAGAAAATGTTGGTTTAGAAGTACTGCAGTCATTATCTTTTTAAATTAAAACAAAATATTACAGTCTGCATATTTTCTTCTTCTTCTTCTTGAGGGCTTGAGCACCTACCCAATCGGGACAAGCCGAAAGAGCTGGGGCTTTTCAGTCTGGAGAAGAGAAAGTTCTGGGGGACCTTACAGCGGACTTCCAGTACCTGAAGGGGGCCTACAGGAAAGCTGAGGAGGTACGTTTTAGACAGGCATATAGTGACAGGATGAGGGGAAATGACTTTAAACTGAGAGTACATTTAAACTAGATATTAGGAAAAAATTCTTAATTGTGAGGGTGGGAGACACTGGAACAGGTTGCCCAGAGAGGTTATGGATGCCCCTTTCCTGGAAGCGTTCAAGGCCAGGCGGGATGGGCTTTCAACAACCTCATCTAGTGGGGGGTGTCCTGCCTGTACCAGGAGGGTTGGAATGAAATGGTCTTAAAGGTCTCTTCTAACCCAAACCATTCTATGATTCTTCATTTTTTAAAGCAAGCAAGCATTAACAGAAACTCATTCTTACTCATTGTGGTTTATATGCCATGTCACTTTGGTGACGTAAATGGAAATTGAGTCATTTACTCCACTACAGTGGATGTACCTGAATCTTCATCAAATGTGGACTCACACCTCTGAAGTTAGACCTTTGTGGACTCCTGTGCTATCCCTTGGCATGCCACACATCATGACAGGTATATCACAAAAGTTTATGCTCTCAAACTAAGGACAGTACTGGACTTGGAAAGGTGAGAAGGCTGAACTGAGAAATGAAACTATAAATAGGAATTATCTTGTTAAGAAAAATGAAATACAAAATGGGGTTAGTAAAACTCACAAAAAATGCTACCTAAATAAATATCCTACAAGTAACTTAAATGTTGATCAATCTGTAAAACATTGTTTTCTTCTCAGGTAACAGGTATAATCTACAGAACTCCAGTTTTCAGCACAACTGAGCTGTAAGCATAAACTCAGGAGAACTTCCTGAAGTTTCTGAACTGTCCTATCAACCACATCTGCCTGCAGGTTTCTATTTCATGGAACTGGTTGCTGGCAGGTCAAATGCAACACATTTAAAGGATTAGAACGCACCCAGTGCAAACACAGCTGCCTCATCGTGGTCTTCTGCAGCCTGAAAGGCACCATCTGACCATATCTGGTACATAAAACCATCTGTATTTTTTACAAGGTTGTAGTAAATAAAGGGACATGGAAGAAAGGTAGCCAGTCCAAACAGTCACACTGACCACTGACAACAGCTGACAGCTTTGGAATGATTCAATGAAATGGAATCACAAAATTAATGAGAAGTCACAAGAAGAAATGAAATAGAATAAATCTTCAAGTTACCAGAAGAAAGAAAAGAGGGAAAAATTAATCACTTTTCATGTAAAAGCAACAAGTTACAAAACCTTTACTATCCTTATCATCTGTTAGAATTATCTGTCACAAGCATCCTGCTTTCAGGAAAGGTCGCTCACTCAATAGATCTTAGCTGGCTTCTGCTAATAATCTTTACTGGCAGTTGTGACCACAAGACAGTTATTCATTGATCAACAGAAGCTAAACTTTTTCCACAAGCTGAGGAAAGACAGGAACTGAAAAATTAGGCTGTCAGCCTAATAATCTATTCACTACTAGATTCAAGAAGAAAAAAACAAACGTGTTTTCAGTGCTGGTAACCCAGTGCATTAATATGCTAAGAACACCAGGTAATGCAGGTAATGGAAGTTTTTTGTAATAAGCAGTCACAAAAGTTTCTATGACAATTTCTTGTTAAAGAATGCAATAAAATAAGATTTTATAGTATAAATGTACAGTAATGGATTAAATTCTCTTGTGTCAATGGGCAGACAATTATTTTTCTGTATTTGCTGCTAATCAGAGATTTGTCACGTCTGAAACTGTAAGAGTTTGGAAGAAGAATTACCCAAGATATTACACAAAGTGCACTTCAGATGTTTTATAATCAAATATATAAGCAATCATAACATTGATGATTCTTCAACTTAACTCAGAACAAGCTCTGCAGACACAGATTGTCTGACTTAAATTAATTCTTTGCTAAATTGAACAAGGAACAGGAAGCAGAAAGTAGACAAACAATGTGTTTGTTTCTTTATGTAATTCAACTAATGGAAACAAGAGGTCAAGCACAATACAACTACTTTCAAAAGGATTTTTAATAGGAAAAAGTATCCTGAAACAGTAGTGATTCTAGCTGCATCCTTCATTTCTAGAGTTTTCAACCATTCCTCTTCTCACCACGCTTGCTACACAATCAGTCTTGCAATCTTATTATATACAATTTGTTAGAGTTCTTTTGAGACCAAAAAGTATCTTGCCTTTCATTCTTAATGTATAAAATAATCTGATCTCCTAGTACTATCTCCTTGAGACAACTGAAACTCAATGTTAGTACATATAAATTTTGAAATAAGGTTGGTCCTAAGCGGCACAATTGTATGCATCTGCATGGGCAACACTTTACGATTTCTGAGGTGTTGACTTGCATGTAATGCTAGTATACTCCTGTCAACTCATTTATATACTCTGAGAAACAAAAACACCTGATCAAAAGCAGAGGAGGATGAGACGATTTTCATGGAAAGTTATCACTTGCAGTTGGATGAAAATAATTTCTGATTTGGTTCTTTAAAATATACATGTATTTATTCTTCCTATCCATGTTATTGACTGAACCTTAATAACAAAATTACATCCACCCCACATAAACTGTGTTGATATTACATTACACAATATTCTATTGTGTATGAAGGATGAAATGAAGCAAGAATATGATGCAAGCACTTGAGATCATGAGGTTGCATATGAACTCAGATTAGGGATTTCAGGCACATTAAAACCTTTTTGATGCTATTTTAACCGAGTGAGTACAAAGCAACCCAGCAAGTAAAAGAAGTCTTAGCCCAGATCAATTGTCTGATGCTATAACAATGAGGCTACTCTTAATTCTTAAGCCAGAACAAGACAGTGGGCAGACATGGGAACAGAGAACTGATTTAAGCTGACCTTGTCACACACAAGCTTTTGAACACAGTTTATATTATCTGTACAATAGCACCAAGCTAGGTCAGGAAGTCTAAATCCAGATATACATTTGGGAGGATCAGTACTTCACTGGCTTCTTGCACTGGCTAACAAAACAATCACAGGAACACCACAGCTGCCAAACTGGAAACATGCAGCAGAACAGCCTTGGGTTTTCTGGGTGTAAATGTACGAGTCAAGGATTACTGTGACGGACAGGGAAAACTTCCTGAGTTTGAAAAAGCACTACAGCTGTCCCATCAAGTCAGCTTCATCTGATTATTTGTGCTTTCTAGGGCCACTGCATCAAGGTTGTTCCCACAAAGAAATATATTTGATATCTTCATATAGATGTTGTCTTATTTATTTTAAAATATTTATATCTCTGATGTAAAAGCATTGTGTACAATATTAATTACATATATAATATATAGTTATTTTTTGAAAGCTTCAAAGATGAAGCAGTGTAAATACATAGGTTAAAGATGTAACTTCTGGTTTGGATTGTACCAAATTTTACAGCAATAGGTGGGCCCTGAAACACAGAACAGCTTTTACATATATTATTTAAAAAGAAGAGAATATCTGCCTCTGCTCTATTCACAAAACCGAGCTCCTAATGTGAAATTCTACTTAAGTATTTCCAGATCTACATATTCAGTTACAAACATCAAATGTTTATTATATTCCATATTATGAATTCAGTACTGTGATTATTATTACATAAAATTTGGAAACTTGTACTATCCTATCCCTTTAAAAATATTTCAGTGAACATCCTGCACTATGCATACACACTTTATTCTCTATTTAAAAAAACAATGACTTTTGGTCATTGCACAACACTAAGCTCTGTGCCAACTGAACTACTAGTAGTCAAGTACATTTTTACTAAACAAATTACTCTGGTGCTTTAAATTGGGTGATAAGCTTAATCTCATAACATTATTTTTCAGTGGAAATTCTTTACTCACTGATCTGCTTGGATGATTCATTAAGATTTAATGAATTGGTATATATTTTAAACATACAAGGAAAAAAGAATTAAGGAGGAGTATACTTATAGCCATGGCTGGTTTGAATGGCTTTACTTAAGTTATTCCAAACAAACACTAAGCACCATCAACACAAATTTGAGTACTGCATCAATAAAAAAAGTCAGACTGCTGAGAAACATCTATGTCTGGTGTGTCAGAGGATCCATAAGAGAATGTAACTATGAAGCTTGTGGTTAGCTGAAAACTAATTACATCTGAAATAAGTATCATTTGGAAGATTAATATTATCTGCATTTGATAATCATGAAAATGCTAGTTTTTGACAAGGATCAACAGGGAGAAATAACCTCTTACAGAGTTAGTTTATTCCAAAACTTGAAAGTAGGAGTATAAATTCGGAGAATAAAATTACTTCTGGCATTTATAATTTCTGAAATAATTGGGGGAAAAAAAACCACAGGAAAAAACAACCTGGGTCAAGGCATCCCCCGTTACCAATACAGAGGATGAAAGGACTGAAAGCAGCCCTGCCAAAAAAAACCCGGAGGTACTGGTGGATGGAAAGCTGGACATGAGCCAGCCATATATGCCCAGAAAGTCAACCGTATCCTGGGCTGCATCAAAACATGCGTGACCGGCAGGTCAGTGGAAGTGATCCTGCCCCTGACCTCTGCGCTAGTGAGGTCTCACCAAAAGTACTGAGTCTGATGTGGAGTCCTCAGTACAGAATAGACATGGACCTGTTGAAGCACATCCAGAGAAAAATGGAACACCTCTCCTATGAGGACAGGGTAAGAGAGCTGAGTTCTTCAGTCTGGAGAAGAGAAGGCTGTGATATGACCTGATAAGCGGCCTTTCAGTATCTAAAGGGAAGCTACAGGGACAGACTCTTGAGCAAGGTCTGTGGTGATAGAACAAGGGGAAATGGCTTCAAGTTCAGGGAGGATAGATTAAGGTTAAATATGAGGAAAAAATCTTTTACAGTGAGGCTGGTGAGGCACTGGAACAGGTTACCTAGTGTTGTGGTTGATGCTGCATCCCCAGAGATTTCAAAGTGAGGCTGGTTAAGGCCCTGGGCAACCTGATTTAGCTGTCTTGTCCCTGTTCATTGCAGGGGAGTTGGACTAGATGGCCTTCAGAAGTTCCTTCCAACTCTAAGGATTCTATGATTCTTGAACAAGCTAACCTAAGTGCACCAGCAAGGACTGCATCTGGCTACACTCCTGTGCCATTTGTTGATTTGTAAACATTTGTGAGATTGTAGCTACATACAATAGAAGACTAGTGATGAACAAAATCTCTCCAGAACATTTTAATGTCTGCTGGAGTTTTAACTTCTGCAGAAGGTGTGTCCCTACAGTTATGGCCTTTTTTTTGAGCCTAGATCCTAGACTACTCTACAATGATGAAAGATTCCTAATTATTCTATATGGCAATCGGTAATATTAACACGTCAAATCTGTTTATATTTGCAACTCTTTCAGAAAGATCAAGCTAACTTCCAATTGAAAGGAAAACTGACACCCCACCAAACTACACTAAATGCATAAAATTCAAAAAGGTAATAATTTGGTCATCACTACATTTCTAGATAAGTTTCTCATAGAGTAAAACCTGTCATAGAAAGTACCTGAAGAACTGATGTCCATTTTTTCCCATTATATATCTAGGTAACTAAATAGCCTTTTATCCTTCAAACAAAATTTGTATTTAGCAGAATGGAAAGAAATCTGTGCAAGTGTGACAACACTCAGATTTAATTTTCACTACTTGAGGCATCTTCTCTGGGACAAGTCAGTGCTAAGTAGTTCCAAAGAGGATCAGTATGAAGATGACTGTGATGACTCTGAAAGATGTAACGCAATCATGGACACTTCCATTCTTTGGTACCAGCCACAATACTAAATAGATAGATAGATAGATAAATAAATGGCAAAATGAAAGCACTTTACTTCTGTTGACACCACTGCAGGCTAGTTTTAAAAAGTCTCTATGATTAAGAAAAAAAATAAGATGATAACAGAAAAAACACGCATACACACAAAATCAGCAAGCTTTTTCTATACATTTTCATATGAAAAAAAGTAACAATAACAAAGAGAATATAAGAGATTCTTCCAAATTTGTGTAAGCTTGTATTAAGTAAGAAAGCCATAGTTGCAGAACTGAGAAGAAACTTATCAAGCTAAATGATTTTCTATCAATAAGCTAAGCTATGTAAAACAAACAAAAAATAGTCCTCTATTATAAACTTATATATATGTATGTACCTATCACATAAAGTAAGATTATATATCATTATATTTTCTTATATATTTTGTTTATATATGCTTAGAGAACATATGATCAACTGGCTTATTATTATTTCTGATTCTAATAATTAAATTATGAATTATGGAAAATAAAATTTTCATACATATTTTCTAATGTAATTCTTGTCTAAGTTGAAAAATACATACACACAATACAAGATCAGACTGAGATAAAGCTTATCTTTAGTCATCTTCCTTCTGAAAAAGAAAGTCTGCTTCTTTGGTATCTCTATTCAGATACGCTAAAAAAACTGATATGCTTGAAGTTGAGATTTCTGCTTCTGAGACATAACATGTAATTTATATGATACAAGACAGAGACTTCTATCAAATCTGATATATGAATTCCAGATATTTATCTTGCACTTCTTTAACTGATAAAATTAAAGGTTCGATTTATATCATCATCCTGAATTCATTTTCTGACTGTTGACCATTCTGACACAGTGAGATAAACAATTCATTCAGTGAAAGCTGTGGATAAAATAAAAAAATAAGGAAATATATACCTAAAGAGACACTGCAAGGAATGCTAAATTTAACAGGACCTTAAATTCTTCAAGTTGTCTGACATACTTCAGATGCAAATAAAAACAGTCATTTTAAAACACAAGGGTGAAACATAAGTAATGAAAAGACAGGGTCTACCTTACAATTTGTTTTTAATTTGGAATATCTGACGTAATCTAGACAAAGAGGGTGACAAATAAATTTACCAGGCAAGGTAGCAAGAACAGAAGAGACTTTGAGAGTAAAAACACAAATTCAAACCACAGGATTGTGACCTTATTATCTGTCTAGATTTACTCTGCTCTTGGGAGACATACACTCCATGTGTGAAATTGAGAAGATTCTACAAATGCTATACATAAGCCTATAAGCAGTTTCAATCTTGCTAAAAAAGGACTGACTTAATCAACCTTCAGCGACTTCACCAAGTCATCAAACAGGTGATTCCACAGTGGCTGGAAAATAAACTGCAAAAATCTATGCAGAGAATTTATACCGGCAAATAAGATTGCTGTGAGGTAACTGTTATTGTGATTGACTGCCTACACAGATTGCCATCTAACATACAGGCGCTCACTAAAAAAACTGCTTTGCAGTACAACAGCCTGTACCCCACGTGGTACCTGGCATACATTGAATACAGTTATAGTCTTCAAAAAAAGGATGTGAGGCTTTTAGTACTCCAGCAGAATTAGCACCACCGCTACTCTGCGGCACAATCTTAAGTAGCGTAAACAATACATTTACACAAAGACCCACTCTGATAAACTTCCTCCTAACATTATTAAGTAGCATGTAAGCATTAAGAAGCATTCCAGATTGCCTTATAATATGGGCTCTATTACATGACCTATATGCTGTATCACATCTCTTTGGGTTGATTAAGTATTAAGGAAGGGAGAGAGGAAGGTATGAATCTGTAATAATTAGGGGTAGACTTCTGGAATGAGAACAATGAATAGTTATACTTTTATGAATACTAAGTAAGTGAAATCAGACATGCACTACAGGCAGTAGCTCTTCAAATCATAGCTAGAAATTCATCAGGGACAAAAAGCAACATGTAACACATTTGAAGTGGAAAATGATGAACCTGACTAACCTTGCACAGACATCTCAAGGATGCAGAGTAATAAAATTTTTACTTAAAAGCAACACTGCTGTTGCAACGGTCTTGTCTTGTGAAATGAGACAATTGAAGAGTTTTAAATCCCTGTCAGAAATAAAAGCTCTGGAAGATTTCAGAGCAGTATCAAATTGCCAAAGGAAAAATTGCAGTGAAATAGAATTTTTTTTTTTTTTTTAAATTCTTGCATAAGTCCATCTAGTTGACGGCTTTCTGATTTACAGTAGAACTTTCTGAGAGATACTGCCAGACTGTATCAAAGATGGAGAAATTAGGAGCAAACTGGGTTTGTCTATGCAGAAACTGCATCACCTACTCTTTTCTTTTGTCTTATGATTTTCTCTGTCAAAAGAGATATATGTGAACCGGAGCCTTTAAGGAAAGATGTTTTAAAAATATTGCTAGATACCCCCTGCTAAGAAAATACCAATCTGAAGACACTGACTTGCTTCAGAATCCAGACATAACAGCTCTCTGGAAGAACAAAGACTCGCTTCTTCCATTTATTTGAATCTAAAAGACTCTGGTGTTATGTCGTCAGTACCTGATCACTCATGTGAAGGTAGAATTACATGGCAGATCAATTAGATTGCTTTACTTCCCAGAACATTTTTAAGCATTTTCAAGGAAAAAACAATTCCATGACTTTAAAAAATGACGGAAGTAGGAAGTATCCTTCCCATACACCTTGATAATTGATAGATATTACATGCATCATTTTTTCATTCTTGGCCAGAGATGGTCTGACATTATGCTCACCCTTTACATATTCTAATAGTGTCCCTGGTCTACCTACAGTCTACTCTAGAAATTTATGCATGTAGGTACTTCTGCAAAGTAATCCTAAAGTCCTGTAATCTCCTTCAGCTGTACTGAACTAGTCCAAGAAATTAGAAGTATACTTTTGGTAAAAAAACTCACCTTTGTGTTTCTGCAGTACACTAGAGATTTATCTTTGAGAAAGTTATATGCAGTGTGTACTACTGACACAGTCTTACTGAACACATTTTGGTGTAGGTATTCTCAGACAGAATTTTAAAATAAAATGGAAGAACACATAGGTGTACTTCCTGACAAATAAAGACACCTTCACCTTTTAGATGAAGGTACTTTAAACCTCAAATGAGATCAAGGTCAAGAAAGAATTCTGGAAGTGTAAGTTGTCTGTTGAATTCAGAGGCTCTCCACTAAGGATCCCAGTGACACAATTATGCAAGATGTATAATAAATACTCTGGAAGGCACCACTCATGGTAAATTTAAAACAGTAGTTTTTGGGGTTGTTTTTTTTTTTTTTTTTCCCTCCTATGGAATATTCTTTTCAAAAACGGCCATAAATCCCAGTTTGCAGTCATTCACAACCATCAACCATGCACAATATCTGGCAGTATCTTGTGAACAGAAGGAGGTAGAAAGTGTCACTTTATCGATGCAGCAACAGTTGCTACTGCAGTCCACAAACAAAACATATTCTAAAGCTTGAGCACTTCTGTGGTAAGTGAAATGGTGAACCTATCAAGCATGAAGGCTTGATACAGTTGTCAAGTATTCCATGCTACTTCTCCTGTACTATTTTCATAAAAAATATTCTGGATCTTCACATTTTAGAAACTTGTCTTAAAAGGCAAGAGTAGGAGTCCGTGCTCCCCTATACGAGAGAAATAATACTCAAGAGAATAAAGAAATAAACATTTATCGACTATCCCTGTTTGCTCCTGATAAGCTGAAAAGAGTAGGAGAGATATCAAAGAATGCTGGCCTGCAGGGAAATGACTACATACCCTGCAGGGCTGATTGGTAAGATCACAGACACTTGCCTGGTGTACTAGAGAAATATATCTAGAGATATGATCCTTCTAGAATGTGTGCCCTTCCTGCTTAGAAAGAATGGGTCTATGGCTATCTTCAATGCCACTGTTGCATACATCAGGAAAAAGGAGGGAAGTGAACAGAAGGAAAACGCATTCGTTCCAGTTACTGGGTCATTATTATGCATGCTACTGCAGATCTTTAAAAATAAAGACAACATTATAAATTCACAAGGTTCTGATAGTTTGCACAAAACATCAAGCAGGAATTCACAGTATCATGCAACACCAAAGGAGCTGCATGTTTAGGTTGACCAATATATAATTCAGCAATGATTCTGCCAGCTGAATTTGAATTTGGACCTAGAAAAACAATAACTCAAGTTATAGTGATACCGCTGACACTTTCAGTAGTGATTAACATTTGGTCTCTAAATGATTTCTCCAAATTTCTGTCTGAAGAACTCGAAGTAGTTCTACAAAAAAAAGATCTTTAATGTTACCCTAGTGGGAAGGAGAAAGGCAGTTGATGGAGCAACAAACTGGGAGCACCATTATCACAAGTACATGAACAATACAGCTGTATTAGATAGCTTGTCCTTCTAAACTCCACAGAAAATTATACGGAAAAAAAAATGCATCTTGCAAGGTAGGGTGATTTCCTCAAAGGATCAGTCTTACTGTTTTGAGAGGACAGATGCTCCTATAAATTTTTTTCTCTCCCAGAAAGAATACAGATTTCTACAGTTTTCTCGAGCAGTTAAAATTCTGAATGTGTCAATACAGTGCTAAAATCCTACCCTCCATTTATGAGAAAATGGATAAAAAACCACTACTTTCAAGCTGTGACATTTTGATTTAAAAAAAAAAATTAGACACATAGAAAAGTAAGCTATCCAAAAGGATGACATGACAGAAAAATATCAAACTGAAATACTACCAGCTTTCTAAAATACTCATCGTATTTTTCCTCAAATAGCAAGAATTTGCATGCATTGTAATGACAATAAACTGGTGTTGCATCAACTATAAATAATATGAGGATTTCCTGGCTCTGAGATCAGATTAACATTTAAGATTTTTATTGTCTTCTAGCAGAGGATGAATTACTAGTGTGTGCTAATATTTGTCCAATAAATGAAGTAACTACACTAGTGTAAGTAGCTACAATAGAGTAAATTCACAGGTAACCACTGGAGGAGAAAAGAATACAAAAAATTATTTTTCTTGTTCTATTTATGTGGTAGTTTGGCAATAAGCTCTATTAATTTATCAGCATATCAGCCTTACAGAGGAATAAAGAATATAATTTTAGGTCAACAGTGTAACACCAGCAGTCTTTCAGTTATGCCTGAAGGAAGCTTTCAGCCTAACTATGAAGTTCTTGTTCTAAGAAGAGTGATATGACTAAAGAAGGATTCTACCTAAAATTTGGTAGGTTGTTTTTTTCTTTTCAAGGGATTTCCATATTACAAGGTGTTTTTGTTTTGGTTTGGTTTTTTTTTTTTTTTTTTTTTTTTTTTTTTTTTTTTTTTGGATACTGAATAGCTATGGGGATAAAAAAGACACAGCGGTCAGGAGAGTGGTGTTGTTCTTTTCTCTTTTCTCTCTAGAACTACATCAAAAATTGCAGATGTAGATATGCTTTCTGATAGACAGTATAGAATATTCTCTCCAAACTATAATCAAGAGAAAAAGATTCTACTTTGCACATTTTAGCAAAATTCTCACATAAGAATGACAGAAAGCTGCTTTCTCTGCTGTTCTTCCTTCTTTGAATTTCAGCCAGAACCCTGATGGATTTTTTCATTCTTCATCACAGAGTAGGTCATGAAACAGGCAATCCAGTTGTGTACCCTTTTTGCTAAGGATGTACTTTTTTTTATTTCACCCAAGATAAAAAATTTAATCTTTCCTGGTACTCCTTAATATGTAGAGCAACATTTGGGGTAGAAATCCCTGTATGGCAAGACTCTGGGCTTATTCTCTGAAGTAGTTGTTTGGTTGTTTTCAACTTGAGTGTTTTATTCATACTTGAAATACTGACTTCACAAGAGGTTTTCTGGACACTTCTGCTTTATTTGCTGGAGGTCCTCCGTCACATTAAGAGCATATTCAACCAGATTCTAAACCATGAAATCCAAAACCCACTACCAGATTTCTTTCTCCAGTAAATACTGCTGATATTGTTGGCATGACATAGCTATAGTTCCCTTTGAAAGTACACAAAGCTGACGAACAGTGAGCAATGAACCCTTACTATCCTGTTACTCTCAGCATTGTGGCGGCAATGCCTCACTGCCACGGTGGCTTCAGGAGAGCTGAGAAATTGTTTCAGTTGCTTCAAATTCTTCTATTTCAACTCCTGCTCACGCAAAGAAAAATTGCTTCTTTTAAGTAGAAAAGGTTTTTCCAACAGAGGAATCTCTCAGCATTTTTGGCTATATTCCTTAAAAAGGCAGAAAATCTTGCTCCAGTTTGAACTCTTTAAGATGACTTGATATTTCTCTGGTGGAAAAAGAGACCATACATATGTTCAAATTTAAGAAAAAATAAAGTTTAGTTTGTCTCTTCTTCAGTGGCTGTGTTCTATGTTGTATTTGAGTACGCTGAGGAAACAAAAAGGAAGAAACCTAAGGCAGGAAAGCATTTTAACAGACATTCAACTTGGAAAAAAAATACAAGGGTGTTTAGATAGACTAAAAAAACAGCACGATAAAGAACCACCTCACAGTATGACATGACTTCCATGCATTTACTCATCTTTCTCATTTTTATATTTTACAGAGACTTAGCTTTCAACAAGTCAACATAAGAAAAAAATGGTTTGCAAATCAATAAGAAACATTCTTAGAATCCAAACCCCATCAAACCAAAAGCAAAACTTCAAGCAAAAAGGATATAATGTCCTTAAAAATAATTTTCATTTTCACAGAATCATTTGAGTTGGAAGGGACCTTCAAAAGTCACCTAGTCCACCTCCCCTACAACGAACAGGGAGACCTACAACTAAATCACGTTGCTCAGAGTCCCTCCAGCCCTGATTGTGAATGTCTTCATGAATGAGGATTCCATCTCCTCTCTGGACCACCTGTTCAGTGCTTCAACACCCTTACTGTAAAAAAACAAAAAGCAAAAACTTTATATCCAACCTAAATCTCCCCTCTTTTAGTTGGAAACAATTTTCTCTGTCTTGTCACAACAGACTGCTGAAGTGTCTGTCCCCTTCCTTCTTATAGTCGCCCCTTTAGATCCTGAAAAGCCGCTACCATTTCTCCCCAGAGCCTTCCCTTCTTCACACTGAACACCACCAGCTCTCTTAGCCTGTTCTCTTAGGGAGATGGCCCATCCCTCAGATCACTTCTGTGGCTCTCCTCTGGACACGCTCCAAGAGGTCCTTGTTTCTCCTCTACTGAGGACTCCACATCTGGACACAGTACTTCAGTGAGGTCTCACCAGTGCAGAGCAGGGGGGCAGGATCACTTCCCTTCTCCCTGTTCACCACTCTCCTTTTGATGCAACCCAAGATACAGTCAGCTTTCTGAGATGTGAGGACACACTACTGACTCATTTTCAGCTTCCCATCCACTAGTACCCCCAAGTCTTTTTCGACAGGGCTGTGCTCTATTCTTACATCCCCAAGCCTGTATTAATAATGGGGTTTGCCATGACCCAGGTGCAGACCTTCTACTTGTCTTTGCCAAACCTCATGAGGTTCACCCGGGCCCAATGTTCAAGCATGCCTAGGTCTCTCTACTGATATTCTGTCCCTCACGTGTGTTGACTGCACCAGACAGCTTGGTGCCATCTGCAAACTTGCTGAAGGTGCACTTGATCCCAATGTCAACATCACTGATGAAGATATTAAATGGCATTGGTCCCAGTATAGAACATTGAGCCACTGACCACCACTTTCTGGCTATGTTCTCATAGCCAGTTCTTCATCCATCGAACAGTCCACTTGTCAAATCTGTATCCTTCCAATTTGGAGAGGAGGACATTATGGGGGGACCACATCAAAGGCCTTACTGAAGACCAGATGACATCAGTGGTTCTTCCCTTGTCCATTTATGTGGTTACACCATCATGAAGTCCACTAGGTTGGTCAGGCAGGACTTGCCCTTGGTGAAGCACTTGTGGTTATCCCATATCACCTCCCTTTCTTTCACGTGTCTTAACATGTCCTGGCATTCAGGAGGATCTCCATGGTCCAAACTCCATGATCTTCTCCAGAAGGTGATGCTGACATGTCTGTAGTTCTCCAGTCATCCTTTCTACCTTTCTTAAAAATGACATTACCTTTTTTCCAGTCACCAGGGACTCCACCTGACTGCCATGATTTTTCAAGTATCAGTGAGAGTGGCTTGGCGACTATATCAGCTAGGCCCCTCAGGAATCTGGAATGCATCTCACTGGGACCCATAGACTTACAGATGCCCGAGTTCCTCAGGTGGTTGCGATTCTGATATTCACTTACAGTGGGAGCATCCTCCCAGTTTCCACCTTCTGAACCACCTGCTCAAGGGCTGCATGAAGAGTGGTCACTAGCGAAGACAGAACCAAACAAGTTAAATACCTCAGTCTTCTCCCTGTCCACTGTATTTGCCTGCCTGTATTGCTCACTAGGGAGAGCACGCCCTTCTGGACTTTCCTTTTCTTGTTGATGTATCTGTTCTTTGCAGACCTTACCAAGCCCAGTTCCAGTTGGGTCTTGGCTTCCTGACCCATCCCCACATAGTTTTCATATTTCCTTATTCTTTTAAAATATTATCTTTCCTCTAAACCATTAAAGTTGCTGTACATAACTACAGGATTCAAGTGACACTGAAAGTAAAGGATCCCTGTACTGTTTTTTTCCAGTTACAAATTCTAGACCCATGTTCCTCAGCCCCTCATTTCTACCCTCTGCCATTTCTGTTAGTAGAAATCCATAAAACACAGCAGTATGTACTCCCTTCCCCTTGCGTTTTTTCCCCCATCCCTTTCTTGTCAGCTCACCCTTCAGACCAGTTTTCTGATCCAGCCTCTTGGTGCATCAACATAATGAACATAATAGCAAAGACTAAGAAAAAGTAGCTGGAACCATCAAGTTAAAAGGACTGCTTTAGCAATGTTGATAAAAAATACTGGAAGTACACCTTTGAAAGTAATATGGAAATAGTCTATTACTCAAAGAACAAGGGCTACTCAGAAAGTAATGCCTCCTATTTTACTGTATTGGCCCACAATACCAGAGGTGGATGGTGCTGGTATGGCAGTAGAGGTTAAACCTTCTTGCCAATATTACATTACACGTTGTTTCCATGTGACAGATGGCAGCAGAGAGAGGGGCAATCTAACAAAATGGCATCTGACATGGGAGTGCGTATGAAGCAAAAGTGTGGAACTGAATTCCTCCATGCAGAAAAAAATGGCACCCATTGGCATTTGTCATCACTTGCTGAACATTTATGGAGACCAAACAGTGGACAACCAAACAGCACGGTGAGTTGGTGGGTGGTATGTTTCGGCTGCAGCAACAGCAATAAGAAAGACAAACTACATTCCAGATGGCCATGCACAGATCTCATGCCACAAAAGGAGGAGTGTCTCAATCAGCTCATCTGCACAAATCAGTGGATTACAACCAGGGAACGGTGTACGGAGATAAACGTTAGCTTCAGTGTGCTGGAAACAGCAGTAGTAAAGTTTGTGCCAGGTAGGTCCCACAAATCCTCACACAGGAACACTGTATGCAAGCTTGCCAAAACCAAAACAAGGCTGAAGGTGACAGTTTCCTAGATTGCATCGTTACCAGTGGCCAGACATTGTGTCGCTGCTATGAGCGGAGTCAAAATAGCCCATAAAGTGGCAACATATAAATTCCCTGTTGAAGAAAGAGTTCAAGATGCAGCCTCTAGAGAGTAAAGTGATATGTACTGTCTTCTGGGATCTGGAAAGAGGTGATCCTTTTGGATTTCTTGGAACAAACAATTCCTCAACTCTGACTACTACAGTGCAACTCTGACTACGCTAAAGGCTTGAACTCCCAGACTGAGGCCAGAGACGTCAGCCTTTCTCTTGCAACACAATAATGCCAGGTCTCGTATCAGTTTGAAGACTGTGGAGAACATAGGCAGTCTTGGCTGAACTGTCCCATTATCTACATATAAGAATTATCTTGAGATACGGAAACACCTTCATAAGCTTGCTATACAAATGCATGTCTTCGTAATGCATGGCTGACTCTGATTTTAGCCGAGTAAGGTGCCACTGATAATTACCGAATAGAATAACACAGGCCAAAGTGATTTCTCTCTCATGTAGTAAGCATGCCATTTTCTTTGCATCTGAAGTAGCATCTTGTAATCCTTTCCACAACATTTGCTAGGGAGCGATGTATGTTCTTAGTCTGACCATCCTAGAAGACCTCGTAAGATGTAACTGAGAAAATACTGTGGTAGGTGGACAGTAGGAATGAATGTCCTGGAGTTCTTTTACAGCCTTGGTCATTCTATGATTCTGTGTCTTAAAACAGATAGATCTCAAGAAGCTATATTGGTGTGATCCATTTCTCTGCCTCAAAGTCACATGGGTAAGTGGATAGTCAGGATGCTGCAGAAGCACTACAGGAAGTAAGGATTTCTCATGCCAAGAACAGAATCATAAAACTAAGAAATAGTTGGCACTAAGTAGTGTTTTGTTTCTCTGGCTTCCTTCCCTTCTAATCTTTAATTTTGAAATAAAGAATCAAAACTGGACTTGGCAAAGAGGCAACCTCACCAAAAATTAAGTCAAAATGCAGAATTTGTGGCTCATCACGTACTATAAATCACTGTATGCTTTTTAAACTTCTCTCTTGAAGACTTCTTCAAATTGAGACAGGGCTTCAAACTGTCACAAAAACGCTGCAAAGTATATAATATTTCTAGTTATTTCTTGGGCTGAATTCTTCATCTTGGGACTATTCTAACACTGTGGAGAGCAAATTTTACAAAATATGGGGTTTCCCTATAATTTAAGAATGTTACCCACAAACTGAAGTCACTTTGGAGTGTGATAGTTGCCATTAATAAATTCTTTGCTTCTAAGAAAAGAAAATTCCACAAGCTAAAAGCTCCAAATGTCACTGCATAAACATTTTTTCTCCCACAAGGATATTTAAAAACAATATGAAAAAATAAAACAAACATAACCAAAACCCTCCAATAATCAAACTCAAAGATCAATTTCAGCACTTCACTGTATCCCCCAGCACTGCTGGGGATACTAACCCTATTTCTCCTACATACTATTTTCTAGAAAATTCTAGAATTTCTAGAAAATCACCACCAGACATTCTAGACAGTACTTCTAATCCATTTGGTATATCAACTCAGCTATATTTATAGGAACACAGAACAGAAGTAGCGGTGTATCTTCGTGGAGAAGAATCTTAGTCTAAGTAAAGTACAATGCCATGTTTCACTTGAAGAGTTCTGAAATGCTCAGAACTTCCATATTTTAAGGACAACAGGATGCAAGAATAGATGCTATAATCATCCAATCATCCACGGTAAATACAGAAGTTCAAGAAGGACCTTATGATCACACAAAATAAAAATCAGTAGCCTGAGCATAGGTAATTATATAAGGAAAGGTTTCATTAACCCCCTAAAAGGACAGAGAGGGATGGCAAATAAAACATTTTTTTCCAGTTTTGACTCAAATATGAAGTCCCTGTTCATTTTCTTGGAAGCTTCAGCGAGGGACTTAAGTGGAAAGCCCAGATTACGCAGACAATGAACTTCACCACTATGTTTGTTCTGTTTAATTTCCACAACAATAGCTCACAAAAGCTTAGAAAATGACTTTGTATTAAGATTCTGAATGTGTTAATATCCTCTACTTTTCCAAAAAAGGATTAGAGGAATTTCATACAATTTCTAAGGAAATAAACAAAATAGAAATCACTTAACCTATTGACTGACGTTGTGAAATGACTTGTCTGGAATACCGTACTTCTAACTCCAGTTACGTAACATTTTTTCTTTCTGCCTGACGACTGTTCACCCAAACAAGTGATTTTATGAACACTTATAATAATAATATAATATAATAATGATTCATGAAATAAAACATCTGCTTAATGGGAAGGAGAAGACAAGCTTCTTTTCACCACTTACAAAATACACAGCATTATCATTATTTGTCATAACAATCTATTCATAAATGCAGAAGGATATCAGAAATCCACCTGTAAGTTAATTAGCTTGAAAGTGTTCTATAAATAAAGAATATATAAATAAAGAAAATATTTTTAGGTCTTAAACTGTACTGTAAAAAAAAAAAAAAAAGAAGCCATTCTATAAGCTAACTAAAGGATTAGAAAGTATCTTTCTTTCTATCTTGGCTTGGTGCCAACAGGAACCTTCTCACTAAAAATCAGCACCTAGGTAAAGGTTTTAGTTAAATCTCTTGATAATTTTATACTGAGAACACGACATATTTCTGTATAAGCATTTGACTAGTCTCACGGCACAGCATAATGTGTAAGAGATCTGGGAAGCATTTGTTACCTTCTTGCATACAAGTCATCTGTTCATCTTATGGATATCTTGTAATTTTAGAGTAATATTCTTTTGTAGTGTTTTTGGGCAGACCTAGATCATTTATGCTACATTTTCAAAGTACCAGGTCCACAGCTTCACACAGTAGCATTGTGTGTTCAAGTTCATAGTACTCACTCAGGCTCAGAATAATGAGAACACAATGCTTATGCACATATTTTGCCTGGAACAGCATTCTTTACCGTCATGACACATGTAGGGGACACCCAAATGGTTTCCTCTCAAAAAAATCAAACCATTCTAAGCTGACTTTATAATTTAGAACTGACTGAAGTTAGAAGTTTAAGCATAAGTACAAATATATATATTTATTTTTAAATAGTAAATGAAGTCTGAAAATTTCCATCATTTTCTCAAGATGCACAGTTCTCCAAAAGAAGGCTGCTGCTAACAGTATTCTCAAGGGACGCAGGGGCTACAGCACTATCACAGATGGCCTTTAGTGTGTAAAAATAAAATGCTACCAACAATTTTCAAACTACTACATATGTTGCAGAGAACAGAATAATTAACTATCACAGCTATTTGGGAAGAAAAGTTTGTTTTCTGCTTTATCTTAAGTGGAGTACTGATCACCAAAGTGTTTCCATCTTCCTCTAAGGAAAGTCAGCAGTAAATAGGGATTAATATGTCAGGAATGCATAGTGTTCATTCGCAGACTTAAGATTTAAATAAATAAAAACATCCTTGTGATAAAGATTAAAAACAACTCAGTGTTCTGCATACATGCAAATGACACTACCTGCTAGGAGAGAAGTACTTTTAGATCTTGTCTGCTCAAATATTAGTCAGTCTTTTACCAGTTTTGTAGATCTTCAAGTGCTTTCATTATTCCACAGGCTGTTCCAACACCCTTGCTAAATGAGTGCTAATTTTGTGTTGGATAAAATCATTTTTCTGGCAGAAACAAAGTCTTTCCCTAGAGAAAGTTCATCTCTTAATAAATGAGAAATAGTTATGGCATGTCCAAACCAACTGAGAGCCTGTATCATCTAGTTTAAGTGGTACTGGAGTTAAGTTTTAACCGGAGAGTTTCTATGATAGCTGGATTTTCTGTGACAAATGAACAGACTGAAGTGGTTTCGCAGTGCCTCCTTCATTTCTGAGTTGACTGTCTCCTAGACTGGAGAATTTTTAATTTTTAATCTTTTACCAGATTTGCCTTAGACTGTCAGCAAGATTTCTTGGTATACATATGTAGCCCATGTACCATACGGTACATGACTTCTGCTGCCCAATAAAAGAAAGTAGATGCAATATTAGAGCTTCTTCACTTTGCAGTTAGCTTGGGAAGTAGCATGACAAGGTTTGGTTAAATAGGTAGCCAGGTCTCAGTCAGGCTAGTAAAATGTTGTAATGGTTCCAACTGGAGAACTTTACTTATACAATAATGAAAAATTTAGACTATTTGAAAGATGTCACACCAGCGCCATCCCACATAACCTAGATACAGAGTTGCCAGAGCATTCAAGTCATACACTAGCTGCTTCAAGGCAGTATGTCATCTAAGCACCATAAATTAGCAATCATGTTCTGCCTTCAAATCAAAATTGGAATGTCCTTCTGGAGGATTTTTACCTGGACTTGAGCAAGGCCTTTGACACAATCCCCCATCACATCCTTATCTCCAAATTGGAGGGATGTGGATTTGATGGGTGGACCACTCAATGGATAAGAAACTGGTTGAAAGGCCGCAGACAGAGGGTGGTCATCAATGGCTCTACATCCAGGTGGAGGCCCCCAGGGGTCCGTCTTGGGACCAGTGCTCTTTAACATCTTTATCAATGACATCGATGATGGAATTGAGTGCACCCTCAGATGACACCAAGATGAGTGGTGTGGCAGACATAACGGAATGAAGGGATGCCATTCAGAGGGACCTCGAGAGGCTAGAAAGGTGTGCCCGGGTGAACCTGATGAGGTTCAACACGGCAAAGTGCAAGGTGTTGCACCTGGGCCGGAGGAATCCCAGGCATCCATACAGACTGGGAGGAGTGGTCCTTGAGTGCAGCTCTGCAGAGAATGACATGGGGGTCCTGATAGATGAAAAACTTAATATGAGCCAGCAGTGTGCCCTTGTGGCTCGGAAGGCAAATGGTATCCTGGGCTCCATCAAAAGAGGGGTGGCCAGCAGGGACAGGGAGGTGATTGTTCCCCTCTGCTCTGCTCTTGTGAGGCCCCATCTGGAGTATTGCGTCCAAGTCTGGAGCCCCCAGTACAAGAAAGACAGAGAGCTGTTGGAGTGGGTCCAGAGGAGGGCCACAAAGATGATCAGGGGACTGGAGCACCTCCCCTATGGGGACAGGCTGAAGGAGCTGGGCTTGTTCAGCCTGGAGAAAAGAAGGCTACGGGGTGACCTCATTGCAGCATTTCAGTATCTAAAGGGAGCCTACAAACAGGAGGGGAATCAACTCTTTGAAAGGGTAGATAACAGCAGGACAAGGGGAAATGGTTTTAAGTTGAGGGAGGCAAGATTTAGGTTGGATGTCAGGGGGAAGTTCTTTACTATGAGAGTGGTGAGGTGCTGGAAAAGGCTGCCCAGAGAGGTTGTGGATGCCCCATCCCTGGAGGTGTTCAAGGCCAGATTGGATGGGGCCCTGGGCAGCCTGGTCTAGCATTAGGTGGGATGATTGGTGGCCCTGCATGTGGCAGGGGGGTTGGAGATTCCTGATCCTTGAGGTCCCTTCCAACCCTGGCCATTCTGTGATTCTGTGAGGAAGGAAACCCCTAACACAACAGATTGAAAACCTGGAGGAGCACCAAGATGGATAAGGGCTGGAGAACATGGCAAATAAGGTTTAACTAGTGAGCTGAATTTGTGTAGCATGAAGAATAGACTGCTAAAAGAGAACTAATTGCTTTCCTCAACAGACAAATCCGCATTACACAGAAGACAAAATCCAGACTCTTCAGAAATTCACAGCACACTGACACAGCCTGCAACAGTGGAAATCCCAGATAGACACAGAGAATGATTATTTGCGATGAGGGTGGTCAAATACTGAAACAGTTTGTCCAGAGAGGCTGTAGAATCTTCACCCTCACAGATTTTCAGACCTCATCTTGACAAACCCTGAAGTAACCTCATCTAATTTTAAGATTACCATCCCTTGAAGATGTCAGATTAGAGATTCATTCCAACTTAAATTTTTCTAGAGCTGCTTTGAAAATAACATCTCCTATTTTATTATCTTGGCCCAGGATGCCAGAGGCAAGTACTGGTGGTATGGCAGTAGAGGTTTTACCTTTCCAACAGTATTGCATTCAGTTTTGTTGCCATGTGACAGATGACAGCAGAGAGGTGGTGTAACAAAATGGTGTCTGATGTGGAAGCGTGTCTGAAGCAAAGGTGTGTCACTGAACTCCTCCATGAAAAAAAAATGGCACCCATGGAGACTGACCAATACTTGTTTAACATTTAGGGAGACCAAACAGTGTGTGTGAGCACAGCAGTGCAGTCCATAGTGCTTTTCAGCAATGTCAACAGTAACATGAAAGACAACATTTCAGATGACCATGAACAGCTGTCACACCTGGAAAATGAAGAGTACCTCAATCTATTTATCCTTACAAATTTGTAAATTATGACCAAAAACAGTGAACTAACAGCGTATTGGCTTCAGTGCACTGGAAAGACTGCAACAGCTTTATGTTCTGATGGCAGCAGTGTTAGAATACTGCAAAGCTGTGTCTCACAAACACTCACAGGAATAGAAGGAATACTGTATGCAAGTTTGTCAGAACCAATATGAGGCTGAAGGTGACAGTTCACTTGATTGACATAATTACTGGTGACTAGATGTGGTGTCACATCACAAGCCAGAGTCCATGGAATGGTAACATGTGAATTCCCCATTGAAGAACAAGCTCAAGAGGCAACCCTCAGCAGGTAAAGTGATGTGCACTGTCTTTTGGGATAGGAAAGGAATAATCCTTCTGGATTTCCTGGAATGAAGACAAATAAGTAGTTCCAACCTCTAAGCTGAAGGCTCAAATTCTCAGACTGAGCCCAGAGAAGACAGCCATCTTTCTCTTGCAACACGGTAACACCAGGCCCCATATCAAGTTTAAGACAATGGAACACACTGCCAATCTTGGCTGGACTGTGCTACCACAGCCACCCTATAGTCCAGATTTGGAGTGCTCTGACTTCCATTTGTTCAGGTCGATAAACAGTGGACTGTGTGGGGAACATTTTCCTAGCAACGGCACTGTTATAGCAACTGTGAATCAGCGGGGTCACCTCTACTACTGCGAATTTTTACAAGCACGGCATTGCAGATTCTTGTTAATCGCTGACAAAAATGCATAGCTAATGGTGATTACATTGAAAAATACTGGTTTGTAGCTGAGAATGTGCTCTATCGAATAGTGTTACTGTGCTGTTTTCATGGAAATAAACAGACATTACTTTTGGAGCAACCAAAATATTCTATGTTCCTTAAGCAGTGTAATTTTCACATCTTTTCCCGGTATATATATTTTTAAGATTACTAAAACCCTACGGTCAAGACCGTAACCTGTATACTGATGTGGACTTCATATCATCAGTATATCCAAGGCAGCTTAAGAGAATAAAATATATTACTTTCTTGCTCTATATTCCTCAAAATTTCAGCCCCTCTACATTAGCTTCACACTTGGGATTTTGGCTCTTTTTTTTTTTTTTTTTGTGGGTGGAGGGGGGTTGGGGGAGGGGGAGAGGGTGAAGGAGCTGTCTCTATGACCCCTACTTAATCCCAGAAAACAGTTTCTTGTTAAGCAGGTACATACATTTACAAACAACCAATATAGAATGATTTGGGATTCTGCTATACAACAGACTGTTTGAACGCGCCTCACTGGTGATTCTTTTCACCATCTGCAAATTAACAGAACTTCACAGTACCAGTCACAGAATCACAGAATGGTTTGGGTTGGAAGAGACCTTTAAGATCCTCTAGTTCCAATCCCTCTGCTATAGGCAGGGGCACCTCCCTCTAGACCAGGTTGCTCAAAGCCTCACCCAGCCTGGCCTTGAGTGCTTCCAGGGAGGGGGCATCCACAATTTCCCTGGGCAACCTGTTCCAGTGTTTCTCCACTGCCACAGTAAACAATTTCTTCCTAATATCTAGTTTAAATCTACCCTTTTCCAGTTTAAAACCATTTCCCCTTGTCCTGTCGCTGCATGCCCTTATAAAAAGTCCCTCCCCTGCTTTCTTCTAAGAATCCTCACTTGGATCGTGCTTCCTCCAGTAACAATGCTGTCATTCTCCCAGTCCCACAAACTTTTAGAAAGGCACTCAATTTACCTGGTGTGCTTTTTTTTTTTTGTTTTGCTGATGAAGGTTCTACACCAATGCATAACTGCATTACACATAGTGAGCATTGATATTTGTTTTTTTTGTTTGTTTTTGGTTTTTGTTATTTTTTTCTTAGATAAAATTTTATATCCATTAAAGCACTTTGGCCACAGTTCTTTTAATATTCTTTCACATTTACTGAATCCATCCATCACTTCCTCTCTACTCCCCCCCCAAATTGATATTAGCCTGAATAGTTACTTAGACTATCCTTCCTTTGGCCTTATTAATTACAGTTTTTCTTTCAAATGATCAGTTTCCTACATTTTTTTCATGTCCTACTCAATGCCATTTTTCTCTACTATTCTCACACTTATGCTTTACAAAGGAGGGGAGGGAGGGGGGGGGAATTGTCCTTTCACACTGCAATGAAATCTAGACAGATTTTAACAGAATTTGCCCTTCATAGACAATCTCAATAATGGTTAACTATAATTTGGGAACTTCAGAAAATCCACCACTTTTTTTTCCCTCTCTCACTAAAAAAGTAAGCATTAAAGGTTTAAAATGAAATCAGATACAAGGGAAAAAAATCATTTGGCGCAAGTTGTTGACATGCAGTGTTTGTTTTATGTTGTCATATGAACACAAACATATAGCTTTTTCTATTATCGTTCAATTCTTCTCTATATCAGCCAGCTGTAGCTCTTTTCTAGCATGCACAACTCTCTTGGCCTTAATTCACAACTTCAGAACAGTTTTCAATGTAATCACCATTAGCTATACATTTTTGTCAGCGATTAACAAACTTCTAGCAGTTTTGGTCTCTATCAGTACCTCGTTTCAAGTTCAGATAGTCTGCCCGCCTACTTTGCCCCTCTACTTTTCACTCCCTTTAAGTCATCATATTTTTCCATCTGGACCACACAACTATCTACTGTCACTTCCGTATCCTTACCTTAAGCTGCCATCTACCTTTAAGTAATCAACTCTTTCCATATTTTCTTTGGCCTTTTCATGCATGTCCAATATGTATCTTCTTCACCTCAGAGACTTTCCAAATTGAGTTAGTTTCTTCTACCTTCTCCCCTTTCCTGTCTCTCATCCTGTCAATTTTTTAATTGTAAAATGGCAACACTGCAAATGCATCTAAGCAGAACTAGCACATCTGTTCAATGCAATATTTTCATGCACTGCGTGCCTAACTATAGCACAGTACTTTAAGAAATTAAGAGTACTGTCATTTAGTTAAAATTTGCTGCTTTAACTCAAGGTTATTTTCTTTTTTGGCACCAACTAATGGGTCAGATCAGATAAATATCACATTTTGACCCATTTGCTATTTACAAATACATCTTTCTAAAATTAACATAACATTTGTGAATCTGCTTTTATTCTGAAAGATAAATGTCAGTTCAGTATCCTGTGCTTTGATAAGCTTTACCGCCTCACAAGGATAATTAAACCACAATGAGTGGTTTAAGACCATTTAAGACCATGAAGCCAAATATCCCTCTTTCCCCCTCCCCCAAAAAAACAAAAAAACCCACATCACTGATATGTTTATAGAATCACTGAAGTTGGAAAAGACCATTAAGATCTGTTCTTTCAATTCAACCTTCTTAATTCTGCACCCTGTGCAGGGATGGGCTCACAGTAGGGCTATGGCTCTGTGTGCATCAACTGGTGTCACTACAGAGACAGAACACTAGTGAGACAGTTGGGGTTGGAACCAAGCAAAAAATAGCAATATCAACAACAACAAAGTACTTCCTAGAAATTTTATTATTTTTTAAAACTCCTCAGTTTAACTTATGCAGACATTTTACAATAATTCCTAGTTAGCATTCTCTCTAATGATAGTGACCCAAAATTAACCACAGCAAGCACAACTGACTTCCAGGCTTCACAGAAAAATTCCTGATTTAAATGTAATAAAACTGGCATTTTGCCAACGTGGGGGATGGGCACCTAAGTGGAAAAATAGCTTCAAAGGCCTCTAAAACATTAATGCAGAAAATCAGTAGCTCATCTTACCTGTGGAGAACTTGACACGTGCAAAATGAACTTCCTCCTCTGAATAAGCCACTGACATTTAGCTCATTTGCATAAGAAACAAGAGCTACAAGTAGACTTCCAGGTCAGCCATCTTGATACTAAGATCTTACTTTGTTTATATAGCAGCGTATTATTTTCTATCCAGACTGAGCTATGCTATTGTACCTCTCTGCTAGTAGCCTACATCCGCTTGTTAAAGCATGCTGGAACTGCCACTTATTCACACAAGTGAATCAACATGTCACTGCAGCTCAGTGAGCATGCCACAGCCTCCAAGTGAATGTTGCAACTGCAAGTGTCCACAGCCGGAACTCTTTGTGCTGCTTTCTGTGCTGCCAACTATTAGCACTGCAGCAACTATGTGCAGTGAGGTACCTCCCACATACCACACAGTAGTACCAACAAGCATAAATTTATTACAGCTCAGCAGAAGACAGCATACTTAAAATAAAGAACCAGGCAGAAAAAATCATCCGTGTTTTCACACACCAGCAATCTTACTACACCTAGGTTCTCTTGTACGTCCTTTTCGAATTCATTATTGTGGCTCTTCCTACTCAGACACCAGCACGTTTCTGCAATCCATGCAAAGGCAAGTCCATGACACATGTTAGTTGCTGCCGAGGCTGAGCCAGACTGCAGTTACAGCTAGCTGGCGCCAGTAAAAATTTACATAAAGGGGGCCTCATTTCAAGACAAAATTGCAGCAGAATATTGCCAAGCAAAGCTCCCCACCCCCACACCCAAGACAACTACAGGTTCTAGAATATATAGCTACCTATCTGCTTACTAATAATCCAGATTCCTGTCAAAAGTGTGGCTCCTACTGTTTATAAAAATTAAAACTGCCAATGGTCTCCACAAAAGAAATGCCACCTCGAAGCAGAAATGCTGAACACTGCATTGTTCAGAATAATTTTGCTAAGCGTTCTGTAATAATTTAAGTAACACTGAATAAATGCGTATGCTCAATGCTCATACCATCAGCTATTATATAACTGATATTTTCAGCCTACCAATAATAAATATCAAAGTAGAGCAGCTCCATTTTTAACCTACTGTTGACAGGTAACATGTCTGGCCAGTTTGTTTAATTTACTCTTTCCTTTTTTTCCCCCTTCACTCTTCTGTCCTCATCATGTAGGTAGAGTTGCGGGTTTTGTTTTTTTCAAGTACCTAAAAGGATATAGTGACAGGTAAAGAGAGAAGCCCAGATTTTAGCCTCATTCGGACTTCAAATAGTTAATGCTTTAATTCTTGCTTTTTCTTCCAGTCGCCATCTGACAACCTGTATCACAGTCAAAGTCCTGTTACGTTAACAAATAAATGATATTTTACAAATGCATATTCTAACAGACACTGTATTTTGATGGGGAAAAAATAAACCAGGCTTTGCTTACTATTAGATCTGTTCATATAAAGGGTGAATAGTTGTGCAGTACCTTTCCCCAACCCTCTCCATTTGCAGCCTTATGAGAATCTCTTAGGGTATAAAACAACTCAAGGTAAATATACTACTTATTACACTACATATAAACATGTATTTGTGAACCCTGAAACAAAGCTAAACCCGCAATAATGTTACACTGCACATCTTGCAGCACTGTTTTAAGTATGTTGTTACACCATTTAGCAGAACACAGAAAGAGAAAAGTGGTGGAGACAGATGTGCTTGCCAATTCCAGTCAGGCAAAAGCATAGCCACCTCAGAATCAGAGAAACCTACTTTGCAGTCCTGACCTCTTTGTGCTCTCTACCCTATTTTTCTTTAAAATGTTAACAATATCAGAGCTATATATAGCTAGACATTACTTTTAATGTCTCCTTTCCACTATGGAAGTACAATTTGCTGTAGGGCTGGTTCTAGGCTATTTAAAAATAATACAGTTTACTCATCACAATGTCACAAAGATACTGATTTTGCGTCTGAAAGCTATTTTTCATTATTTTTCATTAGTTGTTACAATTTGAGCTAAAAAATTGTATCCAAAAGCCTGAAGAGACGTGTAAGGCAAATACTATAATTTTTCCAGAACAACTGTCACAGGAGAATGACAATTGTTAACCATTTAAGTGATCTGATAGGACTCTATCATTATTTCACATGCATCTTTTGATTTATGTTACTTTCAGATAGATGTATGTATGTTAGCACATTTAAGCACTGTGCAGAATACATCCTTTAGCGATGCTTTTGTTGTTTGCAGAATGAGTCATTTGATGAACGTGCTCAAAACTGGAAAATAAAGGCCACCAATTCTGCTTTTAAAAAAGCACAAACGCAACCCTCCACCCCTGCCCTTTGCATTCCCTATAAACAGCTGTTTCTTCATCTTCCACCCAAGCTCTACAGCTTTATACACGAATAGCAGTACAATTCTTATCACAGAAAGTGGTAGTAGGTAAAACAAGATCTGTAACTCATTTGATTTCCTAGCTCAGGGAAATCCAGGCCAGAGCTTGCAGCCAGCCCTGAGGATGAGCTCTGCAGCGACTGTCTGGGGAAGGCACCACCCTGCTTCCAGAACATTCTCTGCAAAGTCAGCCGCACTCCCTTGGTTTTACGTTCCTTTCCACTCCTTGTTGCATGTCACAGCATGTACACAGCTAGTTACGACAGAGCTAATTTTCAAATGCAAAATACTTTCCTGTAGGGGAGGAGTTGTTCTTTAGTATTCAGGAACACATGAATTAAATTATAAAGAACATGAGAATTAATGAGAGGACTTGCTAAGCTCCAGATCAGTTGCAGCAACATCTGTGCACTGCAGCCAAAGCAGACTTACCTATCCTGAAAACTAGCAGTGACCATTTTAAATGCTTCCAAAAGGTGGTGGATTTTCTTTGCTATTATTTATTTTTATATGGGAGAGTAACATGGTAAACAAACAAACAAAAAAGCCACTAGCATAGTCCTTTCCATCCTTCCCGGAGCGGCACTACCAAAAACAAAGTCTGAAATGGTTCCCTTTATTTCCCACACTCAGTACAGTCAGTTAAAGACAACCATACAGGCAACAACAAACAAACACCCCACACAAAACAAAGCAAACACTGGAGGGCTTTTCCTTCAAACATGAATGTAATTTTCTAGCCTGTGATCAGAAATGATCTCAAAGAGCAGATGTTACAGTCAAAAGTAATGGAGCCAGTTGTGCTCAAAATAATTATTATTAGCTGAACGGTTTCAATTGGTACATATGATAGAAACTATCCCCAAATTTTAAATGTCACAGTTGATTTATCTCAGAATAGAAAGTACAAAAAAATCTGCAACTGAATAATTTGCATAAACATTTCATCAGCAAAGTTCATTTTATAAGTAAATCACGATGAAACCTGTCTTTAATAGCTCAAAAGAAAAATAAAACAAAAAAAAAAATCACAGAGAAAATCTTATGGCCCTGGGCCTCCTTTAGGCGATATATATACATACAGCCCAAAACATTCCCTTTTCCTCTGTCTTTGCCTCTTTTCCAAAGCATGAAACATAGCAAATAATTCACGTAACAGCTACAAGCTTGGTAACTCCCAATTACAAAGACATGGTGGGACTGCTCCCACTGGAGTGCTGCAATGGATGACTATAAGCTCTTCAGAAAGGACAGGCAAGAAAGGAAGGGTGGTGGCATGGTTCTCTAGTTTTAGAGTGGTTGGAGCTGGGAATGGTAAGGTAGAGTCTCTAAGGGTAAGGATCAGGGGAAGGACCAACAAGTCAGACATCCTGGTGGAGGCCTGTGGAGATCATTAAAGGTGTTAAGGCTGGAGGCAGCTTGGGCTGCAGTGACCACGCCCTGGTCAAGTTCATGATCTCAAGGGATGTGGGCCTGGCAAAGAATGGCGTCAGGACCCTGAACTTTGGAAGAGCAAACTTTAAGCTGTTCAATGGACTGTAGGCCAACATCCCCTGGGACGCTGTCTTTAAAAACAAAGATGTTGAGGAGAGCTGGCTACTCTTCAAGGATGCCCCTGAGAGCACAAGAGCTCTCCATCTCTCTGAATAAGAAAGCGGGCAGAGGAGATAGGAAACCGGCATGGCTCGGCAAGGACCTGCTGGGCATGCTAAGGGCAAAGAAAGGTGCATACAAGCTCTGGAAACAAGGGCGTCACCTGGGAAGTATACAGGGAAGCTGTCCAGACTTGCAGATGTGGGATCAGGAAAGCCAAGATGCAGGCGAACTGAAGTTGGCGAGGGACGTGAAAAACAATAGGAAGACATTCTATAGCTACGTTGGCCGAAAAAGACAGGCCAAAGTGAAATAGAAAAGAAGAACTGGCTTCAACGGACAACAAGAAAGCAGAGGTATTGAATAAGTTCTTTGCCTCAGTCTTCACTGGTGGCCAGGATTTCAGTATTTCTCACGACCCTGAGCCCTACGTCCCTAAACTTCTAGGTGGGGACCCACCCCCAGAGGACAGAGCAAGTCCGAGACCACCTCGTGAAACTGAATGTGTACAAGTCTATGGGGCCAGATGGCGTGCATCCCACGGTTCTGAAGGAGCTGGCTGAGATGGTTGCTGAGCTGCACTCCATCATATTTGAAAAGTCGTGGATGTCAAGTGAGGTCCCGGATGACTGGAGGAAGGGTCACATCACTCCTATTTACAAGAAAGGGAGCAAGGAGGACCCTGGGAACTACAGGCTGGTGAGTCTCACCTCTGTGCCTGGGAAAATCACGGAACAGATCATCCTGGATGACATGCTTGATCACATGAGGAAAGGGCGTGTGATCCGTGACAGCCAGCACGGCTTCACCAGAGGAAGGTCATCCTTGACCAATCTAGTGGCCTTTTATGATGGAGTGATGGCATCAGCGGACAAGGGAAAGGTGATCAATGGCATGTACCTGGATTTGAGCAAGGCCTTTGACTTGGTCCCCTACCACATCCTTATCTGCAAATTGGAGGGGTGTGGATTTGATGGCTGGGCCACTTGACGGATAAGAAATTGGTTGAAAGGCCACATACAGAGGGTGGTCATCAATGGCTCTATGTTCAGGTAGAGGCCGGTAACAAGCAGCATCCCCCAGGGGTCTGTCTTGGGACCAGTGCTCTTTAACATCTTTATTAGTGACAGAATTGACTCTCAGCAAGTTTGCTGATGACACCAAGCTGAGTGGTGTGGTAGACATGATGGAATGAAGGGATGCCATTCAGAGGGACCTCGAGAGGCTAGAAAGGTGGGCCCAGATGAACCTAGTGATGTTCAACACAGCAAAGTGCAAGGTGTTGCACCTGGGCCGGAGGAATCCCAGGCGTCCATACAGACTGGGAGGTCTGTGGATGTGGTCCTTGAGAGCAGCCCTGCAGAGAATGACCTTGGTGGATGAAAAGCTTAACATGAACCAGCAGTGTGCTCTTGCAGCTCAGAAAGCAAATGGTATCCTGGGCTCCATCAAAAGAGGGGTGGCCAGCAGGGACAGGGAGGTGATTGTTCCCCTCTGCTCTGCTCTTGTGAGGCCCCATCTGGAGTATTGCGTCCAAGTCTGGAGCCCCCAGTACAAGAAAGACAGAGAGCTGTTGGAGAGGGTCCAGAGGAGGGCCACAAAGATGATCAGGGGACTGGAGCACCACCCCTATGAGGACAGGCTGAAGGAGCTGGGCTTGTTCAGCCTGGAGAAAAGAAGGCTACGGGGTGACCTCATTGCAGCCTTCCAGTATCTAAAGGGAGCCTACAAACAGGAGGGGAATCAACTCTTTGAAAGGGTGAGTGACAGCAGGACAAGGGGAAATGGTTTTAAGTTGAGGGAGGCAAGATTTAGGTTGGATGTCAGGGGGAAGTTCTTTACTATGAGAGTGGTGAGGTGCTGGAAAAGGCTGCCCAGAGAGGTTGTGGATGCCCCTTCCCTGGAGGTGTTCAAGGCCAGATTGGATGGGGCCCTGGGCTGCCTGGTCTAGTATTAAATGGAGAAGTTGGTGGCCCTGCATGTGGCAGGGGGGTTGGAGATTCCTGATCCTTGAGGTCCCTTCCAACCCTGGCCATTCTGTGATTCTGTGTAATTCTCTGACAGCATCTAAAAGAAGTAAGTTTAGATAGCACTACAGTAAAAAAGTTGTGCTCCCTTTCTTTTAGAAAGGCAAAATGCTGGTTAACTCGTTACCAAATATATATACGTACACACACACACACACGCACATTTATGTGCGCATATGTATGTTCACGTAAAAGTTTTCGTCATTTGAAATTTACATAATGAATTTATTTAGAGAACAAATACTGAAAAATTGAAGGACCTAAACCTACAAATCAAGACAATGCAAGAAAAAAATATTAACTTGCTTCACTGATAACTCCTTTGAAAATACATTCTTGATAAAATCATTGTAAAGTTTACAGCTAAAAATAAAAATGTAACTCCTTTAAAATAATTATAACATGATTAAATATTCAAGATTAAAAACAGTTTTAAGTGCTTCATAACCATTTAGTTTTACTATTTCCAAGCATATCAGCTGCTTGAAGATTATTTGCACGGATTAAAGAGTATTGTATTAATTGAGCAATCTATTCCAATTTGTTTTGAATCCCACCTGAAATTGTTTGGTCCAAGTGTATCTTCTGAAATAGAAGATGCAGCTGTGCAAATTGAGACCATTCTTAGTTTTAAAAGGAATATAAAAATAATCAAGCCATGCTAGTCATTTACAATTTAGCAACAAACAAATATAATGAGCACTTCCATGAAGAACAAGTAAAAATCAGAAGTGTTTCCTTAAATGCACCTTTCGAAAAGAAAGAAAAAAATAAGAATCTACTCACTCCTTCAGGATAAAATATTGTTGGGTATTTTTCTCTTAGAAATTTACATGTATGCAGTACTGTTACTCCATTAGGGACTTATTTGCTTCTGGAAGCCTACCCCTCCAAGCTCATCTATCAGAAGTACAAGACTAATCATTCCAGAATGCAGCAGGTCTCAAAAGTGGAGAAACCGCAAACAAGAATACAGAGCCCAGTCTAACAATGCATCTATCTTCCATTAAAAACAAAGTTGAAGTTGATAATTCATTATACACAACCACTTCTAAATCAAGCAACGCACAACTCATTTATATATTTAATAAAAGCATCTCTTTGCATCCATTAGAACGTCATACTTCCATGTAAGTAATCAATGTTTTTCAACCACTAAAGAACAAACGAAAATATTGAAAACGTGGCAGGAAGGGAAAAAGAGTCATCTTTTCAGCTACTGTATACTCGGACTTCTGAAAACAGAGGATGTGTTCCGTGTTAAGACTGATTTCAGGACCTAACATATCGCATGCATTTCAATGTCTATTTTACTGAAGAAAAAAAACTATCCATCTACATCACACACTTTACTACAACAGAAACATTCTCTAGCTCCCTTCTGAACCAGTTATTTCCTACAGCAATTCCAAAAATGATAATGTTTTTCAAAATGTCCTGTTATAAAGTAAATCAAAGAACAAAGGAAACAGAAAACACTGCGGAGACAAGGAGAGCTTTCCTCTAAGCCCTGGCAATCTCCGTGCACCATGTTTTTTTTGTAAAATGGAAATTAACTTACTTAACTGACATAAAGATTTGGTTTTCAAGCACAAAAAAAAAAAAAAAAAAAAAAGCACAAAAAGGACTGTATGAGAGAACTGATGTGAATATACATTGCTGTACTCAAGTCTAACAAGTATTAAGAACCACTCCTTAAATGAAAGTCAAAAAAATATGCTATCTTCCCTTTCCCTTTTCATGTTCCCCTGAAAGAGGGGTTTACGAAACAGCAGAAAACAGAGCCAATACTGCTTGACAATTTTCACATACAGAAAAGCATATTTTAGATAAATTTTCAACCTTTTCATTGATTATAAAGTAAGAATTCAGTTATCATAAAGAATGGATTCCTTCTCCTTGCCTCAAAGTAGGAGTTACTAACATCTGGAATTAATTGGGAACAATTAACAACTAAAACCACATAAACAAAAGCCTCAGCAATCATTTGTAAGACGGGGTCAGGATGACATGACTCATTATCTTATAGGAAATCAAAGACTGTTTGGGAGATCGGAACAAGAAAGTCTCGTTACACTACTAACATGCATTTATTATAAATAAGGTACACCTTAGCAAGATTTAAATAGGCCTTACTGTCCAAATTCTCAGACATTCCAAAGTGCCCAAGCGGTTTCTGTCTCTTTAACTACCTTATCCAATCAAGAAAGGCCACTACAAACTAAACAGCTATTTAAGTCAAGAATGACAGAAAAAAAACTGCACCAGTGATGAAAACAAGTAATAAGACTACCTATCAGCTTCACCTGCAATCATACATTGATATTATTCTTATCACTGATCTGCCATCCTAAAGCAGGAAAATCTTTTAAGAACTAGATATACAAGATTTACAATTAGTTGAAGTCAAGAATCAACCTGCCCTTAAATTCCTGTGTTTTAGTGATGTTTTAAAATAATCACTACTTTACACCAGATACAAAGGTAAATATGCAATGCCTCTGACATGTACTGTCTGCTCAAAATACTTCATTTTTTCAAAATGGTGCACCGCCACTAACACTAGAAGATTATTTATGTAAGCAGATTTTTCAAAACTAATTTAACCATGAAGTACTTTGTAACAGGACATGTAAAAATAACCATGAATCAACATGCAAAAATATTGAAGGAAATTTCACAATTTTTGCATTAAGTTCACCTTCAGACAGGAAAAATACTATGAAGTTACTCAAATACTGATGAGTTACTCAGCTCTTCTGCTGCTTCTGAGATGCCTCATGAGAACTTCAAGTAACTTTCTATTTAATTACTCTAAAATTAACTAACATCTAGCTTAAGACCCATAAAGACCTTAATTAGGTAGTTTAGACAGACGCAAACAAGAAAATAAACTACTAATGTGGAAAAGCATCTTCTTTCTCTTACTCCTTCAATCAGAGCACTGCTTTTCTCCTCTTTTCATGGTCTTGGACACCAACACCTATCAACTACATTTAAATGAGTTTCAAGTATGACAGATACCCAGGCAACCTTCAACTATTAACATGCAGTAAATACCTAGCTCATATGAAGCCACTAGCACTTCGAAATTCAGACTTCATATAATAAAAAACAATTTACTTCAAATCTTCTTTTATCATTTGTAGTAGTTCTGCAAGATTTATACTGCTGCTATTCTTGAACAATAACTAACTGCTATCTGCAAAATAATTTAATACTTACATATCGCCATTCCAATGTATTTACGCAGGTTTTGAAATTTGAATTTAACACAGGAAAAAACAACATATTGAAAATACGATAACGAACGTAAATCTAGCCACTTGATAAAGAGTTTATTTTATATTTTAGTTAAAATACGAGGCAAGATTTTGAAAAATGAGCAGCATGAAGTAAGAGCTCTTCTGGCCTGGTAAGGAAGTGAACCATAATTAAATCACTTGTTAACCAATACGTATGAGTGTGACCTTTGACATCTTCTGCCCCACCCAACCTACCCTGTAACTGAGAAAGGATAGAGATCTGTGAATTAATCCAGTGAGAACAGTAAAAGCAACAACAACATGACAACCACTCTCCTGCTGACAAGAAAAAAATTACAGTTCAGAGTCTTTTCTATAGGTTAAAATTCCAAATTTTGTTCAGCCAAAATGATAGAATTGCTTCTCAGCAAAGCAGAGCTGGTGCTTACCTCCAAGGTCTGAAGCATGTGATGTCAACAGCTCTGCTCATTTGCACACAATCAAGTTAAAGTGCTGCAATGAACACTTTGTCAGCCATTTTGAAACTGCACTGTCTCAGCTACACAGAAAATATGATTAAGATGGCTGCAACGTGCACTCAAGACCGGCCATTCAGTGACAAGTCAGCAGTGGATAAAGCTTTTATACAGCAGAGCACCTCCCTGTTTGCTACACTGCAACAAACTGCAAAGGCAGAGGGGGGCCAGATAAAAGGTTTCTTAGACAGGCAGAAAATGGTTAATGCATGGCTGCAACATTACCAGTGGTGTTCTGAGTAGCTGCAAAAAGAAAACAAAAATAAATGAAGATCTGCCGGATGTTAAAAGATGCAGTCTTGCTAGGTCTGCAATCCACAATTTGTATCACATACTCCAAATTCTTCCTTACTCCAGGCAGTTCAGAATCCATGTCACACATTAACAGCCAGAGACAGAGCCAAATCATGGCTAGAACTGACAAGGATTAGGAATTAATTTTGAGGAGCAGCTTTATTTTTTTCTTTTCTTTTTTTTTTCTTTTTTTTTAAACAAACAAATATCTGTACCTTTTTACAATACCAGCTGTTTTGAAACATTAGTTGATCAATAAAACAGTTTCACTTGGGGAAAAAAAAGGAAGATAGAAATGAGGAAGCTGCTAACAACAACAAAAACCCACAAATCAAGAACACTTAAGAACTTCAGTAAAGCCCAGAATTCACATACCTAATTCTTACATAACATACTGCACCGCTGTTACAGATTTTTTTTTTTCTTCCAGATATGTATAGAATCCCTTCAGTAATTTCGTTAGTGCTGCTGTTGTTTTGGTTTTTAAGTTTGCTCCTGAAGATGTAACTGATTTGAGAACTCAGGGGAGGGAGGAGCGATTAAGTGAGGGAGGGGTTGTAGGCAGAGGAGTGTTAGACAAATACATGACTTTAATGAAAGTAGAATATAATACAAGTTCCCCGTTAAGATCTGTTCATTAGCATCAATCATCTGCTCCCATCCAGGCAACAGTACATGAGATCTGGAAGGAGCACTGCCATATCTGCCTTCTGCCTTGCTTCATCATGTAACCCTCCTAGAAAATCCAAATTCAGCTATTTTTAAATAACTGCAAGAACAGATGGAGCTATTTTCAAAGAAATTAACACTGAATTATTCCTAAGCTTTACCAAAGAAGTAGAACATGCCCTCCATCCATTCTTTTATGAAAACATCTAAGCTTACGTAACTGCACGTATCTGTCGCCAGTTGTAGTTGGTTATTTCAGGACTGATTATTCATGCCAGCAGAGATGTTTGCTGTACTAATCAACACTAGTGTTGGAAATTTAAAACGTTTAAATGAACTACTTACCTAATACAAGAATAAGAAAAAAAGCATAGTTTCCAAAACAAGGGAAAGAACAGTCATACATGTAATCAACTACTACAAAAATTATTGTAGTCAAAGCACGCTTTAAGTTCAAATGCCCAAAAGACAAGTCTCTTAAGCAAATTTTTGAGAAGCAGACAATGATTCCAGTGTACGCGAGATGCTTTAAAATAACCCACTACACTGAAGCTTTTCTTTGTGAAAATCCATCAAAATCAACTTTGTAACAAATTCAAGAAAATAAATTTTCTGAATAACCCCTTAAAACTCCATGTTGCCTAAACTTAAACTTAAACTTCACATATAAAACGCCTTCAAGCTTACAGGGATTTACAGTAGCTTGCAACATCCTTTAACTCAGACTTGCTGTTTCGTCTATAAGTAAGTATTCATTTCGATTTCTATAGTAACAATACTTTAAATAGAAGAGAAGTCTGTATTTACCATACCTACAAAAATACTATATCAAAACCTGAATTCTGATCTGCAGTCCTAGATGTTCAACCTAAACCTGGAACATTTTCATCTGGAACCCAAGAATTGCGCTTGTATAATATTGCATTCTCTAGCAATTGGTCTTAGAGCTCTGTAGATGAAAACTCTGTAAATTAAATAGCTGTCACTACTTGGTTTAAATCAAAATAATATATTCGGAAAATAAATAAATAAATAAAATCACTTCCATCGACCCAGACAGAATAGAAACAATACCACACTCTGCAGCGGTAAATCACCTAATCACAAAGCATCATGAACACAGAGGGAATGATGTGTTAATACAGCCATCTAGTCTCAAAAAACTCCATCTGAGTTCTAAGACATCAGAGGAACATACTCAGACTTCACTCCCATATATTCAACTGCACAGTTGTGTTATTAATGTTAAATTATTTTATTAAATTATTATATTATAATATTATAAAATATTATATTAAATTATAATAAAATATTAAATTATCATAAACTAAATATCAACATAAAACCAGATGTTTAAACACACAATTGGTATTTAAAAAACTAATCCGTGAATACTTTGGTCCAGAAACCATTAAAGTGAACTCATATTAATGTTGAATTACTATATTAGCATGGCACTGCAATTTTTTTTTTTTAAGAGGTCCCTCAAAAACAGCATCAGAATGACTGTTTCAATTGATCCATGTAATCTTGTATCCTACTGTGAATCAATTCTGTTAAGTATGATCAATTTCAAGCCTGTACAACAGCCAAAATAATCTTGTCAAATTAATTCATACAGCGAAATACAGAATTGTGCCACATTATCACAAGAACATCAGTTCAGCACTGCTACACTTGGTGGCAAGGTTGCAACTGATAAGAAAGCTTTTACTCTGAGCAATGTAGTGGTCTACTAAGCTAGAAATAGAATAACGAGAACATGAAGATCAAGATTCTTTGAAAAGAACACACAATGAGCAGTTAATTATAAACAGCAACAAAAAAATTTCCTACATTTATTCAGTTATTAATTATAAAAACATACTGCTATCCAAAATGAGTAGTGACACTCTCTTCTGCATTATATGTACAAAAGAACTTGATTTAGTATTTCTGAAGCACATAAAATAGTAACAAAACCGTCAAATATGAGGAACAAATAGTGGGTTTAATTGCCATTGTTCATGAATTGTATAAGTCCCCGCATAATCATTAGGGAATTCATTTTATGCTAGTTCTGATAACCACTATTAGTCCCACTTCAGTGGTCTGAAAACTGAGAAATTACCTACCCAAGACCACATAACAAATAGTACCTTTCTCTGTGCATTTCCCCCTAATTCACCCAAAGAATTCTTAATGTTCAAAGAAACACTCTCTTTCATACCTTCCCTTGGGACTACAGAAAACAGTAAATAATCAGAAGATGATACTTATTTTTTACATTCATATAAACTCACCTGTGTAGAAAGTTCATACATGAATTTTTTCATTTCATACTTAATCAGACGCTAAGCACGCTTTCCATATTCTTAAGAATATAAAATTAGTAGCGGTAATAAATGTAACTAGGAAAAAAAAAGTATGCTAGATAACGTCCCAAAATATATTCAAACTTGCAAGAGAAAGCCAAACAGCATGGCTTGTACAGTATTCCAATCTTACAGATGCAGATCCCAATGAAATTTTCGTAACAATATTGTATTTGCTTGTATGACCTGGGATGTTCACCAAACAGGAGCGTGCTATTAAGTATTCTAGCTCTGCTATTTAGAAACCTTGTTTAGTAAGACAGCCAGACACACAAAGTGTTCTTTGTCTGCGATTGCGCAAGGACTGCCATTTTAATCTCAATGCTTGTTGCCAAAAACATTTGGGCTGGGCAGTGCCCACCTCATCTCTTCCCCCAACAATTCCACCCAATTTTTCCATCCAAAAACCCTCCTCGCGATAATGGTCACACTGTCGTTACAACATTAGAGTTATTACAACATCACTCTTATGCAACAGAACATTGTCACGTAGGCATTTCCACTGAATATCTGTTGAGGGTTAAGACGTGGGGAACGCTCCACCTCTGACAGGCCCTAATGTACATCTAAATTAGAACGTAGCGCTCAACTACCACTTGATTTCAGTATTTTAGTTATTTAAGGAGCATTACGAATGTGCACACGTATTTTTGACAGGACTACCCGACCAACGCATCCCTCGTTAGGTTTGACGCAGGCCTCCGTGTTAGCCTCACGTGCCAACAGCTTACTGAGGACAACCGGGCCTTTTCTTCCTTTTCTTCCTTCCGCTCAGCACACAAGCCCACACACTTCAGGAACTTCCATCTGAAGTCTCACCAGCACATAACAGCGCAAAAAATAACACGCGCTTTTCTCCTTGCTGCCCCCACAACGCATGCAGCACAGCGCTCGGGCCTGGCGCTCACCATACTGCGGAGGAAATCCCCGAGCAGCAGCCAGCAGCACACAGGCAGCCATTCCCAGCCCCGCACAGCACCCAGCATTGCGCTCGGGTGCTGCTGTCCCACCCTCACAGCCGCGTGACGCCGGCGTGCCACAGCACCCACGCCTCACCTCAGCGCTCGACGGTCAGGCGGACGCCCGCCAGGCGCTGAAGGGCACCCAGCACCTCCAGGACCCCGCACGGCGCCCACGTGCCCCCTGTGCCACACCACACCTACCTGTGAGCTGCAGCCGCCGCCGCAGGGGGTCCTCCACGCGTGAGGGAGGGAGGAACGCGCGTCCCCGCGCCACGCTCCCCACCTGCTGCCACCTCTGGACGAAAACAGCAACACGCATGCGCGCCGCCGCCTGCACTGGAGCCGGGTCACGTGCTCCCATGCAGTATGTGCGTAGCTGCGCTACTGCGTGTGTGCGCGCGGCGCGTGTGCAAAGCTGCAGCCCCGGAGCATGCGCACTACCGCCGCCGCCGCCGCTCAGGGCAGCGTTCCACATAGAGCGCTGCCGCTGCCCGGCAGCCGCGGAATGCCGAACGCCGCCCGCCGGGGTCTCTCAGTACCTGACTCGCCGTGCCCGCCCAGCTCTCGCCTCAGCGCCCGGCAGCCGCCGCTCCCGCCTCCTCCGTGCTGCCGCCGTAGATTCAAAATCGGAACCCGCTCCCGGCACCAGCACCGCCTCCTCCCCTCGCACGCGCCGGGCCGTTATGCAAATCGCTCTCGTGTCCCCTCCCCTCTCTCGGTTGGCCCCGCCCCTTCCGTGGCCGGCAGTGGGGCTGCCACGGAGCCGGCCAATCCCGGGGCCGGTCATCCTCGCAGCATGCAAATGAGACTCCGATATATTTAAATGAGCGCGTGGCTCCGCCCCCTGGGTAGTGGCAGACGGTTATTCGCGGTCGCGCTCTGGAACGAGGGGCGCCCCGCAGCCGTTGCCGCCAGGGGGCGGTGTGGTGAAGCTGAGGGCAACGGCCTCGGCGCTCACCTTTCCCCCCTTTTCTCCTTAACCCTTCTTCTCCCTTCTCCTCCCGCCCTCTCTCTCCTTCGTCCTTCTCTTGGCTTCCTGCCTCGGGCAGCCGTGGGCTGTACAGCGCTGGAGGCTCTCTGGCACCTCAGAAGTCTTCCCGGAAGCTTGCTGGGCATCTCTGCCTGCAAGATAACCTGCGTTATCAGCTCTGCGTGCTTGGTCACTGCGTGTTCCCTACAGCTCCTCGTGTCTGGTTACTGGGTTGTGAGCAGAGCAACTTCAAGCTTTCTCTATGACAGGCAGCGCCTGAACAAATGATACAGGCTGTTGGTTTTTTTTGTGTGTGTAACTAACTTTGTGTTCCCAGTGTGCCAAGAAACCAGCAGTGCTGTTGGCTGTGCTTTGAGTAGGTCTAAGGCACACACAATAGCTGAGGTAATGCGTGGGTCAAAAGTGTAAGCGGCCTTTTCCCACCTGCCCTCCCTTTCTAGCTGAGGGCTGTGGACGGGAGGGAAGGAAGGCTTGGAACATACTTTTACCTGAGCTATGACTTGGCACATTTTGTGCTGTAGCTAAAGGCAGAAATGACTTGTCGGTAGCTCATCTGTCCCCCAAGGCACTCCTCAGTTCTGGCAGAAAAAATGGTGGCTCTATCCTCAGATAGCTACAGGGATGTCGTAAAACATCTTGTGTTTTCATAATAAATGCTTACATACTGCCTGTGCTAATCTAATGTGGAGGCTCAAGTATTAGTCACCTGCTAACTGTAATGGAGAGTTCCATTTCCTCTGTGTTAACACCATAACACTGCCATTGTTCCTACTGAATATACAAAACAGACGCTGAAAAATGGCATCCTGACTTATCTGCTTCAAGAGTATGCTAAATACTGTTGTCTGAAAAGTAGATTCATTACCTAGTGTACAATGAGCAAATTCCCAAGCACTCAGGAGATATGCTGCTATTTATTTGGGCCCAGGTGCCAGTGGAGGTTTCCAAAAACCAGGCACAATAATGCAAGTTTCTTCACCATATTTTAACATTAAATTCTCAAGTATTCTGCCTATCTTATAGAAGAAGACATCTACTACTTACATTTTCACAAGGCTAAGCAGTCACGACAGTCTGGCTCCTTTTGGCTTTCCTGGCCGTCTGTGCTTTCATTGCATTGCTTGGAGGTCTTATGTGACCCTTGGTGGTCATTTGGGGAATGGTGCCCTTACTCTTTTTATCCTCATATGATCACCTAAGAACAAACTCAACAGTTCTTCCATCGCCTGTTTTCCAAGGGAAACAACTGTCCTTGTTTAAGGACAGTTAACATCAGATAACATCAATGGTTAAGATGTTCTTCTTTAGCATAAGCAGTACTTGAACAAAGAGTCTGTGTTGATTTAACACAGACAATGCCCACTCCTTTTCAAGGGAAGATTAATGTTTCCATTACATGTATCTCCCTCTTTGGAAAGTTTAAAAATATCTACGTAGAGTCAATATGAAGTGAGTTTTTGTCAGTCATATACAAAACAACATGACCATTTGGGCTCTGTGTTCTTGTAAGTCATGAAACAGTACTTACGACACAGGCATTACACAAGTTCTGTCAGATGTGTTCGACAGATTGAGTGGTAGTGTTTTAAGATGCTGTCATGTCCCATGGTTTGCCTGACCTCCCTGCTAAGTGCTTGCATTTACCTTACCAAGATGGAAGAACAAACTGTATGCATATGCCCATAAACTTCTGTAAATGCATCTGCAATAGTGCTTTAAGCAGGTGCCCTAGCCCACGAACCTGAACAACTAAAGTGTGTACATTTTACTCTGCTGCTGGTACAGAAATTTCTAAAAAAGGGTAGCAGACACCTGAAACAGTAAACTCTTGCATCTAGTTTTATGGAGCTGTAGTGGAAAACTGGAAGATTTTGTCTTAAAAAAAGAGAGAACTGGATTTTTCTTGGGTCTTATGTGCTTTTGCATACAGTCAGAGGAAAAGCATTCCAGAAAGAAAAGGCTAAAGAAAAGGCTAGAAAGTGCCAGAAGTGGGCGGTTACTAGCTGTGCCTTTTGTTAAACTTGAAATTTCACTGCTGATGAGCACTGTATTAGTAACCATGCATAATACATCCTCCAAGAGTCAAACAGGAGTGAAAGCTTTGGAATGAAGGAATGAAGGCTAAAAAATGCGTGTTTTCAGAAGACTGAGTATTATTATAGTAATATCCTCAGATAACTACTGGTGGTATTCCAGTTCGGTTTGGAAGTCCTTAGAACAACAGAGTGTTTCAGTGACTACACTGCATTCCTTTTATCTGGAGGTAGAATGAGGAGGGAGATATTGTCACCCTAAAGAATGTACTGTTTATTAAGTATACTGCTAGGTATGAATTTGCTGCTATTAGCTTTATTTATTTATTTCTCACAGATGAACAGGAAATGTAGGAAGGCACCATGAAATGAACAATTAGAAAAATCTTTCTTGGATCTCAGAGGGAAAGATCTGAGTGCCTTAAAATATTTTATTTATCAGGCATCATATGTATCTCCATGTGGTGATAGGACATAGTTTAATCAGCAAATGAGGGGAGCAGATGACTAGTAATTGAAAAGAGAGTGCTGCTGATTGAGATTATCCCCAGTGTCTAGACCATTGACAAGCCGTGTGTTTAGAATTCTTGTAACATTCTACTCTTCTTTCAAATTCTGAAGAGTTTATACTTCATTCATGAGAACAGAGACAGAAATCTCAAGGAAGTTTGAAGAGCCAGTTCTGTCAGTTCAGAAACATAAAAGATGCAATTGAAATTTCATGGCTAAGCACATGGGAAATTTTCTACAAGACCCATTAGACCAATGGCTATTTCTTAAGAATTAGTCCTAAATATTTCAAATACTAATTAGAAGATGTTTTTAAAAAGTCATGTGTTAATAAATTAAACATTTACTTGAAAAGAAACAGGAAACAAATACATTTAACATTTTATATAGAATTGTCTACAAATGTGTCTAGTATGTATTCTTCTTTTGCAAAGACAGAATGTGATCTTTTCACTAAAGTTTCATGATAAGAATATAAGTAGAATATTTTAAGTTTGTTTGCTCCGTAACAGTTACAGAAAGACAAACTATAGAAAAGCAAACAAAAGTAGTTATATTTCTTCTCTGAACTATTTATTGTTGATTACCAAAGACAATAGTTTAGCAGAAAGTCAACATCAAAATTATTTTTAAAGGGAAATACTTATTTCCATTCTTCTTCTAATTTGTGAAAATTGTAGTTTAGTTCAATATTGCTTCAAAATAGTTCTACAGAAATATAAAAGAATACAAAAGAATACTCCCGATCATTTGATTTAATGTCTGTTCTTTTTTATCTTCTCTTTTCCAAGCAACATTCTTTAGCTTAAAACAAAACAAAAGCCAAACCAAACCAACCAAACAAAAAGCATTAAAAAACAACAACAACAAAATCCTTCAAAGTTGTATTAATGTAGCCATTATCGTAAGGAAGTACCCTCCTATGACATTTTAGATAGTGGTATAAGCACAGTGAGTTAACAAATGTGAAGAGCAATTACATTATTTAAACAACAAGATCAGCAATTTGAGAAAGGGAAAATCCAGTTTTCTTTCAGCTGCTCTCACTGAAGGCAGACTAGTCATACATTCAGAAGACCAATGGTATCAGTTTATATTGCTCAGCCTCTGTGCAAGAAAGTTAAAATATAAAGTTGTTGAGAAAACCTATCTTCAGTAACTTTTCTCTATTTGCAAAATTCATTTTGTTGCTGCAGAAGTGACATGTAAAGCAAATGCTACATTGGAATTACATTTCTAAGTTACTAAAATTGTAAGAACACAAAAAAAGAATATGCCCATGTACTTTGCTTTCCTGAACCCGCTAACGTGTTGACATTGTAATGTTGCAGATAAAAAAGAAAACAGATCACAATGCACTTTGTAAAAATAAGAAAATGAATATATTCTGTGCAGCAGGATTGCTTCTTGATGTTCTTAATTCACTAATGGATGGTGAATTAAGAATGGTATGTATATAACATTTCATTTTCTTATTTCTAGGTAACTGTCACTGGGTATCTACCACCTTATGAATGACAGATCACTAATAAGCCGACTACATAATCCTGTCTTTCTGTCAAATTGTGTTATAAAAATGAGACTTAAGAAGATGAATATTTCCTAAAGATTACCTCTTTCAATAGGATTTAGTAATTGCTAATGGAGATATCGCTTAGTCACAAATGAGAAAGATGAAAAAAAGAAAGCAGTGCACAAAAGTTATAGCTGTCAATATGAAAATGAACTTACCGAATATAGAAAATTAATGAAAAAATATGATTGTAAGAAATGGTTAGCAATACAGAAAAGCAAAAACTAGTTTAATTAGTATATTTCGTTTGTAAATCAATGCTTGAAAATATATTATTGTAAGAGGTCATCTTGTTAAATAGATGACATTTGAGACTGGAAGATTATGTTAGCTTTTCTTTATAACTGACTGTATTAATAAGTATATTTTGCATAGTAATTACCAAATAGGATAGAATGATTTAGATTTCTCTAGCTATACACAGGTCCTGTGCAATGCAAAAGAAGCACCGTAATATCAGAAAGTAATTTATCTAACAGAAATATGAGAACACAATTTGTAATTTGTATTTTAAAATGTAAAATAATTTCTAATTCAATGACTTGGAATTACAAGAGTTTCACTGGGAAGGCTTAAAATTTCATTCAAGAAGGAATTGCATGACATCTTTCTCATGAAGAAAAACAGAAGATTATTAAAACTCATTTTTAATGTATGTATATTTAAAATTTCTTTTTTACCACAGAACCTTAAATCACAGCAAACAGGAATAAATCTATGAGACATTTCCTAAATTTTTTAAATCATAAACTTGACAACATATAATAAGCATAAAAATGGTAAATGTAACTAAAATACTGGATGATTTTTTTTTCTATAATTCAGTGAAGCCTCTAAAGGTATTTTCACTTATGTTACTTTTCACTGTAGGTTAACTGTCTCCAGTGTCGTGTCTTTTGTAAAATGTATGTAGGTTGCTCTGGATGTAAAGCCTCCTATTTATTTCCATGAATGCCCCAACAGAAACAAAGAGCACAGTAACACTATTTGATAGAACAAATTCTCAGCTGCAAAACACTTTTTCACTACCATTAGCTGTGCATTTTCACCAGCAATGAACAAGAGTCTGCGTGTCATGCTCATAACAACCTGCATCAGTGCTGTTGCCACTGTTGCAATATACCACCCATCCCCTCACTGTGCCAACATCCATAAATGTTCATCAAGTGTTGATGAATGTCAGTGTGACCATCATTGTGGATGCAATTTTTTTCCTTATAAGAGGAATTCAACAACATACCTTTTCTTCAAATGCACTTCCAAATCAGATGCCATTTTGTCAGACTCTGCTACCATATCACCAACGTCTCCCTCTGATATCATTGGCTGACATAATAAAATAGGAGGCATTACTTCCGGAGCAGTCCTTGTACTAATATTGTCTATTTCTTTTAAGAGCAATAAAGTGCAGAAACTGGGAAAAATCCTAAATCCGGTCTATTTCTCTCATATTCAATAATATGTGTTGTTGTTGTTATTTTGGTTTTAATAAAATGTACTAATGATCAAAAAAATATTGTCTCTTTTGATAAACTTATTGGGTGACTTTGCTGTATTAACTAACTCATCTATTTACTGAGCTGATATGTTTTAGATTAAATACTTACTAACAATAATCTTTTTTTTTTTTTAACTCTTAGTGCTCTTCTCTCTCATCTAACTTTCACCTTCTGAAATACAAACTACAACTAACTTCATTTATGTTATTCAGAAAGTTGTATTTTGTACCGTATGGATTAATACAGTTCAGCCACAAGTGCAGAGCTCAACGATGAAAAAGCAGTGATAAAAACATGTTTTCATAACTGATTAAACTAGTTTTGAATATGCTTTGAGATACACAAGTATCGCCTGCATTGTTTATTGTTATGCTTAATGTTTAGCTAATAAGTCTATCAGACTTTGAAAAAATAACTAATTTTAACAACATGTTACCTGATGGACAAATGGAGTCTACTAAACAAAGATCCTTTTCCAAAGTCTAAAAATTTAGGCAATTCTGAGCAATGATCAGAAATCTATTTCCTGGAAAGAAGAGATCTTCTCCTATTGTCCAAATAACTGTTTGATATGAGATAGTTATAAAATCCAGCTGTAAAAACAGTACTTGACATATTGGAGAACCTTAAAGTTGTAAAAACTCTCTCGGCTTTATTTATTTTTCTTGCAGCTTATTTTGAATCACTTAAGTATTCATGTGATAGCAGTGGAGCAGTTTGCTTTTCATCAAGTTTATAAACCACGTATCTTTCTGAATATAGTTGTCTATTTATTACTTTGGAGATAATGGCTCTGGAAGTAGCTTGGTGTGGAAGAGCCCTCTTTCTCCCTAAAAATGAAAAGCAGTACTGTTGTAGCATTGTTAACACAGCAGAAAATGAGAAATTAACACTCAGTTTTAACTCCCATAGTACTTTTTGGATGAATGTGCTTTACCTCCAAATTACACATAGTTCTATGAGTATGTCTTAATAACCATTATCCAATATTTTCAAGGCATTTCTTGGAACAGGCAAAGAAATTTAAAGAATATGTCTGATGTTTCCTCCTGTGAGTTCTCTGAAAGACATGTTTTGGCCTGTTGGAAGAAATGTATCTGTACATCACTGTGGAATGTAATACATACAAGATGTCTTTAGTAAATGAACTATACAAATGATCTGAAATTTTGGGCTAATTTTTTGTTGTTATTGTTGTCATGTTATTGTCTGAGTCTAAATGAACAACAAATATTTGACCTTTTCTAATGTTTATAAACAAATACTATCAAGAGAAAAACGTTGGCACCATTTAAGAAGGCTTATCCTCAGGGTGAATATCTTACTTATCTTAGTTTCTTTTTCTCAGCTGTAACCTTGGATTTTTTTCCCCCCAGTGTAATATTTCATTTAGATTTTCCAAAATGTGGAAGACTTACAGTTTAAAAAATCTGAGTGGTAACAGACGTATAAATTTCTCAGTAAATTATGTGAGCCTGCAGGAAATTGCCAGTGAAGAATCAGATGCGGTGTAGCTTAGTTAACAACTTGAAAAGGTTGACTTGAAACCTGAAATTTGAAACTTGAGTTTAGCCACAGTGAAGTTTTCCAAGAAGAGATTATTTACACGATAACATGGACTTTGGAATATCACATGGTCTTCTCAGTTGTAGTTTGAAAGCTTTCTCCTTTTTTCCTCTTTTTTCTTTCGTCTTAAACACGTTAGGATGATCAGCCTTACAGTGTACTGAAGGCTTTGTAAACAAAAATTTGTGTGGCTATTATTTTTACTAGAAGTCATTGTGAATAAAATTTGAATTTCAATATATTCTATTGCCTTTAAAGATTTTCACCAGCTGTCATCTGATGTTTTTTGCCCAGTTCTGAGTACTTTCTTATGACTTCCTCCTATGTCTTGCGGACACAAAGAAATTAAAGGGGCCCAATGGGATTTATCTTACATACACTAAGCGCTACCTTATGCCACTGTGAGACCTCTCAATTATTTTTCAATGGTCTTGGGAATCTGGGAAGCTCCCAGTTGACTGGAAGTTGGCAAACATCTCAATTTTCAAGAAGGGTGAGAAAGGAGACCTTGGTAATTACAGGCCTGTCAGCCACAATTCAGTGCTTGGCAAAACTGCAGAGAAGATTATTAGAGGAGTTAGTGGAAAACACCCAAAAGACAATGCACTCACTGGCCGTAGCCAACACAGGTTCACAATGGGAAAGTAATGTTTAATGAACTTAATCTCCTTTTATGACAGATTAACCATCAAGTTGACTGGGGGAAGCCATTTGATGAAATCTTTTGGATTTCAGCAAAGGTTTCAGTACTGTGTCTCACAGTATATTTTTTGGACAAACCGTACAGCATACAGCTAGACAAAGACATAACGCAATAGTTAAACAATTGTCTGGTGGATCAGGCTCAAAGTGGGGTTACATTAGGATGGTGGCAGCCACTAGTGGGGTTCCATAGGGCTCAATTTCAGGGCTTGTTCTCTTTAATGTTTTCACAAATAACTTGGGTATAGATCTTGATAGTATACTATGTAAGTATGCAGAAGATGCTAAATTGGAACAAACTCTTGACTCTTGACTCCCTGAAGAGTTGAGAGGCCTTGCAGAGAGATCTTGACAAATTAGAGGGCTGGGTGATCACCAACCACATGAGGTCAACAAGAGCAAGTGCCAGATTCTGCATGTAGGACAGGAAAACCCTGGAGGATGAAAGGCTGGAGAGCAGTCCAGTGAAAAGGGATCTGGAGATTCTGATTGATGGCAAGTTGAATATGACAGCAGTGTGCCCCGGCAGCTAACAGGGCCATCCATTCTCTGGAGTGAATCAGGCACAGCATTGCTAGCCAGATGAGGGAAGGGATTGTCTGCTCTGCACTGATGCAGCCTTGCCTCAAGCACTGTGTGCAGCTTTGTGACGTCACAGTATAAGGACATAAAACTATTAGAAAGCATCCAAAGGAGGGCTACAAACACGATGAAGGGACAGAGGGCAAGATGTATGAGAAGTAGCTGAGGTCCCTTGGTTTGTTCAGTCCAGAGAAGAGGAAGCTGAGCAGAGGCCTCATGGTGGCTCCTCACATGGGGAAGGGAGTGGAAGGACAGTACTGAGCAGCACTCTCTGGTAACAGAGACAGGGCCTGAGGGAATTGCATGGAGCAGTGTCAGGGGAAGTTCAGGTTTAGGAAAGTGTTCTTCACCAAGATAATAGCTGGTTATTGAAACAGGCTCCCCAGAGAAGTAGTTATGGCACAAAGCTTGTTGGCGTTCTAGGAGCATTTGGAGAATGCTTTCAGAAATTTAGTTTAATATAGAATCATAGAATCACCAAAGTTGGGAAAGGTCTCCAAAATCATCAAGTCCAACCGTCCACTTACTATTACCATTTCCCCACTAAACCATGTCCCTTGGTACAACATCTAAACATTTCTTGAACACTTTCAGGGATGGTAACTTAATCATCCTCCTGGGCAACAAGTTCCAGTGCCTTACCACTCTTCTGGAGAGAAAATTTTCCCTAATATCCACCCTGAAACTCCCCTGGCAGAACTTGAGCTCATTTCCTCTAGTTATATCACTGGTTATGCAGAAGTTTGAATTTTGAGTGGTTCTGTATGGAACCAGGAGTTGGACTCAGTCCTTTGGGTACTTCCCAACTTGGGATGTTATATGATTCTAAGATCAATATCTCATCTCTTGTATAACCATAGCTAAGAAAATATTGAACTGTTCATCTAATACTGGGGCAGGTAACTACCAAAACAAATGGTAATTGAAGTAATTAATGAATGCAGAATCCAGTCACAATCCATTGCCAGATGCCATGGTCTTCCATACTGATATAATTAACTTCGAAGACCTAGTGGAATAATTTTATACAGATTTTCTCCAGATGTTGGTATACATGAGGAAGAGAGAAAGGACCCCTTTTTTCTGTTTGTTTGCTTCCTTGAGTACTACAGATCATAATATGTACACATATATATTCTTGAAAGAAGGCGGGAAGGAAGGAAAAGGGAGAAGAAAAAGGAAGGGAGAGAGGAAGAGAGGGAAGATTAGTTTACCTCTTCTACCCTTTTCACCAGGGAAGGCATATTCTCAAAATTTGACTGAAGGAGCCAATGATAAGAATTTTTAAGAGTTTGTCCAATGGGATGATAAGTACAGATAGAGACAATTTCATACTTCCAGTGTATACAATATTATACCAGTGACATATACAGAGATGTTCCCTATCATAGAGGGATTTGAAATCACTTACCCATTCCCAATTTTATGTGAAGTGCGTCTGTTCCTTGCTAGATATTACCTGTGGCTGTGAAGGCTGTGAAGAGCAGATGGATGAAGAGTGGAAATTAAAAGGGAACATTTGATAACAACAGATAGCAGTGTTGAAAGTAGAGCTTCCAGGCATTTATTTTTTCTATCCATCCACCTACTCCATCCCTTAATGTATTTTCCCTCTGTCACAGATGCAGAGTGTCCTCCTTTCTCTCTCCCCACTTCTTCATTCACTAATATCTCTTCTCTTCCAACAATCTTATGCGTATCTTCATTCCTTAGCTGTGCTAAAACTAAAAATCTCTAAGTGTTATCTATATTCAGGGTCTGCTTGGCTTGTAAGCCTTGAGTCAAGTGCTACCAAAGCTTGTTTTTCTTTGATCACAATCAGGTCCACTGTTCAGGAGATATATTTCTTTATTACAACTATTTGTCAAAAAATACCATTTTTCCTGACCCGTGAAACCCACCTGTTATACAGCTGTACAGTTTATTGCTTGTAAATGAAATATCATGGACAGGTGAGAACAGGTATTTGGAACTGTTCATCAGTTCTACTTGTGCAACTGGGTTGCTGTAGAATGCAAACTGGATTTAGTCCTTCCATGGTTAGACTAGATGGAAATTAGGAATCTAAAAATATAGAAATCTAGAATCTAGAAATAGCACTGGACAGAAGTAAAGGTAAAATCATTTCATATTATCTCTATCCTACTGCTTTGCAGAAATACCTTAAGATTTTATTTACAGAAATAACAGGCGAATCCTGAATTGAGGCTGTGGCAAGAACATATCTCCAGAAGTGAGTATAAGCAGTTGTTTTATTTGTTATAACTAATCTGAAATATATACATAATAATTAAATTTTCCACAATTTCAAGAAGCATATAATATTAAAATCAAAACAAAATTGTAAGTAGTGAGCAGTTGTGAAAGTACTTAATAAATCTTAGTCCTGGATTCCAGTACATGACTGTCCTATCTACTGTATTATGATAGGTTAGCGCTGGCCAGCAGCCAGCCACTCACTCAGCCCCTCTCTCCACCTCCTCAATAGGATAGGAGAAGAAAACTGAATAGGAAAGCTTGTGGGTCATGATAAAGACAGTGAAATTGCTTACCAGTTACTGTCAGTAGCAAAACAGACTTGACTTAGGAAGCATTCATTTAATTTATTGCCAGTTAAAATAAATACAAAAATAAAAACAAAAATTTAAACACTTTCCCCCTTTCCTTCCTCAATCCAAAAAGAGCCTAAAGTTCCTGTGTTGTAACAATTCATGTATTTTCCTTTATTATCTCCTTTCTGATAAAAATAATGAAACACTAGTTCCTTCTACTACATCTTCTGTGTTATTTTGTTGTATTATTACAAGCTGACATTTTCTTGAAGTAGCTCATGCCTAAGTCATAATATTAAAATATTTTTAAAAAACTTACATTTTCAAATGTGCCTCATTTATTTCAAAAAGCAGTGAACAACAAGAATTTTGAAAAACGACATTTCATTATATTACATTTCTTCACAGGTATAGAGTAGGGGCAGGTTTCTAAGGAAGTTCTTTTGCAAAAATGCCCCTCTTGGAGAAGGAAAAATAGATCATGCAGAAAATCTGTCAATATGACAAAGACATTTTGCTGTAATTTAACAGAATATTCTAAATGGTTGTAATATCTTTGAACACATTGATGTTTTATTTTGCATTTACATATTAGCCCAACTTTCAGATACCAAAAACACTTCAAGATTTAATCTGAAAGACATACATGATTTATATTAAATTTTATTACATTTATAATACTGCCTAAAGAAATTTCAAAACTACTGAAAATATATTTGATTGAAAATGCAGACATTTTTTATTTACTCACTGGATCACTATCCTGGATCTCTACTGAAAAAACAAAACAAAACAAAAAAATCCCAATCCCCCCCAAAACACAAGAAAAGAAAACAAAACAAAAAAACAAATTTCTGGAACTCAACGTACTAATCAGCATTTAATATTCCATCATCATGATGCTGAATGTTGAGCTTCCTGAAATCATTGAAACATATAACTATAAAATACCTCAGCTTGGAAGGGACCTCAAAGGACATCTAGTTCCATCTTCCTTGGGCAGGATTGCTAACCACTAAATCATGCACTATAACAAGTTGCCCAAGATCTTATCCAACTTCGCCTTGAACATCTCCAGAGATGGGGCATCCACAACTTCTCTGGGCAGCCTGTGCCAGCACCTCACCACCCTCTGAGTGAAAACTTTTCCCCCCATATACCCAACCTAAATTTTCCCTCTTTTAGTTTAAAACCGTTCCCCCTGTCATATCACTATCTGCCTGTGTAAAAAGTTGGTCATCCTCCTGATTATAAGCTGCTGGAAGGCCACAATGATATTTCCTCAGAGCCTTCTCTTCTCCAAGCTGGGCTGCAACCACACACTGCTGGTGCATGTCCAGCTTTCATCCATCAGGACCACCAAGTCCTTCTCTGCCGGGCAGCTCTCAGTGAGCTCTTCTCCCATCTGGATACACACAGGGATTGCCCTGACCTAAAGGCAACATCTTGCACTTGGCATTGTTGAATCTAATTAGGTTACCTGTGGGCTCACTTCTCAAGCTTGTCCAGGTCTCTTTGGATGACATCTCTTTCTTCTGTATTATCAACTGCACCACTCAGCTTGGTGTCTTCCGCAAACTTGCTGAGGATGCACTCAATCCCACTGCTCATGTCATTGATAAAATGTTAAAAAGCATCTTTCCATAAAAGTGATCTCAAGATGGACTCCTGGGGGACTCCACTCATCACTGGCCATCTAGCTATGACTATTCAACTAATTCTTTATCCAATGAACAGTCCACCCTTCAAGTCCATACCTCTTTAACTTAGAGATAAGGATCTGGTGAGGGATCACATTGGTGGCCTTGCAGAAGTCCAGGCAGACAACTTTCCCTTTCTTTGTCCACTGATGCTGTCACTCCACTGTAGGCCACCAGATTGGTCAGGAATGATCTGCCTTTGCTGAAGCCATGCTGGCTGTCCTGGATAAGTCTTGTAATCCACAGATAACCTCCTCGTCATGCATATCCCTTAACATAACTTTGAGGAAGATCTGCCCCATGATCTTCCCAGGCATGGAGGTAACACTCACTGGCCTGCAGTTCCTCAGGTCTTCTTTTCTCACTTTCTTAAAAATGGAAGGGATGTTTCCCCTTTTCTGGACACTGGGGATGTCACCTGACAGCTATGACTTTTCAAAAATAATATAGTATAATCTAATACATCATTTTCAGTGTATCACTGTCAGTTAGCGAAATACTACTTTTCGTATGGTGAGCAACATATAGGGTAGTATTTCACATTTCGGTAGTTATTAAAACGTTATTAAAAACAGATGGGGCCAACAACACAAATAACTCTCCAAAATATCACTAGTATGTTTGATACATTTTTAAAGAATGAATCTCTTACAGCATCTTTTTGCCACATTGTTTTTTAGTCTTTTTCTTCCAACTACTACACGTTTTCTTTTTTCTAAATAGTTTGCATTCTGTACAATCTCAAATGTCTCTTTTCTGTTCCTCTGCAGGGATCCTATGTTTTCCTGCCTTCTGTTTTTCCTCCTTCGTATATTCTGTATCCTTGTAAATGTCTTTCTTCCAACTCCTTGTATTATAAACTTACAATATGCAACCAAGTCTCTCTTCTTTGTTGTTAGGCACATCCCCCCCACCATCATATTTCCCCAAAACTTGTCTCACAAAATTGTACTTTGAAATTGCACTGGAATCTCGTCAGAAGTCTCACTATTAGGGACAAAGTACTAAACATAGGACACTAAACAAGTGAAAAGTGATCTCCTTTCAATTTACTGAGATTTTTAGGCATGATTTCTCTCAACTCCCCTTTGTAGTTCTGCCTTTTGTACAAGTCTTATGCTAACATATAGCTCATTTACTTGCCAAGTGAGGCAATGGGGGAAGTGCTATTCCTGTCTCAGTTTACCTTACTTCACATGTTCAAGCTGCTTTGGTATCATTTTTGCTTTACTCTTTCCCAGTATGTTTGTGGCTTTCACTTCTCTCTGAAATGTGAAACTGCCAAAGGTTTCTCTAATCAGTTATGAAAAGAACAGGTTCACTTTCTCTCACTCTTATTTGTCATCCAACAATGAAAACAGAGAGTGACTAAATAGCTACCACGTGGCAAACCTGTAATCTACAGCAGAGACACCAGAGCATCATCAGAAAGCCCAAGAAATTTTATCTTATTCCCATGGTAATGGTAAGAACTGGAACTGTTATACAATAATACTCAAAAAGACTTGATGCTGCTTATCCAGGAAAGTCATCTACCTGTTACCAAGGGGCAGAAGGTTTGCTTGTTTCAAGTTTTGCTTGGATGAATAATTTTCTTCTGCTGTGCAATGCTTTTAGTTACCTTGCTCCCTCTGCTTTTTAACTGTCATCTTCCAGGTGCTCAAAAACGTTTCAATAGCTGGAGGAATTGTGGTGCTCAACTCTACCGTTCTCTTTTCACCATGGGACAGCACCACGGATTTGTTTCCCTTGCTTATTTGTTAGTTCACCATTAGTGATAAGACTGTTTCCCTAGAACAAGCAGCCAGAGGTTTTGGGGCTCCTCTCCGTTTCAGGATGATCCCTGTACAACCACTCGTCTCCTGGCCACGCACACGTGTATGTACTCTTGAGGTACCTCTGGCAACCTGGGAGAGAACTGTTCCCACCTGAATATGCTACGTGTGAAAGTAAACTACCTCTACCCGTTAGCTGAACTATGACCGCGGTGAAGCTGGTGAACTGTTTCAGCACAGCCTCCCCTGAACGCGCCCGCAGCGCTGCCTGGCATCGCTGCCTGCGCGGCCCAAAGACGGCCGGGAAGAAGGCCCGGGCTCCCCGCCGCCACCCGCGAGGTGAGGCGGCACGGGGCGGCCCCGACGGCTCCGCGTGAGGCGCTGCCATGGCGGCCCGCCCGCCGGGAGCCGTTACCGGGGCAACGCGCGTGAGGTAAGCGGTGTTGCTTAGCAACGGGGGCTCCGGGCACGAGGCTCTCTGGAGAGTTCGGAGAACAGCCGCTGGGTGGGGGAGGGGAAGGGAGCTGTTGTGGGGGAGGGGAGGGAGTGGGAGGCGAACGTGAAACCGAGCCCTCAAGCACGAAATGGGAGGCCATGGATTTAGCCGAGGTGGGAGAGCAGGAACGGGCGTCTGTAGAATGCGCTGGGAGCACCGCGGGGGTGTTGGCCCAGTGCTGCAGGGCCGTCCTTAGGGAAGGCCGTGTGCATGCGTCTGTCTGTCCTTGCTCTCCCCTCGCTGCGGGGAGGTACAGGACAGAGGCCAGGAAGGGTGTGTGGCCATGTGAGTCACAGGAAGCTCCTGCCTCACGTTTTGTTTTCTTGGTGGAGACTAAAATCGGAAAGAGCTTACTGAGCGCATCACTTTCATGTGCTTGCCTTCCACAGTCACATCGCTGTCATGTCTTAGAACTTCTTATTCGCTGTTTTTGCCCGGAGTTACAGTTCTGCTTATAAATTCCAGATGCACAGCTTAATAAGAGCAATCTCCTTGAATATCCACCATTTTGCCTAATTAAGGTGCTTGCTCAAAGTCATAGTTACTTCCAGATGTACTGCTGGTCTATGATAAATATCCTTCCTGATGTAGGAAATATCCAAATAATTTTCTAGGACGGTATCTCTGATAAAGCAGATTTTATTCGCAATTGCAATGGCGGGCCTCCTGCAAGCAGGAGAGCACACAGAAAACAGAGTTACATCTTTTATTCCCTATTCCCCGACGCTTATCTCTTACTCCCCTGGTTCCTCATTGGCTGAGTACTTCAGGTTCACAATCTTCTCGACACTTCACTAAACGTGGAAACACTGGACAAACATAAATTTTTGCTGCATAAGCGTAAATCTGTAGTTAATTAGCTTATTCCACATCTGATCGTTATTTTGCGGATATCTGCTTGTCCTCCTTTCTACAAAGATAAGCTTGGGAGAGAGGCAGGGGAGTATCCTGGTGCCTGCCTTCACACCCCAACCTTCTCACGGAGTGAGACAGTCCGGCCTTGTGTAGAGGCCCTGACTTCTTTGATGTTTGCTAAATCTGTCTTTCTTTTGCTGAGAGTTTCTTATCCTAACAGAACAGCTCTACAATATGTTTTCTAATCCTTAGTACACTATACTCGCATTGTTTGGAACATTTAAACTATTAGAGTTTTGCAAGAAAGAATTAATCACATAATTCAGTAATAATGTTTCTAAAACATGCTGCTAACATATACAGTATTTTACTTCTTAGATCAACTATTTCTACGGATAAGTTACAGAATACAAATGCATTATGTTCTTCTTCAAATCAATTGCTACTTTTTAATATCAAATGCAGAAACAACATTCCATTTCCCACACTGACAACCAGACTTCTATAATAAGAGCAACATCTTTGAATTAGGGGTGTGAGTTCAAAACAGTGACAAATCAGGTGTCCTCAGAAAACCTGTGCCCAAACATGGACGGAGTAGGGGGACACCTCCCTAGGTGACCGCTGAAGACTCCCATGCAAGTGTGGAAGACTCAAGTATATTTGTATGACCTTGTACTTACATCGATCCTATGAATAAGTAATAGGCTTATGTGTGGTTTATGTATTAGATAGGTGTGTAGTGAAATCTTTTGTATTATAAATAGAAGCCAGTGTAGAGACTTGAGTGTACTTGATTTGTGGAGATTGCCCACTTTGCACTCTGCACAGAAATAAAGCAGCGTCTCCTATTTAAACACTTATCTTTTCAATGTGTTCAGGGAGCTATAAAAAATAACAGTAGGGACATAACTTTTCATTTTTCAGTAGCAATAATAACGCTAATATGTAATATATGATTCCTTAAAATTAAAAATTCATTTCCTGAGACTTGCTTAGATCTAGACACCGTATGTATCCAACCGAAGAGGTCACAAGAAGTCCAGAGGAAGCTGATGTAGACAACTGGACAACCAGATGGCTGTGTAATGACAGTTAAATTTCTTTGTTTTTTCTGTTCTAGGTAACAGATTGGAAGGAGAAGGTAGAATGCAGAGCTTTGATGATGCCTTCCTTCTACGTTGGCTGATTGTTCCAGACAGACACGTGGCAGTTATGATGGACAGGAACACGTAAATCTTGACTGAGTATGAATTAATGATTAGAAAATAAAAGAGTGAAACAAACAAAAAGAGAAGACAAAAATGTAAGAAAAATGATAGTGATGTTAGTAGAATATTATTAGCTTGTCTATCTGTATTTCTGTATTATATGTAGCCAGCAGGAGCTGTGAGGTGACTGTCCCCCTTTGGGCTCCTCTCTACCAGAAATATACATTGTGAGCCTGGAGCGTGTCCAGAGAAAGGCAGTAAAACTGGTGAGGGTTCTGGAGCACAAGTCTTATGAGGAGCAACTGAGGGAACTGGGATTGTTTAATATGGAGAAGAGGAGACTCAGGGGAGACCTTATAGGTCTTTACAGCTGCCTGAAAGGAGGTTGTGGCAGGGTTGAGGTTAGCCTCTTCTCCCACATAACCAGCAGCAAGGAGAGAGGGAATGGCCTCAAATTGCACCAGAAGAGGTTCAGGTTGGATATTAGGAAAAACTTCTTCTGCAAAAGAATGGTCAGGTGCTGGAACAGGATGCCCAGGGAGGTGGTGTAGTCATTGTCCCTGGGGGTGTTCAGAAAGCATTTAGATGTACTAAGGGACATGGTTTAGTGGAGAAATGGTGGTGATAGGTGGATGGTTGGACTTGATGATCTTGGTCTCTTCCAACCTTGGTGATTCTGTCAGTCTGTGATTCTATATGAAATACTGCTTTCAAGTGTTATACTTCTGTCTCAAACTGGCACACCATTACAGAAATCTGAGTTCAGAGATATCTGAAAGTATTGATGAAAACAAAAATGAAAGTTTTGGAATGTTCTGTTTAGCAAGTAATAAGTGACAACAGCTATAAAAGCTATGAAAAATACTGAATGGCAAAGAGATTTCAGGCTTTCCATTTGTCCTTTGAAAAAATGTGTCAAGGGCATATTGTGAAAACTGAGTGTCATGCACGAAGAATGTACTGAATCACAGCAGTCAGGAAGCTGATGGGGTTTGTAGTCTCTGTATTAGAACTGCCTGGCCCAGCCCATCCTCCGTCTGATGTGAAAGAAGTTGCCCCAGTACACCACCTTCTTATGACCACGGCAGCTCACTCAGGGCCAAAGAATTAAATATACGTGATTTCTGTATCACTTAACAGAAGTAAGTTCCATAAGTTTGTAACGCATTTTTTTTTTTTTTGTGAGTTTATTTATACTCTAAACATTAAATTGGAGTCTCTGTTTATCTCACAAGATATACCAATTTTGAGCTTCTTCCATTACTGTTAAATTTTGCAACAGGAAAGAAATTTCTAATTCTATTATTAAAATCCCCATGTGTCAATCTGAATTCCTGGCATAGATCTACTCTACAGATCTTTTGTTTAGCATTTTAGAATTGCCATTTTAGTATAAACTTTGCTGCTACCTGTGAAGAATGTATTTTCAAGGAGCAGTGGCTGAGGAGCCATGCCAGAAACAAGCATCTAGGCTGACTGCCATGGTTCTGAAAGCAAATTTGTGAGGCCTCAGATTTACAGCTCCCTCATCCCTCAATTCTTTTGCTGTAAAAGCTTTCCCAAATTTTTCAAACATTAGATTTTTACTTTAAAGTACAAAGCACTGTGGCCATAAATTTTTTTTATAATTCATGAGCTCACTTTATAGCATTACTGAAGTACAGGATTTTATTCCTGGTTTTTAGTATGTGATAAACTTCCCTGTCTTTATGTTTCCTGTTTATCACTACCACCAGCACCAGTTGGTCAGACTGTGGTCTGCTGCATTAGAAAAGAGTGTACTCTTTTATCAGATATATGGAAAAGAACAAATTTGTCTGTAAAGAGACTGTGAGTTTAAGCTGAAAGTACATTTAATATCATTTTTATAGTCAACTGTGGTGCTGAAAGCAACATCTTTCATAGGTTCTGCTTCTGCATGTGCCTTCTCTAGCTATTTAATATTTAATAATGCAATGCAGTTATACCTAAAGGTGTGTATTTCCCTTGATTCAGACTTAAACTATGTGTATTGATATACTGATTTGTTAATATGCAATTCTGATTTTGTAAATGATGTCATAGGCTTCATGGTAGTGAGACAGCAGGCCTGTGGTACTTAATTGTTTTATCTGACAGCAGCACTAACAATGCAACATTTCGGGAATAAACAAGCTGTGGATTCCTGATTCAGAAAGAACGTCTCATGATGTGAACTTTAGACTTACTCAACAGCTTTTTGTTTCATTCTACATCACCTAAAGCTCACGCACTGACAATGCAGTTCTGCTGCTTCTTCTTCACTCTAAGATTCTGGATCCTGCTCATCAGCTCTGCATGGCACCTGGTGAATGGGGAGCCAAAGAGATCCTACAGCAGCAGGCTATGTCTACAGCGCATATGTCCCAGCATGCTGTAGTATTTCTGCAAAACCACACTGGGCTGCTACAGATGTTACTATCAAAGGGAGCTTGACATAGGACTAAGTGTACCACGATCTTCTTTGATACATGAGGTCCTTTGCATCTGGCCTTTAGAAAGCTAAGAAGCATATGCTTGAGAAAAACAGTAAGCTCCTGGGGGGTTCAACCATAGCTGCTGTTCTGCGCACTAGGACAATTACAAATGAAGCTCTCTAACTCCTAAGTAATGAAAATAATAAATACTATATTTACACCAATTAAAAGTAAGATCTAAAGGAGAAAATAAAAATCCTACTGTTGCATCTTATAAGGATATATAATGAGTATTGGATTAACTGTAGATCTCTTCAGAAAAATATACAGAGTTAGAATTTAATCATTCGAACTTTGCAATTGAAGGAGAAGTTTATTTTTCCATAATTTGTTATTTCCCAGGCATACTGTGGATACATGAGTATTGGTTACCCATACACTGTTATTTTTAATTATTAATCCCTCAGTCCCCTCAAAAAATATCCAAGATGTTAGTGTGCAAGAGAAAGAGAAAGCTTTTAGAAATTGAAATAAGCTAAAATATCAAGCTTTTCTATGAAATGGTTGGAGCTAAATATTCTGCTTTGAAAGAATACAAGCTGCATATTTTGTTGAATTTCATAATGCAATGACTAAGTGCACAGAAATTATAGCATAGTTTCACTAGTAATTTTTCATCCTGCAATTACTACTAATTCATGGAACCATAAAGAGCATGGATGGGAATAATTATAGTGTGAACACTTTGCTACTAGCACATCTGAGATGCATATATGTACATTTATATAGATCTGACAGTGTGTCTGTCTGCACATGTATGTGGGATTCCAATGTAGTATAGACATGTGTGTGTTGTGTGGAATGGCATACCTCTATAGTTACTTTATATTTGTATTGGAATCAATTACTTATTAAACAGCATGACTTTACTATAAGTTATCAACTGGACTGCAACTACACTGTGATTATTGCCATGTTATAATGTCAATATTTTATATGTTTAAAACACAAAACATTTTAATTTTCAAATGTCCATCATTTAAAAACTTAAATTAGCTACATCATTTTAATCTATTATTTGCAATTATTTATAAATAGCCAAATGTTGAAAAATAATTTGTTTGAAAAAAAAAACAATCATTGAATTACTTGAGTCTGATGAAATGATTCCAAACTAATGCTTTTATTATTCACAAATAGGTAAGATGTAGAATTTTAGGCTTTTAATATTTTTGGTTTTCTATAAGGAATACCTGAAAGTCGCTACATTTTGAACCTATTAGATAGGCAAAAATATGAAAAATTCTTGTTTCTTATTTGCACATTTCAAATTACAATCTGTCATGGATTTGTGATTTTTGGTTTTCGGTATTCCACATCATAACATCATGTAGTGCACTGGGAGTTAAAGTGTTAATGCTCCAATTCTGGGTACCTCTCCCTGTACATCGTGGAAGTCATGGGATCTGGCTCTTCCATGTTGGGCGGTCTCTTACTGTCTTGCAGTGGGTGCTGAAGGGTTCTTTCCTAGCCATACCAAGCTTTTCAGGTTTGACTTGGTCTCAGGAATTCCCTCTCTCTCCTATTTTATTTGATTTATTAGTCTCAATTTCAATTAGATTGTATTATACTGTGTTATCTTGCATTTTGATATCACAGTTAGTAAAATAAGTTTTCCTCCATAGATTGTTGCCACTGTTTGTTTTTTTCTTCCTTCCCTGAGCCCAGCTCCCATGTCCCTATCCCTTTTCCCTTTTCCTTCCCATTTTGTGGGGCCGGGGGGGAAGGGAGGGGCGGGCAGGGGCCTACTGTCCCCCTGTCACGGGCATAGATTGATCTAGCTAACTCCGTGACACAATCACAAGATTTTTTTGAAAATACATACTAAATCTTTATAGTGCACTCATACTTTCACAATAGAGAGTAAGAAATCACAGAATCACAGGGGTTGGAAGGGACATCAAAAGCCCAACCACCCTGTTAAAGCAGGTTCACACAGGTAGGCATCCAGGTGGTTCTTAAATATCTCCATAGAAGGAGAGTCCACAGTTTCTCTGGGCAGCCTGTTCCAGTGCTCCATCACCCTCAGCATAAAGAAGTTCTTCTGCATGTTAGTACGGAACTTCTCATGTACGACTTTTAGGCCATAGCTCCTTGTCCTGTCACTGCACACCACTGAGAAGAGCCTGGCCTCATCCATTTGCCTCCCACTTCCTGTTAGATATTTATAAATGTCAGATTATTTATTATTTATTATTATTTATTGTTTATTGTTTATAAATATCAGATCCCTCCTCAGTCTTCCCCAGGCTGAATAGACCCAAGTTACTCAGTCTTTCATAGGAGACGCTCCAGGCGCTTTATCATTTTTGAGGCCCTCTGCTGGATTCCCTCTAGGAGATTCCTGTCTCTTCTGAACTGGGGAGCCCAAAACTGGACATGGGAGTCTAAATGTAGGATAGACTGCCCTCAACATGCTGGCCACACTCTTGTTAATACAGCCCAGAATACCATTGGCCTTCTTGGCTGCAAGGGCACACTCTAGCTCATGGCCAACCTGTTGTCCACCAAGACTCCTAGGTCCTTCTCTGCAGAGCTCCTCTCCACAGTTCATCCCCTAACCTGTACTGATGCGTAATCCTCCCCACATGCAATACTCTACACTTGCTCTTATTAAACCTCAGCAGGTTCCTCCGTGCCCAACTTGCCAGTCTGTCCATGTCTTGTTGAATGGTAGCACAGCCCTGTGGTGTGTCAGCCTCTCCTCCCAGCTTTCTATCATCAGCAGACTTGCTGAGAGTGGACTCTGTCCCTTCATCCAGGTCACTGATGAAGATGCTGAACAAGACCAGACCCAGCTCTGACGCATGGGAAACACCACTAGTTACAGGCCTTCAAACCAGACTCTGTGCTGCTGTTGACAACCTTCTGAGCTCTTTCAGTCAGCCAGTTCTCAATCCACTCATCTATCCCACACTTTCAAAGTTTCATAACAAGGATGTTGTGGCAGATGGTGTCAGATTGGTGAAGTCAAGGTAGATAACATCCACTGCTCTCCTCCCATTACCTAGCCAGTGATGACATCATAGAAAGCCACCAGGTTGGTCAGGTGTGGTCTCCCCTTGGTGAATCCATGTTGATCGCTCCTGATAACCTTCTTTTCTTCCAATTGCTTGGAGAGGATGTACAGAAGTTGTTTCATCATCTTTCCAGGGATAGAGGTGAGGCTGACTGGCCTGTAGTTTCTCAGATCCTCCATCTAGCCCTTTTAGAAAACTGGAGTGACAATGGCTATCCTTCAGTCTTCAGGCACCTCTCCTGTTTGCCCACACCTTTCAAAGATGATAGAAAGCAGTTCAGCAATGACCTCCACCAGCTCCCTCAGCACATGAAGGTTCATCCCATTGGGATTTGTGTGAGTTGATTTTGGCTAGATGCTCTCAATGAGATACTCCTCGACCATTGTGAAATCTTCCTTTACCCAGACTCTCTTTTACCTGCAGGGTCTAGAATTCCTGAGGACTAGTCTTAGCATTAAAGACTGAAGCAAAGAAGGCATTCGGAATCTCTGCCTTCTCAGTGTCCCCTGTTAAGAAGGCACCCAGCTAATTTAGTGGGGGACCCACATTTTCCCTAGTTTTCCTTTTACTGTTGACATACTTAAAAAAAAACAAAAAAACAAAAAAACACCTTTCTTGTTATCCTTTGCCTCCTTTGCAAGGTTTAATTCCAAGAGGCCCTTAGTTGCATCCTCACTGCATCCCAGCAGGCCCTAACAACATTTCTATATTGTCCTTACAGTCTGATAAGACAGATGTGAAGGAGAAAAAATACAAAGGCAGAGAAAAATAATGGTGACCTTTTTGGTTCTATGAATTCTATCTTCGTTTTTCAGTTTTGGGTTGTGACTTTGTTTCTGCATTATAAAGAAAGAGTTTGGTAGAAAAACAGAAGGGTTTAGTTACAGGAAACAGAGAGAACAAGGGAAGGAAGGTTGCCAAGGACCATTGGAAGCAGGAAGTGCAGTGTTGATGGAAGAAGGCATTGCGTGCAGTACAGGAAGCAGTCAATCAATCAGATAAGGTCAGAAGAGTTAAAAATAAAGAGTGCAGTACCATGGTGTCATCAATGAGACCACTGAAATTACTCCCATACCTATGTCTGCCAACACCAAACTTTGGTAGAGTCCTTACTAGAAGATGTTTATTCTTCCCTTAGCTCATGTAAATACTAAGCGAGGGCGTGGAGGAGTATGACTGCGTGGAAACCGTGTCATTAAATAACAAGGTCTGAAGTAATGATTTTTGTCCTATAGAAGTGCTAAACTACAGCTGCAAATAAAATGCAGATAAAAAGGGCATATTTGCCAATGTCCCTGCAATTCTACTTCTGCATATTTGGTAATTCCTGTAGAAATATGGAAGAAGTAAATTAGTCAAGCTGTGTCAGGAAGTCTTTGCAATATTGTCTGTTACAAAATTCCCATGCTGGCAGTCCTAGCAGTCCAATTTTAACAACACATTCATCTAACTTCTTGTGTTTAGAGGCCAGAAAGTTAACGCAACCTTTTACATACACACTCTCCTGCACTGTATTATTGTCTCTGTAAGTGGAGAGTGATGTACTAAAATCCCCATAGCTGAATGCCTGCACAATAATGTGGCAAGGCAGTTTTGTAATAAGGCCTTCATTAGAGACAATTTAGGGCCTCAAGAAGGCTTACTTAGTAAGCTACCAGAGCTTTTTCAATTGATTTCTAAGCCTACATGTTATTGTTCTCACGTTACCTGCACTCAATTGTCAGATTAATATAAACATGCATCTCTAAAGTACCTAAACAAAGCAAGGTTAAGCAATATTTATGATTATTATGATTATTATTATAATTATTATGACATCTTATTATATGTTCATCCATGTACAAACTTGTATATTTCCAAGTGAATCTTGGGAATCTTATATATGTTCATCCATGTACAAACTTGTATATTTCCTAGTGAATCTTCACAAAGTGTCTCATATACCTGTGGTAATAATTACTGTATGGGTAGGTTTGTTTTATGACGGCATACATAAATATGTAGTGGTATAAGTGCAGACAACTGAAGAATAGTACAACAAATGCGTAACAACACATTTCTTCCAAAGACCAATGATTATAGTGCAGGAAAAACTCATTTTGAAATGGAACCATGTCAGAGTTGGAAAGGTGCAAGACAATTTCATAGAATAATAGAATAGTTTGGATTAGAAGAGACCTTTAAAATCATCTAGTTCCAACTGCGCTGGTACCTCCCTCTAGACCAAGTTGCTCAAGGCCCCATCCAGCCTTGCTGAAAATGCTTCTATGGAGAGGGCATCCACAAGCTCACTGGACAACTTGTTCCAGTGTCTCACCACCCTCACAGTAATGAATTTCTTCCTAATACCTAGTTTAAATCTACCCTCTTCCAGTTTAAAACCATTTCCTCTTGTTCTGTTGCTACAGTAGTCACTCTGAGGTCCTTTTTAAGTCAAACTTGATGAAGTTAAAAGCACAGGGAAAAAAATCTAGTCTCTTTACTGAAGCAAATGTATTTTCCTTGGAGGCCTCCTGTATGGGTGTTCTAGCCAGTGGGAACTGATGAACTTGGAACTCAATGTAAGATCCTATAAAGTGCTATAAAGAACTGTTCATTCCAGCATCAAGAGACTGGGAAGAGGGAAACAGGAATGAAAAGACAAATTGCACCTTGCTAATGCTGGAGTATCTTACTCTTGATCACTGGATATTATATTTGCCTTCTAGTATAAAAATGCAAACAGATGACAAAGCACTTTTAAGCCTGCTGTACTTCAGACTAAAAAAAAAAGGAATTGCTTAGAAGGCAAGGTCTGCTTAAGAACCTAGAAATGTGTTAACACTATATGCACACCTGCCTTCAAACAACGTTCTAAAGAATATTTTGGGGGTGGAGAAAGCCAGCAGCTTCCTCTTGATAACAACAAATGTCATTTGTCTGTTTCCTTCCAAAGAGCCAAAGTGGTGCTTAAAGGATGTATTTGCTTTTTTCCCATGGGAGAAAAAAAAAAGAATGACATTGAAATCATTGAATATACATGCCACAAAAAGGAAGGAAAAAATATATCTGGAAGTCAGTGGTGGTGTTGATGGCCTGGTTCTAACATCAGTGTACTCCTGTTAAATTAATATGGCTAACAAAGAAAAGGCTTGGAAGACATTTAAAAACAAACTAGTGAGCTAAAATCAAAGTACAATGGCCTTACGTATTTATTCTTCATTTTAGAAGCCACTTACTCTATATAAGTATATATTTGACGAGAGGAATTAAACAAGGGGATATTTAGTTTAAATGCTGGGGGAAGATTTTCCTCAGAGAAGGTGTTGAGGTGCTGGAACAGGCTGCCTAGAGTGGTTGTGGATGCTCCATTCCTGGAGGTGCTCAATGGCAAGTTGAATGGGGCCCTGGGCAGCCTGATTTAGTGTTTAATCTAGCTGTTGACAACCCTGCCTGTGGCATAGGGGTTGGAACCTGATAATCTTTGAGGTCCCTTCCAACCCAATGAATGCTCCCTGATAGCCTCAAATTATATAGTATTGTCATCGTTTTCCATAGATATTCCATATGATGACATCATGCAATGATCTGGTGTAACTGGGATAACTGCTAAGGGAGGACAGCAGTCCCCAGAGTTGTCTGGTCCTTCTCACATGGTTTTTGGGAGGGAGATACAAAGTGATGTAGTGATATGGGGATGCTCTTTTGTTCTGCACCACTGAGCTTGCAGCACACAGGAGATTCTCCTTTTCCCATTTGCTTAATTTATTACTCTTTATTCCCTTTATATTATCTCGCATTCCTTTACCATTTTTAGTAAAACAGTTTATCTCAATGAAGCAGCAACTCCTCCTTCTCACTTTTTCACCAGCTTCCTGTGAGGAGAAGGGGTAGGGGAAAGGGAGCTAGGCCTGTCGCGTAACAGGAAAAAAAAAAAAAAAAGAAAGAAATTCAACTCATGACAAGCTTTTAAAATATTTTCTTCAATATTCTTGATATAAATACATTATTTTCCCACTGTTGAAATTCCATCTCCGATTGAGAACACAGTAACCATCTAGCTGAACAGGCAGGAAATGTGCAGATGCATACTTATGCGCTATTCCATAGAGCCATTAAGTCTGTCCAGCTTTATCTCTTAGTCACAGACCAGTATTTCTGCTGCTGTTAGTAAGCAAAACAACTTGTTACCAACAGCAGATACTGCTTAGAAATTATCATCTGATCATAAGGTCCCCCTTCTGCTCAACATGTCTGTAAATGTACTGAACTGTTACTCAGCAGATGATCAGTTTGTAGCCAAGGAATTTCTTTATTTTCTATAAAATCCATAAAAAGCTGACAATTTCATTGAAAGGAGGTGGACAATATAAGTTACCATATGTGTTGCATCTCTTAATTGTCCACTAAAGAAAAACAATTGTATTGTATTGAAACTCCCACTTTCTTGGTTTCAATTCAGTTAACTAAAAACTGGCAACAGGCAGGAGGCTGTCATCTAACTAGCAGATACTATGGTCTTTGTTTCACACAGGATAAGAAACAGCTCCCTAACGGCAAATACTTTCTGGACAAAACAGATGAGTTTTAAAGATACTCAGTGTTTGGCATCCTAAGAACTCAACAATGTGGCCATTTATTCAGGTAAGAACTCCTTGAGAATGACTGCTGAGAAGGACTTGAGGGCCCTGGTAGATGAAAAACTTAACATGAGCCAGCAGCATGTGCTTGCAGCCCAGAAGCCAACAGTATCCCAGGCTGCACCAAAAGAGAAGCAGCCAGCAGGGACAGGGTGGAGATTATCTCTCTCTGCTCTGCCTTTGTGAGGCTCCGTTTGGAGTACTGCATCCAGGTGTGGCACCCCTCACACAGAAAAGACATGGAGCTCTGGGGGAGGGTCACAAACGTGATCCTAGGGCTGGAGAAGCTCTCCTACGAAGACAGGCTGAAGTAATTGGGCTTGTTCAGTTTAGAAGAGAAAGCTGTGGGTAGACCTCATTGTGGCCGATTTAAAGGGAGATTATAAACAGGAGGGAAATCAACATTTTACATGTGTAGATAGGATAGGACAAGGGGGAATGGTGTAGACTAAACAGAGGAAGATTTAAATTAGATGTCAGGGGGAAGTTTTTCACAGAGAGAGTGGTGAGGTGCTGGCAACAGGCTGCCCAGAAATGTTGTGGATGCCCTGTTCCTGAAGCAGCTCAAGATCAGGTTGGATGGGGTCCTAAAGAACATGATCTAGTACTTGATCTAGCAGCTGGCAATCCTGCCTGTGGCAAGGGACTAGAATTTGATGATCCTTGAGGTCCCTTCCAATCCAAGCCATTCTGTGATGTTAGGATTCCATCTTACATTGCTTTAGTTATTTTGAAATTCTGGTAACTATCACATTAAAGGGAAATGTTCTGTGTTACGCCCAACTCAGCTGAGTCACGTTCAATATATGAGCTATCATGATTACAGATTCACAAATAGCACACTACCTGATTCATCTAATAGCATTCCATGAGCTGTTCACAAGCCCCTTATTAAGTGCCTAGTGGTGTTCAGTTAGAACTTACAATGTAGATTTGTTAAGGAATTTTGGCTGCACCCAGTTAGAACTCGCATGGATGGCTTAGTGAATGATGCAATTGACTGGCAGCAGATTACACAATCTTTCAGATTGCTGGTGATAAATTATCTACAAAAGACAGGCAAAAAATAATTAAAAAATCATACACCCTGACCACAAGTGCTCTAGGCTATTGTAATGCTGTAACACAATGGGAAGTACAGCAATGAGAGCAGAGTAACAATATCCTAGGCTGCAACACATGAAAATTTACTCAAATATAACATCTATGGGCAAAGAAATAAAAGGCACAAACTGCTTACTTTCAAAAGGCCTCATATATACACAGATTGCTAAAAAGATACTCTTGCCTCCACTGTCAACCCTTAAATGAGGTCTGGGAACAAGTGGATCCTAGCTCCACCCCTTTGGTCACCCAGGTGCATTGCATGCAGCTGAGCTCCCCTGAGTTGGTCCTGCCTTCCCACCAGGTGCTCATTCACTGATTCAGGCCCTGACTAAGCATTTCTGCTACAGTTATAAAACAACTCTATTGAGATCACTAAATTTCCTGGGGAAGCACTCAGCATAACTATATGCAATTTTACCCAGTATTTGTCCTTTAGGGGTGGAAGAGGGGGCTCAGCCCATCAACTTATCCAAGAAGACAGAGGTGTTCTACCATCTTCTCTACAGTAGTATCTTCCCTAATCTTTTCCTCCCTCTTAAGGCATTTTAATACTATTTTTTATCTTACAAGTGGAACTTGAGTCACTCTAGTCATATATATCTTTGTTTTGATTGGTGTAAAATTCCTTTGCTTTTGAAGGTATAGACTAAAAGTTCATACTGCATGCCCAGTGGGGGGTGGTTGCACCCTGGAGGCGAGTAGCTTTTGAGTTGGAGGTGTGTTTTTTTGTGTTATAATAAGCAAAGTTCACCCAAGGATGGCATTTTGTCAAAAAAAAAAAAAAAAAAAAGAGAAAAAAGAGTTTTGGCTTAGGGGTAGCAAGTAGGCAGCTTATCAGTACCTTAGTTCCCATCAGTATCATCAAGTTCCTATCCTGGCATTGTTCTTCTCAGAGTCAGTACATCAAGTTTTCTTGTTGCTGGAAACACCTAAGCTTGCTTAAGGAATACTGTGGATTGTAGAATGTTGCCACAGGGTCTCCACTTTGTTTCATTCCATTCTCTGTGCCATTTAATGATATATCAACTGCACTCTGCTTTTGTACCCCTGTGAAAAATCTGTACTTTAATTTTCAGTGAACAAAGCTATGCCCTAACTTCCAAGTCAGCAACAGCAATTATTTCACAAAAACCTACTGCTATGTAAAATTATTATGAATAAGTTTACAATCAGGCTATTTTGTGATCTTAAATATTAATAACAAAACAAACCAAACAAAAAATAGCAACAAAAAACAATCTCGGACATGGGTCAAATTAAAGATTAGATAGCTTTCTTTGTGGGTTTTGTTTGTTTGTTTGCTTGTTTTCCTGATGGAAATAGTGTTACAATGAACCTGGTTAAGTAAGTATGGAAAATTGTGATGAAGTAGAATTATATCCATTCTTGAATAACTGTAATTCAAACTTCTTTCCTCTTGTTTTCCCCAAGTTGTTTATTTCTGTGCTGGCAGCATGTGCTTGAAAAATTGTGCTATTGCAGCTGAATGCTGGGGGACATATTTGTTCCTGAACTGAGAACAGTATCTGAAGGCAGTCAGGAGATTAACTAATGGACATTTCCTGTCAGGATGAGGAAGAAATCATCAAAACCAAAACCTACATAATTTCCTACTATGCCAAAGACTTCAGCTGGCATTGCCAAATCTGAACAGCTGGCGTTCACACAGCACTACAGTGTAAGCAAACTTCATGCTACAATTTCAAAATATATCACAAATGCAAATTCAGTGGCTGACAGCATGGGAGAAACAGTGCTTAACAATTGGAAACTATTGCAAAACTATATAGATTTTAAAAAACTGCACTAAAGTGATATACATAGAATTCAGATTTTATGGTATAAAAAATGGATGGAAATCCCTTCCATTACACAGCACAGTGAAAGCTGTTCTCCATCCAGTGTAAGTGCAGCCTGCTGAGGCTGTGGTTAGAGAAAGATAAAGCTGGAAAGAATTTACAGATATGTCTCTCCTTGATGGGAGTAATGAATGAGAAGTCTAACTAGGTGAAACCTGAAGAGCTGATATGGATAGTTTTCTCCAAGGAGCTCAGCTGAGCTCTCTGCAATACAGAGCTCATTTCAGCCCACGCATAGTTTATCTGACTCTCTTCAGATCCCTCTCTGTGACTTCTCTGTAGTCCAAAGCAAACAGTCCTATCCTCTCAGGTAAGAGAGGGATCTGTAGCCTAAACAGAGGTCTCCTGACCTTTGGATGTGATTTATGTTTTCCAGGAATATTGTCTGCATTTGATAACTAGCATTTTCTAACAAAGGCACAGTCTCAATGCTGCTGCATCAGAAATATATTGAATACATCAAACAAGAACCTGCATCATTTTTTTGATCTGAACCTTTCTCTTTTGGTCACCCTTTTGTGACTGAAATATAAAAGAGTGAAGTTAAGTCACACTCATGCTCTTCCCAGTGCTTCCAACTTTACTCCATTTATTCTTAGAGACTGAAGAAAAACGTACAAAACTGTTGTGGAGAAAACAAGCTCCATCTCTCTATTCTCTGTTCATACATACACGCCCATTCTGCAAAATAGATCCTCTGTACCTATAAGCTGGCTCTCTATCTTGTCTCCTAGTGAAAAAAGTTCAAGGTCACAATAAACACCATTTTGTAGTTTGGTCGGCAAGGAAAAAGGTGAATAAAATTTTGTTTCATTGCAGCACAAGGATTTTTTAAAAACACATTTTTCTCTGATTATAAATTATTTTTTACATTTAGTATCCGTAGTTCCAGGGTAGCTAATTTTGCTGGCATTGCAGGGCCAAATACATAGCAAACCACATTATATTATTGGGGCTCTACACATGTGAACAAATCTGTTTTTTGTTTTTTTTTTTTTTTTTTTGTATGTGATGCCTCATGGCTAGGCTACATGTTTCCCCATATAATGAATCACAGCTGATACTGCTGAAGATGCTTCTGACTATAGTATTTGGACAGAACCTCTTAATGCATACATTCTTTAACTCTCTGAGTTAGAGAGAATTATCTGTCTTACAGAGAAAGCATACAAGGCAACAGAAAGAGCTGTACAATATAAAATGTTATTTGGGTCATTATCCAGCTTTAAGTTTATTTTTAACCAGAATTTGCACATTACCTAGACTTCATAATGTTCTCTTAGTTTCTGAATCTCTAGACACTTTATCAGAAAGTAATCAGAAATTAGTTTATTTCTCTAAATGATGTCTCCAGATCTTTCCTACCAGCTGCCATCCTTTCCCATGGGATTTCCCTTTTTTATTGCAGGACACAGTGTTTCACATGAGCTGACAAATACTTGCAACTGCAAGCACTTACAATGCAGAATGCATTGCATTCAAGCTTGCAGGACTGCTTGTACATGATCTGCTTGCCTACGTATGCCTTCTGGCTCTTGCACAAGGACAAAGGGCAGCTCTGTTTCCTGCAATGAGTCATCATTCAGGAATGAGATCTAAATAGGAGGAGGAAAAAAAAAAGGGGGGGGAGGGGAGAATCCAGCGAAGAGCAGTATGTATTTTTTACAAACAGAACTTGAGGGATTTTTTTGCTTTTGAATAACCATCTTTTTTTTTTTTTTTCTTCTTTTTTCCCTTTTGAACAACCAATCCTGGCAAATCAAAGCTTTTTTTAGTTTTTTTTATACTACAGCTAGGCTGGGTAGAAAGATTATAACACAGTGTTGACCTTGTTTAGCTGTAGTGAAGTAGATATTGTCCATGTGTTTATCTCCAGAAGAGTTTCATAGTGATAAATTTTATGAATGCACACATGCACAGCCCTTTTCATCAGTAAAGATACAATAAACATTTTAAAATGGCATAAGTTGTGAGGAGTGCACACGTTAATGTTTACAAATATCAGGTGCCTCAATTTTAATGGCTACTGGTTAATTTGAGGTAAGGTCATGTGAAGACAAGCTCTGTTGAGAAGAAGTGCTAGAAGAGACTTTTTCTACCTGAATTATTCTGCATTTTTGTACCTGAAGCAACTAACAGTGATTACTCTGGGAGACAGCATACTAGATCAAACCACTCTAATCTACGAATGTAATGCTGTAATCGCTGTAGAGCGTGCACAGAAACATTCTGATACATCCCAATTTTTCCTAATTTTTTCTGTTTCTATAAAGAGGTTTTTCTGTCTAATAGACAATATATTTTTTTTATCTCTTTGAGAGCCATGGGTTTGCAGATAAAACTACATACTTTTTTTTAAGGTTGTCAAAATTTGGTTAGGTTTTTACTACAATTTTTTTTGCAGGAATAGAAAAAGAATAGAATAAATACACGGCAATTAAATGTGGGGGAAGGGAAGAAAGAGAAGGTGAACTATGCAGGGAAGAAACGGGACTCAGCTGGCTAAGAAAAACAAATAGAACAGGGAGGATGAACTGCAAGAGGTAAATGGAGCAGGGGAGGGACCTTTTCCTGCTTGTACTCTGAAAAGGGAGGATAACCATCTCACATGTTAAGAAATGAAACTAAAAGGATTGATGTAACTGGATGTGTCATCCAGATTTTTTTCAACTGTTCTCAGGCTAGGAGTGACTGAAATTACTCAGTTTGCTTGGTGGCTTTTGGGAGCCTGTACAAAATGAGTTAGTGATTATTTTCAGAGAAAGTACTGCTCATATCCCTTTACTTCAGAGGGCGCTAATCGGTCCTTGGGTTAGCAATCTCTACAAAAAGGCCAATTACAGCAAGTAAACTGCTTTTGCCTTAGTGCTCTTGTGGGCTCAAAGAGGAACTAAAATGGGAAAGAAGGATTAGGATATAAAGTTCATGTGTTTGTTCACATACTTCACCTTTTCTGAGGATAAACAAGAGTTTCAGTGTCAGAGATCTGTCCAAGGCAGAAAATTCTCTTTTAGAAACACACGCAGGAAAAAATACCTTTTAAAAAATATTATTAACATTCAGCCTGAGGAGGAGGACACCACCAGCTGTACTCTGGCTGACATCCCAAAACACAATTGGCTTTGAGGCTGAAGTCAGTTTAATGGGATCTCATAGACACCCCTGGCTGTCTGGCACACTCTTTATTGTGCTGATTACCCCCCTCATGGAGCCGTCCTTCACACCAGCTCACAGCAATGATGTGTTTTAAATGCAGCTTTGGGAGGAGAATGGTGGGGTGGTTTTTGTTTGTTTGTTTTTTTAACATTTCACTTACAGTGATGCAAGAAAAGGTGCAGCTCCAAAACCCCAGTATTGATTTGGCTGAAGAGGTATAAAGTGTGAGTGGAGGCAGCAGAAAGAACATGCATCTTGAGTGTAAAGATTTTATGCTGATAAGTCAACATTTGGAAGGACCTCCTTGAGTCACTTGCTTAAGGGCTGACTATTGTGGGAGCATCAAGAGAAGCTGCACCCGCAAAGGTTTCGAGGTCCTGAAGAGCTTTGCACTTGGCCTGCCACATCAGCACTGCACTTGGGCCTGATCACCAGGGACAATTGTTTTCCTGTTTCCATGGTGCAGTCATGCAGAAAACATCTCTCATCCAGGCTGGAAGCAGTGGTGAGAGTCACACATTACAGGCTCCTGTCAGCCACTTCCGGGAGGGAGGGCAGACATGCAGCAGGATTGGTGGAATAGGGTGGTGCCTCTATCCAGAGTAAGGAAGCCCAATTCCTATCCCTTGGCATTGAAACGTAGTATTGATGTAAAAATCTGACACACATTTTGTTGTCTTTGGCCATACTTTTGGAAGAATTGGCTGCAAGCAGAGGCATTCCTGCAGAGCAGAGCAGTGGAGGCCTCCTGACGCCACAAGTGCCCATGAGGTAATTTGTGTGAGTTGCCTCGCTTGTGTAACAGGTTTGGCTGGTCCAGATACAACCCCTCAGTAGCTGCCAGCATTTCTGGCAGCATTAGCCATCACCTAGCAACTGTGATTTGTCTTCTGTTTTGTCACCTACTAAAGAAAAAGGAGAGTTGGAAGGCTCCTCTGTATCCTTTTCCATACAATCATCTTCATATTGGATTGTTGTTCCCCTGGTGCTGGAGTGGTGTCTCTCTTTCTAACAGTAAAGAAATTTGGCTAAAGGAAGTGAGAAACCCATACAGACAAGCCTAGACTCACCTACTCTGTAAAACTGTTTTGATCTGCTGAGGATCAAAGGAAGGCTGCATTGACACCCAATATTCTCCAGTGTGGACAACTGAACATTTGTGATTCCCTCTGTACTTCTGAACCTGGGTCTCATTCACATGCACGAGCAGTGTTGCAGCTCTGTCTGACTGCTCCTGGCAAGATCACTCCTCCCTGGTTAGCTGCACCTTCAGATTCCTTTCAGTCACAAAACAGTCTGGCTTTAAACTGAGCCCAGGGGAAGAGAAAAAAAAAGTGTGGCTTCCTGACTTCTTGCTCACCTAATGCTCTAGTCCATTTTCCATCCAGAAGCCTTCTTCAAATACAGTTTTAGAGCTTCTAAATAGAATGTGGGAAAAAAATAAAAATCTTTCAACTGTCAAATTTTGTCACTTAGGCTCTAAGTAGATGCTTTATTAAGGCTTGTTTACACATGAAGCTTTCCCTAATTAAGTCCATATGTGAATAGTTTTGTTCTGAATAAGAAACATTCGTGAGCAGAACAGTCATTGCATTTTTAAATTCACTCCCTCTCTGTTTTAAAAAGAAATATATTTTTGAGAGCTTTTCTATCTGCCAATGCAACATAGGAAACTGAAGACAGTATAGGTGCTCTTCATGCAGTCACATGGCTTAAGAGAGGGTGAGAAGAATTGTGCTCTAAAGTTCACGCTCCAGCTTGTTTTGTAATATTTTATTTATACGGACAGTCCTTGACCTTTTTTTATTCTTTTTCTTTTTTTCCCCCTGTAACAGCCTAAAATGCATTGTTTTAGTAGGGAGAACTTTCTCAATTCCAGAATAACATGACATTAAGAATATTTATTGGACAAATATTAGTATTTCGGGGTGAGTGAGGATGAGAATGGGTATGTTAGTGGTTACTTGAATGAGAAGCCTTGTACAGAAGATAATTCCTTTAGGCTTAATTATTATTTTTTTGTTTATGAATGTTTAATGTCAAATTCATTATATTGCCGTCATCTCACAATGTCCAGCCATTCTTCTATGTAATTCCCACTGCTTCACCACACCTACTTCCATGGAAAGCTCCTTTAAAGTCAAGCCCATTTGAAAATCAAAATATATTCCAGCATGCATATATTGGCACAGGTGCTGTAATTATGGCTGATGACTGGTAATGAGTGAAATATTTTTGACCCTTCCCACACAAAAAAAACGGGAGAGAAGAAAAGAACAATAGTCTTGGTTTTCATAAAACCTCAGTAAAATTGGAATATTTTAAAGATTTTTTCAGTGTCTTCACCTCTTAAAGTTTGACTGAAAAACTAAAGAAAATTCAGCCCTTCCAGATTCCATGACAAAGGGCTCCACAGACTCAAAAGGTCTAAGCATGAATGCAGAGCAAGGGGCACTGCTGCCAATTTATCTGGTTTTGTTCAAATGACCTAACTACTGCTGCATGTCTACTTGCAAAGTTTGCTAGTATAAATGTACTATCTTAATAAACACTTCTTAGTAGATGTAAGGCGTTCTGTTAAATGTCCCATGCCCAAGGGCAATCACATAATCTTGATGCCTTTTTATAAACTCTACTTTTATTGATTCAAATCTTGTTTCTCTACCAGATGTTAGCACATTGCTGAAATCACAAGAGAACAACAATCTGGAATTGGCTCTAAGATTTGATCACATGAGAACACAGTGATAGGTCAGCTGTCATGACCTACTTAGCTTTCTAGAAGGAGTGGTGCAGTCTCCTGATGATGGTAAAGCCCTTGTACAGGTCAGCATGTTATCTTGTTGTTTTGGTTTTTTTTTTTTATATGGTATTTGCTGTACTCATGGGCAAGTTCAATTCTTATGTAGGGTATGAAGCACAGGTAGCAGTTAACAGTTATGTCTCTGCTTTTCTTTTCAGCAAATAATGAGTTCCTCCTAACAGTTTGTAGTCTGTGGTCTATCAGCTCAGCTCAGAAATATGAGCTATGGTAGAAAGTGAAGGGAAGGTCAGCCTGAGAATGGTGTAGGAGAAGGTTTCCATTCCACACATAGGGTTTTGGTAAGGACGGCAGTTTTCAAATATGAAGTATTCAAATCATCAAAAGAAAAAAATCTCTCTCCCCTGCCCCCTCTTTTTTTTTAAGCAAACATAATATAAATGTAAAGGGAGATAAGCACTTTCTGTTATATTTCACTGGCTTTGTAGTCTTGAATACACTGAGCATTTCACAGTAACATTTCAAGGTGTTTCTGACTTTTCATTTTGCATGTGGATGTACAGTTTGCTTGAAAATATGTGTCCTACTCAAATTACATTAAGACAACATTGGATCTGTGATCCACATCCATCAATTAAATGTAATTTATCGCTATTTAAAATAATGAAGCAGTGTCTCACTACCATAGATTTTTTTCTCTCATCCTAGGAAAAAGATTTTTACACACCTCTGCTGACATTTGGTGAGTTTAGTCACTGTGCTGTTAAACAATGAATGCTTGTTAAAGAAAAGGGACTTGCAAACAATTTAAGAAAAACTGACAAATGTTCTAACAAATGAATTGCAGGGGCAAGAGGCATTGTTAAAAACTATGCATGTAAGATCCATGGCATTTAAGTACATACATACTCTATTTCTGGCAAAGGCAAACACAATACAAATGTAATGCAATGTATGGTCCCGAACTTGCGGGAAATTTTATAGTTACCTAAATTATTGCTTTAACTAGGAAAACTGTCAGTTACTTTTAGTAGATTAAAAACGACAGAGACATGAGGCTGTTTGATCAGTTCTACATTGGAAAAGTTGCACGCAATAATTTTGTTTGAAATCAGCAGGAATCTTATAAGAAGATAATTTTTTTTATTGTTGTTATTCTAATGGATACCGTATTAGAAAAAGTTGCCAGCAAAGTATCTTCCTCTCATACTGGTCTGACATTTGCCTGTTTTGTTTGCAGAATGTCCATTTACTGGTGGAGACCATTTCATACCACAGAATGCTTCAGTATAAAATACTATAATATAGAGGTATTTATAGAGGATCATGAATTTCTCATATAAGTTGAAATGACACTGTTGATGCTAATTGAGGAGAGATAGTTTTCTACCTTAATAGAAAATTAATGCTGAAAGTTCATTAGTCCAGCTCAGGAAAAGAAGCGTTACAGAGCACATCCATTGAAACATCCTCCAACCCATGTGTGAAGTATAAAAATTAGAAAACTCCATTAATGTCCAGTCAGTGGCATGTCCTTTAGCATATTTTTTTCCAGAAATATCACATTAATAATTTTATCCCTGCTCTGATACAAAACCCAGTATTTCTAACGACTGAATGCATCACAAATATTGAAAGAAGTTAAACATGGACGATTATAAGCCATGGTCTACACTGCTGTACCAAAGTATATGCTCCATATGTACCCTACCATAGGTTTTTATCTATAAATTGCAATAGAAAGTGAAAAAATAAGCAGAATGAGAAACAAACTGGCAATTACTCATCTTAGAAATATATCCTGTTGTCTGTATTTTAACCTCAACACTAGCAGGACACAAAGCCTAAATGAGGAAACCTTGTTGAATTCTTAGAAAAACAGAGAAAGCAAAGAAAATGCCAAGCAAGCAGTGACCAGCCAGGATCAGTATGCCCCCCAAAAAAGGAAAAGTACACACTGTTCAGATGTCATAAAGAAAAAAAACAGAGTCCACAGTTCTTTGTGTTACCAATAAATTAGAAGATGACCAAACAAGACTCAGGCTTTCTATAATTAATAAGAAGAAAAACTATTAGTCAAGATCAGTAGTAAATCAAAATGTCGTCTCAGAGGTTTAAACTATTAAAAGTGAGCAGTCCTCAAGACTGCAGGGGTGGCTTACCACACAAATTCTAGCTCCAGAGGGAGACACATCCAGCAAAAGACATAGGGGTTCTGTGTACATATCCTTTATTGTATAATTTTGATCCTACAACACTGTACAGTGAAAGGAGCAAAGATCTTGAGAATGACTTAATATTTACTGTAAGTATGATAGAAACTGGAGCTGGGCAAGGAACCTTCATTATTGTTATTTTTTTAATACTTGGCAGCCTGATGGTTTTGAAAGTTTTAAGAAGGATTTTTATGAGTAATTTTTAGAGAAAACAAAAACAAAAACAAAAAAAAACTGACCTATTTTCTTTTTCTTTCCTAGCAATTCAATCACATGACGTCTGCTTTACAATTTGGTCATAGACAAGTCTGAATTACAAACTTTTGCAACTTGCACTAGCAGAGAAGTAACTGAAGTTGCATATTTTCATCCACTATGCAGAGTGCAATGCCGTTGTGAGTGGGTTTTGCTACTATTTACTTACATCTAAGGTCTGAGGAGATACATAAAACCATAAGTTTTATTCCAACCCAAATCAGAAATCTAATAGATTAGATTTAAGCTCCTCTGCATGTTTCCCTTGAAATTGACCCTTTTGCTTCAATCTTTCCACCCTGACTTCCAACTCCTTACTCTTGCTTACCTGCATTTCCAGCCCACACTTTCTTTCCTAGTTCATCCAAATTTTGACTATTTTCCTCCTAGGATAGCTCCAATCTCCTCCAAGACAAATAATTTAACAGCCTGTTTCACTTGGCCTCAAACCAACAGCTCATCACCTCACAGACTCCACTTCTTAATTCTCCATCCTCATTCTCCACCCAATTTTCTTTATCAGCCAGTCTGCTTTACTTCCTTGTTAAATCACTGTCTCTGTTTCTATTTTCTCCTTCTCTACTTGCTGTCTCAGCTGCATTCCCACTTCTTCCCATGCCTCACATGACTTTCTACCTCCCATTTGAATTATGTACCCACTTTATGTTGCCTGGGCATTGATAGAGTAGAGAGTAACTGAGGCAGGCATTTTGGTTTTAGTTCTGTTACCTGGCCACAGTCCAATCAACAAACAGTTCAGACCTGCAAGCAAAGCCCATGCTCCATGCTTGGTTGTAACATGCCAAGGATGCAAGATACGTGACAGCAGTTAATATATTGGTGTGCTGAGACAACTGCTTATCCCATTGACCAGTGTCAGTTCACCATCTCCTTACTTTTTTACCAGTTCATACGTATCCATCTGCTGTCCAAAACTGTGTAACCTCATCAGAGTACTTCTGAGGCCAGGACTGCTTTGTAGTTCTGTCTCTGAACAATGTGTAGCACAGTGTGATCTTGGTTAAGAGTGAGTGCAAAATGGGATTATGATTATCATGATGATAATTAAAATTAGGATGCCTGCTAAAAGTATGAACATTCTGTTTTCTTGGTGTTGTTGTTTATTTTTTAAGGGCTTTAGCTTGCCAAATCTGTGCAGACTTTCACAGGAACACTAAAAAGCACATTCCTAGCATAGATGCTATATCTTCAAAATATCAAGTGACTGTGGAGTCATCAGAATTTCTTACTGGAGGAAAACAGTCTCTTTTATTTTCACAGACCTCATTCTTTTTTACAAATATTTCCCAATAAACTAAGATGTAATCACATTGTAATCACATTAGATGTGTGTGTGTGTATACATACACGTGTGTATATACATATATATATATACACATACATATTTGCTAGGTACATACCCAGAAAGTTTTAGCCTGAATACATAACACTTAGTGAAGGTTTTTGCTGGAAATGAGTTTTACCATATGAAATGTGGTCAGCTATTATCATAGAATCATAGAATGGCTTGGATTGGAAAAGACCTCAAGGATCCCTTGGGGTTCCCAAGGGGTTCCATCCCCTTGCTGCAGGCAGGGTTGCCAGCTGCTAGATCGAATACTAGATCAGACTGCCCAGGGCCCCACCCAACCTGGCCTTGAGCACCTCCAGGGATGGGGCATCCACAGCCTCTTTGGGCAACCGATTCAAGCACAGTATCATTCTCTCAGTAAAAAACTTTCCCCCAATATCCAGTCTAAATCTCCCTTTCATTTAGTTTAAAACCATTCTCCCTTGTTCTGTCACTATATACCTGTGTAAAAAGTTGATTTCCCTCTTGTTCATAAACTCCCTTTAAATACCAGAATACTGCAATGAGATATCCCCACAACCACCTCTTTTCCAGCCTGAACAAGCCCAGTTCCTTCAGCCTGTCTTCAGAGGAGAGGTGCTCCAGCCCTTGGATCATCTTCATGGCCCTCCTCTCAACCCTCCCCCAAAGCTCCACATCTTTCCTGTGTTGGGGGCACCAGACCTGATCTCAGTACTCCAGCCGGGACCTCACGAGGGCAGAATAGAGGGCGACCATCACTTCTGTCACCCTGCTGGCCTTGCCTCTTCTGATGAAATCCAGGATACCATTGGCCTTCTGGGCTACAAGTGCACACTGCTGGCTTATGTTAAGTTTTTCATCAACCAGGATCTCTAAGTCCTTCTCAGCAGGGCTACTCTCAAGGAATTCTTCTCACAGTTTGTATACATATCTGGGATTACCTTGACCTAAGTGCAAAACATTGCATTTTGCTTTGCTGAACTTCATTAGGTTCATAAGTGCCCACATTTTGAATTTATGAAGGTCACTCTGATGGCATCCCTTTCTCCTGCTGTATTAACTGCACTGCTCATCTTGACGTCATTGGCAAACTTGCTAAGAATGCACTCAATCCTATCATCTATGTCACTGATAAAGATGTTAAGGAATACCAAATCCAAGATGGACCCCTAAGGGATACTGCTCATTACCAACCTCCATCTGGACATAGAGCCATTGACCACAACCCTTTGACTGTGATCTTCCAACTAATTTCTTATCCACCGAATAGTCCGATCTTCAAATCCATGTCTCTCCAATTTAGAAATAAGGATGTGATGGGGGATGACATTAAAGGCCTTGCAGAAGTCCATCATTTGCCTTCTCTTTGTCCACCAATGTTGTCACTCCATCACAGAAGGCCAGCAGATTGGTCAGGCATGACCTTCTCTTGGTGAAGCCGTGCTGGTTATCTCAGATCACTCACTCATCTCTCAAGTGCCTTAACATATCTTCTACGAGGATCTGTTCCACGATCTTCCCAGATTATTTTTTTTCTTTTCCATTTACCCCTTGCTATAAAAAAGACAGAATGGGGAATGGGGAATGAGGAATGGGTGGAGGGATGGTCTTTGGGTTACCTCCAAAGAGTTGTCTGTATGTTTAAAATTCAGTCAGGTTTGGGACAGATTAAGTTATCTTCACAATACAGCATACATGTGGTGTAGAAGACAACATAATGGCTGAGAGTAGGCAAGAGGAATCTCAAGCTGATCAAACCTAATTACACAAACTTAAGTTTGGACAAAACATATGGTTTAAAAAAATAATTGCAGCAACAACAAAGAAGATGTCTCAACATCTGGAAGTACAAACTTATTAGTTTTCAAGTTCTATAAACCATTTAAAACACCAGAGACATTGAAGAATACATCAACAAATTCCATTTATAGTGTTCAAATATACTAAGCAAGTGCTTGTAAAATGCTTGTACATATAGTATTTATGCTAAAATACAGTATTTCTCCTTACTGCCAGGACCAATATTCATTGTTGTTGCCTAGGAAACAGCAGATAAAAGCAACAAAAGTGGAATTTTTCATTGAGCATCCTACATTGTTTTAGATGCCTTTTGCAGATAGGTGAATAAAGAACTGTCATTCCATTTTATTTAAAAATGTAAACCCCAGTAGCTTGAGTAGTAGAGTCTGGTGGTTAACCATCAGACGATTGATGTTCTGCGTATGACTCAGTCTGACTTGCAAAGACTGTCAGGAAGTCACTTAGCCTTATTCTCATGCTAATATTTATTTTTTTCATGGTAGCTTATCAAAGGATCTGTTACAGAGGTGATACTATGTTCTTTCTTCAAAGTGCAAGAACTTATTTTGCAGTGTGTTAAGCAAGACATCTGAAATATGCAAATGACTAAAATAATCTGCTTAATGATCACCTCACTTGTAATATTTCACATGCATTCTTCCAGATAGGAATGTCTCGCTATTATTATATCAAAAGATATATGTTACTATAATAAAATGTTATATCAAATGATCACACTGGAGGAGACATTTGGAATAGAATCATAGAGTAATAGAATGGTTTGGGTTGGAAGGGACCTTTAAGACCATCTAGTCCCAACTCCCCTTCTATAAGCAGGGACACCTCTCACAGGAAAGATACTGTTCTGTATTTTAGGAAATTTTTTCTTTCTTGTAAAAATAGAATTTACTTCAAGCGTGACAAATTTAAAATATCAACTCTGACTGAAGCACCAAATATTCACTAATATTTAACAGGCACATGCTTTCCAAGAAATCACTTGTTCACTGAATCGCACTTCTCAAGTAAAAATGGATAAAAATCTGGTTGCAACAAGAGTTTACAGCTCCTGCATCTGCATTGTAGATAATCAGGTCTGACTTTCTCAGTTGCAGAAATTATCTCAGGACACAATAACCACAGAACTGAGGAAACAGAAACATTTTTTGTCTTTTTTAATTCTTGAATAGTAAACAAAATAATACTTCCTTTTTCCACTTTTCTTTTGCAACAAGAAAGAGAAGGGGAGGGGGGTAGGAGGAGGAGGGGAGAGGAAGGGAGTGGATGGGGGAGGGGAGGGGAAGGGGGGGAGGGGACAAGAAGGGGGGGAGGGAAATGGAGGGAGAAAGAAAGACAGAAAGGAAGAAAGGAAGAGGAAGGAAGAAAAAGGAAGAGAGGAGAAAGGAAGAAGGGGGGGGAGAGAGAAAGAAAAAAGAAAAGAAAAAAAAGAAAAGAAAAGAAAAGAAAAGAAAAGAAAAGAAAAGAAAAGAAAAGAAAAGAAAAGAAAAGAAAAGAAAAGAAAAGAAAGAAAGAAAGAGAGAAAGAAAGAGAAAGGATGGAAGAAAGAAAGAAAGAAAAAAGAAAAAGGAAGGAAGGAAGGAAGGAAGGAAGGAAGGAAAAGAAAGGAAAAGAAAGGAAAAGAAAGGAAAAGAAAGGAAAAGAAAGGAAAAGAAGAGCTGTTGCTGGGATGATAAACAATTTCACTACAGGATGAGACCCATCCTTTGATGAAACAGCGTATCAGAACAGCGCAGCAGGAGTGGCTCATCTGAAAAATCAGAGCTGGCTGCACTGTAGCAACCAATATAAGTTCTCTTGCTTTGTTATTTTTCAAGGAGAAATAATATCTATTGATTGTTGCATTTACTTGCAGACCTCCATGGAAAGGAGTAAGGATCTGAGGAACCGACACATCCCTTTTTAGCCCAAGTACTAAACATATTGAGCTGAAACACAAACACATCTGGTCCAGTGAACTCTGTCCATGTTTTGTGCTTCTAGGTGAACCATAAGTCCATACTGACATATGCTGACTCCTTTGGAGTTCTGAAGAGCGAAATACATCTCCTATTTCTGCCTATACCTTTAGGTTCCTTCTGAGTAAGATTATCTCCTATGACTGCTTTGGAGTTATCAGAACAGCTCCACTTCTGATAAGACTTGCAAAAATACTGCTGTGGGCAAAATATGGACAGCTATAAGGGGTTTTGTTGTTAAACTTTCTGAATGTACTATGAGTCAGATAACTAAGCAAGAGAACACCTTGTCTGCACCACCATTCCTACCTCTCACGAAGTTGCACCAGTGGTGAAAAAGTGAGTGGTGCTATGCCCTGAAGGGCAAAAAGAAAGAAAAAGTAAAAAGAATGTTGATAATGCTCATGGAGTAGCCTCCATTTACCAAGGTTATCCACAAAACAGTACAACACAATAAAAGAGATAGAGAATGAAACAAGCAGTAGATCAAACACATATGAGGAGATTGAAAACATACGAAGAGATCTCATCTAATAGAAGACAAGACTCTTTCACTGCTCAGCACTATCTTGACATGATTGAGCCCTTTCAGGTTGAAACACCACAGGCCAGTTTTATTTCCATTAGCAGACAGAAAAGAAACCAGAAGAATTTGTAGATCAGTAATCACATGTGTTTGCAGGTACTGCAGATCTCCGTGCAGGTGATATGCAGGTGAAAAATATGCCCTTAGTTAAAACTAGATTGCTGCCGCTGAAAATGGATCAAGAAAATACAATGTAGTAAAATGGTAATTTAGGCTGAGGAAGTTTAAAGAAGTGCTTTTACATAAGGTATTGAAGTGTGAAATCATTTTCCCAAGAGAGCCAGGAGTCTGAATGCCTGTGCTCCAGTGATGGACACTTTAATAACGAGATTGTATCAGGCAGGGGAGAAGAAAGCAGCTGATGTGTTCCAGAGGAGCCTGTCACTTCCCGTATGAAAGGATTCAGGTGCTTTTTTGTCCTTTGAGCGCTACCACAGTGGATCAAATACAACATTCATATATTTGCAAATACAGAACAAAAGAAACACACACACGCAAATGTGGTTAGAAAGGCATCTGCAATACCCTAGGAAAGAAAAAAAAAGCTTGTGCTGAAGTGATTACTGTGAAAGGCTAGCTCCTTTCATCACACGTGACCAACAAGGCAAGGGCTTCCTGCCCTGCACTACCTCAGAGCACCCTTCTTCCAGGCCTCGTAATGGCTCACTGGTAATGCTGTGGCGGAGGCCAGGATGCCTCCTCCACGCCTGACAGCTTTCCCAACGGCAGCAGCGAGCCGTGCTCCGCGGGAGCACTACCAGGAGCCCGCAGGGCAGCTCCGGGGACAACTGGGGCTCAAGGTGACCGCGTGAGGGACAATGACCGCATGGGTGCTCGGGGCTGCCGCCTAGCACGGCTCCAGACGGCCCGCGCACCCCTCAGCCGTCGGGCCCGCCTTGGCGCGGCCCTCAAGCGCCCTCTCTCCGCCGCTCCCCTCAGCGGCCGCAAAACGCCGGCTGAAACCCGACACCGGAGGCCTCCCTGCCCCCTTGGCGGTCTGGGGCCGCGCGGGGCGAGCTGGAAAGCTGGGAGTGGATTTTTGCTCCGGAGCGGCTGCGGCTCCGTGTTGCCGGGTCATACTGCGGCTTCGCGCAGAGCTCCGCTCCGCAGGCTCTGAGGAATCCGGTCCGGGAAATGCCACTCGCCCTGCGGCAAACCACGGCCTCAGCAGCTGCAATCTCCCCGCAGCCTCACAACCGGCTCAGACCGGCTAGAACTGGCCTGGGCTGGATCTATTGGCGCTGTGTCAGCGCTGCCTCCACCCGCTCCACCCGCCTCCTCCCCCTCATGCATTCCCGGGCCTTCCTCACAGAGGCACGGTGAAGCCTCACTCCCCCGCATGGGCTGCCTGGCTGGGCAGTGAGGCACTGGCTGAGTCCCGGGCCCTTCTGCAGCCAGTGTACAGTGCCTGCCCCCGGTTCACCTCGAGTCTCTGTGCTCCAGCTTCTTGCTCATATTTCCCTCCATCACAGTGAGGAAAATGCTGTTTGCTGTAATGTTTTTTCCAATTTTGGAAAAAAACGAGCAGTTCACAAGCTTTGCTTTTTGGGGTCAGAGCCACGTCTCCATTTGCAAAGGGCCCCTCACAGCCCTCTGTCCCTCACACAGACAATCTTGTCCTTTCCTGTCTGTGCCGCACACAGGCGCTGCTTCTTGCTACTCCTCTGAGAACATGAGACTGCAACTACTCTGTCCCTTCTTGTCACAGCTCCATTACTTGCCAGAGTCATGGCTGAGAGAGCCTCCTCTGAGAAGGGCCCAGAAGTGGGTGGGTCACCTCGTGGCAAAACAGGAGACAAAAATCTGGGTGGTACCCAGTCCCTCCTGCCCAACCTTCTGTTATCACTAGGAGGGTAGGCACACCTCAGGTTTTCCCTGTGACCGCGTAAACATAAGATGCTTAATCATTATTATTTTTTTTTTCTTTCCTGACCCATCTCCCCTTCTTACAAATGAAAGGAAACATGGCATGGTTACGTTTTGCAGAGGATATTGCAGGGGATTGAAAAAAAGAAACCATTCTTCCCTCTGTGGAACAGTTTTCTCTGCTGTCAACTAGAACGTTAAGGAGATGGTGCTCCTTGTGCTGTGGGGTGCTGTGGGATCCCTCTCAGATTTTGGGAGCAAGTGACTTATACAGTTTCACTGTGTCAGAGTGCTATTGTCAGGCATGGTTTTATGAAATTTTTAGTGAAAACTTCGTTTTCAGACCTTCATGTTTCAGAAAAATGGAAGTTCTTGTACAAAGGAACATTTCCCACTATCTCAAGGGCGAGGGATGCAGATATGTTGGCCACTCTCCATTGTCAAACTTCCTAAAGAAGAAAAGTGCCTGAGCTGCTCCCATTGACTTGAACGAGGGTAGGAAAACACATGTAATGATGTGTACCTGTAACTGAATCTCTGGAAGTCAGTCATTAATCTATAGGTTCCAATTCCAGAGGCTTCAAGTGAAAAAACAATTCTTTAACACTTCAGTTGCCCTTTGGGGTATAAGCACTGCCTTTTGTAAAGACTTTTCCCTTATGGGCATGCCATTCACATCCACATCTGGAGGTAAGATTATAGGGGCTGCTCCAAAAGCAATGACTTCTCATGTTAATCTTGTTAAGTTTCATAACATCATCTGGGATGGGGTATATGTTTGTTTAAGTTTCTGAATTATTTGCTAGGTATCAGCACCAGAGGTGGACGTGGTGGTATGGCAGTGGAGGCTGAACCTTCCCACCAATATTCTGTTAGATTTTGTTGCTGTCCAACAGATGGCAGCAGAGGGGCAATATACAAAATGGTGTCTGATGTGGAAGTGCAAATGAAGCAAAGGTGTGTCATTGCATTCCTCCATGTGGAGGAATTACACCTATTGATATTCATTGATGCTTGCTGAACATTTATGGAGACCAAACTGGATGTAAGCATAGCGAGGCCATGAGTGGTGCATTTCACCAATGTTGATGACAGTGGGTCATCTCTGCTGGTGCAGAATCTCGTGAAAGCTGCATATAGGCTCTTGTTAATTGCTGACAAAATGCATAGCTAATGGTGGTGGTGGCTATATTGAAAAAATGACATTTTGTAGCTGAGAATTTGCTCTGTCAAATAGTGTTATCATGCTCTTCGCATCTGTTGTAGTTTCCATGGAAATAAATAGGAGACATTACTTTTGGAATGACCTACAACAGACCTGTGTGCACTACAGCTGCTGATGAAGAAGATGGCGCAGACAACATGTACAAGTCATCTGTTTGTCATGCTGTGACAAAATTATGCAAAATTTAGACATTCCCAGCGAAGTAAGAATAAAAGCTCATATGCATGCAAATAGTTTGCTATCCTTATGTAATATGAGTTGTGATGGGTTGGCAGCTGCTGGCAGCCAAACCTTTACCCAGCCTTTCTCTTACCACAGCAGGATGGGAGAAGAGGACAGGGGGAACAGGAATGAAGAAACTCCGTCAAAATAAAGACCAGTTACCATGGCAGAGAAAACAGTCTGACTTTGGGAAAACTAGTTGATTGCCAACTAATACATATACATTGTATTACTGGTTTGAGTATTGGGAAATAAAAAAGAAAGTAACATTGAAAACTCCTTTACTTCTATGTTTCCCAAACTCCTTTCCAGACTCCTCTTCCCCCCTTATCAACACAGACCATGCTTCTTTCAATGAGGAAAAAGAAAAAATTGCAGGAGTGCTGGGGTGTGTTGTGGTCAGTATATAACAGTTTCTTCTGCTCCTTTTCTCTTATGTTTTTCATCTGGTCTAGCTTGGAGATAGGAAGAGTGCAGGTACCCTTACATCCCCCACTACCAATGTCTTAACACCTACACCTGTTACAGCACTCAAGAGTTGTTGAACCACAGAATAATTTTAGTTGGAAGAGACCTTTGGAGATCATCTGTTTCTAGCCACCCCTGTTTACCTCCCATCATAGGGCCTGCTTTGTTAGATTAGATTGCTCTCAGGCTTGCCCAGATGAATTTTACTGTCTCCAAAGACACATATGATTCCACATCCTTTCCAGACAACTTTCCCTAGTATTTGAGTGTCATCATTATGAAGACTTTTTCTGTGCACTCGCTTAAAATTTCCTTTGCCATAGCTTGTGAGCATTGTTTCCTACCAGTTTGCAGTGCATCCTGAATGGGGCAGTTCTGTTTACATGGTAACTGTCAAAATCAGGGCAGCAATTGGAATCCCTCTACTCTCCTGATATATCCTGATAGATCAATAAGCGTGTTTTTGAGACACAAAACACTCACATAATGATTCTGAGATGGAAGCATAGAGAGATTAATTAGTGTCAACTCCTAAATATTATCAGAAGGGGGGAAGAAAAAGAAAAACAAAACAAAACAAAACAGCCATACCATAAAGCAAAATCACATCCACACTAACATCTGACACAAAGCTAAGGAAACCCAGGAATGCTGAGGAACGCTTGTCAATCGTCTTCACTTGTTTTAAGGATCATTGCAGAGAAGCCTAACAAGGCTAATGTGGCATGCACAGTGCCTGAATGCCTATACATGTCACTTGTGTACACATAGAAGACTGAGTATTATTATAAATGAAACCAATTTTTCGCAATAATGAAATCACCTTTTTCTCCTGTTTCATGTCCTGTTGTTGCTATAATATTGCAACAATGCTTCCTCATTTTCAGTCTTTCCTACTACCTTATGTGATTCAGGCCCCTATCCGTTTTAGAAGCTCTCCACTGGACTTGTTTTAGCTTGCAGTTATCTCTCTAGATCTGAGGAATGCTCTCATGGACACGGTTATTTGGAGTGGTGCAGTTCTGCAAGTGCTGAATAAGAACTCCCTGGAGTCCTTTGTCTGCACTTGTCGCTAATGCACTTTCAGCTTAGTATGCTGTAGGCCTAGTGATTTCTACAAAAGTGTACTATGGGCTCATGTTTGGTTTCACGTCTACTAGGAGCTGCAGATCCTACTTTTGCTTTCTCATTGATCCCCACAGCTGTATATGTTTGTGGGGTTGTTCTGTTCCAAGTGCTGGACTTTGCACTTTTTTTTTTTTTAATTGAATTTTCTGAGGCTTCTGCTGGACTGTTTTTTCAGCTTGTTGGTACTGCTGCTGAGCAGCAGCCTTACTGGACTCCCTTAATCAGCTGTAGAGTGTTTATAGAAGTCTATTCACATACTCTTCTTGCTGCCTGCTGAAGGAAACATATATACTTGCTGATATTCTATGAAGTAAGAGCAGCATAAGCTTACCAGGGAGAAATCTGTGTTCTGTACCACCTCTTTATCTCTAAGTTGGAGATATATGGATTTGAAGATGGGACTATTCAGTGGATAAAGAATTGGTTGGATGATCATAGTCAGGGGATTGTTGTCAATGACTTTATGACCATGTGGAGGCTGGTCATGAGTGGTGTCCCCCAGGGGGCCATCTTGGGACTGGTGCTCTTCAACATCTTTATCAACGACATAGACAGTGGGATCGTATGTACCCTGTTTGCTGATGTCACCAAGCTGATTGGTGCAGTTGCTACAGCAGAAGGGAGGGATGCCTTTCAGTGGGACCTGGACAGGCTTGAAAAGTGGGCCTACAAGAACCTAATGAGGTTGAACAGAATCACAGAATCACAGGAACTTACTGAGAGTAGCCCTACGGAGAAAGACTTTGGAGTCCTGATGGACAAAAAGCTGGACACATGCCAATAGTGTGCTCCTGCAGCCTGGAAGGCCAGAAGTATTGTGGACTGCATCAAAATGGGGGTGGATAGAAGGGGCAGGAAGAGGACTGTATCCCTCTGCTCTTCTCTTGTAAGGACCATTCTGGAGTACTGCATCCAGGTCCCCAGTATAGGAAAGATGCAGAGCTGTTGAAGTGAGTCCAGAGGATGGCCAAGAATATGATCAGAGAGCTGGAGCACCTCTCTTATGAAGAGAGGTTGAGGGAGCTGGGCTTGTTTAGCTTAGAGAGAGAAGGCTCTAGGGAGACCCCATTGTAGCATTCCAGTACGTGAAGGGTGCTTACAGGCAGGAGGGAGACTGACTTTTTACACAAATAAAGAATGATAGGACAAGCAGGAATGGCTTTAAACTGAAAAAGGGTAGATTTCAGTTGGATGTCAGGATGAAATTTTTTACTCAGAGGGCAGTGAGGCGCTGCCCACAGAAGCTGTGGATGTCCCATCCCTGGAGCTGTTCAAGGCCAGGTTGGATCCCTGGGCAGCCTGAGCTGGTGGATGGCAGCCCTGCCTATGGCAGGGAGGTTGAACTAAATGATCTTTAAGGTTTCTTCCAACCTAAGCTGTTCTGTGATTCTACTATATGTGTGCATATGTACAAATGTGTGTGCGCACATACACACAGCTGACCAAGTCTGAACAAAGTGGATTTAGCAGAATTCATCACAGATATGCATAGGTATTCATCGGGTATGCAACTGTGCTGCATTTTAGCTGTGCCTTTTAAAGACCTTCTGCTCCAGGAGTGGAATAATGATGTCTTTCAGATTAGGTAGTTCCTGCCTAGCCTTAAAACAGTATTTACAAGAAGATATCTCACTGTAATTTCACAGAAGGCTGTCTGCAAACGTATCTAGAGGAAGGGACTAGCTCCTTTATGCAAAGCCCTGCTGTCCTTTTCCCCACCCCATCCATTGCCTCCAACCTGCATGCAAACAGAAAATCCTTGTGTTCTCAGTTTTCTTTTTTTTTCTTTTCTCAATTAAGCTTGAAATATCCTTTCATTTTCAGTCTGTCTATAGCTTTTGAATGTTGGCTGTGATTTTTGAAGGTTACTACAATAAAGGGAAGATTTCTGCTCCACATGCTTATCCTGCTGCCTGATTTACTTGGGAAAGACAGGTCAGTCCTCCTCTGGTAGAAGGTTTGGTTTTTTTCTTATAACTGCAGGGGATCATAGAGAAAAAGAAAGAAGAAGCCTTATGGAATTCAGGGAATCAGAAAACTGTTTTACCTTTAGCTCGAATAATGATTATTTTACAACTGTTATGTCCTAACTGCCAACTTTGAAGCAGGACTTGAAGGAAGGAGTCTATGATATGTTATGCCTCATTTATGATGAGACCAACTGTTCCAATTTTGGCTGATCTCATTTGTTTCCCTCTCCTGTTCAGTGGCAGTTGTTTTGTTTTGTTCCCCCCCTTCCCCCCGCCCAGATTTTCTGGCAGTTTGGATAGGGAAGTATTTGGCTTTTGTCCTTACACAAGGAGTTCGAAGTGAGTATGTGTCTCAGCAAAATAGATTGTATGTATACATGTATGTATGTATTCTTGTATACTGAAGGCTTAAATTTAAACATATTGAAAATTTCCACTGTACATCTTGACATGAAAGCATAAATCTTGCCATATCTCAGAAAATGAGCGAGGGGATCCGCTAACTGAAGTGCTCACATTCAGTTAAATTTGACACCCTGGAATGATGCCAACAATAGTGGAGCTGAGAGGTTGACTATGTTTCTGAAGAGGTCGTGTCAAGATCTGAAGTCACTCAGTTTAAGAGACTTTCACAATAGTAAATTGAATTATTCTTGCTTTTAAAGGCTTAATATTGACATGATAAAACTACATGCTTCTAATTTTTACCTTTTGTTTTAACGAGTCATATAAAAATATGTTAAAAAAGACAATTTATTGTTATGGGAATAGACTGAAGAGTGCTCAGGTAATCCATAATCTTTCCTCTGTAATTTTGAGAGTATTATTTATTCCCCAAATACAGTATCTATTCAGTAGCAACAAAGCAATTGCAGTTTTGACACTTAACCTGCTGCACAATATTAGTTTTGTTTCTTCTGCATCTTAGTGGCTTCCTATCAGATACTTCCGTCACTGTTCCATTCCCTTCTCTTTCCAGCTTTGAAATTCATTTAAGCCTAGATATCCACACACTTCTCTGTGGACCCTTCATCTTCATCAACCTAATGTGACATATTTCCATTGATAGGACAGCTAATTGACCTAGTTAGGTACTTTGTGTAGATCAGATCTGTTATTTACACTATGACAAACAGACCTTCCAGTTTAAATTCATTTGTGAGCTACAGATAAATTATAGTATCCTGCAGATTCCAAGTAGTTAAATATCCCAATGTGTTGCTAAACTTTATTCACTTTTACAGCATCTACACTGTCTTTGCCACCACTTCATCACTTCCTTTTTCCATTTTTTAAAGAATGGAACCTATATACACACTTACTTCTAAATGAACCCAGAAGATTCTTCTAGTTGTAAGGAGAAATCTGTTCTTCAACTACAAATCTGCTCTATTATCTGGATTTCAGCAATAGTATTGAGTAAACTCAGGAGAGAAGAGAGCAGAATTTAGAGAGCAGTAGGGAACACTGGGACTGAGTTCTAAGAAAGTAACTGGATTATTTCATTAGAGAAAGGAAGAAAAAGAGTTTATGTAAAAAAGCTTTGAAAAACTACATCAGAGAATATAGAGCATAGAAGAAATGTAATGAAAATTCAAACAATTCTGTTCCCATGTTTTAGTTTAGCAAGTGAGACAAGTATTCAGTGACTGTATATTTTATGAGGACTACACCATCTCTTGCTCTGAGTGCAGAAAATATATTTCTAAGAAGTTCAAATGCATTAGTTAGAGTTACTTAGTTAAGAGTTCTTTAGGAAAGTTGTTTGTTAATTTTTTAAAATCTTTTAAATCTATTTTTACTTTTCCTGAACTTTCTTGTGTTAACTCTTCAAACTTTTCAGCTCATTACACACACACATATGTTCTACTCTGATATAGTTGGGAGATTTTTAACATCTGTAATTTTTTATTATTTCCTGTAACTTAACATAATTGAATGTTTTCTCTTTAGTGAACAAATGTTTCATTATGAAAATTTTAAAGAAAAAATGTCCCTGAAAGCAGACTGTCTCTTTTGTTCAAAGGGGTTTGAACTGTCATTACACTTTTTTTACCTGGTTGAAGTTCAAACTGCTGTTGAAAGGAGCAGTACAGTTTTTGTTCTTACGCTTCTTCCTACCACTTCCCTTCTGCCATTCCTATACCTGTGGCTGTGTGATGAGTTACATTAGGGGAACACTGTGGCTGAGTGTTAATTAATTTTTGCTAGCCTAGTTTTCTGTACTGCAAGGAGTGGAAACAGTAATGCCAGCGCAAGAGGAGCAACAGGAAAATGTATCTGGAGTCATGCAGGGAGGTGAACATTGAATAATAATGTCAACGTTCATTAAATAATAATCCAATAAAAAATCCAAACAGGGTTTACGACAGTCATGTGCTAAAGGTGATTAGTACTGCTGCTATTTTGTACAAAATTGATAGAAAACTGATTTTCAGCAGAATTAATTGGTGTGTTTCTAATCCTTTCATTTTTGTAGCAAAAGACCAATTGCCTGAGAACCACACTATTTCAAGTTTGGATAAATTGAATAATTATTATTGCTGCTGGTAATATAATCTTGGCAGGCCTTTAAAAATCCAGCAGAAGTTCAGATAGGCTGTGTCTGCAGTATTCAAAAGACAAATTGTCAAATGTGTTGTGATATATTAGGGATCTCTAAGACCTAAAGCTTTGGCTGCTGAGAGCTGACCATGACTATAGATCACACTTATTTCAGCAGAAGCTACAAGAGTGCTGCCAGCTGCACTCTGCCATTTTGGCCTCAAACTGCTCTGTATATTTGCCAAAGATTTAATTAATTCCTGCATAACAAGTGTGTATCTAAATGAATAAGAAATAGGAAATACATTAATACGTTAAAAGAGAGCAGAATCTTCTAAATCAGTGCTTAATTAAGAAAGACCATTAGTTCAGAATCCATGTATAAATTTGTGTCAAATTGCATTTTCATACAGATATGCTAATCTTCCTTTGCTCTTTATCCATGTGATTGAGCTCAGGTAGATTTGAGAATTCACTAGCATTTCCCACAATTACAGAAATTAGCACAGGATTTGAAACGGAACAGTTATTTGAATCCCTATGAGAAAACCTGATAGTAATCTTGAAACCTAGCTGTAGAGGGTAATCAGAAGTTGGCATGGGATCTTTCTGTATCATCTCTCTTTAGATACTTGAAAGTGGTAACAGTCATCCTCAGACATCTTGAAATGCTTTTGTTGCGATTTAACTCTGCAGGTAGCTCAGCACCACATTATCATTTGCTCACTCCCCTCTCCCAAGTGGGATGACGGTGAGAATTGGAAGCAAAATAGAAAACTTGCGGGATGTGATAAAAATTATTTATGACAACTCCACACAGTTTTACAGCTTTCCTCATGATGTCACATAGCATGGAACCGCTTTCGACTGATTCAGGCCAGCTGTCCTGACTCCACCCTGCCCCCTGCTGTCACTACATTAAGGCAGTGGTTCTTCCCCTCTGAGCAGTTTGGCCTGGCTGTAGGCATGCTCCCATTACTCAGCAACAGCCAAAACATCAGTGTGGTATCAATGCTGTTTTGGCTGAATCCAGGACAATATGCACCCCTTATTCCATGCCATTTACATCATGCTCAGGTCCCTTGGTTTCCCATATGTTCTGATTAATTACACAGATATAATTCCTGTAGTCCATGGCCATCCTTCTTAATTGTTCACAGAACTCATTTAATCCAGAACTTGGGTTCCATCTACCCTAATAGTCCGTTGGGACAAGAGAGATGATGTGTGGTGCTGGATTGTTGCATGCTGGAGCCAGTTCTGGTTTGGAGAAAAAAGGCCAGAATTCATTCTTCTTTTATTTGGGCGATTCTTACTATAATACTGTTGGATTTTGGTTGTTCTCACTCAACATGTCAGGTCCTGCACTTTGGCCACAATAACCCCATGCAGCGCTACAGGCTTGGGGATGAGTGGTTGGATGACTGTGAAGAAGAAAGGGACCCGAGGGTGTTGGTTGATGCTTGGCTGAACATGAGCCGACAGTGTGCCCAGGTGGCCAAGAGGGCCAATGGCATCCTGGCCTGCATTAGAAATAGTGTGGCCAGCAGGAGCAGGGAGGTAATCGTCCCCCTGTACTCAGCACTGGTGAGGCCGCACCTCGAGTACTGTGTTCAGTTTTGGGCCCCTCACTACAAGAAAAACACTGAGGCCCTGGAATGAGTCCAGAAAAGGGCAACTAAACTGGTGAGGGGTCTGGAGCACAAGTCTTAATGAGGAGTGGCTGAGGGAGCTGGGATTGTTTAGTCTGGAAAAGAGGAGGCTCAGGGGAAACCTCATTGCACTTTACAACTTCCTGAAGGGAGGTTGTGATGAAAAAGGGTCTGGCCTCTTCTCCCAGGGAAATAGTAGGACCCGAGGAAATGGCCAGAACCAGAAGAGGTTTAGGTTGGACATTAGGAGAAACTTTTTCGCTCAGAGTGTGGTCAAGCACTGGAATGGCTGCCTAGGGAGGTGGTGGAGTCGCCATCCCTGGCAGTGTTCAAGAGGCGCCTGGATGAGGAGCTACGAGATATGGTTTAGTAGCTTGTAGTACTAATAGGAACGGGAAGGTGGTTGGACTAGATGATCTTGAATGTCATTTCCAACCTTGTGATTCTATGATTCTATGATTCTATGAACATCAAATCTGTTTAGGTACACACCAGTCTTCCACATTCTTACACGTTACCCACCAAGTACATCCAGATCCTTGAACAACAGCAGTCTTGTGGCTGAGCTTGCCTTTGCCCAAGGCAGGAATAACCCTGACTGCCCTACCCAGCATGTTTGCTACGTGCACTACAGGGATTTTGTCCCCTTCTATAGTACGTAACAATTTTGACTGGTCAGGGCTGGCTTGATTGGCAGATCCCCAAGAGCATTTTGGAGTGTTCGTGTATTGTTAGTTGAACTTGAGTAAGGGGTTTCCCTGAGGTGTCTGTGAAAGTGCCCTGTGCTACAGGATACACACATAAACTACATGGATACTTCAGGAATGGGAAAAGTGTGATCTGCCAGGCAGGAAGATGTGTGCAGGGCACGGATTGTTGGTGGGGTTCACAAATATAAGTATAGATGAGAGAAGTGTAGCACCAGAATAGTAGTGAGAGTGAGGGGAAGGAGCCTCACAAGAGCATGCAAAAGCCTGAGGGTAAACGTGACAGGAAATTAGGGTATAACCTAGAGCAAAAAATAAGTAGAACAGAACAGTAGAACAGCAAGGAGAAGGGAAGAGAAACACACAGACATTTTAGAAAGAAGAACAGAACTTTCCTAATCCTAAAAAAGAAAGAACTAGTGAATTTCTTCTTAGAGCAGTCAAGAGGAAGCAAACGTTTCTGTGTGCAAACTTAAGATTTGATATGAGGGTAGGTTCCCTCCCTGAAAATAAGGAAGTTTACTGAGGAGGATGTAAATTGAAAACATTCTATAATTTTGAAGACTTTTTTTTGTTTGTTTGTTTGTTTGTTTGGGGTGGGAAGAGATACGATACAAGAATTTTGTATTTTGGCTTTGATTTTATCAAAAAGAAGAGATTTAGATGGATTAAAAAGTTGATGAAAGAACTGTAGGCAGAATTGGATAACAGCCATTCAGCAGACTAGCACCTAAGAGGCGCTAGGCAAGTAGGGATAAGAAAAACAAACAACCCAGATGGATATAGCATAATATACTGGTGTAGAGATTACTTCTTTATAGCAAAAAGAAACTTTATTTAATGATGCAAAGGTCTCTGATGGCTAGCAGCTGTAATGTAACTAGTCTAACAAGTCAAAGGAGGTCAATTTGCTAGGGGTGGGGAATAAATTAGTGTTATTTATGGCACAAATTGCTAAGCCTGTGAGTGTCTCCTATGCCCTCATTATCCTTTTTGGAAGCATCATAGCAGGTGTGTTTTTCAGACTGTATCTTCTTCAGCTAATGCAATTTTCACTGGCCAAAGTCTCCTGAGCTGAACTGTGCCCTTTTGAAAAGACTCATTAAGGTTAAGGACTTTTTATTTGAATAATTACAGTAATAATTGCTAGAGAACTTTGAAAGCTGAAGCATCATTTACTTGTGTGAAAAGGAAAAGGTTTATGTGCTTCTGAGAAATTTTGTATTAGCTTTGCAGTGGATATCTTTTTTTCCTGAATTACAGATGAAGAAGAGCTGCTACACAAGATTTTTTTTTAATGTTTATATACTTCACAAAGGATACTTACTTTCTACCTCTTGATGAATCTCAGATTTCTTGCTGAGGGAGAATGAGCCTAGCTTTTGAAAAGAGAATAATACACTAGTATATGGCATACTCTTGCTTAGATGTTTTTCCATGTACTTAAGTGAGTTGTATGTACTTAAATGATTTGTTGTATGATTTGATGTGGTTAAATAGTACTGATACAAACAAACCAATCATTCCATTGAAACGCTGTAGCATGGATCAATGACAATGCATTTCATACAAAAGAAACTAAGTCTGGCATTTTTGAATGTGCAAAGGATAGAAATATTAAGAATGCAGAATTTTTTACCATGAAATTTTAAGTCTACCACAAGATTGTGAATCTAAGTAGATTTTGATAGTTTTGCTGAAATTTACGTAATTGTATCTAGCATATAGAATCATGTGTTGATATTACTTAACAACATCTTGCTTGAAATCTTCAGATATTAGTTAATCCCAGGGTGCATTACAAAGAGTGTGGCCAGTAGGTGATCCTCCCACTCTACTCTGCCCCGGTGAGGCCACATTTAGAATACTGTGTCCAGTTCTGGGCTCTGCAGTTCAAAAAAAACCAACAATCTCCTAAAAGAAGTCCAGTGGAAGGCCACAAGGATGACAAAGGGCCTGGAGAACCTCCTGTATGAGGAAAGACTGAGTTATCTGGGTCTATTCAGCCTGGGGAAGACTGAAGGGGTATCTGATAAATGTTTATGAATATCTATAGGGGGGTGGAAGGCAAATGAATGAGGCCAGGCTCTTCTCAGTGGTGTGTAGCGCTAAGGAGCAATGGCCTAAAACTTGAACATAGGAAGTTCCATAAAAACATGTGGAAGGAGTTCTTTACAGTAAGAGTAGTGGAGCACTGCAACAGGTTGCCCAGAGAAGAAGTGGAGTCTCCTTCAGTAGAAATATTCAAGACCTGTCTGACCTATTGAAGGGATGAATCTCTTGAAGTCCCTTCCAACCCTTGCAATTCTATGATTCTGTGAAGTGTGATGATATTTGAATTCATCTAACAGCTTATGGCTACTTGGGAGGAGTAGTTCTAGCTGTCTTTCTCCTTGTTCCATATGCGCCTTTGTCCCCTTAGCTCTTGTGTGACTCTTTGTAAGCTAGACACTCACTAAATCAGTGGGAAAACATTGCTGTTTTGTCTGTGGTTTGTTTCCTGCTCCTGTGCAAGCTGCACTGATTATCTGAAGATCTAATGAGGTATTATAGGGGTTGGAGACTGTAGGTAGATGTGGAAGAGTGAGGAGTGAAACTCCTCTTTTGGAAGCAGCAAGTTCTTAAACTGACTGAAGCATCTCATGAAGTCTCAACCTGAGAGGTGTATAGGTAGACCACCAGTTTGGCCCTAATCCTGGGCTCCTAATCGTTTTATGTCTCTCTCTAGCACTGCTGGGTATATGCCTGCGCATGCCCTCTGGAAGGACCACTGGTTCACCTTCCTTGAGACTGAGGATGGATTGGTACTACCAGTGTGTGCCAGTGGGCTTCCCAGCCTCTATGACTCGGTGCTTATGGTACGCTTCAGCAGTGTGTTCAAGGGCAAGATACTTAGCTTATGTGTCCACAGCATTAGTAGGATGACTGTAGTGACATCAAACCTATTTCTTTAACTAAATTTCTAAAACTTGTCATGAATCCCTTGCATTCAACAAAATTGTCTTGACAGTAATATTTGATAGTGGATCCTGTGGTGGACAGTCACCTCAGAAATCACATGCGTAGTAGTAGTGCGTGGAAGTTGTGAAAATGTTCCTTATTTTCTTCTAGTCTGGCTATCATGTGTCTTAAGTGCCTTGCTGTCATTGCACAACTTTCAGATTGGACCTCAGATCATCCAGGGCACAGGCCAACCAAATTCATGGTGGGCTGAAGTCCTATTGAAATCCAACAGTGCAACTATTTTTCTGAATCTGAATAGGATTCAGATGACTAGATTTTAAATAACACCAGACACTGGAGTCACAGAATCTAAATATAATCTGAGATATCTTTAGATATAATACAGTTATTTTAATATATATATTTTTAATTTTTAATGTATGGCTTTGTTCTGCTACAAGACTTAAGTATGAAGGTGGATTATCATATGCAGAGTAGTTTGGTTTTTTTTTTTGTATTGTCTTTGTAATCCTGCCATTGCTTTCCATGATTTAGTGAGTTTTCATCATGTCCTAATCTACATTGTAAATTTCTTTTGCCCGGACTGTTTTTTAATTTATGCTTTTGCAGCAACAGTACAATTGGATATAGTTCGGACTGGAACATTTGGGGTCTACCATAAGACAAATGATTGCTAGTCTTAATTGTACACATAACAGCAGTGTGCCCGACAATTCCATTGTTTGAGAATTGGCCAGTGTTCAAGTAAGAATAGTGGTTATTTCCTCTTTTCTATACCTCTTTTTTTGCCAATGCACACTTGTATCACACATAAACAATATCTGTAAAATGACAGTGATTTAGGGAATGTTTAATTGAAACATTAAAGAGCATCAGGGAATGCAAGCAGGAGATAGACTGATGTAGTAACTTCTTGCCAAATTTGTGGGAAAGGCACTGGGGTGATATACTCTGAACAGTGGTGGATCCCCTGCCCTGTCATCATTGGGCAGAGTGAGGGGACCTTAGAGATGAGGAGTAGAAACAGGTCCCAGCTTGGCAGGCTCCTCTCCCTGTCTACCTCGTTTTCCCAGATATCTCTCTGCAATAGTTTGAGGCTCTTGAACTTGAGGAAGAGGTAAGTGAGGATGCAGTGAAAGGTCCACCCAGGAGGTTGTCTAAGGTGAAGCAGTTGATGTCATGCCTCAACACTGCCTCTGCCAAGAAGAAAAGAAGGGTAATTGTCATAGGTGGCTCCTTTCACAGGGGGGTGGAGGGCCCCATATGTTGGCCACACCCTGCCCGTAGGGAAGTGTGCTGCTTGCCTGGGGCCTGGGTCAGGGACAATACTAAAAAACTTCCTGGTCTGGTTTGACCTTTTATTGTTAGCACAGATTGGCAGTGATGATGTTGCTGAGAGAAGCTCGAGAGCTATAAAAAGGGACTTTGAAGCCTAGGGGTGGTTAATTGATGGAGCAGGAATACAAGTGGTGTTTTCCTCTGCGTGGATTCACCAAGGGAAAAATGTGCTCAACCAACATTGTAGCCTTCTATGATGGTATCACTGGCTAGGTAGATGGGGGAAGAGCAGTGGATGTCATCTACCTTGACTTCAGCAAGGCTTCTGATACTGTCTCCCGCAACATCCTGATACTGAAGCTGAGAAAGTGTGGGATAAATGAGTGGATGGTAAGGTGGGTTGAGGACTGACTGGCCAAGCTCAGAGGGTTGTGATTGGTGGTGCAAAGTTTGGTTGGAGACCTGTGACTAATGGTGTTTCCTAGGGGTTGGTGCTGGGTTCAGTCTTGTTCAATATCTTCATCGACAACCTTGATGAGGGGATAGTGTCCACTCTCAGTAAGTACATCAATGATACAAAGCTGGGAGGAGTGGCTGACACACCTGAAGGCTGTGCTGCCATTCAGCAAGACCTGGACTGTCTGGAGAGGTGAGCAACAATAAACCAGAAGAGGTTTAACAAAAGCAAGCGTAGAGTCTTGCACCTGAAAAGGAATAATTGTGAGTATCAGTACAGGTTGGGACATGACCTGCTGGAGAGGAGCTCTGTGGAGAAGGACCTGGGGCATCCTGGTGAATGACAGATTGGCAGTGAGCCAGCAGTGTGCCCTGGTGGTTAAGAAGGCCAATGGGATCCTGAGATGCATTAAAAGGAGTGTGACCAGCAGGTCAAGGGAAGTGATCCTCCTCCTCTACTCTGCCCTGGTCAGGCCTCACCTGGAGTACTGTATCCAGTTCCGGGCTCCCTGGTACAAGAAAGACAAGAATCTCCTGGAGAGAGCCCAGCAGAGGGCCACAAAGATAATAAAGGGCCTGGAGCATCTCTCCTGTGAGGAAAGGCTGAGTGAACTGTATCTATTCAGCCTTGAGAAAAGAAGACTCAGATGGGATCTGATTAATGTTCATAAGTATCTAAGGTGTGGAAGTCAAGAAGATGTGGCCAACCTCTTTTCAATGGTCTATGGGGACAGGACAAGGGAAAATGGCCGTAAACTGGAGCATAGGAAGCTCTGCACCAATATGCGAAGGAACTTCTTCACAGTAAGGCTGATAGAACACTGGAACAGGCTGCCCAGGGGGGTTGTGGATTCTCCTTCTCTGGAGATATTCGAGTCCTGCCTGGATGCCTACCTGTGCAGAGTGCTGTAGGGGGCCTGCTTCGCAGGGGAGCTGAACTCTATGATCTCCAGAGGTCCCTTCCAGCCCCTGTGATTTTGTGAAATGATTCTTCTCTGAGAGAGTGGTCATGCGCTGGAATGGGCTGCCTAGGGAGGTGTTCAAGAAATGTTTAGATGTTGTACTGAGGAACATGGTTTAGCAGAGAAATATTGGTGATGTGTGCATGGTTGGACTGAATGATCTCAGAGGTCTTTTCCCAACCTTGGTGATTCTATGATTCTAACTAGCGGTAGGACTAGAGGGAATGGTCTCAAGTTGCACTGGGGAGATTCCGGTTGGAAATTAGGAAAGGCTTATTCTCTGGAAGAGTGGTCAGGCACTGGAACAGGATGTCTGGGGGGTTGAATCACTGTCCCTGGAGTTGTTCATAAAACATTTAGATGTGGTACTAAGGGACATGCTTTAGTGGAGAAATATTGGTGGTAGGTGGACAGTTGGACTAGATGATCTTAGAGATTTTTTCCAACCTTAATGATTCTATAATTCTATTTTTGTTGCTGAGTTTTTAGCAACGAGGAAATAATGCATTGAACAAATCAAGTGCTTCGCAGAAAACGGAGTGAGACTGAGCAGTGTGATACTTTACCAATGCTGCCATCTTTTGATCTGCTTTGGTATTGGAACATAAGGAAAATAAACTTCCAGAGATATGGTCAGACTCTAAAATGTAAAAATGTATTTTTAATTTTTCTTCGTAAATGCTCTAAATTGTTATGTAAATAAAATCCTTCAATACATCTCTGCATTTACCTCAAGCATGGCTACTTTCAGTCTTTCTTATATTTAATGACTTCATGAACTAGGTCACAAGAAACAAGTTGTACTGAATTGCTGTTAGTAAAATTGAAAATTAACACTGAGAAACAGATCAAAGGACTGACAACAACAAATCTGTCCACCAGTACTAGTTGTGTCTTATACTATTAGAAGCTGTGATGGGAATAGACTCTACAAACTCCTTCATTCTGAATGTATGGAAGCTAAGAACCCACATTCTTTTACCAACCATTTGTTACTTTGGTTTTCTATAAAATAGGGTCTTGTCTTAGTTTCCAGTGGTCCAAAATGTTGATTCCAAGTGATAATTATGTGTTGAAATTTTAGAGATTTTTTTTTTTTTGTCAGAAAGTTTGTTCCTGGATGGTATCAATTTCTCAGACCTGAGTGAGTTAATAGAAAAGAGTGATGAATTCCAAAAGTCTTAGGTTTTCCAGGAGTTTTACAAAAAGTTTATTTTTTTAATTGTTCCAAACTATTTGTATTTCAAAAGAGAATTTTCAGATTTTGGATGAAAGTAACAATTGTTTTATTGTCAGTGAGTGTGGAAGACTATGAAATCTGAAGTTAATATCTTGAAAATATAGGCATATCCTATTTCACGTGATCCCTCTTAATTCTTTTTCTGATAAAAAAAAATAACAGCTTTAGTCATATTTTCATGTATCTTGGATGTGAATGTGGTTAGATTTTAACATGAATGGAAGACAACATTTCTCAACAGATCTAGTTTTTTCAGCCTGAAGAAATTAAATTTACCCTTGTTTCTAAATATATATGTTTCTAAATATCTCCTGGATAGATTGAAACAAGCTGGTGTGATTATAGTTCCTGCCTCAGTAACTGTATTTGGTATGTAAAGACAATTGTGCCAGTCTTGCTGCTTCCAAAAATGTTTTTAAAAATCCATTTGAAATATGAAAATTAGTAATAATTTTTCATTTTGATTTCTGATGTTTTTCCTCTCACAATATAAGGTGGCACATTTTCAGTGGGAATGCTTTTTGTGAGAACTGGGTTGGGATGTCCAATATAGGGTAGAAGTTGCATGCTGTAGAAAGCTCATCTGATTTATAGCAGAACTGATCACCCCAAAATATTTGGATCTCTAATACCATTTCACATTTGTCTCCTTAAAAAAAATCCACTGTAATTTCCTTCTGTTTTGCTGCTTTGGCATTTGAGACGGTAGGGAAAGACAACTGTTTTTATTTTCACATTTTTTTCTCCTGTTTTTCTTTGTCTATTTCTACTTGTGTTGTTATTGGCTAGGTAATTTATGGCCTAATAACAGAGCCCTGGACAACTGTGCTGGTTGCTGGAGGCTTGGCAATTGGATCTAAGAAGTGTTTTAAAGATGTTTTGTTTGAAATTACTCTTTTGTACTTGTCCAGATAAAATGTGAAATCCTGCTGCCATCGAAATTTATTTTGAAATGGTAAGAGCAACAGAGGAGGGGAGACTGTGTGTGTTTATAAAGAAACCTAAGAAAACAAAGCTTCTGAGAAGCTGAAACCTGCTGGGAAAATAAATAGGCCACTTGCACAGTCATGCGTTTGAACAAGAGATGGTGTTTTCAGAGACTATGATGAGCATTAGAGTAATACTTATGTGTCCATGAATAACATTTGTGCTTGTACAACCTAAAGCAGTAGTCAACAGATGTCTTCTACCCTGGCTGTCCTTTTCCTGAGACCTGCTGCAGTGTAGCATCCTGTATCTTTCTGTGATCCTATACCTGGTCTCTGGCTGTATGCTGGTGCCCCTGTGTATGTTAGCACATCTTACTCTGTAGGTCTCAGTGGTCTTGTGGCTTCTGCATTACTATACTTTTGGAAAAGGGCAATAGTGGTTTTAATTAAGGGCTCGTTAGAAATGAAATGCTTTTTCTTGGTTGGTTTGTTTGGAAGAGATCAAGGAGAGGGGAAAAAAATGAAATAGCAACAGCCGAGACTGTTTTTCTTTCATGGGATTTTGTAGTTTAATAAAATGGATGAGATTTCTATGAAGCTCTAGAGACGATCCTGATTGCTTTTTATTCCTTTTCTGTTTAGTTCTTTCAAATGGCAGCTCCCTGGTGCTCTTCCTTATTTCTTTTTGCTTTAGGATGGATCCTCACTGAAGCTCCCATTCAGGTCTTCAGATGATCTTTGCTTTTGTTTCTTCAGATTTTACAAACCAAACTTGTTTTTTTCTTTCCCACCTGGTTTCATTATTGACTTTCTATCTGTCTGCTTTTATACTGAGAAAGTGCACATGATGCTAGCAACAAGCTGTGTGAACTGATAGTGACCTCTCTATAGTGGCATTTCATCCAGCTCTTTGTGCTCCATTACCTATTCTCTATCAAGTAAATCTGTTTCAGCTCTACATTTCATAATTGTATTCTCTTTCTGGAAGTACCTGTTCACCTTCGTTGTTGACTACCAGATCCCATCTTTCCCTTTGTAGGATTTGATTCATACACCTTGTTAGTCCCTGTGCTTCATTCCCATTCCCAGGCATTTTGTCCCCTCTGACCGAGATTTTAGCAATCACCCATGTTACACAAACTGCTTTCCCCCCCCATCCTTTTCAAACATCTGCTTTTCCTGATACAACTTTTTTTTTCCAGATTCCTCAATCTTTTCCCACTTTTAACTGCCTGGCCCCATCTGAAGAACTTGGTGTGATTTTCTCCTCCAGCAGTCAGAGAACACCTTTATGCAAATTCTGAGCTAGGGCCCTAGTCCAAAAATTATAAGAAACTTTTTCATCATTTTCTTGAACTCTCCAGAAATTGGTTTGAAGATTTCCATGCATGAGGAGTTTCTTTCCATTTCTGAACCACAAGTATCTGCACAGTCTTCTTTAATGTATCTTCCTTTCTTTTTCTGTCTGGAGTAAATCTGGGTTATTCCTGTGAGACTTTTATTTTGTTCATATAGTTCTTTTCTTTTAATGGAAATTTTGGTAGACATTGTGCTACTTACCCATACTCCTTTTTACATCCCCACTTGGAGTCTTCTTAGTTGTGACTAGAGTGTTACCGCAGCTTCAGCAGAACATGACTGTCCTCTGAATAGAATAGAAAAGCAGGTTTTGAGTTAAAATAAATAAATAAATAAATTTTAAAATCCATTCTTCAGAATGTGGATTAGATCTTTTACCCATCCCTGTGCTGCAAAGTTGTTTTAACAATAACCTCTGTAGTGCAGAGTAGGTGGTCAATAGCTATTTCTCTACCATACTATATTTTTCTTCTGCTCCATGCCAGACCTGTGACCAGAACCTGATTGGGGTTCAAACAGAACTCTGGTGCTGCCACAACCCCCAGTCAAACCCTTCTTAAATTACATGCGCATCTAGTTCGGCTGGAGGGACTGGATTTAGTGTATCCAGCACTTGGGACTGTTTAATGGCTGTTTTCTCCTGTTGGAAGGCCTCTTGTTCTGTTCTACCTCAATCCCATACTTGTCCTTTTTTTGTTAGTCAATATAGTGGTTTTATCATTTGCGGTAAGTAGTGTATAAAGGATCACCACTCTCCCATTGTACCCAAAAACTCCTGAAACTGCTTCAGTGTCCTGGGAACTGGGAACACCTGGACCTTATCTATGATTGTACTGGATAAGACCTTGATCTCACCCAACAAGACAACATCTAGAAATTTGACTGATAGCCCTGGTCCTTGTAATTTTGTTTATAGCCCACCCTTTTTCTTGTAAATGGGTAGTTAATGAGGTTACAGCCTCCCCTAATACCTCCACTGAGTCAGATGTTAACGTGAGATCATTGATGTAGTGGTTTATTTTGATGGTAGATGGTTTGTTCCTATTTGCCAAGTCACATGCAACCAGACTATGACAAAAGGTGGGCGAATGCACATACCCCTAAGGGTATGGCTTGAAAAGTCCACTGCCTGCTCTCCCACATGAATGCAAACTAGTTTTGGGATTCCTTAGCAATTGGAATGCTGAAAGACACATTTGCTTGATCCAGAGCACAATGATGTGTTTCTGTTTCTCAGTGGATCCGTGAGGAGGGCGATGTTGAGTACAGCCATGTGGATTGGCAATGTGTCTTTATTCAGTTCTCTGTAGTCTACTATCATGTGCCAGGTACCGTCTGACTTCCTGACTGGCCATGTGTGGGAGTTCTATGGGCTGTGTGCAGGTCCTTACTCTATCCAGCTCCTGCATAGTCTTACTGATTTCCTCTTGCCCTGCTGGGAGTCTAGATTGTTTTGTATTTGTGATCCAGTATGTTCGTGGTAAACACATGAGCAGTTTTCACACGGCTCCTTAAAATTACCTGCACAGCCCAGATGTTAATACATCTTTCCCTCAGTCTGAACTCTCCCCACACTGGTCTGGAGAGTCAGATCCCAGAGAATGTCTGTCCCCAATATATATTCTGGAATTAGGGTAATAAATGCCCTGTACTCCTGGGGTGGGAGAAGCCCAATCCCCAATTTAAACCAAATTTGGGTTATGGGATAATCTGTCCCCCAGATCTGTCATTGCCTTAGTGCCCAGAAATTTATTTGGGTCACCATATATGACTGATGGTTTCTGCTCTGGTATCCAGTAGCGCCATAACATACTGAATATTCTTCTGGGACCAATGAATTGTTATTTCAACATAGGGCCTCCAGTCCTCTCTAAAGGCCCTAGTTCTGGAGAATTTTGGCTCCCTCATCATGCCATAGCTTGGCGATCCTCAAGTCTTTTTCCTCTGATTGCTCAGCCACAGCTGTCCAGGCTATCTGAGGAGGCTTTTTTCTTTTCCTTTTTCTTTTTCTTCTTCTTCTTCTTTTTCTTCTTCTTCTTCTTTTTCTTCTTCTTCTTCTTTTTCTTCTTCTTCTTCTTTTTCTTCTTCTTTTTCTTTTTCTTCTTCTTTTTCTTTTTCTTTTTCTTTTTCTTTTTCTTCTTCTTTTTCTTTTTCTTCTTCTTTTTCTTCTTCTTTTTCTTCTTCTTTTTCTTCTTCTTTTTCTTCTTTTTCTTCTTCTTTTTCTTTTTCTTTTTCTTTTTCTTCTTCTTTTTCTTCTTCTTTTTCTTCTTCTTTTTCTTTTTCTTCTTCTTTTTCTTCTTCTTTTTCTTCTTCTTTTTCTTCTTCTTTTTCTTCTTCTTTTTCTTTTTCTTTTCAGGGGACTATGAAATCCTCTGGATGCCATGTTTCTTATGGAATCATTTCTATGATTATAATTCTTTCCCTTTTAAGGAAGGATTTGAATCTTTGTCAGTTGTCTCCATAATTGTCATTGAATCTTTGTCATTGTCTCTATAATTGCAATAGGACCTGATGAAGCTGTCAATCTTTTTAAATTGAATTCCTTTCCCAATCAGGTCTTTGAACAGTTCTTTTCTTGTGACCCTAATTGATCCAGATTGGATTACTTTAGGGTGCAGTCTCCTAGGCTGTGTTTGCAGATGGACTTCTGATCTCTCCACCACTATTCAGACATTGCACCTTTCCAGTAGGTGCTCTGTCTCCCCCAAATCCACCACCAATTGGGCAGCCTGTTGTGTTACAGTCTCCAAGGCCACTAGGAGGTTCAGCGCAGATACTAAAGTACCATACCGATGTGGTGGAGCTTGTTGCAGGATGAGATTTCTCATTACTGCTGAAAATTGTATCGGGTCAAGACTTTCAAAGGTATCCTCATAGACCGTCTCTTTCATACCTAATTCTCTAATATAGTTTCCAGTCTTCCAAAGATGACCAAAAAACTGCATTTAAAGGTATATCGTTTTTATTTGTTATTGTATATGTTATTGTATATGTTATTTGGCATACAGCCATCAGCCATCAACTTAATGAATGATTTTCCTTATTATGTTGGACTGTTGTCTATAATCTTTGCATGAGGGCAGGGTGACTAGTAATGGATGTCAGTTTTGGAATTTCTAGTATGTTTACTATGATGCTTTCTGCCCCCATGTCCCCTAACTGTAGCAACCACAATGGTATACTTTCTCTTGTTTTTTGCTTTAATCCTTGTACCAGATCCGTAAGTACAGCTACCATATATTGGCACACCGTTATATGTAATGTTATCTGGGTAGAGGGCCCTTGGTTGGGGATCACCACCACCAGTTTTTCTTGCATTTTTTCATTTTTTGTGTAACAATTAGTCAGATCTCAAAGGGATCTGACTCAAGTGGAACCTTGAGATCTGACCTTTTAGTTCTTTCATTTAGAAAGTTTAGTTTATGCAGGTTCCCTTGTTCAGGGTCCTTGGTACTTTCTAAAGAGATTTTTCAGACAGTTTGTAGGGGAATGAACAGGTTTGGCTTTTTTCCCCATCAGCATTATGACCTGTCATTCAGGTTTTTCAACTCTGTCTTGTAGTAGTTGATTTTCATTGGCCAAAGCTTCTTCGGATATGTAAAACTGATCTAAAGCCATCAACGGTCACCCCATTATGTTATTTAGAAATGCCATATTAGTATTTCAGGAGCCTTTTGATGGAGTACCTTTAGAGGGTTAAACTCCTGCCTGACTTGCCACTAATGTGCAGCAGAAGAAGGCAGTGTCAGTTCCTTCTACTGGGATACAAGCATTATGGAGCAATAGAAGATAACAAAGAAGAAAAGATAGCTCACCCCTTCCAATAACAAGTAGTAGCTCAAGAGGAGTGTGGTCTCCATCCAGAGATATACTGCTCCCTCAGCTGCTAACCCTTAAATGAGAGTAAGGAGGGGTGGACTCTGGGTTTGGTCACTGAGGTGCATTGCTTGTACCTGAGCTCTCTGGTTTAGGCACACTTTCTCACCTGGTGTTCAACCATTGGCTCAGGCCGTGACCTGGCAATTCTACTGTACCCTGCCATGTCGTTAGGCAAAATTTCCCTTATTTTCACATAGAATACTTCTAGGTTGGTGAAGATGCAATGACACAAAAAGGAGGGAACAAAAGGGAGGGAACTGTCATCAGTTCAGGAAGCAGTTGCTGCTTGTACATGGGGTGGCCAATGCAATCAGAGCCATGATGATCTTTGTACCACTCAGGCCCTCATTCAGGGAATTAGAAAGTTAAGCAGGGTATGGGCAGCCATGGCTCTGCCAATCTAAACGTAACTGCAATAAGAATTAAGAGGAAAAAATATTTTTTTCAGTCTTAACAACTCACTGACAGAGGCAGAAAAGTTTACTGGAAAAGCAAAGTGTAATTTTTGTTTAGAAATGTATTTAAATTGGCTTCCTTCAAGCCTGAATTCAAGAGGGACATGGGAAGTGATGGTCCTAGTGGTAACTGGTTTGGGAGACAGTGGCACTGTAACACCAAGTGTATAAGGGTGAACCCCAGACAAGTCAGTTCTCAAAATGCACTGAGAAGTAGGATGGTGTCTGCTGTGGCAAACCAAGGGAGTGAAACAAGAACTTTTTATCTCAGGGAATCACTACATATATCTGCTTGGTGTATTGTGGACCAGCATGAGCTTCTGACTACCAGAAAGAAACATGTTGTGTAAAGTTACTCATAACAAGCCTGTCCCTGAATATGTGTGTTTAGTATGGCAGAATGTTTGCTTATTGGAAACAATGCTGCCAACCCAAACATACAGAAATCGTTTGCCAAGTCTCCTCTCTGAAAGCAAGATTGCCTTTAAAATTTTCAAAATTGCAAGATTAAGCCACCACCAACAACAACCTAAAGCAATACATTTTGGCTTCTTTTTATCTGCCTTCTGGTCTTAGAACACTCATTGTTTGTTTGCAAGCTCACTGCATTGTCATGAAAACTAGGAGTGTGTTTGAAAAAATTAAGGCTCAGACTGTTGGATAATTACTCGACTATAACCTGTGCAAGGCTTATGAAGCCATCAGGTAGCAGAAGAGTTGTACTGCATTTGACTCCTCTGGATTGTATGACTAGGGAGATCCAACAGCCAACTCTCCTCCATTTTATAAGTTTTTCACATGATGCCATATGGTATGAAACTATCCCTTTGTCTAGTTTAATGCAGCTGTACTGGTTCTGTCCCCTCCCAGTTCCTTGTCTCTGCCCAGTCCCTTTACTGGCAGGGCAGTATGAGAAGCTGAAAAACTGAAATGTCTTTGGTTCTATGCACAGCTGAAACATCAGTGTGTTATCAACATTGTTTTTCTCCTAAAGCCAAAACATAACATCATACCAGATGCTGGGAAGAAAATAAATTATGTCCCAGCTAAAACCAGGACACTAGGTAAAGTGATTTAAGATGCCCCAACCCTAACTGTTCAGTTTCCTCCAGCACTGGCAACTTCTGCCTCCCCAGCTGAACTGGTGGGATGTGGAAGTTACTACAGTACAGTGTCACATCACCTTCCCCCAGCAATTTAAGCTTGGACAATGGACTTTGAACAACAGTTGATGAGGAACATTTGCATCTTCTGCACTCCTGGCAGTGGGGGTAAGGATCCTACTAATCAGGATGAGCAGACAGGGGGATGACGTGCATCTGTGGAATGGTAATATCTTAAGACACCTCCAGTTCTCTGTGTGTCTAACCCAAGGCAAGTCTGTAAAGGAACTGGTAATGTGGCTTGATATTACAGACACTGAAAGCTCCTGCCTCAAAGGGGCTTTCTGCTTTCTCAAGAGAGACTGTTGTAATCTGTAGTGCAGGAAGGAGTATGCATGAGAAGCAGAGTGAGCCACAGAAACCATTTTGGGTTTTACATCTGTTTTAGGTAGGAAGCTGCATCCCAACTGGGCAATAATGTGTCTTCCGCTTCATCACTGCTCTCTTTCTATCTGTGATTAGATCCAGATGGAGCTGTTTCTCACAGGGATCTCTGGCTGGATGCTGCTGCTGCTGCTTTGATTTAAGTGCCCTGTATTTGGAGTCAGATCCTGATCTACATCAAAAGGCAAACAAACCCCAAGAGTAGGAATGCAGATGATGTATTAATATAAGCTGTTTGGGTGTTTACTCAGTTTCTGACATTTGTGCAAGTCTCTTTCTTATTCTGGGGATATTATTACCCAGCATAAGTATATAATGCAGTTGGTATTAGATCATCCCTCTTATATTCATTGTAGTTTTAAATAATGCTTGCCTGACCTCACATGCTGGGAATTACAACAGCTATGTGAGTGCATGTGCGGGGATGTCCTGGCTTTCCTCTCCTGCCCGTCTGTTGGTGAGCCATCAAAACAGCTGTCATGGTGGTCTCTCTGCCAATATGCAGGGTTTTTCAACCCATGTCCCCAGCTGAAATGGGAAGAAGGAAAAAGTGCTCTTCTCTGATACTGTATGGCAAAACTCACAAGATTTCTGTGTGAAATGAAGGCTCTTTAAATCTTGTATCCTTGAAAGGAGATACGAAAAGGGCTCCCAGGGCATGTGCTTCTGCCAGTCCCACCTAACTTTTTCTTATCTTCTTTACTGTTGGGAAAGTGTGTCCTGGAAAATTAATGGTCTTAAATGAACACCTTTCCTTTAGATTTGTTATCTGCAGTTAGGTTAAGATATTGTGTCTAAGTAATGTTACTGCTCAGCATTCAGGCATGTCTTGAGGAGGAATTGGTAATATTTTTGTGATGCTTCAAGTGTGACCGGTGAATATTCCTTAATATGCAGCCGTGCAAAATTGTGATGGGAAGGAGGGCTGATTTTTGAGGGTGGCAAATGAGGAGTGTTCTTCTGTTCCATCCCACTGGCACCACTCTGATGAGCCCATCAGAGCACTGAAGATGTGTACAATGAATGCTAAGCACATTGTGCAAATAAGCACAATAATAATAATGTTGAAATGGGAAGTGAATAATTTCTCTAAATGAAGCTTGGGCAAGAACTCAGATAGAAAGTATGTAATTAAACCAAGCTGGAACTTGATCAAAATGCTGAAATGGTACTAGGAAAAAAAAAAAAAAAGAAAAGAAAAAGAGAAAAAAAAGAATATTAGCAAGAAGAACTTTGGTTTTTTGTTTCATACAGAAAAAAAGGCAACTGCTAGCACAAGCAAAGAATGGATTCCCAAAATCATGTCCCTCCTGCACCCACATACTTTTCTATGGAAAACTGCTATCTTGTGTTGCTAGGACAATACCAATCAGTTCTGGAACAGAGACAGAAGTTTGTGTGGGGGCAGAACCTTGAGGTATGAGCCTCATCTGACAGCAATAGAGCTGGTGGCTGAGCTAAGCACCCTTGGTGCTGCACATGGACGAGGATGCAGGCAATGGGGATACCTGGCAGGTTTTAATATCTGGTTCTACTGAAATGGATGAAGTGACCGCTTATGCAGTCTCATACAAGCTCTGACCAGACCTGACCTTTGCTTAACTTGGACTATCCAGTACAAATGTTACTCACACTCATGTAAAAGCCTAAGGAAAAACAACAAGCAGCAAGGGTATTCACTCAATCACAAGCCATAAGGGCACATTTGCTAGCATGTAATGAAGACTCAAAACTGTTGCTGACTTTATGGTAGTGATTGCCTTCTCTTAGGCTTCCATGGCTAGAGGGCATAGTAAAGAATCCAGAGAGGACCTCTGTTAGTTGGACAAAGGTTTAACTTTGGTTGTGTATTTGTGGAGCTCAGTGCACAACTATCCTGTCAAAATTAACTCTGGCATAGTTCCTTCTAAATCCTTACACTGTAAATGGACTGCAATCACTACATTTCAGTGACTACTTTAAGGCAGTTCAAAGAATAAATAAAGCAGAATGTTGAGATTTGAGACTAGAACTTCTGAAAGGATTGGAGGCAAAAGGAGAATACATGCAGTGCTATATAACGCTTGTGAGGTGCATACATGTGCTCACAGGGGCTGGTTGGGCAGTGTGTCACTGCATGGGCTCATGAAGAGAAGGAAAGAACAGACTGTCATTCTTTAGGTGGAGGCAAAGGCAGTAGAAACACATATCATATCATGTACCTGCAGTCAATAGTTGGGAGTGACAACCCCACACCTTTTTCTTTCCATTCCCACAGAAGACAAATGTTGCTTAAATCATGGTTTTATTCCATAGCATGAATACATTCTTGCTGCTCAGTTGATCCTTCTTGAACCCAAAGTGTGTCTTCACTATGCTTGTGACTCTGAGGAACTATCCTGCAGCCACGGAATGGTGTCTGAGGGAGACTCAGCAGGTGAAGACTTTGCAGGGACAGGTACAGTTAAATGCCACAAAGCCAAATCCTCAGTGGTGTTAAGGTCAGTAATGTTATGGAAGCTTCTAGCAACTGGCACTCTGTCCTAGTGCCCAGGTGATGATATAGTGCACTAAGGTTGTGTGACTACCTCCATCTGCAGCTGGCCCAAAACTGAGAGAAATTAGACCAGTGGGAGTGAAGTTCTTTAGACTGAGACAACCAAGGGAATGGAAACTCAATTCACACTAATTACCTGGGGATCCCAGAACAAGATTTGAGGGAGTTTACTGTGGTGGCTCACACTAGCTGGTCTGTGAGTTAGACCTGGTGAATGCAGGAGTATTTCAATTTAAACTTCCCTTGAATTAATGATTGCTGTTCTATAATACAAGCTACATCCAGCTTCACACTGTCTCCATCATCTGGGCTACACTACAGCCTCTCCATGCTTAAGGTGCTATGAACTGGATCCAAATATGATTTAAAGTAATTTTCCTCTAATTCAGTCAAGCGATGGAATAAATCTATCTACTGAGAATCAAAAGTATTAATAACTCCCTTAGATGCAGCCTGGAAGCGAATGAATACCCACATTTTTTGGTAAATTTTCATAGTGTTATTGTACTGTGTGGAGAAGAATTCCATTATCAGAACACATGAATTAAAACAAAAGCAGCTTATTTGCATTGTGATTAACCATTCCTGAGATGAGAAGCTCATCTGGGTGTGAATATATGGCAACAAAGATTATAAAAGCGTGATAGGGCTTAATTTTTGGTTTTTATGTTTCTACAAAATGGCTTTCATACAGAAACAATTTATTCTTACCTACTGCTGAAATTTGTCACTATAGTAACCTTCTGGATTTGGGGGGTGGGGTGCTCCAGGCAAATTTGTGGCTATAACCTCAGAAATCATTACCCGAGTTGGGTTTCATTTTTCTTCTTGTTAGTTCACAGCTACATGGTTCTTGCACACTCAGCAGCTGCTCACATAGCCAGATCAGAAGGAGGCCATGTGGATTTAAACTCTTGTTTTCTTTCTTGGAAAGAAGCAATGCTTGGGGCATTTTTTTCTCTTTTTCATCTGGTTCCATCCTTGGCTGCAGCTCTGAGCCTGCCCAGCTCTCTGGGAGCTGCTGGACTGTGCTCTGCTCAGTTGCCTTCAACATCACCCAGTGTTGCTGGGGAAACACAAAAATCCTGAACAGGGGTCTCAGCAGCTCATCACTGGAGAATATTCATTCACTTACATTTGGCTTCAGTGTCTTTATAATTCTATATAGTTTTGTTTGACATGCATGTCTGAGACTGACTTAGGACTTGATAGTTTTTTGTTTGTTTGTTTTTTTAAGGGAAAAAGCTGACATAAATGTACCTTAAGACTTCTGAAAATGAAACAATTAAAACCTTAGAGAACCCTGATGCATAATACTGTGTCAGTATAATATTATTTTAGGGAGATGCCACCGTCTTGATCATTCAACTTCTGATTTTTATTTTCCATTTTATGTAGCAAACTACTTCATGCTCATATTTTCTTTCTGTTTTTTGTGTTGCAGTAAAAATGAGTTTATGATTAAAGCTCTGGACAAGGATTTTGTAGATTGAAGTTGCTATGAATGAACTCCTTGCTCTGCCTCCACTCCAGATATAATAGTGTTTGAATCACTGCATGTCTTCATACTTGAAATCTACTCTGTAGACAACACTGTCTTTTTATCCTTTCACTTTTTGTGTGGGTATACAGTGTGGAAAGTGCCAGAGTCAGGGATCTTCCTAGTAGTGCCTTGATTAGTAGGAGCTCCTGCAGTAGTGCCTTAATTTGATCTGAAGCTTCTTGAAACAACAAATAAATAGTAAATAACAAGTAAAATAAAATAAATACAATAAGAACTAAAGCAAGGACCCAACTTAAAAATATATATATTTAAAAAAACCTCCTGGCCCATCATAGGAGCTGTGGTCATTAAGTTAGTGCGTATTATGCCTACTTCACTATCCCCCCTGAGACTGACATTTGCACCTTATTTTCTTCCCTCTGGAGAGTAAGTGAAAGAAATAAATTCCTCCAGATTAAGGCAGGGTGTGATTTCAAATGTTGTCTGGGCTGGGCCATCTCTGGTTTCTGTGCTTATATTTGTTCCTTGTACCTGTCTGCTAATTTAAAGTACTTTAAACTTTCAAAGAAGAGCAAAACCACTTAGGATTCATCCTGAGGAAAGAGACTGTGTTTCAGAAGTTACTGTGAGAGTTGGTTTATACTTTCTGGAAAGGCCCCATCAGCTCTTGTTTTGTACCTGTGGTTTGAATATGCTGAAAGTACATCAGAACAAGTCTTCTTAATAGGGATAAAGCACTGAGGGGGGAATTGCAGACACCAGCAATTCCTTTCTCAATGGCTCATAGCTGGTGTTGTGCCCCATGACCCTCCTGACATGACCAAATAGCTGATGAACATCATTTGACTCCTTCTGAGCTGGCAAGGAATGTTCAGCGAGCAGTGGCTACTGTAAGGCCACCCCAAATGCATCAGCAAGGCAATGATGTTAGATAGCATACGTACTGTTTCCTGCTGCCAATACCTACCTGCTCTTCTCAATGGCTTCTCAGAGCCATTGCTAGGCAGAAGGAAGTATCCTTCAGGACAAAGTGCCACTTTTTAGACCTAGCTCATGAGGCTGAGCTGAATATAAATATGCAACCACCCACTATGCTGCTGTGCCAGTAGGGCTTGAGGGTGGAAAGCAGTATTCTTGAGACTTTACAAGGCAGGTGAATGTAGAACATGAAATAGCTGTGTTAACAGGTTGCCATCTATATTCTCACTTTCTTTCTACCATCCTTTCTTCTCTGTCAAGGGCAACACAGGATGAAAGGGGAAAAAGACACAGTATACTAAGGTTGCAGTAAGCTCTCTGGTGTCTCTTACCCCCTTTCCCCTCTTCTGTATGCTTCCCTCTTTCTTAGTTTGATTGGTGTTTCACCAAATGAATATAATTCAGAATGGGACCTTGTCTTTAAGACTCCTATATCTCCCAAGTCACCAGTGTCCCATGCCTCTGCAGAGGGGGGTATGGATATTTGTAAGAATTTTTTTCCCCACCAGATATTTTAGAAGACAACTTCCTTTTCAGTGTATTGCACAAACAACAGAAACAGCTTTCTCCAAAGGGAACATCTCCCAGTCTCTGCTCCCGCTCTCCACCCCCACTGCAAAATTTAAGGCAGGCAAGAAGGTGAAAAGCAATGGTTTCTGAAGATATCTGAACTTTTTTTCAAGTCATTTCAATTATTTTCAGGCTCAGATTGGTATGAGTGATGAGTAAAGGTTCTGCTGGGTGCCTGTTTTGTTCAAATAAATTGATCTTCTCCCCAGAGCCCCGTCTCTTGTGTGTAACCAAATCGTATGTGTTTGCAGGAGACAGTATGCTTGTATTTCTCCCACGACCCTGCTGGCTAATTAGTGTTATTTCTGGAGGTCTTGTTTCCACAGTAACAAGCAATTACCATTGTTCCTTGGACTGCCAAAGTTACCACCAGCAACGCAGAGGAAGATGCGTTATTCGCTATATTGGGATAAAATGCCTTCATATGTCTTGCTATTCACTGAATGCCAATCCTGACGCAGGCCCTGTGCAAATAGCACACTCCACCCCCTGCCAATGCTGCTTTTGCTGGTATTAAGAGGTGCCAAATTCTCAGACGATCCAAACTGATCTTCTCAGGTCTGTGGCTACGCTGACAACAACAGGGTGAGGATTTCAGCAGCAGGGTGACTGTACTAATGGTAGTTCTGGTAGGAATATAAATAGAACAGCTTGAAGGCAGTTCTTTTTGCAATTGTGCTTAGCCCTGTTCTAAGTAATGCTAGCTAGTGATGTCAATAAAATATACTTTCTGTCTTTACTTTATAGCTTCTACGAGTACATTGGTGGAGCTCCCACAGAGGAATCTGGTGGTGATGAAGTGTCTGTACTACACACTGCCTCTGTGATCTATGGGGTGATGTGTGGTCATCCACTTCAATCACATCTTCCATCAGTGCCTTTTTCTTTTACTTTTAAATTGCATGTAGATAGACTCAACTAAAATGGACTTTAAACAGTCTTAAACATATCCTAAATGTCATGCGCATATCAAACAAAAGATTAGGCAGTTAGGGTGGGTTCTTGTCAGTGAGAGGAAGGGAGTGGTGGGTCATTAGGAGGCTGGACTAAGTGTCGTGACTTGGAAAGCTTTGTGGTTTTCAGTGACTCCTGTTTCCAGGTGTGATTCTGTATTCTAAAAAGACTTGGATGCACTGTAAGCTCTGAGTGCCTCTTAACAGAGTTTGCCTGTGAATGTGTGTATGTATGAATCTACTGATTTTCCCAAACAGCAGGTCTTGGAGGGGAACATGGCCTTTAACCTCTATAAACCAGAGAACAGGGGAGTGTAAAGGGGCTCATTCCAAGATAGTCAAAGTAAAGAGACCAAGAGAGATGTTTTATAACTGCAAAGGAACAGGCTTCTACAGAAGATCTTGGAAACAACTGTACTGCAGATGATTGAAACCTGAACTTAGGAGAGAAGGTGAAGGACATTTCATATCAGGCCCTGAAATGAGCATGATGATGAACAGAAGGGGCACTGCTCTGACAACTGCCAAGATCATTCTTCTTTAACTGGCCTCGAGTAAAAACCCAGTAATAAACACATCATGGTTTCTTGGAATTGGAAAAAAGAATAGGCAGATACAATTGGTGACGGTTCCTGAGTCTTTTTAAATCTCATGAAATCTATGAAATGAAGGTAGAGGTGGGAGTCAAATACAAGATGAAAGAACACTCCTGTATATCATAAGTGTGTTCTGGAGGCCAGGTCTAATTCTTAAGTGTCTCTCCAACAAGAATGTCCTTAAGTCCAGAGGCTGACTATGGCATGAAAGCAGCACCACAGAGCACGGTTAAGAAGATATCCTTGGGTGCTGGAGAATTTTCTTGGCAAAAACAGTCCTACCTAATCCAAAAAGCTTATCTTTTCCTCTTCTTTCATGTTGCATCTTCCTAAAGCCTTGAATTTTACTATGTTCTGTATGATGGAGGAAAAAATGATAATCTTATTTTCCACAAGTAAGCCAGAAGCTTGTGTCTCAGTTCTGTTTGACAGCATACAAAGCTTGGGTGGTTCATAATGAACTGAGACTCGTTTTGTATTGTAAGGAAAACATTCCCCTCTCTTTGCTCTTTATCTTAAAGCTTTAGGGCACACGCTGTGATCCCAAATTTTCAACCGGGGCGGTGTGCTGAGTTTGCCGGCAGACGCTAGGTGGAGGTCTTGGGCTGCGGTTCCACTGCCTTCCGAAGGCAGCAGGAGCAGACAACTTACGCTTCGGGAAGGGAGATCTTTCTTTCTTCACTGCTCTCATTTGCTAGAATGGAAAGTCCAGGTTCTCTAAATGCGGAAAGAGATGAGCAGAGGAATGAAGGAGAAGATTCTGCCCCATCCCAGATCCTCTCTGACACAGGGTTTTGTAGGCAGGACTGCGGTGGGAGCCTGAAAGACTTCTTAGCTCTTGGGTGTGGCTGGGTTGTAAGATTCATTAAATTTTTCACAATTCGTTTTACTCTCATTTATATATTCTGATGAGGATAATTTTGAGATCCTCAAAAAAATGCATATGGAATGTGTTAAACTGAGCTGTAAGTGAGTACTGGTGAGCTGGTTTTATTTAGTAACAAATGCTGGTAGAATGAGCTAAGATGAAGTGCAATACTGTATTTTTGACATTTGCTTTCAACAGAGCCTCCAATCTTAAAGCTATTCCAAACTAGGGGACTTAGAGTTAGTATAGAGAATGAATCATAAGTTAAGTGAAAGCTAGATGAAGCTCAAAATGTTCATTTTGAGGAAAGTTTCAACATCTATAATTTCAAAGATTCTTGACTCTGTATATGAAGATATTGTCTTCAGTGTCTTCCTAAGAATGGAAAATTATGAACACTCAATTAGAGATTAAAAAAAAAAAAAAACAACATCAAACATCAAACAACTGATGTTTTGCTCTGAAAATTAGTTAAAGTTTGATATAGTTTCCCATCAATTGTAATACTGGGTTCTGTTACACCAAATTGAATCTCTTACAAAGACATCTTATGCAATCCTACCAGTAGGATTGCAGTAGCAAATGAAATATTCTGTTATATAATTTAGTACAGGTGATATTTCACTTTCAAGCAATAAGTAATGAATTTTCTTCTAAAAATGAACCAGCTTGATTAGGCTCTGCTGAATGAAACAACTGAATTTTTTACACTCTGAAGAAGAAAACACATGCTGGCTACTAGTTAGGGACCAGTTGTTTATAATATCCTACAAGCCTTATTTCAGGCTAATGGCAAGACAGTGAAAACAGTGTCTCTTACTGTTAACTGAAGATTGTAAAAAACAGTAGAAGCAACTGAATATGATAAGAAAATATAAATTTGCTTTCAAAATGAGCGTTTTAATTTGAAAGACAATCTGACGTTTTTTCCCCTAAGGCAAATTTTCCAATTCAGATATTGATTTTGAACTTTCCTTTCCATGAAGATTCATTATTTGTACTGTATTGTTTGTTATTGTCCTTTGTGAAAAAAAAATGTTGATTTTATCAAAATAGTATTTTCTGGTGAATACTGTTTCAATTAAAATTTTCTCACTAGTTGTGACACTTTCCTCCTCCACCCTCTGAGCTGTGGTAAAAGGGTGAGGGAAGTTATTATCTTTCCTTATTTTTTTCTAGTGCAGTGACTTCGAGAGCTCTAGGGCTGTTCTGCAGAGAGATGCACAATTGTGAAACATCATTATGGATTGGAAATTTCTACTGTCAATCAGTTCCTCTTTCTTCCAGCATAAAGTAATCTGTATTTCCACAATGTCTGCACAAAGGCACACTTGCAAAGATATTTTTCTGGAGATAGCATGTATAGCAAACCCTCTTTTACTTGTTCTCATTTCTTCTTGTAATATTATACGGAGTTTCAGTTCACTGTGTTCCTCCTCCTACCCCTGAAATACAGCCAACTGTGAGCTGCAGCTATTAACCATCACACAAACAATACCACAAAACAGATTGTAGAAAGTGAAGAAATTCTAAGAAATGAAACAAATTGAATGAGGACAGCAAAGACAGTGACATCAAAGTATTATAAGGAAAGAGGAGTAGTTAATATCTGTGCAGAATAGCCTTCACCTTGATGTTCTGGAGATACCAGCCTCCAAATACAAGCTTCTGAGGATGGGATGTTATAGTAGCCAGGTTTCATCCAGGAAGACTAGTAGATCAGCTGCCCTAACCGGTGATTTTTATTAGACTTTTGAAGTCCCAAGGAAATAGCTGCAGGCATTATTCCTTGAAGTTTTAAAACTGGCCAAAGCTTCAAGACTGGATCATGCAGTAGCAGGATGGGTGAACAATATAAGGTGGACCAAACAGCTGTATCTATGACCACTTTCTGTGAGTCTGTGAAAACAAGCAGAAGAAAGATAAACAAGGTCTGAAGTAGCCTTATGTGCAAAGTTAGAAAAGAATGTGAACCAGCATAATAGAAGTTGGGATGTGACAAGAGAAAAGGTTTCAAAAAGAGTGCTCTGACAACCTGTCAACCTTAGGACTAGAAATGAGGGAAAAGGGAAAGATGTATGGTTAACCAGAGGATAAGGGAAATGTGTGTTAGCATAAGTAGTTACTTATGTGAGGGTGGTTCGATAGGAGTCTCATTCAAATTGGAAGAAGGACTGTTGGTGTCTGCATCTCAGGTTACTCAAAGACTAGTGGCTGGAAGAGAGCACTGTGGCACAAAACCTGCATGTGAATTCTTGCTGCTTTAGGTAAAATGATGAGGATGGAAGGTTGCCAGACACTGTCGTTGTGCGTTCAATGAACAAACAAGAAGCAACTGCAAAAGTCTGCACACATCACAAGTTGCATAGCAACACTAAACTGTCAGATTGCTGTTATGGCAGTCCTTTACATTATCTCCATTATTACGTCTTTGTAGGAATTGTTTAATATGATGTTACTTGAAAGTCCACTTCCAAGCTGACTGTTTGACCTTTGCTGAGTGATGCCATATAACTTGCTGCAAAGGTGTCTCCAAGTAGTACAACAGAGAGAAAAGTCCTTGAGGATCCATCAGCATAGGCATTAGGGAGAAAAAGATGTGTCCATTCAGGATAGGACAGGGAGACAGATCAGGGAGCACCAATATCCTAAGACAGTCTGGTGTCTGAGAAACTCCACAGGATGTACTCCACCCCATAGTTCTCAGAGCAGAGTCTTCACAGGTCCAGTCAAAAGGCTGTTTTGAGCAGTGAGACACAGATGCTCGTAAGATGTATGTTTCAAACTCTACCAGTGCACTGTTGTTCCCAGTGGTTGGATCGCTTCCATTGACCATTGCTGCTGTGAAATCCTAACTTCCAGCCAGCTGTTTCCTGCTTTTCAGCATAAGCATTTTGTGAGATGTCTTCTGGCTTAGTGATTTTTCCTGGTGCTGAAGCACACAAGCAATCACAGCATCATCATCTTGTCATGCACTTCCACTGTCTGAAACGAGACCTAATAAGTCTGCTTTCTTGCAGCTTGTGTCCCACATTCTTTCTTTCCTGGATGTCTTGTATAACACAGCTTTTCTCTCCCTTTTTCATTCTGATGCTGCTTTTGCTGACACAGAATCCTGAAATGCCCCTGACACCTCTTTGCAGCAAAGGCAACCAGGGTCACTGGAGCCAAGGTATAGCTAGAATTTTAAGGACAAACCCCTTTACTGCAAACATCAGACTGACATGGACTTTGGACACCTGTTACTGTGGAAATTAGCTTACAAGTCTTTTATACTGGGTGATAGAATCTCTGAGGGTGGCCTACTTAAGTGGATATTTCTCAGTGTTATATCTCCTTTCTGAAGAATGCCTGGTTGTAAACTATACTGTTATTTATTTATTTTTTCAAGATCATTGCTGCAAACTGTGAAGAAGCAAATAGACCTGAGAATGAAAAAACAGTCTACTCATACACTTTGTATAGAATAATGGAATTATTCTGCCTTCTTAAAACGACTGATGAGGAAACAAACAGCCTCAAGATGCAATCCTTTTATGTTCGTATGCCTAGAACCCAGAGCACACAAATGGCATAACAACTGGAGTAGACACTACAAGTTACTTTTGTTTGATATTAAGGAAATCAAGCTTAAACAAGGTATAACTCAGCAGGAGGTAATATCCATGCACGACATTGCTAAAAGAGATTTGATGACAATGGATTTCTTCTTAATGAAGGAACATCCCCTCTAATGCAAAATAACCCCACCAATCATCATGAAGATGTTCATATGTCTTTTCTACTTTCTCCCCTTGAGTATCTCCCATGAACATGATCTGCTGGATAAGACACTCCAAAGAGCTTATTTCTCTCTTTGTGAGAGCCTCCCTCTGCCTGTGTTTTGGATTTTTCTTGTTTCCCCTGTGAGGCTGAGGTATTTGAGGTCATCAGACAGCCAGGAGGTGTGGGAATGGTTCATGGGTAGCCCCCAGCTTTGTAGTTTAGACGTCCTGAGGACCACCGTCAGGAGAAACTTATTCAAGAGTTCTGCACTACAGATGGAATTGGGTGCCTCATAGCTGGTCTATATTTGTTTGACAGACCTTCAATGGTACTTGAATGAAGTTGTCAGCCCTGTTGTAATTTTTAGGCTGCATCACCCAGACTGAAGAGTTCCATATCACTTTGCTACCATGGACTATCTGGAAGTTGTTCTATGGGGCTGGTACTCATTTGAGAATCTTTTATAGGTTTTTCTTTTTAAGTTGATCATCAAGTTTTTGATGGAGATGGAGCAGGTCTGCTTTGCTGAATGAAAGATTCTTCTATTGAGACCATACACAATGGTGAGATCTCTCTAAGATTTCTGTCCATGTATCAGTCTCACTCTGTCTTACTATGTACCATCTTTGCAGTGCCAGAGCTTTAATTCAGTCTGTTTCCTATGGCCTCTTGAGGATAATGTTTGCAAGTTAAAAAGTGCTGAATAAGAACAAATGCAATAAGAGAAATGCAAAAGAAGTGAAAATACTCATGTTTTAAGGAAGATTTCTTTAAATCTTCTGTCAGTATTGCTTGCACGTGTGCTCATTTCTGATAAACATTCAAAGGCTCAAATTTCTTGGTGCTAGTAGACATGAATAATAAATGTCAAAGTTGCACATGACTACTTGCCATAAATTAATATTAAATGTGCACACACACACTTCATCTGGAGGTGCTCATCCACTCCTCTTGTCAGAAAACGAATAAATAATGATCAGAACAATACCGAGAGGTAGTGAATTCTGTCTGGAGATGTGTCAGGAGCATTGTCTTCAATCTTGCAAATGGGACAGAGTTCCTTGGTGAAGTGACTGGTTTGGTAGTTACAGAGCTTCCAGCTCTCTAGCTAACCTGCAGAGCCAAGTGAGGATGCAGATTTGATTATTTTCTCTTCTGTCCTTGACAGCTCCTTTTAAAAGGAGTCACTCACCCTTTCATTTACTTCTCAGGGCATGAAGTTATCCATCACCACCTAGCACATGTTGCTGTCCATCCAGGCTGGGCGTGTTTGCTTACTGATTTGTATTTTTCTCTTTCTTCCTCCTTGTCTTGCTTTACTTTAGATCACCTCTGATTTTGCTTTTGGTGCTCCTCACTGCAGGTGATCTCTTCTCCCCTGCATCTCTTCTGAGCCGGCTGGAGGTCTCATGCAGCAAGGTTTCTTGCAGAACAGGTATGATGGTGCACTTGGCATTTCTATGTCTCTCCCACTGGTCTTGTGCTTTTCAGGATGAAAAATGTGCAGTTCCAAGTTCTCCCAGTTCTTTCCTGCATGGGTTTTCCACCTGACAGCCTCTAGAATGAATGTGCAGAGATGCACGGCATGGGAGGATGATAAGGTCAGTGTCATGTCTCCCACCAAGGTGGATAGTAGCAATGGGCTTTACAGGATTTCTTGGGGAGATGGACTCGATAGCGGCTTTAAGAAATGAAGTTTAGTCAGAAGGGACTTGATCAAAGTGTCTAAAGTAACATATAGTAGAGAAGTTCTGCACGGAATACCTTTTCATTGTGTCTCTCAACAAATCAACAAAGGGCCATTCAGAAAAAAATTAGCAAATACAATATCCGTGCACTTCACACACTTGTAATTAAACCAGGGCCAGGCTTCAGCTCCCCACCGCCCTGCCCAGCCGTGGCCTCTTTCCAACCGGGCCCACTTGCAGGCTCACAGCCTGGCCTGGCTGCAGCCTGGCCACAGCCCTGGAGAGCTGCCCAATACTTGGTGCCGGGGCAGCAGGATGAGCGCTGGAAAGCTCATGGCCCTCCCGGTGCCCTGACACATCCTACACTGTTTTATGTGGACCCTGTCAGCTGCATCCCACTCCACTTGTGTGGTTTCTGTGCAGCCTATACCATCATGCACCTTAGCCAATAACATTTTTGAAGTGGATGATTCCCTCCCAGTACACTGCTTTTATCTACAGCAAGAGTATTAATGCCTGCCAGGATATAGAACGGGTTGCGGAGACTGTAAATGCAGTACTTGGACTAGTAAGTCATTTTACCAATGCTGTTTCCCTTAAAAGTGATCATTGTTAGAAATCATTGATCTTTTCCTTGTCCTCTTAGTCCAACAATATCACAGCTCCAAAATGGGAAGCCTTGCTGTGTGAGCAGAGATACACAGATCAATATCTCTTCTCAAAGCAGCAAATGAAAATGAGTGGTACAAAGATAGCCTTCCACAGCCCTGTTAGCAGGAACAGCTTGAAGGCAAGCATCAAATGGCATGGCAGCTGAAATGAAAATAAGTGAATATAGATGTTTTTTGCATCAATCTCTCTTGGTTTGGAGTTTAAGGATTATTATTTTCAAGATAATTACAACATTTCCTTCATGTATTTCTGAAGTTTCAGAGGAGAGGGAGGCAAATAAAACCTTGGTGATGATGAGTAGAAGGTGAATCCATTTCAGAAAGGCAGGTAGTCAGAAAAGACTGAGGGGACCCATGCTTTTGTGAGCACACGCTCCTATGCATACTAAAACTGCAGGCTAGAATGTCTTTGCTCTGGATTTACAAGCTGTTATATTGTACTGCTCAACAACCAAAGTCCTAAGACTAAAGTCCATTAACTAAAGAGTACAGCCAGAGTGAATTTGGTTCCAGATCTCCTAATGATAAGAAATTTGTGCTAAAATTGTCGAATCCAGTGTGGATTTTTAAAAAAAAATTTTTTTTTTTTTTGCACCACACAGGAAGAGAAATAGTGGACAAACTCAGTTTTGCCCTTCTTTTTATCTTAAAAAAGAAGAAGAAGAAAAAGAAGAAGAAGAAGAAGAAGAAGAAGAAGAAGAAGAAGAAGAAGAAGAAGAAGAAGAAGAAGAAGAAGAAGAAGAAGAAGAAGAAGAAGAAGAAAAGGGGAGTAATTTTTCAGAGCAAAGAGTTAAAAAGTATTGGTGTGCTGACATCCATCACTTCATTGCGTCATGTTGTGGCCAAGGGGAGATGGATTTTCCCCACGTATGGAGCCTTTCCAGTTTTGATGGCAAGGTCAAATTCGTAGCCCAGCTGCTTTGCACACTCATGGGGTATGGCTGGGCTGCTGCTCGCATGCTGCTTGATGGCCTTGCAAGTGCAGGACCTGGCTGTGAATCAGGTCCAAGGAATCCCATAGAAAGCCTCCACAGTGAGGACTGAACCAGACAAGGCTGCATGCATATTAACCTCCTCTCCACAAAACCCGAGAAGGTCTCCTAACACTCTCCTTCCCAAACCCCCACCACTTTTCCTCTTTCTTTGATTTTTCGGCTAAAAATAGGGTGACAGAGGGACTGTGGGGTAAGCAGCTGGAGTAGAGCGGAGCCAGTTGCCATAGAAACCAATGAGCCACTTAGCAGCACTTGCCTTGCTTCTTTGCTTGCTGATTTTTTTTCTTTCTGGTGCATGGAGGGGTAGCTGGGGGGAGATGGAGGACCCTTGCTCACTGCTCTTGGCCACCGGTCTGCCAACACTGTCTCCCAAGTGAGGCAGGAGAAAGGGAGAGGATGGCCATTATGCAGACAAAGAGTTTGGGTGTGAACATGTGTACATGTGCTGAGAGCTTCCCCTTCACCCTGGCATCTGGTTTTCCTCCCATGCTACTTATCACTTGGATGGTGCCCCAAATATTCAGAGAGCTCTCCAGTCTGCTGGTATCCTGCCCTGTCCATAAAGACATCCTGGTGGCAAACAGTTGTCAAAGCAGGATTTTATGCATTTGACCATGTATTTTGTTACACTCTAAGCTTGACTTACAGCAAAGCAGAGGTGAACGTGAGAGCTCGAAGTGGAAAATGTTCTTCTCATCTCAGGTCTTCATTCCATCATGAAAAATTAATATTTGGGTAATTATTTAAAATAGTTATCCAACCTACTTTTTCTTCACATGGGGTGAAAGTTGCTTCAAATTCGCTGCATATGCATTTCTCAGTGGGGAAAACCTACTTCATTGAAAGATCTGAGGTGCTAAATGGGATACTTGAAATGTATTAAAATACCATTTGGTTACACCTGATATTGGTTTGCAGTGCCTGCTCTTCAGACTGTTTTTCTCCTTTTTTTTCTTTTTTTTTTTTTCCATGACTGAAGACATACATTGTCAAGTAGCACATACTTCACTAAGTTTATTTTTAAACTTAGAAAATATTATCACTAGCAAAAAAAGTATTGGATTGGCAGCTCTTTAGAGAATGAAATCTTCTTTTCATCCCTGTTGTGGCAGAGCCAGTTTTGGTAAAACATTCCTACGCTGCTCTTCGTCAGTTTGCTCCGAGCATGGCTTCCTTGTAAACCAAGTCATTACAAAAAAGCTCGAGCTGCTCACACCTGGATGCAAACCCCAGATGTCTCCTTGCAGGTGCTATTTTCTTTCTCATGCTGGGCTACGTGGAATTAGTAGCAGCAAAGACAGACTTGGTAATGGGTCACCAAAACAGTAAAGCTGTAAGCAATTTGCCATCAAAACCACATCTGGTGAAGCTTGCTGATACAGAGCTGCTCCTTCAGGTTGCAGGTTACAAGCATTTATGAACCCTGAGAAGGAAAGTCTATCAGCCAGAAATCACGGTAAATAAAACTGACAGCAGTTGCTTCAAGTTGAGTGGATACTTGATAGGAAAACTGGTTAGTTTTCCTCTTGCTGATCTGAAACTGGCTTCTTCTCTTCATTGTTTTTAACATGAATGGTGGACTAACCAATAGTAAATGACATCACATGGCATGTGTGTAGGGAAGTATAAATGTTAAATAATGAATCCTCATAAAATACTTGTAAAGTCAAATGAATAGTTTCACTTCTACTTACTAGAGTAAAGACAAGGTGTGCATGACAGAGCTAGAGCTCGAGCTACACCAGGGCTGACCTGAGCACCTTCTTCATTGATAAGTGGTCTGCCAACTGAACTATGGCTCTGAAGAGGTCAATGGGAAGTCCAGCTCCAACTTTTGATGCTGGCTTTTAATACTTGCAGCATATTTCATCTGCAGCATACAAGCAGGACGTACCTTCGTTACAAAGATCTGAAGGACTTGTAGTTAGACAAGTTCACTTCAGAGTAACAGGGACCAGGGCAGAAATACAGACAAGGTCACATTGTGTTCTGGTGTTATCCTGGTTGACACAGCAGTCTTTTTGTAGTTCTTGACATCAGAACAACACTAAACAACCTTGGGGTTTTACTAATGTGTCACATCAGGGCCATTCGTTTAGTCACCCATGTTTCTCTCTCTGCTGCAGCGGACAGGGCCTGTGCAGTCATCTCATTTGCAATTAACATCCTTTCAGCTTTTAACTGAGACTGCAGTGCAAAATTTGGACCTGAATTAAAAAACGGTTCCCAGATTTAGACAGCTTGATCCAGGTTTGGTGGTGGCCCATTTTTTTGTGAAATGTATAACAGCAGCCAAGTGTCTTCTCTTGTATATTATTATGTTTCTTAATTTCATGGTGTGTTTTCTTTGTTTGTTGTAGTAGCCTGAAGTCATGCATCAAAACTCTAACCGCATTCATGAAAACATACCAAAGGCGAGCTTCACTGGCTAATTAAATCTTCCCTATTGCACACTGGCATGACAAATATAGATTTTAAACAAACATAATTTGCTATTATAGAGCTGTTCCTATTCTATTCACCTGATGTTATCAGAAGGCTCTGGCCTAGGAGGCAGGATGTGCTCAATGCAGTGCAGGAGGAGCAAAAATCTGGGGCAGGTGGATGCAGAAATAAAGGGGTGCTTGTGTATAGAGGAATTCCTGCATGCTAGGAGAAGGAGATAAAGATTACAAAGCAAATACTTCCATCAGCAGGATTAGAAGCTGCATGTCTTCTATTCTCTTTAGGAGACATTCAGAGCTGCAGCATGTTGGCTGCAGAAAGCAAATGAGATTTAGAATAAGAAGAACTGAACCCTATAGCAACAGCTTGTGGTGGAGGGGAACAGAGAACTGTCGAGCATGCTGAACATCAACAACAGATGGGCTTTTGTACAAAACATGGTACCACAGTTAGAACGGGAAGGAAAAATGATGGCTTTCCATCTCAGCCACAGAGCATGCAGGAAGAATAGATGTGTTCTCGATTATTTGAACTAAAAGTGGGGATCAGCTAGTGTCGCCTTCCTCTTTTCCCTGTTTCCTAAGGAAACCTTTTCACTTTCTCTCCACTTCTCCTAGGACATGGCCCATGAGAAATGCTATTCCCAGCTTCCAAGGGAATGAAATTTTGGCAGAATCTAACTCCTAATGCTACTCACTACCACCAGTGTAGTGATTTGCCTTTAATACCCATTTTTTGCAGTCCATAGGCTGACATCTGCCATGAATCCTCCTGTCTGGAAGCATTGATGAAGAAGATGCCAGTAAATAGATGTGCCAGGTAACAGAAGAGAGAAGTGACAGGAAGAACTGGCTGGATTCACTGCAGGAACTAGCTCTGAGATGGCCTTGCCATATACTGCTATTAACAAAACTCATACGTTTTTCCATTGGCTATGTCTCAGTTCTGATGGAAAATTCCCTACCTTCCACAGCACATGTTGTTTCTAGAGGAATCCTAATATAAAATATTGTATTCTTTTCATTAACGACATTGAGGTTATATTGAATTTGTGTTGCACAGCACCTCTGTTTTCAACATAGAATGAGCTTTTGCACTGGTTGCAGTTCATTGCTGAACAAGGTGACAGGGATAGCAATGACAGAGGTGATGCTAATACACGGTTCAGCCATTGTCCATACGGGGGCTGGGAAATGCCAGGTTCATTTAGGTGTTTTGTCCATTAAGATGAACCTAGTGTAGCTAATGTTTCTGTTTTAATTAGGATTATATGCCAGTATGCAACAAGGAAGTTTTTATGCCTTTCTAACAAGTGCTGAAGCATCGCAGAGCTGGCTGAGATAGAAAACTGGAATAGGATAGAACATCCTATAGGATAGAACATAGGATGCTTCCATGCTGTGCATAGATTCAGGAAGACAGCATTGCATCAGATTGGATCTGTTTGTTATTTTAAAGTTTCCTTACAGCTCTACGAGTAGAATGTTATTCCCTGAACAATGTGAGATCCTGCAGCTTAAGAAGAAATACTGTGGCATAAAATGTATTCCATGTGAAATTCTGCTGTGGGAAATGTGGGGCCTTGACAGAAACCCTCCCACCTTGAGGAGAAAATGAATCCCAGAAAAGCGGATGGACTGCATGTTATTAAGCACTAGGGGAATGGGTTCAACTCCGTTGCCCTTTTTGGTGAGATTGCAGCTGACAGTTCAGGCAGGAGGATATGTGCAGTGAGTAACGTGAAGTGGGATAATGCATGCAGAACACTATGTGCTGGGAGACTTACATACGGCTATTGCTCAAAATAGTGTCTTCAGACATAGACTGTGGAGCGTGTGCATAATGGCTTTTTGCTGAGATTTTTGTAATGTATGATTTTTGATGTGAAGTAGAGGCTTCGCTTCTGCACAAAACTGTAGCTGCTCTTGCAGACTGTTGGGCATGTTCAGTGCATGACATTCTGGTGTTACTGTGTGCGCACACGGATAATACCTAGATGCATTTCTGAAATGATTGAGATTTGTCCTTCATTCTGATCTAGCGTAATGATCGTTCCTCACTGAAGTGTTAATCTCAACTGCTCCACACTTCAGTGCAAAAGGATCTGATTAATTATTTGTTTTAAGGTAGCAAATGCACTTTCTCCCATCTCTTCCTACTTCACTCTCAGATAACTCAGGCAAAATGTCTTTGTGGCTTTTCCTGAGGTTTGCCAGAATCCTTCGTCACTGGGATGAGCCACAGGTATCTGAAGTTGTGCTTCAGAACCAAAGGAGATCTCTGGGACTTCTCACTTTTGCAAACAAAAGAAAACCTGGCTGCTTTCTGCCGTTCCTTTTTCTAGGCTGATAACTCTGGGTATTGTTCACTGTCAGCACTAACAAAAAATGAATAAATTTAAAATATGAGTCCTTTGAGCAGCTGAACGGAGAATTTTAGAATGAGAGCCCTTTCTCAAATTTACTTACTGAAAACCATTCAGAGCTTACTAGACTGCTCTCTGTTCTCTGCGGTGCTGTGAATCATGACACGAAGACACTATGTAAATATAAGATATTATTATTAGCTCCGTCCCGTGTTCAAGCCGGCTGCTAACAGCAACTGTCCTCTCCTTTCATTGATGTACTTGTGAGATCTGTCAATCACGGCTATGTCAGCAGCACAAGGGGGGGGAGGATGCAAGTATGTTTATTTTTACTGACAAATGTATTTGCTAATGAGAGAGGAGTCCATTACTAGAGAGGGAGCCTGTGCAAGTTGGTGACTAAGTCAATTTGTTATCAAGCTCTGGCTTTAGTGCCAAGTATTACTTGTGAGAACTGAAAATCATCATTCCTCCACCCCCAGCTCCCCTCTGCCTAGCCTCACATTCACTTCTGATATTAACAGGAGATCACAGCTGCTGGGAAGCCGGCAGATACAATTTTACAAATGGATGTTGTCTGATGTCAACCTTTCCTCCTCCCCTACCCGAGCATCTGACATTTCTCAACCAAGCGGACAGATGATAGAGCAAAACTGGGATTATTTCTTTATGTTCATAATAATAATGACTTATTTTCAAAGTGCTTTCGCTCGGTAAGAAGGGGGAATAGAATAGCATTTATCCAGCTTGCATTTTCCCATCTCATCTGCTGTTTTTTTCTCACGAACAGTATCCTCCTTTTTCCCTTCGATCTCCTCCTCTCTTTTCTTCCTTTCTACATTTCTGGTCCCCTGCACATAACGTTGGTCTGGCAATGGCCCCCCACCTAAGATCTGACACAACACTCACCTAATTCATTCTAGAAACTACCCCTCTTTGCTTTCCAGTCTCTTTTCCTGAATGGAACCTTTTCCCGACCCAGCCTGCTTTCTGTGGGGTGCCTGGCAAATATCTTACAGCCTGGGGAGACACGCTTCATTCCCACTGGAAACGGCAGTGTGTAGTGGCTACCGTTGGTGTAAGAAATGACTGCTGTCTGCGGATTGGAGAAAAATGGCAGCTCTCACGCTGAGAGCTGAGCCTTCTGCCTCACTGCTGCTTAAAGCAGCTGAAACCTCATTTTGCACAAGGTGGGACATCAGGGCCCTTAAAAAGGGAGAAATCATGACAAACTCCATAGTGTTGGAAGGGATTTGGGGCTGTTGGGCAGATAGAATCTTTCAGCTGTAGTCTTTCAGAGAGGTGCTCATCCAGAGCTGTCTCCAGTGGCAGAGTGCTCTCTGCAGATACACCACACAGCTTCTGCTTCATCTCCTCATGCTGCGTGTCCCGCTGCTGGCTGGGCTGTTTCTGTAGGGTGAAGGCTGAGGTGGTATCAATACAGGTAGGGGAATGGGTGTGTCTTGTACAGCCAGTAGTCTTAATTCTACCTCCAAAAAGACCTTATTTTTTACATCGTAGAATCACAGAATATCCTGTGTTGGAGGGGACCCATAAGGATCACTGAGTCCAACTCTTGGTTTCACACAGCATCATCCAAAAATCGGATGGTATGACTGAGAGCATTGTCCAGATATATGCTCTTTAAACTTTGGCAAGCTCAGTGGTTCTCTGAAGAGCCTGTCAGTGGAAGGAGGTAAGGGTAACTACCAGGCATGGACCCATCCCCAAAACATAAATATTCTCAGGTACCTACTCTTTTTATCCACTGCAATACCTTTCTCCAGCTTAGATCAGCTCTTCTCCAGTGAAGCAATTCCTTTGTGATTCATGACCTGATTTTTGCATGCTCTCCTTATTTCACAGCCTCTTGGCATTGCCTTGCCTGTTCACCTGGCATGTCTGCGTGGAAAAGGTCTCCTCATCTCCTCATGCTATCTCTCTTTGTTCTGGGTCTGTGCTCCCTTTCATCTCTGGCCAGGTCATGACCCAACCATGCCCTTGGTTTTACTGAACAGATGGCTACTGTTTTTTATAGGTTCTAAAAAAGAATGGAAATCTGTGTTTTTAACCTAGGAGAAAGGGCAGCTGACCTCCTGCCCATAGAGAGTGAAGGGAGCAGATGTTCTGCACAGTGCTCCTCCCTTGTCACCTTCGGAGAAAATGGGTTGATTTTGCTACACTCATATTTTGTATTGTAATATCAGGCTTGGAAAAGAGAAAAGGTGGGACTCTAAACTTTTTTTCCTCTAGGTAAGAAGGAAATAGGAAAGCTTGAATGCGTCTGCAGCTGCATTTATTTATTTATTTTTAATCCTGTTACATTCTGCATTATTTCACTGTAACTTATGTGGCAGGTTGCATCAGGGGTAGGAGAGAAGAAAAGAATCTCAGCAGGGATGTCAAGGAGTAGAGAGGAGAAGTGGGGAATTCTATCCTATGAGTCATATCCTATGGACCACATCCTATGGGCCAGGATAACATGAAGAAACATGGGCCAGAAAAGAGAATAAATTCACTGCAGATGTGGAAGAACTTGGAGGGAAAATCACCAACACTTGTGGGGAAGAGCTGGATTTTTTGCATCTGTCAGTGGCCATAGTCACAGGAGAGATGATCCAAAGCCACCATCTGCTTTTGTGTATGCTGCTGATTTGGTGAATGTTACATGTGAGGGAGCTGGGAACAGGCAGTTCAAACAGTGGCATTTCCAGAAGAAAAAACATAAACAACAACAAACAACAATAAAATCTTTTAATGACTTGTCTGGACTTACGTTCTTATATTTATTCACAATTCTAATCCTCAGAATGCCCCATCTGTAAATTCCAGCCTATACCACTTTCTGTACAAAAGGAAAAGCTGTCAAACAGAAGAGGTTAAGGGATTTGCACCTAGATCCAGGATGAGGCAAAGTTTCTGATTCAGGTTTCATTTCTCGTCTATCTACTAGACCATAGCCTGCTTCCCTCCCTTTCCTTCATCTTCATCTTCTTGCTTTCTTCTACTTATCCACCACAGTTAGTGTGAAATCCTCCTCCACTGTTGGTTGAGCCATATAAGAACAGCTTTCTTGCTTTTCTGTCTCAACTAATCGCTTTTTAAAACATTTCAGCTGAAAGTGCATCTTCATAGCCTACGCTCTTGAATTTTTCTCTTCCTCTGCAATTATTTACCCCTCAAAAGTGGTTTTATTTAGCTGCAGTATGTACATTAAATATGAAAACGTGGTTGACTTTTTTAGAATAGTTATTATTATTCGATGATTTCAGATTGCATGGTGAACACGAAGTAAATAAATTTTGCTAAGTAGGTGGGCAGTGTCAAGTGCCAGGGGTCACTTTAATATTTCTCATTAGTGTCTGCTTGTAGGTGCCACAATCTTTGAGGGTAAAGGGTGCAGAATAAAGTTGAGTTGCAATTTGTGTTGGATGTTTCCGGTTTTTTGTTTTGTGTGTTGGATGTTTTCCGGGTCTTTGTCTTTATTTTGTAGTTTCCTTTGTTCCTGTATGTCATTTGCTTTGCTCCCAGCATGGCTTATGACACAGCCCAGGAGGTTAGTTGGTGAGACAGTAAGAAGACTCATATCCTGCAGAAGGGATTAAACAATATTTTCTGCTTACATGGGTAGAGAACTACAGGAAAAAAAAAAAAAAAGCAAATTTCAGATTTGGAGAGTATGCCTCCAAAATTCAAGATAGTAAAAAAACCTTCTCAGTTAAGCTTGACCTAAAACTTGCATGATCTATAATTTAGATCAGGTTTCAGGCAGTCTTAGCCACTTTTGCTGAGTGAGTTCAGCCACACATGGAACAGGCTTTGTAATGGAGTTGACAGGAAAATGGTGTACATCTGATCTCTGGGGCAGTTTAGCTGATTCTGGGATCAGTTTAGCAGTTGAAATTAGAAAAATTTGCTTTCCCTGCTGTGATGAGACAACATCCTTCAATAGCAGGACAGGCGTTGTTTGTCCTAAGCATTCTGTTCTCTGCAAGGTTTCTTGTTTGCTGTCCTATCCAGTCTTTACCCAGAGCCAGTTATGGATTGTGCACGATAGTTCCATTAATGTGTTTGTGTAATGTATACTTATTTTGTATGTCAATTACGTGATTTTACAGATCAATGTTTCAGTTTGTAAGGCAGAAAGATTTGAACCCTCCCATTATTTGGTAGTTTGGAAGAGAGATGCCTGAGAAGGATATGACAGAGATCTATGAGGTTCACAGACAAGGGTAGGAAGTGACTGTATTAATATGAAAAATAGGAATTCCCATTAAAACATTCATCCAAAACCAAAAAGAGGCACTTTCTTGAGATGGTGCGTATATAAACCATTGGATTCACAGGATGGTGCATAGAGCAAAATTACAAATAGTTCTAAGAGCTTCTTGACACATTTGTGGGGGCAAAAAAGGACATTAAGATCTATTAAACACTGACGCAGATGTAGTTTGGTTCAGGAAATCTCTCAGCCATGGATAGCTGGTTGCTGGGAGAGTACAGTGGGAGAAGGATCACTGTATATTTGCACTGTCTTTCCCTAATCCACTATAGTTTCCTGTTGCAGTCCTAGCACTGGGCTATGAGGTCCTTAGGGGCCAGACTCAGATACCACAACTGTGGTAGTTAGAAATATTTATTTAAGAACACGCAAACAACTTGTTCTGAGTCAAGTTAAAAACTGGTGTTTAACTTATCAGTACAGGGTGTTGGTTTTTTTTTTCACTATCTTGTCAGAATTTGTTCCTATATATGATCAACGGACAACAACAACAGCTCTAAAGTTAGGACAGTCAATAATCATTTGGAAGAAATGTTAACATATCTTGATTAAATATTAATGTTATGAGTCATAGGGAGTTCTTGGATATTGGGGAGGGCTTAACTTGCAGTGGAACCTCTTGAGGAAATTATGGATTAAGGATAAAATATCCAGTATGTGTCTGAGAAATGCCTGGTACAAGAGTTGTTCCTAAAATTCTGATCCCTGATACAAGGGTTGTGTTTTAGCATCTTTTTAACTGGATGAAGCAGAGAACTCCTAGCAGCTCAACTATAGCAAAAGTTTTGTTTTCTTTAACTGTTGTATGCATATCTCTAAGCTTAACAATCCTATTTTTAATATAGGAATTGTAGCAAGCAAATACACTATATCTTTAGTTTTATTTTAATCTCCTTATCTGCAGTTAGAAGTGCCTAAGGAAACACTGAACTCCAGAGACTATTCCCTAGAGAACAGTGAATCATAAACCACTATGATGGTGTCCTGGGATGAATTCAAACCTTCTCCTTATGCTTTCTGGGCTAGTGGAAATGCTAAGGCATGTCCTGAAACAGTGATTGAGCACCTGGTGGGAAGGCGGGGCCAGCCTCGGGGAGCTCAGCTGCATGCAATGCACCTGAGTGACTGGAAGGGGTGGAGCCAGGATTCAGCCCTTCCAGACTTCATGTAAGGGTTAGCAGTGGAGCCAAGGGAAGCTTGCTGGAGATCCTTGCATATCTGAGGCCTTCTAAAGATAAGCAGGTTTTTTTTTCCTTTGTTTCTGTATCTACAGCTGCTGCAATTGGGCTTATTTGTTGCAGCTAAAGACTTTGCTACCCTGCTACTATCGCTGTACTTTCCATATAGCATTATTGTGCTACAGTTGGTATGAGAGTTAGTGAAACAAGATGTCAATATGGAAAAGCTGTTTTCTATCAAGAAAGTTCACTGTTGATGGCCATTTTAGCACAAAGTAAACCAGTGAGATAGATTTCTGCATGTTAAGGTTCTTCCATGAGTTTGCTCAGGTTGTTGAGCAAATGCAGGTTAAGAATATTTTGAAATGCACTGGAGCTAAATCTTAGAGAGAATAGTTGGAGGTGGGAGGGTATAAAGTTCTTCTTTGTTATCTTTGACTTCTATGGTATTTTTATTTTTTTTTCCACTGTAACCAGCAGAACTCTTTCTTCCTTACAGTTAGCACAGTATTTTATTTTAATGCAAGGACATCGGTCTTGGTGTAGATGGATATCAGGACAGTACAGGTCCAGTATATGGAGAGGCATATTTTCTAACTACTTTTGATATTCCTAATGGCTGTTTAATTAGAAGGATAGGATATGTCCCAGAAGTAACACTTCATGAATCCTGATGACCTGAATATACACGGATGCCATGGGAAAATCAAGAGTTGCACGCGCTGCATACCTCAACTCATTGCTTTCCTATCTGAACTCCTCCTAGCTTTGATCTCTTTTGTCTTTCTCCATGTTCACCGTCAAAAGAGCTAGTCTGCCCGACAAGTGGTTGTGTCTGACATGATACCCAGCTGCCCTCTCCCTTCCCTTTTCCATGCAATATATACTAAACACGTTCTCCTTATTGTTCTCCAGTAACTAAGCAACCATGAAATGTCAGCCTGGCCTAAATAAATATAAAAGGATACATATCTTTGTGATATATTTTTATATATGTGTGTGTTGTTACAGATATATATGGTCATCTGAGCAAGTTTACTTGTTTATCTGTGAAATCTAAATGTGACAGTATTTTGCACTTCCACCTGTGATCTTGAATCTTTTTAAGCATACTCATGCTCTCATGACAGGAATACTATCACTGCATCCAAGTGACAGGTAACTAAGCTGTGGTATGAAGAAATAAAGTGACATTTCAAGGTCACAAAAAGACTCAGCTGGAAATGCAGGAACGGCTTCTGGAAAAATGTGTACATGAAAATCCTGTAACGGATGCGAGTCCTTCACCCTATCACTGTTTCCAGTATTGCAAGCAGCAGGCTGGCATCTCCCTGTCTTTTCTCTAACCATCTGCTCCTTTTTTCCTCTTCATTTTGCTCACTCATTGCATCTCTCTTGTCCCCCTACATTTTCCTTCTTGTTCCCAGTGACTCTTCCCCTTCAGAAGATGTATCTATATGAAGTAAAAGGGCCTTTTTCTTAGGTCCTCTCTGGCTTGCTCCGCTTCTTTCATTGATGTGACTTCTTTCTGCTCAAGTCTGCTCTCTTACCGCCTTTCATGCGTATATACAGAACTTGGCCAGCTGCAAAAAATGGTCATTCCAAGTGACACTTGTGGTATCTCCTGAAAGCTGGGAATGTATGCAGGTTGCAGGGAAGAGGACTTTGCAAACTGCAAATTCTTTTCTATGAGAATAAGAGACATGAGGATAACCTGGGGAGGGAGAAAGAAAAGACACTGAGTTCTGTTGCTCCTGTTTCATAAGCTCCTACTCAACTTCCAAAAGATGAGGATTCTTGGAAGTTTTTCCCATATGAAATGCATCTGTGCAGATCTTTATTATGAGTGAGTCATGAATCCTTGCTTCAGCAAAGCAGGACTAGAGGCTTGATTAAGCCTAGAGGCTTAATCAAACATCAATTTAGATGCTGTTCAAGACTTGGGGCAAAAAAGAAGTCAGAAAAACATGAGGTATCAGTGGATATCTGGAGTTCTTCATTGCTCACCAAGGAAAGGAGTAGTGTTTCCCAGGTTGAGGATCACTGTGGTGTGTTGATCAGTACTGAGAGCTGGTCTAAACTGGAGACTAAGTGTCAAGGAGTTATTTTTTCTGTCTAAGTAATGTGCACTTGGTGAACTACAGCAAGAGAAAGAGTCCTGAATTTCAGTTGAAAATGCATTTATGAAGTAAAGAGATTTACTTTAGAATCACAACTACAACAGGTTTTCCTGTGTAAATTTTGTGGGTTTAAAAGAGGAGTGGGAAGAAAAGAGCTGCAGCAGAGCTGGAGGCAAAAAGGGCAGGAACAGCTCTGTTGAAACATTACTATTTAAAGTTCCATCCTGACTACCATGTTGTTAGCATGGCCCTGGCACAGCTTTACCATGTGCCAACTCACAGACAAAACCTGGACAGTGATGCCTTTGTCCATAGACTGGTCCCAGGGGTTGAAGGAGTAGAAGAGGAGAGTGGCTATAGGGACATAAGCCACACTGTGCTTCTTGCCTTGCAAATGGGACCTTGTCCATTTTAGCTGCTAAGCCAGCTGGTTGCTAGGAGCAGAGGGACAGAGTGGGTGTAGAAATATTTTCTTCCAAGATCACAAAGGAAGGCAGTTGAGCCACATCCCTGACTCGGTCAGTCAGGCTAGGTCACTAAATGATGTTAAATTGCTCAAAAAGAGAAGTAATGGCTTTTAAATGATGTTTCCTCTTTTGTCTTCTGCAAGGGAAGATTCAGGGCAGCCGGTGTTGTAGCTCCATCTACCAAGAAGCAACGAGTCAAGCTCTGCTGTCAGTCACAGATGGTGTAATTAATTCTTCTAGGTAGTGTAATTAGTCTGTCCTATCAGCTACATATTTTCTCAGTCAAAATTATGCTAAAGCTAATAATACATAAAACAGAAAACAAAAAAGCAACTCAAAAAAAGGGGAAGCAATAATGGGAGGAGAAGGGATTAGAACAAAATTTACCAGTGTATAATTTTTTCTTGTTGTACATTTCCTCTTCCCTTCAGCTTCAAACACAATTCTGAACAACTGGTGAATGTAGCGAGCAGAATGAATACAAATTGGCTTACTTTAAATAGCAGCGTGTAGGACTTAGCCAAAGTCTGCTTTTCAGATGCTGAGGCGTGATAAGGCACAGATCCTGCAACGAAACTCTGCGCGGGCATTGTGTCAGGGCTGTGCTTCTGCACTGTGCCATGCCTGAAAGTCTGGGGTAGAGGAATGCAGCGAGAGGTGTGTGTCCACCGGTGGTTTGTGCTGTTATTCATTTGGCAAGATCTGTTGGTTGCATGGGGTGTCTCTGCCTCTGAGCAGGAAAGAGGCACCCTGAAGCAGGCACAGGTTTGGGAGTTGGTTCCCAAAGCAAGGAAGGTCTGGGTTACTTGGGATGGAGTCCGTAAGGAAGTCTCATGGCTTCCTCTCACACCCATAGGTGTGAGACTGTAACCCAGAAAAACCCCTGTGGACTTGTCTCCTTTCCAGCTCAGACACTAAAGCAGAGCAGCTCTCTCAAATGGAGGTTTTTTTTTTTTTCCCCATAACCCAAATCACTTCAAAATGTAGCTGCTGTGGGAATTTCCTTGGGGTTCAAACTGGAGGGTCGAGCCCAGAAACTGAGAGGTGAAACATTCCTCGACATAACATAAATTGCTTCCTCAGAGGGGTGGGGAGAGGAGGTAACAACTGGCCAGAACAAGCTGGAAATGGTGTCGTTGGGGACGTGCAGTGGACACAGCCTGTTGTCATGTGGTGATATCTACCCCTGAGATGTTCTGATTTCATAGACGCGTGGTGACCTGATGGGGATGGAGAGGAATGGTTTTGGGGATGGAGGTGCAGTAATGCAGCTGGCCCCTGCTAGATGGACAGAAGTGTGGGTAGCTGGGGAGGACCTCTGAGAGCAGGGCATGTCTGGCTCTCCGCAGAAGAAGGAGGGGGAGCGAGCATGCTTGCAAAGAAGACTGGTGCTGAGAACATTAAGCTATTTTGGGCAGAAAAGAAGACGATTCAAAGCAGACTGCACAAGTCAGTCTGGGTAATGAGAGACTTCTGAATACAGTTAATCTCCCTAATCACACTCTTGTGTGAGCTCTCTGAAATGTGAGACTCTGGGTCTGGACAGGCTCTAGAAGGTCCCATGGTGGCCCTGGCTCCATTACATAGACCAGCACGTTATCTTGGAGCATCCTGTGCTCACAGTTCTCCTGGCCTGGGGCAGTCCCATGGTGTCTGCATAATTCAGTCTTGCTGTTGAATGACCCTACTGCAAAAGGAGAGGGGGAGCTGGCAGAGTGCGCAGAGAGCCTGTTTCCCTGGAGATAGTTATCTCTTTCTAAGAGTGGATTTAGCCCAGATGGGAAAAAAAAATGCTGAGCGGGAACAAAGTCCTTTTTTTAGAGCTTGTGGAGGCACAGCCTTTCCTACTGCTGACCCCTGAATCTCTGAAAGCACCCTCTTCTTTGGGAAGAGGTGGTGGGGCAGCTTGGTTCCTCTTGTCCTGAGCCTGCCACCATCTGTGATTGCTGCAGTGTTGCATGTCCTGGGAGAGGGTGCAGTGCTCTGCCCCCTGATGGGGGTCATCCCCTGGGAAGTGTTTGGTGTCCCATCTTCCCATCCTTCCACGGCTTCCGTTCAGCTGGCAGAAAATCAGGCATGGAGGTGCTCACTTGCAATACCTCTGTGTGCAGGTCAGGGGCAGCATCACGGCTACCCTTTGTGCCCTGTATTAAGAGGCAGGTTTGTGGCGAGCTCATACACAGCAAATAACAACGCCTTTTGGTCACTATCGAGCTGATACAGAACTTCTGGCACGCAGGCCAAAGCATACAAGCCCCTACATCCTCATCATGGCCTGAGGCAGAGAAGGATGTGTCCCCCATTCCACGAGATATGGTCATGGTCTCCCAGGGAGGATTAAATGTCGAAGGAGCTCAGCTACTTGCAAACTGGTCTTCGTCCTTTAGGCACTCAAGTAGCTCTTGGCACCACACGGGGGTAATCTCCCTGACAATTTAGTTTCTATCTTTCTCATCATATTGTGCTTCAATATCTCTTCTACCTCTCCCACCCCCCCCCAATCTGTCTCTCTTGTTGCTAGGTGAAAAACTCAGAGCAACCGCAATGGAAGCTGACTCATGGCCCATAGATGGGAGATGGAGAAACTAAGTATTGCCAAAGTGAGCCGCTGCCAAAGCCCTGGCTGCGTGGACAGCCTGTAATTGTCCTGAGCAACCTCAGCTGGGACCCCAATCCATGCGCTGGCTCTGCTCCTTTTCTGGGAGCACTTATTTAGCCTCAATCAGTGTCTGTGCTTGGGCTATTTTGTGAACAGATCTGTTCTCAGCTTTTCTGGGCAGAACTGGAGACATCAATGTTGCTTACTTGGGCTTTTCTTTTGTTAGGCTGCCCAAACAATGGGAGTGCAAGTATGTACATACATCAGGTTAGCTGTTAAGTGGTCAAGCAGTTGGACTTGATAATCTTTGTAGGTTCTTTCCAAATGAACTATCCTGTATAAGAATGTAGTCATAAGGAAAAGGCTGTGTGGCTTCTCTCTGGAAACAAAAAACTTAAAACTATGAGTCTCCTACTATATAGTATATATGGTATAATCTTGATGCTTCTGCTAATTTTTTATTTTTCTTCTCTTATGCTAGTGACTAGAAAACTTTCTGCAGCAACTTGCATGAGATTCCACCTTGGGCCATGTTTATCTGGCAACACAGTTATTCCCAAGGTGAGTGAGAAGCCTCACACAGTGAGTACAATGGTGCACAACATACTGGGCTCAGGACACTGAGATGTTGAATGTTTCTCAGGAGATGTGTGTAAGATGTGGGGGTTCACAGTCAGGAAAAGTGGAACACTTTTCAGATTTCTCTTGTTCTACTTTAAACTTGAAACTATGCAGTGACTAGTGGTGCTCAGGTTAATTTTCATTCCCTCTGTTACTGCAGACCTGATAATCAATTAGGCTGGCATGACAATTTCTCTCACTGGTATGTAATAGAAAGCCTTTAGGATGCTGGATTTGTCTGGCTATCATGTAAACCTGGAAGGCTGATGTGGCAACTAACCACTAGCTCTGGTTGGAAGGTATCTGAGAGCATGCAGGGGTGTATAGCTCTCCACTGTAGCTCTCTACTCCTGCTTCTGTTATCCAAATGCTGAGGATACTTCAAATTCACGCTCTTAAATCTTCCTAGAGTACAGAAACAAAGGCTTGATTTGGAGGCAGGTTAGTTTGGTATCGAATTGCTTGAGCTCTCCTCGGTATCATGAGAGGAGGAACTAATTTACAAATGTAACTGTCTGGCTTTGTAATGACTGCTCATTGCACAGTACAGGAGCTCAATACATGCAGCTGGGGTAGAAGGGAAGGAATTTGCACCAGGCTTGAAAATGGCCTGCTTCTTGCCTTAGTTTAGCTAGAGTGGGGTTAAAGTGGCTGGAATATATTGTCTTGTACTGTATAGTGGCTGGAGTTGGGTGCAGGGAGTATGATGGAAAAGCAGATCTACTGAAGAGGAGAAAGGCAATTCACTGTCTCTACAGTGCAGAGGTCTCTACTTAGATGTGCTGCACAGAATGCTTTCTTTTTTCCCAGGTGTACTTCTTCTATCAGGGTCCATGGGGCTTCCATACATTGACTACAGCTTCTGAAATGGACCAGACCTTGTGTGCTGCTAGTAGTGTTGATGAGCTCAGAAACTGTTCCCTGCTATGAAAAGAAACTTCAAATTGGTTCTCCCATGAGGTCTGGTATGAGATCTGGTGATATCTTCACATTTTACATTAATAAAATGAAGTCTGTTCCCTCTCTTACTTATATGTATAGCATGCTATATGAAAACAGTAGATATTTTTAATGTTTCAATAGCTTTTATCAGAAGAAAATGGAAACCACACTTCTTAAATGAATTTTATCTCCATGGCAGTTCCATAAATTCAAATCTGTGCCAGTTTATTGCAGTCTATTTTCTCCTCAGTGAACGTCTGCTTAACAGTTCAGAGCAGATACAGAGGGATGGGACCATTCTAGCACACACCTAACTCCACCTTGTGGCATGGCAGAATTTATTTAGGTCACTAATTCTTTTTCCTAGCACAAATGTTTTGGTCAAGCAGAATGTTTTGTCAACCAAACATGAGGTTTGTGCTCTCTTTCCCCTTTGTGTGTGTTTTTTGTAGCAGTAGTACTGAGAAAAAATTGGTTGTATTAATTGTATATAAATTTTGTATGCTATATGCTACTTATATAGGTATTGTGTTGTAACACAACCTAACTGCTATGACCTATTGTAATAAGCTGCAGTGCAACAGGTCCCCAAACCTTCTCCTCCTATGTCTTCCCCTCTTTCTTTCTCCCCATTTACCTTGGGATTACAATTATTTTTAGGGATTATTCAGTCTCAAAACAAGGAACAGATCTTAACGTCAAATGGAAAATAAGTGCAAGACTGAAAATGAAGTGCTTTTGTCTAGGTTTATGGAATTGTTTGAGAAATACCGCTTTGATTAAACAGAGCATGGAAATGAATATAATTATCCATGTTATCTAGACTGGAAAGAGTGCTGTGAGAGGGGAGGAGGAGGAAGGCTTCCTGCTCCAGTGAAGACAGGATGGTTTCCTATAGCAGAAGATCTGACTGTGCTGCTGAGTGACGCCCAGTCAGCCATAGATACTTGTACATGGAGGCCGAAGTGTCTTAAATTATAAGACACAAAAAAGGTGTCTACTTACTCCTGTGTTTTCTCCCTTTGTTCTCCTTAAAAAGGAAGCTGTTTTGGAAACATTTCTCTGTCAACTGGCCTTCTCCAAATAGTGCTTCTTGAAGGGAAGACTCTGCTTGGATTGGTTCTGCTGCAGGGCTGGGACATCACTGAAGGGACCTCTTTGGTCACTAGGCTCATTCTGACACTCCAGCAGGCCCTACCTTATACAGGTACATGTGTGGCCTTCAACAGATAGCACCCTATTTTTGGCATGCATAACTATATACTGATGTGGATATTTGCAGAGCTGGAACCTGCATACATGGTGGAGAAACAGGGATATATCCAAAAAAGTTGTTTTGATATGAGGTGTCCAGACTTCCAGTAGGAAAAACATAAAAGAATTATACTGTTATTTTCAACAACGTGCATTTCAGATAAGATTTCAAAGTTCTTTTCAGGATTTCTGTCTCTGTGCCGTGCCCTCTGTGCAGTGAGCTGAGTGGGCTGCTCTTTCCCAGGAGAGACCATTGCAGCGACACAGCACTGTACTTGCCAGCAGAAGGTCTGGCAACCAGAAATTCATGATGAGGCATAGAAATATCACATGGGTAACTCTAGGTCTGTTCTTGGCATCACTAAGGGCAAACAGGCCAGGGTTTTCTGCTGTACCTTGTTCTTTTTTCTGTTTTTTTCCTTTTTTTTTTCCCCTTCCCTCTCTCTTTGCTAAGCCTTATTTTTCATCTGTAGTTTTCGCTCCCAATATTCTTTACAGCAGGAGGAAGTGTATTCAGGTTTCAAATCTACCCATCCTCCTATCTTAGTCAGCTGTTTTTCTTCCTGTAAGACAAACAAGTGCCACTGCCCCAACACTGGTGCAGTCCTGACCTTGGAGGGTCCTGCCAGGACACCCAGCTCTGGCTTCTGAGGGAGGATTGGCTTAGCACTGCCTATGTCGTTGGCTTCTTCTCTCCTTTAGGCACATTAGACTCTTGGAATGGCTCCCTCCTGCTTCTTGGCTGAAGGAGGTAAAGCTTGAAAGAGTCATGAGGCTAGAAATCGCTCTGGCAATGGGCAGTGATGATGATAAGGAAGTTGGGGTCCTCACACAGAATCATTGAGTATCCTGTGTTAGAAAGGGTGCATGAGAATTATCAAATCCATCTCCTGGCTCCACACAGGACTACCCAGAATCCAAACCCTGTGTCTGAGAGCATTCTCCAAATGCTTCTTGAGATCTGGCAGCTTGGGGCTGTGCCCACAGCCCTGGGCAGCCCGTTCCATTCCCACTACTCTCTGGTTCAGACCCTGTCCCTCACCCCCAGCTGCCCTCCCCTGACACAGCTCCATGCCGTTCCCTCGGCCCTGTCGCTGTCACACAGAGCAGAGCTCAGAGCTGCCCTCCGCTCCCTGTGAGGAGCTGCAGCCGCCATCAGGCCTCCCCTCAGCTCCTCTGCTCTGCGCTGAGCCAACCAGGGGAGCTCAGCTGCTCCTCCTATGTTTTGCTTCACCATCTTTGTAGCCCACTAGCAATGCTGTGCCTGATGCACCACAGAGTACAGTTGGCCTTCCTGGCTGCTTGGACACACTGCTGACACGTATGCAAGTTGCTGTCAACTGAGACTTCCCAGAAATCTTTCAGCCTCTCATCCTTTAGTCTGTGCATATGTCCAGGCTTGCTCCATCCCAGCTGCATAATCTGGCACTTGCTCTTGTTAAACTTCATGTGGTTGGTGACAGTCCAGCTCTCTAGTTTGTCAAGAACAACTTCCAATTTAGTGTTTCCTGCAAACTTACTTAATATATGTTCAAGTCTTGTTTTCAAGCTGTTGATGAAAATATTGAAGAGAACTGGTCCTGAATTGGCAGAAGCCCTTGTGTCAGAGCAGAAGCTCTCAGGGCAGATGTTTTGGGCACAGAGATCCCTCTGGGAGTCTGTGGCCAGTTCTAGATGTGCTGCAAGAAGCTTTGAGGAGGGAAACATCGTTGCACGCACTAAGCCCTTGAACAGCACTTGCTCTGAACAGACTTGTACTGTGAAATAGTGCAGGGCTCCCATGGGAGGTATGTGGAGATCTGGCATCAGTGGCTGACGTTCTGCTCTCTTACAGCGTGAAAAGTCTTGGCTCCTTGTATACCTGTGACCTTGATCTGGCACAGAGTGAATACCAATAAGGAGCAGCTTAATGCTCAGAAGTGTAGCTAGTGAGCTACAGCTGTCTTAGATCACCTTTCTACAAGATCTACAGATTGCAAGGCAGTAATGGGGGTGGGGGGGAGAGGATTTAGTCAGCTGATGAGCTTGGCTTTTCTGTCTCTTCTAAGAAAGCGGATTTATTGGTATTAAACATGTCTCTCTTAATGTGAGTGATTTAAAATGGAAATTACCTTTGAAAGGGGATTTCCTATTAACTAGCTGGGAAGGAAAAATAGGATAATACCATCATCCCTATACAGCACCCATAGATGAGTTGATGGAACAGCATGATCTGTTTAACTGTTGTTTCCCCAGAAATTATAGCTTCTCAGTAAGAGTGAGATTTGAGCCTTGCCTAAATTCTTCCTCAAGGAATGATTGTATAGATAGTTTTAAGAAGTTAATTTTATGGAAGAAGCAGCTATCCTACTGGACTCTTTGTAGTTTAAGATGACAACTCATTAAATATGACTTTCAAGATCAGGGACCCAGTTCTTCCACTTGAGGCCAGGTGAAGAGAGAGACACTAGAAGACTGGACTACAATTTTTGTTTGTTATCAAGTAGTTAATGCCAATCAAAACTTGGATTAGTGAAAGATTTTAGTGACAAAAAGAAAGCCTTGTCTATACATAAACTTACACTAATTTAATGAAAGTTGGCCCAAATATCAATTTAATTAAATCTGTGCAGCCACTTCACATAAAAGAAATAATTTATTTGAACCCTTTCAACTCACTCCATTTAAATCTATACAGCCACACCACCACTGAAGGTGGCTATATATAGGCAGAGTCTGAACAGACCAAATCCAGAATTTCTGTCAGGAGAGTACCATGCTTGGGATGATTAATGGCAGGGTACAGACACATTAGTATTATATGTCACCATTTGGATATTTGTAATATTAAATGTATTGTGTTGTGGACACACCCTGTCAGTCCTGTCAATCAGTTTTAAGATCAGGAGTCCCTTCCCCACGTTCATGAATCAGGACACGAAGCAACGTTCACTGGAAAGAAATTACTCTCTAATTAGGATGAAACATTCTTGCTTTCGTTACTCATGTATGTGAGCAAACAACGGGCCTCTTGACATCCCCATTTCCTCATTGCCCTCCCTGGTTTGTAGATGCCTCTCAATGCTTGTGCCAGGGAGGTTTTTGTCTCCTCCTCAGAACCTCAGGCTTGGGCTATGTGTGACGTGATACAGAGTAAAACACAACTTCAAGAGAAGACTGCCATGGCCCTCCTGACGATCTTCTTAAAAGGCTCATGGAACCTTCTGTGCTTATATAGTCATCTTAGAGCAAACTGTCATCGTGATCCTAACCAACTAATAGTGATATACCTGGTAAAAATTGAATGCTTCAAAAGTGATTTAGCTATCTAGGTTGTCCTTAGCTGTCTGTCATAACACAGAAAGCTAATGGACAGCAAGATGAGGGAGTTGGTGTTTGGGACTCACAAGTGCTGGTCACGGCAGGTGTTGTGGCTGCCTCAGGAAGAGGCAGAGGGGAGAAAGAGCTGTGCTAGGGTGGCTGCAGCAAATAGGATCTCTATCTCTTTGTCTCCTGCAGTCATGGTTTATATATCCCAATAAGCTTGTTCCAAATGTGCCCAAGAAAAGCTGTGTCTGAACCACTCTCCTCTACAGCACAATCATGCAATGCATTTGCTCGGGATCTGCAAGGAGTGTGTGTGTTTCTAAAGGCAGGTGAAAACAAAAGGTTGGAGTGAGGCTGAAGAAGTTATTCTACTGCAAAAGCTCTTTTGGGAGGGAAAGCATGAAGTGGGTAGTGGGAGCTTCAATCGTTTGCTTTGGGTTGCTGTGGAGGAGCTGACCTTGCTATGCAGCATGATTATGAGAGGGGCGTGAAGACAGAGATAGGCTGAGTTCAGTGCTAAGCCTCTTCCTTGAGTCTCAGCCTTGGCTATGGAGATGCAGCAGAGGTCCTGCAGTTGCTGGGGTGTGGAGAGGCTGTGGAGTGAATGGGGTGTAGGAGGTAGGGGTGGATGTGCACGTGACCCATAAGGCATTCCTTGCAGATATGGCTGCTAACCCAAGATGCTCTGTTCTGGACATGTGTTTATACAGATCAGGCTGGTCAGCATGCTATGGGGAGATGTGACAGCTTTGTGTGAATGATGTGGAGTGGTGTCCTGACCATCTGCAGTGTGTGATGTCCCCATTGAGGCTGGGCAAGGAGACAATGGGGTAGAGAAGATTGGAAATCTGTGTAAATCGGAGAGGTGCTTGGCACTCATGAGAACACCATTCCTGCTTGAAATTTCTTGGCTTCTGTGCATGTGTGCACTGTGTGTGAGCATGTGTTGATTGATTGTGTGCATACGGGCTACTCAGCAGCCTCATGAGTGCTTGCATTGATGCTTTTGGACAGCTAGGGTAAAGGAGAAAGTGGATATATGCAGATACTAGCTATGTGTGGGTGGAAAAGCTGCTGAGAGACAAAATGGTGGCAGGTGCAGTGGCTTTCATGATGATCTGTGATGAGTTGCTGTGATCTGCCATGGTTGGCTGCTTGGAGGATTCATGTTGCTTGGCAACTACATTGTTGCAGTTCAGCTGCCAGTATCAGAGAAAGGGGAACTTTGGAGGACACCACCACCGGGAGGGGAAGGAAGATCTAGTGTATGTAATAAGCACAGTGACCCATTCTGGTTGTGCTTTGCTCAGAGCTGAGTGATAGAGGAGATGCTGTGTGTGGTTGTGGCTATGTGTGTAATCCCTCAAGGTTTTTGTGGAGGAGGGGAGCTGGCAAGCATCTTGATGTGGGCAAAGCAGTTGATGATACAGACTTGTGTTTTGAAGAGGTATATGGGACATGAAGGTGTGGGAACATTAGGGCACAATGTGAAGACATAGCCTCCCCATGACCTTGTGGAGGCACACTGATAAGAATAGGGGCTGTAGTCTGCTCTGTTGAGATGGGCTTTCTCAGAAAGGCTCAAATGCTGTTCAGAGCTTACTCTCATACTTTCACTGAGACTTGGCTGAGGACAGTTAAGGCACCAGACACGTTCTCCAGAGAGGTACTGCAGTCTCTACCTTTGGATATTTTCAAGACTCGGTTAAAGCCCTAAGGAACTTGATCTGATCTCACAAATGATCTTGTTTCAAGCAAGAGATTGGACTAAAGCCTCCTGAGGCTCCTCCCAGCCCACCTTATCCTCTGACCCATTGACTTCTGGAGCTGATAGTGAGGATGGCTGCCATTCCCCCATTCCTGCATCAGGACACGTGCATAGGGCCAAGAATTTCTGGATGAAGTTTCCAGTTTGTTTCCAACCCTCATGGCCATTTAGAGACTTTTGAAAACAAAAATGTTTCAAGTGCAAGTGTCTTAATTGCGATCAGTTGCAGTCAATGAAGCCAATTGTTTCTATTCATCCTCCCATGTTCAGTAGGGCAGCGATTGCACTCCTTTCATTGCAGCACACAGAGGAGCCAAGGAGTTTTGACATCTGTTTGATTTCAAAAGAAAGAACATATTTTAAAGAGCTTGTCCTTCTGATGTAAACTCTGAAATTGGTCTTTTGAGCAGTAACTCCAGGGGACATTTATCATCTATATGTATGCTAGATGCTTGCAATCTTAGAACACGAAGCCTACCATTATTACCTGGGACTGTGTGATTAGTTATTTCAAATCTATTCAGCTGAGCTACAGCTCCTGGTAGCTGCACAAAAGAGTAATGCAGATCTTGGTGATGGTTTGAAGGGAGAAAGAGACAGTCACTTGCCTGGTACAGTTGTTCCATAGCCCAGGAAGTTAACCAGTATCAGCATTCTTGCCAGCCTCTTCCCACTAAGCAAAGAAACTGCCTGTATAGTCAGTGTATATTTTGTGTGAGCCTCTCTGCTCCATGTCAATGTCATGTTCAAGTGTACTGATGACTCTCAAAAGTTACTTTCAGAATTGCAAAGTGGTACCATCATGTGTAGCAGAGACCTACGCAATACCCGTCTACTTCCAAGTAATGATAACAAGAAGAGCACACTTGGGTTTAATGCTGTTTTTGCAGACTGAGATTCCCACAGTCACTTGTGCAGTTCTTTGGAGATATTTGAAATGATGGTAGCTGAAACCAATCTTTTTTTTTTGACAGTTATATTTCCTCATTCTTTCCTGAGTAGGCTTTGAGGGAAAAAAGCCTGATCTCATTTTTGGGGAATAAAGGTTGATGGAGACAGTGGGAATCACCTAAACACCATCAGTTCAAACTGATCCGTCAACACTGCATTGCCTGGATACCGGTACCTGTTCCACTTAAATAATCCTGATCCTCTTCTCCTCTTGCATACTTTTTGGATCCTGTGTGTGTGTATTGTTGGCTTTTCTTCTGTTGATGAAGATCATAGCCAGATCAGGCTTTTTTTTAACTTGTGGATAGGAACTTTTGTAGCACTGCACCACCAACCTATATACCAAATAATGCAACTCCCCTTAGTTCTCACATTCCTTTCTGACCATACCTGGCTGTGATAGATTTTATGCTATTTTTTTGACTCATGATGAATTATTATAACTTGTATGTTCTGTCACTTTCTGGTAACAGCATCCTGAGGTTTGCTGACATACCTGTAGCCTGTTATGGTAAACACAGCACAGTGAGTCCAGCGGGAGTCATTCCATGAACAGTGGTTTATCGAAGTTAGATCTGCCTTTGCTAAGCCCAGCAGAGCCATTAGCACTGACTGACTCCTGTAGGACATGGACCTTCTTGTCACTCTTTTCTGCCATGGAGATATATTATAATGACATAACTGACATTTGGAACATAACTATTAACATGTGACTTTGTCAAATTCTGCTTCCTCAAACTGTTGTTATTACCCTCTCTCAAGCATCTCTATTCCTCTTTCTACATTCCCTGAGATGTCACCAAGGAACAGTATAACTGAGATACAGATCTCCTCTAATGGTGCTGAAGATAAAAAATATGTGGGAAAATTGATGTTATTGTTAGCATCTTTCCTGTATTTTTCCTTCTTTAGATAGTGGGCTGTTCCTTGTGAACCAGAGGAATTGTCTTTACTGGGGCAGTATAACCTCTGTAGAGAGTGTTCACTAATCTGAAAATAATGTTAGCTGGCAAAGGCAAGAAGTTGGGGTCCTACAGAAATTGAGTTATGTGAGAGACAGATCAGTTCAGGAGGAAAAAAAAAAAAGTACGAATCTGTCAGGTAGTATGAAAATACAGGGCCATCCTTGACCTGAAATAAGGACATGACCAGCAAGGACACAACAGCCTGCAGGCTCACTCTTTGTAAGCATGAAAAAACTGAATAGCATGGCGAGCCCACATTATTGGCACCAAACTGACAGGGGCTTGAGCAGAGAGGCCCAGCTGCTCTTTTGCCAGGGGAACAAGCCACAACTCCACGGGAGCTTTGTGTCCTTGTTTCTAAAGGTTACAACAAAGGACAAATGGCCTTGTTGAAAAAGCAAACAACACAAGAGTATACAGGGGAATGGCACAAAAAGAACATGGAATATAGTCACAGTTTCTCCCTTTCTTGGGCAAACCTGTCTACAAGGGCCAGAGGACAACAAAATTTTCACTGTGAGCCACTTTGAGCTGTCCTTCCAAATAGATGTTGCCTTGCTCTAATGCTCAGCCTCTGTCCTTGGACTGGGAAAGTTGCCAGAGTGTGGCCGAAGCTTTGGGTGGCCGTTTTCTAAAGATGATGAGGGAAGAGAGATAGAACAGTGTGTACTTTTCTCATTTCAGTTCTCAGTAATGGATGAGCAAAAGGCATAACCCGTGCACGTGTGTTCATACTTCCCATTTCCCTGCTACCAGGCTATATGAACACAACAAGCACTTGGATCTTGGCAGTAATACATGGGAGAGAAGGCAAACTCGCAGGCTGCTGGAGGATAGAGGCTGCTCAGGTGAAGCCAGGCCTTGCTTTGTGAAATTCATAATCATTGGAGGTGAAAGAGAGCTTATATGTAAGTAAAGCCTGGTCTTGAGCTCCAGTTAACAGCTGCTATATGGCAAAAAGAGTAGTCAGAACATGACAGTCTGTGTGTAGTGTATGTAGCCAAGATGCTGAGGCTTGAGTTTGAGTCAAACCTAACATGAGAGCAAAAACAGGCTGCTGGGTTCCAAAGCAGATGAGGTTTATGTTCTCCATTTCAATTTGATGGTAGATTAAAAGAGGCAGCTGAGGTATACCAGAGGTATTTTGCTTATTGCCTCTTCCCAGATGTCTAAGTAAGGGGATATCTGAGTAAAGAGGAGAAGAAGGTGGCAGTTTTCTTTAGAATATAGAGCAATCTGACAGAAATCTTAATGCTTCTTACTGCTGGAGGGCTGAACTATCGAGTCAGCTGGGAGTCAGCTGGCTCACTTAGATTTCTTTTGCCTGAACTGTTTCCATCTCATCTGCATAAAGTAATTTGCCAAGAGTAGGTATCTTTCTTTCAGGAAGGTGTGGTGATGGTGGGACAGCACAATGACCTCATTTGCTGGGAGTAGATACTCTCTCCTTGCACTATATATATTTTGGGTTAGCACGTGCTTTTCCACTGTTTCATTTCACAAAACTATGAAATGTGGGCACACGAGCAGATGACCCTGATCCTGCTGATGCACTGCTAACCACAGATACAGAGGTATTCAAAGCTACTTTCTATCTAGTTAAACATTTTTATTTGCCCCAGGTAAGGAACTATCTCAGGACCACAGCTGCATTGTATCTGTAATCATTTTTCACTTTAAAATGTACCTACAGAAAACGTTTGTCTTAAATTAGATGGTCGGTACAAAATTAGAATAAATGCTGGAGTGAGCACCTAACTTGGACCCCATGGGAACATCCCTGACTTGTTGGCTCACTGGTGAAATCACTGTTACTTCTGTTTCAAAGAATGCTTTCAGACCCTTATTTTTATGTTAGAAAAAAGATCTGCTTTTCTAAAGTCATGCAAGTACTGGTTAAGAATACTTGTCAGTGCAAATACTTTCCTTCACTAGCATGTCTCCTCCACTCCTGTTTAGCAAGTTATTTGCAATACCATCTGCTTCACCTGAAGGAAGAATGAGAAGGACAGAGAGACTTAGTGCTGATATTGACTCTGAACTTTTCTGGGGAAAAGCTGAGTCCGTTGGGAGGTCGTGAATGAAAGTGATTGTCGGGATGGCTGCAATAGCAGGGAGCCTGGCTGGTGAGACCATGCAGTGCCTCTGCTTTGACACGTTTCCATTAAAGTGAATCCACTCACTTGCCAATAGCAAAAGCAATTGTGCTGGCTTTGAGTACAATGAGAAGGCAGTCAAATCTGACTCTAAAAGCTACTGTAAAACAGCTGTGGCCTCTATACCTGTTCATATCCTGAACTCCTGCCCATGTGCAGTGAAATTGCCAAGTCGTAGGCTGAACTGTGGTTGAGCACCAGGTGAGAAGGCATGGTTAATGCAGGGAGCTCAGGTACAAGCAAAGTAACTGAGTGACCAGAAGTGGAGCCTGGATCCACCCCTCCTCGCCCTCAGCAGCTGAGGGAGTAGCATCTTTTTAGACAGAGATTGTACTTGTGAGCTGTTATTGCAAGAGGTGGGCAATTTTTTTTTTTTTTTTTTTTTTCCCCTGTGCCTTTTAAAAGGTTATCTATCCCACTAGAAGGCACTGTCATTGCCTTCTTTTGCCATATACCATGTTTTGGTGAGTTTTGTCTAAAATGAGAACTTCATTGAAGAAGTAGGAAATGTGCAGTTCACATAGTCTGGCTGCTCCCAGCTGAATTCTTGGCACCGGGTCATCATTACATATATATGTATTAAATTATATCAGAAGGTCTGGCATGTCTTGCAGACAGAGGAGGGTGTGGGAGGTGGATACATTCTCATCTTTACTTTGCATACATCCCTTCCTTTCCGTAAAAAGTGAAAGGAAACCCTGGACAGAACATACGAACCTTATGTTTTAAAGGAAAAAAAAAAAAGTTATGCTTTGGCAATATTTCTAGGGTCATAAGGTGTTAAAAAAGAAATAAACACAATCCTTGTAAGAAAATCAAATACTTGTGTATACTGCTGCTTCCAGCTTTTGCCTCAAGGGTGACACATGCATATTTTTTCAGAGAGAAGGATTTATTTTTTACCCATGATAACTTAGTGTTCTGAGTGAGTTTATAATAGCACCGATAACTGTTAGCATTTAGTCTGAGTGAAATATCAGCTCTCATGTCTATATTCCTCTTTGCTCCAGACGCTTTTATCTGTCTTGGAGCTTTTTCACTTTACTTGTTCTTTCCTTGGAAGGTGGTTTGTGCTGTAGCAATGTACCATTAAACAAGCATTATGGATTTGACATGTGTATAGGCTGCATAAGTGAAGGTGAGGCATTCTGGGTAGCTTGAAGAAATCTGTGGAACAGCAAGTGAAAAGCTGGATATGTCTCACTACTTCACCTAGATGCTGTTTGAATGGAATACGGCTTGCCTGGTGCTTAACTAGTGTGTGGGCCTTCTCTGTAAGAAAAATAAAGTGCTTATTTATGGTAGCACCGAAATTGTAGTACTTTGACCCTACTATAACATACAGAGCAAAGAAGTGGCATGTTATTAACTATTCTATTATCCACAAAAAGCAAGATAAAAGGTGAAAAGTGGGTAGTTTAGGCGGCTGTATCTTGCTGCTTTGTATTTCTATAGTGGGCAGTTTCCCCGTTAATAATGGCAGCTGGGAAGCTAAGTGTCTTGGAATGCAAACTGGCTGAGCTTTTGCCTTTATTGTGTGTGAATATTGTGTTAAAGACAAGACTGGCTAGGTAGAGCTGTGGTATCCAATCCCTCAGGGTATGTGCAGCAGCTCTCAGTAGCATGAGCAGTAAACTAGATAATTGGTGTGTTGGTTCTCATCCAATAATAATTTATTTCCTAGGAGCAACTTCAAAGCTTAATCCTAGAATTAAATCCCTTATTCCTCCTTGGGATTTTAATTTAGTTTTGAGTGCTCTGATGGATCATGTGCTAGAACACTGGAGACGGCTTTCAGACATACAGGTGATTTTCCTAGCTGCTGTACACCCTGTGAGGCGAATAGGTGAATGCAGGCATTTCTTTGAAGAGAGTCTTTTTCAGCTTTTCATCACGATAAGCTGGCAAAAGCTACACCTTATCTCTTACTGAAAGCAGTTTTCCAGTTTCCTTTAAACCATGAAGGCAATCAACCTAATCCATTTTGCAGCTCCTCCAGTGAGGAGAAGAAAAGGTGTCATCACTTCAAACTGGAGAGAACCAATAAGGTTTTCACTGAGCAGATATCTGTTTGTCTTGGTAAGGTTGGAACAGGATAGAGATGATTTCCTGGAGGGCTATGGTTTCCCATTCATTGAAGTGTATCAAGAAACCATGCCTTGTTAAGACTAACAAGGTAGAACAAAATCTCCAGCCACTGGAATGATCTTCACACACCAGAGACAGAGGAGAAAGGCTTCTTTCTCAAGACTATGTGAGGCAGTGCTTCAGCTTTTCCTCTGTGGTTATGAATGGCACACCAAAAGGGATAGCATATATATGGCTAATGTTTGTACAGTGCCTTGGTGATGTATGTTGCAGCTTCTGATAATTAATAGTTATTAGACATGGTGGCTGTTGACAGGTAGGTTCTTCAGTCTGTATGAACTATAGGTAGAGGAGCCACATATCATTTAAAAAAAAGATGACAGTGTCAGTCTGAAATCTTGTGCATGCTTTGGAGTTTAAAAATAACACATTTCCATTTGAAAGAAAGAACTCCACCGTTTCTTTGTTTAATGTGTACGTATTTCACATATAAATGACCATCGAGGAAAACCAATTTTGGTGAGCCTGGCATTCCGTACTCAAGAATTAAAAAAGCCTATAAAAACACAGAGAAAGCTATTTCTTCTTTAATCTACTTCACACTCTTTTGATTATGTATGACAAAAAAACAGTCCATTAGTTATGTAGGATTTCTGGGGACAGACTGAACATGGCAGAAGCAGTAGGAGATGCTGCAGTTATTGCGATGTAAAATGATGGGAGCTCAGTTAACTGTCCTAGTATGACAGCTGAGAGAACATGTGTATCACTTCAAAGCAAATGCGGCAGTGATCACTATTCTGTTCTGCAACGTTGCTGGCAGCCTGAGTGTCCTCTGAGACTGCAAACAAGACCAGTGGTCTCCATGTATTCAGGTGTATTTGCAGGAAGCTGACCAGAACCCCTTCCAGTGGTTCCAGGATCAGTTGCGTTCTAGCATCTCTTGGTCCTGAGCTGTGTGCAGAAGAAAAGAGAAAAGGTTCTGCAGCAAATCTCAGCCCAATCCTTCAGCCAGGCAGTTGTGACACTGTCAGACTCTAGTTTCTTTGCTTTCCCTTTAATTATCTGATTGAACTTGTTCATGCAGCATGACATAGCATCCTTATTTGTGGCTCTGTGTAGCACTGTTATGGTGATCTTCCACAAATGTCATAGGCTTAGAACTTAAGCACTAGAGCTTGCCATAGTGTCTTTTCTGTTTGGATAGTGGGAGGGTCTGGGACACTATGGCAGGGATTTATTTTGCCACTTTAGAACCTGGCTGTCTGTGTGGAGCAGGGCACAGAGCACTGCATAAAAGCAGCTGGAGCCCTGGTTACTACGCTCTGGGGCAAACACCCAAAGGAGTCTTATGAAAAACCTTCTTATAGTGTAAATTCTTCAGAGCAACTGATCCAATTCATTGATCATAAGGCATCGCTCTGTATGGACGTGTCTTTTCCTGACATTGATAACGCTAGATCTGTTCTGGTGCAGGCAACCTATGAATTTGCCATCTTCCCTTTGCTGCAGACCCCATTTACCTGAGTAGGTACTGCACTAGAAGTGGCCTCTGGTTTTATGAGGTCGGGAGGACGTTAACTGAGGGTTAAACATTGTGTAGGTGCTTTGTTTGCTGTCAGGGGTGGCAGATGCTGGCCTACGGGGGCACAGTGGCTCTGCTGCTCTGCATCCTCCCCACCTCTGTCACTGCCACATCCAGCCCCTTTTGATATAAGAACCTGCATCCTTTATCACATTCTTTTATCTTTGGCGGGACAAGTATAATATGGCACTTAATTTATAGTAAACATGGACATGTTTAAAATAAATTCCTCAATTCCTCTTACAAATAACATTTAAGTGTTTTTGAATTGAAGAGATGTTTGAAAAACCAATTTCCCATCAGGGATGCTATTTGTTTCATTTTATGTGGTTCATTCATCTTAGTTGATTGGAGAAAAAATAAAGTCAGCCCCAGCTAGTGAGAGTAAACCGTGTCATCGTACTATGCTGCTGGAGATTCTGTAGCAATTTTTATGTGCCTCCTACCTCCGCATCCATTATTTATAATAAATATTACATCTTAATGTGAAAGTAATTTGGGATTTAGATGCTGTGTAGAATCTCTAGGAGAAGGTGCTCTGAAGCAGCTGTCAGTTTTGTGTGACCAATTCCAAATGTGTAGGTGAGCCTGATTTCTTTGGGTAGGGGGGAGCTGACCACCTTCCACATCAGATGCTCAGAGCCCTTATAAGCTCTTATAGGGAACTTGGTCCTGATGTGTAATGTATACATCCTTTAAGCAGAAAGGCAACTATCCTTACTCTTAAAAGGGAACAATGACACAGGCACAGCATGCAATTATGGAGTTGTGTTGTTGTAGAAAGAAAACTTACAGTTGATTAATTCCCTCTTCTTAATGTTACAGGGAAAGATAATCTTAAATATTGCTGACTTGCTGAAAATAATTGCAGCTGTTCTCTTGTGATTGACAGGTCCCTTTTCAGAAATTGTTCCTAAGATACTTCTTAACCCTCCATTTTGTGTTTCTCAGGAATGAGCTGCATGAAAACTGTTTCCTCTCATTTCTGTCAAGCTCCTTCTCTTGTTTCATCTAGAAGAATGCAGGAGGACCCGCACAGTTCCGGCTTATCCCTTCCTGCCATAGAGGGAAGGAAAGCCATCCTTTGGCCAAATCCCCTCTACTATTCTTGTATCATTACTATTATCAGTGAAAGAAATGGGAAAGTCAAATGACTAATCTCTTCAGCTATTAGCAACTTCTTTATGCAGGCATCACTCTACATTTCTTTCCTCCAACTGTTGAGATAATTTCAGATTACTTCAGGCTTTGGCTAATATGTCTTCCATTTTTTACCGAAATTAGAATGAAAAAGATCACAGTCACTTTTTTTAAGCATGCCTAAATATGTTAGTAAAATCTTTTGAACAGAACAGACCTTACCAGCACACTCTAGAAGATCCTGGCTGTCAAAATTAAGATCTTGGTGTATGTTTTTAGCAAGGAGCTCAAGCACATATTGCTATTGCATGTGGTCGCTGTGGCTACATGGAAAACTCCATTGTGCACCCTGTGCACACGGACATAGCAACTCATGCGTGCTCCAGATGATGTATTGCTGTGTGCCTCGTTAAAGGTGGAAAAAACTTCTAAGACTATCTAGTCCAACTGTCAGCCCACCCCCACCATGCCCACTAACCATGTCCCTCAGTGCCACAGCCAGACTGAAGCTGAACCTCCCCAGCACAACTTGAGGCCATCACCTCTTGTCCTATCGCTGTTATCTGGAAGAAGAGGGTACCTCATCCACTCCCCGTAAGATTTGTGCTCCAGGCAGCTCAAGCTTCATTGCTCTTCTTTGGATATGCTCCATGTCTATATTGCCATGCATAACCTCTCTGCAAAACAACAAATGTTTTGCACCATGAACCATGTGTATGGAATTTGAAGACCCTAGAGTAGGAAAATGCTGTGGTGCTTTCAGGTGGCCTTTCCCCCTCAGGAACCTTTGTCATATTAGTGTGGATTTTTGACTTATTCTCATGTTGCCTTGCAGATATACCTGTGACTAAGGACGGGAATTGAGTTAATGTGCTTGGCTGCTCATTGGAATGCAGCTCTTCAGCATGTAGGATCCAGCTTTCCTTGCTCATCTCTTCAGAGGAACCTTCTCACCACTCCTGATACAGAGCCTGCATAGGTAGGTAGAAGTTGTGGGTGCCCTATCCCTGGAGGTTCACAGCCAGGTTGGATGGGGCCCTGCACAGTTTGATCTGGTGGATGGCAACCCTGCCCATTGCAAGGGGACAGGAACTAGGTGGACTTTAGGGTTGCTTTCATCCTAAGCCATTCTATGTGCCTTCTGGGAATGATGGTTTTACTGAGGGAGCTGCAAAGGAGAGACAATGGAGCCTGGATCAGCACTGAGGCAGAGCATGTGGTGTTGAACGTGTGCTTTGCTTTCTTGAAGTGTAGCTGTCAGGGCAGCATAGGGAGGGCTTTTCCCACTGGTTTTGTCTCTAGATGACCAAGGTCTGGCTGAGCCAGTCCAAACCTTATACACAGCCAGTGGCAGGATGGGTCTTTGTGACACTTGGATGCCTTTATGCCCTAAAGGGTGCCATTGGAAGGGCTCTGCTTTATTATCCCTTCTGGCTTGCCCTGCTTTGGGGCAAACTTTCCAGGGTTGCACTGCAGAGCTGTGCAGGGCAACTGGGTGCACTCTGCTCTGCCTGGGTGCTCAGAGCTGAGCCTGGCTGTCACAGGGACAGGTAGAGAGCCTTGGCCATGGAGCCCTGGTGCAGGGGGGGCTGGGGGCACCCAGGGGAGCGTGGGCAGAGCCACCCACGGGTGGGCAGGGCAGTGCAGAAAGGAGATGTGCGCAAACGCATTTTGCTTTCTGTTCAAACTGATTTCGTGTTGCTTAGCTTCCAGGGGGCTCCGAGAATAGCAATTAAAGCACTGGGCTTAATTGTGGAGTATCCAATTTGGAAATTAGCGTTATCTCGACTCTCCTTTCTTCTCGTTCAGATCCAATTCCTCTGCTTGCCTGCTGGCAGGGCGCCTGTTCCTTTCTTCTTATTATTACTATTTTATGGTTATTGTTAATATTTTATTTATTTATTTTTAGCATTCCTCTCCTTGCGCTCTTCCAACCACGCGGAGCGCTGCCCCCGGGGCCGCACCGCCGGAGCCCCGAGGCTCAGCCCCGGCTCCGCATTCCGCACCTCTGCCCCACACCCGGGCTCTCCTTTCGCCCCCGCCGGGCGTCGGAGGCTGAGTCCTCCCCCGGACGGCGGGGAGGGGTTCATCTCTCGATCCCTCTTCCTCTCTCTCTCCCCTCCTCCTCTCCATCCTTTTCTGCTCTCCTGCCCAAGCCGTGATTTTTTTTTTCTATGCCCCCTTCCCCACCATTTTCTGTGTGTGTATTTTATTCTTATTAATTATTAAGCTATTTTATGAGTTTGCATTCCTGCTTTCTTCACCTCCGGAGAAGCTTTTATATTGCAGAGGATTTTTTAAAATATATTTTTAGGGTGATGCTCGGCACGCTTCCCCTTCCCCGCCCCATGTCTCCTACCCTGGCAGTACCGGAGGAGAGGCAGAAGAAGTTGGGCATGTCTGAGGCGGCTCAGCCTTGCAGGGAGAGAGGGGGGCAGTAGCTGCTCAGAGCAGCCCGGTGCTTGGAGAAGGATTTGCCGGTATGTATGTGGGTCTGTGCTTTATGACAGCTGGAAGTATGATAGGAGGGAAAAAGGGGGGTTGGGGGGGGGGGTGAAAGCCAACACAAAACACCTGCGAGTTCATTAAATAAATGCCTGCAGAGCTATAAACTTGTCCGTGTACGCTGGAGGTGGGGTGGGGGTACGCCTCCAGCAACCCACCCCCACCCCCCCAATGAAAAAAAAAAAACCTAACACAAAGAATCCAACCCCTAAAGAGCCAATGGATGCATTCCCGGGGGGGTGATGCGTGCGTGTGTGTGTGTGTGTGCGTGCTGGGAGGGGGGTGGGGGTGAGGGGCGTAGCGCGATCCGGCCACGTTGCAGGTGAAGCGGCCCCCCGTCACAGCGCGTGTGCCCATTGAGGCGGGCAGCGGGGCCGGCAGCACTGCAGAGGGGTGGGCACGGCCCTCCGGGGGCTGGGCCTGGGGGTGGGCGCGATGCTGTGCGTGCGTGGGGAGGGGGCCGCGCCGAGCGGGGTGCGTTCGCTCGCTCGCTGCGATTCACATCGCGCCCGCTTTCCCGTCTCGTATGCATGCCTATCCCGGGAATGGTGTAGTCAGCCCGTAGCTGAATTATTTATAGACTCGTGCCAGCTGTTTTTTTTTTATTTTTATTTTTTTATTTTTTTCTGATTCCACTTGTGTGCGCCGTTGGGAAATGCGTTTTGCTTCCCTTTCTTCTCAATGCATGAATGTCTTTGTCGGGGAGCGGTTTTTATCCCCTTCAGACCTCTCTAATAGCGAATTGATGCTCATTTTTCCCTTCAGGAAGGGGACGCTTTGAGGATAATCATGCTTCACAGAAGAACGGCACCGACCTCCAGTTGCTTTCAACACAGCCTCCTCCACTAGGGCTCCAGGAAAGAGAAAAAGAAAGAAAATAATCATAAGAATAATCACCAAAAGGCGAAAGGAATGCTTACTCTGGAACCTGCATTTGACGATCCTCACAGCTCGCACTGAATCTCTGAAGTGATGCTCTCCAGCTTTTGAATTTGCACCGCTTCAAGACGCAAGATTGCCACCAAGAATCCTCTTTTTTTTTTTTTTTTTTAACAGCCAAATAGGATTTTTTTTAACTTGTTCCTCAACTTTTGCCCCCCGACCCTTATTCTTCTTATGTGGATATGCAAGCAAGAAGAGGAGCCTGGACATTCCCAACATGCTCTCTCCCTTGATCCGTCCGTCTAGAGGTTCTGCTTCTACAAACCAAGGTAGGGAATTTCCTGATGGTGCGTTCCTGGTGGCAGCCTGCTTTCTGCACGCAGCCGTGCTCAGGGAAGACCACTCGCGGTAGAACAAAAGGTTTGGGGCTGCTGCTTGCAGAACCAGATAGAGCTCAGAAAGAAGGCAATGTTCACCAGACATGTTGATTCCCCTTTGGCTCATCAAATGGGAGATGCAGGGAAGGTGATAGGGATGCCCAGTTACATGCTGTGAATGGGGGGGAGAGTCCCCTTGGGATATTTTTTTTTTTGGGGGGGGGGGTGGGGAGGAGTAGGAGTGGGGGAGTTGTGTAGTTGGGGTGCAGATTATGGGAGAAAAAACGTGGCTTTGGTAAAGGGTGGAAATGATGGAAATGACAGTTATTTCCATCCATCCGTCTGTATATTGGCTCTTTCTTTCCATCGGTCCAACAGCTCCGTGTCATGCCGTGATGTGAAAATAGAGCTCCTTAGGAACAATGGTAGATAAAAACATGCTCGTTATGAGATGGGTGCTGCATTACTCCAGACCCACTCTGGCTTCTCTATCGTGAGTGGCCTAATGCGGGGTTGGGGGCCGCCTCAGCACCGCGGCAGGAGCCCGCCCAGCGCTGGGTGAGTGCGGCTGCTCGCGTGGAGGTGGAGGGCTATTTTAAGTCCAAGCACGTCAGGAGTCTTCACCCGAATCTACGAGGCAACGTATTTGGGCAACTTCACGTGTTTTAATCGATTCACCGCATTCCCCCCTGCTGTGAGCAGCCCCCTCCCCAGCCTGCTCGGCGGGGCTTGCAAAATGGCTATTGTGCATCCAGCCACCGGTGCATCCCGAACATAGCATGCCATGTGAGCTTTTCCATAAGATGGTGGCAAGACAAAGGGAGCAGAGCGCCGGGGGGGTGCAGAGCATGCGGCCGCTGTGCCGCGCCCCGCTGAGAGCGCCGGGTGAGAGGTGCTGAGCGCGTTGGGTCTATTTTAAGCTTTTAGCAGCATGCGTGGGGCTGCACGCCCTCACGACAGGTTAGAGAAGCGGTGGTGGGGCTAAGCTTACTCCCCCTCCCCCCCCCACCATGCTCACCCTTAGCCCCGGTGTTGGATCCCCACAACCCTCCTTCTGCTTGGCACCCTGCACCAGATCCAGAGGCCTTCAGTGGGCGGGGGAGGCTCGCAGCAGGAGGAGGAGGATGAGGGAATGGGTTGTATCCTGCAGCCCCCTGCAGCCTTGGATGAGCTGCTGTGGATGAGCTCGGGGGCCCCCAGCCCCATGGCACCCAGAGCGTTTTCACTCATCTTGGTCCTTTCAGTGGCTTTTTTTTTTTTTTTCCTTTTGGATGGGTTTTGCTGGGCTATTGTTAAAAATGAAAACCGGGTCTGTGTGGAGGGGCTGAGAGCCACCTTCCCTGCCATATTCTGACTGTGCTTCTATAAATATCCAAGGCTTCCCAGGGTTTATCTGCGCCTGGATCCTCCCTGCCAGAGAGCTCCCTCCCTCTCCCTCCGCAAGTGGGAGTAGAAAGTTTACCTGCATGGGGAGAGGAGAGTGCATAGGAGCCTTTCTCCTGCTTCTAGGAGGAATTTCTCAAGCCCTACATCTTGTGCCTGCTGATGGATCCTCCCAGGACCCCAGTGCTGTCCTCCTCACTCGGGTCTTATTTTCCCATGATAGCCTCTAAAAGCACAAGCCCTGAGGGTGGAGGGGATGCATCCCCATTCCTCAGCGAGCAGGGCCAGGGAAGAGGAGGGCAGATGCTAGGTATCCCCTGCTCCCCAGGGTGGTTGGATGGGCAGGTGGCTGGGCTGGACTGTGGGATTCTGGATGCCTGCCACTGCCTGATGCCAGCCCTCCCTGAAGGCACTGGGCCCAGGTAGGTCCCATATTGCCCCGTGCTACTTTCCAGAGGTGACCTGGTCCAGAATGGGTGGTAGTGGTGGAGAGGGCTCTCACAGCTCTGCTGCTCATGGGGGCAGGAAGTGTGGGCCCACATCCTCACCCCCATTTTCCTCTCAGTCTCTCTTGCTGCTATCTTTGCTTAGGATTTTTTCCTCGTTTTCCCTGCAAGCTTCAGCATGGGCAAAAGGCGGCACCCTCTGCTGATGCCACACACTGCCAAGTATAGCCACCTCCAGGGGAGTGCAAGCATTGCATGGAGGTGTCTCTTTCCCCTTTGGGCACACAGGGAGGGCTGGGTACACAGCACCTCAAGCTCTTAGGTTCTCAGTGCTGCCCTGCTGTTCAATCCCTAGGGATGTGGGGTGACCTGGTGTGCCCCAGCTGCAGTTCTGGGGAGTGCAGCCGTCATGCGTAGGTGTGAGGTGCTCTGTATGTGTGGGTATGAGCAATTTGCAAATGCTCGCCTACGCCCCCCCAAAGCAGCAGTTCTTGCAGCCTCCACATCTCCTGGTTCTCTCTAGTCCCAGTGTGCAACAGCACGTCTCCCAGTACCTGGCATGGATATCGGGGGATTGGCAGAGAGTGGAATGGACACAGCGTGGGGTGAGGAGACCTGCTTTAGCTTTCACTCAGATTTGCCTTGGTGAGTGGAGGAATTTCAGCAGGGAGAAGGAAAGAATCATGGCCAGAGCTCCTGCTCCTCTTCCTGGGGATGCTGTGTTCTCGCCTGGCGGTGCACACCAGCCCATCTCAGCATGCTTGGGTCTTGCTGCCTCTTGTGATCCCTCTGTCTGTGAAACTACAGCTGGGCAAAGGAAGGCGTCAGGAGCAGTCCCTGCTGTCCTCCTCTGGGCAGTGTTTTTGGGATACCTGTATTGATGGCTGGTTTTTGCATGCTCTAGCACATGCAAGAGCATGATGAAGATGGAAAATGCAGAGCAGGGATAAGAATCCTAATTCTTGATCCTCATCAGCTCTTTGATCTGTTTCATGCTCTTTTTGGATTATCAGTGGCCTCTATATAAAACTCTTATCAACCAACAAACCAGCATTCAATGCCCAACCTCTTGCCTACGGAGGGAGAAAGTTGCAGTGTTCAGTTTTGTATTTCATCTGCTGCTGGAGTTGAGGTGGGCCTATTCCTCATGCTTAGTTTGGAAGAGGGCAGGTGGATGCCAGCTCCAGTGCTGGAGCCATTCTACATTAGCACATGGAGGTATGCTTGGACTCCCATGCTGGACTCTCACTACCTGGGCTGGCACCAGGATTTGGTGCTTTAGCACTTGTTGTCTCTGCAGTAGCATGTGGGAGGTCTGGATTTGATTCCCAGTACTGTTCTCTCATAACCCCCAAGCTGGCAGAGGATGAGAGGGCTGTATAGGCAGTTTGTCTCTGCAATGGGCTCCATTCCCTGCTGCTGTCTTTTACTCCTTAAGATGCGCAAAAGCTGCCTGTGAGATGGTCCAGTCCGAGGGCTGTTCTCTAGAGGTTCAACCTACATGGAATTAAGGATGCCAGAGCCCCACTCTGCCTTTACTCCCTTTATCAACATGGTGTGGTGGGCAGCTATCTTGTAGCTGGAGAATATAGAATAAAATATCCCGAGTTGGAAGAGACCCATAAGGATCATTTAGGCTTACACCAAAAAGTGCCTTCACGTATTGAACTCAATTTATTACAAAGAATGGATCAGGTAATAGAAAAGATGGCTCTGTGTACTGAATGATATACGGTGGGGTGCTGGTAGTATCCTCTATGTCTGGCACCTGGGCGCCAGGATTGCCTGACTCTCCTGTGGTCTGCCTATGAGACATATTTGTATTTGAGATAGAAAAGCAGGCAGTGGATGGGTGAAATAAGGATAGTATTATCTGTTATTACCATGACCTGTCCCCTACTCACCCATCTTCAAGATTTCACTGTGAGAACAACACTCTCAATTAGTAGCTTCACTGCAGTCAGACAAACCTAACTACTGCCCTGGTAAGATGAAGCAGTTTAGAGATAGCAGTGCTGACGTATGTAGAAGAAGAACTAGAGGAAAATAAGAGACTTAAAGCTAAGCATGGTCCTCCTGCTGTCATTACTTTCTTCCTTCCGCTTGTGTTTCTGCTTCAGCTAAGTGTGTCATTGTGGGAATGTAAAATATAATTTCTTCAGCCACCATGGGGGATCCAGCACCCCTATGGTGCATCTGTCTTGCTCCTCTGCTCATCAGAAGACAGGAGAGTAGGTTCTGGCCAGGTATGGACTGGCACTCTGGGAAAATCAGTGGCATGGTGCTAACTGGGAGTCAGGACCCAGATGGGCTAAATGCCCCAACTACATTTTTGTTTCGGGGGAAAAAAAACAACAGCAAACAGTGTAAACCAATCCATCCCATAAAGAGCTCATGGCTGCCATGAGGTACAACCCGCTGGCTTCCTGCTGGAGCTGTGTATTGGCATGTGAGTGGGTGTCTGTAAAAATCAACCAAGTGTGTGTTCATGTGCCTTAGGTCACCTGCAGAGCTCTGAAACCAAGCTGTGGCACTAGGCAGTGCTGTCATCAAGTCAATCCCAACCATGGCTAATTTGGATCTCTTGAGGCTACCCTGCTCTTTGTTTAGCACTTGGTTTTTATAGAAGCAGGAAAGAGAGCACTGCGCATGGTTTCACTAATTTATACACTGAATGTGCTTAATGTGTGAGGAATAAAAACACTGCTTTCTCAGTACTCAGGGCTACTAAGACAGGAGAGAGGGGAAGGGGGTGTGTTCTGAAACTCATGGCCAACCAATGCATCCTAGCACACGGGTATTTGGAGATTGTGAGGTAAGGTATGCTGGATGGATCTCTCTCCTTTCAAACACAATCAAAGACAGTGTGTTTTGGAGCAAAAATATACATGGATTGATTAAAATTCTGACAAAAAAAAGAGAAATTATGAATGAGAGTGTAGTTATTGGCTTAAGGTGAAGGGATATGACGTTGAGACCTCTGCAGTGTTCACTCCTTAATCTCTATCCTCTTGCTCAAGAAAGGTTCAAAACTGCAAAGAGCTGCTGAATGTGGCTTAGGTAAAGTGCTGGGTTTCCAGCTGTGAATACTGAGGATGCTTCTCTATTCCTAGAGTACATACAGTGTCACTAATATCAGTGTGTGTGTGATTGTGCTTAAACACCGACAAGGAAGAATCACTTTAAAGGGAAAAATGAGAATATGATCTTCATGATTTTTTGGGTGGCAAGTCCTTGCTGATTGCCACCAAAACAGGCATGGGGCCCCATCAGTTTATCTGACCCGAATAAGCCATGAGCTAATGTTCTGTTGCTTCTGCTGATCCCTGGCATGTCAGGCATGCAGGACCTTGTGTCCAATTGATTCTCCAGGTGGCGAGCACAAGAGACACCTCTGAAAGTAGCAGTCAGCTACACACAGACGAAAGTGATAGTCTGTCTAGTTGTGAGAGGGAAAGAGTTCATGCTTAATGTACTTCTAGCCTGCATTTGAACCACCAACCAAAAAAATGAATCACTCCAGTTACTGCCATCCTCCACTGAACCTTCTCTGCAGCCCATGCATGAGCTTTGTATGCAATCATTAGTACAGAATGGTGAAATAATGTCTAATATCTACTTAAGCGATGTAGTTAAGCCTCACTTAGATAACTGTGTTCTGTATGGGGGCTGTGCTTCTGAGAGAGGGAAGGACTGGAAAGGGCGTGGGGGAGTGAACAAAGGCAACGATCACAGATCAGAGAAAAGAAGACGGGTAAAGAAAGGTTGGAAGAGCCTCAGGTCTGGAGAAAAGACAGCTGTGGGTGGGTGCGTAACTGTCTGCAAACACATAAAAGACCATTACAGAAAGAGGACAGGGGCCAATTATTCTCGTTAGTCACTGAGGATAGATTGAGAAATAAATGAATTTAAGATGAAGCAGAGAGAATAGAGATTAAACATAAAATTAAATGTTTACTGCAAGAATGGTTTAGGTGATAGCAGAAGATGCTGATAAATGTGGCAGGAAGGCTCTGACTGAAGCTGTTTAAAGCTGGATGTAGGTGCTGAAATATCAGGTTTGTATCCAATAAAGCCTGCCTCAGGTGAACCATAGATCATAATATTTGTGTGCCTAACTAAGCAACTTTAGAAGAAAGTTAATGAGGTCAATCTGTTTAGAGTGTAGGAGACAGGGACCAACAGTCCAATTTGTGGAAATGCTCCCCACGTGATTGGATCTGACCCCGTTGCTTTGAATCTCATTTGGTACATGTAGGAGTCCATATAATGGTGTAGAATGGTGCCATGGCTTGAGCTCCGCTCGAAGTGTGTAAAAGAAACTCCCCAAAGAGGTCCAGTTTTCCAAATCTCTGATATCTTGTGGCAGCATGTCCTGACCTGTGGAAGAGCTGGAGCTCCAGGATAGAAGTCTCTGCAGGAAGGACTTACAGACGTGTTCTGTGTAAGTGATGTTTTAGCACTTGCAGGTACAATCCTTGAATCCTGCAATAATATGGGCTCTTCTAGACTGAGATTGTGTCCCTTTCAGTAGGAAACTTCACCCATCTGTAGCCATTGCTTTCAAGATTTTACACTAGCGTAGCATCTGAATATATCATGTGCCCAAACCAGATACTGCAAGGGAAGGTGTTGTATGTTACAGCATGCTGAAGAATGTGAAAATACGTACCTTATCATTTCATTATATGCTTTCGTCTTGCAAAATGAGCTACAGTTTAAAGGTGCCTTGTCCTTATTGCTTTTACTGCTTCTTGAGGATAATTTGAGAATTTGGGGATCTGTAAGCATAGTGGTTTCTGAGAATCATCACTTCATTCAAGCTGTTCTCCACAACTGTATCTCTCTATGCTCTGAGTTGGAGAAACTACCTGTGTAGAGCTGGAGTTTGAATGGGAGGTTTTATTAATAGGTTCAGGGAGGGGTCTCCTTACTTTGAATCATTAGAAATTGTCCTGCAGGTAGTTGAGGAGGCTGAAGGTGCCATTTTGAGACTGTGAATTTGGCAGCACTGGAGAACTGTGCTATATGACCTTAAGCCTATTCCAGTTCATATCCTACTGCACGTCAGCAGAAAGGAGTACTGAGATACGGTACCCTGTATCTCATAAAAAAAAAAAAAAGGCAGCATCAGTCCATAACTTTGGCCTCTGGTGTTTTTGAGAAGAATCAGGAGTTTTCTGTATTGATATCTAGGACAAGCTCAAACTCAGATGGAGGAAATGACATGTTGAACTGTCTTTTTTATTATACTGGGATTAAGCATTTTATTTTTCACCTCTTTTCCTATTCTCTTTGGTAGGGTTGCCATGTACTGTTGAGGAGCTAGGACACACAACTCTTTCTTGTGGATGTATTTATAATTTCTTGCCAAACATGATCTCTGAAGAATTTAGAGGATTTTGCAAATGGAAACAAATATGAAAATTAGAAATTCAGTATTTCTAAACAGACCAGAAGATGAGATGGTTTCTAGGAGCCAACTGAGACAGATAAGGTTTTGTGTCATGAACCTGCTGATAATTTACTAGCACAGTTGCCACGTCCTACATCACAGCTGATTGCCTAATGAACAGCAAATTGTTTTCAGGTGATAGACATAATAGCCTAATGATATCTGGAGGCAGCTGTGACTGTGTATTGCCTCCAGCTGTTGGCCATGAGCAGGACACAGCAGATATGGGTAAGAAAGAGGTAAATCTCAGAATCTACTGTTGTGGTCTCCCATGACAAAAGATTGTGATTTCCCTCACAATCCTTTATTTTGTGTGGGACCTCTGCTGCACAAGCATCTCCTGCTGGGAGTACGGTCCTGGAAGTGGATGGTGGAAGATCTTCTAGGAGCCTAAAGCTGGCTCTGATTCTGAGGACAATCCTGGATCTTCAGTGTCTGAGGTCAGATGCTTTTGAAGTCAGAGTAGTGAGAAAGGCAGCTCTATTGATATGTGGAGGGGAGTGGGTGGGCTGACAGCTGTTCCAGGAGGAGGATGGAGAAAGGGTTGCTGCTTTGGATGTCTTTGTGCCAGGTAATGTAAGATATTAATTAAATATACGTGACTGGCAAATTTTCATTACTGAATTCTGATGATAAATGCATTTGAAGTGCATTGTGCCAAAGGAAACGTACGAAAATGCACTAGCTTGCAGCTACTTGCACTTAAACATACACTTGCTTGGAGAGCACAGAGGAAGGATCTGCACATCCCTGCACCCCTCTCTCTTTTCTGTATTTCTCTGGTGTCACTGCTTGCTGTAGTCAGTGGCCTGAGCATCTCCGGGGAGATTCCCTCATGTCAGACGTGTTTCAGCAGAGTCAGGCTGAAACATCAGAGCCTGACAATCCCCAAGGGAGAGGCTAATGAAAGCGACAGGATGACATAATCTGTTCTCATTGTCTCTCCTCTCCAGCACTTCATGGTTTCGGTGCACCTTGAAATTTTCTTCAAATTTATTACCGAAGAAGTGAATATTAGATGAGGACACACTCTAAAACTAATGCCTCTTATTTTATGATGTTGGCCTACAGTGTCAGAGGCGGTGGTGGTGAGACAGCAGTGGAAGTCTAACCTTCCCAAAATATCCCATTATGTTTTATTTCAGTGTGACAGATGGCAGCAGAGGGGCATTCTGACAAAATGGCGTCTGATATGGAAGCATGCATGAAGCAAAGATTAGTTAGTGAGTCATTCTGTGTGGAAAAAATGGCACCCATTGGCATTCATTGACACTTGCCAAATGTTTGTAGGGGCCAAATAGTGGATGTTGCACAGTGTGGTGGTGGGTGATGCATTTCAGCAGTGATGACAGTGGGTCACCTCCACTGGTGCTGATTTTTATGAGTGTGGCATGCAGGCTCTCGTGTGTCAGTGGTGAAAAAGCATAGCTAATGGTGATGCCTGTGTTGAAAAATACTATTTTGTAGCTGAGAATTTACTCTATCAAATAGTGTTACTGTGCTCTTTGTAACTGGTGTAGCTTTCATGGAAATAAATAGGAGGTGTTACTTTTGAAATGATCCACATATACAATTAAAATTGCGAAGATAGTGTTCTGAAACCTTGAAAGTTGAAGTATAAAAGCAGCTTGGATGTGATCTGAGGTACCACATATTCAACTATGCGAGGAGGAAGCTTTTAAATCTCCATCTGGAAGTAGCGAAGTGGTAAATGCAAAAGCATAAACGGGATCTTAGAAAAGACAGTATGATCGTTTCATTATGTAATGGGGGGCCCATGTGCTAAACAGGAGGAGATGAAAGCTAAGTAGCTTAGAAAAATAGATAGCTGTGGGATAGCTGCTTTGAAAGACAGTGACTCTCACAGAAGGCTCTCTCTGAATCTCTGGTTTGGAAGTTTTGTGAACTTTCAAACCAGGGATTCAGAGAGAACTGTTAAGACTCATGCTTCATCCCCTTTTAATTTGAATGATTTCAGTGGAAAGTAATGGGGCTAAAAGGCTCTTTGAACCACAGAGACTGGAGAATTTAGCAGGAGCCAAATGCCTGTGCCTCAGTGCTCTCTGAAGCAGGAGCTGTGTGCATGCAGCGGGTATCTGACTTGAGCAACTCTGTGCAATGCATTGATGTTTCTCTCTCTCTCTCTCTCTCTCTCTATATATATACACTGGAGAGAGGAATAACTTTCAGAAACTAGGAGGGACACAATAGGAGACCATTGTTGGTTAGCAGCATACATCACCTAATTCCTCTCACACTTCTCCGTTAGGACGTTAAGTTGAAATCATGTTCTGGCTGTTCCTTGATCGCTGCTTGTCAGAAAGAGCCCTGATTTCAGCTTATGATGTCAGAGGTGGTGATTAAGGTTTTTGGCAGGAGAGATTTGTAATGGAGCAAATATACCAGGAAATGGATTGATTGCCCCACCAAAATAAATATCATTTTCATAGATCTAGCTAGTTCCGTGCTGAAATTATCTTGATCAGTAAGCAGGAAAGTAACTAGGTTTTGGGTGACGCATTCCTGTTCTGCATACCTTGGAGTGGGGACTTGTTCTAGTCAGCATGAGGGCCTGGGCTCCTGGGTCCTCTGCAGTAATGCTTTCTCAGTTGGAGCTTTTCCACTTGGAGCTGTTCTACTTTATATAAATGCCTATTCATTGTGCTGGAGAGGGAGTGCTCTAATGACTGGGCTGTGGAAGTATTCTGTTTCTTTGGCCTGGCATAAAGTAATTACTTTATATAAAGGAAAATGACTTCAGCATGAAAGAAATGGAGAAGCAGTTTCCATAGCCCAGAGGCTGTGGAGTCCTCTGAGATACGGGAGACCCAGGAGCTAATTATTCCTCCAAACTAGCTGTGAAGGTTTCTTCTTGTTCTGCTTTGGATACATTTATATTTCCCAGTGACAGTAAGATGTTTCTTTTTACATCCAGCTCTGGTGCTAACTCTAGGTGGGAGAAAATGTGATAGGAGGAGGTGAATTCCTAAGAGACCTGATCCTCAAGCAATTGCTCTTAAACAAAGAATGAGGGATGAGAACTACAGAGACTCTGTGACAGGAAACTGGAGTTATTGAAGAATTTTCTGTGATGTGCAGGCAGCTCTCTAAAGTTGTCTCTAGATCTTAAAAATCACTTGGGATTTTCATTCCAGCAATTTGTATCCCTTGGTGTATCCCCTCTTGTCGTTCACTATACACTGGCTTTTATAAGCTTGGTGAGATGTTTGACTTTTATATGGAGAGGGAGATCACTTGCAAAAGCTAACACTAGCTGTGGGGAACTTGTTTCCCGAGGATCTCTACTGAGTCAGTGGAGAAAGAGGGAGTTCCTTTGGAGAGCAGAAGCCCAGTGGACGTGCTCCAGGTTCCCATTTGGAGAAGCTAGTCTCTCTTGATGACAAAGGCAACCTGTGTAGATGAGCTTCCTAAAGTCCTTTAAGTCAATAGTTTGTTGTGTGTGTGTACATGCTAAAGATGTTCTAGATGGGGCTGGAAGAGGCAGGAACTGTACTGTCCTTGCATCACTCAGTTTGGAACAGTCAGGAGCTAGGAGGATCCTGGGTTGTCTGCTGTTTATTTTTTCACTGTAGGAAAATTGGCTACTTGATAGTTCATCTCTTTTTGAACACAAAGGTCTGGAGGTTCCCCAGTCTTGTTCTGGTGTAAATGGTTCCCAAATGTGATTCGAATTTGCAAGAAACAAAGATGTCCGTGTAGCTGATTCAGTCCATAGGGCCCATACATTATCTCTGGACTCCTCAGTCCTAGATTTCAAGTCATAAAGTAGCAAGTTGGCAGAAGAGCTTCCTTAACGTGATCAGGTATCATAGGGCTGGTCCTTGGCACCTGACAGAGAACTGTCCCTCAGGATGCTGCAGGTTGGCCAGGACTTACTTCAGCTATAGCCAATGCTTCCCAGGAGAGAGCTAGCGTAAGAACAGCATTTAATCATGCATCTTTGTACATGTATGTTTGCATAAATTTAAAGGCAGTGCCCATTTCTACCAAGGCAGATGTTTAATGAGAAATATTGCTTGCACGATGAAGCATAAAAATGGAACAAAACAGAAAATTAGAGCTGAAGTTTGCCCCAGCGGTCTAACTGGGACTTTTTAAGTGCATAGGGTAATACAGATATCCATGCATCTTCTCTTAATTAATTGTCTTCTTCCCTAATAGCGTAGTTCGTCAACTGTGGCAGAACAAATTGTGATGTGTACCTACACAAGAATTTAGCTGCAGATCAGAAATGGGACCTGCTGTCCCTTCAAAGCTGGAAAGAATCCTAGCATTGGCTCTGCTGAGGGCTGGACCAATTTTGGATGTCTCTGTAGAACTAGACGTAATTACTTGATTTTATTTTTAATCAGCTTCATTTCAAAATATTATTGCTTATTAGCTTATTCTGCTTTTTTTTCATCTGAAGAGCATCTTAGCTATGGAGGTACTGTCTAGGTTGTTATTTTGATGCCTGTAATGAATGCTGTATAAATTCTTCATGTTAGCTACATACAGCAGCTGCTTCTTTTTGTCTTTGATTTGATGATTTTTTTTTTTTTTTGAAACATGAAATGACATGAAATTTAGCAATACCAACAGATTCATCAGCGTTTCTTTTGCTATATAAATTTTCAGGTGTTTTCAGGACACCCTAATGTATTGCCTCTCCTGCAGTATAAAACAGCAGTAAGTATAGAATCTGGTTGAGATTCAGTGTGGGGATAAGATTAAGTTGTGTCATGTTTCCTTCCCCAAATCCTCATGGACTATGTCTGGAGGAGAAAAATCAATGACTCTCTGGTAAGAACTGCATAAAATGGCTGCATTTGGCATCTCTGTTTTTTCCATTTGAATAGAAATTGAGACTTTTAAAGCAAGTTATTCGTATTTTCTTATAATCTGAATGCATTTGAAAGAAAAATAGACTGTTTTAAAAGTTGAAAGACAAAGCTTGCTGGAAAATGAATTGAACTTGATTTTACCATTAGACATCCAAGAGAGGAGAGAAAAGAAAGAGTTAAAGACCCGAATTTCATTTAAAACTCATTTCCTTCTTAAAGGATGTATGAATATTCAATGAATTTAAATAAAATGGCAGAAAGTGTTTGGTCCAATGCTCCTACTGGATAACTTACATATTCTTTAGGTGATGCCTGAAGTACAGAGAAGTTCATATACGAAAGACTTGAACCATGGCATTACTGAAATGACACATTTATTACATCAGCTAAAGACGTGTTTAACTTGGATAAAAACATCTAGAGATAGTCCACTCAATGAAAGGGCAGCATAGCAGTGCAGAGAGGGCAAATTTCATTTAGAAGCAGCAGTTTAAGCTGTGCCTCTTAACCTGGAAATGAGGCATTATACGTGCATTCATATCAGTAAGCAGAAACACATACTGGGGAATAGCTGTGCAACCTCAAGCACTACTTGCAGTGCACTGAGCGTATGGAGTACTTTAGTGCAAAACCAGAGGGCTTAGAGAAGTTGTAACAGAGTTTTTTCATTGCTTGCTAGAGCAGGATGGTAAGAGCTGTGCTAAGATTTTTCTTGGCCATAGTCAGCTACCAATTGGCTGAAGCCAAGCTGACCTTCTCCATCCTGACTGAGCTGGTCTATTATATGCTGATCAGCATTTGGCAAAAAGTGCCCATCCTTGGTCTGTGCCAGTAGACACAGTCAGGTGTATTGGCTGGAGCTCCTTTCCTCTAGATGTATGCATAGGTCTAGTCTCCCTTTCGGGTTAAAAGTATCCCTAGTTCTTCTGAGCTGACCTCCTCCAAAAAGGACCCACTATCTTCACGTAAGTGCAATTTGTAGAACTGAGAGAGAAGTGCACATGCATATGTTGCCATCTTGCACTTTCTAAACGTCCAAGGAATTGGTACTTTTTGTAGCTTTGTACCTTTGTCCTGTCCACCTCATTTTCCCTCTTCTGAAATGGATTCTGTTATTTGTAGCTAAGATCTTTGTGGCGGTGTTAAACGCTGTCATAAATCCAACCAATTCACATGCTCTGCAGCTTTTCGAGTGATTGGAGTTGTGCTGAGTCTCTTTCCTCACTCCTTTCTCTTGGCAGATAAGACTGAGAAATTAAGCAAAAGACCTTCTTCTGCTGCAGCTCAGGAGGAAGTGGGCTGATGTGGGTCATGAGAAGAGGTGGTGGCAGATTTATGCCCCTCCTTGGGCTTTCACTAGCAGTAAATTGAACTCTGATCCTGGGAAAACCTGGACCATGAGGGACTGAGAGAGCTGGGTAATAAATTTCCCTGCACTACCAGTATGTGTTCATGGGAGAAGGCGGGAGGGAGAGTTGTCAGCGCTTTATTTTCCCCAGTTCTGTGGGGTGGGAGAGACTGGTGCTACAGCTTTGAAGTAGATAGAAGTCTTCCTGAACCTCGGGCCCAGAGCAGAGGGGCAGCAGCAAAGACCACCCATCCTCCCCCCCCTCTCATTTAGAAACAGCTGAGCTGCAGCTGCCTTGTGGGCAGAGAAAGGAGGGTTGTGCTGAACACTGCCTCCTCCACAGCGCTGAACAGCTGCAGAGGTGATGCATCAGTGCTGCCTGGGGTGAGATTTCTATCCACCCCTGACCCTGAATTACTCCACCTTCTCCTTGCTCCTCCATCATCTTTTCCCCCCTCCTTCAGGCTGGGCAAACTGAGTTTGGTGGCATTACTGCCTGCTTGAGGTCAGAACTGCCCTGTAGTGCCTGGTGCCAGTGCAGGCAACAGGAATAGCTGGGGCTGGTGAGCTAAGCTGCCTGTTTCTACCTCAGTGCCCTGGAACTGGTTTTTTTGTTGTTGGATACTCTGGTGTCTGGAGAGGGGGGAGGAAAGAGTTCTAGAGATTTTAGAGGGACAAAGTTTGGAGAAGGGGGAAGGCTTTTCTCTTCTGAATCCTGGAAAGTTTCTTTTGTACCTGGCTCCTGTACTGGAACAGGCTGCCCAGAAGGGTTGTGGAGTCTCCTTCTCTGGAGGTATTCAAACTTTACCTGGAATTTTTCCAATGTAACCTACTGTAGGGAACCTACTTTAGCAGGTTGAGTGGACTGTGTGATTTCTAGAAGTCCCTTCCAACTCCTGTGATTCTGTGATTCTGTCACTGCCCTGTGCTTGGGCAGCATCTGGGGTGATGTGTGCAAATGTGATATCTTTGGAGACACCTTCAACCCCAGCCTTTGGGATGAAGGAGAAAGGGGAGCCTTGAGCACCTTTTAGGAAATGAAGATGCTGTGCTGCTTTGAGGGTGTATACTGAGAAAGGCAGTATTTCTCCCTGGCAGTGGCACATTAGGGTGATGCTTAACCCATGGGCTGCCCAGTGATCCCAGCTGCACTCAGGGCTTTGCATGTCTCTCCAGGAGTCACCACTTTTTCTGTGTGCGATGGGGCCTGATGCAAAGCTCTAACATGGCAACACAAGGCTGATAGGCTCCCAAAGCCCAGATGCAGCATCTGAAAACTGTCTGGCAGTTTTCATTGAGGGGCTGATTAATGGTGTGTGAGAAACCCATAATGTCTTGTGAATTTAGGGATGTGTCTTGACTTAATTCTGATGACAAACTCTGACTTTCCTTTCAGAGAGCATTTTCATTGGAAATCAAAGAGATTTGAGATATATAGCTGGCTAAGCAGTCATACCTCAGAATAGGATTTGGGGATTAGCAGAGTGGATAATAAATTGAATAGTAGGAGTTAAAATCAGACTGTGCTCGTAAAGAAAGCAGAGACGAAAGGTACACCCCTGGAAAGCAGTAATGCCAGAGATGACGACAGGGTTACACCAGTGAGCAGATGAGATGTGGGCTCACAATACAATGTGGCAGCAAAGCAGTGGATGTGGTTCCTGGATTGCATAAACAGAACTATTAAATCCTGGAGCGAGGAAGTATTTTCTGCATGTTTCTAGTTGTATTTTCTTCGCATTCCTGGTCTGAGTGTACCTCAGCTATCGAGTTCATTTCTGGAGAACTCAGTGCCCCAAAGATGGCAGCAAATTAGAACAAATTCAGTGGAGCAACAAAAATGATTAAGATGCTGGAGGGATTGATCTGAGAGGGGAGATTAAAGTAACTAATTACATTTAGCTTGGCCAAATGACAATTAAAAGGGAGATGTGATGACTGCCTTAAAGTGTGTGCTTAAGAATGTAAACACTGAAGGGAGAAAGAACGCGAAGAATTGCGGAGCGCTGCTGGTTCGATGCCCGGGTTGCGCGGTGAGGAGGATGAGTAGGAGCTGTAATGAAACGGCAGGAGAGCGATCGCCGGGAGTGCTGAACGGACAGCGCCGGAGCGATGGCGCTCCCTGAACGAAAGCAGCCGTGGGACCTTTGCTCGGAGAAACATCCCAAAGTCGTCAGGAGAGGAAGGAAGGGATGCGGTGTTCCCACAGCATCTGATTTTCAGGATATGCGGAAGAACTGGCTGCACGTCTTTTTGACTGTGATCACGCAGTGCTGCATCCACGTCGGGGTGTGGTTGCTTTAATAAAAGCTCACGGGGCTTTTAGGGGCTGGAGGGGTGCAGGCAAAGGGGTAGGGGTGAATGCTATCAGACACCTGTAAGAAAGGCAGAGAGAGCCTGGTGCATTCCGGATAGGGGAGTGAAGATGTGGGTGGAAACCTGGCTGTCGGCAATCTGAAAAGGACTGTTATAAAAAGAGGACAGGGGCCAATTATTCTCTTTAGCTACCAAAGATCTGGAAGTAAGTGGGGCCCTCAGCTGAAGCTGAGAAAATTCACATCGGTATAATAGAGAAGACAGAGTGTTGGGTGGAAGGAGGCTACAGGGGTGTGTGGGAATTGCATGAGTGTGTAGATACCAGGGTGACATTAGACACCCGCTTACCAGGGGATGACACTGGCATCGGGAAGTCAATCTCATTTTAGCAAGGGGGGGGTAGAGGTGGAGGGGCAAAACAGCTGCTCTGACACAGAGAGCTCATCTAATTTCTGTGGTTTCAGGGTATTTAAAGGGCTTTTGGGCTTGTAAACAAGCTGGTGATGTGGTGCTTTTGCTTTGTGGGTTATTTGTTTAGGACTTGTTGGCTAATGCTTGTGCTTAATTGTATTTTCTTTTTTTGGTGGTATCTGTTTCAATGCAGTGGAAGGAAGTACACACTTTTAAAAAAAAAAAAACAACAACCAAACATTAAAAAATAAGGAGCTAGTTCTAGCAGAGCATGAATTTGCTGGTGTTTTGGGTGTTTTTTTTTTTTTTCCCTTTTGTTGTAGACCTTTTTTGAGGCATGAATTAGCCTTAATTGTTTTTTATTTTTCGTCCTTGTGCAGTATTCTATCTTCACATTTTGACAAGCCCAGGAAAATATCAAGAAGCAAGAGCTATAATCATGGTTTCTTATCAAGTTGTATCCAAGACATCCTGCATATTTTCTCAGAGATGGTCCACTTTCAGGAGGATATCACACACCTGGAAACATTGATTTCATGAACTGCTTTTAAGAGTGGTATGGCATCTCTGAGGGAATGAAGAGGTGAGGATGAGAAGAAGAGCTGTGTATCTGCACATCCTCTCAGCTGGTGGCTCCAGTTTTTCTGGGTAAAGAGCTCTGTAAGCCTGATGTAAAGAGCATCACAAACTTATTTTTTTGTGATACCTGATTGGAGGGCTGTTTGTAAAATAAATGCTTCAGCTTAGCTCCATGTGTGACAGCAACTGTGTCCCAATGACACCGCTAGTTGCTGGGCAATTTTAAGGAGTTCAGAGAGTCACAGAGTCTCAGAATCAAGGAAACAGATTTTTGTTGTAAACTCAGAAGAACTCCTTTTTAAGGCAAAAGCTGAAATGCTGCAAGCAGGTGGGGTCGTGCTGTCTTACAGAGTAGACTAAGCTTGTGGTGTGAACAGAAGACAGGTCAGAGCGATCCCATGTTTGATTTTTACCTGGATTATTCACGGCTCTTACTCGGTTAATAAACAGCTATGGTCATTAAATGTATTTCTTCTTCCTGTCCCAGCAGTTGCTTCCTGAAGTAGTTCAGTGGCCTGGCAGTTTTGTGCAAACCCACTGTTGCTGCTGGCTATAGACAGCCTGTCAGACCATCGAGTGTGGCTGCAATGCAGACGCCTCTCCTCATGCCCCTTCAGCTGCAGGCAGAAGCCTTTGGTGAGCAGTGCAAGTTGGGGGTGGCTGTGCCTAAGGCCATGGCATCAGAGTTTGTCAATGCCCAAGTCACTCAGTGTGTGTTCATCTGTGGGTTGGTGTGATGGGTGTGCACACCACAACTGTGTTCTGCAGTGTTCTTTCTTTTGTGTTGGAGAGGTCTGTGGGACTTTGGAGCTGATGATGCCGTAAATAAGTACTTTTTACTTGGTCTTGACTTTTTAGAACTCTACCCTTGGCATTCTTCACTGATTTTGCACTTAGTAATAGAAGTAAAGAAAGAACAAAAAGGCACTTCACAAAGCTATTGTGATGAAATCAGCTCCTTGAACAGCTGTGACAGGGACAGAGTAGCAATGAGAAATACAGACAGGGAACTGTGATGAGGGATTTGTGTTGGTGAATACTACTCTGTGATGAGTCCCTGGTCCTGCAAGCTCTAAGCCTGGAGAAGTTAGCACCAGTGCTGTTAGCACCAGTGCTGTTACTTCCAAAATCCCGGGCTCCTCAAACTCAGCAGTTAGTGTTAGATCTGCAGATGTCCTGCGTGATATGGGATTCTGGATACAGTTGCATTTCATTTTCCTTTGTGAAACAAGTGTACAGTATGTTGTTTTTCCCTGCATTTTTGTAATGACTTTGCATGTTTTCAGCTATCTATAGGTATATCTATCATGTTTTGGAAGGAAGCTGCTAGGTTTGCACAGTTCATGACTTATCAATGCCAATGCAATGTTTGCTCTTGTAGGGTCTTTACAAAGTGCTACACCTGTGTTGCTGGTGTGCTGGGTGATGGTGGGGGATGTGGTCTGGGTATCTCTCTATATAACTACTTTGTAAGCTTTACTTTGTACTGTAAACTTAAAATGTTACACTGTATTTAAAAGTGAAAATTTCATTCTAGAAATGAGCCTATATAGGATAGCAGAGTTACTGCCAATGGAGCCACTGTGGAGGCTATGTGAGCAGGAGCTGCAGTGGGTGTGCAAAAGCACACACATATATGCCCCTGCTAGCAGCTGGCTGTCCCCTTGATGTACTGCACTATGTGCTAATGAGGTTTCCTGCCCCAAAAAGCTCCCTACCTGCATGCATTCCACCAGTGCTGCTTTGCTGGCATGTGCTGGCATTAGGTGGCACGAATGTAGGACGTTCTGACCTGCTTCCTGCCCGACAGACGGCAGAAGCTGATTGCTGGAGGCAACCATTAGTTTACTCCAGATTGGCTTCAGGGATTACATGTGGAGAAGTGCAGAGCCATTAGAGCTGCAGCGTCGGTGTGACCATGCTGCTCTGGGACTTTACAGTGCTAGAGAGGCGTGAACTGCATTGCATGAGATCTCTGAGCAGCATCTCATCATTGCTGAAGAACACACTCATTACACCCACCTTCCATGTGTCTCTAATCTTGCAGCAGAACCAAAGTACATAAACTGTATCATTCCTTACCCCCTTTCTGCTCCTTTTTAATATCTGTCAACAATTTCTTTCCTGTGTGATGCTGCAGGTTGGGAAGGCTGATGGCAGCCAAGGTGAATCACTCACCACATGTTGATGTATTTGCTTTACCTGTTGCTCCGTAGAAGCCTGCAATCCCGACGCTGAAGCTTTAACGGCTCCCTGCCAATCAGATTAAATATTTAGTAGCAATAGGTTCTGGGCATCACATTCCTGACAGTGTGTTTTCATGCATCATTTGCTGTAAACGTTGGGAGATTTTTAGCTACAGCTTGCAAAGCAACTGCCTCTCTGCTATGTCTCCTGTCTTTATCTCCTGTTTTCACTGTCCTTCTGACTTTTCACCTTTATTTTTAGCCCTGCTTTCTCTTCCCCTTTGGCTTTTCCTCTCTTTGATCCCTGAGGCCATGAGAACAGCAGCTGGAATGGGTGTCAGCATGTGGTAGAGGAGTGGAGGCACCAATGGCATTCCCACCTCCTCAGAAGAGCTCCTGTGACCAGAACAGGCTGATGGTCTCTTTTGGGCAGTGGACACCTTAAACAAGGCGAGCACCCTGAGGACAAGGAAAAGAAAATCCTCTCTTTCATTCCCCTTTCTGTCATGCAGCTCTTCATATATCAGCTGGTTTGGTGCTGTTACTGTTGGGTCACCTCTTTCCTTTCAGTCCATTTCTGGATAAATCATTATCAGGAGAAGAGGCAGTGGGCTCAGTCATTCAATGTTGGTCATCCATCCCCATGGGGTTGCCTTTTCTCACTAGCTGTGGTCTTGCAGCAGATGTCTGTGTCAGCTGTGATGATGTACCTGGAAGATACCCCTGGTAGATCAGGACTATCAAGAACAGAAATCCAGTCAAGTTGTGTGGTGGAAGAAAAAAACAAGGATACCTCTATTTGAGGTTTTTATATGTGATTGTATTTTCCATACTGGCACAGTGCTGTCTGCTGGAACTCAGAAAGCAATACAGAAGATGCAGGAACCTTGCACTGATTCCTACAGTATGTTGGACGCCAAAGGTTTCATGTGGACAAAGTACAGTTGCCTGGCAGTCATCTGAATTTTCAGGCATGGTGCCTAATGCGGTGGCCCTTTAGAGGAGCTGTTTGAAACCAGGATGAACACCAGTGCTAGCAGTGGTTCTGAGCTGGTACTAGGATGGAAGGGGTAGTCTCCTGGGCTAGTGATCTCCATAGGCTTGTGCTCTGCATATCTTATGTTGCAGAGCCCACTTAAGAGCTTGCTCTCCTACTTTCACCCATTGCTTGAAGTGTTCTAACACTGCTCATATGGTTTGACTCATTATTCTACTTCCTTTGCTGGTATGTGCATCTTTTTTTTTTTTTCATTCTTGTTACAAAGCATTCTCCCTGCCTGAATGTGTCTTTGTAGCCCCAGGGTTGCTGGTGCACCCAGCAGCCTGGCAAAGAAGGCCTGTGATTCTCACTGCCTGTGTGAGTGCTGCTCCACACCCCTGCTTCCTCACTGCTGGTACCCAGTGCTGATCTACTCCAGAGGCCCTGCATAGCCAGTCCAGGAGACTTCTATGAGTGCTAGTGACAAGTTTTCCATGAGGATTTCTCTTCCTGTTGTAACAAATTTCCAGCTATCCGGTGAAGCATCATCCTCTTCGCATTTCTTTTGGTGTGGGATGGATCCTTTGTTTGTACCAACATTGCTGTTGCAGCAGGTGACCCTTTATGTTGAAGGAAGAGGAGAGTAGGCCCATCAGATCAGAAAGATTCCTCTTTATTGCTCTGCTGTGATAGTCGCTAAATCTTACAGGCTGGAATGGGGTGTGGCAGACCTGATGACCTGAAGCAGATACTGGGGTGCTTGGGAAACTTCTTCAGCAAAAGAAGAGTGAAAGACACCTGTGACTTCTGCAAAGTGCAGTAACTATGGGCAAAACAGCCTGCTCCATTTCTTGTTTTCTTTTTTTCCTTTTTTTCTCATTGCTCTGGATCTCTCCACTCCATTCCTGTGCATCTGATGGCTTATTTCCCTGCAGATGTTATCTTGGCAGTAACTCAGGCCTGGACACCTCCCTTGGGGAGCCTGTGCACTGCCTGAGTGCTTTTCTTTCCTTAATGGCAGGCCACCTGATTTTTTTTTTTTTTTAATATGCGTATATACTTTTAGCCCATTGCTTTTCATAAATAAATAATATTTTAAGCAGTGAAGGAAGCTTTAAGGTAGGTGGATCTGGAGAGGACAGTCCCTTAGCCACATATCAGACCAGCTTGGGTAAATGGATTGGCTGGAGGGGCTGCACAGCTAGCCACCAGCTCAACTCAGCTCCACAGTGTGGAGATCAGCCATGGTCTGGTGGTGCATCCTGTGATCCCTTTAGTTAGGAAAGGAGTCATATGTGCGTATTGCTTTTCAGTCTTGTTGAAGTATTCCCAGCCTCTGGATGGGGTGGTAACAGGACTGTGCTAGTGTGGGAAGGGATATAAGATCCCAGGAGGTTTTTAGACTCAGAAAATAAGTACATACCAGAGGAAAGGGATGTGAGAGCGTTCCAGGGCAGCACAGACAGGTGATAATGCATATTGGCTTGTTTGTTCCAGCTTTTCTCCCCTTGTCTCTCTCTCTCCCAAGACAAAGATGTGGGGAGTGATTGATCCCTTTCATGTTACCGGATGCCTCAGAAAGGTGTTAAAACCCATGAGAAATGTGTTTTGAACATTTCCAGATCAGATTGCATTCCCTTTTGGTACAGAGGTACACAGACACAGGTACATGCAAAAGACTCTATGGATTTTAGTGTACTTGGGCATCCTTATATTTATAAATCCATACAGCTTCATGGTTTTGAGAAGAGCTCCTAATGAGATACCAAAGCAGGAACTGTGTCAGAAAGGCATTGCATCCAAGAGCAGATGATGGTTTTCTTTTTTTTTTTTCTCCTCTTGCATGGAACCCATGAGAAATCTCTCTCCAAGCAGAGGGGACTTCTGTTTCAGCTTGCTCCAGTGTGCACGTGCCTTGTCATTACTATTCTTGATGCAGTCAACGAGAGCTGTGCTGTGATCTTCAGCCCTGTGGTATGGATGTGCCCTGCAGAAGTGCCAAAGCTGCTATGAGAAAAACTCAGGATGCTTTGAGGGGACAACTGGTACTCATGACAAACTTTGGGGAGGCAGTTCATGCAGGCAACATGGTGTGCTTTTCCCACTCCATTGTAGGAGCTGGGTGATATTTGCAAGATTGCAATCCTTGGCTGCTCAGGATGTCCGTATTGGTACTGTCATATACAAACAAAGGTAGGTAAAGGCTGTACAGCCTCTTGTGGACTGAGTGCTTTAACTGTAGCACTTGCATGGCACTGCAATCTCAGGTTTGTACAAAAGCTCTTCACCAGACAGCATTCAGTGCAACTCCAGCACTTCGGAATAGGCAATGTGAAGTCTGCTTTGCCACCATATCCATTAAACCTACCCCTTCTGGCTGAGTGGTAACTCTGACCCAGTCCAGAAATAACTCTCGGGGGAGAACAGCAGCTCTAAGCTGGCCCCTAACATGGTCGCCAGGCTTGGGTTTCTGTCTTCAGGAAGCTGGATTCCTACAAGGACCACTCTGTGTGTGAAAGGAGTGTAAATAGAATGTGGTTGTCACCAAATCTATTGGTTTTCTCTCCCAGCTCCCAGGGCTTCATAGAGTTTGCAGGATAGGACACTTTCATTCATGGCCTAGTCTGAAGCTGTAGCCCTCAGAATCACGTCTGAAGATTACTCAGTCAATCCCATATTTCCTGTGTCTCTAGGCTTCCTGCTGTAAGGACAGGCTTTCTGTCTAGGAGGGAATCGGAGTTTACAGGACTACCTGGGTGTATAATATGAGCCAAGTGACTCTGCTCTGGTACCTTTCCCTGATCTGTTAAACCCAGGGTCTGAGGATCTCCACTTCTGAGATGCACTGCTACAAGATCTTGTACTTTAAGATTCTGTAAGTGAATTAATACCAAGCTGGGCCATATGTTTCCATAGTCCAGGATCTGCAGGAACCAGATTCCTTGGATCCATGGCAGATGCATGGGCAGATACCTTGATAAAACAGGAGGTTTTCAGGTGTGGATTAAAATTGCCAGAAGGGTGGTACCTGCTGCTCCAAAGTGCCAGACCTCCAGCCCAGATCCCAGAGGCTGGCTGCCCACTGTAGCTTTGCCTCATTCTCCATAGCTCAGCGTTGCACTTGCTCTTGGCCAGGAAGCTGCTTTGGTGAAAATGTACCAGGAGCTGAGATATTTTCATGAGAAACAGGCTTAACAAATTGGCATTTGCTGACAATGTGTTGTTTTGTCAGAAACTACTGTTCAGCGATATTTTGCAGTTTGACTTAATATGGCAAAGTTGATTTTGAGTATCAGGGATTTTGCTTGGAAACCACGACTATTTGTGGTATTACAGTGATTCCTTTCTCTCTGCTGCTAGCTAAGCTAGGATTTATTGTCCTGAAGAACTTGGACAGACAGGCTTTAATACACTCTCTTGGGATCTTGTGGGTAATGTTGGGTATGATCTCACAAGAAGACATTACTGCCTTTGGGGAAGTGCAGTGGAAAGCAATAATGATAATCTCAACTCCTGGAGCTTCTATCACTTGAGAGCTGGAAATACTTTAAATACAATAAATAATTAAACCTTCTAGCTCTGTGAAACAGAGAAGGTGCATCTCCATCTTTCTGATGAGGAGAATAAGGCGAAGAGTGAAGAAGAAAACAGTAGTGTTTACACTTTCAAAAAATGCTTATTGATTTTTGGATGATGGTGTAAAGGATTAGAACAAGGCTCCACTAGTTGTGGTTCATTTTCTCCATGCTTTTGAGATTTAAAAGCAGATATCTACCAGTGTGAAGGCAAATAAGCCGAGAGGTGCCATTGGTGGATCAAAAAATGTAACAGTGCTTGAAGTGAGGAATAGAATGACTGTGGGAGTCATGGAGGACAAAACATGGAGTAGAGGTAAGTGATGAATGCAGAAAGCTGAATAGGATGGTAGGTTAGGACATATACTGTAGACTGAAGAAAGTTTGTGGGGGTATTGGAATTATGGATTTTCTAGTACACTGAGCAGCTTTATGCTGTTTCGAAAGTACGAACTGATTGTAAAGCTTAAGAAAACCATGGCTATACTCATTCCATGGGATTAGTTTTTCTTTATTGATAGTATATTCTTTACTGTGATCATTGTTTAGTTTTGGTGGTTGTTCCTTCCTGATCTTTCTACCAAATATTCTTTTTTTTTTAATCTGCTGTGAATGTATATTATAATAACTTCTGTGTAGAAAGATGTGGCCCAAAGGAGTGGGGCTGCACCCTGAGGAAGCCAGCAGTGGAGCTGGGCTGGGAGGAGGCACGTGTTGATATGTCCTTGTATGTATCATGGGGGGAATGAACTGCTAGGTGAGCTACTGGGAAAGGTGGCTTAAGCAGCCAGCATGAACAAATTTGACAGGCTGGAGAAAAGAGAAAGTGGAGAAATCTGATGGGGAAAAAAATACATGGAAATGGCATTCAGCTCAACCAAATTTAATCTGTTTGCTCGTGCTGGATTAGAGCTTCCATTCTTATCCCTGCAGCATCAACAGCCATTGACTAGACATTGTCCAGATATGGCTTTGCCTGTATGTTTCTGTCATTACAACTCCATAGATATGATGGACTGCTGAGAAGAGGGAGAGGTCAGCTGATGCTGGGTTGGGTCTCTCCAGCTGGGAAAGCTTTCTGGATGCTACTTGGTGAGATAAATCGGCCCTGACCTGTCATAGAATCCCAGGCAATGCATGGTCTGGTGCGCAGCGCTAACGTAGTGTGAAAACATATTGTATCCAGCAGCTTGATGGCTAGTGCCTTACTGGTCTTTGAACTGAGGGAATGAAATACTAGGAAAGGGGGAAGTTTGAGGTGGGGAGAGTAAAAGAGGGAAAGAAGGAAAGGAAGATAAAAATGAAGCTACGAAAGAAATTCCTAATTCGCAGTCATCAATTCCTCCTACATCCTGACTTTAGTATTTATTGTAAGGATCAAGTTTTTCTAAGGGGATGAGTGATTTTTATGATTGCTGGGGTGAGAGTATCCAACACCAAGCATCTTAAATGACACTCTTTTTAGATGTCACGTAGGGGGTTTCCTTGTTACTTCTCCTAGGTAGATTTTGTTTTCCTTAAAATAGCAATAATAAGAACAGAAAGATCCTTTGCTGAAGACCAAAGCTAGGAAAAGGAAAGACATGATTTTCATAGAATCATAGAATGGTTTGGATTGGAAGAGACATTAGAGATCATTCAGTTCCAACCCTTGCCATGGATAGAACTGCCACCTACCAGATCAGTCTCCCCAGGGCTCCACTGAACCAGGGCTTGAATGTCTCCAGCGAAGGAGACCCACAGCTTCCCTGGGCAGCCTGTGCCAGTGCCTCACTGCCCTCTGAGTAAAGAATTTCTAACATATAAATTAAATCTACCCTCATTCAGTTTAAAGTCATTCCCCATTGCCTTATCACTATCTACTCATGTAAAAAAGTCAGTCCCCATCCTGTTTGTAAGCTCCCTCCAAGTACTGAAAGTCCATAATGAGGTCTCACTGAAGCCTTTTCCAAGCTTAGCAAGCTCAACTCCCTCAGCATTTCTTCATAAGGGTGCTCTAGCCCTCTGATCATCTTTGTGGCCTCTCCTCTGGACCTATTTCAGCAGCTCCATGGATGCAGTACTCCAGATGGAACCTCACAAGGGTGGAGCAGAGGAGGACAATCACCTCCCTTGCCCTGCTGGTGACCCTTCTTTTGGTGCAGCCTAAGATGCAGTTGGCCTTCCAGGCTGTAAGAGCACTCTGCTGGCTCATGTCCAGCTTGTCATTCACCGGAGCCCCCATGTCCTTCTCCACTGGGCAGCCCTCAAATTAGTTCTTCTCCCAGTTTGTGCATCTATCTGGGATTGCTGCAACCCAAGTGCAACACGATGCGTTTAATCTTATTGAATCTCATTAGGTTCCAGTGGGTTTGCTTTTCAAATCTGTCCAAGTCCCTTTGAATGGCATCCTTTCCTTGTGTCATATCAGTTGCACCACTCATCTGTAAACTTGCTGGGGGTGCACTCAATCCCATTATCCAGGTCATTTATAAAATTGTTGAAGAGCACCAGTCTCAAAACAGACCCCTATGAGATATCACTCATCACTGGCTTCCACCTGTACATATGTAAATTACATATGTTTTGCCACAGAACAGGCAATTATTATAAGGAAGGAAACTTGAGAACTGGTTGTTTGGATGTAGTCACCCATCCTGACCAGACAGCTCTCAACTCCTTTTGACTCAGATTGCTGTGGTTTGTCTTTTCACTTGTGATAAAACCATCCCTTGGTCCCTCTCACCTTTTGATTAATTCCCCAACTCTTTTAATAAGCAATGTTGGCCTTCTTATGGGGTCACGTGGTGACAAACCTCACCTCCCAAAATGCTGTATTTCAGTAGCCATATCAAGAGGCCATGAAGCTCCTGAGGGATAGTGGCAGTTTGCAGGATATGGCCCATCAATATCTGTAGTGCTGCAACATTGACCTGGACCACTTATCAGCTTCTTTGCCCCACTCAAATCTTGATATTTGGACACTGAGCCTTTTTATCTGCTGTTTTTTTTGTTTGTTACATCTTTATGAGAACCTGATCAGGTCTCATGAACTCTGTCACTCTGCTTAGGACTGGTTAAGATTTGCTACAGAGGTGCTACAAGCAGCAGAGGCAGTATGGTTTCCTAGCTTGCTTTTGCTGCATGGTCTTCAAGGCTGAAACATGCACCCCTGAAGATCTTTCTGAGGGGATGGGCTTGTTTGTTTTGAAGATTTTAAGATACAGACTCGAAGGAGCAGTCCTTGAGAGCAACCCTGCAGAGAAGGACCTGGGGGTCCTGATGGATGAAAAACTTAACATGAGCCAGCAGTGTGCTTCTGCAGCTTGGAAAGCAAATAGTATCCTGGGCTCCATCAGAAGAAGAGTGGCCAGCAGAGATAGGGAGGTGATTGTCCCTCTCTACTCTGCTCTTGTGAGGCCCCATCTGGAGTACTGTATCCAGGTCTGGAGCCCCCAGAATAAGAAAGAGCTGTTGGAGAGGGTCCAGAGGAGGACCACAAAGATGATCAGGGGACTGGAGCACCTCTCCTATGAAGACAGGCTGAGGGAGCTGGGCTTGTTCAGCCTGGAGAAAAGAAGGCTGCGGGGTGACCTCATTGCAGCCTTTCAGTACCGAAAGGGAGCCTACAAACAGGAGGGGAATCAACTCTTTGAAAGGGTAGATAACTGCAGGACAAGGGGAAATGGTTTTAAGGTGAAGGAGGGAAGATCTAGGTTGGATGTCAGGGGGAAGCTCTTTATTATGAGATTGGTGAGGTGCTGGAACAGGCTGCCCAGAGGGGTTGTGGATGCCCCATCCCTGGAGGTGTTCAAGGCCAGGTTGGATGGGGCCCTGGGCAGCCTGGTCTAGTATTAAATGTGGAGGTTGGTGGCCCTGTGTGTGGCAGGGGGATTTGAGGTTCCTGATCCTTGAGGTCCCTTCCAACCCTGGCCATTCTGTGATTCTGTGAAGATTCACTCAGTGTTGTACATTGTATCTGAGGAGATTGGCAACAAACCAGAGGGGTATATCCGAAGTGCAGATGCAAATAAAGGCTGTCACCTTCTGGTTCAAAAGCTCTTCTTGGGATTCTCAGTGTTGTAGAAGGAATCCTTTAATTTGTCTAAAGAAAGAAGAGTCATATATTCTTTCTACTTATGGTGTTGGAAGAAACCTTTGTTATTTGGCTTTTACAGTGTTTACATATAGCATCCAAAGAACTCAAAGTCCTATATCAAGAGACAGTCTAGAGTAGCCCATGGGATTTCTGTGCTGGCATTGTGTTTGGCAGCTGCCTGCCTGGTTTCTGCTTTCTCTTCAAACAACTGATTCAGGGATTGAATAGGTACTGAGTGCAGTATATGAGCATATATGGAATGGTAAAGTCCTTCCATCCTTGGAAGTAAAAAATAATACTTCTATTTTTTTTTATGATTTTTTCAAACTTTTAAAAATTCAGTGTCATCATCTGCTAAGTACATAAAATGGAGAGTTGATCAAGGTTGAGTAGAAAGCTTCAAATTAATACAGCAAATAATCAGAAGTGCGGAGGATGTGCTTTTCCAAACCATCTAACCAAAGTTAAAGGTGTTTTTTTATGGATGCTAATGGATTGGAGGTATTTAAATCCCAGGTTTCAGAAATCTGTCTTTGATGTAATCAGGTTATTAATGAGCTGCTGAATTCTGCTTGGAAGTGAAAAGTGGAAGATGAGAATTAAAGAAGGAAGGCAGGGATTGTAGCATGGATTACCAAGTTGTTCCAATTCGATTTATCTGGCAAAAGTGGTGGTGTTCTGGGTGCAGCATTCTGCTGCCTGTTTAAACCTGGCTTCCCTTAGTCCTGCTCTCTAGGAAGCAAAGCTACTTTCAACCACTCTGAAATCCTTTTGGAGAGGCAGTGTGCATGGAGATGTTTCCCATGCTTTGGATGGTTTGCTCTGAGCCTGACACAGAGAGGGGATGTTCAAAAGCGGGATACCACGCATGGTGGAAAGACCTTGATAGCTTTGAAAACCTTGTTTGAAATGGAGTGTGTGCAGAGTGAGAGCTGTGGTAGCTGACCCCTCCGGATGGTGGGATCTCGTCCCTTTAAACTTGTCCAAACAGGGTGCTAGGGCTGAGATACTGCCCTGGGAACAGTGCTCCAGCCTGGCTCCATGGCCAGGCTCACAGAGAGCAATGGCTGTGCCAAGCCTCCATGCCCTGGCATTTAGAAGTTGGCACTGCACAATGCCAGACTGACCTGCTGTCTCGCTTAATGGCTTTTGTATGTCACACTGACTCCCACCGCTCTGCACGTGTGTGCCAGCCTGAGGAAGCAGGTCAGTCTCACTCCTGCTCTCCCTGCCCTGCCTTCCTCCTTTGCTCCTTTCCTGCTGCCTTCCTCCTTTGCTCATCCTGCTGAGGGCCCAAGGGGGCTTAGTTTAGGAGTAAGGATGAACAGAGCTGAAATTCTGCTGCAGAGAAAAGTCCCCAGGGGTGATCAGATAACCTTCTTACAAGCGTTTTCAGGGTGGAAATGGCGAGTTGAGAGAGTGAAATTGTTTAGGCTGAATGAAGGAGATATTATTGAAGTAACAGGATAGCTGAGCAAAGGGAAAATTTAAGCTGAGTTTAGAGAAATGTTTCTGAATGCGAGCCTTGGAGGCATCTCCTAGCAGTGGTAATCCTATTGTTTGAGTTGTTTCAGAGCAGGTAGTGCGATAAAGCAGATGCTGTGGAGATCCTGAAATGACTGGGAGAAGGACAAGACTGTTAAGCAGAGGATTTTCGTGTGTAATTTCTATGAATTACTTGGTACTGGACTCAACAGAAGCTTGGAGGCTGTGGCTGTAACAGCTGTCCCCATGATATGTAAAATACGTGGGTGGAAGTAAGTGGGAAGGATGCTGGGAACTTACCTTTGGGTAAGCTTCCAGTAATGAGACACAGTTCTTCATCTGTTGGGAATGATTTGGGTCTAATTGATGATCAAAGTGTTCTTTGTACCTCCTTAAGTGTAGAGAGAGAACTGCTCCTTTGTGTGGGATAGAAAAAAAGGGGAAGTGCTTTTTTGGACCTTATCATTGGATAGACCTCTTGAGCAGACAGAAGCAATCTAGCCTTTAGAGATGGGAGGAATAAGTATGTAATATATGAGATGAATCTGATAGTGCCCAGTCTTTGCCTATATTAATAAAGGAAAACAGGTGAAAAGATAATAAATTGAGTAGAACTGAAAGAACTGAACTTACGCACCTATTTCCTCCCATGGAAGAAAAGCTAACAGTGAAGTAAAGAGAGTACAAAAAAAGTTAATTTGAGAGAAAAGATTATTTTAAAAATTTATTTATAAAGATTAGATGAAAATGCATCTGTGGGGCAGCACAGAAATAAATAATACTTGCTGGAGAGGGAAGAGCTGTGAAAAGCAGCGAGACCTGTCCAAATGGCCTTGGAGAAATGTTTCTGCCACTGTTAAAGAAAAGTTTGTGTGTCAGAATGAGAAGACGGCTTATAAAATATATTATTTGTCATCTAGGATTACTGAAATGCACTGGGAGGAGCTCAATCAGAGTCACTGCAATGAACCTTTTTCACACAGGTGCCGGATAGCCATCACTGGGCATGGAACCTCTGATGTCTGTTGACTCTGCCATCTTCTTGCTCTGAATGTATGAATATTTTCCTGCAGTGTCATTCATACAGTTTATCAGTACCTGAGATGTACAGGTGCTTCCAGGACACATCCATCGTGCCCTAGATCCATCCTCATCTCAGTCTCTGTTTACAGAGTTCCAGTAACAACAGGGCCATGAGCCAGGAGAAGATTTATGAACATTTATGTCATCTACCTGGTGAGCAGCAGTGTGGAGAACGGCAGCACAAGAGCTGTTAGCGTACAAATCAGCTGTGCTGAAGCTACGGTAGGAGAATGGTTAAAGCAGTGTTAGGAGGTGAGGGGTGCTTCTTCAGAGGCAGACAATATACAGTGTGTTCTGAGTGGAGAGATGGTGTTAACCATGAGAATGGAATGTGGTACAAAGTTGAAATTGGGTTGACAAAAGTCAGGGAGTTGGTGAAACTTAAATGTAAACTACAGCGTGATATTTAGTGACTTAACCCCCAGCTTTTAGGAGTAACAGTTTGTGAGATTTGAATCAACCCTGCTCCTTTCGTTGCATGGGTCTTCCCAGCTCCTGCAGATTACATGTATGGCAGGTAGTAGAGAAAGACTTAAACATGCGCCAGGCTTCTGCTTGTCTAGTGCAGTAACTTCCCTGCAGCACTGCCAGCGCACTGTGCTGTTCCCTGGTGGTGTGTTGGATACCAGACAAAAAACATCTGCCAGCTTTCTGGAGTATTTCACAGCTGAGGTGAATTTCTTCCTATTTTCAACTAGGGCTGTAAACACGAGGGTTGATTTTTCATTCATTGTCCAGATCTTATATCTCTATGCTTTCCTGATGATGTTCAGCCCCCTGTGTCAGGTATCAACTTCATCCTAATTAGGAAAGCTGCCTTTAAGGCAACTTTATATGTGAGACTGAAGCATTACAGGACTTCCATTTCTTTTGCTGGGGGTGGGGTTTTGGGGCCCTGCAAATACCATCCCAAGGGCCTGATGCACATGGCTGCCCAGTTGGCTTGGCTGCAGCAGATGGAGGCACTGGCGTGAACACACAACAGAGCTGACCCCATCTTCTGCCTTAATGCTATGTCCCACCTAAAGATTGCCTCACTTTGCTCTATGTGGCATAGCACTTTATTTACAGTTAGCTTGGTTGAATGCACAGTGACCTATTTGTGTACTTTCCCAGAAATATCTCTAAACGCTGAGCTGTATTTTTGGCTGTGCAGCTAATAATTTTCTATTAATACTTATCTTAGATTTGATCCACACAAAATGCACTGTCAAATAAGGTTCTTATGATATTTTTAAGCAGTCTAACCTTTTGGTCCTGGCCAAATTCCAACTGAATAATTGCTGTCTGACTACCTACATTCCTCTTGCATTTTCAATTGGAGAAGTTAGGTCTCCCTCTGTGTTTTAACAGTGATTGTGTAATATTGTTCTGCAGCATTAAGTAGATGCTGCATTCCTCTACAATGCTGGATATGTTTTATTGGTAAATAAAATAAGATTATAGAGTTATAATCATTTTACAGGCATGTTTATGTCTAAATATAGATATGTCTGTAAAAGCACTTTGTCTAATATCCCTGTCATGCATTCTGTACCAGGAAAAAAGGGAGAATATAATAGTGTGGAATAATGTCTTTAAAAAAGAAAAAAAAAAAAAGAGAGACATTACTGGCTAGAATGGAGTTTAAGATTTACCGAATTGTTTTGGAAAGGCAGAAGAGCCTTCCTGACGCTGTTACCCTGCATCATTGATAAGGAAAAAACCTACTGATGTAAAATACTTTGTAATGAAACACCTTGATGCATTTTAAAAGTCACTCTTGGCTTATGAAATTAGATTTGAGGATTATTAAAATTACTTGGAGCAACTAGAGATAAATTCTCTGTTTTAGAACTGCAGCTTTGTCATCATCTTATGAGTTTCTCCATGTGAATTTGCAAATACTCGCTGGAGTAAGAGAAAACAGTAATACTCGCACGGATGTTCCCACACTACCTCTGGTGTTTCCTCAGTTGGGTGTCTCAAACTTTTCCATTTGAACACTGCAGGAGTAAACAGATAAAACTTGCTGCTGTATACGAAACAACTTTTCACAATAGTTCTGAGATCACTTTAGTCTTACAATATCTGTGCAGGTGTACCTGTGCCTTTTACTAGCATTCATTCAAAAAGGGCTCATGGTGAGAAAGACTAGAGGAGGAAAGAGAGATAGGGGTTGGTGCTGGGATGCCTGTTCTGATCTCCAACAGCCTCTACTTGCACAGTGGAACTCTGTGCTGTGAACCTGCTCATGCCTTGTGGCAGTGTACTAGGTCTGAATGGTAGATGCCAACCTTTGGCTGAGGGTACCACTATCCTTGGTTTGGGTACGCTTTGTTGATGTGCTCCTGCCTTATCACAACCCTGGGTCCCATCCTACTACGGCACCCAGCCAGGAACAGGTACCTGATATTGCCTCAGGTGGGTGGTCTACGTGCAACCAGCATCCGTGTTCCTGAAACACACTAACAGAGAAGTTATGTCTGAGTAAGAGATGGAGGGAGACTTGTCATGGGTGGGTGGATAAGCACAGGTTACTTAAGCGTTGCTTTATCTGACCAGAAGAAGGTTCATGGCTGAGGATCCAAAGTGGAGGGAGATGCCATTTGGCTGCGGTGGCACTGTGACCTCTTCACATTAGTCTTTTAGTAGCCCTGGCAACTCTCTGTGTCACTGGACAAAGACCGAGCTTCTGTCACTTTGCAGGGAACCCCATCATCTTGTACTGAAGAGAAAATATGTCTAGGAGTACATCCCATGAGCCAGACATAAAGTAGGTTGGCACCTAAATGCTCTTCATGATCTGGGCCTTCTTCTGCTGTCTCTTGAAAGTAGTTGCTAGAGATTAATTGGCTTTGAAGCAGATGAAGAGAAGGGAACAGGTTTCTTGGCCGGCATTTTTTCCTATGGGAAAGGTCTATGCTTGGGCGTGAAAGCAGGCAGCTGTCATGTTTGCCTGTGTAGCTCCTGCATTGCTGCTCTCTGAGTTCTGTGTTGGAAGGCCCTGTAAAAAGTATTCCTGGTGGGAGAGGGGCTGGGAAAAACCTAGAGTCTGCTCCCTGCATATCACAGCTAGCCATTACCTAACCAAGCGTAATAGATTGTGTGAGACTATGCAGAGATCGCAGGAGACATATTTTAAAGAGAGCAAATATAGCATTAAAGTGAGTGAGCAAGAAAGTGAGAGACAGAGAGCGTACAGAGTGCATTAAAGTTAATAAAGCATTGCAGGAGTGGGGACTGCATTTCACTGTGAAGGAATCTAATTTAGTGACTCGTAATTGGAGGATAACAGTCCTGCTGGAATGAAGTTAGCTGTTCATTTTGCCAAACTCTCGAAGTCCCTTGGTTCTTGTGAGCATCTCTCAGAAAGCAGATCTGTCAGAGAGTTTAGAATCGATTGGTGCTTTGTACCAATGGTCGCTTTCAGTCTCCTAAGTGGATTTGGTTCCTTTGGTGCATATTTAATATCTATTTTATTCTCCAGTTATTTATCCAGTAATAACAATGCAGGATACAGTCTCCTTGCCACGCTAAGCAGAGAGAGAGAGAGCAGGTACTGAGTATGTGTTCTCCTGGGCAAGGCACAATGGAGTTGCATGAACCCTTTTGCTGGGGCTGGCTGGCATCATGCAGGCTATTGGGTGGACTTCCAACTTCCCCAAAGTCTTGTTGGGATTTGTCCCTGCTACTGCAGCCTTCTGTACATTTGATAGAGAGACGTGTGGCTGTGAAGGGCATGAAAGTCTGATTTCTAGATTCCCCAAGGCTGAGAGGGTCAGTGGTGTAGTACTGGTGTACGTAATCTAAGTGAGCCTGACTGTTGAAAAACAGACTTCTGGGTGTGAATGTCTAAGGGGAAGTCTTTTCTAGTTTGAAATGCCTGAAATCTGCTTGGGATAGCAAAGTGGCCCTGGATAGGCAAGCTGAGCAGTGCTGCTCCCCAAAAGGGTGATGGGTGGCCAGGGAGGTCACTGCTCTGTTTTTGTCACCAGTTCAGTAGGATTTTAGTAATACTTACTCCTTGTAAGTGCTGTGAGAATTAATTAGTTAGTGTTGGTAAAGTTCCTTTGAAATGAAAAGTGCTGTGAAAATGTAAGGTACTATTAAATCAAGAGTGAATAAAGAGGTAGGAACAATCTTGCTCAGGCAGGAGCTGGAGAGATGACTTCATCAGTCTTTCCTATTTCTACTATTATGACTATAAAATGAAGTGGATATGTTCAAGGAAAAGACCACTGTAACTTTCTTGGCTGCGGTAGTGGAGAATAAGCTCTTTGAGTCTTTCTGCTTATTGGAAAAAAGCGTTGTCATGGGGGTCTTGGAGGGAATGTCCTCTCCATACCTCACTGATTCATTTTTAGCTATGACTATTTGGAAATTTTGCATTCCCGGCTTTTTAAAAACAAATGGACTTTGTGCAGGTGAAAGACACGAGACTGACTGACTACTAAAGATATGAGTGGTGTGTGTCCCTTGGGTAGGAGGGCTGTATGCAATGCATATGCAGAGTAACACCCACCCACATCCAGCCAATGGCCTTGCCCATTTGTCTTTACTCTAGAGGTGCTGTGCTGAGGCAGTAAAAAGCAGTCCTGTCTGTCTGGTTCTTTCAGCCTCTCTGCCTGTATAACCAGAAGAAGGCCGAACTGATCACAAGCATTAATAATTCCTTTGTGTTGAGGGCAAGCACTTAGACGTGGGCTTGACATAAGCAATTAGTTTCACAAAGACAGCTGAACAGCTGTCAGTGGACAATTCTCCTCAATTCTCAAAATCAGTTTTGACTTGGGTCTCAGCATGACATGGGACCTAAGATAGATGACATGATCCCATCTTCTGCTGTCACTCTGAAGTGACTTCAAACTCTGGGGTAGAGACCAGAACTTAGTATGTTGCCATGAATGCAACAGAAGGACTGGGCGTTGGGCAAGAAAGACTGGTGGGAGGACAGCTACTGGCTGAGGAAGATCGATGGATCTGCCTTGAATGCTGAGTGATTGACTTGTCAATTAATCACTTTTCTCTCACTTTTCCCCTTTCCTTTTGTTTCTTTATTTCTCAGGGAGTGTAAGAGCTGAAGATGAGGCCCAGGGTGGAGTGCTACTCTCCAAGGTTTTGGCTGGTGCTGGCAGTCCTCGCAACAACAGGGAGCGGGACCCACGCGCAAAAAAGCCACCCAAGCATTGGCATTGCGGTCATCCTGGTGGGGACCTCAGACGAAGTGGCCATCAAAGATGCCCACGAGAAAGATGACTTCCACCACCTCTCAGTGGTGCCCCGGGTGGAGCTGGTGGCCATGAATGAAACTGATCCCAAGAGCATCATCACCCGCATCTGTGACCTCATGTCAGACCGGAAGATTCAAGGGGTGGTATTTGCTGATGACACAGACCAGGAAGCCATTGCCCAGATCCTGGACTTCATCTCTGCCCAGACCCTCACTCCCATCCTGGGCATCCATGGAGGCTCCTCTATGATCATGGCAGATAAGGTAAATTTGAACTTGCTTCGATTGTAGACATGCAGATTGGAAGTTGAAACAGAGAGAACTATCTTGTTCTGTGATCTTCGGGTGGAGTCTCCTGGGGCCGAAGGGCTGGGGGATTAGAGAGACTCAGATTCAAAGAGAGATTAAAAGAGCTAACTGTGTAGCATTGCTGAGGAGAGCCTATTAATCATGTGGAATTATCTGCAACAGAGAAAAAGCAAGGAGGGGAAGGAGCAGATAGAAGAGAGCTGCAAAAGAATGAGCTCTTTTCTTCTTCCTTAAGAAGTGTAAAGACTTTGACAGTTGTGATTTTTTTTTAAAGGTTTTATTTTTACCAGTGTTTTACCTTAGAAATGCCAAGAATGCTAGTTTGTGTTTTCCCTAAAAGGAGCTGTAGGACGTTGTGGCATTTTCAGGGATGTTTAATACAGCTCTTACATCTTAATTGAAAAATAATTGAATCTTTAATAAAGCTTTTGTCTCTCAGAAGTGTTAATCAGCTCCTGAAGTTAAATAGGTGCTAGCCTAAGCAAGTAACCAGTCCGAACTGGTCCAGCTAAACCCTCTTGTTTCCACTGTGCTTCCATCATGTCGCTGACATTTCATTTTTCCCTGTCTCTAGCCAGTTTTCTTGGCAGTTACTGCACAAACAGGCCTTCCCACATCTGCGTTTGAATGCTGCAATATGCAGAGAGCACCAGCTTTGGCCAGCTGTTATCTGCGAGCTTAGGGGAGCATCCTTGGGTTGCAGTCGGACCCAACAGAAATAGCCTTCATGAGAGGAGCAGGGTACCCCAGCAATTCATGCCTGAGTGTGCATTTGGCCAGCTAATGTGGCTGACAGTGGCCCCCAAACTGCTGTGGCTGATGGGAGTATCCAAGAGAAGTGGGCTGCCTTTTTCCCTGCAGACTTGGTGTGACAAAGAGATGAGGGCAGCACCTTTATTGAGAAGAATGTCTTGACCGTGCTTTGTGCATCATACAGAAACAAACGTACACAAGCAGTCTTTTCCTTTTGCAGTCACTCTTCAATGAATCTGAGACATTTAACTAGGCAGAATCAGGTCTAATTGAATAAAGGGGGAGACTTAAGCTGACCACTGGCAACATTTCCTCAGAAAGAGACTTAGTGGACTGCGAAATCCAGGCATTTTCTGTTTAATTTAATTTGTAAGTAAATAACCCAGGGCAGGTTATTTTAGGTGAGTAGATAGGAATAAATTAATTACAATATTTTTTCTTGTTCTTTGACCAAATGTTCAGTTGCCAAAAGATATACATTTAATACACAGTGTTATTTTCTCAAATTAGTCTTTGAACTCAAGTAGTCATTTAATATAATAATTACAGGGTTTTTTTTTTTTTTTTTTTTTTTTTTCCACTTGTTACAGAAGACATTCTGTCCCATTCTACCCACAGTAACAGACTTTTCTTTTTTGGGAAGAGCTTATAGAATCATAGAATGCCCCGAGCTGGAAGGGATCTGTGAGGATTATTGAGCCCACACTCAAATCAGGATCACCCAAAAATCACGCCTTGCATCTGAGAATTTTGTCCAGATGCGCCTTGAACTTTGCCATGACCAGTTTTGTGGGCAGCTGGGCAACAGTGCTGTATGAGACTCTCCTGTCTCCTGCATTGCACAGTGTAAACCAGGTCTGGAGCAACAGTTGAATGCTGTGTTTCACACTTATGGGGGCATTTTATCCCTTCTTCGAACAAGCATCAGTATTTTTGATGCCAAACCTTCTATGTGCTGGGAAAAGATCTTTGCAATTTTGGACTTGGCAGGCCAAATTTTGATTTCCAGTTCCTGTAGTGTAAATCCAGCACAGCTCCATCACTTGTGGTAGGATTAGATCAGATTTACTACACCAAAATTCAAGTGGAGATTTGGCCAATTGAACTCTGCAAAGATTTTTCTTTGCAGAGTTCAATTCTCTCTCCTCTCTCGTTGGGAGAGCTTCTCTCTTATCTCTCCTTGGAAAGGTGGCACCTCATGCGGCTGCCTTGTATACCCCACCAGCTCAGTTCTATAGAGCCTCTTGGCAAGCAGGCAGCCCACAGAGAGCATGAAGGTGGAAGCATTATGAATGGAGATCTTGTTTTATCACGCTCCCTTTTTGTAGTTTGGCAGGCAGGAGAAGTGGGTTACATACAAAGATCTGTGGTTTCAGGAAAGGCCAAGATTTCTTTAAACATGAATTGAAAATGCTGACCTTTAGAGCTTCTGTTTCACAGGTGCATAATGTTTAATGGATCGTATTTGTTTGATGAATTGAATTAAAACATGGTGGAGAGTAAATACATTGATATTCTACTAAAAATGCTGAAGTCAGACTGGTAAGTCCTTAATCTGTTTTCCAGAGAGGGCCTTGACAGAAGTATTGCTTTTTCTTATCCTTAGTCACGTAGTTTGCAAATGAGTCTTGTGGCTGGGGTTTGCTCCTGCAAGCACACGTTGCTTCTGTCAGCATCCCCCCAATGCCTGCAGCAGTCAGCTGTGATCGAACTTGCTCAGCATTTCATGGGTTCAGACCTGCACTTACAGTTTTGTTGCATTCCCTGTGCATTTACGATCAATAACACCAGTGCAAACCTAAAGAACAGTGCAAACCACTGACACCTTAGTGTGACAGATAAGCCCTTCTTCTCTGGAAGTTGAAGCAAAAAACTCCATTGAACCACCTTCCCTGGAGGAATATGAGAAATTGTTACAGCTTCAGTGAGAGTTGATAACTCTGTCTGGGAGGAAATTTGGGTCCATGTGCGAAGAGAGCTTTGTAATGTACTATGAAGCTGGTGAATTGAGACACAAAAGGGCAGATGGGGGGAAAAAAAAAAAAAGAGAGAAAAAATAAAGAGAAAGGAAAAAGACAATTTTGAGCCTGAATTTACTTCCCTCCCCATTGTACTCGTAGATTGAGATACTGTATAGGTTGCTCTCAGTCAGCATCTGAATGTTTGCTAACTGCTAGCTGGAGGTCCAGACATTGCGACAGTGGAGAGGGTGGTGTCACCTGAGGATAGTTCATGCCACCCATCTCAGGATGCCCTGAAATGCTTGTGGAACAGTTCTGTATCTCCCCACTGATCACTGAAGAAGGCTGTACCCCCATTTCCTTCAGATGCCTTGGTTAAATGCCATGAATCCTGCCCTAGATGTAACAGTGGGTGGAGGCATGCTGTGGGAAAAATTCAACATCTGGATTTCCTCATTGTTGTCTTCATATCTGTGATCTTTAATATTGCATTTGATTAGGTTTTGTGGAGAATGTTGGGTTTTCCCTGTTTAGCTTTTTTCCTCTGAACAATAAGTATATAGTTATTTGCATATGTTTTTGTGTATCTCTCCTTGGAGCTCATGTCTCCAATCCCACCTGTTTAGCTGTTACAAAGTGTTGCATTTAATCTCTGCCAAATTTGGCATCAGAAGAAAATGACCAGATGATGTTTGCACACTGAGATCTGGGGTTAGTTCCAGGAAATTGGTACAGCACAGACGTGCTTTGCCACACTCCAGCACTGGAGAGACCACTTTGCTGAGAAAGAGTCTTGTTCACCACTGGTTCTGCCCCTTTAGACTCTGATGAGATCGTCAGCTGTGACATCAAGCAGCGGGAGCTGTAGCTTTCATTTTGTTGGTCCAGTAGCCCCTGAGTTGGCTCCTCTCAGAGGAGCAAGTCCAGAAGTTGTGGAGCAGGCTGGAAGAGCTGCACTGTTTCAGCTCTGCAAAGAAATGACTGCTTCTTGTTTTGGTACCGGCACCGTGAAAAGGATTAGGATCATAGCATCATCTCACCGGGACCACTGACGAGAAAGGGAATAGCATGGATCACTGCTGATCTGTGTTGAATCTGGAATACATGAAATGGGGAGGGTAGAAATTTTTACCTTCACAAGTGCTAGGATCTATGGTTCCAAGTGCTTCGTCTGTTGAAGCTCTGGTCTCTTCACTTTGCCTGATGTTGCCTCAACGACTTTTCTTTTTCTCGTTTTGTTCTGCCTGATCTTAAGCATTGTCTTGAGGACTGCAAAGCACTTGTGACCAGTGAGCGCATCTGCTCCCATTCCAGTGTTTAAAATAATTTCTCTCAAGTTGTTTTGAAAGCAGAAATTCTATCCTATCACAGTATGGAAATACCTGGTTGATGAGGATGCTCTACGTTAGGAGACTGATGGTGGGAGGAAACCTTCAAGCCTGCAAATGCACTTTCAGTTCAGATAAGCACGCAAACCAGTATCTTATGTTTGCAGACCTGAGACTGGAAGCCTGGGAAGGGTTTTTTTCATTACGTTTTTAATATTACCTACTATCGCTTCTGCCCAGAACTAGGAGGTAAAGAAATAGTTGCAGAAGAAGAAGTAATAATAACAATGTGTATTCGACTGACTAGTCTGTTTTATAACAACAGACTTTTTTTTTTTTTTTTGAATTACAGAAAAAGTCAACTTGGTGATAATGAAAGTAGAAGAGGGAAGAGCAGGAAGTGCCTTGGGTGCAGCTTTAGAATAACATAATGATGCATAGGCAGCACCGAGGAAAAGTATTGAAGTATTGGAAGAGGAAGGTGATTATGTTCTCCCAGTTGAAAATTCTCCTTTATCGTTGCAGCCCTTGCTGTTCACACTCTAGAGCTTGTTCATATAGAGTAGCCAGACTGATGGAAATAAAATGATAGGGAAAAATTATGTATTAAATAGAGTTATGCCGATAATAAAATCTGCATAAAAGCTGCATGAAACTAATCTAAAATCTGTATTCGTTTTCTTTTCTCTGATAGCACAGAGCTGAATTTTCTACTGCTCCCTTCAGTACTTTGCATCCTGCAGCACTCTCCCCTTCCCTCCTCCCTATTCACACCAAAGTACACTTTGTCTTAGAATCACAGAATCACTAAGGCTGGAAAAGACTTCTAAGACTATCTAGTCCAACTGTTGGTCCATCCCCACCCTGCCCACTGGCCATGTTCCTCAGAGCCACATCTGTGGAACACCTCCAGGGATGATAACACAGCCACCTCCCTGGACAGCCCGTTCCACTGCTACACCACTCTTTTTGAGAAGAAATTTTTCCTAATATCCAACCTGGAACCTCCCCTTCTACCTTGCCAGTCCTGCATCATAAATCCCTGTCTCATTTGTTTTTGTTTTCTGAGGTTTCCAAGACGCATCATCTCTCCTTCATTGCTGAAGTTTGATGTGATAGCTCTATGCCCTGGCCATGCATAGTGCAGCAGGGAGCAAGTCCAGACTTGGAGAGCAGGAGAGGTGTGAATGTAATAAAATGATGCTGCTGGTTCAGGAAATCAAAACTAGTTGGATAAGTTGAGCACCTAGATATAAGCTGAAAACCAGGACAGAGTCAAAGACACTGGGACAGTGCTGCTAAAAACAGAATATCTGTAATTAAAAGGAAAGCACTTTCACTCTCAGGTTTCCAAAGGTTAAATAATAGAGATGTATGGGGAATGCAAACCTCATTTTTTGGATGTAAATTTGATTCATTTCCAGTAGACTTGACATGGAAAATTTTGAGTCCTTGCGTGAAAGAAATTCAGTAAAATAAAAGAGGAAGAGTTCCCTTTGAATGGTTTCTGTGGAAAAAGGAAAAAAAGAAAAAAAAATGATGATTTAAAGGGAAAAAAGACACTTACTGATTTGCAAATATTGAAGGAGTATGGTCAGTGTTGTTAGATTTCTGTTCCTTTTTCCCTCCAAAGCAAAAGGATATGCAGTTCATGTAAATTCACAATACATTTTCATTTCTCTTAAACTGCACTCGATGATAGTAATAGTTTAAATGTTTCTTAGACTTATCTCATGATTATAAAAGATGAGATTGATCTTATAAATAAATTCAGCAGTTCCACTTCAAGCTTTTAAGATTTTTATTCAGGATGTGATTTTTACTCTTCTTTTGCGTTCAGTACCTTGTTTTCTCTTGCTGCCAAATGAAAGCTCTGGGTAAGTCACAAATAATGAACTAAATTTAATGTGTCCTCAAACTACGTCTGCTGTAAAAGCTGGGGAGGGAGGAAAAAAAGGTAGGTCAAAGATACATAGAATAAAAGCTGGTATTGTGTGCCACTGTTGCTTTTTGTTTGAATATACACATGTAATCACAGGCCAGGTGGATCAGTAATTTATGTTTGTGTGTTTAATCCATCCATACAAAATGAAATTTTTCATACAAAGAAAAAGAGGTAGTGTACTTCTGTTCAGTTTGATTAATATCTCAAACTTTCCCTAGAACAACTGTTATTACTTTACAAATAAATTGCGGCATTAAAAATCCCTCAGATATTAGGAAACCTGGAAATGAACTGTTAAGAGCTTTAGCTTCTCCCCAGAGCCATTAAATCCGTCAGTGCTAACTCTTGTTTCCTAAGCAAGAGCTGAAGTACTCTTGTTAATATTCTTTCTATGAGAAAAAAAAGGCTTTTTAAATAAATGTATTTTCTTTTATTAAATATCATAATAAAATAGCATTTTTAATTTTTAAAATTTAATTTCCTTTATAATTTTTCAAGTTTCCCTCTACTTTTTCTTCAATGTGCTTAGGAGGAATGCCATCTGAAGGCTTTCATTTCTTTGGGAGGTAGTGTTTTTGAGAGTCGTGAGAAAAAATAATGGAGTTTGATTTTTTTAACAAGAAAGCCCACTTATTTATATTGTGTACATATTTAACGCAAACATAGCTTTCCTTCAAATATGCTCTACTTGATATCACTTAATATCTACCCTGAGCCTTGGACACTTGAAGCCTGAAGGCGCCATCTTTGCTTGAGTTGTACCAAGGCTGGGGAGAGGAAAACCTGGAGCCACTGGGGCTCGTGCTCTGCCAACGAACTCTTGTGCTCTTTTGGGCAGCAGTAGTCCTAGGACAGACCTGGGACACTGAATGTGAGAGAGCTTATAGGGTCTGTAGAACTTTGCAGCAGTTGTCCCAGACAGCATACGTCAAACAAACCTGAAGTCTGATTGCTGTACATCAACCTTTTGTAACTATTTATAAGCTGTTTTGGGTCATGTAATTCTTCCTGGAGGAGTACTCAGTGTTAGCTTTCTGCTGTTGTTATAGTGATCTTTTCTTTTGAGTGTCAGAAGACCTTTCCTTTCCTGGCTCTGAATGCAACCACTGCAACCTACCTGAGGGAAGAAGAAGTGGAGCTAACTCCTTTCCTACTAACCTTTAGAGAAGCTGTTGGCATTGTCTACCTGATTTGTTTTTCCTCCCAGCTTGGCCCTGACAAGTAATGAGGCCTTTACGGAAATGCCCTTTTCTTGCTTGTTTCCTTGCCCTGCCATTTGTGATGTTTGGGTAGATTTCTGAATCTATGTGCAATTATCTACAGAAAATCTGGTAGCTTGATGAGATCTAACCTCTTCTTTGAAATAAAATAAAAAAAAAGTATTAAATCAATTTGTGCAATCCCCAGCCGGACAAAGAGATTAGTTTCTTCATTTAGGAGCAGACAGTCCTTTATTACAACCCCAAGCAGTTATTTATCGCACAAAATCTAAAATAATTACACTCAAATTTGTCCTTACTCTAAACTAGTCTCGAAATAAAATTGAAAATATTGAGTGTGAAATTGCCCAGTGCTGCTGCTTCAGAACTGCCTATCATTCCCCAATAATGATGGGATGGGGAGAAACAAAGATTTTGAGAAAATCTTTTCTTCTCTTTGCCTCTTATTTGCCTCATTAACCAAGTTTCGAGGGGATGGATTATGAAGGAAGTTAAGGAAATTAAATATACAAAGGCTGGAAAAAAAATAGGGTATAAAAATGATATTGTAATATGTGAGTCTGTTAAGGGTCTGGAGGAGTCTGATACATGAAGAAAGACTGAAATAGTTATACATGCATGTTGTAGATTGGCTAAACAATGAGTCAGGTTGTGATTTATATATGCAATGAACAGAGAGAGACTAAAATTAGAGAAGATAATGCTTAAACTTGTTGCCAGAAGGAGCAACAGAATGAACTGAGAAAAGATATAATTTGTCTGTGTATTGAGAAGAAAGTTCAGACATTTTTATTAGGGTGTGCTCTAGTTTCCTTAGGGGAGAGCATGAAGTCAATGTTACATCAGCTGTTTTTAACCAGGAGTGAACTAAACACTAGAGATTGTGTTATATGACTGGGTGGAGGAGAAAAAGGAAGAACAAGAGCAGGAAAACTGACAGGGCAAAAGAAGAGAAAAGAAAAAAAAAGGGGGGGGGGAGGAGAGTGTGTGATTGGAAAAAAAAAGACTGTTGTGGCACTTTTTCTCTCTGTACTTTTGCAGTAACATTTAGCTGTGTATCAGTGAGGTTCCTGATAATAAATGTATGTTAATAAATGTATGTTCCAGGGGCAGAGGGAAAAGGAGGAATTAAGGAGATGGAGAGTTAAAAGGCAAGCAGGAAAAGAAGAAAAAAAAAAAAGCACACAACGTGTGGGACTGATCTAAGGGGTGCATTGTGACTAAAAGAATCACATAAGTCTGTACTCAGACGAGAGTCCTCATTTACAGCTCTACTCTAAACCAGCGTTCTATGTGACTTTAGGAAAGTTGCTCAACTTCTGTCTATAGTAATTTGCCCTTTTCAAGAAGAGAGTAATGATGTTTTTGTAAAGTACTTTGAGCTTTACAATAGGTAAAGGCTACCTAATTGCTAGTGAGCAGTTAATGAGTTTTTCCAGCTGAAGTAAATACTATGCTTGATTTGAAAATCTGAACTCCAGGAGGAGAAGCTGTAACCCCCATTAGAAGTGGCTGAATAGCTGCAGCATGCAGGAGAGCTTATTCTATGCGAGACTGATAGCACCGTCTATTGTAAGCTTGCCCAGCATTCCCCATTATAAGATCCTCTTGGGGTTTGCTTGTAACTTTGCCAGACTATGACTGCTTGAGCAAAGTTTTCAATGCCAGGTGTATGCCTCAAGCTGATTGATTTATTTCTCTATTTATTTGGAAAATAAAATAGCTCTCTTAAAAACGTGGCAGAAGATTCACGGTCTGTTCGTGTTGAAATTGTTGGCATGTTTTCCTATAAAAGTTGTACCTGAACACCAGCCTAGAGAAGGTGTCTTCCAGGGAAGGACCTTTAATCAAAATATGGTTGATTTCCACAGCATAGGTTGCCCCAAGTTCAGCCTTGTTATAAACCATGAGAAACTGTATATATGAAGCATTTTTAGATGCTTGCTGCATATCTCTTGAAGAGATCATGTCCTTTGAAGCTGTGCCTGGATTGGGGGCTATGCAGGCCCTGCTGAGGCTGAAGGTGGGTGGAACTGGCTTTCCTACAAGGTCCTGTCAGGATCCAGACAGGAGAAATACCCTGTGTAGTAGAGGAAAAGACCAGAAACATGTGAAGCCTTGCGGCAGGGGAGTAGATTATGACCGGAAACCTGACTGAATGAAGCTAATGTTTGAGGAAGAGGTGGTAACGCTTGCACTGCTCGGATGAAGCTGCTGGGCATTAAAAGCTGGAGTTAGCGGTGATGAGAAAGGCCGCAAGGTTTCTCTGGAACCTTCTCTTGTCCAAGCTAAATAAGCCCAACTTCCTCAATCTTTCTTTAGAGGAGAGGTGCTCCATCTATGTGAGCATCTTTGTGGCACTCCTCTGGACCCTCTCCAACAGCTCTGCATCCTTCCTGTACTGGATGCCTCAAGACTGGATGCAGTGCTCCAGATGGGGCCTCACAAGGGCAGAGTAGAGGCAGCAGTCCCTTCCCTTGCCCTGCTGGCCACTGCTCTTTAGGTGCAACCCCGGATACGGTTGGCCTTCTGGGCTGCAAGGAGACACTGCTGCCTCATGTTCAGCTTTACATTCACCAAATATTTGCTTCACTTCTCTGTGCTGAGCCATAGAGGGAGTGAGAGAAGACTGCGGGGGCGCAGGGAGCACTGGCATCAGTGTTCCATTTGGGAAAAGGCTGATAGGTCTTTGAAAACACACACAAGTCTGGCTCAGCTGGGCCCCTGCTGGCCAGCACAAGACCCCCACCACCTGCCAATGCCGTGCACGGCTCAGACCTGCGCAGCACTTTTTCCTGGCTCCATCTCCCTTGCCTTACTGCTAGCTTTCAGCAAAGTGGATCTGTGTCCTTGCTCCCCGGCTTGCTGGAGAAGTGTGGGAGTGAAGGCTGAAAAGCCACACATCCACAGGGCCAGACAGCATGTTCTCCAGGCTGGCAGCTTCGCTGAGCCTCGAGAGCATGCCTGCCCCTTCAACTCCCCTCCCTTCTCCTTCCAGTTCTGTCACCCACTCTTGTCTGTCACTCTCCCTGTTTCTTAATTACTGTTTGCACTGTGCTTTGAAAATGCAAAGTACGGTATAAATGTTAAGTGTTTTTATTATTGTTATTATTTCTTCTTTTCTTTTTCATTTGCATCTCTCACCCTTTATTCTCTCGCTGTTGTGGCTTCCAGAGAGAACGTGTGGGCCTACATTATTTATAACTGTGTGAGAGTAATTACAGGAATGATTTAATTACTCAGTTAATATCTTTCTTCACATCACCAGCTTGACAGGCTGGTGATCCTCTCACCGCAGCCAAGCACACAGTCTGGTGGTGCCTGCACCACGTCACAGACCAGTTGTTAAGGGAAGAAGAGCTTGGGGAATGCTCTGCAGTGGCCTTCCACAGAGGTGGATCCTTCCCTTGGACCAAGGGCTGAGGTTGCTGAGCCTGCATTGTCCTTACTGGGATGACCCCTGGTGCCACTTCAGCTGGGGCAGCCCGTGGGGGTGTGGTGAGTGCTTGCCTGAGGGTTTGTTGTGCACAGCTGATAGGGCAGGCTGGCTGTGTGCTTACATCTTGGCCAAAAGGGGCTAGTGAAGGGCTGGTAATGCAGGAAAGATATCGTAAATTTGTTCTTTTCACTTGTCCTAATGATGTATATAATTCTGTCCCAAATTTAACAGGGAATCCTCTAGTGAATTTATTACCCTTTATGTATGTGTCTAACGCTTGTTCAAACTCAAATCCACTTGAGCTAAAATGTCAGCGCTCAGTGGACTGCATTAACCATCCCTTTCCATTTATCAGAGGCCAGAGATCTGGGAAGCATTTCTTGCCTTTACTTCTGTTTAAGCCTTCTAGATCATGGGTTTCACACATCCCGTATAGGACTGAGTGCAAGGTAAGATCACTGTTGCCAGAAATGTTCTTCCATGCAAGTGGTTATCTGTAGTTCGGACCTATTGAAATAAATCATTTTTTCATCTGAAGGGGATGTCATTCTCCTTCTGAGATTCACCCCACAGGAAATGTTGTGATTCCATCACTTCCAATTCACAAAGATTTGTCAGGAGCAGGGAATCTCCTGATGCTGGCATAGCACGGATGGCAGTTGAGAGAGAAGAATATGGTATGTTTCTCCAGGGGACACTCTGAGCCAATGTTTACCAATACCTTGAAGTTATCTACTCAAGGCAGTAAAAAAACTCATACCTAGTAGAACTCAGAAGACATGTAAGGAAGATTATCTTCTTATGAAAGTACTGTATATAAAAAAGAGGGGTCAACAGATTCTTAACAATGGAGATAGTTGTTCAGAGAGGAGAGACTCTTGTGGGATAATGGTGCATTTTTCAGATAATGGTGTATGGAGAGAACATCTTGCAAAAGTGCCTGCCTCCCGTGTCTTGAAGTTGCCTGGCTCCATTTGGGCTCTTTTACAGCCTGGGCTCTTGGCCAGGCTCAGTCTGTCTGTTGGGTGGGCGGTGGGGAGGTTGGGGAACAGGTGGCATTAGGGCTGGTGAAGGGGAGAGCCTTTTCCATGCAGCACTGTGTGCCAAGCTGCCAGGCACAGGACACCTGGTCTCTGGATGGGCTCTGCCCACCTCTCAGGAAGCAGTGGAAATTGAAGATGTAGGCCAAAATCTTTTGAGCACAAACATAAGGCAGGTTAAGGCAACCCAAATTTGAAAAATTCCACCTCCACCTTCTGAAAGTTGGGCATTTCAGGTTGTATCAGGTTGTATCTTCAAAGTGACACCACTGTCCCTCATTGTTTTTTAGAATATATGTTACAGACTTTTTTTTTTTTTTTTTTTTTTCCCATCTGGCTCACATAAAATTGAATGTTATGACCTGACATTGGAATAGCTTGTTGGGAAGATAGAGTAAGTGTAAGGACAGTGGAAGTAGTAGTTTTGTCAGCTCCCAAATGAATGAATCCTGTTTGCAGTTGATTCATGTCTCATGGTTAATTGATTCTTTAACTGAATTATGTGCTAAGACTGTAACGTGAGCTAGCTCTTAGTAGACATCAGAGAATCCACAGAGGAGAGAACTTGAGCTGTGTGAAGAGATTTCAGAGGAGCTAAGCTAAGTGTTCACCCAGTAGTGAGGACTGGGGGGAATTGAAAAGTCCTCATTTTTCTACCCACCACCCTATTTCAACTAGGAAACGTCTAGTCCAGATGAGTTGGTGTGCCTGTAGAAGCTTCAATTTTTCGGGAGTTGGCCACTCCTCCTCCCTATTGTAATCCCATTATTCCTCCCAGGTCCTCTGTTGCTTTTCGCCCACTTTACCTTGTGTCTTTTATGCCTAGTGTCTGGGCAGAAAAGCTATGTATTCTGGCATCCCAATGGCTGTGCGTACAGGGATTGCCCACTATAGGCCTGTTGCCTGGTCAGGATGAAGTATATTTGCTTGCCTAGTGAACCATGGTGCGAGCTTGTGAGCGGGTGAATCACACACACTGCTGTGGGGCCAGGCAAAGACTTCAGCACTGCGTGCAGTTGTAGGCTATATTCTATACAGGACTGTAGGAATTTAATTCTCCCCGAGTCCTCTGCCCCATTGTCAAATCAGGTGGAAGTTTGCCAGCAGGTTCAAGAGTTACTGGGAAGCCTGACTCACATACGCATGAGTGCACGTACCATATTTGCAAAAGCTTCATTTCCTTGCAAAAACAAGCTAAAAATGCACACAGAAGGTGAGTAAAGACATGTGTTGGACTGTCTGAAGAGCCGTGATTTCTGCACAAGTGACCCATGCACAGCGTATCCCAAACATGCTTGCAGCATGCTCACCCTCACTGCCACACGCTCGCAGGGTGACTCACTGTGATTCACCCAGTGCGGTCCTGTTCTGTGATTTGCATAAGCGAGCATGTAATGCGTGCTGTGCTGTCTCTCGGGGTTGGATGTTCGGTTCACACTTGTGCGTGGCGCACATGTATGCGCTCTCTGACTCACGCTAACATGCCACGGTGGCTTGGATCACAGAAGCAAATGAGACATAATCATGAGCAGACACTTGCTCGGTGCCTCATACTCCTATCAGTTAGCTTTTGAAGGAGAACATGGCACGAGGCTTGAAGGTTTTAATATTTCTATCCAAAAACAGACCTCTTGAGAAAAGAAATTAGCCTGATGACAGCAACAGTAATTGGATTATTCCGTTAGTATCCTCTGTGGGAGAGGAGAACACGTGCCTTTAACTATATTTTCAATGCAGAGACTTAAAAATTGCACTTAAAACATGAAATGCACCTTGTTTTCTTTTTGAAGTAACAGGCGGACATCTGTTTTCTGCCCCACTTTCCTTCTGTGCACCCTCTGAGCTTTTTGTACAGCCCTATTCTTATCATTGTGGCAAGGCTACAGCAAACCATCATGATTTGGTTTCCTCAAGTAGCACTGAAGGAGATCAGGACATGCTCTAACTAGCAAGAGCCTCTGGTGGGCTGAGGATGTGCCAACATCAAGGTGAAAGTAAGGTCAAAGTATCCTTTGATCTTGAGGGAGTGACAAAACAGGAGAGTCTGAAAAGTGTAGTGAGATAAAATGCAGGGCATGGAGGTATGGAGCAAACATTGGGTGCATTTCTGAGCACTGAATTCTCCTTTGATCTATGGGCTCATCTTCTGTAGCTGCAATCTCAAAGCTGAAACAATTTGTGATGGGACTAAGAAAGTTTTGGAATCGATGCAAGCCTGCAGTAGACAGAACTGATGACAGAGGAGGACATATGGAGGATAACCAGTCAGCCTTCCATTTCTGCTAGTCTGGTAATCTGACAGACTTCTCAAATCTATGTGTCCTTCCTCTTTTTTGTTTTAAAAATTTCTGATTATCTTCTGTTACACTTTTGCTTATTTGCAGTCTACCGGTGAATGTTGCTGGGCTTTGGGAACATCTAAATGTTTGATACAGCCATTACCTGACCAGAGATATGTATTTTTTTGCTAGTCAGTTGGTTCCTTAATTTAGATTTAATAAGTCACTTTGTGCTCTATTAATTAGGCCATTGTGCAAAATGTTTAATGCCAAAGCGTGCGTGCCTGCAGATGGTGGAACTGCTTCATTTAGGGAATGGCTAGAGACCTCATCAGGCTGTGCCTCTCCTCATGACCACAGTCCATTCTTCCCCAGTGAGCCACAGTGCCATTAACCTTTTCTGTCTCTGGTTGTGTTCTGGTCTGAGTCCATGGGCTCGTCTTCTAACAGCTCTTCTCTCACTCTGATCTTCCTGCCCTTGCTGGAGCTTCCTCGGAAGATTTTATGCATGTTATGTGGGTTTTAAGTTTCATCTGCTTAATTGTTATAAATGGAAGCTATGGTTGGCAGCTTTCTTGCCAAAGGGAAAATGGGCTGGCAAAAGCATGCTGTGATGCTGACCATTGGGAGGACAACTGGAGGTTGTGAGTGGTGTTTGTTTCCTGCTGTGCTGAGTGCTGCACTTCTGTCCAACTGTGTCACTCACTGGTCACTGTACTGGTCCGGTAGTGTGATGCTGTATGACTTCAGAAACACCTGTAGTAATACTCAGTAATATACAATACAAACTGTTAGGAAGTATTTTGTGCTTCTAGAGTGCCAAGAGTCAGCCAGCAGCTCCTGCCGTGTTCTGTTATAAAACACACAAATCTCTTGAATCATACATTGATGGCTTTTTTTGTTTGATGGTAGAGGACTGAGTTTACTTATGCAGTTTCCTTTTTTTCTGCTCTAGTCTAGACTGCAATACTAGGAAAAGGATTTTCTCAATTAGAGCTTCTGTGACCAGGGAAAAGTGTTTTTGTATGAGAATAGGTAACAACATGAGGGTGTAGCTGTATCACTGTGTAACCAAGCCCATAAGGAAGCATGTCCTCTCCATGCTGCATGCATTTGTGCTATCAAGGAATCCTTTTGGCCAAGTGTTTTGCTTCCATTTGATGAATAAATTGGGTATGGAAACAAGCTGAGGTGAACAGATTAGACACTTAAGAGGTGCCTGAGATCTTGTTGTGACAATTAATTTACTTACGAACCTGTAGGGAATAGTCCTCTGGGAACTCATCCCCTGGGACTTGTTCCTTCAGTTACAATTTGGGAACCTCGAGAGGATAAAGTCAATTTCAGCATTCCTTCCCTGCTGTTTGCCTCGTCTTACTCTTCTTTGTAGTGGTCCACCTCGATGTGCTATTAGCCTTTGTGGGGCAGCCCCAGCAAAATCAGTGTGTCTTCTCGTGAGGGCTGAGGAAAGGTGGCAGAACTCTGTCCAGGATAAGGAAAGGATGAGGAGACCTACAGAATTCAGGAGTTTGACAAGGATCAGCACTGTGGAGAGGGGGGCTTGGGGTGCCCTAAGGATGAGAGCAGAAGGAGGCAAAAGTGATAGGGAGAGGAGATTTGACATGATATTTATTCATTCTAAAGCATGCAGAAAGATCTTGGAACAATATCAGATAATTAATTAACAGCAACAGAGATGCACGTTCCTCTCTCAGCCAGCAATACGTGCATTATGTGACTGGAACAGAGGCTGGTGGCTATTGTCACCCCACGCCTTGCAGCCACTCCTTCTGTGACACGTGCTGCCACCCCATGTGGTTTGCCATGCATTCCCAGTTTCTGCCTTGTCCTGGGAGGTATTTGTAGAAGGTTTTAAAGAAGAGAGCAGGGCCATTTTTCCACTTGCTTGAGAGGCAGGATCTGGCAGCACAATGAGGAGGTGACCTCAGAGCCGAAGCGAAGGCACGAAAAAATGTGTGCACGTAACGGTTGGGATAAAAATACAGCTTAAGACTCAAAAAGGTTCACTTTGCTTGCTAGAGTGCCCTAGTATTAAAATTCTTTATTACCAAATACTTTCCATTCCACCGTCACAATAGTATTATTATTTTTTCCTTATTCATTTCTCTTAACGGTTGAACCGTTTAACACCACATACAAAGTCAGATCTGGCTGCTGTGGGGCGATTCTGGGTTGCCATGGCAATGAGGCCTGTCTCTCCAAATTAGGACATTTTCCTGCTGCCTTTTCTATGTGAGATTTTCTCTCATCTCTTTCTCTCCCTCTTCCTTGATGTCTGAAGTGCTGAGCGCTGCTTCCTCTACCGCATGCTCCAGGAAAGGGATCAGACTTTGCCCGTCCGAATTAATTCCTCTGAAGCCCGTGCCAATTTTGTGTGTGCCGACTCTGTGAGGGAGAGCTTTGAGCTTCTTAATGGAAGTGTGGAAGGATCGTGGTGAGGAGACAGGGAGGTTAGCAGAGGAGGGCGGTGTGTGTGGCTGCGGTATGCTTATTGCCTTCTCCCTACGCCATTACCTCATCTCTGCACTGGTGTTGAAAGTCTCTCTGTGATAGCTGGGATTAGTTCAACACGTGGATGCCTCCAGCCAAACTGCATTCCCTGGGCTATACCTCTGACCATGGGAGTAGAAAGAGAAAGGAGCTAGCACAGGCAGCAATGGCAATGTACAGAAATGGAGGCATGCCTGTTGGGCAGCTTGGGGTGGCTGAATATTATCAAGGACTGGAAGCAGATCTGCTGGTCCTGAGGAGCATTGCCATGACAGTCCAAGGTGATACATGGCAGAGCAATACAGTCTGGAATTTTCTACCCACCAGGGCACAGATGAAAAGGTGATGCATTGAGGTTTTCTTGCTCATTCTCCCCCTGGCCAAATGGGCTACTACCTCAGGACTTTTTTTTTTTTTTTTTTAACCTTGTGGTATATTTTGGGACTTCCATGTATAGCAGAGAGTAGGAAGTGATGAGAGGACAAAAATAGTGAATTGTGCATGTTTGGAGCGCAGATGAAGGTGTAAATTTTGGTTGAGAGTATGACTGGCCTTATAGCCTGTTCCAGCCTGTCCATGCTTTGGCTTTGCTGTTTTTCATAAAAGATGCGCTGGAGCTGGGGTCAGTTGCTGTGAAGTGAAGAGCATAGCAGAATGATGTGCCATGGCTGAAATCCTTGGGCTCCATCCCATGAAGTTGGCACCTTTGGCTGCTGTGGGACGGCAGTAATGTCACGCTGCACTGATGACATGATCAGGCACACATTTGTTCTCCAGGAAGCAAAGAAGTATTGATTCTATTGAATGGTGCAAAATGAAGCAGGTGAACTGGCAAATAGGTCTGACTTGTAGCCCCAGGGACTCTTCTATATTGTCCCAGAATACTTTAATTTGTCAGAACCTCAGTAAATGCTAATTTAGAATTGTGTTTTAGTGGTATGCGATCTGGTTTAGATCAAAGTATTATCCCAGTATTCTGTATCCAACAGTGACAAATAGAGGATCAGTTAGTGATATTTCCTTAGAATATTCTCCAGGCATCCATGGGGTTATGGGTCAGAACTCTGTAGAGGATCCATCTTTGTATTTAATAGCCCTGGACGGGTTTTTCTTCCAAACATTTACCTATGTGCAAATTGCTGGCATTTAAGAACATATGCAAGTTTTTAGCATCAGTAAATTGAATAATGGTAGACAAGCTGTTCCACCATTTAACTACTCATGGGGTGAAGAAGTACTTTTTGTTGGAAACTAGCAATATGCTGCATCACTGCTGTGAAAGCACCCTGACATCTCTGGCAGCTTCCTGTCTAGCTGCTCCACAATGCTTGAGCAGAGAGCAGAGCACAGAACATGGCTTGGTTTGCCAAGCAAAGCAACAGTTGGGTGGCAGGGTGGGATGCAGCAGAGGTCTTCTAAGACCCAACTGATGCTGAATTGTTGATGCTTGGGAGAGGGAAAAGCCAATTAAAGCAACAATTAAAAATAAAATAGCAGAGTTCCAGAGAGTTCTTGTAATTTCAGCAGATGTAACTGCAGCTTCCTCAGGTGATGTGCAATCTTTGGTGGTGCAAGCTGGAAGGATGGCTGAAAACTCAGACTTGTTGGGTTACAGAGATGGGAAGCATCCCAAACACAAACTTGGCTTCCTAAACTTTCAGTTCTTTTTTCTTCTTGTTGCCACTGAGATCTTTTGAAACCTGTCTTTCTAGTAATGATATTATTTCAACTGCTTGCCCTGTCTGGAATGCAGAGACAGTTTCAGCAGTTGGAATGAGTAAGATTAAAAGGTTGAATTTTTTGTCATCTTACTTTACTTGCCCCAGCCCTTGCTATTTTTGGCCCCAGCATCTTCATTGTTGTGCTGCTCTTACTCTTTCATGCCTTAGTGAACATCAAGGTTGAAAACACATGGGGAAAGGGAAGAAGTGTCCACACATAACAAAATAACGGTGATGTATGCTTGTGTCTGCGAGATGTTACTGTGAACAGAATTTATTTTGAAAGAGTATGGAGCTTGTAAAATGGAGAGGATTTGAAAGACTTTGTTTAACATTAATAATGCTACATTATACATGTAAATGTTGTTATGAAAGGCTTCTGGGTATTTCAGCAAAAATAATTAGAAAGAAAACTTTGGGGCAACTTTTTTAAATCAAACCAAGAGAATGAGCTGATGGCAAGAATTAATAATGATTCTCTTTCCTCCTACTCCATCCCTGCTGTCATTCCTACCGCATCCTTTCCCTTAGTCTAGAACAAACAAATAGCCTCAGAACAAAACAAGAACAAAACAAGAGCTCTCGGCGCTCTTAGCTTCATCTGGTAGACTGAACCAAAAAATTCAGTTCTCTCTCTAAAAGGCTGGGAGAATCAAAGGGGAACTAAGGGAAAGCAACAAGAAGAAACTCTTGGGCCTCTGCAGAAGTGCAAGGAATTTAAATCAGTGCTTGTAAAATGCAGTGATGAATAAGACAAGTAGGTAAAATTCTTGCATGTAATACCCAAAGGCTTGAAGATCTTGCCAGAAGGGAACATTTTCTCTCCCTTGCTTTCCTTGAGAAACAATTCCGTTTAAATTGGATTGAAAAATGCACGATGAGTCTTTATGTGTGGATTACTGCTACAGAATGACTGCCAAAACAGTCAACTACAGTGAACAAAATAGGAAATATAATTATTGCTGCAATTTCAGATCACAGAGAAAGAACTGTAACAGCCTCTAGGAAAAAAAGGGAGACTTAGCATTTGAAGGAAACAAAATTTTAATTTTCCCAGCCACAGAGTCTCACAGGAGAGAAAGCTGGTGGGGAGGATGTGAGCTTTCAAGAAAATACGAAGTTAAGTCTGTAATCCAGCGTGTGTGCAATATGCACACGTTCTGATGTGGCAGACTTGGTTTCTGTGCGTTGATTACGTGTGTGTCTCTGGTTCTGTGGCAGATCCTTGTGGACTTCAGCGAGGATCTTCACAGACATGACAGAAACCGCTATGCAGTCAATAGTGGGATCAGAGCCCAGAGCAGCTAAATGCTCCTAACCAAAAATGAGATGGCAAGCAGAGCCATCTCATCTTGGGAGGGAGATGAAGTGACAGAAGCAAAATTGGAGTCCAGCTTAGAGTTCCTCTCACAAAAGCTTGTGCTGATCATTTGCTGTTTCGCGTGGGATCGACATTTTAAGGGGCTTGTTTTACTTTGTTCTTTCTTTCGTACAGGAACTGGAGATTACAGAATGTGAATAGTGTATGAATAAATGCTCAGTGTTCTGGTATATATGAAATGTTTCAAAATGTACAGTAGATTTCATTGAAAGGTTTCTGATGGAACAGTTTTCTGCTGGAAAATGTTCATTGTACAGTATTGAAAAGTCCCCTGGGAACGCATCAGGCCTGTCACAATGGTGATGGAAATAGGGCAGGTCGCTTGATCTGTACAGAGGCTGTGGCCCTGCCTGATCCCTTGCCTGCCAGTTGAGTAGGTGACAAGCTAAAAGAAATATCTTCCTGTGATCTCCCAAAATGGAGTTTTTCAAGTATTTCTTTTATATTTTTGTGAAATATGTTGACGTTTGACTTTTCATACATGATAATTTGGAGGTTTTTTTAACCTTCCAACTTTAAACAACACAGCAATCTTTTTATTTATTTATTTATTTATTTTGCTAGTTCAAGAAATGCAGCAGAATTGCTCACATATTCTCTTTCAGACAAAACTCACTAGTGAAATTTCCCTCAAGCTGTTTGGGATCCTCTCTCATCAGCAAAGGAGAACCTATCACCAGCAAAACTCCTGCCTTGTTCTTGTGATCTGCAGCCTTCTCTACCTCACCACTCAATGCACAGATGCTTCCTCCTCCTGAGGACATATGGAAATGCAGATACAGGGTGGGATAGGGCAAGGGGGAAGAGCTAGATACCTACAGAAAGTATAGGGATGGGAGAGAACGGTAGAAAAATATTCTGTATGGTTGCCCTGGTGCTTCTTTTAGTCTGGGGCTCATTCAAACCAACTCTATCTCCTTTCTGAGGACCTGTATCTCCTCTTCAGAGGGGCAGCAGTGGCTCATGGGTCTTGCAGGGGAATAAAGGGGATTTTTAAGAGCAGGATCATAGTACTGAATCTGTATTTGACAAGGAGCACTGATAAGAACATAGAGCTGAAGCTGTCAGAGATCTGAGGAAGGCAGATGAGATGAGGTGGAAGGATGGGCAAAGAAGCAAAGGATTTCTATTCTGAGAACATGCATGTGATATGTCGAAGAGGGGCTGAGCTCGAGGCTTAGTGCTGATGTCCTGCATAACATCTTACTCTGTGGCATTCAGAGGGAGTTTGTATGGGTCCAAGATGGCATGTTGGCATATTTACATCTGCAAATATTTCTTAAGGAGAATAGATTAAAAAATGGATGTGTTACGAGTTGACTAGAACATGCTGCTCTCTGAGCCTAGTATTTATAAATTAGAGCTACGAAACAAGTGCATCCTTTTCCATATAGATTTGTGTTCTTATGAAAGCCTGATGAGTAGCATAGTGTGTAGGAGAGATGCTCTGCTTGGACTCTATGTGGCAATTGTCCAAGATGGTTAGAATTTTGCCTCCTGCAATTGTTCTTATCTGCAGTTGGATATGTTGCGTGGCTATGAGCAGCACAATCTCTTCTGGATCATCCTGCGAGGCAGTGTAGGTCCATTCTACGTTACTTTGTATGGTATCTAGGAAATAAGGGAGTGTAGAAATACAGCTCTGTGAGGGACATGGCTGGTGAAATAACTGAGCCAGATGTGCCTGTTAAAGGGAAGACATTCTGCAGCTCTGCATGATTGACTGAATATGTTTCCAAAATTTGTTACAAGGATGGCCACTCACTATACAGTAGTATCTGCTTTTTTTACATGACCAGAAGCCCTTGGAAAATGGAGTGATCACTAAGCCTTTCCAAGAAAGCCTTGGCCATTATCAGAAATGTATTCTAAAACAGGACAAGCATAGGCAAATCCCACACACGAGTAATGTTGATTTGTAATGTCTGCTACCTTTAGAGTGGCTTTTGGCTTGTCATTTCTGAGCTGTCTGAGAAAGTCCTTGCACAGAGGACATGTTCTCCAGGGCTTGTGGGGACATACAACTTTAAGATGGTTTGTCAGGAGCCAGCAGTAGGCAGTTGTGTTAAAGAGATGTTCCCCTTACTCCTGCAGAGTGGCCTGTCAGTAAATGCTGAATGAAGTGGGCATCTAGGCTCTGAGCAACTGCTGAAAAACACACGGCAACAGGAGTAAAAGGAGCTAAGAAAACATGATGAGTAGAAGCAAGGACAGACAAAAGCCTTGCCAGAGCTGTGTCTCTAAAATTACTGGTGATGAAAGGGAAGACTTGCATGGTAACTGACTCTAAACCTGCAAGCAGAATGAAAAGAGCTGCTGGAGGCAGCTCCTGTGCTGGGGCATGGGCTGTTCTTGGGGGTTTCAGCCATAGCATGAGGTTACATTTGAAGAGAGTTGGGAGAGTATAAATAGAGTGATCTGACAGCCAGTGCAAATTCAATCTGTGGTTTTGAACCACAGCATTAAAAAGACAAAAAACTCAAGAAGGCTTGTGAAAGATGAAGGGATGAAGACCCTTTCTGGTCTTTCTGTCAATCTAAGAGTTTAAGGCAGTCCCTGGTAAACAGCAAGATGGTGGTAGGATGCGACAAAACTCTGTGGGTGATGGGGGAGAGATCACAAACACAGGAGTATCCATGGTTAACCTTGGATGAGTACTTTGAATTTCCCCAGCAGAGGAATTGCTAAGTCCAGAAACACAGCAGGTTTGGTGAGCAATCCAACGTACTGCAAAAGGAGAAGTCTGCAGAAAGTGCTCTGGCCACCTTTCTGATCAAAGTCAGCACCCACCAGAAATGGCACAGGGAACTCCTGACGTTGCAACAAACAATAACCAACTCAGGGCTGACATTTGAGAAAAGAGTGTAGGAACTGCAGTGCTGTGCTTTACTTTGCAAACGCATTCCCAATATAGTTAAAGAAGATGCCAACATCATTAAAACTGGGCAGCTCTTTCTATCTGAAAGGATTGTTTTGCAATAGCAGATGATTTTGTTCTTAGTCTCAAAGCAAGTGGGATACTTCTTGAAGTGGGAGTATGTTAGTCTGATGCCAGAAAAAATGACATAAGCCTTGAAAGAAAAACTAATGGAAGGAAGTGGTAAAGTAGGGAAATTCAGGATGTATGGGGTTGAGTTAGATTTTGGAGGGGAGTAACTGAACTAAAAGCATGGCTGAAAGCCCACTAAACTTGAGAAGAAATGATCTGTTGTTCTAGAGTTAAAATCGGTTAAGATGAGATCTCTTAAAGATGCCATATGAGGATATTTTCCAAGGATGATGGAAGCTGCCTGGCTATAGGGTAAGGTAGGAGGAGCCGAGTCAGATGATGATTCATGATCCTAGAAGATTCCCTTTTGATGTTAAATGAAGATTAGAATAATTCAAAAGGTTTATTCGTCTGAGAATCATCAGGTGGTAAAGGGAAGTGTGTAAAGCTGGACACATAGACTCTGAAAGAATAAATATATGTTTAAAAATAGATCAGTTCCTGCTACTGCAAGAGGAGGAATTCTAATACAGAGGGTATGAACATTTAGATAGTGGAGATTTTGAGCTGCATTAAAACTTCATAAATCTATTGTTAGAGGATCTGAGAAGAACCAGAACCAAATGACATACTTGGAAGATTTGTTAATGTAGGTAGATCACAGTATCACAATATCACCCCACGGACAAGGAAAAAGAAGCAAGATCTTTGTGGGAAAATCTGTGTGTCATTTATTTCAGGAGCATGGATCTTGACAGCACTTCTAAGCAAAGATGTACAGTTAATATGAGATGAGAGACTGAAGATTATATGTGCATAATTTAAGGATTTAGAAGAAACTTGGGAGGGGCCAAAGAGGTTTTATCCTGGGCACAAAGAGCAGTGATATTGAAGAGGCTGCCAAAGCTTTTCACAGACATAGCAAAGATGTAGGCCAGGTCAAGTGAAAAAGTCAGTGGTACAAGAAAGTTGGCCCCTTGCAACAAAATAGCCACTCATCTTTTCATATTACCGGTGGAACAAAAATTAAACAATACAGTATGTACTTGTCCTAAGCTATTATTCTCACTTCAAGTGAACCTTGTTAGAAGACAGTCCAGCTAAGTAGGTGATCATGCGTACCAAATTTGGTTTTCCACACCTGGTACACCTGACATAGTAACATCTGACAATAGGCTACCTTAGCAAGCATGATTTTTAAGTATTTTGCATGGATTTTGACATGTAGCTGCAAATTTTTTTCATCCATGATTTAACAGATGTTATTACTAAAGTAATGAACAAAGTGAAAGAGATGGGAGAGGGGATGTAATTTGGTCTTTATTAAGCTCTTAAATTGCAGCATGGTTACAGTTGAGTAAGGGATACTCTCTGCAAGCTTTTTTGTTCAACAGATGTCAGGATTCCAGAAGTGAGGTCAAAGCCATTTGGGATTTGAAGTTAGTTATGCAAAGGGACAAGTAAGCCAAACTGAAAAGCTCAACACATTTGGGGTCTGAGAAGCTTCCTTACTTCATGAAAATGGTATTATTGACATACATGCTGGAGAAGAAAAGCTACAGGTAGGTCTGGTGAAACAGGAAAATACTCTGTTTAGGAGACTGTCAGGTCCAGTGGACACATATGATGGAAGATAGGTGACCTTCTTCATGTTCCATAATGAAATGCAAAGAATTGGTCATTTTGCTCAGCAGGCTTCAGATGAGTTACAGCCAGGACAGGAGAAAGAGATGTTGCCTTGGCCACAACATGACCGATACGCTCAATGCTGCTCCACATGTAGGTCTCAAAGGGGCAAAAGCTGGTTCATCTGGGTCGCCTCAGAGAGCAATGCAATGTGCTTATTTGGGTTGGCAGTGGACAGGTTATAAATATGCAAAATTTGATATTATCTTGATATTTGTTAATTGCTGTTATTGTGACACTTGTCTGGAAAAGGAAGATTTGAGGGCCCGTGCCTTTGATGGATGCTGAAATAAAGCCAGTTAAAACTGGTCCTTCTCCTGACCAAGGGCTCATTTTGCTCTATGCATATCAGAAGAGAACTGCCATTTCAGAGTGTATAAAGCAGCTCTATGCCATTGGTTGTGGATATCTATCCCACTTGGGACAAAATTTCTGAGTGTGACCTGTCATGATAACATAATATCCTTTTCGGTAATCTTTGAGAGATAAGAGTTTTGGTGGAGAAGAGACTGGATTTTTCTCTCAGTCTGGATATGGTTCTTGCCTGAAGATCTATGGTGCAGGAACATGAGCAGAAGCTTTTGCCTTTTGATCCATGTCTTGCCTTTCACTTGGTTTTCCAGTACTTTTGCTCTGGAATTTAGACCATAATGTCCCTGTTCCAATCCCTGAATACAGGATTGGAGCACTACAAATTCAAACTCCTCGTGATGGCCAAGGCTGTTATGGACTGACATATTGGGATGTTGGTCTCCCAGCCTGGAGAGGTGGCTTTTTTAATGCTCTTAGGCTGCACCTGTTAGACGTGCTGAAATGCCAGTTCCAGGTACATGTTGCTGTGTGTTTCCTCAAGCAGTCAGCAGATACGGGGAAGAAATAGCACAGATCTTGCACACACCTGTCATATGACTTTTCTCTCTCCATTTTACCCACTTTACTGGGCCCTTGTCATGAGATTTTTTTTTTTTTTTTTTTGTAATATGGGCAATGGGATGGAAATCAGAAAGGAGGAAACAAAAAAGGAAAAAAAAAGAAGGAAAGATAAGGGGAAATCTTTTCCACATTCCAATAGTTAATTCTTTCTTTTTTGAAGCCAGTGTTCCACAAAGGCAAAGGCAGGTAGAGGGACCCATTGCATGAGAATATTGGGTTTCCACCGTAATATATCACCAGGCAAGATTTGACTTGTGTGAATGTGAGCTGAGGAATTTTAACTGCAGGTTTTTCTACTTTTCTGTATGGAAAGGGGGGAAGCAAGTATGCTGTTAGTATTTTTCTTCCAAGCACAATTTTACATACAGTGTTCCAGGATAGAACCAAATAGGGTCCACTTTTCCTTTGCACTACACCCTATAATTATTTGAAGCATGCAGTGAGGTCTGGGGGCTTGCAATGTGGAGGAGGGTGCAGGGGATGAGCAAGAGATGCTTCAGCCGCAGAGGGGCCTGGAGGCACAGATTCGCAGAGCGCGGTTTCCATGGCAGTGCTATGGAAACCAGGTTCTGCCGCTCACTGCTGCTCAGGGTGGAATTTCAATGCTTCACACAGCCCTGGTACCCAAGAAGTAGCAAACCCGCAAACAAAACCTCAGCAAACCTGTAGGTGCCTCATCAGAGTGCTGTTTCTCCATCAGCCCATACGCTCTGCCCACCACCCTGGGGGAGGAAAATTTGAGCAGGCCAAAATCAGCTTAGATAAAATCGGAGCTTGTTGCACACCTGTGTCCCAGCCTCCAGCTGTGCCCCTCAGAATAGTTTTGGAGGTTCAAAGAAGTTTGGTCAGCTCTAGGATCTTTGATCTGCCGTTATGTCTGTGCTACTAAATGCGGCTTGGGAGCTGAGAGGCTGCATCACAAAGAGTGGGGATGCAGAGGGCTGCTGAAAAACCAAAGCAAGAAAAGATCCCTTCTGCTCTTGGCTCATCTCTGAACCGCTTGGTTTCCCAATGCTTCAGTTTGCCTGTCTGTAGAACAGAAATGATTATGATATGTATTTACTTCCCCAGGGGACAAACAAGTTTGGCCTCACTGGTGAGTGCAAATAAGCACTTGGAGGATTTGGCTTACTGTGAAACTTAGTTGGTTAGTGTTTGTAAAGTAGTTGGAGGCACTTTGATGAAAGTGGTTTGAAAACTGCCAAATTTTGCCAGTTTCCAGAACAACAGTCTGTAAACAGTTGTACTTTAAGCATATAAAGGCCTTATTCTCATGGTCTCCTCTACTCTATTTCTCCTGGAGGACAAAGCACTGACACTGTGGTGCTGTAGCACACAACCTGGAATGTAGCCATTTTATAATATCAGTGCTGTGCATGAGGTCTGAAATACAAAAACATCCCTTGCATAGCTGGGAGAAGGAAAACAGCAAAAAGAGTTGATCTTTGATTTTACAACCTTTCAATGCTGGATGACAGCACTGAAATCTGGTCATCAGTTTAGCTTACTTAAAATTTGCCTGTGATTTGCCTGGGATGGTGGTGAACACATTACCATGTCCACGTATCTTTTGTCTGGGGCGTTCAGTCAGAAAAGGACATAGGATATAAACTCCTATCCTATCTTGTTCCATTTCTGTATCAGCAGCACCAGGAACTCCTGGCTGGCACCTCCTAGAGAAGGGCAGGATCCTGGAAGCATGCTGGCAGCATCCTGTTGCCCTCTATGAGCTCTTCCTTCAGCCACTCAGGCAATTATGGCATACTGTGATGGGTCAGAAGCACAGCGTATGCCTGCACTGAGGCAGTGGTTTTTGCGTGTGTACCTCCTATGGAACTGAAATGCTCACAGCAGCCTATGACAGCATGGATGTGCAAAGTCATAACCCCATGGTTTGAGATGCTGCATGGTACTGGGGAGGAAGCAGGGAGGGAAATGCAGTGCTGGAAGCCCCACACGTGAGTCCCCTGATCTGCTTGTTGCCCAGGGGAGTGCTCCCAGCCTGGCTGCATTCCCTTAGTGCTCAAAGCATGCCAGGCAGGGGAGGCACAGCACCTCACAGCCTTGGAGGGCTGTCAGGGTGATGGTAATAGTAAGCGATAACTTGCTGCAAGAGCTGCCAGCCTTATAAATACCAAGCCTATGGCTGTAACAACAGGATGGGCCTTAGTCATATGTTGGGGGGAGGATTTTGGAGAATCCTTGGGGGCTCCTGGTTGCATTGTCAGAGTAGCACCCCCTGCGTGCCAGTGATGCGAGCATAGCCGGGGCTGTGTCTTACCCCAGGAGCTGCCTTCCCTTGGGAATCAGCTGCCCCTCTCCCCCTGCGGAGAAATTGTCTTCTGCTTAATAAACGTCTGCTTGTAATATTCTGAAACAAGGAGGCTAATCAAAGGCCCTGTTCCGTGGAATAGGGATGCTAAGTGACAAGATTAATTTCAGTAATCAAGCAGCTTAATTTGGACGTTTTTTTTTTCCCCTTCTCTTTTCCGTTGCTAATGGAAATTGAGGCAAATCTCATTTTGGAAAGACACTCCTTCCCTGCCTGGTAGCACCACTCTCCAGTTCTGGAAATGGTTGCATAGGGACGGGAGGAGGGAGAAGAGAGGACTGGGAAAGGGTCACAAAGGACAGTGTCAGGGAAGGTGTATGGACTGCTACTGCTGATGTTTCTCAACCATCTTCCTTCTGGAAAGCTCCCAAAGTGTTTTATAGGCTGCACTGCAAAGGCTCCAGTCAGCACTGAAATGCAGTCATCTTGTCTGGATTGCAGCAAGTCTTTGGAAGGACATGGAAATCTGACAGTTTAGGAGAAGGCAGGCGAGCAGGTAGCTGTGATAGCACTGAAGGGAAATGGTTAGATGGAAGCCTGTGCAATGGGATGGGACTTAGCCGAAATACACCTGTGGCTGGAAGGTCTCACTCTAGCAATTAAAAAAGAATTAACCTTCATCCTCCAGTGAAGCAGAGCACTGAGGGCCCTTTTCCCCACTCAGCTGGGTGCTGCCAGCACAGCTTCCTGCTGCACTGGAGCGCAGCGTCCTCCCCCTGCCCACCACCGCCTCTCTGCCCCCGGCCTCCCCATGGGACTCACTGATCTCTGATGTCACAGTAAGCTGAAGGCATTTGTCCCTGAGCGACTCGGGAACCTCTGCACTGCCCCTACTCCAGTGACAGGGGGTGATGGAGAAGATTGAGAGAACCCCAGAAATGTAGTTGGTGCTGAGGCAGGAAGATCTTGGTCCCTGCTGCTGCCTCTTGAGGAGACCCTTCCTCTGCCATCACAGTTGAGACAGAGAACAGTTCCCCAGGGGACGCTGCAAAGCTTAGGACTGGGTAAAGCCCTGGGAGGTTGTTATCTGGGGGCAGTTTTGTGCTGACCTGAAGGGTTAGGTGTGTGTGTGGGCAGGCGGGAGAGGACAGTCTAATAATAGCTATTTACTCATTCCGACGCCTGTGATCTGAGGAAGCCTGGACAGGCACCCAGTGGCGTGTGACAGAGCCCTCCAGAGCGAGCCGAGTGGGTTTAAGGGAATGACGTCCTTGCCTGAAGCAGTGAGGTTTCAGGTCTGGCAGCTTTCCATGCCAGCCTCTCCGATCCCCCCATCAGTGCTCCTCCCGCGCTGGCACCTCTCTCATGCCCCCCTTCCCTTTCCTTCTCTGCGGGGGGTATCTTTAACTTGGCTATACCTCCTGCCGTCTTCTGGCTATCGATTTTTTGGAGACAATTCGTGACGTTCCTGACCCCCCTTCCTTTCCTTCTCCTCCTTCCCTTCTCCCTCTCCCTCCCGCTGACTTGTTATTATGTACTGCAGCTGCCCGGAGGATTTTAAATAGACCCATAATCGCACAGCAGCTCCTCTTGGAAGTTTAAATATAACCTCCTTGTTAATCTCGCGTGTGGCAGCAACACAGCACCTGGGGAAGGGAGTAATGGACAAGCGCTAACCCACGGCTATACATGACGACTGGGAAGACTCACCATTTTTTTCTTCATGCTCTCTGCCTTGAAATTATCAAGAAATCACCTTGTTTGTTTTAAACAGAATATCTCTGAGGCTGGCACAAGATGTCAAATGGATGATTTTTGCAGCACAGAATTCTTAATAGCCATCCCAGGTGCAGCACAAATGAAAGCGGCCCACAGCCACCTCCCATTACGTCCTTAGCTGCAAGAAAGTCCCATCGGGAGGCAGAGTGCAGCTCAGACCTTATCCACCCTTTGCTTCCCTGCAGAAGCATGCACATAGGACTGACGGAGGTGTTTTGGACAGATGGGGTATCAATTATCAATAGGTAGCTGGGCAAAGATCCTGCATTTGGGTTTTTATTCTCAAAATGGCAATAGGCTCATCTCAATCTCATTTCTAGCTTTCCAAATAACTAAGTTACCCCTCAGAATGGAGTGTGGTTTGCTGAACATCATAGTTCGGTGACACTACAGAAGAGATCACAATTAATAATGGATTTTCCCAAAGGACCTGTTCTAAAAGGGCAAATCTAGTGCTCACCAGCCCATTAAATGTGCAGAGACACTTTCAAACAATAACTGTTGCCTGTTGCTTTAGGCTAATAGGATCCCTACTCTTCCTGCATCCCAAATGCAGCCATCTTCTTGTAAAGAGGGATCGGATGTGCACAAGGGATGCTGTCCTAATTGGTTCTTGTGCTGCAGTTTGTTGGGTGGAGGATTTATCTGTCTGTTCAGAGATGTGGGCTATGTTTCCTCTAGTCTGTTGAGCTGGTATGCACCAGGAAGGTTGCTTTGTTGCTTCTCTACTTTAGTTTTCTCCTCTGTTAAAAAAATAAAAAAGAAATGAAAAAAAAAAAGGGGGAACACTGACATTTGATTCATTTTGAACAGTGCTATAGAAAAACTGAGTATTATTATCTAAATACTGAGAATAATAAAAAAAAAAATAGTACTATTGATGCTAAATTATCCATCCATTTTAATAATCCAGCCATAGTAATTGCTAGAGCTGGGGGACTAATTCACAACACATAATTTATTCAGTGAATTTAGCTTCTTTTTTAGGCTCATGGAATATCAATTGTGCAGATCATAATTTCCTCAAATTTATTTGAACTTACTCAGTGAACTTTTTGGAAAATATTTACTCTGTGGATTGATACAGGCTGCATTACTTAATTATGGTTGGTCAGAGAGCACTATCTGGTATTGTTTCTGTTCCCTTGTTGAATGAGCACACAAGGACTTCTGGCTTGAATACTTGCATATGAACATGGAAGATGTACTGCAAGTTTTTGCACATTACCATTCATGAATATGCAGGTAGAACTTGTATACAGGAGCACTGATGGCAAACAAACACAGACAAGCTGGGTCTAAGCAATTTTACATTAAAAATATGAATGAAAAATTTTGAAGGGCCTAAATTACTAGGACAAAAGTCTAATTTTACACCAAAGTAACTTGGTCCTTGGTAAATGGCAATAATGCTGTGTTGAGTAAGAACCCAATAATTTACCTCTTTGCTTCTTTCTGCTGCTCAGTGCCATGATTTCCTATAGTAATATAGTACCCAGCCTGGATCTGTTTTATATGAAGACGGTTTTTTATTATTATTATTTTTTAACTGGCTGTATTCATGTGATACCCACTGTAAGTGTGGTTATGTCCTGCAAAGGGTAGTGCCTGTCTGAATGGGGGACCTGATTGTCATGCTTTGACAAGTTACCCGTTTCTGACCTGAATCCCCTGCTCTCAGCTCTCACATCAGAAATGAGATGAAGTGCAGTCTCATTCTGAATCTGAAGCTTTCTAAACCTGAGAATGTTAAACATTTCCAAATTTCTGGCTCTAGCTTATGGTTGTAGGAGTGTGAAGAATTAGGTTCATGAGGACATTTGTGCCTGCTTATGAGTAGTATAATCAATGCAAAGTGGAATGTGGAACATGTAGGAAGAATGGATAGCTTTGACAACTATGGTAATAGAAATGGTTTGAAAAGCACTAGTGTGAAATCCAAAGATGTGCAAGTAGAAGAATCTACAGTGCTTGGTTTGGAGCCACATGGTGGAACCCATGCTAGATCTGAAGGATTTGAGCAGGGAAAACGGTTCGGAGAGTAAAGCACTAACATACTTCTAACTGGTCTGGGTGACTTTGCACAGTCCGCTGGTCTGTGTGGGAAAACTCTTTTTTGCTCCTATTAATTGATACCCAAAACAATGTGATAATCAGTTGGAAGTAAATGAAGAAGAGAAAAAATGGGAGAGTTATTTACTGGTGTGATGACTGAGCTTTCGATATGAGACATCAGCATAAAAGGCTTCTAGGGGCCAGGCAGGTTATTCTCTGCCAAGGCAGAGAAGTATCAGTATCAATATGAAAGGTTCTACTGTAATCTCCTCTGGGTAAAATTCTATGTATAATTCCAGTTACCCCAATTAAAGCAAAAGAAGCTGGAAAAGTAACTGGTTAAGCAGAGAAGGGAAAAAATGTTTTACAGGAGGAATCTAAGACTATGTGGCTTGTCTAACCTGGCAAAAGACAGGATGGAGGAATATAAAAGACTGCCTTCCATTAAAACATGAACGGGTGAAAACACTTAGGCAGTTGGAGAGCTCTTTAACTCAAAGAGCAACTGCATATTAACTGGTCAGGAACAGGCTCCATCCAGTCATCAGTATAGAGTGATTCTGCCCCAACTTGCAAACAGGGCAGGGAAAGCAGGGAGCCTAACTCCTCTTCAGCAAAGGCATGACCGGTTCCTGAAAAGAGTAATATGGAAAGGCTGTCTGGAAGAGCAGGGCTGGGACATCCTTTCCAGACTGCTGTTGCTTAATTACATCAAAACCCGTGCAGGCACTCTGTTCTTCAGAATTAAAAGGACTTTAATTCAGTTTAGTTCAATTTTCTTCTAAGGGTTGCTTTAATTTGGAAGAACTGTGTCCATTCAAGGCTAATGTGATTTAATGAATACATGCTAAACTCACAACTTTAGTTAATTTGGATTAATGTTCTCAATCATTCCTCTGTAGAAAATCCTTAACACATATGGTAGAAATGGTCAAGAAATCACAAGCACTTCAGTTCTGCTTATGATTGAGCTTTAAGATGGCAGGGACCTTTTCTGACTGCTGGAGGCCTGGAGAAATATTTGGCCATGGCCAGTGCACTTCTCCCTGCTTTGCCCTCAGGTTCCAGGCTCAGATATCCTGGGCCTTGAGAAGCATAGGAACTAAATGAGCTGTGGATGCCACACGGGTCACTGCCGGAAGGACGCGACAGTGGCCGGTGTGTCAGCATGAGGATTTAGTGGTACACAGCATGGCTGTGAAGGCACTGTGCTGCTGCAGCTCTGTGCGTTGCCATGGGAACAAAGTTGGATTTGTAATCAGGAAGCACATTAATGTGGACGTGAACATGCCGTCTGCTGTCCTCTTGGCCTCTTGCTTCCCTAGGCCTGGCTCGGTCACTGCTGAGAGAGGAGCTGCTAGGGAGGGAATCCATTGGGCTGAGGGACATTGGGCTGGGAAAAGGGTCCCAGGTGGGCCTGAGAGACTGCAGTTGAGATGTTTCCTGCTTCTCATGGAGTGGAGAGTAACCTCTGCTGAGGTGGAGCAGGCACAAGGAGCCTGAGAAGCTGGCAGCAGGCATAAGTGCTGTGGCAGCTGCAGTGGGAAACATTCTGAGATATTAGGTGCCCAAGTGGAGTGCACTGCTGTATGGTATGGTGTAGGCACTTGGGCAACATCAGCTGCCTAACTTGAGGGGTGGTACAATCATACCATCACAAGTTTAGCTAAGGGGCTGTATCAGCACCACTCTTCATCTTTATGGATCCAAGCTAATATTTCTACAGGGTACTGATGTTTTGTGAGGGCTTACTAGGCTGACCAGGCTTAGCTCTGGCATCTCTGACATGGAACTGTGGCATTACAAATCCAGGCATGCCTTTAAGAGCTCTGGAAATGTGAGGATGCTGTTGGGAAGTTGAAACAATTGTACAGGGTGATAAAAACCAGTTTATGCAGATATGGTGGAGCAAACAGATCCTGCCAAGCGTATATCCTCTGCGTTGAGTACATCTACATAAGAAGTTGCTAAATGAAAGTCTTTCCAGTTGTAATACCTAGCCCATTCGATACCTGGAATGGAACACTTCAGGGAGAAACTAGAAGCTATAGCAAAATCTCTTGATGTTTCAAGAAGCAGTAGTCTCATTTCAGAGTTCATAAGGAATGAACAATGCTGTTAAATTCTGAGGTGGTGGTTTGGCGCAAGCTGTAGGCTGGAAAGGGCAGTCCACTCACAGTCCTGAAAAATTCCTTACCAAGACTCACCTTGACTGGGACTGGTTTGCATTGTCTGTCCACATCCCAGAAAGAGGGATTGTGAGCAGCCTGCTTAAAGTCTTCCTACTGTTTCTATCTGAAGTGTTGTTCATCTTTACTTTAGATGATAAACTGTTGGACAGCATCGCTTTGTGCTCTTGAAATGTTGCCGTCAGTGTGCCTGGAGGACTGAGGTCTTTCTCTGTTGATGTCCAACTCACACAACTGACCTTGTGTAAGGAAGTAAACTGCCTTGTTTAGAGGAGCCCTGAGAAGGACTGAGTCCAAAGCCAGGAGGGCTTGTATGATTTATCTCTGCTGAAACAGACTTGCTGGTGCTAATAGAGTGAAGTATAAGTCTTTTGAGGACTCAAGAATTTGCTTGCTGCGTAGCAGTGAAATAGGAGAATATGTAATAGGCTGTGCAAAGTCTCGCACATCAGGAGGAACTGAAGGGGAACTTTTGCCCCTCATAAAGGAGATTTAGGACTCTCAGCCACCTATATGTGGATGGAGTTTGTATGTTTTAAAGCATACAAATGCATAAAAATGTTACATTTTCTTTCTTCCTTGGATATCCTAGGAATGTATTAGAATGAGGGAGTCCATAGGAAAGAAGGATAAGGAATATCAGTGTTTTCCCACTGATAAATACAGAGGTTGTATCTATAACCTACTGCTGCATGCATGAGGAGGCTGACCACACTCTCACTTCCACATATAGAGAAGATCAGACTTTGAAGTTGGTGGGATTAGCCTGATGAGTGAGAGAAGAAAGAGATCTATTAGCAGCTCTGAGAGTAGAATCATAGAACCATTTAGGTTGGAAGAGCCTTAAGGTCATCAAGTTCAACCATTCACCTAGTGCAACAAGTCCATCACCAAACCATGTTCCTAACTGCCACATATCTTAAATACCTCCAGAGATGGCAACTCCACCACTTGCCTGGGCAGCCTGTTCTAATGCTTGACCACTCCTTCTGTGAAAAAACTTCCTGATATCTAATCTAAGCCTCTACTACTGCATCTTGAAACTGTCAACTTATTGCTTGTCACCTGAGAAAAGCGGCTGAAATGCAGCTGAAAAAGGGTGCAGCCTTCCTTCAGATAGCTGTAGAGAGTGATGAGGTCTCCCCTAAGCTTCCTCTTCTCCAAACAGAACAATGCTAGTTTCCTCAGCTCGTGTCTTGCTTTCTAATCCTTTCACCAACTTTGCTGCACTCCTCTGCACATAATTGATCAACTCAATATTCATTTCTTGTAGTGAGGGACCCAAACTGAACACAATAATCGAGCTGTGGTTTCACCATTGAGAACAATCAATTTCCTCATTCTGCTGGCCACACTACTTCTGGTCCAGGCCAGGCTCCCACTGGCTGCCTTGGCCACCTGGGCACACAGCCAGCTCATGTTCAGATGGCAATTACTGGAAAACAAAGCAAAAGCAGCTGGACACAACAAATTAGCTATAGAGCACTGGATTGATATCTCCCATGCTAGGTACTTCGTTCACCAAGCATACTCATTCTGCACAGCTACATGTGTTGAAGAGTGGTGGTGCCAAGATGATGACTATACATACTTTGTTTCTTCCACTCTTAGCACATAGAAAAGAAGGATGTCCTCTGAGATGGCGAGTGCACAGCTGCTGCTGCAAGCTCCTGCCTGGTGCAGATGGGTGCATAGTATAGGGATGTACACATTCTACATCCTTCAAGATAATGAAGAGGTTGAGTTTCTTGCACTAGCCACCAGACTTGAAGGAAAGGGTTTTCAGCTGAGTACTTTTCGGGAAGCAGATATTCAGAGGTTTTGTGTGAAAAGGAGAAAAGGCACTTCTTCATAATGTGCAGGAAACTCAGAAAGGGTACCCTGAAGTTAGATGACCATAAAAGATGAATCCTGAAGAACAGTACTTTGTTGGGTAGAATAAGGTCTGTTAAATGCATGTCTGTGTTCCTTTTCCCCATAATTTGAAGGCATTAAGCTCTCTTCACCTGGGGTATGGCCGGGCTGTGTAGTGAAGCAGCCTGCGAAATCCTTGGCTTCTGTCTGACAGTACTAACCAGAGGCTTAATTAACTGTGAATGCATGTGTGGTGATGTAGATGCTAATTCTCAGTAAGGCTACACTGCGCCATCACCTCATTTCATAGGAATCACTGTCAAATGGTAATCCACTCCAGGCGCTTCTGGCCTGAGTTGGGGTGGAACAGACACATTGGATATGAGGCAGTTTGCCTATCTTGAGCTATCATGCATGTGAGTTGCCTACGTGCATGTGCCCATGTTTCCCTCTCTCTCTATACCTGCATGCCCTAGAGAACCTGGAGGCAGCTCTGTACAGGACGAGGGGAAATAATGAGACAGAATGAGACAAAGTGGAAGGAAAAGACAAAGCATCATAGCCAACGGCTCTTCGCTTGCAGGAGGTGCATTGCTGGATGTGGCTTTTTCTTTCCATTCTCATATCCTTATTTGCTCATCTTTTATCACAGGCCCTAGCCAGGCAATGTTCAAACTGAATAGCTCGTTTCTCCCCAGCTTACTGTAGCTCCTGCTGATGCTTCCATCTACTTCCCACTCCCCTGTTGTGCTGGAGTGTGTCGTTAAGAAAGAGGACAGACAACAGGAGACGCAGGAAAACAAGATGCATTGGTTTTGCCTTTGAATCAGTCAAAGAATTATTTCTATACTTTACACGTCTCACCCTGGCTTTCATTCTCACAGATGCTTTTGTTATTTTTATTATTAACGGTCAGCAGAGGCAAATTCTTTTGCTGCTCCATAATCCTTTTCTCTGCTGTGCTGAACTTCAACAGAAACGTCATTGCCTTGTGTGCATGTGTGATCTTGAAAAAGATATGGCAGTTGAAGCCCAGCCTCGGTTTTGTTTAAAGAACAAAACCTAATATAAATAGAAAAACTTAAAGCGCAAAAGGAACACCTTATTTATTATGCTGCTGTTTTTGAGTTATGTCAAAGGCATATTGAATATATAGGTGGCACCTTTTATTAACAAGCAGCTAAGTTTTTTTTTAATAAAAAAAAGAGTATTCAATTACGTTTGGTCTGGCACAGAGCTAAGCTGACTGGAAACGAGCTCACTGATGTTTGTTGCCCAAGAGAAGAGAAAAAGAGAAATGCAGAACTGAAACTCACAGTGTCCTTATTGCAAAGTCAGATGGACTGATTCCCTCGCTAAATCCTCTTCATTGAACTATGAAGAGCATCAATGTTCATCTGCTTAGAGCATGGAGATGGATAAAATGGCCCTTCCAGCACCAATCACTGTAGCAACTGTGAATATGAAGTGTTCCTGGAACTGTGGGGAGATTGCAGGCTTTACCTCTGCAGATCTCCTGTGATCCACTCTTTTTTACAAATAATGAAATTCCAATTCACTGGAGTTTCGGAAATGGCTTTTCCTAAAATAGCTGGTTTGTGACAATTTCTGTCTCACTGTCATAACAGCAAGGTGTATGGCAAATAGTTGTTAATCATCAGGACAAAGAAAAGGAATTAAAGACCTGTGATCCCAAAACAAAATAACAGGAAGCAGTAATTCAGCACGTGTGAATCTGGCAGAACATCCTGTAAGTGTTTGGATGGATGTGTGTGCATGCAGGAGACTTCACATATTTATCTGAGAAGCTGTAGGAAACCTCCTAGTGAAGTTCTGAGACTTAATAGATGGGAGCTCAAGCAGAACATTTAGGGAGGGAGATTCTTTCCTTTCTAATATCTGTGTAAATAACTCCATGTGCTTTGTTGGTCTCAAAGTCTACACAGTGGGTAGGAGGAGAATCAATAATTGTTTAAAACTTTGTGAATCAATTAGATGAGCAAGACAGGCATGACAGCAGATTTCTGTCACAGATACTTCTCACTGGATGACTAGGAAGGAGATTTAGACAGGGAGAAGATAGGTACTGCCATGCTTTCATCCATCCTGGAGCACAAGAGGTAACTATCTCTAGCCACAACCTATGCTGATAGGGATCAGGCCTTCAAGCATTACAAAAGGGGCTTGCATATTGAAATGCATACTGCTTGTTAAACTAAGGATTCTTACTCTGCAGTGAGACTGTTGCTTTTTGAAACAGGGTTTGAATTCAGAGTCCAAGCTGTACGATTCAGGAATTCACCTCTGGTTCTTTCTAAGCTTAGAGGCTGCCCAGGAAGGTGGTGGAGTCACCGTCACCAGAGGTTTTCAAGAAAAAATAGATGCTGCATTGAGCAACATGGTTCAGTGGTATGGGGGTGATGGGTTGATGGTTGGACTGGATGATCTTACTGGTCATTCCAACCATAATGATTCTATGATTCTCTTAGAGAGTTTTCATCTAGATATAAAACCAGAAAGACTGCCACCACAGGCCAGGATTAGAACTAGTTAGCTCTCCTTCTATACTGGACATAAAGTGTCCACTCAGTGTAATGCATGGATGACTTAGAGCTGTCTCAGGGCTTCTTGTTGCCTGCTGCGGACATGCACATGATGTGCTAATGAAGCAGCTGCTTGCCAGCAGGATGTCTGAACAAAAGTGGACCAGGATACTGTTTCTTCATGTTATGCCCAGGCTCTTTTTATACTATCTTGGCAGCATGAGGAAGGTGATAAAAACCCTCTTAAAGCACACCATACGGAGCTGGCTTTTTTGCCTCGTGCATGGCTGGGTTTGACATTCCAGCCACTGGTGTAAAACACAGGTTGGAGTGAGCTGGAATGAGTCATGCTGGGGGGAGTTCAGGGCAGGGAGGGGGTGTTCTCTGAGCAAGTGGCACCTCCTTACCAAAGTGTTAGGATTTGGAGCATGCAGTGAAGGGTAGAGTAGATCCTCACTGTCTCAGAAAGCTGCATGAAATGGCTGAATGATTACTCCCAGGCTAAGTAAGAGAAAAGGTGGGCTGGGAGTCCAGCCCCCTTCTTCCTGATTTTCAGGGCAGCCTCAAGGCAGGAAGCCAGTGACCTTGGCTAACCAAATAAACCTTGCTGTATGTGTGGGATTGAATTCCCAGGTAAGAATAGTGCATGAATACAGGGAAATAATAACAGGGAATGAAAGGAACATATATACTCCTTATGTCCCTTTCCCACTATGGTAGAAAATGGCGCCAAGGAGCATAGAGGCAGTCAAGAACTACCTTGAGGAGGAGGCCTAGGTGTGCAGAGGGATGAAGGGATGTCTTGATTTCTTCAAGAAAGAGGCAGTGTCTTTTCTTTGTAGATTTTGGGTTGAGTACCTCAGAGTCTTCCAGACTCCTTCCATCTCAGAAACCTTAGATCACACCTTTCACTCTGTGCTGGGGAGAAGTGAAGGTGTTGATTGGCCTCTGTCACTTTTGAGAGGGAACTGAGCTCTTCCTGGTCATGCAGGTTATAGTGGAGTAAGAAATAAAGGAGTACTACCTTACCCAAGATCTTATCTCCAAGGAGCCTCAAAATTGCCCATTTCCTTACCTCAAAGACAATGAAAGACCGATCACACAGGTGAACATCCCTAAGATGTCCCTGCAGGCTCCCATTGGTCAACCAGCACAAGAGGTCCATGTGGGTACCTGTCAGGACTCCTCTTCCTGAGCATCTCTGTAGTCCCAGCAGGCTACCAGAGAAAGTGAGGTGAGTGGATGAAGGTAACAAAGCCCAGCCCCAGCCATGACAGCTCTGATACCAGTGGATGTGCCATACTCTGTACAGTACTGCAGGGAGCAATGCAGTGCCATCCTCTGTGGCTGCCAGCATCCAGCATTAGCTATAAGGAGCTTATGGCCGTGGCTATATTACGTGTGTGTGGTTGCTAGGGAAACACTGGTTCTGAACTGGAACCAAAGCGGTGAGGGCTGGAACTCTTTTTTTTTTTCCCTCTGACTCTCTCTCTCTCTCTCTTTTTTTTTTTTTTTTTAAACATTTAGAGTCTTGACTATGTCTCTCCTAAAGAAGAGGCAGCTAGGTATGGGGCAACAGAAAATCTGTAGTCTCTGTAATCTAGTCAGATCTCAGCTCTTGATTTTGCCTCCATTTTATAAAAGCTGAAGCTTTTTACTCCTCCTAAGCTTGAGGAGGCTGAAGGGCACATCTACACAAGCTTTACTTTCAATTCCTTACTCACACTGCACTCTGACCTAACAGAGGCAAACCAGCTCTGATTCAAAGGGTGTGTAAACTATTTTGGACCCTAAAAACGATCTAAAATGGTTAACAAGGACAATCTCTAAGAAAAGATTAAGTCCTGATCAACATTACCTTATATTGACTACTTTGGCTGTGGTCCATCCAGCTCAGAGCATGGGCACAGCTGACTTCACTGTCCATAAAGGCTGAGTAGACCTTGACTTCATCAGTGCTGCGGGTGCTACTTGTGAGGACACAGAGGAACCAACAGATTTTCCTGCTAAACATTACTGCTTAAATAAGCAATGTGGAATTTGCGAGAAAGGAAAGCATCAGTACTTCATGATTGATAAAAGGAATGAAGGGCCTTCACAGACATACTGTGGGTATAGTATACAGCTGGGCTGCTGTGAGAGGAGACCTTCATCTCCTGAGAGGCTCAGATGGCATTGGGCACCTTGCTGAACTTTCAGGGCTTATCTAAATAGACTCTGTGAACCTTTGGAGGTTCGGCTTATAATCAGGCTTGCTCATAATAAGAGACCAAAGGAATATTTGATGAAATGGAAGAGCAGCTAATTTAGAAATGATAAAAAGAAATAGTATTTCATCTCAGATAGTTCATTTGCAAAATTTATTCAATGACATCTTGCCAAATACTGTGACTGGACTTTTTTAAGAGTGCTGGATAGTTTTATGGCTGCTATTGATTGATATGGCTATACCAATGACATTCCATTCAGCTTGCAGTCAAAATTCAGTCCTCAGTCTGGAGGGTAAGTCAGCCAGAAAAGAATCCCTAGGCAAACACCATGATGTAATTGGATGGATGAGTAATGGGGCAGTCTGACTTTCCTCTGATTGTTATGGGCTGGCCTTATCTGGATATTAAGCCAATTAGTGGTCTTGGCTGAACTGGGAGAGGGGGAACGAGGCCTATGCTGCCTAGTGTGGTAGTAATGTGGTTTAAGGGGAATCTACCCAGAGTGACCAGTGGTTTAATCCATTGTATGTAAGCTCATCAAACAAGGAAACATGCACGTACAGAGGTGAAAAAGGGAATGCAAAAGGCCCAATGTGAAAATTGTTTATCCTGGCAGCTTGCTAACTGATATTTCCCCTTTGTGGAAAAGTGCTGGCATCCATATGTGGTGCTTTGAGAAGTTGGAATACTATCATATACTGGTCTGCTTTGACCAGTGATTGCGTATGAAATTCATAAATGACGGGCCCTCCACCTTTGGCAAACAACCTATGGGGTTTTTTTTTAGAATTCTATACACTGAGCAATGATCCTTATCTGCTTGTCTCTTTCATTTTTTTACTAAGTGCATGTAGTAAAGTGAAACGTTCCCAAGATAAAGTGTACAAAATCTAGAGTATCTCTTGTTTCCTCTTTTGCAAAACATTTAGAATGAATTATTTCTGCAGACTTTTACATGGAAACTGGAAAACACTTAGCTGTTTTCAGCCCTTGAGTCATCCTTAATCAAAAACCTTTTTATTATGGCTTTCAGGAGCTACTTGGAGCTAGAGTACTTGCACAGTTGTCCCTGGGCTAGAGTTTGGCAGCAAACCAGTTTTCACTACTACTAAGAGATTAGTCATGATTGAAAGCCGTGTATATGTTAATACTTAAGTATACAGTTAATGTCACTATACATGTGAATCTTGGTTACCTGTTATCAGGGTATCAAAACTGAGCTTCACTGGCAACTCTAGATTTCTTACTGCAATCATTCTCAGCAGCCACAAGGGATGACTGCTGCCAGCAAAGTCCTAGAGAGTCAGCAACCATTTTCCTGAGTGCTGCAGACCTTTTTGTTGGACACTTGGAAGCCCCTCATCACAGGGAGCATGACAGCAGCATGCTCACCTGTAATAGAAGGTTCTTATAGCAATCTACTAACTTGTCATGCTGTAACTGGTTTTGTACAGTATTCAGCCTGTTAAAGCCTGCTGATAGCTTGTCAGTCTAGGCTTTGTTTTTGCAATGACAAGTTTTGAATTGTTGTGGCAGCAGTGGAAAGAGTGAGGCCTGATTTCCTCTTGTTTTGTGTTCTGTGTCCCCGAAACATGCTTTTTCCAGCTATAGCAACCTTAATTTTCCTTCCTCTTTCTTGTGATGTCTTTTAATATGTTGTGTGCCATATGGGTGCACAGTGACCATGCAGTAACTGACTGTGTTTTGAGTCCTGCCTGCCTTTCCATCAGCGGGGACACAGAAAAGTGTCTTTCTCTTTCAGTCATCCACCAGTTTTTATAATCACTTCTCTATAATACCATCTTTGAGGTGTGTCCTTTCATACAATAAGGCCAGTGCATTCTGTAGTTATTACTAGAACAAGTGAGGGAACTGATAAATAATGTGGTTATATAAACCACATTTATGCATCTAACAAATTCAAACTTCCCATTGACAGCACGTTCCCAGAGCAGCTCTGAAGATTTACACCAAAAATGATTTGCTCATCTGAGAATCAGAGCACAGGGAAAAGATTGCAGGAGGTCATCTGCTCCATCTGCTGCACAAGCCAGTATCAGTAACAGCCCAGGGAATCTATTGCAGAAAGATGGGAGAGTTTTGAAATCCCACTAGATCAACTAAAAGAGTGACATCAACAAATGACACATTCTAACATGCTGCAACTTTACTTTGAATAGGTTTTGTTGTATGTGTTTTTGTGGACATGTGTGTATGTATGTGGTGGACGCAGAGATGCTGTTCTAGAACCCAGTCCCATCATGTGAGCATCATTGTGTTCTCACACAACCTGCTGCAAGCACTCAAGGACAGAACTCACAGGATGAGGCAGAACACAATATTAAAAACAGAGTTTTATTGTATTGAGTTGTTGAAAACTAAATAAAAAAATTAAATGTGAGAAGAAAAAACAAATAAGCAGAAGATTCTGTCTCCAGGCTAGCCTGAGGCAGTGATGCATTTGTGGTGAGAATAAACAGAAGTAAATGAACACTTAAGCAACAAAGATTCTGATTTCCTGTCAGATTTGTTATAACAAACGGACTCAGAAATATAGAAAATTTAATTATAAGACTTAGAACTGTTGCAGCATTTTCCATCACGAACAATAAAACTCCCAGTGAATCAGGTATCCCACCAGGACTGTGACAGATAGGTACACGGTGGTGTCTCAATTTTGAAGAAAAGAAGTACTTCGGTGGGGAAATTAAGGTGTGTGTTTTCCCAGAAGTTATTTGGTTCTTGCTTACTCCTTTTTGCCCCTATAGAATCTATGGTAGGCAGGGCTGAAGTCCACACAAGAGGCAGCTCTATGTGATTTGTCTGTAGGTCATGGAGGAATTTTGCAAATCAAGACAGTACTAAAGACACATGAACAGCTTTTCTTTTAAATCAGGAAAATGAGAACAGAGTTTTGGAAAGGGATAATGGCCTGAGTCATGAGGATCATAACTGGGGCACTGGAAAGGAAGAACTGGACTGACCCCAGTTAATAAATGATGGCTATACAGAAGCCTTATTAGTACATCAGCAAATGGGGTTAGATATAGAATCGTAAAATCATATAATGGCTTAGGTTGGAAGGCACCTTAAAAATCATTTAGTTCCAACCCCTGCCATTAGGGTATACTGATGTTTCTTAAAGCCTAACACAAGGGAGCAACTCCCAGAGCAGTAAAAATTGCATTTCTTTTGCACCTATGCAAAGATAGCAGCCTAGGGCATTTTGGAAAAAAAAAAAAGAAAAAAAGAAAGAAAGAAAAAAAAGATATATTTATTCAAATATGAAAAACAAACACGTGTTCCTGACATGCTCCTTACATTCTTTGTGCATAGCTTGACACACCTGGCTCTTGTGCGGTCTGGCTCTTGCACTAGACTTGCTAAACAACTTGCCCATCGCTACCAAAAATCTGTTCAAGGCTCAGCCATTATATCACCTCAGCATGACACAGAACCAGGTTACATTTGCATCGCCTGCATGGAGGAAACTTAGAAAGAGAAATAAAATGTCTGTCTCCTCACTTCCTAAGTCAGTAGCTATAGGTGGCCCACTGCAGCTCTTCTTAGGGGTCCTGCATTTCCTCTGCTTTAGGATGTTCTGAAGTTTTCTACGTACTGAGAAGGAGTTTTGCTCTCAACAGAAAGATGTTTGCAAGGCAGTAATTGCTTTTACATGCCTGGGGAATCCAGAGAGGCTGTTAGGAAGGAACTTGCAAGAAAAGCAATTTGGGAACCTCTCTGTGACCTGTCATAGGTAAGGTAAATGGTTTGCTAAAGGGCAGAGTTTGGTTTCAAGTGGTGCAGCTGCAGGAGGGCTCCTCAGAGTGGTCTGCATCTTAGCCAGAGGCCAGCAACCTGGACCTGGGCACAGGTCCAGGTCCAGAGTCAGGCTGTGCCCAGCTCCCCATGCAGCACCTGCATGGGCCTGCCATTGAGATACAAAAGGCACTCAACAACTTCTAAGTTGTGGCAGTAATACTCGGTCACTCCTTGAATCTTGCACCATCTCTGCGAATCCCCCCTCCATCCACAAAGGAACTGTCTCCGAAAGCAGTCCTCTGGCTGAGTGCCTTTGTACCGAGTGCAATCCAGCCTCCTCCCCTAAGGGGTTAAACACGCTGGAGGGGGAGGCAATACTTGTCCCAGCAGCGGCAAACTTGAGCAGATTTTCTGTGGGAAGCCATCTGTCAAGCTGGGGAGTGGTGCTGTGTCAATTGATCAGCTCCTCCTCCAGCTCTGCTCTGCAAACTACGGCTTCCTGACCTTACAGGGTGACAGTGGGGGAGTAGTAGGATCTCTGGAGGCACTGAGATCCTGTAATGGAGCCTCTCTTCCCCCATACTTGGTGAGGGACACCTCTTCTGCATCTTACTTTTCTTTTGCAGCAGCTTGCTACGAGGAGCCCAAGTTTTTGGGTGAAGGGCTGTAGGATGAAAACAAGCCTTTTTCAGGTAGTCAGGGGATTGCATTTCACCTGGGTGATGCACATCATAAACAACCTCTTCTAACTCAAGCTATCCCAATCTTAAATCTATCTTTTAGTAGCAATGGTGAATCACGAATTGGGTGCTCCAAAGTGAAAAAGGGGAGGGTGAAGTATGAAATTTCCGCAGTATTAAAATAGGAGCTTGTGGTGCTTTCTGAAACTTTAAATTCCTGAAGAGACAAAACATTCCTTTTTGATTTTAAACTAATAAAGCACTAATGAACCTGTAGGCAAAAAAAAGTAGGTCTGCCTCCTAATCTAAAATCTTTCACTGCAGTACCACAGTGAAGTCAAATTCCTGCTCTGATAGCCGCATGGTCCTCTGTCAGTTTATGTATCTTATCTTTTTCCCTGGTTTTCCATTAGGTGTGGTCAAAAATAAGGAGAGAAGTCATTTTTCTTTGTTTGCTTTTTTTTTCCTCCTAAAATGCACTCACTGAGATTCTCACTGAGCTCCATCAGCACTTCTCCTGATTTATTGTGAAAGGAACGCTTTCTTCCACACTGTTGTATGTCCTTCCTTCATCACCCCTCTTTTTTTTTTTTCTTCTGAGTGCTGAGTTGGTTAGGGAATGAAGAACAATTGGCTAGCCCAAGCATTGTTATGATTAAGTGCAAAAAAAATCTTGCCAAGCCAAAATCTGGGCTGGCTTGCACCTCCTGAATACTTTCATTTTGAATAGAAGTTGCATCTTCTTGCAACTTTTGTAATAAAGATGCAAGCAGTTGTGTAATAGTGGTAATCACATGCACAGCCAAATGGTTCATGCTCTTTGATTTGAGGAGGGATGTATCTATTTCTCAGTAGAGGTGAACTGTTAAGCTCGGTTATAGTAAAGCTACCTATTTTATGTATTGATATTTGATGTTCTGCTATGCTCTGGTTAGTGAGGAGTGCTGAATTTTCTGCCTGAGTTTTTGAGAGAGAATTTCCTTCAACTGTGCTGTGCACTCATGTGGAATGAACTGTCAGCATGTGCTTTAGCTGGAGCGTCTGACGGGGTTTTGAATCTCAGGGACGGCAGTACCTCCTGCACCTTGCTTCCACATCTAGTAACTCGTGTGTGTGTGCATGTCCTGAGTGTGCAGCCTTGAAATAACTATTGGATTTACCATCTCATGTCCCTTCCTGATCACTGAGGAAAGCATCCAGACTTCTAGATCCTGTGTGTCAAATCTTTCTGTAATTCAGTAGTCAGGTCCTTCAACTCTTAGACTCTCTGATAGAAACTGTGGAATTTTGCTGTCAATGCAGAGATTCCTATGCATAAAAATAGAAAAGCTTTTGTTGAATTAATATATAAAAAAGTAGTTATCACTCACAGTGTAGCAATCAGTTTGCTACAGGTGGCTTGCAAAGGCACAGTGCAATGAAGGGTATTGAAGATGCTTCTTCAGGCTGTCTTCAATATCAGGCAAGTGCTGTGACAGTTATTTAATCTTTCATCTGTCTTTTCTGATTGTCTCTGTAAGCTTCAAAGATAAAATGTATCTCTTAATTTTTTTTCCTGAGCACAATTGTAGGAGGGGAGGGGTGTGAATTCCAGTGATCAGAAAACTTGAACTGTGTTCCACAGATTGTGAGGCTCAGATGCTGCTCCTGTTTCCAATATGCCTTCTTTTTTTTTTTTTTCTTTTTTCTTTTTGAGTACATTTATTTTTCCAGTGAGTGAGTGGTGGAAGTGAATAGAGTTCAATCACCAGAACTCGCAGGAAAGGCTTGGGGATCTAAGAGCAAGAACTTCATATAGGACGTCACCAACTGGAAGTTCAGGAAAAAGAATCAAGGCTGGTCAGAGGATCAGAGTTATTCTTCTCCTGGAGTTGCTGAGCTTTAGCATATTTTTACTGATAAAGAAAATGGCAATAGGTAATAAAAAGCATGAGTAAAGAAGGGATGGATGAATAGATGGATGCCTGATTAACTGACACCATTGTGGAAAACCAGCTTTACCTGCCAAACTGTCAGAGAGTGAATTTGGTAGAGAGTTGGTGTAGTGAAAATGCTAAGTCACAGCTTGAAACAGTGATTGAACACCTGGTGGGAAGGCAGGGCCAACCCAGGGGAGCTCAGGTGCATGCAATGCACCTCAGTGACTGGAAGGCATGAAGCCACGATCCAGCCCTTCTGAGACTTCATGTAAGGGTTGACAGTGGAGGCAAGGGTAGCTTGTTGGAGATCCTTGTTTGCCTGAGGTCTTCTAAGGGTAAGCATACTTCTTCCTTTGTTTTCTATGTTCATGGCTACTGCATTTGGGGCTTATCCTCACTTGCTGTAGCCTAGGAACTTTACTATTATTGTTGTGCTTCTCATCATGTTATAGCATTACATTGGGAATGTCTTGAGGTAATGTTTTGGGGCATTTACACAAGGAGTTTCTCTAATCTAAAACTCCTGACTACTTCCTTTTGGATTTCTGGTTCAGCTTTTCTGGCAGGGAAGAAGAAGCGGTGATTAGATTTGGAGAGTTTCCTCATTGTGATGTGAATCTCTGCAGAAAGATAACAGTAATTCTACCTTTTTTGTTTGTGATCAAATCCTATCCTGTAGAAATCAGTGGGAGTTTGCAGTTGGTTTTAAACAACAGAGATCAGATTGCAAGAGAGCGTATTAAGAAATGTTTTTTCTATTTGTTTCCATCAAGAACAGGGCCAAAGCAGAGATTTGGATTTTACTGAATCTTTCAAATATTGAAATGGTGGTATCTTGTGAAAACTCAGGATGAAAAAGACTTGCACTATGCCACTGAAGAGATGATCCGTGCAAAATACCTTTGGAGTCTTGGAAGTTATAAAATGGTGCACATTCTGATTCTTACAAAGATGAACCTGGCATGATAGAAGGCAATGAATGAACACTTCTATAAAATATGACATAAACAAAACCCTAGATGGTTTAGATATTTTTTCAACTTTAGTATGTTCTAAGTTGTTCTGAAATGAGTCTTCACAGTTGTAGTACTCCATGCTACTGCTTGTTTTGAGAAGAAACAGCAGTAGAGGTTCTCAGATTTGTTTGTGTCCAATGATTGTGCCTAATCTAGGTGCATTTCAGTCTGGATATTAAGCTAGAGTACTGTCCCAAACTTAACAAACAAACAAACAAAACTAACCAAAACAAACAAACAAAAAAGCCCAAAGCTGCTTCGTGCCCTCTTTATCCTACATAAGTGTTGTGATAGTCCTGGTATTAAAGCTGTTAATTTGTGCAAACGAAGAATATTTTGCAGGTATCCTCTTTTTGGCCTTATTTGTGCACCACTTGTTCTCTATCTGTTCGAATCATGCCTAACATTTGAAACATTTAAGTAATTTCAGCAATGTGCCTTTAAAAATAAATTAAGGACAGCTGGTCATAAAAAGGCTTTTACTTCCTTCCCACTTGCTTCACTTTGTTAAAAATCCTTAAAATGTGGCCAAGACTTGAAGTGCAAGATTCTAACTGTATGCCTCCCCCTCCACACTCAGTGAGTTGACTAGGAATGTTGTCTATTTCCTTTGACCTATTCTTGTTTTTTCTTTCTCTTTGACTTCCTCTTTTAGGATGAGTCATCCATGTTCTTCCAGTTTGGCCCATCAATAGAACAGCAAGCTTCAGTCATGCTCAACATCATGGAAGAATATGACTGGTACATCTTCTCCATTGTCACTACTTACTTCCCTGGTTACCAGGACTTTGTGAACAAGATCCGCAGTACCATTGAGCACAGCTTTGTGGGTTGGGAACTGGAGGAGGTCCTCCTGTTGGACATGTCCCTGGATGATGGAGACTCAAAGATCCAGAACCAGCTCAAGAAGCTCCAAAGCCCTGTTATCCTCCTCTACTGCACCAAGGAAGAGGCCACCTACATTTTTGAGGTGGCCAACTCTGTGGGTCTGACAGGCTATGGTTACACGTGGATCGTGCCCAGCCTGGTGGCAGGGGATACAGACACAGTGCCATCTGAGTTCCCCACCGGGCTCATCTCTGTCTCATATGATGAATGGGACTACGGTCTTCCTGCTAGAGTGAGGGACGGAATAGCCATAATCACCACGGCTGCTTCTGATATGCTGTCTGAACACAGCTTCATCCCTGAGCCCAAAAGCAGCTGTTACAACACCCAGGAGAAAAGGATTTACCAGTCCAACATGCTCAACAGGTAAGGAGAGGGGATGGGTTAACCTTACAAAAAAGGGGTTGCAAAGAACCTCTGACCACCAGACTAATATTGGTAGGCCATTGCTTCAATGCTGTGGGTAGTGTTGGCTAGGAACCCTGGCCAAGGGGAGTTGTGCTGATGGTGGTACTTGTGTTGCTGTGACTGTCGCTACTGTCACTCCTCTGGAAAACACCCGTATCGTATGAGGAGAAAGCCAGCACAAAGCAAAGGCACAATGAAGATATGATGCAAAAATCTGAGTGTGCCCTTTGATGCACAACAGATTTACTCTTATTACAGTGTTGAACTCCTTGGAGAGTCTGTACATGAACGGGTCTGTAAGTGGCATGTGGATTCTTTTTGCAAGTAGTGGGGATTTTTGTATTTAAATCTGGAAGGGCCTAGGTTCTGTTCCAGGAACTAGCAGTGCATAAGTGGGTGTTCCTTTGTAGATGGTTGTGTAACCCAACCATCTACTACATGGGAAACTTCCCTTCCATGGCACCTGTTGTCTGAATACTGAGTGTCCTTCCGCTGTCCACTACCCCTGAATCAGAGGAGAGAAAGAAATGTGGAGAGGTCTGAAGAACTAGATTTGGAAAAAGAGTTAAGGTCAACAACTCTGTTGAGCTCCTGCTTTATCTTGGAGGAATTTAAAACCTTCAGGTGTCTTAAGTATCTGGTTTACTTCAAAGAAAAGGGACTTCTGTTATCATCCTGCTCATTGGCATCTCATTGGTGACTGTCTGCTGACTGTTTCAGATCTCATTCTCTCTTATGCACACTGAATAGAGAGCCTAGGCATCTCCATCAGGACTGGGAGTCTTTCTAGATGGCAGAGAATATTAAATAAAGATATTTGTGTGTGTTTACACATACACACACACACACACACACACACACACACACACACACACATACACATATACATAACCTATGGAAAAACTATTTGAATAAGTATCTTTTTCTGATCCAGTTTCAGATGTTCTAAAGAAACAGTGCTAAGATGCCTGTTAAAGGTCACAGACGAAGACTGTGGTAGAACAAGTTTAGAGCAGCACTCTGATTACTAGATCTCCCTTTATTGCCCCAGCTAGAATTTTAGGGTGTAGCTAAGCAACCCAGATAATTAGACATGGGAAGAGCTGGGAAGTGCAGTATCTGCAATTAACCACATGCCCTCTGACCTGCTCAGCTGTCATTCTCCAGTGTTTTTCATGTAATATCCTTGGGCAGGTTGATTCCTTTGCAGTATGAGATGGAGAATCCAGGTAGTAGTTGTCATGAGAGTTGGTTGCAGAGAGCACAGCATCTTTGTTCATTTGTCATGATGAATCATAGAATACTGTAAATGTGATGGATTGTCTTGTGTGCTGTGACCTCTCGCTACAAACTGTGTTAGGAAGATAGAGGGACAGGTGGACGGAAAGGCAGAATGCAGTTTTGCATTGTCTGAAAGCTGGGAGCTGAAATAAGTCTCCTCTTTGATCTGTTAGGTTGCCCATGACTCTTTCTGTTCTTTCTTTGTCTCTGTGATCCATTGACATATTAGCAGGTGTCACTGTCATGTTTTCTTCTTCCCTACACTGGCTTTTTATTGTCTGCAAGCCCTTGAATCACCAAAAATGCCCAATGCGTTTATCAGTTTCCTTCCTAGCCAGGCTTAGTGGAAAAGGGTGTTTTCTGCTGTTTTCTGTTGAGTCATCACCGGAATGATTAAACAGGAAAAATATGCTTAATACTTATGAAGTTATCAGAAGTCACATAAAGGCAGGTTGCTTTTTACTTTTCTAAGCGAGTAGAGATTCTGAAGGGGAGAGCTATGCTGTGACTTTTCAGCATTTCTTTAGAAAACAAAATGTTGTCTCCTGCTGTGAGATGCTGTGTTCTGCAGAGACCTTCTGCTAATTAGCTGATGCATAAAATCATACCCATATAGCTATGTTATGTATGACCCAGCAGATCTCTGCAAAGCTCTTCTTGGCATTGGATAGGAGGCACCAGCTCAGAAATGCTCTAATCTCTAAATATGACAGCACTGTTGTGCAGTGTAGATATGCCCTGGAGTCTGGGCATCCCACACTAAAGCAGCTCTTGTCAGTTTGGAAAGTATTATATTTCTTCTCACCTTTGTGGCCCAAATAATGTTGTTTCTTCTCCCTTGTCTACTTTGAGTATAACATTCATGGGAATGACTGCAGGTACATGTGGATGTACCCAACTTAGTTTGGACACTGACATCAGTCTCTCTGAAAAACTGAGTCAATTAGTCCATGCCAAGCTCCATTCTGCCTCTGCTTAGATTGCTGCGGGCGTCTGAACTAGCTGAGAAATCACTATACTCTGTGGAAGTTGCTTCTGCAGCCGCAGTGTAAATAATCGCTTTGCCTTGCACGACACTGACCTGTGATCTGCTAGTATGGGAGTTCTTCCTCTTGCAAACATTTGTACCCCATCTGTACTTTTGAGAGATGGTTGAACAGCATGAATTCCAGTGAGTTACGTGCTTGGGCTTCTTTTTAAATGCAATTACTTTCAGACACCTTTTGGCGTGTTAAAACCAGTGGTGTCCAAAATCAGCATTTGCCTTTGCAAATCCGAAGTTCTAATAGAGATGTGATTAGCTTCAAGCTCAGCCTTACAGCCTGGGATCTGGACAGGAGGAAGCAGAGGAGAGGGAAGTGGGAAGAAAGCAAAGGTGAAGGTATGAGTTCACCTCGCTACCTACAGAGGTTAATGGTTATGATCTGTGTTCATACCTTCAAGTCTTGTTGAACTCACTGGAGTTTACTATGTGCTAAGCTTTAAACCTCTCCTGGTATGCTTTGGGCTGGACTGAAGGTTCTGGAAAACTAATTTTAGACATGCCCCGGACCTGGCAATACTATATTCAGCCATCTGCAGCTTACAGTTCCCCCTCCACATGCCTACACAGAATAGAGAAATGTATGTACGTGGGTTTGATGTCTGGGGAGAATGCAAAGTGTGTGTGTGACCTCAGATAATACATCACCACATAGCTGGGTTTTCAGAAACTCCTGAAGCTAATCCAGGTTGGTCTGATTTGCTTCAAATCCATTGCTGGAAGGCAGTAAAAGAATCTACCCATTTTATTATTTGGAAAGTGACACGTATAACTAAAAAACATGTGAACTTTAGTTCAGCTAAAGCACTTCATATTCTAAGACTGTGAATTTGTCATTTTCCCCATTTCTGCTTTTGAATCCCTTGCTCTTCCCCTTTCCCTTTTGCAGTGGTTTTTGATGCAGCTAGAATCAAATGGTCCCACTCCATTGATATTTCTCCATATTTTTATCTGCTAATTCATGGGCTTTTTTTTTTTTTTTTTTTGGTTTTGTAAGTGCTTGCACTAAGAAAGCTTTGCTTGAAGTATAGCTACAGGCATAAGAGAATCAGGATGGACTGTTATTTAAATGCCATTTCTCACCAGTGTAGGTGTTCAGTGTGCATCTCTTCATGTTAATAATGGTCTCATAGCAACTGTTGCTTGTCAGTCTTGAAACTGGTACTCTTTTGTGTTGGATTAGAACTGCAGAAGTGTGAATTTGCAGATTTTGTCCTACAAAATGAGCCCGCTAACTAGTAGAATCGTGATATCATTAGGAAAGTTAGTTCTACAATAATTGTTATTCTTTCTGAAAGATTTGAAGGGTTCTTGAGAAAGTTTTCCTCCAGTGAGGGATTTATTTCAATTTATGCTGTTAATAGGCTTAGGTGATCACATAGAATTCAACTATCCAAATACTGTTTTCCAGTTCAATTACACTCTTTAATTCTTTGTTTTTTTTTAATAAGTATCTGTTTATTTATTCCTGCATTGTCCCAGAAAGCTATCTGGTTTGAAAGTTCCAGTCTACTGAATTTGTAGTTATCTTGATAACTGGTCTTCTCCTGAGCATTCAGCAAATCACTGTGCTCCCCGCTCTCTTCTGCCACATGAGAAGATTTCAGAGATTGAGAAGGAGTTTCTAACATGATTTTCCTCTGGAGAGATGCTCAGATTTGGAGTTCTTCTCTCTTACTCCTTCCAAGTGGAGTTACTAACCTTCTAGGCATTCTGCAAAACTCATCTACTTTCTCTTCAGCATGGCTGCTAAGGAGTGAGTGGGCAGAGGTGGATGTATTCAGAGGCAGCCTTCTGCTTATTTTGTTATTTTAATTGATGGGACAGATTTCCTTGAGCTCAGGAGGATGGGTGCTTCTCATTATATTTTAGAAATGGGAAGAAATAACTAAATGATGGGAGCATTCTTGAGAGAGGTATTCAGGGATGAGTCATGATAAACGAATATGTTTTCTGGCACATGTCATTTGAGGAGTAGAAGCACAGCCATTTTGCATGGATATTCAATCATTGGACTACACAAGCTATGCTTCTATTATAGCCTTCAACAAGACCTGGGTTCTTCCTACTGGTTGTCATGGCTGTTTGTGAATGCTAGGCCATAGCTACTAGTTTGTTGTTGTAGGGTTACTAATGAGTTCTCCACTGATTGGCTTTAATAGTCTCTCATTTAACACCAGGCTGCACACACCAGATTTCATTTTAATAAAAAGCGCAGTGAAGCATTTGCTTTGGAATGAAAATACAAATGTGGAATTATACTGCCTTTGCAAAGAAATACATTAAGAGGGAAACAAAGGTAGGTTCAATTCTGCGCTTCAGATTCCTCAAATATGAAAACAGCTGGCAAGCTAGTTTGGTGCATTTTTTGGACATGATACTTCCACTTTGGCGGGAAATACAGACTTTCATCTGGAGCTTTTCATTCCAGCCAGTTAAGAAAGGCTAGCTGGATGGGGCCCTGATCAATCTAATCTAGTGAATGGCAACCCTGCCTGTGGCAGAGGGGTTGGAACTAGATGATCTCTGAGGTCCCTTACAACCCAAACCATTCTATGAAATGCTAAAGAGCCTCTGAGGAACAGCTGGAAACTTTTTCCTGGAACACCATGGGCAAGTTCTGTTCTCAGAGGGCCACATAGTTAGGAATTGCTGGGACTTGGAACACCTGAATGTGAGGTCATTGAGTAGTGAAAGTACTTGCAGTAGGATTGTACAAATGTATTGGTCCCCTGGAGGCCCATGACAATAATTGTTATTTCTGTCTCTGAAAGGTGCAGTCCAGCTATCACTCTGGACCTGCTTTGCCCAGTTTAATGCTGAGGATATTTCCCAGGCAGAACTTTCTCTTCCTCTCTGGGCTGCTTCTAACCCACCGTCCTGCCCTTTCTTAGATCTGGTTGCAGTAGCTGTTGCCTGCCATGTCACACACAAGGATCACCATATGTCATTTGCAGATACTGTTTTGGAGCTTGTCTCACATCCAAGTGAGGCACACCTTCCCACAGCTCAGTATTTGTGTCGTTGTCCTTTGTCTGTTTGTAGGATAGATGAATGAACCCTGTGCTAGCAGCTAGAAGCACTGGCCAGCCCTGAAGTCTTGCTGCCTTTGGGACTGTTTGCCAGTTGTCTGGGAAGCCCTGCTCTAGCCCTTAAACCCCACGCTGCTCCAGGATTGGGAGGCACGGTGTTGGTACTCCTTCACTCCTCAGAGGAGGAGAGAGGAGAGATAAATGGTGTGTTCCCAAAGATGTGAAAATTGCCCTTTTCAGAACTTGGAGGATGAGGGAAAACGTGTAACTTTTGACCTTTCTGAGCCTTTAAGCCAGCATCTTGTTAGCAGCTTGTTACGCTCCCGCTGGTCAGTGTATCCGGTTGCTGTCAGGCTAGTGCTGGCTGGCAGGACATGGAGTGAGCGCTGCTGGTGGATTAGAAATCCCTGCTGTTGAAATCTGCATGTTCCTGTCACGGCTCCAGCAGCAGCTGGAGGCCAGGGCTGGGCAGTGCCTTTCACCTCCAGTGGGGCATGTCTCCTTTCCCGTATCTCCTGTTGGATGTCACTCTATTCTTGTTGCTCATGCAGTCACTGCTTCATAGCTCCTGTTGGATGTCTTGCTAGAGGACTGCAGCATCAAGTCAGCATGTTGTGCCGATAGGAGACTGAAAACCCCTGGTGTCTGAAAAGGAGTGTATGATGGGGGGCCAGACAGCAAAAATGTTTGTTCCTCTTCAGGTGGTGCAGGATACCTTGGTCTTGCAGAGCGAGGCTTTCTGTGAGGGGGGGAGGTGATGCTTGCTCTGTGTGGACAGCTGGATGTATAATTCTCTATACAACTAAAATAGGGTGGGAGGATTCAGATGAAGTGATGGGCTTTAGGCAGGGGCTATCTTTTGATTAGAGGACAGCTTCTTTTGTAAAGGCCTCCAAAATCCACCAGCTGGGAATGAATTTCAGTATGCGCCATCAGTTTCCAGATGGGAAAATGTCCATGTTCTGCTTCCAGCCCTCTGAGACATCTCCTGCTCTGCAGCCAAGTCCAATTAGTGCTAATACTGTGGCAACTTCACTTGCTGGTCACAATATGCTGTAACTTGTGCACTTGGCCTCTCTGCACTCTTCTTAAAAAACAAATGAAAATCCTCTGTGGCAGAGCTGAAAGAAGTGGTGTGAAACCACAAACCCATCGTGGGCTGTGGTTTGGGATCTTTCCTCATCACAGCGTGCAGTCAGTGTCCTATGGGTCCAAAGTGCACCAGGGGATTTGAAAACTTGCGTTAGCAGATCAGAGGTGGGGAGGTGAGAAACAGCCACCTTCCTTTAGGGACTGCTGTGCTGTGGCTCTGGGTGTTTTGGACTGCACACCTGTGAAAGTGGATGGTGAGCCATTTATGGTTTCATTACTGGATGCTGTAAGGAATGTGCTTTTTTTTTTTTTTCCTGTTAGAGACACTTCTTTTTTCTTCATCTTTTTTTTTTTTTTCCCCTCAGACTTAATGTTCTTACTATCTTTCAAGTTTTTAAAAATAGGATCTACTGTGTTGCTATGGCTCCCTGTGCAACTCCAGAGCAGCTTTCTCATCCCTTTGATGCAGTTTGGGTTCCCGATGCGGTGTGACAAGGCTCCAGCCTGGCACGCCGCCTAGTGGCTCTGACCTGGGGGTCGGAACAGTGCTCATCTGTGGCAGAACTACACAAATAAAAGGGGAAAAAAAAAAAAAAAAAAAAAATCAGATTACCCTTCTTGGTAGAGAAATGAGGCATTAACACTGCTGCTGGGCTGAGATTCGTTTGTGATGTTCTGCAGTCTTAAAGCCATCACTGCAGTTTGACATTAGGTGGGATATTCTTGTCCCCTCTCTGCCCTACACTGCTGTATGGTGGTGCTCTGAAGAGCTGCTGTGTTCCCATCCAGAGGCACCTGCAGCAGCGGGTGAAGTGATCTCTGCCACATGTATTCAGTCTAAGAAAGCACTGTGTACGTTTCAGGCTAAGCTTGCAGTTAAATGCTTTTCTGAATTGAGGCTTAGAGTGCTATTGACGGGATGCAGTGCTGAAATTCCTCTCAGAATCATTGCTTGAAGGGCGTGCTTGAGTCTTGCATTGAAATTTTGGGGATATGTGCATCTGCATATCTGTAGGACAGCTGAGTTCTTATCTCAGATGAAATGGAATGGTGGCTTCAAACACCTGTTAACAGTACAGAATCCAGACCTCTCGGTAGCTCACAGCCCTCTGCACCGCCCTGTTTTCAGACAACTATAACTTTAAAAACACATTGTTTCATATGGCAAATTTTATTTTTTCATTCTTGGTCCAAAGGTGAACATTTTGGAAAATCAGAGCGAAAAAAGAAAACCCTGTTCACCCAATTTTGAGTGGGAGATAATGCATTTGTTCTGCTTTCAAATACTTATCCAGCAACGGGGTTTTTGTTGGTGTGGACGAGTAACTCAGAGTTAGCTGCACTTCAAAAATCTGTATGTGATGTAAGACAAGGAATGCCTGATCGGTCAAGGTTTAGAAAAATAGATTTTTGAAATTAATATAAGCATTTGAGGGTGATGCATGTTACTGTAGTATTTATTTTAGTATGTTTATACTATATTTCATGAAGTATTTGGATGATGGATAACCTAGAAATGGTGTATTTAAAATGCTTAAATGTGAATGAAATAGGAAGGAAGAAGCTAGAAAGGGCAGAGACTTGCCAGCTTGTCCAGTCTGCTGCTTGCTCTATCATTCCTACAGCGTATTCTCTCCTGATTTAAGTAATAAAATGTCCCCACTCAAGCCTGCAAGCACCTTAATATGAAATGAATATTAAACTATAACCGTAGTGCCCTTGAAATGATCAATCAGGCTGAATGCTGCCAGCCCTCTTCCCACAAAGAAAACTCTTTTTCACTCCTGTGGAGAGATTTCTGAGCTTGCTATATCACGCTTAACAGGTCTCCACACCTGTCGTGATTGAGCAAAGAACTGTAAGGTGATTAGAGCTCCTCTCTGCAGGAACGCACCATGGAAAATGCTTGAAAAACAGATTTGGGTTGGTCTTCAGGAGGATCTGGTGAGATGGCAGGTAATCGGATGAGAAGACACTCCCTGAGGATGTGGTGGTGTGGAAGAGAGCTGCCGCACAGGGCTGAAAGCCCATGGATTCCTATGGCCTGAAAGGGGTTAAAAACGCACAATGGCTGCATGCTGAATTCTGCTCTGTGTCTTCTGAAGCAGTATTAAAATGAGATGGAAATGAGTTTTCCGCGTCTTGCCCAGTGTTGTTGCCTGTAATATTTGTGTTACAAATGAAATCATTTTTCAGCAAGATGGCTACCTCCAGTAGCAGTGTCAGCATCTTACATTTATTTATGACAGGCTGTAGTATCTTTTATCTGCAATTCCAAAGCACTTTACAAAGTAGAAAGGGTCAGCTTAATTCACCACTAAAATTCAGCCATCTCTGGGGTGAAATAGAGCAACAGTTTAACAGCACGTAGTAGGAAGCAGAGATGAATGCCGCACCTCACTGGTGCTGCAAGAAGCATTTCAGCTGGCAGAATGAAATTGCTGAAGGTGGAATTTAGCCAAGACATTGAGGCTGTTTAATAAGCGCAGGAGATTAGCGACAGTGGCACACGTGCACCTCGTGTGCCTGTGTGAAGCAGGCAGCCAGCAGTTCCAGAAATGGTTTCAGGGAAGAGATTGGCAGCTTTTCCAGCCGGCGGAGTTTACCAGCAGATGCTGTGTACTTTCAGAAACCATCCTCTTCACAAGATTATAACATATCCAGATGTATCTGGATCCTACGCTGATTATTAGCTTGTTTTCCCTGGAAACTCAGCCCTGGGCAAAGAGGGAAGTCCAGCAAGACTGCTGTGTGCCTTCTGCTGGCCGTAGACATTGATAACTAGAACCAGCTGCAAAAAAGTTGATTGCAGTGAACCTCTGGGAGGATGCAGCCACATAGGTGACAGATGCCATAAATAAAAGATGGTACCACAAAAAGGATGCTTTTTATAGCACCCTTCCTCTTTAAAATAATGTGACATTTACAGATTAAGCCCTGTGAGTGATATGAGGTGCCTCAAATACAGACTGCTGCAAGAAATGCTTTCCACCCTCTTCTTGAAGATGCTGTTGATTTCCTTCTCCATCTAAGCAGTGATGTGTGGCATGGTGAGAGCTCAGAAGAGCAGGAGATTAAATCATGAAGGAATGCTCTCCAGTATCACCTAGGGACTATGAGCACTTTGAGGTGCAAAGTACAAATGCTTAGAGCCTCTGAATAAATCTGAATATCTAGCAACTGCTCTTCAGTATGCCTCCCATGTATTCCTGTCAAGAAGCTGTTCTGGGGAGAAGCAGGGGTGCTGGCATCTCCAGCCCTTGAGTTACCCAAATCCAGGAGGTGCAGCAGGATTCTGCATGTTCTGTGATCCTCTTCTCATTCCTTATCCTTGAGAAATGAAGTTGAGATGGCTGGAGGGGGCTCTACTTGCAGATTTATTTTGTTTTGAATGTAGCTGTGAGGAAGAGGCCTTGCCTTTTGCCAGTGTGAGACTGCTGGTCAGATGAAACAAGCACTTTGGAGATGGTGCCAAGTTGATTTCTCTCATGGCTGTGGAAGGGTGCTGGTTTGGGGAAAGGCTTCATTTTGGCTGGCTAGAGTGAGAAGTTTACTTAAAATAATTTACTGATTTGTGTTGATTTCTCCAAGCAATTTTTCCATGGAAAGCTCAAGTTTGAATTGATGAAGGCACAAGCTTAGCAATGCTGTGAAATTGATTTGGGACAGTTTATTATAGTTCCATGAAATTGCTTAACAAAGTTTGGCAGTGAAGCAACTGAATGACAAGAGCATGGCACTCCCAACAGTGGATGGCGCTGGCGGTATCATGTAAGCCAGTATGGAGGGCATGCAGTCTTTCTGGTGTAGGATTAGCCATAAAGGACTGGAGTAAAAGACATCTATCATCTTCTATGAGGGATCAGGCCGTTTTCACTGTTGCCAGTTGCCTGCTTTTTTTGCCACCCACTCGTGGATCCTTGCAAGGCATGGAGAAAGCATTTTACACCTTGGTGCTCAACTGCAGCAGCTCTGAAATCTTTGTTTCAGCCATCAGTCAGTAGAGCAGAAGCAGATCACGACTGGCAGAAAGGCAAAGAAGACTCGTGGAGAGGTGATGCAGTAGGAGGATCACTTGAGGAATAAGAAGCATCACTGGGTGTAGTTTTATGGCATTTGCTGTGAAGGACATGCAAGCTACTCATCTGGGAGGGCTGTGGGTGGCACCAACCTTTATTTCTTTGTGTGGTTTATATTCTACCTTTCCATTTTCATATCTCAGAGCAGCACTGCCAATAGCTGGGGGGCTGTATGGGTGTTGTGACCTTGGCTCTGGCTGAAGGTGGTCAGTGGGATACCTACACTATCAAATTCCTTCAGCCTTTAGTTATTATCTGAGAAGTCGAGGGAAAGAAGCCATATACACTTGCAATGCTTATGACGGAGGATTATGCTGGAAGCTTTTTTTAAGCCTCAGAAAAGAAAGGGTCTCACGTGGAGATGGCTGAGAGAAAACTGGTTCTTGGTCTTTCTCCTCTCACCAGTATAGAAAGCACTGCGTCCCAGAAGAAAGGAGATGTGGGGCTGTGGGTGCAACATCAAATTTAGAACATATTCATCTGCAGTGCATCTAACCAAAGATGTAAATGGTGAGTAGGCAAGTGGAGGAACAGATGATTGAACAAGAGCTTTGATGGTTAACTAACAATTTTGTGACTTCCTCCTCAGCCTACTGATTCTAAAAGGTTTCCCACTGTTTGACTGAGAGAGCAATGAGAGGAGTTGGGAGTGGGACTCTTGTGAGCCTGCCAGATCAACAGCAGTCTTTGCTAATTGATATTTTCTGCTTTTCCAATGTAATTTTGTGGCAGGAGTATGTTGTGGAAGGAGAGAGCAGTGTTGTATGGGAGGCAGTTAACCCATAGGCAAGCTCTAAAATTGCACTTATGTATCCATGAATCCATTCTTGTTATTTGCAAACTGCCAGGGATGAGCCCACTGTTCTTGCTATCAGTCGTGTCCCCTTTGTGCTTCTGTTACTCCCCTGTGTCCCTCCCTCATTTCCATCCTCCATCTTTCTCATCCTTCCTTCAGTAGGTGATTCTCTTCTACAGAAATATTAAATCTTTTTTTAAAACAGAAGAACCATCCCATTTTCCCCACCTCTTTTCTTTCCTCTCTTTCATCTCTTCTTCCCATGGAAGTGTTTAAAGTAGCACAAGTTCCTGAAAAAGGCTTTTTTTTTTTTTTTTTCTCTCTCTCTGTGCTTTGGCTCTGTGTCCCTTCTTCATTATATCTTCCCTTTGTTATTTTGTTCTGCCTGCCTTGCATCTATGTTTCTCCCCATCTCTTTACCCTTCTTCAAGGCTCTTTCTTCATTAATATGTTAATTTCTAGCCCAGGAATCTTTCTTGATTCTCACAGATCACCAGGGAAAGCCAGGAGAGAGGAAGGGAGGGAGAGGGAAGAAGGAGATGGGAGTGGGACAGTAATTTATGGTGGGACAGGGCAACAAGGGATGTAAGCGAAGGAGGAATCTTGCACTGATTGGTGTCATGATGCCAAGATTAACTGCGTGTCTGTTTTGGGCTAGGCTGATCTTTTTGTACTGTTTTGATCTTGGCATCTTCTGAAACATATTCTTCATAGGAAAAAAGAAAACAAAACAAAAAACCTTCAGAATTAGAGAGTCCTAAATTTCTCCTATTTTTGAAGTAGTCTTTTTTTCTTTTCTGAGAGAAAGTCATGTGGAAGGAGGAGAAATTTCCAAATTATTTTTCCCTTTGTGTAGAGTTTTTGAAACATCACCCCTACTCCCACCCCAGTTGATAAAACTGCCCAATTTCAGTCAAGAAATACATTGCTGGGCTATTCCTAATGAGTGCTGAGAAACTAGTGTAAGGGAGATATTTTTGTTGCTCTGGCTGACACTAAGGCATTAGCTTGTTAGTAAAGGTGAAGGGTCTACAAGGGCAGGTGGAGATGAGAGCCAGGGATGCTTTTCTATGAACTGAGAGCACTTGATGGAGATCCTCAGGGACCTCCTGGGGCTTGGAAAGCTTTCTTTCCCCTCACCTCTTCTTAAAACCACAGAATCATTTTGAATGGAAAAGACCTCTAAGATCATCCAGTCCAACCTGTCAGCCCATCCCCACCATGCCCACTAACTGTGTCCCTCAGTGCCACATCCACACACGGTTCTGGAACACCTCCAGGGACGGTGACTGCACCACCTCCCTGGGCAGCCTGTGCCACTGCTGCACCGCTCTTTCTGAGAAGAAATTGTTCCTAATAGCCAACCTGAACCTCCCCTGGCGCAACTTGAGGCTGTTCCCCCTTTTCCTATTGCTGTTGCCTGGGAGAAGAAGCCTCTATTCTGGTAAAGGAACGTGGAAAAGCATGAGAAGATAATAACCGCTGGGTAGCAGTTAACTGTGCTGGGGGTCTGTAGCTGTAAAAAGCTTGGGACCTGCAATTGCAGGCAGATGTGGTAAATCAAGGATTTTCTTTCTGCCTCCCACCAGTACAGGTACTGGGAGGAAGGTCACAAAGGAGCAAATGGTGGAGGCAGGGACCTCTGCTGCATTGGCTGGAGCTGGAAAGGATGCAGAAAGACAATGCTCGCACTAATACAGCTCTGCTCTGAAATTAGGGTGTCTCTAGCTGTTGTATTTGCTGCTTTGTATCTGTCTGTGCTTGGAATCCTACAATCGTGATTGCCCAAGCAAATAATTAACAATGCAGCAGTGAAAGTCAGTGTGAGAGAGTTAAGCTGGTGGGGTGGGAGGCTGAAGGAGAGAAAGCAGGTCTGAGAAGGACGTGTGGTAAAGGAGGGAGATAGGGAAAGACATGCTCTGATACAGTGCTGCAAAACCGGTATGAGCTGGAAGCAAAATAACCAGGGAGAAAAACTCAGGGGGACTGCTGCAATGTTCTGTGAAGTCCAAGGCCCCCGAGCCAAGAGCCTTTCATATATTATGCACACACAACTGTGTCAGACGAATATTATTTAGGTTGCAAATGCAAGCACTTCAAACAGAAGAAAACGCCAGAATTAAGGTTGCAATCTTAATTTGGCACTTGTGTGCCGATGAATTACAAAGCAATGGTTTCAAGACTGTATGCTATCTTTCAACACAGGACCCTTGCGTGCTTCTGTATGCTGGATGGGTGACATTTCCCAACTGAGCACTGATTCAGTATTTTGTTTTTTTCTCTGTGTTTAATGTGCAGCCTTAAGCTTTGCATTGTGCCTGCTTTCACAGGCTGCTGCAGAGAGAATTTCTTGTCTCAGGGTGCTGTCCGTGGCACACCTCAGGGTACTATCTCAGTACATTTTGAATTTTGTTGATTTTCACCCTGTTCCAGTGAGATGAGAGGACAAAAGCTTCTTTATGTAAATCCATTGTATAGGCAGAGAAATGAGGTGCAGCAAGATTAAGGTCAGAAATGTCTATTAATTTTTTATGGCCCATCTGAGACACCTAGAATTTTGTTATTCAAAGTACTGATCATTACAGAATGCTTTCTGAGTTCAAAGCAAATTTCTCTTTGACTTCAACACAGCACTTTCTCAAATTGAATCCTCACCCCCAAATCTTAACCGTTTTTCACTGATTTTTTTCTTTAAATGCAGAAGTGGAGATTTGACAGCATGCAGGTTATATGGGCTGTTTGTTTGTGTCCTGTTTGTTTTGCAGAAATCATCTTGAATCCAGGAGAAAAACAAAACAATCTCCAAACCATTTCTCCATTTTAATTTGATTGATTTATTTCATTATATTTTAGATGAAACATTTAATTTCTTATTCAAAATACTTAATCATTTCAGTATCTCTTCATTTATTTGAAAAAAAAAAAAGTTTGAAAATGTTCAGATTCAAAAGAGACGGAGCTGAATGATGTTTTCTTTCAGAAGAGTCAAAATTTAATACTCACTGATTTGCCAAATTTGGACTCTCAATACAGTACCTATTATTGCTTAGGATTAACAGCAGAACAAAAAGGGAGCCAGAGATTCTGTCCAGTTTTTTAGTGACTGTTTGCAAAGAATCTGATTTAAGAGATTTTACTGTCATCAGCACGACGCTTGTGCAGTGCTAAGGATGCAGCTTTCAATTGGCTTAGCCATCTGATTCTACTGTTTATTCCAGCACTTCCCTATCTTGCTCTTGCCCACTTTTCCAAATTGTAGATTTGATTCCTAGTTCAACCTGTTTGGTGCACTGAACGAGACAGGGGTCCTGTAAGAAAACATGTAGTTGAATATATCATTCGGGACTGACTCGCAGTGGTTATACAAAATGGGTGCCACTCGGGTTGCTTGAGCAACTGTAATGCTGACATTTCCCCCACTTTGCAGTGTCTGACTTTGTTTAATGAATAATATTTTTCATGTTGATTCTCTTGTGTATGTGCCTACAGTTTCCAACATTTTGCAAAAATTTGAAAGAAACTTCCAGAAATTCCACATTATGGCATCATTTTGATGATTGTATGCATCAGCAGCCAGACTGGAAGCTCATAGCATCTATCCAGACAGCTACTATTTAATCCAATGGTAACTGGCTTCAGTAGCAGAGGGGGAATGCCAGTATCTGCTGTCTTCTTTTACCATTTTTTTTCCTTCTCTTCTTGAAATGTTTAAGATGCATATTCAGTAGATTTCACATCTGTGCTAGTTGCAAAGAAATGTGGGATCAAGGAGCAGGAGACTATGCTCTGGCAAAGTTCATGGTTTAGTGATTGAGGACTTTCAGCCTCTCTCTCCACCAGTGACATCCTTTGTCTTGTCTCTGCCAGCCTGCCTCATCTCTTCCGTCCTTCAGTCTCCTTGCCCCAGTCTGGTTTTTACCTAGCAAGTCTACAATCTGCCTTACAGGCATCTCACTTAAGATCCAGTCACTGGATCTAGAAAAATCCAGTTAATGCTTCTGGACTTTGTATGCCTTGTTTTCTTTCATTTTTGTTTATCTCACGTTCTGGCTCCTTGTCCTGTCTTCCCCTCAGCCCCAGCAAACTCTAGTCTCTTACTGCAAACAATCTACGTGTTACACGTCCCAGTTTTCTTCTTTGGTCAGCCTCTTCTCCCATGTAACTGTGATAGGACAAGAGGGAATGGCCTAAAGTTGCTCCAGGGGAGGTTCAGGTTGTATATGAGGAAAACTTTCTTCTCACAAGGAGTGTTAAGGTATTAGAACAGGCTGCCCAGGGAGGTGGTGGAGTTACTGTCTCTGGAGGTGCTTAAGAAAAGGGAGATGTAGTGCTTAGGGACGTGGGTTAGTGTGCAATATTGATGGTAAGTGGATGGTTGGACTGAATGATATTAGAGGTCTTTTCCAACCTTAATGATTCTATTATTCTTTGATTTCAGTCCTGTACTCTCTTCTCCCAGTGCCTCAAGTCAGTGCATCCACACCACTTTTCCAGCTCTTTCTGTCTACTTTGTAATTCACTAGCCTACTCTTCTAGCCATCTTTATGTGCAGAGAGCAGGCTGGACGAGGGGAGATACAAGCCTGAGAGGTGCAGTCCTCCTCCACTTGCTTCCCACATCCAGAGATGCACCTCAGAATCATAAAATGATAGAATCACTTGAGTTGGAAGGAACCTTTAAAGGCTATCTGGTCCAACTCCCCTGCAGTGAACAGGGACACCCACAGCTCAGTCAGGGTGCTCAGAGCCCCTCCAGCCTGACCTTGAATGTCTCCAGGGACAGGACATCCACCATTTCTCTCTTAGAAACCTGTTCCAGTGCCTCACCACCGTGATTGTAAAAACTTTTTTCCATATATCCAATCTGAATCTCCCCTCTTTTAGTTTGAAACCACTTTCCCTTGTCCTATCACAGCAGACCCTGCTAAACAGTGTGTCCCCCTCTTTCTTATAGTCCCCTCTTAGATACTGAAAGGCTGCTCTCAGGTCTCCCTGGAGCCTTCTCCTCTCCAGGCTGAACAGTCCCCACTCTCTCAGCCTGTCCTTGTAGGCAGGTGTTCCATCTCTTCTGTTGGTTTTGTGGCCCTCCTTTGGATGTGCTCCAGCAGGTCTGTGTCTCTCCTGTGCTGAGGACTCCATGTCTGGATGCTGTATCCAGGTGAGGTCTCACAGTGCAGAACAGAGGGGCAGGATCACCTTCCTCGACCTTCCTGGAGCTCTTGAGTGGAGAAAGTCCCTCAGCCTTCAGAAGGCCCAGTGAGGAGATTTTTGAATGGTTTTTTTTGAAAAGCTCTGTTATGTCTCTGCTGAACAAGTGTAAATTGCAGTATTTCCAAAGGTTTATGACCTGTCTAGGTTTTCACAAGTATGGAAAAAAGTCAGCATGTGACACGAATGGAACCTTTTCTTTCCCCTCTCATAAAAATTCAAGTCCCTTGAAAGCACAGAGCTTTTTAAAAAGGTCACCATTTTTTTTCTTTAATGCCGGTAAAACAGCTTCTTTCATGTTGCCTGTTCCTGGACAGACCGCTTGTGTGAGTCCATTTTCCTCAAATATCAAATCTGGGATAAGCATCTCATGTGGAAAATTTCAATCACGCAGAATCACATAGAATGACTGAGCTTGCTGGGACCTCTTGGTCCATCTGCTCCAAAACCTGCTCGTTAAGGATGCCTACAGCAGGGTGCCCAGGGGCCACGTACAGGTGGCTGTTGGAGATCTCCAAGGAGAAGACCCCACAACGTGGGCAGCCTGTGCCAGTGCTCCATCACCTGCTCGGTAAAGAAGTTCTCTCATACATTCAGATGGAACTTCCTGTGTTTCAGTTTGTGTTATCCTGTCACTGGGCACCACTGACAAAACTCCGAAACTACACCAGAAAGTATCCAAAACATAAAGTTAGGCATAGCTAGAGGAATCTGGGAGGAAGGCTTTAGGATAGGATGTAGAGGGCAGCGTGATGAGACAATGGCACCAGCCTCAGCAGTGCAGTTTTCAACTGTATCTGTGCCTGGAGGATTTTTCAGAGGTTAAAGAAAGTCTGCTTACTTGCTGAATATGTCCTTGTACATAGATGCTCAAACGTGGGGCTCAGTCAACATATTTGTTTCAGTTTTTGTCCAAATCAGAGTTCATTTAAAAAAAAAAAAAGCCTACCCCAGGCTTTCAGCACCTTTAATACTCATTTAAAAATGCATGTCACACAATGAAAGAAAACCAGTGCCAGTCCCCAGCGTGGAACTAAAACCAACCAGCCAAGCAGTTAGAACAAACAAGCGAAAGAGTGGAAAAAATCCAACCCTCCACAGGCTGTCTTTCTCTTTCTCCTCCTTCCCTCCATCCCTCCTTGCTTCAGCCATGGGTGTTTGGCTAGGGGGCTGTATTTTGCAGTCCTGCTTTCCACTAAGCACTTTAACCCATGCAGCTCATTAATTGTCCTCTAACACGAGGAAGCTTCATGAAAATAAGGCAGTGCCAGTGCTGCTGTTTCTTCTCACTTTAGGACAAAATTTCCAGAAGCCCAGTGGTGTGGTGAGGTTATAGACTCCAGGTGAAAGCTATGGCTGTGCATTAGAGTGTTATGGTTTGTAAGAGGGGAAAAGATTGAAGTCAAGATGCTGACGGAGATTTGACAATTTGCTTCAGCTGGAAAGGCATTTTCTGACTCTTGATATACCCTCCTTTGGTGTTCTCTTGAAAAAAAAAACATTGAAAAGCATCATGTCTGGAGACCATGTGATAGGCATTCTCTTCTCCAGGAGAGGATTTCAGGAACAGAAACCTGTGTGGTTCTGGGGAATGGGTGATGCCCCTGACCCTCATCTGAGTACATCTGACTGAAATGAAAGTCCTGCTCATCTCATTAATAGCAATGTGGTGGGAGGTGTGAGACAAACAAGGTAGTTTCTGTCCGGTTCAGAGATGACATTATCTTTCTTTCGAGCCAGTTCCCATGTCCGGCAGTGCTCACTAATCATCCATAGGAGAAGGGGCAGGGACCAGAGCAGGATTGAATTATGAATTGCCTGCTCATGGCAGGTAAGTAATCCTTTCTGGCTGGTATTCACACAACAGAGGGAACTTCCCTGCCTGCTGCCCGATTTATACCTTTCTCAGGGATAAATAAAAATCTCCAGAGTTATTATGATGCCTCCTCACATGAGTCTGAAATGTACTGAGCATAGATGGAAAGAAAAGAGGAAGCAAAAAAACATCAGCATCTCAAATGATGTACAAGAGGGCTGGTGCCTGTGGCACTGCATGTATTCAATTTCAGTGTGCTGTTTCCCCTCTCTGAAAAGGCAACCTTCAGGCACTCTGCTAAATGGATTGAAAGGTTTGTCTGGTTTTAATGATGCTTCTGAAACAGCCTGTGTGTTATTCCTCCACTCGAATACTTCTGAGAGATTTTGCAGTGCCTCTTGGTAAACCAGAACATTATGAATACCTTGGCATTCAGTGGGTAGGCAATGTTCTGTTCTGGGACTACTTCAGAAGGAGTGACTGGGGTTAATAAGCTAGTGTTTTCTAGGAGAGGATATCCTAATCTGGGAGAGTATGGGAACAATCAGCAGATTAATTAAGATGTGTGTAATGGAGTGGTATGAACATAGAACGATAGCAGTCAGATGAATTGGAAACACAGTTTCTGTCTCAGGTGGGATCCTTTAGGGACGCAGAATCTATTTGCCCTGTGAAGTACAATTCCCTATACACTTTTACAGCAAACCTGCCTTAGTGGAGAGACAGATTCAAGCTCTGCCCTTGATTATCGTGGTATAGATCTGTAACATCAGAGTGTACGAAATGAGGAAGACTCTGAGCGCAGAAGAACTGGGCAGCAGAGGAAAACTAAATGAAGCCATGGCAGGTTTACACCTGCATAGCTGAGATACCATTTGTCTCTGAGGCTTTAGCAGTGGAGAGGGGAACTCAGTGAAGTGGTTTAAGAGAAAGGATCTCATTCTGGTTTCACAGCATGATATTCATGAACCAGTATCCAAGGAAATAAGTCAGAGCTAGTTTTTTTTGGTGGCTTTTTTTTTTTTTTTTTTTGCTCACATTCCTGAGTAGTCTGGGCAACATACCAAGGGAGAAGGATGGAATGGCCTGGGGGAGAAAATACTGATTTGGTTGCATGGACTGATATTATTTATGTATGCAAGATGATTGCAGGACTTAGGGAAGAAATCTTGCTTTGTATTTCTGTCATCCCAAGGAACAGCTGCTGTGGGGCAGCACGTGTTTTTATATCAGTACGATTACATCTATCTTAGCCAAAATGTAGCTGGCACTATAACCCCACTGTGCAGGTATTCTCCCTGGATACTGTGGGCTCAGGATCCAGGTGCTGCTCCAAGGGAGATAAATCTATTTTCTGTGATATAAAATTGCTTCAGCAGGAGGGCTTTAGTAAAACTGTATCAGTGTATATGGTAACGTCAAATTTAGGGGACCTTCCCTGGGAAAGTTTATTTGACCTGGAGAAGTTCGAGGCCAGGTTGGACGAGGCCCTCGGCAACCTGGTCTGGCATTTGATTTAGTGGTTGGCAACTCTTGACTGTGTAAGGGGCTTGGAAATAGATGATCTTTGAGATCCCTCCAAACCCAAGACATTCTGTGATGATGACTTCATAGCTACTTGCTCTGTCTACTCAAGAGCAGCAGACCTTCTCTTGAGGTCTGAAGAGTTTCTGAAGCCATTTTCTCTCTCATGCCTTGCAAAACTTAAGCGCGGCATTTGAGAATTTGTTTTTAGAAATGATGGATCAGCATCTGAGCCAGAATTCCCAATGTATCCATACATGGCTATGTGGGCATAGAAAAATAGGCAGGATTAGTGTCTGGAGTGAGTTCACTGCTTGTATTTTACTCAAGAAAAGGAGAGTGATGTGAAGAGCAGTAACTATTTCTAAGGGGTATCATTTCAAAGGGCTTGTTAATACCCCCCTGCCTCCTTCCCATTCCTTGTGCAGCCAGCATGGCCAGTTACTGGAAATAAGTACATGTATGCACAGGGCAAAATTTCATTTCAGCTCATAGCATTTTTCTCTGATGAAACGAATTGCAGTTAGAAAAAAACACTAGGATGCAAATCAGCAGAGCTTCTTCCCAGAGATGTAGATAATTGTTAAAGGCAGACAGAGACAGGGGTGTGGATGGAGCTGAGTGGGACAGCATGAGTGGGAGAAGAAACATGCCTGACGGACTCTGGCAATGGGGGGTGCCTATTCTGGCAGCAGGTGGGTGAGCATGTGGGCAGCAGCGAGAGTGTGGTGAATATGCATGAGTGAATTATTAGTTTGTTTTGCACGTGGCTGAGTCAGGTGCAGGGAGGAAAGTGGCCAGTGGAGCAGATGTCTTCTGTCCTTCTGGTCATGGCGTGGAGAAAATGCTGACCAGTATTTCGAATGTGTGGGGACTCTAGCAGAGCTCCCAGTGTACCATGTTTTTGAACCCATGTTTTCTGCTCTCTGAGACACTACAACCTAATTCCCTCTGGGTCTTTGTTGACCAGTTTTAGCTATTGTAAATTGCTGCAGGGCAACAAATCCATTTACATCTGGGTGACACAAAATAAAAATTTTGTGCCACCTTCCTTGTCTGTGCATTGGTCTCACTTTGCCTCCCTTGCTGCTTTGTCTTCGTTAGCTTTCCCTGGCTGTCTCTTGAAACTAAAATGGACTGTCTTGTTACCCCTATTGATTCTCCCTTTCAAATATGGTTAGCAGTGATCCTAGATTCTGCACTGTGTAATGCTGTGCAAACAGGAAGGCAAAACAGAACCTATTCACAATGAGAAGCAGCTGGAAAGACAGGGTAGAAATGAGATAGAAAGAAGTGGGAATAGCTCTAGGCATGAATGCTGAGACCAAAGCTCTGGCTGTGAACACACCAGGTACGCAAGGTGGAAGCTGGGGGTTAGCAACTGTCCCAGTCTGAAGAAGGTTCCCATTTTGGCCCTTGGCTTGGGTGGTATTGCTGTACTGGAATACAGCAGTGGAAACTAGAGGCTCTGCTGCCCTGAGTCTCTTCCAGCACAGAGGCTGCTGGAGTAGGAGAGGCTCTAGCATTGACAGAGAGTATGAATGACGGAAGATAAAGGGTTGGGATGTGGAAAGAAGGTAGGTATGGGGAAGGGAATGGGTGTTCCCAACCTGTGTGCACTACCCACAGGGACTGTGGCTCTTCTTCATTGTACAGTGACTATATGCTTGCTTGGGGACTGGAGGAGGCAGTAATTTCTGGGCTCAGACCAGTCCTGCTCTGAGATAAGCATGCCTCTCTGCAGGGTTCCTCTCTTTAGTCTGTGTTTTGGGCATCTGCTCCTCTCCAATTCTGGGAGGCAGTCTGATGGGGTGTGTTGTGTATGTTTGTGTGGTGTGTATGAAGAAAACGCACCAGACAATTGGGTTTCTCAACATCCAGAAGCTGCAGGGTAGTGAAAGAGCTTGATGTGAACCTTGTGCGTTTTTCAGCTGTTGCTTTTCTTCTACTGAATGAATATCACATGTCCTCCTTCTGCATATCATCTCCCCACCCCCCTGACATCAGCCTCCTTAATAAGAAGCGCTCTGTTTTTAGTCCCAAGTCAGTGCCAAGCCCTTCACTGCAGGGCTTGCTGCTGTCTGAAGCACTTCCAAAACAGCAGGGTGGTTCTTTGGGCATGCTGCACACTCCTAAAAACCCAGTCAGAGCTGGGGTACCTGTGTTATACATGGCAGCTCACAGCCCAGCTCCTGTTATTCCACATAATTATCAATGGCTTGGAGGTAGGATTTTCCTGTCCCAGGAGATGGCGGATGTATCCATGGATAACAAGGTCAAGAGAGACCAGATAAACTCATAGTTAGAAGGGCCCTCCTGTTAAAGAGGTTAGACAAGGATATATTTATTCCAGGTGTAGCCCAGGACTGCCATAGGTGCAGTGAGATGTCTCCCCATTAAGGAGCACTGAACAGTGCATGCACCAAGAGATGCATCCTTTTTCTCACATACTTCCTCCCCTCTACCACAATGATGCCTTTTGCAGTTCTCTCAAAGCATTTTGTTTCTTTTCTCAGTCATTCAGCAGGATCCATTTTTATCTTTGACAGAGTTCGCTAGTATTTCATCCATCTCAGTATTAATTTCTTGAGACTTCCTTCCCTGATTCTTCCATGCCTTCTTCCATAGTCCAAAAGCAAATAGTATGCCCTGGGGTTAAGATACAGCAAACGTAAAATACGTGAAAGGGAAAAGGCTAAAAGGAGAAGATGTAAAATAGAGTGTCTAGTTTAAGTATGGAAATTGCTGCCTTAAGCAAATATTATGGCAAAAAGCTTCAAAAGATACCAACATAGATTAGGCAATTCTCTAAATAGGACTAGCCCCAGCTATTACACAAGGCTCAATGGGACTTCATGCATCAGTCCTACAGAGGCAGGAAGAAATTCATGCGAACTGTTGATGGGAGGGAGTCACAGATGCTTTTAGCTCTGTTCCAGGATGGGAATTCTCTGTCACTATTGCCATGGATGATGATAAAACTGATGCACAGGGCAGGGCTTTGAGGTGGAGAACAGGCTCATCTTTATGTGATTCAGTCCAGCCATATGTTAACTGCTCACTCTGGATCTCTCATCCCTCTTTTGTTTTCCACTGTACTTGGTGTGAGGAACTGCGGCTTCTTCTCCAATGTCAACGTCAGCATTTTCTCAGACTTATGACGTGCACCTGAGTCCTTTCTGCCAGAGCAATTCTGAGGGAAGTAGTGAGAGAGCCAATGCTGTGGTCAGCATCCTAAATGGGCAGCTGGCACCCAATGAATCTCCATGGGAAAGAGGCTCTGAAAGCACGGAGGTTCCCTTGAATATCCAGAACATGTCTACTTAGCTCAACTGTTTGTAGTTGTTCACTCAAAAGTGCTAAGCTAAAAACTCTGGAAAACTAAACCTTGCTTGAAAGATTTCCAGTGTTTCTTACTACTGCTAAAACAGATCCAGAAATTCTCTGTGCCACAAGTCTCCATCTCTCCATTCCTCTCTAGCAATCATGTTTTTTCCCTTCACTCTTTTCCTGGTCCAACATCCTTCCTACTTGTTAGCTGTCATACTTGGCTGCAGGTGATTTGCAGTTGTTCTTTGTTATTGTTGTTGGTTTTTTTTTTTTTTTTTAAATCATTCTGTTTGTTAGAGAGATTGGAAAGTTATTGTTTCTGTTCACAATAATTTGAAGGCAGGGCTAAAAACTGCATGTACGTGTTGTGCAGGTGTGAGAATAGATGACTGAAACATGAAACAGTAGGTGAAAAGTAAGTTAATGGTCATACTTCAATCTTTGGTTAATTCAGTGGAAAGTGGCTGTGAAAAGATCGCTTAAGCAAGCCCTCCTTTGGGTCCTTTGGCTTAGAAGGTCACCTGCAACTGTCTTTTCCAATCTGAGTTTCTCTTACTGTAAAAATTTTGTTTGCTATAGCGTAATAAAAATCTTTGAGCTGTGTTTTTATTTGCTTGTCTCACAGAATGTGGTATGTTGGAAATGGATGGTTTCTAGAATCTTGTCTTCTAGGCACAGCAATCCAATCAATTGTTTCTCTTTTCACTGCCTAAACAAAGCTTACTTTGCAGGAGAGCAAAAAATTACAATTTGAAGAGCTTGTCTGTAGAAGTGTTTTCTCAATCAAGAGCTGCAATGCTAAGTAGGGTTAAAGTCTCTACATTTTCAGCGTCTTTGCTAAAAGAGGGCCTGCAGTTGGAAGTGGAAGTGTGAGGCTGAAATTTGACCTGTAAGGGAATTTTCCATCATCATTCCCACTTTCCCCACCAAACTGGTTCCCTTTGAGAATCTCTGTGGGCTGTACTCAGTCTCTTCAGTCTCTGAAATGTCCATCTCATCTCTCTTCTAGAAACTAAGGTATTCTTGCGTGCTTTTCCCATGTCAGAAAAAAACTGAAGGGAAGTGGAGAGGTGAGGGTAATGGTGGCAACTTAGGTGTTCCTAATCTCTAATGGTTTTCCTTCCAAAACGCTATGATAACCATTATAGCCTTGATTCAGGCTTTCTACAAAGACTCTGAGAAGGATTTTCAGGGATTTCAAGCTGTGCAATTTTTTTAGACATGAAGAAAGCAGAGTCAAGAAACCCTGTTTTGAGTGACTGGCTCCTTGATGTAACATAGCAACTTACCCTTTGGAGGCACTGCAGGCCTAGCTAGCCTCTGATGTCCCTTCCCAGCTACCCCTGTCAGAACCACTCCAGAAGGAGAGAGCCTGGTATTGACAGATGACATTTGCAACTGGAGAGTTCAGGGATGCTCAGAACATTATTTCAGGGCCATAGCACTGAGCTGCATCCCCTCACAGCCTTCACTGTGTAAACTTTTTCTTCTGTAGTCACTGGCTACTATTCTGGGTGGCAGTGTTTGTGAGTGGGTTCCAGGAGCCACAAAGTTCCTTTCCCAAATCTCTGCCTTTCCCCTGCTCTGCACCTACAGACTTTAAACGAACCTGTAGCATTGCTGCTCTGGCTCAGGCTGTTTTCTAACATCACCGTCATCTGTGGCCTTTTTGTAGCCAGCAGAGGCAGCATTTTTTGGAGAGGGTCAGCCTCCCCTGTTCTGCAGGAGCTACTGGGAGAGCTGACTGCAAACAGATTTTCACTGCCCCAGTGTGGACTTATGTCAAATAGTGCCCAATGAGAGCTGACAAGCTGACAGACCCAATCCATCAGTGGAGGATGAGGAGGGGGGGAGAAGAATGTTTCTCGTACATGCCTTCAAGAGACAGAGAACAATTTCACAGATGGGCCAGCAAAGCTCCTGTAAGTGATACAGGTACATATTTTATAGTCTAACCATTTCTGAGAAGGGCAACACAAACAAGGGAGATACAGAGATAAGTTCAGCGTTGGGCACAGTATAGGAGTCCAACTTCCATGAGAAGGCTCCTGTATAGTACTGGCTGAGCAGTAAATGATGAACAGCTGAGAGTGGGCTGCTACCTGAGCTTACTAGTAGATCACTGGCACCAGATTTTGGGCCACAAGCTCCTGAAAAGTAAAGTGATGATAAAGTCTGGGAGAAAATAATTGTGATTGGTTCCTTTTATTGGTGCATGGTTAATTGTACTTGCAGTGGCAGGCTCTGGGGTGAGAACTGTCCCTGCAGGAGAGCACTGTCCTTTGAGTACACCCCTTTGCTGAAATCAAAAATTCAGCATGGCTGGAGAGGGGAACTTGTGACTGGTTGGAGTCAGTGTCACCTCAGTTACTGGGTCAGAATTAGGGCAGAGAAGGAGTTCTCACAGCTTTCTCCTGCCCACAAGGGATAGTATCTTATCCAGGCTCTGAATTAGACCCTAACTCACTGATAGCGATGACCCTAAACTTCAGCTTATCTAGGCCTATTATTTTGCTTTCCAACAGCCCTCATATTGCCTTGCAGAGTAACACTTATTACCTTATTTCAAGATTTTAAATGAGCCCAGCCTGAGAAAAAACATCCTTCATGATCTCAGCTGTTAGAAGGTTGAGCAGCTTGACAAGATCTTCTCAGTAAAGACCTGAAAATCAGCACCAAATTAAACTTGATGTACTGATTAATCTCTGAGCATTGTCCATGTTAAAACCCGAAAACAACTAACCACATGCTAACTTTTTTCACATTGAACCGCTTAATGTGTAAGTTCCTAATGGATCATTTTTATTATTTCCTCTCTTTTCCTTCAAAACGCTGATTAGTTTCAGGTCTCATCAACAGTCTAAGTAGGAGTTTGGTAAAATGTTGACATCTTTCACCTTTATGATGAGTTCTTGAAGGCACCAATGATTGCGGTAGGCTAGTTCTAGACACCTAAGAAATTATGGAGTTGAAAAGAGATGGTCATCTGATTTTTCTTTAATGGGGAAGCTGGGAGGAACATCACCGCCATCATTCTTACTCTTTGTCCTAGGTAACATGACCAGCACTGAGGATGGATGAGAATTGGTCTGGTGGCCTGGGCCTGGGCTCCAGTCTCAATAATAGATGAAGCAGTGCAGATGAATCACTTGGTGATCCAGCACAGCTGTGATTGGGCTCTTCACATGAAGCTTAAGGGCATAGATTCTGCTTCTGCTAAATAGTCATGTAGGATTGTCACTGCAGGATGCCTTATTTCATCGGTGTAGGTGATATGAAGAGATAAATGGTGCTGAGAATGTTCGGATCCTCTGCTCTGAAAGATGTGGAAATACCAAGTTACTATTATATTAAAAGTTAAAGTACTTCATTGATGTTATACTGTCAGTAGTAATCCAAACATATTGCTTAGAAGTATGAAAGTCTTCATCTGGTCTTTGTCCTTTCCTCTGACAAACTGGAAACTGGTAACTCCTTATTTTATAGCTGTCTGATTGGCAATCTTTTCCTCCTTCTCTCCCCACCTTACAGCAGTCTGTCCTCATACTACTGATTCATTGTGCAGTCAGATGGGTTATAGCAGATGCTTCAGGAGAAGGGAATCTTCCTCCACAATTTGCTTAGCCAGTTGTGTCGTTGGAGTAGGAGTCAATTCCTTCCTGCTGTCTGCAGCCTGAAACGACTCATCCATCCCTTTCGATCCTAGGGGTACAACTATAAATACTAGCAAGGGTTCATAGATGTTGTTGGACCTTTTTAAGTTCTTCCTCCAAAATCTGTCTTTAACAGCTTCTTATGGGAGCAGAAAGCTTCTGTTGAAGTACAGTGTGCGAAGGGGTGTGAATAGCTGATTGTTGATTTCACCAGGCTGCTTGCCCTCTGAGAGCTGCAGAAGAGGACTGGAAGGCAGTGTTAACTTATTTAGGGTGATAAGGCATTGGCACAGGCTGCCCAGAGAGCTGTGGGTGCCCCATCCCTGGAGGCTCAAGGCCAGGTTGGATGGGGCCCTGGACAGCCTGAGCTGGTGGGTGGCAGCCCTGCCCATTGCAGGGGGGTGGAACTCGGTGATCTTCAAAGTCCTCTCCAACCCAAGCCATTCTATGATTTTATAATGTGCTTAATTTCCAGTAGCAGAATCTTCTCTTATTCTTCATATGACCACAATGTGCTGACATCTGTCATGTATTAGAGATGGATGGGGACATTTACTGTACCGGTGAGATAGATACAGTCAAAAGAGAGATGTCCCTGCTGAAACAGAGACCTGGTGACTTTTAGTCAGACACAGCCTTCCTGCTTTCCTCAGTAGCTAAGTTTGCAGTGAAGTAACATTTCCATCTCAATTTCAGTGATTAGGAGTGACATCCTCTTTCTACAGCCATCTGGGGTGTGAAAACAATGACATTTGCGTGGTCCGGATCGATCTGGAAAGGTGGAAAGCAAACCAGTGGCTATCAGAAAAATCACCACTCTACCTTGCTCCTTCCCGCCTGCCCTGGCTGCTTCATTTGCTGATCCGTGCTTCCTCCCACTCTTTGACTGGGCCAAATTTGGCTCTGTCTGGTGGAGACGAGGGCATCAGCAGCCGGGCTGGCAGGGACCAGGGAAAGGATGGGGCATGCAGGTGATGGCTGCCCTGCCCAGCCCCTCCTGGGTCCTCTTCCAAGCCCATTTCTGGGATCTTGCCTGACTTTGGCAATTGGCAATGCAAGCGGGTTTCCATGGCAATGTACCAGTGTGTCGAACACCCTCCTTAGCGTTCTGCTTCTCTTCCTCTCCTCACCCCCCTCCCCAGCCCTCCTGCTTCTGAAGCCTGTTGCCATGGAAAAGTTATAATCCGCAAAGAATTTCAGCTGCCCTCCCCTCCTTCCCTTTTCCCCCTCCCCCCTCGTTTCTTTTTTTGGTGCTAAAAGTTTGCTTTTCAATTTTGTGTGTGGGTGGAGGAGGCTCCATCTGCATCTTTGGAATCTCGTCCTTGGGCAGGGGGAGGTCTCTGCCTCTGTCTTGGTGAGGTCCTGAAGGGAGGGAAGCTGCAGAAGGCACCTCCAACCGATGGGTGCCCAGCAGAGGTATGGCTTTGGGAATTGCTTACACTGTGACCATTTTCTTTCAAGGCACTGTCTCTTCTGGAATCTAGAGCCTGGATCAGTGGTTTTTAAACACCCAAGTCATGCTGGAGTGAAAGGAAGGGGAAAACATTTCAGAAAGATGCCTCCTCTGGAGGTTGCTTTTTGTGAAAGGATCATAGTGAGCACTGCCAAGAGAAGAGGTGCAGACAACTCATATGCTGCCACAATATGTGCATGGCAAGAGCTGTGGAAATGATGCAGCTTAAACTGCTGAATGAGACTAGGACCAGAGCTCACATCAGCCCACCTGGCACTCATGCCAATTCCCAAACTAACAGGCTACGTCCAGAACTTGGATGTGAGGTTTGTGGGTTACTTTTTAATTTACTAAGTTAAGCACCAGTCAAAGGTGAATTAATTGAAGCACAAGTCTGAATAAACTCATCTAGATATTGCTAGTGGTTGGGTGCTCTGATAGCTTTGCTGCTAGTTGGTTGAATTGAAGGGAGTTGGTGCTAGATGTGGGAAATAACCCTCTGTTGCACTCTGCATGGAAATGTTCTGGTCTCATGGTCTCATTCCCAGCACACTTGCTGTTTCCATCCATCTGTGCTGTGTTCAGGCTTCCTGCAGTGGGCACTGTGGCTTGGAAACTCCAGATACATGTTGGAAAAGCTTGTTCACAGTATTTCTAGGTGTACGGAATCCTGGAATTCTGAGTGAAGAAATATTCTTGGGAAATTTCCTACTTTGACTGTTCTGGAGAGAGAAGGGAAAGAATTGAGATAATATAGGCCAAATTTGGACCTTGTACTTGTTTCAGACCTCCTGAGAATCTTTGATTGGAGGTGATGTTAGCATTACACCTGGGGCTTCTTTAAACTGACCTTTACCGACAGAAAAAGAAATCATTCAGAATCAAATGCAGCTCTGGAGTAAAATAGCACATTTATCTCACAGGGGATGCAGCAGCTTGGGCTGAAGTTGACTCTCTCTCTTGTTTATATTTTTTTATATGTACAGACAACTACATTCAGACAACCTACTGCAGACACCTAACCTACGCATCATAGTTACCTTTCCCCATTGTTGGTGTTTGTCAGGCATCTGAGTCACTCAGCTGCTCATCTGGCCTCAGATGTCACGGTAGTCAGAGTCTAGATAGGGCACGTGGAGTAAGTGAGGGGGTATAACCCTGAGTCTTTTTAGACTGTTGGAAAAATTATTGATTTATGAAATCATAAAGTCATAGTGCTGGGTCATTGTAACTCCTTTTGTACGAATTCCGGGAAGGTAATGGATTTTCAGCTGCTGAGGACTGTGGTCTGTCCTGCAGAAAGCTGAAAGCTTGATGTATCAGTCATGCTTTACCTCTTCTCCTGTCAATATGCCTTCGTTCTGTTCTAAATTAATATGATTTCATCAATTGCACTATATGGGGTGTTTGGGTGTTTTCTCACACTGCTGAAGAAAAATCCTGAGTAGTCATGGTGCCATCTTGAATACCTCTCAAGTGAACCCCATCTGTACATTTCATGAAGGTTTCTGAATGTCCAGCAGCAGAGAAAAAAATCTTCAGTCCCTACCAACCTGGGCTAGGAGTAGGACCGGTGACCTAGAGGCAAATATTTCTTTTCTTTTTGTACATTTCAGTCTCAGGGGTGAATCCCAGAAGGTTTTCCAAAACACTACTTTAGAACTTTGAAATGCACTGACCAAACAGTAGGCATAGTCACCCTCCGGTTCTTAGCAAAAGTGTGTCTAGCCCCAGACATCATCCTCTTAGCAAAAAGAAGGGAGTGAGGGCATGTACATTTATTTAACAGAGTCTGGACTATAAACTACATCACAAAACACTCTACAAAGTTAATAATACAAAGCGCAAGTCGGATGTGATATAAATGATGTAAATGTGTGAACTCTGAGTAGGACTTTGGCAGTGTTCCCAGCATGTTCAAAATGTACCCATGATATTTCTATCTCCCATATTGGGAACCCACTACAGACAAGCAGAAAAGACTTAGGTTGAGTTTGTTATCCATATTTATCATACACTTCAGAATAGCATCTTCCTCCCACACTGATCCTTACGGCACTACATATGCACTCAGCTCAAAGCAGGAGGCTTCATGGTCTGACTTTTGGGGTAAGAGTAGAGAATGGTGAGATATATTTCACAGTGATCATTGGGCAACCCAAAATAGATGATGCAAAAGAATATGGACCCTATAGCTGTGCAGGTACAGATAATAAAAGGGGGGTGAATACAGTCAAGTAATGGAACTTTGGAGCAGAAAGGAGGCATGCATGAGTGTAGGTATCAGACAAAGCACTAGAAAGAGATTCTTGGAATTACAGAATCATAGGGGCTGGAGAGGACCTCTGGAGATCATGTAGTCCAGCCCCCTGCTAAAGTAGATTCCCACAGAAGGTTACACAGGAAGGCATCCAGGTGGGTTTTAAATATCTTCAGAGAAGAAGACTCCACAACCTCTCTGGGCAGCTTTATCTCCCATTGTTTGAAGAAGGGATGATATCAGTGGAGGAAAAGCACAGATAGGTGATGACTGTCACTGTGGTGGGGCTAAGCTCTAGGCTGAAAATTTGCAGTGTAATTTTCAGTTGGGACCTGAGATCTAGGGAGCACCTGGATGGGATGACTTTCAGTGCCTTGCTGGCCCACATTTGGGACACAGAAAGTGCCTGTGGCTCAGCACTCAAGCTGGCTGCAGTGAAGGAAGCAGTGCCCTGGCAGTGGCTGTGTTGAGAATGCCAGTGGTTGGCATTAGAGAACCAACAGGAAGCATATCAGAGATGGCAATTTGAGTGGAAAAGCAGTGGCAGAGGGAAGAGTAATGGTGGTGATGAGGATGCTGATTGCACCAACTGTTACAGTGGTGTTTCGAGTGCTAAATGCAAGCAAAGACAAGAGTGGCTAATTACAGACGTGATTGTGAAGAGGAAGAGGAGTCAGGCTTGAGGAGGAGTGGTGAGATTCGCGATTATGACACTACAATGAAGATGCTGCTGCTCAGCTATGGAGCTATGAGGGGTTTCCAACTCTGTGCTCCAACTCTGGTATTAACTGAAGCTGTATTCTTCCCATGTGCCAGCTTGTGGCTTGCTTGCTTCTCCTCTTGTCTCACTCTTCAATTTCTTTGCTATTGCAGTGTTTTCCCTGTTTGCACATTATGGGGAGAGAAATGCGTTAATGGCTTTGTGTAAAAATAAGTGGGGAGAAAAAAAAAAAAAAAAAGAAATCTTAAATTAGACACTACCCCACTCCAGATATATCTTGTGCCCCATATCAGACAAATTCTAGCTGGGAGGTCTCTTGAGGAAGAACGAGGCTTTTCTATTGCTGCAAGGGAAAAAAAAAAATGACAAGGAAGTTTAAAGGAGAGGGAATTAAAAAAAAAAAAAAAAAGACCCTAATTGTTCTGAGACCTTCTTCAGCCCAAGGAAGGGTTAATGCTTTAAATGCAATGTAATTTCAGTGGCACTAAAGAACATGTTTCCATGGAAACATCAACCCACAGAGGGAGAGAAAAAGAGAGAGAGAAGGGAGCTGAGCAGAGAACAGCTCCTCTGGCAAGGGGGGAACAGCAAAATTTGTCCCCCCCCACACACACACAATCGCTGACAGGGGTGATTGTTTGTTTGTTTGTTTGTTTTATTCAGTTCCCCTTTGGAGATGTGATGACAAAGGGAGAAACTGATAGGGTGCCATCTTGGCTGAACAGCTACAGACATGGAAAATCCAGTCGCACTTTTTAGACCGCGTGGCCTTACAGGCAGTAACTCTGCTCATGTAAATGCCACAGATTCCCTCTTCTCAGGGAAGATTTCTTCACTGTGAGCATGGAGAAACATTGAAAGAGAAAACACTCTCTTCCTAGAGAGGTGGCTGATGCCCCATGCCTGACAGTGTTCAAGAGCCGTTTGGACAATGCCCTCAGAGACATGCTTTGACTTTTGGCTAGCCCTGAAGAGGTCAGGCAGTCAGATATGATGGTCTTTGTAGGTCATTTCCAAACAAACTATTCTGGTATTTCTCATATGTACTGCAAGTACTGTGGATGCTTTCAACACTTGATAAAAATTGAATAACCCTAGTGGTTTCCTAGTGGGTTGAAAAAGTTAAGTTAGCCTGCTGTTTCAAGGGGTATAATAAATGGATTTATTTCAGACTCTCCAGTTATTTTAGCCTTGTTGGCTTCTGGCAGAAGTGAGGGGACTTTTCTGACAGATTTGAGGGTTTTCCTGCAAGCAAAAAAAATCCTGAGAGCTCTAGAGGAAAGTTGATGTGCTCACCTGTTTGCTGGTCTTGATTTCTGGGATAGAAACTGGAATGAGCTCTGGATAAATACAGAGATATTCCTATGGTTAACTCTCATGACATGAGGCTCCTTCAGACAACAGAAGAGTCTGTTGAGATTCATGTTTGTTTGGTCATTTGTTTTAAGCTATTGTCTATGATCATGTGGATCAAAAATGATCCAGAAAAGTAAGGTTGTTGTCTGAGGTTTCAAATTCAGTGTACAGGACTAGTAGTTGAACTGGCATATTTTTTTTAAGGTTGTGCAGATAGAGAAAGCTCAAAAACATCATCCTGGGTAAAAAATTGTTGAGCCTTGTTTGACTTTTGTTCCATGATGGCTTGCCCTACCAGTGTTTGCATGACTATGCACTAAGACAGATAAACAGATCTGAAGGAAAGCGCTTAACCTTTCAGTATTTGCCTGCTCCTAGTGGTACGGCTTCCATCAGCGACCTGTTAGGTGGATACCAAGATATAATTATGACCTACTGTCAGCTGTTCTGACAAATGTAATTTTCTATGCTTTTACTGCACTGTGTAAATCAACCACAGCAAATTTTTAGTCCTTTCTGACAGGAGAAATACCTTTGAGTATTTTCTTCAAAGTGGTATGTTATCCATTCTTGATGAAAAAGAAAAGATAGGAAAATGTGAAAATTAAAAATAATGAATGCCATCAGTAATTTGCAGGAATTTATTAACTTGGCAAAGCTTTGTGGCTTTATCCAACATTGGTCAGAATGTTTAGTTTTTATTTTTCCCAGTCACTGTAACAATTCTGACCCTACTTCTATTTTCTATTATCTATTTTATATTACTTAAAGGTTTGGTGAGTCAGTTCAGAGGCATATATATTTTTATCAAAGCTTTTTGGTTAAAAACACTTTCTGAGAATAGGTTGATTTCCTATGAGATTTATGGATATTTTCAGCTTTAACCAGGATATGTTCTTAATACACTTTTCCTTGTTTCAGTTTTATTTCCAGAGAGGCCAGAGGTGTAGAGGTATATTCTCAAGCTATTTGGGACTCTGTCATTTTGCCAGCAAAATTGATAGTTTTTGAAGAAAAGTTGTAAATCGAATATTTTGGGTTTAAAATGAAATCTTTTGACACGGAAATCCTATTTGCTCTCTCTTGTGACTAGGAGCATGAGAACTTGTTCCTATTTCTCCTTCTTTAAACCTGAACAGGCTGAATCTCCAGTGATATCTCTTCCTCTTGCTGAGGTAATGCCAGTCCTTGTAGGACTTCTGCAGAGTTGCACATTATATGTATTTTCACTGGGACTCTTGTCCACAAAAGAAGGGGCAGAAGGTATGAGAGCACAACCATGCCAGAAGCTTCATTTTCTGTACTATGTCGTTACATTTTTCAGATCTTACGGTTCTGACTTTCTAAAAAAATATTGATCTCTTCACGAGAAAATGTTGCTGCCAAATTCTCATCCCTCTTTACCATTAAGAAGGTAATTTTGATAGATACTTTTTCTGGCTTCCATGTTTGTCAAAATAGGTTAGTTAGGATGTGTATGAGAGAAATTTGGCTGTGGTTGGATTTTCAAGATACTGTTGAGACTGCCATAGCAAACAGGAGGGAAATGAGTATTTGTCCATAAATGCATCACCTCATTCCAATCCATTTCCTATAAGTGACCTATCACTTACAGGATAACCTTAGTACTGTCGGCAGCACGCCTGCAAAGGAGTGTAATAATGCCCCTGGACCTGGAAGACAACACCTCTTTTTCCCTTTCCGTCAAAGGCAATGACTGCAGAGGCTGAAAATCAAATGGGAGATCAAGTCCTAGGTGGTATTTGGTACTTGGCAAAAAATGTTATTTTGGAAGCTCTGAAGCTCACTAGAGACATGGGGCAAATAGCCTCTCACCTAAATGTCATTATCATTTCTGCCTCAGATTGGAGATGACCCCATGTTCCCCATTCAGGGGTAATCCTGATGGACAGCTGTCTGTGCTGCAGAATCCTGTGATGCAATGCTTAAAGTTCCTCTTAGCATTTTTGGGAGAAGGGCTGGAGACTGCACAGACTGGAAAGTGAACTTGTCCTCAGGAATGGCCCCAACTTACTAGAATCAAGAACTGCATGTAGGAGAACGTCCTTGCCACTGTTCTGGTTCCCTTACAGAGTAAGGATAGATACATAATCAGTCCCGAGTAACTGTCAGCTCAGAATCTCTCTGAAGTGATAAATTCATGATAGGAAATCAAGGAAATGGGAAGGAAAGTGTAAGTGCTGTTTATTTTATTATTAAGAAAGGGAAGATTGGAAAAAGGTTCATCCTTCTGCTGTATATGGGAACTGTCACTGTGAAGGAATTACTGGGAAGGCTCTCCTCATGTGTATATTGTCTTCAGAACAACTTTGCAGAATATGATGGAGTAACAGCAAAGACAGATCAGAATAAATTTATCTTCCACCAGAAATAGATTTTTCACAGGTCAGGACCAAACATTAAGAAGATTCAACATTCTTAGAGGTGAGAGGCCAGAACCTCGACAGATCAGACAGCATCACTCCATCAATGTCAGTGGAATATTTATTCCAGACCAGTGTGTGTCCTCTTGTCTTTTAAAAAGGTGTGGGCAGCTGGGAGAAACCAAATTAATCTCTTATATCTCTGTTATCTTGTAGCCTGAGGGATATTTCCTAATCTAGATGCTCTCCTAACCTCTTTGCTTAATGAAAACAATCTTGAGCTTGGAGTATTTCTCTCAGCCTGTGGTCAGATTGGTTCCCAATGGTACAGTATGGCCGCAGCCTGGACAGATTTTCTGGTGTGGGACAACTACACAATTTGGAATTTGTTTGCTCTCATTTCTACGCTTACTTTCATTCTTCCATGCATCTCCTCAGAGTCAGTGATAACACTGACAGTAAGGCAAAAAGAAGTAAATGAAGAAGAATGGGATGCTGTTTCTTTAAGTTTTAATTTTTCTGTGTCTGCTTTTATTTTTTTCTCTATTTTGTTTTGATTTTGTTTTTCATAATTGCAGAAAGAATAGAGTCCATGCCCCTTATTATGTTAGATCAGCTGCTCTCGTGCCCTTTGCGTGGAATCTTTTCACTGTAAATCATACCTGACATTGGCCAGATGTTTCAGGGACGTAGCCAGATGTGCTCGACTTTCTCAGCTTCATGAGCCATCAGCACCACAGCGGCAGGAGCAATAAAGGGGATGGAGCGATGGGAGAACCTCCAAGGGCTCCCCAGGGTCAGTACCAGCGGTGGGAAAGTTTCATCCAGGGCCCACACAGAGCCTATTCTCATCTTTTGCCCAGAGAGCTGTGGGTGCCCCATGCCTGGAGGCTCAAGGCCAGGTTGGATGGGGCCGTGGGCAGCCTGAGCTTGTGGGTGGCAGCCCTGCCCAGGGTAGGGGAGTGGAACTGGATGGGCTTTGAAGTGCCATCCAACCCAAACCATTCTGTAATTTTATGATCTTTTTGGGAATGAGAAATTGTATTTGATGTCCCCTGGAGCCTGGCTTATCTGGAGGGACCTCATGTCCTCACAGCTGGGTCTGGATGGATGTGTGCATGTATTGGCTGTCCTCTGAGGCAGAGGCGGGCATGGAAATGTCAGCAACAGTATGGAGAAATAATATCTGTATTATTTTAAGCTTCCCATGGGTTTGGAGAATGGAGGTTTACATCAGAAGATGAAGGGATCAACTGCAGTTTTCTCATTAAAAAAAAAGCGTACACTATTTCAGTCTCTCAAATGAAAGAAACTATTAACAGCAGTTAGTGCTGGTTTTACCTCTTTTTGTCAATCACTTGCCATCTGAAGGTCAGAACTCCCATTTTTAGATAGCGACACTGGTCCTAAGCGCCCTTTCCCCTGTCCTTTGAGTCCACCCACTCTTCCGTCTGCCCATCCTGGTCCAGCAGCTGGCATGCGGGAGGGAAGGGAGCTGCAGCAGGGAGTTGCACCAGAGCTGTGTGCACCAAACTGCACGTGTAACGTGGCTGGAGCTGCAGGCAGCCGTGCTGGGATGCAGCAATGCAGCATTCTTGCGTGAAGCAGAGCTGGGCCAGCAGCTGTGCCTGCAGCCTGCACCTCTGACCAGAGGCTGTGTAATCCCGTCTGTCAGGGAACACAAAGGCTACTTTACCGTACAGAGCTGGGGGGTAAAGACACTGCTTCCCCTCACTGCCATTGCACTGCTGAACTGGCCTCAGTATTTCATATTATGCTGAGTTTCCAGGAGGCTGAGGATAGACTGCATCCCCTCCCCTAACCCTGCACCAAATACCTTTTACCTTGCAAATCCTTCCAGGCAGAGATATCCCATCGCCTTTCCTCCCCACATTCCACCTGCATCCCATTTCTCCTTCCTTGCTTTTATGCTGGGCTGCAGAGATGACCCCCTGATGCGGATGGCAAAGAGGCTGCTTTATTTGTACAGCCTGTCTTACTGGGGGAGGCAGTTGGTGTTGGGATAATCAGACCGCTTGTCGCATTGGAGTGTAACAAGCATTGACAGGGCACAGGGGAGTGCCTGTGTGTGTTTGTGCACGTGTGATGCAGGGAGCGCTGAGGATGGAGCCAGCACTCTGTCCAGATTTGCCCACCCGTTCCATAGCTGCAGGAGGAACTGATTCCCAGCAGGACACTGGAGGCAGAAGTCAAAGCAGTTCGTGCTGATTTTAAACATGTCCCTTTTAGAGCTGTCTTTAGGGCAGACTAAAATTCAGCTGACACCCTCTCTGCCTCTCCCCACAGCCCCTCAGCCTGCCACATTTGCTTCTCCAGGCTTTCCCCATCACTAGCTGAAACCATTTAAAATGTCATCATCTCTCTGCTGGTCCTAAATTTGCCATCTGATGTGGTTTTAATGCTCTATTTCCTATGCCAAGCGGCCTTGGAAACATTCACCATTAGCTTGCAGGGCTGGCAGCCTCATCTCTAGGATGGGTGATGTTACCTAGTGGTCTGAGCATAGGACAGGGAGCCATGTCTTCTGGATCTGACTTGCTCTGTGCCCAAGAATGCATTCCATTCTGCTTTGTTCCTGCCTGTGTGCCCTGTGGTACGGGCGAAGAATGACTGTTTTCTCCATGTCATCTGCATCTTGCACCCACATGGCTTCATTTGGGCACTGCAACCACTGTGTCTGTGCTGGGCCACAGAGGGGATGGACTCTTCCAGATCTACGACAAGCAGCTCCAGAAACACATAAGCAAAAATCTTTGCTGAAAGGTGATTCTAGCAAATGAAATTAATTAAAATGATCTTGCTCTCTTTCTCTCTCCATATTGGAGTCACGCACACCAGGGAAATCATGCATCAAGCCCTCACTGCATCTTTCATCTTGTGTTACCTCACCCACACGTACAGCTCACTGCCCTCATGCTGCCCCTGTTGCACATATGCAGGGAGCCTCTCAGCCCCTTGGTTGCTCATCTGGGGACTGACTTTCCTCTGGTCAGAGTAGGCAGTAATCATGCTGGTATACTGGTGGCAGAGGCCTAACCCTAGTGTGGTGGGACCTGTGAGCCACTGGAATGTGGGAAAAGCTGCAGAGGGAGCTGCTTTTTTTTTTTTTTTTTTTTTTTTTTTTGCACACTTCCTGCACACTTTTGTAAACATGTTACTAAAGGGTTACAGGGAGAACCCTCTGAAGAGTTACTGTACCAATTTTGGAGATTAATTTCAGTCATTAAGGTGCAAAGTGAGGGATTTTAATGTTGCTTTAAGTGTAAATCTCAAGGCAACTCTAAGGATCGGAGTCACTGATGATTCCTCCTTGATTATTATTAGCAGTTCTAATCTTTCTGGTAGAAAACGAACAGAAATTACACCCTCTTGTGTCGTATCTCTTACTGATTTATGTGAACTCCTCTTGTCAGGCTGTGCAAGGGAGATTTGCACAATGGCATCATTCTCGGGTGGGAGGGGAAAGAGGACCACCTAATATCACCATTTGTTTAATTAGACATTGACACTGTTTTCTAAATACTAACACATAAAGCTGCAACTCCCATCAGGCTACCGGGGTGCTCATCTTCTTGGAGTCTTGCTTTGTAATTTCTCTGAGAGCCAGCGCACAGAGGTCATGAAAGGGATATAGCGGTAATCTCAGAATCACAGTCTTTTGAGTTGGAAGGGACCTTTAAAGGCCATCTGGTCCAACTTCCTGCAGTGAGCAGGGACACCTACAGCTAGATCAGGGTGCTCAGAGTCTGGCCAGAGACTGAAAGGTCTTTATCACTGTCAGAGCATTTCATAGGTCAAGTAGGCCACAAATGCCCATGGTGGTCTGTGCTGCGCATTCCTCTCTGCCAGAGCAATGCAAACGGCTGGGGATGAAAAGCTAGAAGACCGTGGGATGTTTTACACTAAGACACAGTTACATGGCTGAGATTTTTCAAGCAACTAATGGTTTGGAGTTCCCTCGGTTTTTGGGTTCTGGATGAGTCTGACCGTCAGAAAACAGCAAATAGTCTGCCCTTGAAAATAGGCCTGTTGCAACGTTTCCCACTGGGCTTCTGTAGGGCTGTGTGTTCTACACTGTGTATGTCTTCTGAAGGTCACAACATAGAGCAAGCATAGAATTTCCTTTAGAATTAAATGCAATTGCCAATTACATTTGATTTGGGAAATTAATGGATGAGTTTTGTTGACGAATAAACTTATGAAAAAATTTTTGGGAAATGGAAAAAGCTAACATTGTGACCTGCTTTTCTATTTGTTTGAAAAATTTTGTCTACTACCTATACTTTTGTTAAATTAGTATGGAGTTCTTTGTGGGAAAGTGCGAACCCCTTGAAAGAACAGGAATTTGTTTTGTATTTTTGATATTATTGTCTTTCCCTTGAAATTGGTTCAAATTAAGTTCAAAGGGACAAACTGAAGCTGAGTATTAGGAAATATTTGCTAGTGTCATGGGTGTAATAGAGCAGAAGAGCCTCTTCTGACTGTAATGGAAATGTTACTTGTGTAATTTACAGGAGAATGGGTGAAGCAGGGGAATGGGTGAAGCAGAGGCGGGCAGTGTCCTGGGGCTGCCCTGCAGGCAGCTCGGTCACCTCTGCCTCTCCCATGATGTGATGCTATTGGTGCTAGAGCAGGTGTACAAAGGCAAAACCTACTTCATGAAACAGGACTGTGAACTGAAGTGAAATATATGAACAGGGGAAACTGTCAGAGTGCCACGGAGATGTCTTATAAGCCACTGAACTGTGAAATGTGTATTTGCCTTCCCCACAGTGTCATTCTGGATGGTCTGACAGTTAAGAAAACAATAGATCTGATTCCCTTTTACAGCAACACCACTTCAACATGCTCTCGCAATGCAGAAATGCCTGGAAATGAGTGTAGTTGTAGTCTCGGTCTACTTAAAGGTCTTCCCCACTGCCGGCGCTGAGTGAAGAGGCCTGAGGATAAATGAGACTGAAGCCTGGACTGTTTAATAGTCCATTTGTACAGCTGACATGAGATGGCCCAAAGCGGGGTGCCTCACACAGCAGCGACAGAGCCTTTCCAGACAAAGGGAATCGTTAATGTTGGCTGCAGGGATCCGCAGGGTTGATCACCCTATAGTTTGATCTTGCTGGGTACATGGCATGGCTCTGTCCTAGTGAAAAGGACTTCCACTGGGCTATCTGAGCACCCTCTGACCCTGTTCCTAAGCTGCTTCTGAGGATCACTTTGGGCCCTGTAGGGCATGCTAGCTCTAATAGGAACAGGGTATCTCACAGGTGCACTGTTCATTCCTCTGTTCCCTGCAGCTTCCTTTATTGCTGCCTGGATATTTGGGCAGGGAGGGGGTGTATCCACTGCTTCACATGTGAACCATTTGAACCACTGCTGTCCTCAAATGAAATGTGAAATCTCCCTTGAAGAGTGAGCAAAATGTAGGCTGTGAACCATGTTTACACAGCTAATTGCTATGGATTTCTCTGCCCTGCGTGCAAAGAGGAAATCAAAGACTGTGGGCACATGTACACTTGTGACTTGCTTTCAGGAATTTGGTGAGACCTAACATGGGACATCACTTCTGTACCCAAGTCCTAAATGTGGGCAAGTGCACTACCTTGTCTGATTGCCCCAGTTCCTGGAGTATTTGCACTGTTTCCACCACCTGCTTCCTTTTAGATTTTCCTTTGCTGTCCCCAGATTAACAACAGTTGTTTGCAGCGTACTTCTGTCACCCTGGACAAATTGCAGAGGGGGAGGCAGGCTCTTGTTTCAGGTTCAGTTCCCAAGCATTAATGTTCATCTTGGTTTTTTCTCTCTTCTACAGGTACCTGATTAACGTCACCTTCGAAGGCAGGAATTTGTCGTTCAGTGAGGATGGATACCAGATGCATCCCAAGCTGGTGATCATCCTTCTGACCAAGGAGAGGAAGTGGGAGAGGGTAGGACATGTTTGGTAATTCTCAAGCTGTGTCAGGCAGGAGGAGGATGGAAGAAGGCTCTGAGCAAGTTATCCCCTTACCTTTTCTACTTACGAAGAGTTGGCAATCTCCTTCTTTCATCCTGGGCCACTGGCATCTCCAGTACCCAAGCTGCTGTCATCTCCATGCAGGATGCCATTACATTTTTCCATTAGCATGCATAAAAAATTCACCAGCTTCCTTTCTGTCACCTCTGGACATAAATTTTCCTGTCTTTCAGAGAAGAGATCTCTTTTGTGCCGTGAGTTTCAGTGGCACAATACTGAAAATACTTATCTGCATGGCTTGGAGGCTGTGGAGTTCTCTATGATAACTGGCTGTGATTGAACCACAGCCTCACTTAGTAATATGCCACTGTTAACCGTACTTGACATATCTGGCCACTGTCACTTGCAATGGGCTTGTGTATGAGGTAGGATGTATACATGAGATCATATCAAGTTGCTCAAATATCTAAACTTGCGTATTTCTGAATAATTTGTTTGTGACCCAAAGCACCATTTTAGAAACGGTGTGGATTTCTGTGTTAGTGCAAAGCTTTAGTTTGTTTCACCTCCCACATAAATGTCGGTGGTCTGGACTTGGAAGAAGTGTTCCCGAAAGGTTTGAATCAGCTGAGCAGGGGGGGTAGCTGGAGATAGTTGTAAGACACAGAAAAATGATGGGGATGAGAAGTTGTTGTAAAAGCAAGGAGAATTCAGTAGAGCACTCAACAGATAATGAAGCAGATCTCAGGCTGGATCATTGTGATCATGTGTATGGCTTAGAAAAATGCCCCCTTGTTCTGCTAGCCAGAAAAAGCTTCCTCTCCGTGACTACTCGGCCAAAGTCAGAAACAGTTCATGGAGAAATAGAGGGCTGTCAGAGGTGCATTCTGAAGAGGGCCAGACAAACCTGTTCCAGAGGCTAATCACTCTCTCAAAGAAGTATTTCCCAATATCCAACCCGAATCTCCCCTCGCACAACTTGAGGCCATTCCCTCTTATCCTATTGTTAGTTACATGGGAGAAGAGGCCAACCCCCAGCTCACCAAACCTCCCTTCAGGTGGTAGAGAGCGATAAGTTCAACTCTAAGCCTTCTCTTCTCTACTATAAACAATCCCAGATCCCTCAGCTGCTCCTCATAGGCTTGTGCTTCAGACCCCTCATAACTTTGTTGCCCTTCTCTGGACGTGCTACAGGGTCTCCTTGTCTTTATTGTAGTGAGGGGTCCAAAACTGAACACAGCACTTGAGGTGTGGCTTCACCAGCGCCGAGTACAGAGGGACGATCTTTCCCTGCTGCTCACAACACTATTTCTGATACCAGCCAGGATGCCAATGGCCTTCTTGGCCACCCAGGCACACTGCTGGCTCATGTTCAGCCAAACATTGACCAATACCTCCACATCCGTTTTTTCTACGCACTCTTCCAGCCACTCTGCCCCAAGCCTGTAGCATTGCTGGGGATTGTTGTGGCCAAAGTGCATGACCTAGCACTTGGTCTTGTTGAACTTCATCCCATTGGGCTCAGCCCAGTGATCCAGCCTGTCCATGTTCCTCTGTAGTGCTCTCCTACCCCCAGGCAGATCGACACTTCCACCCAACTTGGTGTCATCTACAAACTTACCAAGGATACTGTTCCTCACAGAGGAACAGTCTGTTATAGCAGGAAAACAAGTCAGTAGCAGCACAAACCCTGCTGTGATTGTTAGCAGGGCAGGCTGTGGGCAATTGTGGAATGCATTGCACACTCTGGGGGGGTAGGGACACAGCTAAACACAGTCCTGTTTTCACCCTACTTCTCTCATGCAGTGCTATGTTGCACACTCAGTGAGGTCTTGGGGGCTTTCATTAATGCTTAGAGGACCTGTTCAGTCTCTAAAAGGGATCTATTATCTGTCAACTGAGCCAGTGAGGGGAAGGGATCTGGTGAGCTTGAGTGGTGGGGATTGGACCTGGACCTGTCTGATCCTTGCTGTCTATGGGGACCACTTGGCAAGCATTAAGCTAGAACAGCTCTTCATTTTGCAGGAGCTGGGGCTGGACTGAAATGAGATCTACGATGTTAGTGCTATGGTACAAGTTGTATGAAAAGCTCTTTGTACAAATGTTTCACCTTGAAGGGGGATCTCAGTGTGAAAATCAGATTGTTATAATTGCACTCTGAGCTGTTTAAATGTTTTCTTCCTGGAAGATGTTGAAATCATCTCCAGTATGCTCTGATCACAAAAAAACACATTCCACAGCTGGAATCACAATATCCTGTTATTAATTTTCTCCATTCAGCTGAAATGCAAAAGTTAAAACATAAGAGTGAAACGGCTCTCTGTGGCAAAGATCATAATTTTGTTCCATGTTTGCAGAGGCACACTGAGTGGAATGCTGGCCCTTAACAGCAGCTCCCAGGCAATGCCACAATATAAACCATAAATTATTCATATATTATTAGCACACAATCCAAATATATTTGTAAGTGAATTGCTTTGCAGTGTAAAATCATCCCAAATATCACTAATTTCTGTGAAATTAGCAAGATGTTTCATCCTAGCAACATCTGGGTAATACACAGAAGAAACTGTGAAGAACATTCCCAGTCAAACACACAGGCAATAGGAGATGAGAGACGAAAGTAGCTGCACGGCAAACACTGATTCAGTCCACTTGTGTGCATTCACGATTGCTCAGTCTTTAATTACAGCACTGCACACTTTTATCCATTATCAGATGTTGTGCCTGGAAGGAACATCAAGAGGTCATTTAGTTCCCCCCTCTGCCCAAGGGAAGGATCAGCTAGACTGAAATGATTTCTGACAGATGTTTGTTTCACCTGTTCTGAGAGTCCTTCAATGCTAGAAACTCCATGAAATCCTGAGGCAATCTCTTCCATGGCTTCTTTCTCCTTACTCTGGAAAGTTTTTCTAATATCTAACCTAGATTTCCCTGACTGCAGTTTAAGCCCATTACTACTTGGCATCTCCCTTGTGGACACGGAGAATTGTTTATTCTCTTCCTCTTTTTTATCTTCTCTACATATGTTTGAAGGGCTTCTATCATGCCGTCTCCCAGTCTCTGCTGCAGATTAAATAAGAATTTTTTCAGTCTCTCCTGTTAGGTCGTTTTCTAGTCTTATGATCGTTTTTATTAGTCTCCTCTGGATTTAGTTATACAGAAAGATAGATCTTAAAACAGGCATGAAGCCTTCCATTTTCTTAGCAGCAAAGATGCAGGCAATCCCTGAACCTGTTCCACATTTGTGAAATTTGCTGAGATTTTGATTTTTCAACCCGATATGGAAAGAAAAATATTGAGAAATGTACCAGCTATTTCAGAACAGGATTTCATTTTCCAGAAGAGCTACAGCTGTCCCCAGACCCCAATAATGACAAATCTCCTCCTGTGTCCTTCAGACAAATGGAAGCCTTGCAGGGCTGACAGTCACGAAAAAAACACAGATAGTTGCCACTTTCTGGAAAGAGGCAGTATCCTGAGTATTTCTGCTACTGGGGGTATGAGTAACAATTCCTCTCTTCATAACAAACGTTCTGCGCTTCATTCACTTCTCAGCATGACTGTTCCTCAGGGGCAGAAGGCTACATGCCTTCCCTCACTAGCTCTTAATTAGCTGTTTAGTAGAGCTCTTGCTTCACTAGCCAGACATAAACTAGGTGTGTTGTTGAGTGCCTGTGTGCCTCTGTTGTATTGACTGTAGAGGAGCAGACACACAGGTGGAGGTGCTTCAGAAGGGTTCTGCCTCAGTGCAGCAATAGGCTGAGGTCAGAGATGTTGTAAGGCCAGCCAGGCGGTAGGTACTACCCTCATTTTTGTGTCTGTGTCTTGTGTTGGAAGAATTTTCACCCAAACTTTATTTTACTGATTGTCTTCTCCCTCTGCTCTTCTATAATCTCATATATGATGAGGACTTCTGGGTCTGTGAACAGTTTGTGAGAGCTGGCAAGCACTGCTCTCCAGCTCTTGCTAACATCCACCTTCTCTGCTGAGGCAGAGCACAGCAGTCATGTCCCATCAGCTCCCAGCCCCTCTTGTGTGCTGCCTCCCTCTCCTCTAGTAACATTGGGGATGTCAGACCTCACTATCTCTGAGGTTCCTTCCCCAGCATGGCTTTTAACAAAGGAGAGCTGTGAGTTTTGGATCACCTGTATCACTCAATTGTCCTCAGCCTCCCCCCTGGCTAAAACTTTTCTGCCTTTTCTCTCTGTGGATTAAGAGCACCTTTCCATCTGGCTGGCAACCTCTTGTGCTGCCCAGCAGCACCCTCTGATTCACAAGTGTCCTAGGGCATGTCTGACCTCAGATGCTCTCATAACTCCTGCTCCTGGCTGGGCTTGCAAAGCCCCAGGTGATGTGTTTGGCTGGGGAGCCACATTAAGCCATTTTAGACAGGAAACTCATGCCCCAAGCTTCACTGTGCCTGACCTTCTGACTATACAAACCCTCACCTCCTCTGCAGATTAAATGTTTGCCTGCTGCTCCTCAATTTTCAGTGCCTGGCTTTTGACCCCCTAAAAATCAATTATTAGCATCTGTTTTGCTTCTTTTAGCCATGGGTGTAGCCGTGATTAGAAGACCACAGGTGCTTCTAGCTTGTTCCCCTACTCCATTGCAGATGTTAGTGCTCCCCAGGAATGGAGTCGTCTGCTGTATGACATTCTGTCAGAAGTCCGTCCCACCACTTGCTGCTGCATGGGCTTTTCATAGATGTATTCAGCCTGGGTCATGGTCCACAGAATCATAGAATCATAGAGTCATAGAATCATAGAATGACTTGTGTTGGAAGGGGCCTCAAAGATCATAAACTCCCCTGCCACTGGCAGAATTGCCAGCTGCTAGATCGAGAACCAGCTCAGGCTGCCCAGGGTCCCATCCAACCTGGCCTTCAACCCCTTTGGGGATAGGGCATCCACAACCTCTCTGAGCAGCCTGTGCCAGCACCTCACCACCCTCTCTGAGGAATATTTTCCCCTGACATCTAATCTAAATCTCCCCTCCTTTAGTTTAAAACCTTTTCCCCTTGTCCTATCACAGAAAGAAGGTGAGTTTCTGAATTAGTGAACTCATGCAACCCTGTTCTCTGCTTACCACAGAGCTGTTATGCACATCTGTGCTCAGGAAAGGTTCCCTTGGAGTGTAGAAGGGAGCTGCAGAGAAGAAGAAGGACTGATGAAATAAAATGGAAAAATAAGGTTTGTTTTATCTAAAAAAAGAGGAAGGAGAAAAGAACTTTGGACATCTGAAATGTTGTTGAAAAAGGACATCACGGCCTGTTGCTTTTCATGTCCACAGTGAATAGGATGAAGAAGAAATCTTGCTAAATTTTCAAGCAGAAAGATTTCAGTTAGGGATGTAGGGAGCCATCTAATTGTTAGTATGGTGAGACATGGTAAGGCTCATTTGCTGGTGAGGCTCATTTGCTGGAGGACACGAAAAAATATCCAGCAGTGCAGGGTCTGTCTCTCTCCTGTCCTGCATCAGAGCAGAAGGATACAATAAGTGATGTCATATGATTCTCTGCCAGCCTACATTTTTGTGATTGGGTGAGCAAGATGAACCTGAAGATTGTCTCACAAGAGCCCTCATTTTACAGGAAAGAAAAAGTGGGTCATGGGTAGGCTGATCAGCAAAATCTTCAATCCTGGACTAGTGAGGACATCGTTTCTGCAGGCTTCTACCATGTACATTTTATGTTGGCAGTTGGTGCAAGAAGCCAATTGTTGATGGCTGCAAACAACAGCCTTTATGGATGTACATGTCACCTCCGGGAGTCTGCAGCTTTGAAGGGCTGGTGAACACCACAGAAATGCCAAAAAGGCAGTACATTCTGATAGTGAAGCAGACTTCATAGTGAGGGAAACTAACCACCACCTGCTTCTACAGAACAAGAAGACAGTAATGACCCTGATTCTTGTTGTTTGCAAGCATCTCTGTGTGTATCACAAGCTCAAAGGGAAATTTATCCTCTCTGTTAAGGAAGAAGACATATGGGGCTGGTCTGAAGTTTTTCTGTGCATTAGAAGAAGTATTTAGAGTTGTCATTTCCTTCTGCAATTCAGTGTTCCCATAGCAGAATTAATAGGCAAGGGGAGAAGAGGACTGAATATCTGATCAGTATTTTTGGCTTTCAGTACGGACCTGTGTGGCACTGGCTATTTCTTGAAGAACCAGAGTGAATCATGTGCACGTTACGTTGTTCAGCAGAAGGAAGGATTTAGATGTATTTATTTATTTCCTTTGCTGAAGAAGGCTCTTTAGGAGAGAGACAAGAATGCAAGGTTATAAGGTGAAACTTGCAGCTTTGCAATTCCAAGCATCTTCTCTCACGACCCTCCCCTCCCTGCCTTTGGAAAGATGACTAGATCATTTGAGACAGTTTCCTCCTTGTGCTGTGTGGTGCCCACCTGAGCAAGCCTTTCTGATCACTTACATATGCCTGCACAGGTATGCTTGTCTCACTAGGAGGGGAAGTTATTTCTTCAGGTCAGGTTCTGCTCTGTGTGCAGAGTTTTGGCATCTTGTCAGCATGTCCAGGGACTTCACAGAGGAAATGTTTTTTATCCCACCAACTCCTTTTATGGGGAGACAAGATTGAATTGTTTTTGCCAATCCGTCTTGTTTTGCTAATTTCCCTGTGTACATGGGGATTTATGACTCATTGTCCCCAAAGAGAAATAGCATAGGAGTTTGTTTAAACCTACTCAGATTTAGTGACTGATTCTGTTCCCATAGAACCAGCTTTTAGACGGATGTAGCTTCTCTTAGGGCAGATGCACCTCTCTGGATTTAAGCACAAATTGCTGAAATTAGAATGGGAGTCTGTACATGCATTTGTGGAGTACTCTTTCTGGACATTTCTCTAAGAGATCATAATTTGCTGAATCACTTGCTTCTCATTAGACAGCAGGCTTGCATCAAAGAATACGTATTTTATGGACACCCCACTCCCAAGCTTGTGCCCCTTAAATGCCTGATCTAGGTCACACTGATATGTCTACTGATGACCCTGATTCAATCAGACAACCAGATGGCTTTATTTGTGCACCTATGCTGCACCCACTGCCAGGAATTGGCCTGTCTTCTCACAGTTGCCCAGTGTGTAGCTGTATGGGTTTATGGCTAATTTTGGCCATGCTAATCTTATGCTGATGCCTAAGGAGAAGGGCAGCTGCAAGTGCAACACAAAGCTTTCCTTATCAGGTGATAAATGAAATAATCTTTCTGAAAAAACCTCAGACTTAAATTTTGTGGACATTCTTATCAAATGGTATCTTTGCTGACTGATTGTATCAGAGCGTTAGATTAGATTACCACATCCTGCAGTAACAAGCTAGTCCACCTCTTTGACCAAAGAGGACATGTACTGGATGCATCCTCCTAACCACTGTATATTGCAACACTATAAGCTGTTTTCTCTCTTTGCCTCTTGCTGAAGCAGTTGCTGACTTTGTTTGCTTGAATTTTGGAGTGTATTTGTATGATTCATGAGCCTGCAGAAAAATATTCTGGCTCTCCTCCACCAGACCCTACATCTTGGCTACCAGAGAGAATTCTTACATTGAAACAACGACAGCTTCTTGGAGAGACCTTGTCCTCTAATGCAAATCAGATATTGGAAAATCTGGAGATCTGTATTATGCATGGTCAGTATTGGAGTGCCTCCACTTGCATTCTGGTGTAACTGATTTGGGTGATAGCAGCTGTCTGATCCGCGCTGGGTTGCTGGCCTGACTTCTTGGACTTCTTTGACTGAGGTCTGTGCTTGTTGTACTGATGTGGTAAGCTGTCCAGCCACAGAATCATAGAGTCATTAAGGTTGAAAAAGTCCATTAAAATCACGTGGTCCACAGGAGAAGACTGCTCTTGTTTCAGTTGCATTCTGGATGGGAATTCTGGTCTGGGGCTTTCTTCCAGTCCACTTGCCCGTGCCACGTGGTTATACTCCTTGTGTGTTGTCACTGCTGTCCCCAGCACCTAGTGATGGACCTGAGACTCTGCTCTGAAGAGAGATATATGATAGATAACCAGAAAGGTGGCTCCTACCCCAAAGTGGTTAGTTACACTTTAATTAGAAGACAAAAGGCAACAGATGGGTACAGATGGACCAACGGGGGAGTACAAGGGAACAATCAGACAACATTAGTCAGCTTGGTAGGCAGCAAGCTTTACATACCAACTGCCTAACTCTTGTGAAGGGTTTGATAGGCAGCAGAGAATTGTAACTGGCTTTGTGCAGGCTGACGGGGCTTCATTGACAATGTGAGGGGCAGATGTGAAAAAGCAGTAAAAGTACTTTTTTTCTGTACTTCAAACACAATAATGCTGAGAAAGCGCAACAACTCAAAAATACCAGTGCTGCTGGAAAGTTTCAATTCTTAACATCTCAGTAGAGTTGCTGAGCTGGTGTGCTGGTGCCAGACCCATATTGCTTATGGTCAAAACTACTCCCGTTTACCACTGGCTTGGAGGTTTTTGTGGCATGTACCATGCTGCTCTGTACCTGTGGCCATTCATTGTGATCATTTCATTGATTGTGGAAATATGTTATCCCAAGATGCTGACAATAAATATCCATATCTTAATTCAGGTGATATCTGAAATCCTGTAGGAAGTATGGCTACAGTAATTAAATATTCTTCTCACAACGCTTTATCAAGGATCCATCCCGTCATTCCAGATCAATCAATGACATCCTCAAGAATCTGGAAAGGAAAGTGTGATTTGGTTACCAATGAAAGGAGGAAGCTTAGTTGTTGCTTTGAGTTTTTTGGCGGAGGAAAATAAAATCAAATTTCTTTTTGAGTTAACACAGAATATTTTTGGATCTGAAAAATATGTTTTCTCAGTTAATTTAAAGGTAGTAAAATCATTTTGCAACATAGACCATTTTTGATAGAAAAAAATGTCATCAGAAAATGAAAATTTCTAAAGCTTTCATTTTGCATATTGCCATTTTTAAGCAAATATTTCATTGTGAAATAACTAAGTGATATTTGCTGACATTTTAAGAATCCTCTCCCTTCCGCTCTCTTTAGGACCAAACTCTTTGCAAATATGCAAAGGAAAAGAACAGTTGGGAGAAAAACACGAGAATTTTGTTGGCTTTAAGATTTGAATTTCATGGATACGTGAGGGTAGAGAGGAAGCAACCAACCAAATGGTGCCCGGAGAAAGCGCTAGCAGAGCTTCTGCTGAAAGAGCCTCACAGGGGGTGGCAATGCCCCTACTGCCCGAGGGAGTGTTTTCATCTGTTCAGTTGCATTTGCTTGAGACTTTGTCTCATGTTGATGTCTTCACTTGGCCTGTGATTCTTTTGCTTTTTTCTATTTTTACATTTCTTGAATATTATTAACTGGAGGCTCTGTTTTCTTTCCATTGGGCTTGAGAGGAAGGAGGTGATGCTGTGCCCTCATTTGCATATTCATAAGGCTCTGCGTTTTTCTTTCTTTTTCTTTTAATTTTGTTTTTCTTCCTCCTCCTCTCCCCCCATTTTTTGCTGGGGGTTTGGCAGTTTGCTTTGCCTGGCGTAGAAGTCTGACCAATGCAACTGAATTAAATGGAAACAAGTTTTTCTTAGTATGGAATCACTCAGACTTCTGTTCAGTAAGGAGTAGCCTGTTTGTAGTGTCTTTGGCTTGGTTTTGGTCCTTGGATGTTGGTTCTGGCCAGTGCTTAGTTCTCACATGCCCCTTGCTTGGATTTCATTCCTGAATTTGCTTACTGTTGGCTTGGAGCTGACCTCCAGAAGTCCCTTCCACCCCCTACAATTCTGTGATTCTGCATCTTGGCAGTATTTTTTCCAAAATCAAGACAGTCCTTTCCTCTGTGGTTTTCTTTGCACTTTTATGTGTTAATTTCTCTGCTGCTCCGCAAAGATATCTAGTGTTAAAACTGGTTATCGCTGCAGCTGCTGCATGCTTGAGTTTCCCTTGCTGCACATGAACTCTGACATGCACTTAGTGCCATTGATTTGAGCGCACAATATGCTAAGCATCGTTTGTTTTCCCTCTGCCTGAACTGTGTTTTCCCTGAGTCTGTAATTTTTTCAGACTGCCTTCGGTAACGTTAGACGCCAGCGCTCACTTGTTCCTTGCTGTGTTGCGGCGTGTGAGCTTCAGTCACTGTCTCTTGGCCTTTCTTCCTCGGAAGAGGGGTTGGCGTTACAGACCCGGGTTTATTTCTAAGATGTGCTGGGGGCTGTGCCGTCGTGTGCTGAATCAGGAGTTTGCCATGCCTATTTAATTTCCTTCTGCTGAGCTCTCTGCATTCTGCAATATCTCCCACCATGTCAAGCCCGGAAGGTTGTTTGACAGCCTTTTTCTTGTTCCTGTTTAAGCTTTCGACTTGGTCTGCATTTTGTGTGACAGTTTCTGGCGCTTGTTTCCCTTAGGTTAATTTCCTCAGTTCCTATACCGATAGTGACTTACAATTCCATTGTTCCTTCCTTCCAGAAAGATCTTAAGCACTTTACAAAATTAACATACAGGCGGCATTTCACTCTGAGTAACATTCAGCCGCTCCTTGGTGGAATGAGGTTAGGCTGTTTAATGATGCAGAGCAGCACCGTGGAGTGGTCTTGTGTAAGAAAGAGCAGTTCCAAGCAGAAAGAGGTAAGGAGTTTTTAAGTGGACTCTGGCCATTGTGTCGTCAGTCTTCAGGAAAAGTGGCATGAATTGAGACCAGGAAAGATAAAGCCTTTTTCATTTCTTTCCCCCACCATAGGAAGGATGCAAAGCTGTTCGAGCAGGTCCAGTGGAGGAAGGAATGGCAGCATCTCCCCTAGATCCTGGTGCCTTGTTAGTCAGATGGTGAGGACAGGCTCCCAGGCAGTGGGAAAATGGAGCTCAGATCCCTCCGGTCCGATTCAGAACCAAGGCTGAAATTGATGGTTCTGCCACCTCTGAGGAGAGAGGTGGAACTGTTGGGACTGAGTTTTATTTTCTTTTGAAAGATACTATTTCTTTCCCAGTGAGCAGTTGAAGTTTTTGCAGTCATTTGTTCAGATCCAAATTTCCATCACTTTTATTAATAACATCTGATAACAACACAACTTTTGTGTGCATGCAGAATGGAAGAGTTTGATTAATGGAAAATTCAAAAAAGCAAGCAAACCTGGCTTTATGCCGAAGAAATACCTTTGATTTTTTTTTTCTGTATTTTCAGATCTCGCTTTAAAAAGCTCATGCTTTTGCACAGCCTGATCAGGACACCATTTGGGTTGGTGTTGGAGCATGCAGGGCTGGCACTTGCAGGCTGGGGGAAGCTTGCTCCCCACTGCATAACACAGTGTGCACACTGCAGCAGGTCTGCTAATAGGTGCTGCACACCCCTTCATACTCCACTAAATCCACCTTGGTATTATGTAATATTGTGGTACTTTGTTTTTTGTTCTTTTTCCAAAAGAAATAGTGATTGCTGGTAAATCAACTTATATTGGGTGCAGCAGTGGGCAACAGAGATGTGCTTGAAGTTCACCATCAGCTTGAAGTCTAAGCAGCATCATATGACAGTCTCACTGTCCAGGCTGGGACACTGGGAATAATAGAAAAAGACCTTTTCTCTGCAGTCTGCTGTCTGAGATCAGCTCTTGAACACCGAGCTTAACTGCTTGCTCGGAGCATCATCTGGATGTTTTCAGATTTTGGATAGTTCAGGTCACTCCTTAGAGGCCAGTGTTTTACTTTTGTTCTATTTTAGAAGTGGGAGATATTTGCTTTCCTTCTTAGATGTGTGCTCATTTTCACCGAGGCCAGAGTTCTTTGTATCACTGCATTTAATTATGTTTGCTTTGTAGACTGCTGGGATTATGGCAGCATTGCATTCCTGCAGCTTTTCAGCTTTTGAGATGAGCTTTCTGTGGACAGCAGCTTCCCTTGAGCTCTTCCTGTGCATAGATCAACCTGCATCTGTAGGTTTCTTTAGCTCCATTCCTCATCTCTTTTCCTACAGTCGGTTGTTATTTGCAGTCCTGGCTTTTGCAATGACCAGGGAACAAACCAATGGTGTATTTGAATAGTTCTCCTCCCTGCTTTGGTCTGAGAATAAACCTTGCATGTGTATGCATTTTCCTGCTCGTTGCTCAAACACCTTGCTTCAGCCTGGGACTAATGGAGACACTGTCTTACAAATAAAGGTTAAAAGAGTACAGTCTGGTGAAATCTGCACTGAGGACTCTGTCCATTAAGAAGTCCCCTGTCTCAGATAAACACTCTAAAGTACTCCCAGGGTCTTCTGTGTGATGTTACTTGAACTTTAGTTAAAACCTACTTTCTATTGATAGCCTGTGTCTTACTGGACCCTAACCTGGTTGCAGAGGACAGATCTTCCTCAGGCTTTATTTTTGCCAGATTGGGAGTACGATAATTTTCTGCAAACGTTTGAAGGGTTTAATCAATACGAAAAGGAAGGACTTCTTTAGGACAATCCTAAAGATTGGGTGTAATTAAAGAGTAATGAGGAAGCAGGAGTTAAAGCAGAAGTGCTTTTATGCTGAAGATCAGGGGGTTCTTTTAGAAGATGCCAACCAGTTGCCTGAGAAGCATGGTGGGAGTCCAGTCCACCACCCAGTCTGCAGGTGGTACCTGCAGCTATTGAATGTGAAATGGGAAATAGAGACGAACTGACTGGATGGGCATCTACCACATTTGTTATCCTCAGTGCTGCAAGCCTTTCTGTGTTTGGTTCTGCAGCCCTCCCGGGGAAATCCTCCCAGTCCCAGACATGCTCATCCATCAGCCAGCCCTTCTGCCCTCCTCTGAATGGGGGTACGAAAGAGATTTCCCTCCCCTTCTCTTTAAGGAAAGGATCCCAGTTTGTGCTGAAACACGGAGAGGACTGAAAAGCACTTTAGTGCCCCGGTAAGAGTGGTAGGGCTCTGCACTACCAATGCTGTGCTTATGCGGGTGGAATTTTCCAGGAGCATCCCCATCCGCCACCACCACCCCTTTGCAAACTTTCAGAAACGCAACTCATGAAAATGCATTCTTAGCACACAGCTGACTTGGTCAACATCTGGTTTCCAAAGAAAGTGCTGCGAGAGATTTGAAATTGCTGTACTATGGAAAAAATGACTGGGGGTAATTATAGATACCTAACAATACAATTTAATTTCTTCTGCCTTATCTTTCCTATATAGTGTATCTGGTAATGCTTCAAAGAGAGAAATTCTTCACATAGAGGGCAGTGAGAGGGGTAGGTAAGGGAGAGAAAAAGCCCCCCACAATTTCAGTTAAGATTTGAAATGAAAGTAAGTGTAAGCAAAGAAATAGATGTTATGCAGTCCTGCTTCGGAAAGCAAGTCTTACTGAGTGAGGACCTTTGCTTTTATTGTGCGTTGGCTGTGGGAAGAGAAGGGGAATGTGGAAGGTGATGAGAGAAGCTGAGGAAGATGGGACCTCTAAGCACAAATTCGGAGGACAGAGGGAGTTTAGCAGAAAGCCCCCGTAGCAGCTGGGGTGCCAGTACTGCTGAGCAGGCTCAGAGCTTGGGACTGGAGGGGAAAGGAAAATGATGCTTATAAAGTCAGACCAGTGTTGAGACTGATTTTTCTGGGAGACAATTCAGAGTCGCTGGCTCACACCCTTGCTCGAAAGCACCTTTGCTTCCTTTGATAAAGGGGGAACCTGCAGAGACCAGCCTCAGCAAGTTGAAGTGAGAACATACCTGTATCCCAACATGGTCTCCTCTCTGCCTCAGAAGTGCAGTTACTGTTGGCACTATGGTCCATAGTTCCTGCATAGGCTGTGTGTCTGCAGCCAAGGCTCCTGATGGCATTGCAGAGCCAGCTGCAGCCATGGCCTCTCCCCAGGAAGCAATCACCATCCTTAGGGGTGCTACAGTGTAAACTGCATGGGGAACCATTGGACCTTTCTGTAGAGTCCAACAGCAAGAAGAGGATGCTATAGGATATTGCTTTTTTTTTTTTTGGCCAGAAGTGCAGCCAAGGTAAGGGTGGAGGGTGAAGAAGTCCCTCATACCCCTGGGATGCTGCAAACTCTCTGTCTGCTCCTGTGATGGATGCTGTGTCCCACCTTAGTTGCTGGCTCTAAAACGATTACAGCTGTGCAGAGGTGAAGTGAAAGGCAGTAGAGGCTTCCTAAAGGGATGATGGAAGGTCAGCAAGAGACTTCAAGCTGAGGACTTGTCAATTGGTATAGATTCTACTGGTAAATTGTCCCCTGCAGGCAAGCTCCTAGTAACATTTAATTTAGAGAAATGCACCAAATGGGATATAATGAAAATATTAATATTATGAAAGTGTGACTGTTATCTGGAAGAAGTGCTGGTTAAGATTCATTTATCTATCATGCTCATTGGGGCTTGTCTCAGTGATATAATCCTAAGATCTGTTGATGCTGATGTGTTACAATACTTAAGGGCAGTCCTTGAGGGAGGGAGAGGGGCATACCTGAGTGACTCTGTCCAAATACGGCTCACACTGAGTTTACTTGCAGAAAATCCTCTGAATTTTTTTTTTTTTTTTTTGAAGGGGGAAAAAGATGTGTTTTAGTTAAAATATATTTTTTATACGAGGTACTCATTTTTCTTAAGACATTCCAACTTTTTTGTGAGAAAACTCACAAGTTTGAAAACAGACACTCCAAAGTCTTTTGTTGCCACAACCTGTACAGATTGATTTTTTTTTTTTTTAATCTTAAATTTTTGAATACTGTTTTGAAATTTTCAGCAAAAGAAATAGTGTCAGGGACCTCCTCTCATTTATATTCAAATGGATATTTCTCTGTGTTTCAGGAAGCCAGAATATGAACCAGATGATTCTGGTGTTAAAAAAAGAACATACTCTTAGCCAGTGTACCTCCTTCAGAGGAAATTACCATCTCTGCTCCAGAAAATTCTGAAATGATAAATGCAAAACCATGCAGACGCTGACAGGAATAACTGAACCTTGATTTCTGAAGAAACAGCTAGCAAAGAATAGCAGTGCAAGGTCAAGGTCCTGAAGCTGCGATCTCTTTCCCTGTTGAGGGCTGATGAAGGGTATGGTAAGCATGGGCACAACTGAGCGGTAGGAAAAACCTACAAATGGTTGGAATGGGGTATAAAAAATTAGTGGAAAATATTTATGCAGCTTCACAGCGTTGCAAGATGGTTTCTAGACCTTAAAGCAAAACCAAGCTGCTTTGTGTTTGAAGGGCCTCTCACAGGCCATCTAGATGTGATCCTCTTAGAGAGCGTCATGCAAAGCCTGTATCTTTTCTTTGATGCCTTGCCCTCTCTTCCTCTTCCCTTTCCTTCTCTAGAAGTTGCTCTGCTGCTGCAAACTGGACTGATCTGTGTTATACCAGTACTGCAGTTTCCCACTCAACCACTCTTTGCAGGGCACAGCAGCACCTTTGTCCCCTGGTGAGCTGGCACCATAGTCCTTGCCATGTTCTTCATCTGAAATGTGGAGGCCCAGGGAGCCATTTCAGGTTTTGCTTCCAAATAGTTCTGCTAGGGTACTGGTGTAAAGCTCAGGCAAAGCCAGAACATTAGGACACCCAAAGAAAGGGAGAAGGGATGAGAAGAGGAGAGGTTAAAGTGAATAACTCTCATGACTTCAGTGTTGAAAAGAGATTGATTATATCATTGTTTAAAAACCCATATTTTGGGGAAGAGACTAAAAAATGGTTATTTTTGCTTAGAATTTTGCTGTTACTGGTCATTCATTTCTAAAAGAGTTTATAGAGCAATGAGTCGTACATACGTACTCTGTCATGTACACAGTCAGCTATCTACCTGCAGCATAGCATGGACCTTGGTAGAAACTGTAACTGGCTCCAAGGATTTTCTGACATCACCTTTGTGGAAAGAGAAGTCAGGTTACCAGCCTTCTGTGAGCAACTCCAAGAGGCAGTGGAAGGAGCTATCTTTTAAAGAAGGTGAGCTCTCTTTTTGCCTGCCTGGCAGAGGCTTCCTTGCATGGGAAGATGATTTCTGAGATGTCTGTGTAGAAGACCTCACATTTTCTTCACCTGTTTCAGGCCAAGTTTGGGGATGATGAAGCTGTTAAGGTTGTGATAATCACACATGTACTTTCTATAAACATATCTGTTTTGCTCCCTTCAGCTACAGGGTAGTTTGAGGTAATTACTTATCTACACAAGGACTCTTGGTCTGGGGGGATGAGGCTTCCATATGAGTGCTAGTGCATATTTTTGGTAGTTTTGAGTCTTGGCTGGAAGAGGGCATGGAGTCTCAGAAGCATTAGGCAGTATTCCAGTTTGCCTATGAAAGAAGCCTGAGTGCCTGACCTCCAGGTACCAGGGTCTTCCATGTATTTACTGTTGGACATGCAGACAAACAATTGCACCAGAGCTATTAAAAAAAAAATGTTTTGATTTTACTTGTTGTGTTTTGTGCCTTTCCTGCTGAGGTCATTATCTCTCTTGCTAGTGCATGGCACACAGTGCTGTAAAAGAACCTGTGCTGAACTCATAGTAAGGTTAATCCATTTCAATGAATAATGCCCATGCACTGACTCTAGAGTTCATCTCTTTTTCAGAGATGGGTCTTCTTTCTTTTGTATTTCTGGGTGCATCTGAAGGTGCTGAATTTGCTCTCCGGATCCCTCTCGGGATTTATATCCTGAGTATTTTCTAGCACTGCGCTTCAGCCTGCACTGAAATTAGCTGGATTAATTGAGCTAAAAATCTGTATATTTGTTTATTACCGGTAGTATGATCTTTGTGCAGTGTACTAGATACTGATACTTTCTTCTATGCCCTTGGTAAAATGCATATGAAAATTGTTGACCTTTAAGACAAGTTGCATTGCCTGCTCTCTCAGGCTGTTCCTGAGGAGAATGGTAGTGTAGGGGAGGTGTTGGTTGTATTTCTTCTTTATGGGCTGTGGAGGTCTCTAGTGTCATTTTCTGACCTTGTGTTAATTGGAAGTGTTTTCATGGATGTTTTTCAATTTTATTGCTATTGCACTTGGAGAGATTGAAATAATACACAGTACTGAATAAGAAATAAATAAAAACAATGATCTTAGGAAGTTTGACAAATCTTATGTCTGTGGTGCCTGGAACCTCCTTGTTGGTTAATAAAATATTTGTCCTTTTTCTGTTTTCTCTTCTGGAGAAAGGTTTCTCACAGGTTCTCTCTTTTACACACAGTGAATACAAGAAATGCTGCTAAGGACTGAGAGACAGTGAACAAGTGAAGCAGATTCTGAGTGGAAGGGATGCAGGGAGGTAGGAAATGAAAGTGTGGCCCTGCCTGTGGTGAGGGGATTGGAGATTCATGATCCTTGAGGTTCCTTCCAACCTGGGCCATTCTGTGATTCTGTGAAAGTATGCAATATAAAGTGATAGAACAAAGATGAGATGTATGTTGGCTCCTTTGTTAATCAAGAAGACAAAAGTGAAGGGCTGATCAGACAATGTGTCCTTCTTCTGGGTTAGGATAATGCCTCTAATTTCCCTAGCGAGATGACTGATCAGCTGTACACAAGTCACATCAGAAGTCCCTGAGAATGGGACTTGATTGATAAATGAGGAGCAACACAGCAGCCCATGGATATCCTCAAGCCCTGGTGCTGTTGCAGTGTATAGTGGTGTTTGCTTGGTTCTGCTGGTGCAACAGCAGCAAAATCACATCAGGTTGAAACTTCTGGCTTTTGGATGGATTGATCTACACCAGTCTCCTTTATTATCACTTATCACTGAAGAGAGTGGTTCATGCAGTGGAGACAACACTTTTTTTCCCATTTTATGACGGTCATCTGGAGATACCTGCAGTTGTGTAACCATGGCTATGGAAAAAGAATTTAGTGTAAAGCTTATAAGGATGTCCCTCGTCTCTTGTAGTTTGCCACATCCAGATAAAATCCCTAAATTCTTTTGGTGCGGTTCACTAAAACTGTCTTTGATAATCCCTTTTCTAAATCCACTTGAAGGAGACAGAATTTTATTTACTTTGATTTCCATCCTCAGTCTTTGACAATAAAGTTTGGAAAAGGACCTATTTCTGAAATAAGTCAAGAATGAAAATTTTCTGCTTACTCCCATTTTCAACACATTAATTTATCTGAAGAGAAAGGAAGGTCTTGGCGTTTTGTAATTCTCTGTCCTAATGCTGTTCTGAGTGTCAGTAGTTTTCTGGCCTGTGGCCTTGGACAGGCCAGTAGTAATATTTAGTGCTACATTATAAGGGCCAGCTTCCTCTTCAAAGGTGATGCTCAATCACTCTTGTTCTTTCTGTTAATACCTCTGGCATCTGTGATGGGTGGCATGTGCTATAGACCAACTCATACCTCCTTCCTCTCTTAGCTGTGTACAAACTCTCCATGAGAGAGAGAGCTATGAGATATGGTTTAGTAGCTTGTGAAAGCAATGGTAAGGGAGGATGGTTGGACTAGATGATCTTGTAGGTCCTTCCCAACCTTGTGATTCTATGATTCTGTGAGGAGCTGGGGAAGGACAGGTGAAAATGTCCTTATCTCTTCTTAACACTGGGCCGGAAGTCAACTTTCCTGGCTGCTGAGAAAGCAGAACATGAAGAAATGGCAGCTGAAATTAAACTGTGGCAAGAGGCAAGTGACAGAGAGAAGTACTGTTTGACAGAGCACATCAAATCTAGAAAATGTCTTTCAGTGCAAGGCCTCTGTCATTTAGCTTCATGGTGAACACGACCCATGGGGAAATAATGTTATTTTCTTCAGCTGCTAAGAAAGCTCTGCTCTGTGTTACAGGCTTTTCTGTCCATGGCTATGAATGTAGCATGTCCACAGCAGGTTATGACTTCATTGTGCTTTAATATTGGCAGTAAATGATGTGGGAGACTTCAGAATGGTTCCGGATGTCCCATTTGCTCAGTAGCAAGACAGAACTGTCTTTGTTTTTGCTCTCTGGAGGGCAAAGTGAGTGTGATCTCTGGTCTGTCGTTCCAGGCTCTTCCACAGATCCTCAGAACAATTAAAAATGCTGGCGGAGTTATTTAAATATCCAGAGATTTGGACTCAAAGGATGAGGCCTTGTATTTTAAGTGTATAGTTCCCATGGGCTCAGGAAAAGAAAGAAAATTTTGTGTTAGAGACAAGCATTTTTCTGGCAGAATTTTGTGCTGAAAGATCCATCCCTCAGAGCTTCCCTTAGGCCAGGACAGTCAATCAGTTTACTCATGGCATAGTTTATACATCATTATATGAACTGCATCATGGTCTAACCTCCCCAACAGTAGTACAGCTTGAGGAAAAATAGTTTTGGGGGTGATGCCTTTTTCCATCCTATATCATCTTGTTCTGGCTGTAATTTGGGACTTCTTTTCAATGGCCAAAGATATCAGGCAGATGAAATGCCAGCTGTGAAGTTCTGGTGTACCAGTGTTGTGTCCTACTTGATGCTTTTCAACATCCAGGCTAGCCTCTGGCTCTTTCCTACAGCCGCATCCAGTATACCAAATGTAACCCCAGAAGCAAACCTCAACATAGATATGAACAGACAGTTGTTGGTACTGGGTGGGGATCTAGACCTGTTGCCTTGATGTTTCCAGTAGGTGCATGCTTCAGTGCATTGACTGCAGGTCAGGCAAAACTTTGCACGTGATACTCTGTGAACAGGACAGGTTGAGTGGTGTTTGGCAACTAGAGGAAGCTGCAAATTTGCGTATAGGTATTTGTGCTTAACTCAGTGGCTATGGAAGTGTCTTGGTCACCCTTGTATTTCTATATTTGAATTTGAGATACTGGTCCTGGCAATTTGTGTGGAATACTGCTGAATTCTCTCTCTCATGCAATGCCGATTGCAAGTTCATTTCTTTCAAACTTAATTTATAGCCTATATCACAAGATTTTTTACTGTTTCCATAACCCCAAATTTCTCCATCTTTGCTTCTTTCTAATCACTAACACTGTAACTTTTAGCATTGTTCTTGATGCTGTCCTTTCCTCATCTGCATTGCTCTGTGTCCCTCACTGCTGTACTATGACAGTAAGTTCCACAACCTGAAGCTTCAGCATGTAAAAGTATTTCTCAAGACACAGAATCACAGAATCATTAAGGTTGAAAAAGATCTCTAAGGTCACCTAGTCCAACCATCAGCCCATCCCCACCGTGCCCACTAACCATGTCCTCAGTGCCACATCCACACGGTTCTGGAACACCTCCAGGGACGGTGACTCCACCACCTCCTGGGCAGCCTGTGCCACTGCAGCACCATTCTTTCTGAGAATCAATTTTCCATAATTTCCAGCCTGAACTTCCTCTGAATGTCTCTAAATGGCAACTTAAAGCTCTCTCTCATCTTGTCACTGTTACCTGTGAGAAGAGGCCGATCCCCACCTCACTACAACATCCTTTTAGGTAGATGACCTTTGTTCGTATAAATAACTATTTTTTAAATTAAAATACACTTCGTAGTGGTAGGATAAATCTAGGATGGGTTCATTTTTAACCTTGTGCTTGTTCAATGGATATATGGCTGCTTGCATCTGGGGAAATCTTGTTCACAAGTAGAAAAGTTCTGAGTGATTGTGAGTGAATGTTCCTTGAGATTGCAGCTGTTCCTTGAGATTTGTTCTCACTTTCTCATTTCAAATGCTCATCAGCTGTGAATCTCCGGAGAGAGCTACACCTGGACATCTGACTTTTTGGAGTTGTATTTGGTCTCCAAAGCAAGAACAAACATTAAGTGTAGTCTGTGTCCAACATACATAGCAGTTTGAGGGGCAACGGATGCATGAGCTTGTTCTACTCAGGACACAGTCTTCTGTTGCAGATCCATGTAAAGATATGTTTGAATGTTTGTGGCTGGTTTAGGGTAAGAGCTGTCTTTTTTTCCCTAAGTAGAGTTGATATAAGAGCCGAGGATGTTTCATAGCCCATTGAACTGGATAAACATGGCAGCTCTTAACACTGCAAATTACACTGAGGTCAGGGACAGCAGAGCAATAGGAATATAGGAACAGCGCTGCTGGGAGAACAGTGTGCCCTGGCCTTCTCCTGATTTCAATTTAGGGTCTTCTCTACAGAGTAGGAGCTGGCCTCTGAGGGTATGGGCTGCACCCTAGGAAAGAGAGGAGATGCTGCTCTCATCTCAGACTAGGAAGTAAGGGGATGATAGTACAGGAATGTTACTACCAGATGCCCCCATCTTTTGGCAGAAGGAGCTCTTTACTCGGATCCTTTCTTTTTCTCTTCTCAAATCTACTTCCTTCTATTTTTTTTCTTCCCTTCTCACTGACTGGGTTTGTAAGAGCAGCCCAGCTGGGACTGAGGTAGAGCAGCAGACCAGCCTCTTGTGCTCTCTTCTAAATGCCTTTTCAAGCAAGCTCAATAATTGATGAGCACCTGCGTCCTTATCTGCACTAAAGAGCGCACGTGGTATTTAGTACATGAAAATGCTATTTTGTCCATTGGAGCTCATCCCTGGAACAACACCATTTCCCCAGAATACCAGTTAATTGTTCTCTCAGTTGATATGGAGGGACTTCCTTCCTCCAACGCTCTCAGCTACTTGACTTCTTGCAGCCTAGGTCTTGTGCCTGATCCCAGCACATGGCAGTTAACTTATCTGGCACCACAGTGCACGGTTCAGACTCCTTCCTCCAGAGAGTTTCTTCTTGACCACTACTGCCCAGCCTATCCTCATTCCTAAGTGAAACAAGCACAGCAGGCCTCAGATCACTTCCTGGTTTTCCATTCCTCAGATTATCATCCTGAGTCAATGCATGATTTGTTGCTTGCTTGAGATTAGCTGCTTTTGGTCAGCATGGAGGATGCACTGACATAGTTGTGGATGCAGGAGGGAGTAAGAAGTCAGGACTGAAATGTCTTAGAGGAGCTGGTGAAGGACGATGTAGAAGAGTGATTGAGAAGTGTCACATCAGGGAAGCTACAAGCTGTCAGCTTAACTTTGGTCCCTGCACAAGGGTGGGATGGGGTGAGCAAAACTGAGCAGCTCGAGGTGTGGTTGAGCAGGACACAGGCATGTTGACAAGAAATGTGGAGGGAGAGGAAGGATTAAAATAGTTGAAGTGTCACAGATGGGGTCTAAGGTGCACTGGCCAAACTGCTTATTGCTGTCAAGGACTGAAATGGCAGGATGAGCAGCAGGCCAGTACTGTAGGACAGGAGGTCTGGTGCATGTTAATACCAGTCTCTATTCTGCTGTCATCGCAATGAGGGAGACTTGCTCGAGGGCAAGGGTGCATGTTTCCCAAGACAGGGTAACCACATCCTTACTTCTTTTGCAGCAGTGCATTACAGACATAGCCTGCCCCTTTTTTTTTCTAAAGGAAATTTACAGAAAGAGTGTTCTGTAAATGCACACTGCAATGGATCTGCACCTGTAAAGCTGTTACCAGCTAGTATCTGCCAGATACTAGAGAAACCTGAGTGCTTGTCTTTCTTTAAAAAAGAGCTGGAGCAGTGAGTGGGGGGAGGGATAAGTAGAGGAGGAAGGAGTTTGGGAATTGCAGATTTCTGGAATCACTGTTTCTTAACCCTCGTCTTCAGAAAAAATATGAATTATCAACCAAACTCCTTGTCAGCACCTGAACAATAACAAGGGGACATGTAAAAGTCCACTAGGATTTGCTGAGAACACTTCATGTCAGATCAATCTAATATCTTTCTGTGACAGGGTAACAGGCATTGTGGACAGAGGTGAAACTGAAGGTTTCATCTGCTTTGACTCCAGTAAGGTTTTTACCATCTCTCTCATCACATTTTGTTAGCAATCTAGAGGAGCGAGGTCTCAAGGAGAGCTAATAACAAATGCATGCAGGATGAATAAGAATGTCAAAATGGAAGGGAGCATTGGCTGGGGTTCTGTGAGGGTCTGTCCCATGCTCAGTTCAGTTCAATGTTTTCTTTAACAGCCTTGGTGATGGATAAAGAATTTGCATATCAAATTTGAAGATGACAGCAAGCTGAGGGGGACTGTGAATTTGTTGGAGAACAGGATTAGAATTTGTAATGATCTTGGCAAATTGGAGATACACACTGGAAAAGTGAGATGTAATTCAATAGAGACAAGTGCAAACTATTGTACTTTGGCAGCAATAATCAGCGACATAAATACAGTGCAGAGAAAGATCAACTAGATCACAGTTCTGCAGAAAAGGATTGGGGGGCATAAAAGAGGATCACGAGCTGAACATGGTTGTTTGTTGTTGAGAAAGAGGCAAATGCTGTACTTGGATGTATAAATAGGAGTTCAGCCTGCAAGGCACATGATGTAATCACTGAGCTCTGCTCAGCAGTGGTAAGGCTGGAAAGCTTGGTGCAATTTTGTGGATAGCTCTGTGAAAGATCTGGACAAATTGGAGCAAGTCTGGAAAAGATGGAACAAGGGGAAGCAATGAAAACAATAACGGATGTAGAAAATAAGACAAACAAGCAGTAATTTAATGAATTGGAATTGTGTAGTCCTGAGTTGAGGGGGACTGGGGAGAAAGGGAAAGAGACTGGACAACATGCAACAAATTCTCAATTTCTGAGCTTCCCTGTTTGCAGCAATGGCTTTGACAGCACTGTGTGATAACACTAATGACTGTATCCGGACTCTTACCTGGTCCCTGATGGAAGAGTTTGTGTGGATAGAAGTCTAGATGGTTTCTGTCTGTTTGAACTGTTCCTTTGAACTGTGGTCAGCACCAGAGGCTTTTGCGCGAAAGCAAAGGAGCAAATGAGTAGGCTCACAAGGAACCTCTCTCACTCGAAATACATGGGTGCACTGAAACCAGGGGGCCACTTGAACCCAAGAGTCATTTGAGAAACTCATTATATGCGCTACACAACAATTGAGGTCTTCAAGATGAGGGTGAAAGGCTGGTGAGGGGAGGCCGTCTTCTGCACAGCATTTGTAACTGTGGCAGAGGGATAAAGGCTTTTTATTAACTCTTCTTTCTTCAAGCCAGGGTTCATTCTTGATTGCCTTACTTGGACTTACCATTGACCTTGTCTTTTTCTTTAATCTGCATTTTGTGTATGCATATATCTGTTTGCTGTTTATCTGCCTGTCAAAACCGTGTATTCACAGTGGTTTAAGTTGTCTGTCTTCCACTCTCCTGGATTTCTTGTATGCGCCTTCGATCCTCTTCCATCTGAGCTACTGTAATTCCCTTGGACTTACAGATCCCAACTCTCTCACCTTTCACTTTAGTATTACAGTGTCACTAAAAACAACTTCCAGAGATCATTATCGCAAGATGTTGCGCACTGCTAGAAGATAAACAAAAAATGGATATGGAGAAGGTGAGAGATCTTGAGAGCAATAAGGAAGTCAGATAACTGTACTATAGCATAAAGAATAGTGCTTGCAACTTGCTATCTGACTAGGTGTTGTAATCTGGGCTGGCAATTCTTGTAGACATCATGGTTGAAAAGATTTGGAAGGCTGAATCTCATGGTTTGTAACATGATGTCTAGATTTCAGATGGATGCCAGAGTGGCAGATTTATTATCTGCCTTCTCAAAGAAAGTGGGAAACAAATAGATGCCTCCATGCCTGAAACCATATCCAATTCACTCCTAATTTTCAAATTCAAAATATATTCACTACATAATGTCTCAACATTAATATTTTTTATTGAGTATATTCATAGCCCTTTGTCATGTGCAATACTTTAAATATGCTATGAGTCTGAGACCCTGTGAACTCTTTGACTAGCCTTGTCTGATAAAACTTAGGAGCTATATAAAACAGCCCTGAAGTGTGGAGGCAATATTTTGGCATAGAGGGGCAGGTGTTTGTTCTTACTCTTTTCAGAAGATGTGAAGTCTGTAGCTGGCGATAAAGAGGGCATGCAGGAAAGCTCCTAAGAAGGCAGAAAACAGAAACGCAGCATTTTTATGGATGAATGAGCTTTTATGCAGTTGCTTTTAAAAGGCGAAATTATATGGCCATTTGCACTGCCTCTTGATTGCTCAGTGCACCAGCTATTCTTTATGCTGCATGCCATTTGCTGTCTTGTATTTAACTTTGCAAAATATTCTGGGATGCAGTTTGCATGAACGCTCGTATATTAACACTGTGCAGTTTCATAATCTTAGATGGGGGTAAGATTTCCTCTAGGAGGGCCTGTTAAATTCTAGTATTTTTTGCCCTTATTTTGTGCCATCCTGAGTTAGCTCAGCTCTAGATTTGGGTATGACAGATGGCTATTCTGTTGTAGCCTTTTTGGCCCTTTTTCTCCCACTGTCATGCTATGGCAGCAACATAAGCTTTGAAGGGTCATTATCTAAATGGTTGCATAGAAAAGTCCTTTGGGAGCCAAATTCACCTCTGGCATAAGTGTCTGCAATTCCATTGACTCCAGAGTAGTTTCACTGCTTGACGTCAACAGTAAATTTTTGGAATGTAGACATCAAAATGAACAGTACCAAGGAATAATGAAGTGATTTCTGTCCCCAGAATGACCCTTTCTTGGGCTTGGTTTGGCTTGTTGATGGTGTTGTACTTCATTTTTCTGTTTGCTTTTGTCCTGAGACCTCTTCTCTTCTCTTCTCTTCTCTTCTCTTCTCTTCTCTTCTCTTCTCTTCTCTTCTCTTCTCTTCTCTTCTCTTCTCTTCTCTTCTCTTCTCTTCTCTTCTCTTCTCTTCCCTTCCCTTCCCTTCCCTTCCCTTCCCTTCCCTTCCCTTCCCTTCCCTTCCCTTCCCTTCCCTTCCCTTCCCTTCCCTTCCCTTCCCTTCCCTTCCCTTCCCTTCCCTTCCCTTCCCTTCCCTTCCCTTCCCTTCCCTTCCCTTCCCTTCCCTTCCCTTCCCTTCCCTTCCCTTCCCTTCCCTTCCCTTCCCTTCCCTTCCCTTCCCTTCCCTTCCCTTCCCTTCCCTTCCCTTCCCTTCCCTTCCCTTCCCTTCCCTTCCCTTCCCTTCCCTTCCCTTCCCTTCCCTTCCCTTCCCTCTACTTTCTCCATCCTTTTTGTCTCCAATCTCATACACCCTGCACATTCCCCACCCTGTTTCCCCTTTGCGGCCAGCTATACTAATACCTAGCAGCAGGTGTTGGGACAAAGCTAAAATTGCCATTCCATGATGATCACCACTAGGTCTTAACAGACTGTGGAAGATATTGCAGACCGAAACCTGCAAATGCTGTCTCACAGATGTTGCAGTCCAGGACTCTCATTTCTCCCTTACACCAGGGAGCAAAGACAGGGAAAATTCGTGGAAGCCTATTCTACATTAATGTTACAAACCTGAGGTATTCTCAGCAACCAATACACAATTATTGGCTACATTTAGAGACTTATGACCCTTCTGTAGGGGACAAGTTGTGTCATCAGCCCCTGGGATGGGGGGACAGTAGAAGTGCAGGTTGGCAAAGCCAGAACCGATTGACTCTTATTGGCAAGGAACTATTTTTGGGAGCCAATGATGAGAACGCCCTGTACTGCTGCAAGTTTGGCTCTACCTTGCAAGGTTATTATCTGAGAGTTTAATCAGAGTCTGGCAAATGCATGAAATGAGCAGCTAGTGTCTTAAAGTGTGCATTTTGTCTGGTGTCAGGGGGAAGGAGGGACAGAAGGGAGGCTTTTGAAATATGAATGGAATAAAACAGGAATTCATTTTTTGAGTTTCTGCCATTTTTTCATTTACAATTAAATATATAAAAATGATATATATATATGCCTATAATTTTTATATATTGTATGTAACTCCAGGACAGACTTTTCATATGTCTGTGATCTCGTGGTTGTCAGGCAGAGGCAGATCTGTAGCATTGCAAACCTTTCACTTTCCCCTGTTGCTGGATTAGCACTGTTTGTAGAGATCACTTTGCCCTCTGTAGAAACGCAGCCATACTTCCTTGGGATGAGATGTGGCAGCTGTTTGTCAGTGCAGAGCCATTCTAACTGGCAGTTAGGAAAGAGGTGAAAATGGAGGAGTAATTAGAGAGAGAAAGCCTGTAATAAATAGCATGCAGTTTGCAATATGTCTGTCATTCACCTTCTTGCAAACAGCAGCTCTGGTTAGATTGATTCATGAACAGTGCAGAAGAACAAGCTTATGGTTATTTTGATTATTTGTATTACTGCAGTCTCTGAAAATCCCTGCCATTAACCAGTGTTTCGTTGTGCTGTGAGCAGCACAGAGAGACCAAGATGATTGCTGTAACCACTAAACACTTACTTGTGTAAGTATCAGCAGAGAAAACATGGGCACATAGACAGATGAGGGGGTTAAAGCAGAGGAACATAGGCCGATTAAGAACAGTAGTAAATATCCAAGACTTTTTTGCTGTGAATATTTCAGAAAGACTCTGTAAAGATCTGGTGTATTTTATTCACTGATAACTGAATGTTTTTGCACTGATCTGCTAGGGAACTATGAGGGGGAATCAGAAAATATTTGTAAATTTTGTGGTGCTGTCAGCAACTTGATTATTGTCAATTACCTGCAGCCATTTGGGCAAAATCAGAACAGAATATGAGGAAAAGCAACACCGTAACTTCACTGGTATTCATGGGACCTCACTCATGAAGGAGGTCAACACTGAAGAAAGATACGTGGATCTCTAAAAACCTACAGAAGGTGAAACAGGTCATCATTCACATCTTCACTCTGACAGAGAGATTAGAGGCATCAAGCATCTTGAAAAAAGGCACTTGATGTAGCTGAGCACAGAGGAAAGGGAAGGGGGAAAGATGGCATCTAGGCAGATGATCTTTGAAACAGCCTTTTGAATGGATGTGCTGGGGGTCTCAGGGGTATTTGTCAAGGCCGGAGAAAAAAAGATGTTGGAGTAAGGGAGAGGGCAGTCTGGGAAGGTCAGCAGACCTGGATCCTAATCCTGTGCCTCAGACCTGCATCACTGACGTCAGAAACTTGGGTACGTTCACCTCCTGCACGGTGGCCTCTTTCCTACACTGAGAATTTGGAGCACTGAGCTCTCCTTCATTCAGTCCCACTGATCTGCTTTCTGTATTTCCTCAGACTTCTGTTTTTGGAGATGCTTTGTCCAACCCTCATATGAGACCTGATTTTTCTTCACTTATGAGCATAGGCACCTATACAAGAACTTTCAGAAGTTACCATGGCAAAAGTGCAATAAGCTCCTGCAAGAAGTAGAAAGGAGTTCCTAGTTAGGTGCATGTACTTTCATACACAGTGAATGGAGCAGGTGAGCCTTTCAGAATTTCCTGTTTGTTCTATATTTTAGTGTAAGCTGTGATGGGAAAGTGTTTTTAAGTGAGAGAATTCTGTAAAGTGAGAAATGAGAGACCCGGAAACACACACACATTTACTGCAGTGCTGACAGGCAGGGGTAATCACAGACAGGGAGAAGGCGAGGGGTGAAAGGGGCTGGATGCCATAGAAAGCAATCTTCAAGGAGCCTGGCAATTCAGCAGCCACTTTGGAGAATCATCAGCTGTGATAGCTGTGGGGTGGAACTCTCAAGGGATCCCAACCATGCAAATGCAATTATGCTTTGACATCTTAACAGCTGTTTGTGGGAAGAGTGTCTTCATTTTCCACTCTGCTTACAGAGTAGTGGGAATGGTTGGGAGGAATGAGCTGGTCTTGTGTGTTCTGCTATACATGCCACACTGAGAGAGCACCTTCATCTCCTGCTCAGATGGACACTGCCCACTGTTCAAATTTCTGAGACAAGGGGTGCAAGAAGGCTGCCTAGGGGATGAGGTACTTTTCTGACTATGCAGAGTTCAGGTAAGAAACCATCTTTTCTGCCATTCCTGTAGAGTGCACTTATTTGCATATGTGCCGTGGCTGTTCTTTTGATGCCTATAAACAGAGCGGGTATGTTATTTTCTCACTGATAAAGAGCTTTTTCCCCAAAGTGTCTCCATTCCCCAAAAGACACTAACTTGAATCATGGTAAAATGATAATACAAACATTCTTCTGGGACAGAAATTACTGAAACAGAGTGAAGCAGTGGCTGCCATAGGATCTTTCTAGTTGTAAAGATCACTCAGATCACCTGGTCCAACCATCAACCCACCCCCACCATGCCCACTAACCATGTCCTCAGTGCCACATCCACACGGTTCTGGAACACCTCCAGGGACGGTGATTCCATCACCTCCCTGGGCAGCTTGTGCCACTGCAGCACCACTCTTAGAGAAGAAATTTTTCCTAATATCCAACCTGAACAGCCCTGGTGCAATTTAAAGCCATCACCTCTTGTCCTATTGGCTCATTGCATTTACTTTGAATCCCAAGCTCTCAGTGATGACTTGCCTCCTACCAAAACTCAAATAGCAGCCAGTATCTTTGTATCCAGAGTAGAAAATAAAACTTGTGAGCCACGGAGGGGGCCTTGACCTTCCTTGACCTTTTCAACTCTCTGGGGAAGTGAAAAATCTGGGACAGTCTCTTGAAGAAAAGATCTCCAAATCTCTCAGAAGCATCACCCTCTGACAGCGGCATGCCAGCACACAGAAAATGGCCTCCTCTGACCATTCAAGTTGTGCTTCAAGCCTGACGGTACTTGCTGCAGGCTGTGCGTGAATGCCACACTATGTTCCCACAGCTCTGCATGAAACTGACTCTTGACTGGATTTTCTGAGGGATTTTTAGCTCTTCTGGATATGCTGGGGAGCATACAAGTAGTGTGTGGCTTCCTGGGGTATGGCACATTTCATATGATTATTACCTCTCAAACTACCGTCTTACATGGGTGATATAACTGGCTAATTTTATACCCTGTTCCCTATAATACCCACTTTCAAACCAGCATTTCTCAAATCATCTAGAAAGGATGCAAGCTTTTTCCTTTATTGTCTCAGAGTGACTTGTGAAATCTGCAGTGCTGTGGGTGTAGGCACACATAATTTTGCAGGTGTATAGGATCCACAAGCTGCTACATTTGAAGGAGTCATTAATACTCTAATAGCCTCTGCTGAAGTTTGTAGCAGGGATGAGAGTGGGCAGCCCGCTGTCCCTCCTGGTACCCAGCCCAAAGGGTACAGCTGGTACTTGTGTGCAGCCTCTGTCTGCACCACACCCAGCCATACCACAGAAGAGGCTCTGAGCTGCTGGGTATTCACAGCCTCCACCTGGAATGTGACAGCAACTGGGGGAACAACAGAGCTGATGAAGCAAAAAAGACTCAACATTAGAAGCTCAGCTTTTTAGCCATGTCTTTGGCGTCTCCCTTCAAGGCTCTTTCCTCTATTAGACTCCCCATAGGGTATGTTCATAGTTTTGGATTTGTGTGGCAGCACCAACTCAGACTTATCTGAAATCAGTTAGCTCAGGTCACGGGTAAGAGCTAGCACTAGATCAGGGGAGAGAAGGGGATGGTTGTGTTTCCAGTTCACATCAGCAACACTCCTCCCAACCCTCCCAGCCATGCCTCTCTTCATTTCTCCTTGTGCCCTGAGTTCTGCAGCCAAGTCTCCTGCGTGCTTTTCTGCGTCTTCTGTGGTTTAGTGGCTACTTAAATATTTATTTATGTAGAACTTTCCCCACAGGGAATGCTTTATGAATGCAAAGAAGGAGTATTGTGAGAGATGGAGGGAATGAGCAGTCCCTAAAGGACTCGGTATTGTCTGTTGCTGAGAGGCAGAAGCTGCATGGGAAAAAAAAAAAAAAAAAAAAAAAACTTGTCCTGGAGAAAGATTAATATACAAAAGAATGCCAACACATGTGCGTATGCACAGACACACGTATGCACTTACACAAACTGAAACAAAAAATAGCAACTGAATGCAAGGAGAAAGAGTACTTGCATCAGTGAAGTGGTTACAGTGCCAGCTCTGGTCAGTTATGGAATTTGATTTCTTTTAACCCATAGAACACTGGCATTTTACAGACCTCCCATCCAGAAAGATAAGGGCACAGGAATGTCTAAAGAGCTGCATGCAGGGTCAGCTGGACTTGAATTTCTCTTAGGCTACAATGAATTGAAGGACAGGCTGTACGTGTCTAGTGCAGACACACCTGAATTTGCCTCTTGATTTAGGTGCTAATAATTTCCTTGTAGACAGCACATAGGAGAATCTGAGGTCTTTTGTTGTTGTGGCTGATATTGTGTGAGCTTTAATTGTATGCAAGAGGCAGCTCAGCTTGTTGAATTCATTAATTGCTAAGGCGTAACATATTCACTTAATTGGATTCTCTGCTAGATGGAGACGTATTTATATGTATTTGTATATGTGCTTAGTGTATATATTTAGCTTCACAAAGACTGATATTAATGGAACGTTAAGGTTGCCTGGTGAAATAATCAGAAGATGAGAAGTGATGGCTGTTCAGTCACAAGCACGATCTTGTCTGTCAAGAGGAGTAAGACCTGGCTTACTGGATGTTCTTGGCACAGCAGACCAATAGCCAGGGCTGAAGTTGGTGCTGGGGCTCATTTGTGCTTGTATGTCGCCATGGGGCTGCTCTACACCTGATGGACCACCCCATTACAGTGCCCATGTCATCACCAGGGACAGATGCTCATTCTGTTCTTTGCCAAGGCTGTTCTTCCTGCACAGGTCTTGGATGTTCCCTGTTTGCAAGTCAGCACCACACAGTGAGCCACAGCTCTCAGCTGCAGCCGGGAACAGTATTGGAGGAACTCAGAGGAGAGCAGACAGGAGAAGCAGTCCTACCCTCCAAAGAGGTTGCACCTACATCCACCCTGTGTTGCACTGACTTGCACGGGGTCCTGGTTGGGCACCAAAGTGGTATGGAGCCATCTCCAGGGAGAGCTGTGGCCTGGGGTCTGCACTGGCTGAGTGTTACACTGAGCATGGGAATGATGTGGGACTGCTTCCCAGAGGCTGGAAGGGAATGGGCTGAGTGCTGCTGTGCCAGCTCAAGCATCACTGTGCTCCTTCTTCCAGGAAAGGTGTCTCTAGAGAGCCAGGAAAGACAGCTGCCTGTTCACTTGTGCCATTCAACTCCCAGAGCAGCTGGAAGTGACCCAAGAATATGCTCATGAGCTTTAGTTAATCTCCTGATCCCAAACTAGTTCTCAGCAAGTACCGTATAAAATCCCGCTGTTCCGTTTACAGCTGTTAGTCCGCATGCCGACCTGCTGCATGGCTGCTCTCTTATCAGCCAGCGCCATTTCTACTGCTGAGTGCCGATGCAACAGCTGCTCTGCAGCAGCCAGCACCCTTCCGTGACAAAGCCCTTCCTCATATGAGGGGTGTGAGGTGCTGCAGGGGCAGCCCTGAGCTGCACGATTTCCTCTGAGGTGGGGGAGTTGAGGCATCTGCTTGTACCGACTTACGCTGCTGCTCCCAACTCTTATATCCCTGTTCATGTGCAACCCCTTTGCAGTGTAGGGTGGATTATTCAGAGCCTTTCATGGAGGGAAAAACTGAGCTTCAGAAAGCTTAGATGGCTTGCTTAAAGTCACACAGCAAGCACAGGACAGGATCACAGCCAGCACTTGGGTCCCTTCCCCCCAGGATGCTTGGGGAGAAAGCATCTGCACTCCGTGCAGCTGCTGCAGCTGCTCAGGGCAAGTCTGCGCTGTGAAATCCAGCATGGAGCTGTCTGTGCTGGCGTGGGCTGGCGATGGTAAGTCCACACTGTGCAGAGCAATGCCACAGGGACTTAGCAGCATGGTGGGGTGCAAGGCAGCTGCTTGAGCCTGGCAAGCTGCCTCAGCTTGCAGCTTATCCCTGCTGGGCTAGCGTGGCTAGACAGCATCTGGACCGTAACTGGCTTGTGTCCAGCCCTCCTGGTGTCCCTGTGTCATGTACCTCTTCCCTGATGCTTCTGCTCCAGGGTCACACAGACCAGGCCAGCTTGGTTCCGTCCATACCTCCGATGCAGATCAGGTCTCCAACTCCTTTAGCCGGTTACAAAACTATTGCTGCAAAGCGAGAAACCTTCCAGCATATTCTGCAGCCTTGGTGCCTTCCTTTCCTCTTCAGGGCACTATGGCCATGAGACACCTGTCAGCTTCTCCCTCTTCCACGTCCCTCTGTGCTCCTTTCCAGTTTGGCCTCTGCTTTATTTGTCCCTTCAAACCCCTTGGCAAGGTCAGGGATGCTGCTCCCATAATAAAGTGGGTCTGAATAATCTCTGCATTGGTTCATTGGTTTGCTGTCCATTGCTGTTTCTTTATTCCACTCTCCTCTGCCAGTGCCCGGTGATTCAGTACCTCATGGGCAGGTTTTTCTCCTTCTTCACTGATACTTTATTGGCCCGTTTATTGGTTTTGTAAGGGCTCGAGCACATTCATAGAGCTTTATAAGCAATTACATACAGCAAAATAAATGAACAGTGATTTCATTTTTAGTTTGTGTAGCCAAGCTGGGAGCTGCCAATCTTGTTTCCTGGGCCGCTTTAATTCTTTTGCTTCAAGTGTCTTTCCAATTCAGGGATTGAGGCAGGGACCCCATGGAGAAAGTTGTATGCACTTATTAATTATAACTTGAATCAAAATGTCCACACACAAGTGGGAAGAAAGAAAGGTTGAAGAGGAAATCATAAACCTCCTATTTCCTAATAATTCAATATAAGTAAGTTCCCTTCCGTGCAGTTTGCTTTATGTTTTTTTTTTCTCCTTTTCATTTCTTAAATTTTTTAATTCTTTTCCCAAGGGGAAACCTCAAAATCTTTTCTGTAGAAACGTATTGTTCATTCTCATATACACCGAGCCTTCAGTACTGAGTCTGACTCTTTAACCCGGTAACTAACTTGCATGTGTTCCACAGTGGTTTGCCTTTCTTCTGCCTCCTAAATGGCAAAGTGCAAGTGATGGTTTCACAGTGAGGTGCATTTAAAAGGTAGAGGAGAACACAGATGGCTTGTCTCCTAATATGGCTTTCTTTCTTTCCTTTGCCCTGCTATAACTAGAGCATTCCTTGTTATGACTGTCCTACTGGTAGGGGCGTCCCCACTGGTTTACTGGGTTGATGGCTTAGCTCTTGAAACATTTATGCTCAGATGCCATTTGGGCTTTCTCCTAGGATTTCTGCAAGAAAGTGACAGAAAAGAAATGATGATTATTTAACAGTTTATAATGCAATTAAGACTGAATAAAATTTGATGGGCCAAAGTAAAAATCATGTCCTTAGCCTCAGGGTAGCCTCCCCCTTGACTTTCAAATGCCTGTTGCAAAACCTGGAGATGTTGGCTTTTCTCAGAGAACAGCCTGAAGATTCTTGTAATGGAAGTGTCAGAGAAGCTAATTACAGGCCTTCTACTAGCTCTCCCTGTAATAGAGGTAACTATATAGTACACACACATTTAAATATGCATATGAAGTCATCCAGCTAATTCCAGACTTTGAGAAGTCATTTCATATGTGGATTTATATGTGCCTCAGAAGACCTTTCGCAACCTGCTGAGTCTCAGCTTCGTCTCATATCTACAAGACTGTTGCTGTGTGCCTGTTCCTCTACTTTCAGGCTGCAGAAAGGGAATTGCATGATATCTGCTTTGTTGTTTGCATGTTTAGGGACAAAATGACATACGAGCCTTTGAAAAATAGGTGTGCCTATTTTTGTGTGTCCATCTGTGCTCAGAGAATGGCAGAATTTTATCTCCCTATGGCCATGCTCCCAGGAGCAGTCTTTGGCTTAACCCTTCTTTGCTAGCTAGGACTGACAAATCAGATAGCTTCTTCTCTCCTTCCCAAGACACGAGTTTCAAGGTTACCTTTCTCTCTAACCGTACTCAAGTCTGATCATACTCCTTTTGCACAGCCCAGATGGCCTCAGCTGGGCCCTTGGCAGCTCTGGATTCCAAGCCCAGATCAGCTTAGGATCATTGCTGCTGGGTGTACCTGTGTGTGTATTTGTCTGCACTTGTGTACGGATGAGAAAGGAGTGAAATCTTTCGGCAGAGCAGCTCCCTGCTGCTCACAATGCTTCCTGGCTCCAGGCAGTGTGGCAGCAATGCATACGTGTATGGTGAACCAGCTGTCCTACTGGTGGACCCTATCCAAGGGTCAGGTCTTGTCTGTAGGGTGCAGGTAGAGCTGCCAGGTCTCGTCTACTGTTTGGGCAGAGTACCATGGTTTTCAAACAAAGCCCAGTGCTTGTGTGTAGCAGTGGGTTCTGCAGGTTGTGAGCTGTCTTTCTGGAGTCTTCATTTACTGGTGTCATTGCAGCAGGGACTGTGCATGGTGATGGGGTGCAAGACCATTGGCAGGCAGGTGCTAGGTGCTGAGTAGTGATGGGTCAGGGAATCATAGAATTACAGAATAATTAAGGTTGGAAAAGATCATTAAGATCATCTAGTCCATCCGTAAGCCCATTCCTCCCATGTCCACTAACCATGTCCCTCAGTGCCACATCCACACGGTTCTGGAACACTTCCAGGGATGATGACTGCACCACCTCCCTGTGCAGCCTGTGCCACTGCAGCACTGTTCTTTCTGAGAAGAAATTTTTCCTATTATTCAACTTGGGAAGGAGCAGGGGCGTGCAGACCTTCCCTGAAATCTTGCTTCCAATGCAGGCAGTAATTCCTCTGGAGGTGTGTTCCCCTCTTGTTCCCAGTGAGAGAAGAGTTGAATGTGTTACATCTCTCTGCTGGAGGTGTTCATGCAGCATTGCCTACCTGTGTGGCTCTGCATGTGGGGCTGTTGCATTGAGGGCAGGGTCTGTGGCTCATGTGTGCAGGATGCTGTGCTGCTGCGCCTGCTACGGCACCCCCCCACTGCAAGTTCAAGGATCTCTCTGATATCTTCATAAATGTTTTTCAAAGTAGTGCCTTCCATCTTGCTTTCACAGCTCAGAGAACAGCAGGGTTTAGGCAGCTCACTACCTCCTTCTTTGTGTTGCCACTTTTCCTATCCCAGTGGGGGCCTGCTTTGACACAGAGCCTTCTTCAGCACAGAGAGATGTCTTTGGCTTTACTCTGGACCTGTATTTTTAAGCATGCTCTCAGCCTCAGTTCCAAAGAGATGTTGGGATGTTTGCGCTGTGTACGAAGTAAGTGTTGCTGGACAGAGGAACACACATTAGGGGTTCACACGCCACTGTACAGGACCCACTTATCAGCCAGAGCTCTAAACTGTCTCCCAGACTGTGGCATGAATTGGCAAGTCCATCCCTCCCTCTGTGTTAACATTTTTTAGGGGAAGAAAAAAGCCTGAGTGAAAGAAATGAAAGCTCAGCAAAATGCAAACTCAAGCCCAGCACTCAACAGGGAAAGCCAAGGGGAAAAATCGTTAGGTAAGGCATTACATGCATGGACACGTACTGGATGCAGACATACACCTGCACAATGCAGATGCCCTGCTGTAGATCTGAAAATGCTTTCAGAAGGCATTTAGATGCACATAAAAATACACTTATTTGTAAACCTTTGTCACTCCTGAACTCCCTGTCACAGAAAACATGCAGTCTTACCAATATCCCGGCTACATTTTCCCCCAGCTCATGATTCTGCAGAGGAGAGTGGTACAGATGCTCAAGGTGAGCTGTTCTTTCATCTTAGATGAGCAAGGATAGGAGTAATATAAGCTCCCTGGCTTTCTCCAGATCAGAATCAGAATAGCCTGGTGTTGCTGGTGTTTAGGACATTGTATTAAACTCCCCTCTCCTCACCCAGAATCGTTTCAGAAGGGCATGATGTCTCCAAAGGGTGCAACATTACTGAAGAGCCTAAATCAGGGGTGTTACTACTTGTTAACTGGAGGTGAGTTGTGTTGGATGGTACATTCACTCTGTAGTGCTTTTTGTATACATTTTTTTCTCTAAGTCTTGCAAAATCCTAACTCCTGATTCTGCCCTCTAGAAGGTATTGCTTTGCTGAGTTACATCCTTCAGTCTACTCAGATCACAGGCCACACAACCACAAACAGTTTCCTCTAACCTCTTCCCTCGTGTCTCCCCGTTATGCCTGTTTATAGCATGCACTTCTGTAAATCTTAGTCACCCATACATCGTGAAGTATTGAGGACCTTGAGCTCATAAGTGTCTTTGGAAGGCATACAGCTCCTGTGCGCATCAGCCTTGTCTGGATGAACCACTTTCTTCACTACCGAGTTAATGCTACCACCAGAAACAGCATCATCACCTAGAGGAAGCTATAATTTCAGGCTGTTTTTATGCCTGTGGTGCTCTTATGATACCCTCTGGTTTGGAGGAATGATTTACCAAGGCAAACATCTTGGTATTCATGCAATCCTGACCTTTTTGCGACACCAGTGGAGCTCCAAAGTTCATTGACTTTGCAGAAGACAGAAGCACTCAAAGTATATCTCATTAACCTTCTCATACTAATCATGGCAGGGGACGGGACCTTAGCAATTTCAAAAAGCATATAAATGCACCAAGAAAGAAATGTTTCAGCAGAAATAGCAAAAGCTGTGTAAATGCCAGACCTTAGTGAGCTGGGGAACTGTGTTTCTGCGAAGTGCTTTTATTCCCAGAATTGCAGAAATGAGTTGTAGAGCCAGAGCTGATACTTCACCCTGTCTGCATTATGCACTAAGCCTCTCTCTGTTATATGTTAGGTGCTGTATAAAGATAGAGGAAAGAAAAATCCACCATCTCTTGTAATCTACATGCTTAACCAAAGGGCTGTTAGAAACAGTTTCTGCTTCTGAAGGTGCAGTGGAAAAAGCAGCCTTCCCCAGCTGGCTGCGGAAGGTGAACTTGAGGTTCACAAAGGAGTGTTGTTTTTGTGTTAATTAATTTCGCTTGTGGAGCATTCACAACCATTTCTTGTCTGCACTGGTTGATGTGGCTAATTAATCACTCTAAGTGTCTGTAAACAGGAGATTTTTTTGCTCTCTGTGGCATCTCTTCTCTACCTGCCTATGTGAGGATGGAGACCTGTAGCTTCACAGCAATTGGCAATAGCTGTGAAGTCAGCAGTCTAAGTGTGAGAGTCACAGCTTAAACAGTCTGGGTGAAGGCTAAGAGGGATGTTCTATTCTCAGAGCCCTGGAGAAGATTTTGCTGCTGAATGAGGAAAGTATGAGTTTGAAGAGGTGGAGACATTAATAATAAGAGCCTTTGTGTTCACGTGGCTTAGCTGGAGGACAGAGATACAATGATTAAGTTTTGACATCTGCAGACTGTAAAGGCAAAGAGAAAAGGCTTTTCACAGAGGAATTACTGCTCCTGTTCTTGCTTCTTAAGGCCAGTGGACTGGAAAGGCTCATCTGGTCCCTTCTCTGCTGCTCTAGGCAGCAACATCATATAGCCCTACACAAACCCCATTTTAGTTATTTTCACTGCTTCTGGCTGGCTGTTCTAGAACCTCCCTCCTCTGGTGGTTAAAAGCCATCTTGTTTTCAAGGCAAATTTTCTCATAACCAGTTGCTCTTGAGCCAACACTGTTTTTCTACTTAAAAAAAACAAAACAAAACAACTTTCCTTCCTCCCTTGAGTATCTGTCCCCCCTTTCTTTATACAGAGGAATCATATCCTCTCCTGGCTTTCATTTATCTAGGTTAAACAAGCCTTTTAATCTCCTCCTTTAAGGTAGGCTCTCTGTTCCCTTAATCAAGCCAAGGTTATTTTTGATAACTTGCTTTTCTGTAAGGTTCTTTGCTGCTTGCCCAAACCAAGTGTAAAACAGCATGACCTATCGGCTGTTGAGTAATTCTGAGGTGAAGAAAAGTGTCACCAATCAAATCTAGAAAAATGAGGCATCCAGGTGTTGCTGTTAAAATTTGCATTTGTTCCCTACCTTATCTTGACGCTCAAGCCTTTTCTAATGACTTAGTTTCTGATATAATTCCTCTTTAATAATGGTAAGAACATCTCTGTCCATGTGAAAGCTAAGCCTGTGAATCTACAGCACATCTCTGTATGTCATAGTTTCAGATTGGATGGAATTGTTTTCTTCAGTGTGCCTAGTATAATCTATGTTTTGGTTCTAGGACAAAAACAATGTTGGTAACACACCAATGTTTATAGTTGCTGCTCCGCAGTATGGTATGGAGCCCAGGACGTTTGCAGTGAAGGGCCCAGGGAGCTGGGTGGGAACAGAATTAGGAAAGCTGACTTAAACTGGCCAAAGGGATATTCCATGTCCTATCACATCATGTGGAACAAGTTTTGGAGGGGGTGGGAGGGCATCTGTCTCTCTTCTGCTGCTTGGGGGACTAGCTGGGCATTGGTGGTGGGGGGTGCATCAGTTGTTATATACATTTATACATTTATATATATATATATATACACACACATATATATAGTCATAATTATTATTCTATTCTCTGTCTTAGTAAATAGTTTTATCTCAACCCATGAGTTCTACTTTGTTTTCTGTGATTCTCTCTCCCATCCCACTGGGAAGCAGAAAGTGAGCAAACAACTGCGTGGTGCTCAGTCACCTGCTGGGTTAAACCAGAACGCTATTACAACCCCTGTGAAATACCTTAAACTGGGCTTCTGAAAACTGTTTTAATCCCAAATGATTTTATTTATGCATGATTTATTTCATTTACAGTCTACTGCAGCACAAATGTTTCAACCCCTCAGGTTTGCATTTACTATTATGTACTCCGAGCAGGACATACCTTCCATTGGCAGTGTCCCAGTTATAACTGTTATTTCTGTGGTATTTCTGTTATTCCTACAGTAGCCGTTTTCAATCCTGCCTAGTTGTTCTGATTTCTGTATGTCCTCATTTAGAATCTACATGAACTGTACCAACAAAGCTCTTACTTCTCCCTAGACTCTCCCACCTTCCTAGAGGGGTAAGGTGTGCTTTTGCATCAGCTATATTGCCAATAATATTACTGTTTTCTGCCAGATATTCTGCCTATATATTTTCTATATTTGATTTTCCCTTTTTCATGTATTAAAATCATATGTAAAAGTTACATAAGGTCTTTCCATTTAATTGACAAAAGAATAAGAAGCAGAAAGCTGTCCGTACTTACTGTAAGAGTTCCCACATCTAGCTATGTGTGTGTATCTCCCAGTTTCCATAGTATTTCTGAACCTCACGACTATTTCTGTGTTTATTCACTCCATACACCCCAGAAGTGAGAACATACAATTATCTCCATTTTACACAACGTGAAGCAGAGGCACAAGGGTGTCTTTGCAGATCAGGTCCCAGAGGTCCTTGGCAAAATAGGGAATTGGTGCCTTCCAATTCCTGCCCTGTGCTGTTGCCTTTATGTTCCCCACTGGAATGAAAAAGCCCCTCAGCTCCTGGAAAAGAAAATGTAATATAAAGGAGGAAAAATGTTTTAGGAAAAGCAGAAAGCGTTTGAGTCCTAAGTGAGTTTGGAATGATCTTTTGTTCTTTAAAAGGAACCAAATACCTTTTGTTCCTTTTCTTGCGTCTCTTCTATACAAGGAGTGTCAGGAAGCTAGAGAAGATTTTAATAGAGTAGCAAGGCATGGTGCAAATAGGAGCCTGAATGAAACAAGAGCTATCAAAAGACTTTACCCAGGCATAGTTTTTCCGGCATCTCTTCAAAATCAGAAACCTAAACCCCAAATCAAACACAGTATGCCTGAGTATCTTGCACAAGAATTGTGTCTGAACCCCTCATTTCTTTATACCCTGAATCTTCCTCTCCAGTTTAGTCCTTGAAGGGCCACATTTTGATGCGGTTTTGTTTCTCCGTCTGTTGACATTGGAAGTTGGAAGTTTCTTCAAACGCTTTTGTGGTCCTTCACAGGCATACTACGAGGAACTGAGAGGTTGGCTTCTGCTGTGGCTGCAACAAACAGTCTTGGGGGTTTATGGGAGAAGTTCTTATTTGTCTGCACTATAAATCTGAGGGAGGGCTTTGTAAATGGTTCGTCTGAGTGCTGGTCACTTGAACAGGCAGTTGCTTTAGCTAATGCAGCACTTAAGGTATCCACTGAATGAAACTACCAGCCCTTGTGTTATAAATATCTTACTGACCTGAAAAGGGCACATGCAGAAGAATAAGGAAATATACTCTCCTGGTATAAACTGCAGCAAGAAGATTTAGGTTAGACATTGGGGCAAAAAAAAAAAAAAAAAAACACTTTTTTAATGGCAAGGATAGTTAGACTGCCCACAGAGACCACAGCCTCTTTGCCAGTGAAAGGACAGGTTGGGCAAACATCTGTCACAAATGACTGTTACAAGCCTTAGCTTCTCTTGGGAGGGGAGCAAAGCTCTGTTAAGAATTAGTTTCGGGGAGCTAATATGCTACAACACCTTTCATTAAAGATACGCATTAACATACTGCAGAACGCTTTTGTTCTGGCTGCATTATACCGCGGTTAAGGCAATTTGCCAGCCTGCTGGAAGGCTTTTGGAAGGCTCTGACTTATTATAGGCAATTGTACCTTTTGTCTGCCTGTTATAGCTTATACACGTAGGCAAACCGATAGCATCGTGATTGACTTTTTGTTCTACAGTCGCTCTCACTTTCTTGTTTTATAAATGTGTTGGACTTCTTTTCCCAGTAGTGTGTTAATCTGAAGTAGGATTCTGTATTTTAAGGTGAAAGTTGGTTTCTCCCCTCCCTCAGTGCCCCCCAATTAATCCCCTCCCTAAGAAAGGGAGTCTAAGTCTTTCTCGATAAGATCTGGTGTGGTATAGACAGAGAATGGGAAATTAAGGTGAAAATTTGGCTCTAGGAGCCCTCCCCTGGCATATACAATAATGCTTAGGTTTTGGACAGTATTTATAAGGGGCTTTTAATGGTCTCTGGCATCCTTATTTTTGCTGATTCTGTGACCCTGCAGTAATCCTGGTGGGAGTTTGGATGACTGGACTCTGATCAGAGAACACCCAGTGAGTCTTGAAACTGCAGGTTGACAAATATGCAGGATGCCTGGGATGGTTTATTTTTCCTCTTTTTGCTGAGGCAAAAACCTAAGTAATAGGTTACTGAGCAAAACCTAAGTAATAACAGTTTACAAGCTGTTAATACCAAATATCCTGAGAGTTCAGAAGTGCCTTATTCTGCTCTGCACAGCTTGGCGGGTTATATTCTTTAAGAGCAGGCATCATTATCTGGACAAATCTGTGACATTTAATTCTTTTGAGGCTAACCTCTGTCCCCAGAGTGAATTGCTCCTTCTCTTTCATGGCAGATTATCTAGCATAAAATGCACATTTTTATTTTCTTTCTTTTGCGTTGTCTCTGTCCTGTTCATGAGGAGCTTCTTAGTATCTTTACTATCGTTCACATGTGGCTTAAAGCCTGTCTTTAACTACAGATGTACGTATTTGATCCTTACATGCGTGAACATATGAAGAAGTCTGCGCTCCCTCAGTTCATAAATCTTTTCTGATCTTCTTTGTATCACTTGTTCATACCCAGTACATGTCTCCAGGTGTATAAGTAATTGTATGTTATGCTTGATTGTACAGGTTAGCAACGAGGTGCAATATTTGCATATATACTTGAGACAGTCCAGAGCATTGAAACAGGCCAGAGCATTTCCTTATATTCTGTTCTTCCTCCTTTTCAGACAATTTATGAGGACTTCACTAGGATAATGAAGGGGCACATACAGCTGTATTTGCAGATTAGGTACTCCAGTGCACAGGAGGCCATGACTGTTGCTGTCATCCTAATTTCATAACGTTGGCCCATGTAGTACAGTGCTGTGAAATGTGCCTAGCATGCAGCCTTATGAAGTCCTCTTTCTGTACCAGAGAACTTCTGGGTAATTACGAGTAGGGTTTGCCTATCTGATCTAATTTATCACTTAGGGGTTTATATCATGCCTATTACTCTGATATCTAAGTGCTGCTGAGATACTGCAGGATGTCTCTTTCATCAACCGCTTATTTCTATGATAAGTTAATGTTATTGAGCTGAAGTCTGTGCTGCTCTGTGCTGCATCTTAATCGCCGCTCCCCCTTGAGCCCTGTGTGTGTAGTTATTCTACTTGTGCGGTGACTTCACTGAACTGGTTTTAGGGATTTGAGATCAGTTACTTGAAGGCCAAAGTTGCACTGCAGAAATCTCTGGCTCAGCTGATAATAAATTGACCTGCTCGTTCAATGAGTGGGAAGTCCAAGGCCGAGCAGACTGTGGGTGAGCATATGGGTATATGTGCTCTGTCCCCTCAGAAATGCACTTTCCACATGCAGACTTACATAGGGGTGTGAGTGGAGACTGTCTGCTACATTCAACATAATCTCTCCTTTGTGGGTAAAAGGGGCCACCAGTTCCCTGGGATCCCACTCTGCCAACTTCCACTTGTTGATCAAAGCATATTTAAAAATTAAAACAACACCTCCCTACCCACTCAGCAGCCTCCTGCCTGGCCACTTCACCTGCTTCTGGTAGAAACCACAGTCCTGCTCTCCGTGGGGTGTTGTGTTTGCACTGCAGGATAGATGGGGAGGCTGCTGTCTCTGGGTGATTCCTTCTGCCTTTCTTCTCCTTCCACCAGCCCTCAGAATGGGTTTTTCTTTCATGGCCAGATGAAGCGGTTGTTTGTTTGTTTTGAAGGTGACAAGTGTTTTATGTGAATTCTGGCTGCTCTGAAATGCCAAACCCCAGCTGGGCTTTGAGTTTCACAGAATAACCGCTGACACCTAATGAGCCTCTAATAAGTGCTTCTCCCTCCCTTCTTGTCGTTTAAATAAATAAATGACTGAAATTTGGGGGTGGTGGGAGGTAGTGTTGGATTGCGGTGGAATGAAGCTTTTCTGTTTACCCACCAAGCAGGTACACCGCTAAAAGCAGTCACACAAGCTTCCCACGTACACCTCTCCCCCCTCATGGCCTGGAGGGCTTCCTTTGAGGATGGAGCAGGAAAGTTCCTTCTCAAGCCCAGTTAGTTTCTTGCCCACTCAGCTCGAGCTGCAAGCCAAGGTGCTAATTAGTGTCAACTGTGATGGGGGGAAATGAGAACAAAGGCAAGACTTTGATAGTTCAAAGTGTAGTTGATGTTCAGGTGTTTTCTTTTCCTGGAATTTTTGCAAGAAGCAGTCTACCATTGGCAGTGGGCGTGCTACACATATCTTCTCTTAAGGGAATGGATTCACTTCAAAACAACTCTTATTTGTGGCAGTAGGTATAAAACAAAGGAGTCCCCACCCCTCCTTTTCTGCTCTCTGAAGGTGTGATCTCTGCTTAAGAAATGGAGAATGAAAAGATGTAAAATTGCAATACATCTTTATGGAAAAATTCTGAGAATAAAAATCTTAGACCCTGCTTGAATTTCTGTGTCAGAAACAGAACAATCCCTTGTTTCCAGCTAGGATATTTAAACACGTCATTGTGAAAGGACAAGAGTAGGTATATTAGTGAGCCCTTGGCAGGGAATAGGCGGAGTACTGTTAAACATGCATCCCTGTATATGTTTATCTCCTGTGAAGATGCTCCTAAAACTGCAGAACATCCCCCTCTTCAGTCGCCTCTCCTCTGTCATTCGGAATAACTTAGTCCTGACTAAGAGTGGGCAACCTATTTCCAGAAGGAGTCATTTCTGGATAAAGCTAACTTTGGTTAAGGTGAATTAATGTGATTAATGTCACTGAAAACAAATGAAAACAAAATTTTGAAAAATAAAATCAGATTTGTTTTGACTTTTTCAGGTGAGGTTTTTTAAGTTTCTCTTTTTCAAAATTACATTTTATTTCACTTGTTCTGTATGTATTTCTTGTTTCTTTTAACAGGAAAATAATCATTTTTTATTGTGGTTAGCGGGCTGAACTTTTCAGGAGACAACAAGATATCTGGTTGTTGCTTGGTTGAGAAAGCTGAAAGATGTCATTTCTGTTTGGCTAATGGTACCCCTCTGGTCATCTGTTCACTTCCCAGAGGATGAAACTATCAGAGAGATGAGACACTCACAGATGTATTTCTTAATCTCTTCTCTCTCTTGGTTTGAACCTATTTCCTCAGAGCCTTCTTCCCCAAAACATCTCTGTCCCATACAGGCTTGGGCGCTCCAGAGTGGTTCTCCTGCCTGGACCTGGGGATGTGCTTAATGCAGAGCGGTGGAGCAGCTAGAAGTCTATCTTATGTTTTAAATGTCTCCACAGGTGGGGAAATGGAAGGAAAAGAAGTTGCAGATGAAGTACTACGTGTGGCCCCGCTTTGAGCTTTATCCTGACTCTGAGGAGCGCGAGGATGATCACCTGAGTATAGTGACCCTGGAAGAGGCACCGTTTGTCATTGTGGAGAATGTGGACCCCCTAAGTGGCACCTGCATGAGAAACACAGTCCCTTGCCAAAAACGCATTGTGACTGAGTATGTACCCCTAAGTTTGTCTCCTCCTATTGTGCTTTCCCTTCTCAGCAAGAAGTAGGGTATTGGGCCAATACTGGCACATCCTGATAATCCTTTTTAGAAAAATCACCTGGTTGCGCAGCCTGGCCTGTGCCCATTCATGATTGGCCCCACTAGGAAGGTCATTGTAGTGTGACCCTTCACTCTCCTGCACAGATATCACAAGTTAAATTCTCCACATTGTATTCTCTGTTTTTCTAAACTCATTTTTTGTTGTGATGGTTCAGGAACAAAACTGATGAGGAGCCGGATTATATGAAGAAGTGTTGTAAGGGGTTCTGCATCGACATCCTCAAGAAAATCTCAAAGTCTGTCAAGTTCACCTATGACCTCTACTTGGTGACTAATGGCAAGCATGGGAAAAAGATCAATGGGACGTGGAATGGAATGATTGGAGAGGTCAGCAGCAAAAGGAGGGTGTGGTGGTCTTCATTCCTGGGTTGGGTGCTATAGGTCAGGTCTGATCTTCAGTCATTATTCTGTTCCCTTTCAGGGAGGGGACAGAAGTGACTCGGTAGAAATGATTGACTCCTTTCTGGGCACTGTGTGAATTAAACTGCTCTGACTCTCTGACCATGACCACCTTTCCTGCTCAGAGATTAATTATTATTCCTTGTAGTGTCACAAATTTGGCCTTTATAGTCAAAGAAAGAATGTGATATCCATGCACCAAAGAGGCTGCAGCCTAGATTAAGCTTCGATCATATATAAGATGTATAAAGAATGAAATAAGACTTTGCAGTGTTAGAAGGAGGAGAAAGCAAGGACAGAAAAATGAGATAAGACATCTTCTCAGTGGATGATGTGTTTATCCTAAGACCTCTGCGGATTTATTTTTTATACACATAGCAGCTTTGAGGGGAAGATAAATGTCTATAGATTCCCTGAAAGAAGAAGGTGTCCTGATGAAAGATTAGAAAGGAGAAATGATAGAAACAATATAGGGAATGGGATTAGAGGAGTGAAAGAACTGCACGGAAAGGCAGAATGGTGAGAAGGGACACGCACATGATGCTTGAATGGGGCTAGCCCTGGGTCTGTATGTGTGAAATCTTCTTTTCTTTTCTCTAGGTCGTCACCAAACGGGCCTATATGGCTGTGGGATCCCTCACAATTAATGAGGAAAGATCAGAAGTAGTGGATTTCTCTGTGCCCTTCATTGAGACGGGAATCAGCGTCATGGTGTCACGTAGCAATGGAACTGTCTCACCTTCTGCCTTCTTAGGTATCATTTTAAGCTAAAATTAAAATGTAGTCCAGTGTTCATCAAAAACTAGGTGAAGGTTACTTGTGATTCTGAGCCTGAAAGTTCCTTTTTAGGAGTACCTGTGGGACAGGTATGCAAAAATAAACTGTGATGTTTTAGTTCTAAATCCCAAGCAAGCAAAATCCAGGCAAATGCAAATAGGCACTGCCTAGAAGTTCCAAGGCATTTCTCAGTAATCCTAGCAAAGAATGGGCTCCTCGGGGTTGCCATCTACCCTACAGCATGTGGTATCCCAGTGACTCAACTAATAGCATGTTCAAAGAGTGTAGGCCAGAAAAAAAATGATTCAAACATTATAGCTGGTAAGCCAGCGAATACTTCTTAGTGATGGCAATTAGCAATGAATTGCTGTACTTTCAGATACATTATTTGTAAAGATTTTAACTCAGTCCTCACTTGTCAGAGACACTGGAGTAAGTTAGATATCTAACAGAACTTGAAGGGTCGAGCCATCAGTTCTTTGCTGGCACTGCATCCCAATAAAATGGTTTCTGTTGTTCTTCAGTGCAGGAGGGTAGTTGGAGAATGCAGAGGTATTACTGCATTTCCCTGTGTCTTCCTAGTATCTACTATTTGGCTTTACAAAATGCTTTATGATGCAGCAAACATGCTACATGAGTTACATAATTACTGTCTGCTCTCTGCCAGGAACCTGAGAATACTTATAAACAGAAGTAATTTTATATGGGTAATTTTTTTTTTCCAAACTTCTTGAAGAAGTTGTTTCATTACTACTCACTCTTCAGCAGTTTTTGCCTTTAGCCAAGGAAAATAGGCTTCCAATATTCCACCAGTATTACCTGGGGCGTGTAAAAACAACAATAAAATAAACTCAACATTTTTTAATTGCAATTAAATTGAGGTTGCAAAATTGACTGTAACGTGGGCCAGAGTTCTAGGTTTTCTTAATCTGGTACAGTCCCATCTTTATCTCTTCAGGCTTGGAGGTGGAGAAAACTGGCAAAGATCAAACAGTTACAGAATGGAAACACTTAACAATTCTAGAATGAGCCAGTGTTTCAATTGCTGCAAGAATGTAATAGCTGAAAAACTACTATCACTAGAAATGAACCTCAGAAATTTGGAGATGCTCTTTGGCTCAGTAGCATCTTGAAAGTTGGATGCTCGTCTGAAACTATGCCAGTTCTGTTTCATTTTCCCCACTCTCTCCAGATGGTGCTGGAGGACTTCCTGGGAACAGTCTTTTATCAATGCATTTTATTTTATCAATGCATGTCACAGTGGTTGCGTGTGGTTCCAAATGGAGCCGTGTGTCACAAATGTGGCTGCAAGAATGAATGTAGTCATTACAGAAAAAGAAACAATGCTTCTACCAATGTTTTTCAGATTAGGGTTGAAGGCTTCAGCATAACTTCTTTTTCTCCCAAGCCCATTTTGCCACACACTGTCTTTGGGGTGCTCCGGAAGGCAAAAAAAGGAAGGGTAAGGTGGCTGCTGTATATCAAGCCTTTCAGCATGGGTTTCTTTTCCTCTCCAGAGCCATTCAGCGCTGACGTATGGGTGATGATGTTTGTGATGCTCCTTATCATCTCTGCAGTGGCCGTCTTTGTCTTTGAATACTTCAGCCCTGTGGGCTATAATCGGTGCCTTGCTGATGGCAGAGGTAAGGGAAGCCACTCCTTGCCACAATCCTCCTCTTCCAATCCTGGGTCCTTCATTAGTGGCATTTCCTTCGCTTAAATGTGATACAGATCTAGTTTACTCGAAGAGGTGTGCTTAAAGGGGGCAGGGAGGGAGGCGGAAAACGTCTCTGTAGCAAACAGATGTGGATAATGGATAATTTGCTTGGCTCAGGAGACTGAGCTGTGATGCTTTCATCTCTAAAGCAAGTGCTAGCTCCAATTCATTTCTTATGAAGGGGATAGGAGTCCTGGTAGCTGGTGCTGGCAGTGCCTACAGTGCTACTCTCTCTGAGGCAATCAGAGGGCTCTCCATTTTCAATCTGCCCTTCAGTGCTACATCTCCTAGGAGAGCAAGCAGCGCTGCCGGCCTCCCAGTGTAGTGCCGTACTCCAGAGCCCACATCTGTCAGCTGGGCATCACCCTCTCCAGATTGGCTCTCTGACTTGCCAAAGCCAACTGTGAAAATGAGAAGCTCATTTTTTCTGGGATTGGGCAAGGAATTATATTGTAAAGGCAGTAGGAAAGATAGGAATGAGTGACTTAACTCTGTGGTTCTGATCTTCAGAAGACAGGATGGACAGAACTTGAGAGGCAGAATTTTCTCCTTTATTGGTATGAAGACAATTAGCAAGTTGAGCCTGTTGTCACCTCCTTATTTCATGCCCTAACAAATCAGCACTTAAAACCTTTCCAGAACTTACTGGTCAGTTGAGAGTGGTAGGATTGGGAGTTTTTAGTAAATGCATTCATTTGCTCCTAATTTATTACTTTGAATGAATTTAAGGAACGTGAAAATCATCCAGTTCCAACACCCTGCCATGGACAAGGACACCTACTAGATCAGGGAAAAAAGAAAGTGTTTATAGGAATGCAGGCAGAACCACATATATGGGGTTCACATATATGAAGAACTTTTTTCTCTTATGATGGAACCATGGGGTGCCTTCATGGCAACATAGATCTTTGGATACCAGTAAATACTGATAAACCTGTGAGTCTCCTGGGAGGTATTAATACAGATGTGGAACTGGAAGCAGTTTTTAACACAGGTGTGCAGTTGTACAGTTATTAAGTTAGGTGAACTCTAGCTGGAGTATCAACATTTCTGAGTAATCGTGAATGGTACTGCACCATCAGGAAGATTTTATCCCTGACATACGTAATGCAGAGATGTAGAAAGCAGTCTGTGGAGGCTGAAATGCCTCTTTGGTAATGAATGTTGTTGCTAATGTTATTTTGGCTGCATTCAAATAGTCTACAATAGTATTAATCTGCCCCTAGATCTGGATTTTCTCTTTAAGGACACCTGAGATTTTCTCTCCAAGTTAGGTGAGCATGTCCTGATCTAGCCTCCAAGTACACTGATTTGTTGTTCTTCAGTCACTCCAAGTTTGAAATCTCGTTCCTGGTATGGATTAGAGACTCCCATTGCTGTCTTGATTTGTGGCTCAAAGCAAATGGGGGTGACTGGTGGACAGAAGAAGATAATAGCGAAGAACTTCTTGAGATTTTCTTACAGTTCACAGTTCCCACTGGTGTTTTACAGGGCTTGCACTTGTGTCTTAGGGCAAGTCCATACCTGTACCTTGAACTACTGTACCTTACAGAGGCATATGATTCAGACGTCTCACTCATTTAGTAAAGAGGAATTAATTTAAAGTTACCACTCCAACATGTAAAATGCGAGGAGTGTCAAACCCATTTCTTACACCAACTTTATCTCTTCACATCTAGAGGCTCCAGTTTTGCCAGATGATGATTCTACTTAGAACTTAATGTGCAATTTCCAGATTACACAATGAGCCCCTTGCACTTTTCAGCTGCATTAAAGGCATGCACAGTTAGTGCCTTCAGATGATCCATACTTTTCCCTGCTCAGTGCTGTGGAGAGAAGTCATCAATTGACTTTCTTCCCTTCTGTTTCTCTGCTGGAGCCAACCTTAATCACAGGCAGCAGCACCAGGCTCCCATCTTCCCAAGGGAGGACATGAAGCATGGGATGCTAAACCAAAGGGTTGCAGAGCCAGGTTAGCACCATCAGAAAAGTGACAGGCACTACTTGAATTGTGGCAGAGAATCTTCTCCCAGGAGAATCTTCTCAGTGCCTGAAGCATGATCCTTTGAGTAATTCCAGCTGCAGTCTCAGTGACAGTTCCTCTTGTGCTCAATTTGAGCATATGTTTTGGTTCCCACTAATGGAACCTGCATATGCCAGGGATGTGGGACTGCTGAGAGCCAGACAGGATTTCACAAGGTTTCAAGCATGGTGTTTCATGAGCATGCTTGACTTTTGGGCTATGTGTGAACTTTCACTCTGAAAAGTGAATAAGGGGAAAATATCAGCTTTGTAAACATTGGATTTGTTCTTGAGGCCGCTGTTCTTCCTGAGAGAGACCAAAGTATATGTTATGTAGCTTAGATGCAGTACATGGAGACGGAGCTGGGTCCTTCTCTGGCTCATGTAACATCAGCAGACTTAATAATAAAACACTCTCGCAGATGTATTTCTAGATCCTTGTTATTTCAGACGATGCTCTTTCTTGCACCTATACAAGTGCAGTGAAGGCCATATTTTGCACAGATGTATGGTAGGAGTTTAGGAACAAAACCACTGTTAAACAACTAGAAATGAGGGTAGAGTTCTTCTGAGAAAACTATTTCTGGTGACTACACTTGAACTGAAATGGAGTGTTCTACATTTTCTAATCAGGTACAAAAAAGCCCTTATATAAACCTTCATTGAAAATCTTTGGGACAGAATGAATACAGAAGCCTGAGGACATTTTAGAAAATCACTTTTCAGGGTCATGCTTTGCTTAGATGTAGTGTCATGAGCACAGGAGAGCATAGCTATGAACATTCATCTCATGGGAATAGATACTAGCCTTAACTCTGAAGTCATGTATGTAAAGAGAAATGCAGACTACTTGCTCTGAGATGCTCACTGTGGAATCTTGTTTCTCAATCACTCTAGAGCCAGGAGGTCCCTCTTTCACCATTGGCAAAGCTATCTGGTTGCTGTGGGGGCTGGTGTTCAACAACTCTGTGCCAGTGCAGAATCCCAAAGGTACCACTAGCAAGATCATGGTGTCAGTGTGGGCCTTCTTTGCTGTCATCTTCCTGGCCAGCTACACTGCCAATCTGGCTGCCTTCATGATCCAAGAGGAATATGTGGACCAGGTGTCTGGCTTGAGCGACAAAAAGGTAATGGATCCCCCCAGAGCAGCCTTCTTCACAGAAGAGGTTGTGTTGCTCTTTCTTCTCTTTCTGCTAAAATATTCAGATTTTTTCAGTTGCGACATTGCTGTAGTCCCTGGTTTAAATAGCACAACTGTTCTTCACTGGTATTCAGTTCAAATTTTACACATTTTAAGCATTTCAGGAGTGAATTATGGAAACAAAACTGAACTGTGCTTGCTTGCGTGATCCCAAACTACACCTTGATTGGCAGCAAGAAATGAATTAATGCTGCTTTGAAGGTGATGTGTATAATGGCTGCAACCTGTTTTTTCAGGACGAAGTAATTTGTCTGTGTGGGAACTGTGACTACTGTGCTAGCAAATATGATCTGTTAGTTTATTCTGGGGACAACTTCTGCCTATGGGGGTAAATCAGCTTGGCTTTGATGATTTACTATTGCTTGCATTTTAAGTTAGACTGTCATTTTTTCAAGGCCTTTGGAGGTTTAGCACAAAAAATCATTCCCTGTTTCACTGTGTTTCACTGCCTTGTTTACATGCAGTGCATTTTGTACTCACAGAGCATTTGCTTTTGCTGGGCTTTGCACACTGAGGATTTTGAGGAGATTGCTCATGCATGCAGGTTAGCGCTGTCTGGCTCATGAGGGTCTGAAGCTGTACGCACTGCTTTGTTTTTGTTTTGTTGCAAGGTTACTCACAAGGAATTGAGTTCTGTGAGGCTCGATTGCCTGTGCTGTGTTTGTTACTCAATCACTGGGGCTTCTTTAGGGGTCATGTCATTGTCAGGCAACCACATAGCAACAGGTCACATACACTGCTATTGGGGATAACAGCAAAAAGAGGAATATGTGTGTTGATTTGCTACTGCTGGTCTGGTTATAGTTACTGTCTCTTTAGTGCCCCTTGACAGTTTAGAAATAAACTGTGGTTGGTCCCCCTGTGTATACAGTGTCCTGTGCATCAGGCTAGGAATTCTGTGGTGGATTCGTTTCTAAGAGGTTTTTTCATTGGCTTTTTTTTCCCATCTAGATGTTTCTTTTTTATCCCTGGAAAGAAATATGACACAGAATAATACAATCCATGCAGAGATGCTCCTGTTATTTGTTTTCACTCCAACCTCAATTTGTTCCATACTGTCTCCACATTTGCAGTGTTCTGTGTTGAGGAGGGGGTGAGGAGGATGCTCTTCTGTCAGGTGGAGGTTGTAGCACAGGCTCCTGAGAAGCCGTGGACTCCCTCAGGTTGAAAGGCACTTTTCAAAACCAACCAGCCCTACCAGAGTTAACATTAGTTTGTCACCATTAGGTTTTCAACTGTCTAAGCTAAATGGGGTAGTTCATACCTCTGATCTATTGTTTCAGACTGTGCATAGTCTCATAGAGAGAGCTATGCTTAGGCTCACAGAGATAGCTATGCTTTCTTTCTCATGTTTTTCAAAACACTCTCCATACCTGCAGAGAGATGTGTGTGAAATATCAATTGAAGTGGTACTTCCTGGAGCTTCATAGAGCCTTTGGATGTAGGTTTCTAGCCCTATTTCGGTCGATATCACTGTAGGATTTCTTGTGTGTATTGGATTAAGGTCATTTTCTTCTGCTTTTCTTTGCTTACTTACCTGTTTTGCTTTTGATATCCTAAAGCATGTGCTGTTTTTCTTGGGGAAGAGAAAGGCCATAGTACATACTGAAGTGGCTGTGATATGCCTCAAACACAGCTGCTAGTGCAAGTGCAACATATGGGCAAAATTATGATCTACCAGAGCATCTGGAACCAGATGAAAATTGCCTGTTAAAAATGAAGGCCAACTGCTGTGTCTTGAGAATAGACAAGTGGGAAAAACTCCATCCAAAAGGGTGAATAAGAGATTGATCTGCTTGGGCTCATGGACTTCCATTCTGTGTATACAGATGCCCTGTAGAATTTGAGACCAGCCACCCAAGTACCCAAGCCGTGCTTCAGGATGACCTGGTTTGGGAGGAATTTTCTCTTCTGAATTTCTTCTTTTCTCCTTCTTCTGAAGTCTGCACAGTGCTTGCAACCCCCTCAGTGCACAGACCCTGGAGATGGAGTTGTGCTGTGCTCTTTCTCCTGCCAGCTTAAATTAGCCAGTTCAGATTTACAAAGGAGGCAGTTGCTGACCTGTGCTGGTTGGCCAAGAGTTGGCTTAAGTTTTTAGGCTCTTATCTCCATTGTGACTACTGATATCCACAGTAGAACTGAGGCATATCAGCTCCTGGCCTTCTAGAGCCGATACGGGCAGCTGTGTCCACCACAAGGAGTCACACAGAATGGAATCCAAGCTGATGGGTGGAAATCTAGATACTTCAAAGGATATAATTCCTACTTGTCTAGAATCAGAATCTGCTAGCATGACAGTACCTGAGGAAGACAGAACTGGAGAGCAGCCAAAATGTCAGATGTACTCCCAAAATCCATTACTATGCCTGGTGGGGAATGCTCATCAAGGTCAGACTGACTCCCCCCTGCAACACCCACCCAGGGATCTCTGTGGACAGTGTGATCCTTGCTCAGAAAGAGCTGCTCTGAGAGGTGCCTATGGCTATTGACCTAGAATGTCCCCAGAAGTGTGGACTTGGAAGGTGTCTTGGCTGTTTCCCAGCATTTCTGTTCAAGAGACATGCAGGACAGGGACTAATATCATGTCCTTGCTGTGCTGCGGGGATGCTTGAGCAGACCTGCTCAAGCAGGAACCTCTATGCTAGGGTGGTAGGTAGAATGGTGGGCGGCTGTGCTGAGCTTCATGGCCTTTGCTTCTCTCTCTTCTGGCCCTGAGGGTGTGTTTGGGTGATGCTCACCATGCTCGGTGCCGCCTGTTTGTTGTCAGCTGGCTTAAAGTTGGTGCCAGAGCTGAGCCAGGAACCCACAGTTAGCACGTTAATCCTCATGGCTGCTTAAATCACACGTCAAACTGTGGCTCCTACAGCTGTTGTAGACATGGGCAGATTCAGGGAGGAGAAACTTGCTCCTCCCGGAGAGCAGCTCTGATCCTGCAAGACCTGCAGGCCAGGAGCTGATCTGAGGCCTGCCCTCATCACCCTCCCAGGCCTCCCCGTGCAGCAGTGAGGCTGGATGTGGGCCCGGCTGCCTCTGGAGACCACCATGTCCACAACCCTCCTGCGAATGGCTGGCCAGCAAGATGGCCTGTCACAGTTGCTGCAGCCAGCGCACGCGCCTGGTTTTGTCTGACTGTAATCAGGAGATATAACCCAATTTCCTATAATGGGAGAACTTCAGACTCGTTAGAGAAACAAGTGCCTGCGGTATTTCAGTCTAACGAAGGCAATAAATACAGGAAAGATTATATAAATGAGCTAATGTGTGAAATAATCTAATAGCTGTACATAATTTCCATTCATATACAGTAATAATAGAATAAAAGCAAATGTGGACAGCCAGCAGGGCATTTAAATAAAATAATTTAGAATGCAGTAGGTTAATAATAATTAAAAAAAAAAAAAATAGTATCCGTGCCTATGAATTAGTTGGAAATGCCAAAGAGGCTAATAAAGTATCAGAATGGTAATTTTGTAATTGACATAAAAAGGAGAGAAATGGATTTCTGTATGCCTGCAAATTAATATAGATTGCTGCAATTTCACATGTATTTAACTTATTTGCTTCTTAAGATATTAATGAAACGTTGAGACAAAGAGCTTATTTCTATGAAGCCTAGGTCAGCTATTTTTTGTGTTTTTTGTTGTTGTTGGGTTTTTTTTCCAATGAATATCCATTATTTCCAGAAAAAAACAAAGCTTTGGAGTTGAAACTGGCCAAAATCTGGTATTAGCTAAAGTAGATCATTTTAGTGTACTTGAGACAAAGTATTTTGATTGATAACTCTGATGTGTATTTTTCATTTATTTTCTACAGGCTTTAATCATAAAAATGACCTACATTTAAGAAAAGGAAAAATTGTTGTTTTTTTTTTTTCTGTAATGAAGGAAAGAGTTAATTGAAAGACAAAGCAACACATTATCCTGAGGTGAATGAAACATTTCAGGTTGATACAAAGCAAAAATCTCACTAAAAAAACAAAAAAACAAAAAAACCAAAAAAACAACAATAACAACAACAACAAAAAAACAGTATCCTGCAAAGATGAATCTGCTTTATTTCTGTAGTAATAGATGCTTGGCCATGAAACTGCAAAATGAATTATTTTCTACATTCTGCTCTTCAGCACATTAAATGTAAATTATACAAGGATCCCAATACGCAGAACACTTAAGCATGTGCTTAACTTTGCGCTCATGAGTGGGGACATTAAAGTCAATGGGCTATTATTCACATGATTGAAGTTAAGTGTCTTTCTGAGCTTTTTTACAACAAATACTTGCTCTGGAGAAGGCTAGGAGAAATTCAGAGCAGATACCTTCGTCAGAAATTTTCCGAAGAGACCACAAGTGTAGCACCCTGAAAGGTGTGTCAGAGGAGAGGGTGTCTAATTAGTTGGCTTGGAGGCAGCACAAACTTTCCACAGGATTAAGCAGATTTCTGTGCCAATGTCCAAAAGGACAAAATATTTAATCCTATCAACAGCAGTATTATTTTTATTGTGTGGAGACCTCTATGGAGATTACAGGCTAGCTAGATGCAAGCGAGGCCACGCCACTTCCAACCCAGTCCTTTTGTGATAAATCAGAAACGTTCTTCAATATGGATAGAGTCCTGGCCTGGAGCACACCTTATATGGACAAAAATTAAAGAAATCATGCCCCCATAAAGTTGAATTTCTTTCCACAGTGCGTCTCTGGTGGGGACATCTTCCTGTAAATGAGCTGAACTGCATTTGGTTCTTTTGTTTCAAGATGACCTTTATATATAACATTAGCAGTACTGACTAGTGCGTGATATAACAAACGCTGGTTCACAGTGAAGTGCAGAAAATTCAGACCTCTGGAAGTCTCAAGTTTTATGCCTTAGAATCTGATTATTTCTCTGTACTTGTTCATAAATCATCAGTTCCTAAAGAATGATATTTATATAGAAATAGTATATAGCGCGGTATATTTCTGTATAATTACATATTATTTAAATATCTTCATATTAATAAACAGGAACAGCTTATCGTGTCATAATGCATCTTTATAATCAATGACATTTATTGCATACATAAATTTGAACTCAGATATTTTTTTACAACCATAGATGGGTCCATTTATTACAGATTTAATCATCCTGCCTTGTTCAGCTTGGCATGATCTTTACGCTCTGTGAGATCCTTTCAACAAACCTCCATGCCCATGTGCTGAAAAGTGATTCAGTAGTTTTATGGCTATAAATGTTTAAAGTCAGTGGGTTTTAAGTGTGTTTCCCCCCCCCCTTCAGTCCTACTTTCTGTCATTCTCCCTCTTGCTCAAGCTCAGCACTATGTAGTGCTGAGCAGTGAGAAGGCTGTGCTATGCCTTAGCCTTGGCTCAGCCTCTCAGGATTCTCTCTTTTCTGTCGATCTGGAGGGATTTAGCAGCAGTAAAACTTGTAATGGGACTCTAAAGGATTAGTGGCACTTAAAATAACATTGGCAACTTGAGTGAGGTACAGTGCAAGAGGAGCGGATACACAAAGGAAGACCATAGGCCAAATCCATCCTTGCTGGGAAGGGAGGAATGCAACACGACACTGTTGGCTTTGCCCTCATTTCAAGTGGGAGCTTCTGGAGGGGAGAGGGAGGTCAGCTATAGAGCCACCGCACAGTCCTTAGCCTCCAGCTTTTGCATTTCTCCTTGCATTTCCAGGGTCTCAGCCACAGCCAGCTTTTCCTTTTCATCTTCCTCCTCACCAGCTCCCACAGCTGGCCCTTTGGAGGCGCTGGGCAAACTTGGTTGCTTCTGTGCTAATTGCTTGGCAGCCTGGAAAATGTCGTCTTCAGAGAATTGCGTAACAGGGGGAGGGAGGAGGGAAGCAAAGGATTGTCCTGCTTCTCGCGTCGGTGTAAGTCAGCAGAGAGAGAAGCGATGAATATTTTTATTTATTATTTATATAGTGCCATAAATGTACTTGGCCCTCTGCAGTCAAATAAAACACAATGGCCCTGCCACCAGGATTTGGCAGCCTGAGTGGGGAGAGCTGGCTTCCTTCATTTGAATGATCAGGGATGAAATGCTGGTAGGGTAGGAATGGGAAGATGAGGTCTACAGGATTAAAAATACACAACAGCCGCCTACCTCCCTCTGCATTCCAACAAATTTCATTGCTTTCGCCTAGCGACTGAAACATTTGA